>SRSE01001415.1:10000000-12400000 GCA_005024645.1 Planiliza haematocheilus
TGTATATTGAACGCTGGGCGAATCTCAGCAGCAAGGGCTCGCCTGCAGTTGTTCAAATAAAGGTGCTCTTTTCCTCCCACTCCGCGGCGTTCAGCGTGAGAAGAAGGGGTGACAAGGCCGGCTGAACTACTCCACTGGAAGTAAGCTGTCTCTGGGGCTGTGGGAACGCATGAAAACTGTCTGCCAGGAGATGACATGACGGCATATTGGAGGAACAGTGTGATGGAGAGGGAGAGGGACGGAAAGAAATAGGCTGGAATTCAAGCTGGAATTTGGCTTTAGGCAAAAATCCAGGGTTTCTCATCACAACTCCAGAAACAGAAAACAGGGGCACTGTCTTTTTCTCTTTGGCAGCTGTTGCTGGAGACAGGAAGTGAATGATGTATATTGTTCTATGTTTTCTTTGTAATTCTGTGAAAGGTTGTCTCTGTGTAACCGTACACATCAATATCAGCCACGGTAGTAAAACCTAGTCGGCTTTCAATTAAGCTTAACTTTCCTTGTCAGTTTTCTAATCTTTATGCAGAAAAAAATGTCTTGAGAGTCCAGTATGAAAATCGGAAACGGAGAAATCAAATTCTCACAGATGCAAACAAAAGAACTGTGAGCTTTAAAACTAATAACATATTTTTGCTCTTTGTTATTTCTAATTTGGCATTCACCTCCACATTTAAAGAAAAACCTCAGTGAGAGAAGGTCTAACATCAGTCAGTGCAGCTATTGTCTTGTGCGTCCCTTTTTGTCTCCTCCATTGCTTTACAGATACTCCATCTATCCCTTGTATAACTCTGAATACTGTCATTTTTTGTGCATTTTCTCTTTGGCTACAACCAGGGGCGGATCTAGGATCCTAGGAGATCAGGGGCTTAGCCCTTACGGTGCAGATACCGATTAATTTTTTACATCTTTTTTTGGTGCACACAAAACTACAATTTGTTGTACTTCAACCTGGAACATCAGCACGCTTTGCAGCGGCTGTTGCCGGTGTCGATGGTGGTGAAGCTGTCCGCTTTTTGAAAAAGCTTCTGATGTCCATTGATGCGAAGCGATATCCGATGCTGTTTCAAATTTGCCGCGGGGGCGCTCGATTCGGGGACGCTGGCACCAACGAGATCGAGAAACACTTCTTCTTCTGGACAGGTAGGCTACAGGCTGCTTTCCTGCGCATGCTGCCACTCTGGTGAATTCCGGTACTGCATTTTATACTCAGCCCAGCGCAGATGCGAGATCCGGGGCTCTTCAGAAAACATCCGGGGCTTGAGCCCCAGGAGCCACCCCCTAGATCCGCCACTGGCTACAACACAAGGAATGCTCCTTTGTTTGTCTTCAGAGCATTGGTCAGATAAAGACCCTCACTTTTGAAATATAAAGCACTTTTTTTCCGACAGCCCCGCAGAGCGCTGACAGGGAAAAATGCTAGTTATTTTACCTTTGGATGCCGGCTTTAACTGCCGCTGCCATTTCGTATTCCACATCCACCTATTATGCCACGTGTGCATCGCTCAGTCTATACTCTGCATCCTAGCACATAATGGACAAACCTCGGTTTATGCGGTCATTTAGCCGAAAAGGCATAATAGCAGTTATTTGAGGCACTGTTCCATTTCCACTAAAATGCGATAGTCGGGAACATACATTTCCTTACACGGCACCACCACTTCGCAATTTTGGCTAGGGCAGAGCTGCTCCACTTACGTTAAATTTTGTGTGTCCGTTGCTGAACCGAGCGGCCGCACTGAAAAACGCCGCAGTTGTGTTTTGTTTCCGAGATGATTGCAGGGCCACATCTTGGCGGAAAGGTCTGGAAGACCGATGTGAGAACGTTCGGCGCAGGTGCTATTTTTTTGTCTTTTAAAAGAAAAATGCTTGGCTACCTGGGCAGAGTGACTGGAGAGAGCGGCAGCAACCTGTAGGGGCTGTGGACGAGGACACTGCCAGGAATGTGGACGGACTTCACTGCCAAGAGGGAGTCTCTTGACAAAATACAGCCACCCATGAACCGAACAGGCAAATATTGAACCATTACACACTTGTTTAATGTCCTCCCCCCTTCTCAATATCTCTGTTTGTCTCCCTGCCCGTTCCACCAGATGGTTGGTCTGTCACCTCATGGCAGAGAGTTTTGTGTGTGTGTGTGTGTGTGTGTGTGTGTGTGTGTGTGTGTTTGTGGGTCTGCAGTGCAGGGAACGAGTGGAGGTCAGAAAAAAAAGAAGAAAAAGCGCAGTTAGATTGCAGGCCCTCGCAGTCTCCTAATCGCTGAGCTGCCCACGGCGTCTTCCCACAGAATATAATTGTTCTCTTTAGATTTCATTCAGCCGACTTCCCGAAGCCATTCATGTGCCAGCACTGCCATTTACAAACAGGGCTGCAGGTACAATCAGCACTGATATCCGCAACCATTATGTGATTTCTCTTTTCATAGCAGCCGAATAATGTCAGAGACTTGGGGCTCGTGGTCTCAAACTACTACTTTGTGCCGATTTTGTTTTCGTGTGCGTTTTGCTGGCCGCGTAAGGTCATGGTGTTGGTGAGCCTCTTATGGTAACAAGGCTGGTGCAGTTCGAAAGATGTGCATATGTTGTAGTTCCTGTAGTAGAAACAAACAAGTTTTCTTCAATCTCTGTATACACCAGTCAGCCGTAATATTATGACCACCGACAGTTGAAGTAAATAACATTGATCATCTTGTGATAGTTCAGTGTTCTGCTGGGAAACATTTGCACCTGGTATTCATTCATGTGGATATTACTTAGACATGCAGCACCTATCTAGACCAGACCAGGCACCCCCACCCCTTAGGAGTGACACTCCTTGATGGCAGCAGCAACCTGGCCTCCACTAGATCCCAAACTGCTCAAGTGTCTGTGGGATGATCCACAGGACCCAAAGACCCCCCACTAACAACATCCAGACACCACAGGATGCCCTCAGAAGGCCCATGACCTACACAGTATTAGGAAGGCAGTCATAATGTTATACCTGATCAGTGTATATTACTAGTTAAGTGTAACCAATTAGTTTTTAATGCACCCAGTGCCTGAAGATATAGTTTTCAATTATTAGAAAACAAGTCGTATTCTCAAGGTGACATTCATTTTTATATTCAACAATAAAATAGGCAAGAATTAACTTTAATGATCTTTCTTAGTTACGTTCCTTTCTACCCCCTGCGTAATTTGTCTCTTAAACTTTCCACGCACATCCCGCTCCTCACTGCCTTTCAACCAGTCTCTCTAATTCCAAACCTTCCTCTTATCAGTTGGAACTTTTCATACATGCAGCCATTAGTCATTGAATGTCATTATATTTTACTGGAAAAGGTTCAAGTTGAATATTTCATACGTGATGATTTTTCTATATTCCTGCATTGTTTAACATCTTAAGATAAGACAAAATCTCTGATTAGTTCATTGGGAAGTTTCTCACCAGCCATGCTGAAAGTGGATTTCTCTGTCTTTGTTCGGCAGCATTAGATACTGATTAAAATTTCATTTCATTTTAAAAGGAGGCCATCTTCAATCATACTAGTCACACAATGGATTTCGTTCGATTCTGTAGCATAATTTGGTTCATACTGACTCTATGCAGCCCCGTTGTGACCTTTTCAACACAGTGCACTTACAGTACGTCAGCTTCCACAAATTTCGTGACAAGGCCATCAGAGCTCTGACGGCGCTTCACATACAGTATAATGTTCATAAGAAAGGTCAAGCGATTCCTGATATTACTTCATAAGTGGATTAGCTGCTCACTCTCCAGCCAGAGGCAAACAAGGTTAGAACATCGCTCTAACTGAGCACCTGTAATGACAGTGTTTTCATTTGAAGATGCAGGATCATGTAGGGTCTGCTGGCGGAGAGAGAAATGGAACAAACAGAGCCATCTATCATGCACACGTCGCTGTCTGCTGCTAGCACGGCGCCACCGCTTCCCCAACGCACTCTCGCCCCCAAACAGAGACTCGCGTCGCGTGTCCAAACACCTCCGCACCGCTGGCCGCCACTGGTCTCGCGGGCGTTGCTCCGTCTTTCTGCACGAAGGGCAGACCTGCCCACGGTGGGATCAATCATTCTCCCGGACACACCAGCAGTGTAAACCTTTGATAAAGAGCGTCGTTCGTAGCGAAGCCCCCGTCAAGGACTTATTAAAGGCCTGACACTGTGTGATTAACGAGAGCGCTGCCACCACCAAGCTGGGCCGCTGCAGGGCTTAGAAGTAGGGGGTAAGGAGGATGAAAGAGGGGAGCACAGTTCTGCACAGAGTGAGTAATATCATCCTCGCATATAAGTACATATGCAGCACAGTTTAAAGTCTCAAATTGATGTGCACAGCATACAGTAGTTTTAACTATGTTTGACTTTGAACGACATAAATTTTCTTCAGTGCGGCTAGCTCCATTATTTGAAGTATGCTAGTTGTGAGATGGTGTCATTTGTTCGGAGTAACGGGGCGCACTGTGCACTCATCTACCACTTCATGTTAAAGGCTCACGGCTCTTTCAAATAAGTGGACAGAGATGTTTATTTCCTGCAGTCCTCAGAAGACGTCTCAGTCAGGGCCGTCTCGGGCATCACAATGGGCCTGGACACGGCGAGGTGGGTGTGCAACAACTTCCCCGAGCAGGCGCTACACAAAGAACCAGCCACTTAACCAGCGAGCAGACGAGACATGCAGGGTCTTAAGGATACACCCAGTCGGTGCTGCTGTACTGCACTTAGGGAATAATAACTGTATCATCTGCAGACTGACGGCAAGTAGAGCCAGAGCAGAGAGAGAGTAAAAAAGACAGGATTTCTCACTTTGCCCTCAGTGGCTTAGATATAGAAATAGCATACAGGAATTCAAGAGTGGAGATCACTGAGAGAGATGAGAGCCAAATGGAAAAAAAAAATAAAAAATTAGAAATGCAGTGGAGATGGGGATTAGCAGAGAGACAGAGGGGTGTGAAGGAAAGAGCTCCTCCCGAGCTAGAAACAGATGGACAAGTTGATGGTTCAGTGGTTTGCATCACTGACTAATGCAGTCTGTCAGAGCTGAGGTGCTGTCTCATAATTTACACCCGTTAATATCCCAAGATTATTTTTTTATTTTTTTTAGGTTTGCTTATCCTTTAAAATTAGGGCGCACGGCCACCCATGCTGGCCTTCTCTTGCCGATGCAGCCAGAAATTCCAGCTTCAGGGCACAGGTTACAGAAACACACCTGCACGCGTCATCCATGCTCAGAGCGTTCACCTGTCATATCTGCGTAGCTGCGTTACGAGTTTAGTGGAAGGCTCAGCGCCGGCACGGTTCACTTGTGGACGCGGCCTGTCATCCTCGCTGGCCGCCTCGTTCGCAGCTTTTTCCTCGGCCTTGGTTGCGTTATCACGAAACATGACGGGACTTGCATCATTATCTGGCCTCTTCACTGCCACTGTTTGTGGCAAGAAACTGGAGCATCGCCGCCTCCAAACGACACAGCGCACCCCCATACCCACGTTTATACATGCACACTCACGTTTGCGCCAGTGACAAACACCTGCTTATGTATTCTTGAGTGTGTTCTCTGTCTCTCGAGATTATATATTTTTAACTAGGCCTCCCCAGCGCTGTAACATTTCATGTCTCGCAGGATGTTCCTGCAAGACGTGGAGGCTGCTTGCAAGTAAGGTGAAATGAGCTGCTCCCTCTGTGAGTTATTGATGAGGCAGCCTTTGCATGAAGATCCCACCGTGTAGATCAACAGGACGAAGGTTGTGGAGGCACACATCCCCTCCACATGCGACTAGAGCGATGGTAACGCCGTCACCGCTATGTGTGATAATGGCGTACGCTGCGTCTAGTTTCACGATAGGCGACGGTAGCGACAGTTGATGTATTCAGGATGAAGGTCACCGCATGTGTTGTTATAGTTAGGGAGACACTGCGTTTTCTTGCTCGTATTACTTTTTATTTATAAGCCGCCTGTCTGGTCTGTTTTGTTTATGTGTAAGCACACGAGTACTCTCACAAAACTCAACCTTGAGAGAAAATCTACAGTACAGTCCTATTTATTAGCCAACAAAGACACGTGAAGAGTCCTCTCACCTCTGTTTTTTATGCTGGAATTAAATAGAAAAGTGGAAACAAAGAAATCTCGCAGCAGCTGTGACCTTGAGCAGCCAAGATGCTCTACGTCTTTAAAGCGGTATTATAACGCTGTATAATGTACATAGGCATTGAATTCATTTTACAGCCGATGTGCTTAAGGAGGATTTTGATATCTGAGACACACAAGAGTTTTGTGTTGTTGTTATTTTTTCTGCGTGTTCGGGCTTAAATGAAACCGGCGTTCTCATGAGCTAATAAGAAAGCACAATTTTCTTTATGATTGCATTAGCAAGTCTGCCGGACTACACAATTACACAGTAGAATGGTTTTGAATTAATAAAATAAAACAAGATAAGCGGGGGTCAAATAAACAGGTTATGATTTGGGAGTTTTTTTTCAAAGCTTGAGACTAGTCCTTGGAAAATGATATGTAGGCGCAGTGAACTTTAACAAGCCCCTCACAGCTTCAGATCACATTTTAACTATTGTTAAGCTGTCGCATGCCGTCTTTGGATCGCTTAACAGCACACACAAGCAGCAGAACTGTGACTAAATAGTGATGTAGTTTAATATATTACAACCCAGAAAAGAATTCAGTTTGAAAATCCCATGTTAGGAATATCTGTGTTACTTTTTTATTTAGTTTCTCACTACCTCGGTTCAGGTTTGCTGCTGTAAAGGCTTCATCTTCCTCCTTCCAGGAACAAATATTTCGTGTTTGTCTGTCCACAACACCGCTTTGATCGATCCGATCAATAACTCGCATGTTCCAAGACGGTTTTAAACTCTGTGCTTGAATATCTTCTTTTAGAAGAGGCGAGTTTGTGCGAGTGGCTGCTCGTTCTTTGAGCGAGCTTCAGGGTTGATTTACTGACGGCTGCTTTGTGGGTGTGCGCTGTAAGGTTGTTCTCCGACAGCAGCTTGTATGAGCACTCCTGTGTGTATGTTTTGAAGCATCCGGGCTGAATGTTCTGATGCGCTGATCCAGGAAGGCAGAAAATTTGCAACGGCACGCTGAGTTCTCAGATTCAGGGATTTTCTCTTGCTCGTTTGTACCCTTGTTCTGCAGCTCTGGTTTTCGCCGTTATTGAGTGCAATGTTCTGGCGGAGACTCGGATGGAAAGTCTTGTGTGAACATGTGCGTTGCTCTGCGTCTGTATGAACCAGCTACCCGGTGTGGCAGAAAGAAGCGGTGGCAACAAATCGATCTCAGGTAGATCTTCTGTCCTCTTCCTCAGTGGTAGACGGCCTCACTCAGCAGGAAGCGGGCAGGAGGAGACGGAGAGAATGACACCCACTGGTGCACTCAGACTCAGAGGATGCTCGCTCATAACAAAGCTGGGAGGATTAGCTGAGAGAGACTTTTCCGTCCAGTGTGTGTCTTTTGTGTTTTACCATTATTTACAATACACTGCCAATACCACTGACAGGAGAAGTGAATAGCATTGACCAGCTTATGTCAATTCAAAGTTGTGCTGGGAAACTTTTGGACCTGGCATTCACATGGATGTTACTTACATATGTAGCACAGACCTAGACCAGACCAGGCACCCCCATCCCATAGCAATGACACCAAAGTATCTGTGGGATGATCCACAAGAGAGGCTCCTCCACTCAACCCAGACACCACAGGACACCCTCAGAAGGTCCATGTCCATTCTCCGATGAGTCGCAACTGTTTTGGAGGCACAAGGGAGACCTCCACAATATTATAATGTTATGCCTGATTGGTGTATAGCATAATCTTACCTACAGAATACAAACATGACCTATGCATTAGAACCTGACCAATATTCACTGCACGCAGTGTTTAAATTAGCTAGAATTATACATTTATTGAGCTCAAAGCCCCTGAGGTACCAAATAAGTGTCGACCAGGAGCTGTGTAATTCCTGCCTTTTAAAGCTGCTGTGACTCTTTCCAGATTCCAGCATCCCGTTAACAATTAATACTATGTGGTAAATTGTCTAGTTCCGTTGGAGCGTTGTCAACTGTTGCCGGCATTAAAATGGTAATCAAGTGCGATCTGGAGCGATGAGTGGTCAAGGAGCGAGGCAGACGATGTGTGATAACCTGCTAACCAATAGACAGAACTTGGCACAGTTCTTCTGTGGATTCAGACTTCTCCTAATGTCTTCTGAATCTTTGTGTAATACCAGAATTACATGATGACTGGATGATCAAGGCTTTGTGGGGGCCATACCGTCTGTTGCAGGTTTTCAGAGCTTCTTTTCGCTCAAGATGGGCTCTGGCTATATGTTTGAAGACCCTAAGCAGAAGACAAATGGGAAAGCTGAACTGCTGCTTACAGCGTGCGAATGCTGCTGTTTGTCCCTGTGTATATGTGGTGAAAATAAGGCTTCACTGTGTGTTCAGAGCTTTTGATGTCTTATTCCATTATCGGCTTTAAAGTCTGAAGGCGAAAGACTTTCCGTCTCCTTCATCTTTACAGTTTCCGTCTTAATATAAATCAATGTCTGCTCAGATGGTCAGCCAGTTGTCTCGGCTTTGTCTCATTTTCTGCTAACATGCCACACAGACAGCACTTGTCATCGCTCGCAATTGCCCTGACGAAATAATTGTCTCTGTTGGGTTTAAGCTCAGCATATCCACATTGTTATCCGCCGATATTCACTTAACTTGGCAGGAAGTAATTACTCGCCATTTCCCCACCTATTTGTGTTAGATATCGCATACCTTTTAAAACGCCTATAGCAATTTGCTTAATCAAGCCGCGCATTTATTAGATTAATTGGTTCTGATTAAGTGGTTAATTGATGGTTGCCATACTAGTGAAACGCAGCCCCGCAAGAGGGTGGAGTCGATGCTCGAGCTCTCAGATGCAAATGGAGACATCAAGAAATTAGAATAAATGAGTTTGTTTGCGAGACTGAGGGAGAAAACACAAGGGCAGCCAAGCATTAAATTCAATTGAGTGGAGCCTGTCGATAGCAGGGTGGGGGGTCATTTATTCCAGAACCATCGTATGGGATCTTTGTCACAGCTGAACGTGATCAATGAGAAGCTCAGAGATGAAGACGGAGAACATGGTGAAAGAAGTAACACTCTGCAGTATGTTGGAGTCTCTCTTTCTCACAGTTTAGCCTCAAAGAAAACCGTTACATTTGATTTATAACAATAAAACATTTAATTGGATGTTTCAATATTGAATTTTGTAGTAGTAATTCCTTCTTTTTTACTATTACCAAACATCTATTACTAGTCGCTCAATTAGTAGCTGATATTTTGAATTAGAGAGTTGTAGGGTTTGCACAAGTTCAGTTTTTTTTTTTTTTTAAGGTCAACACATTATGTGATGAAAGTCGACATTGACTAGTCACTGATGCTCTCACCAATAAAAACACAGTAGGAAGTAAAGCTTTGCAACAATGAAATCTATATTCTTGACCTGACTTCGTATGCTGAGAACCGACAGCTCATGTGCTGCATGCTGTGCACTGCAGGTGTGTATAGCCTGTATAAAAATAGGCTGCAACTCAGCTCCATCAACAGCATTTAATAGCAGCTAAAGGTCTAATAACGTTGACAATGAAATTCACCAGCAAGCTGTTGATTTGCAGCCACTTTCTCTCTGTTACCACACATACGGTTCAAACTGCCGTCTAATTATTAATATACGCCACCAGAACACATTGAAACACGACGTGTGTGGGTTTGTTGTGGCTTGCATTTTAAACTAAATCCCCTTATATAATCATACATATGTAGATCCTCACGTGTTTTTTTTTTGTTGTTTTTTTAAAGCTTGACTGTCCACACACTTGGCAAACCATCATAAGCCTTCCTCTCCATAGTGTTCTGGCAGCATTCAGATGGTTTACTACACCCAATTTAATCCGTCTTAATCTTCTGCTACTTAGCTCATTTTATTCCCAATTGTCTGATTGACTGTAGGGCAGCTGAGGCAGCCGTCGAGGAGCAGGGAGTTGTAAATCCGCCCCTAGGCCTATTGAAATGTCAAATGACATGATCAGTGATTTCAATAAAACAAAATCAAGTTTAGGGAGCGCCTCACTGTGCTCAAACCGTTATGGTGAACGTTTCCGTTCAGGAGTTGGAGGTACGTATACAGGGATGCCTGATTCTTAATCTCTGTGAATGAATAAGCTCTGTATTGTCACTTCATGGAGCCCGGAAGCTGTGGAAAAGTCATCTTTCAACAAATGTAATTTAGCAGTCATTTTTAGTCTTTCTTTATGCTCCAAACGTGCTCCCATTTGGTTGCTATGGCTTTATGGATCATTTAAGGCTTCTCATTGGGGAGAGTTGGTGTTTTTACTTGTTAACTATAAATCTGCCACATTTTGTGTTAATTGTCAACTGGACACGATGAATTGTTGTAGAAAGCTGATGTGTTGCCTGCACTGCACACCTAGCATTTAACTCATGTTCACATAGGGTGCCAAGTGTTGAACATCCAGTGTTGCCTAGCTGAAACTGAAACTGACAACAAGCGCAGGAAAGTAAGAAAAAGTCAGAGGGAGACATGAAGAAGCAAGATGACGGTTGGAATGGTAAAACTGACTGCAGATTCACAGATTTGTCTAGAGCAAAGAGGAATGTTTCGTAACTGCAGCACTCCTCAGACTCAGACAGCATTAGAGACAGCAGAGGGAGAGAGCGAGAGAGAGAGAGAGAGAGAGAGAGACAAAGGGAGAAGAAGGTGAGCATAGAAGAGGTATGAAGGGAACAAGCATGAAAGGTTGGGCGGATGACTACAGCAATAAACCGCTTCGTGACTGGAATCACCTCTTTCATAATGCTTTTATGTAACGTCTCCTCTCAAAGTTGAGCCTTTCTTCTTCCCTGAACTTTCTCCACTTTTCTACTTCATTCAGTTTTTCCCGTGCATCTTCCCCTGTTCTATGTTTTGCCTAGCCGATTCACCATGCACCTCGATGCTGTTTACTGTTAAATTACCAAACACTTCTTTTAATGCACATAGATGCCGACGGCTTCTTCTCCACGGCGAGGATCTTCACACGCAGACGATAATGGGCGGAGGCTCACATTAAGCCCCCAGAACCCACAGTTATTATTCGTGCCTACCATCCAGGAGTGGTAGTGTAACAAGCAAAAACACAAACATAATCCCTCACTGTCTTCCCAGCTGATACTCCAGGCTGTGTTAATTTGTCGAGGCATTAATCACAGCGCAGCCACCGCCGCTGGTTCTGCTCAGGTTTGATCACTTTGTGTTTAACTTTGCACTTTTCAATCTTTGGAAATCCCTTGTTTGTTTTGTTTATTTAATGCCTGCTACGTGTAAAAGTAGGAAGATCTGGACAGGACTTGGTTAGGATCTGAAATGAACCTTAGTCTGCAGGGAGCTTAATAGCAGTCAGGGGCTACTGCAGCTTCCTCCTACTGTCCATAGACATGCTCATTAGATTCATTGGTGATTCTAAATTGTCTCTCTGTGTTAGTCCTGCGATAGACTGGTGACCTGTCCAGGGTGTACCCCGCTTTTGCCCAATGACAGCTGAGATAAGCTCCAGCCGCCCCTACGACCTTCCAGGAGACGAGCAGTTACAGAAAATGAATAAACCATAGCGGTCAGTGTCGTTTTACTTTGCACTTTAAACTTTATATCCTCTCCTTTTGATTTAAAAAAAATAAGCAAAAGTGGATGTGAGATGTGACAAGAGAGTCTTTAACCCCTGAGCGTGCGATGTCTTCCCCCAAAGGGACCGGCAGTCAAACACATTGAGGCCAACCTTTGGCGAACCTTAAGCAGGTGCCACCCAGACATCCCTTCACTTTCATTCCCCCCTCCATAAAACCATCTGCTTTCCTGCTCCAGTTTCATTAATTTACTTTTTTTTTTTTTTTTTTTTACTCTGACTTGGGTAGCATTCTCTCGTTCACAAACTCTTAGTATTCTCTTTTAAGTTTTCACAGCCACTGTTTTCCATTCCCACTGGGCCTTCAACGGGCTTCATTATACGGCATTATTGATGGCAAGTTTGCTCATCTACGCAATGCTATTAAACTGTCGTCTTTTTTCCGTAACACAATGTATTAACGGCTTAATGTCCCCCCATAAATTACCTGACAAAGACTGTGACACAAATAGCCATGCGGCAGGATTCTGGGGGAAAAGACATTTTCAAGTACAGATGGATCCATCAGCTGTGCAGTAATAGGCTAAAAGTCATTAACATAACATTAATTCCTTTATTAGGGATACTGGAAACAAATAGCTTTTCAGACAGATTCTGACTTTGAGCCAATCCACTGCTGTACATGAGAGGGGAAATCAGCTTACACTGAAGTATAATACTCGTCGAAAGGCTTGGAAGTGACGACGCCTCCCCTCCGTCGCCTCCTCTGTTTCACGTTGTTTTGGGCCGTCCCGCTTCTTTCTTATTCTCTTTTTACCTTTGTGCCCGTTGCTGACTTTCACTCCCATTGCTGCACTTCTTTGTCTTCCCTTTCTCTCCCTCCATCAGGACTTGATTGTGCTCTGAAGGCTGCGATTGTGTGTCTGCGTGTAATTAGCTATTTGAATGAAGGGCGAGTTAATGAGATCAAATTCAGCCGTCCCTACGCGGGAATAGCTCTGACAGATCGCAGAATTGTCGGGTTGTGTGTGTGTCACGTTGCCCCCCCCCCCAAGCTCCTCACGCGCTTGCGAACCCGCAGACTTAAGCTGTGCGAGAAGCTGCTACGCCACTGTCATCCAGCAAACAAACACGGGTTTTTACCCTGCGAGCATTTTGCTTCTTCAAAGTCTTTGAAATGTAATACTCCGGTTAAGTTTGCTTTAAAGAAGTCTAATTTAGGGCGTTTGGCTTTGTAAAAGTATATTCAGAAAAGTACAGCATCTTAGTTACGTTGACCTTCAATGCAAATACATGCAAGTTTTCCCATCAGCGTCTGCCCATCTGTAGGACTCTACCATCTGTGCAGTTTCCAGGGGTTACCACGATCTCTGATGGTTAGTATTAATTTGGAAAGCTATTGGATTTTCACATTTTGGATTGATGCCCATTCATAATTCATCATTCATTTACCCATATCTATATATTCAATTCAGTCAGCCTGATGTGCTCCGGGGCTTCGCAGGTGAGAGACCTTGATCAGAGGGTAAACCCTCTCAGCAGGTTGTTTAGAGGGGATGTGCTGTGCATGGTTGCCCGCAGTCGGATAGGTAATTTGATGGCACGTATACTCCCTGCATATAGCATTTTCGATACTGTGTTCATCGCATGGAGTTTGCATAAGCGGTTCAAATATCAGTTTCAGTTTGCAGGCCTGTACTGCTCCACGGGAGCTTCAGACGTCAACCAAAACACCCTCAAGAAAATCTTTTTCTACATGCTGTTATTCTCTACTAGTGGATGGCTTGGACGGTCTCGGTTTATTTTATTAACGAAGTGCTCTTGTTGGAAGATCTAGACATTTTGGAACATATAAAGAGGAGGTTTAAGGCTTGTAGACGTTTTAATTATGAGCAGGTTGTGTTTCGTCTGTCTAATCTGTACAACAATTTTACAAGGTGGACTATTTCTCAGTCAAGGCCAGGCAGCGTGTCTCCATATGACTCCTGGCAAGAAGGTGAAGGAGCATTTTTCCCCAAAGTGCCAAAGTTTTTCTTTAACTCAAACTTTTCTTACGTACAAACTGGGTTTTATTTTGGTGGTGACGACAGCTACTGTGTCAAACTTTGATGGGAAGGTCTGTCTTTTTACTCTGATAGTTGCTCAGAATTGACGGGTCGTAAAGTTGAAAACTGTTTCCACTGACTCTAATTTCTGCCGCCGATTAAAGGGCTGTTAAAAAACCTCAATGATCGTTCCACCTTTTGTGTCTAGCTGTGTCCATCCCCCAGTAAGCGATATTGATGTGTTCTTAGGACTCTGCAATTAACGTGGAATGCTATAATTACAGTGCTGCTTGTTTGGAGGACTGTTCTGTTCAAACGGGAGTCAGAAACGTGCCCGATGTTGATGCCCGTCTCTGTTAGAGACGTCGGTAATCACCACTGTCACGCAGCGCCGAGCTGCGCAGGGTCCTGCTGCGTGGCTGATGTTGTGGGAATGACTCGAAGGTGTGTCTGAATGACACACAGGGGAGCGCGGCTGTCCTAGTTTTTGCTTTTGGAGTGAGCTGTGGTTTGTATTTGTTCATTCAGTAGATTCTTTAGTTGAAGAAATGGGTCGTGATCTTTCTTTTCCGTGATGTTCGGTTGTTTTATGTGGACAGACTGAGCTGCTTTTTCCTGACCGGAGCACTGCTGTGTGTAATAAATATGTGTGTGTGAGTTTGTATTTGTTCTAACAGGCCTGGATTACTGTCGTAGTCCGGTTGCTCATGCTACTCAGATGGTGCAGCCTGTCCACACTGGTGCCATGGGGTGTTGCCATACTCCACTTGGAATCGTACCATAGCAGAAGCTGGACACTAATACACGCTCTGTTGATTTATTTATTTTTTTCCCACCTCGGCTCTCAGCGTTGAGTGTTTAAGCACCATCTGTCCCGTGCGCCACCTCCTCCCAGTTCTACACCCTCTGACATCCCCCTACTCCACAAATCCGCTTTATGGATTTCAAGCATCCTACGATTTTCTTCACATCGTCACTTACAGCTTATCATTTGACAAACGATCCGGTCTAGTTGATATCCTGCTCGCCTGACCAGTGCCAATACAACGGGCCTCTTATGACCTTCAGTAAATGTCAAACCGTCCCCGTGATTACTGAGAAGCAATCCTCACACACAAGGTCCCTTCGCAACGCCACTCCACCGCTTTACCTTTTCGTTGCAAGAACACTTTTTGCCTCCTTTTTATTCCACTTAAAGAAGTACTTTTCGTTTTATTATTTGTCTTACAATATACACCATTTCCCCTTTAACTGCGCCCCTCGACACACCATCCGCATAGCTTCTTTTTTACATGGTGCCCGCTGTTGATGTCCTCCCCTGCTCTCCCCTTCATTCCATCCTCGGATTACTCCCCCGCAACACACCCATCTCTCTGAACACCGACATTCCCAGAAACTCACAGGAGCAGCTTTGAAGGAGCGGAGCCATTAACGGACACTCACCCACCATGATGCACCTGGGATGGGTCTGCTGCAGAAAGCCAGATAACAACTTAAAGCACTGGCACACCAAACATTGAAGTATGTGTATGATTTTTTTGTGTGTGTGCAGCTAAATGTTACCCAGTGCCAGAGAAGATTAGACTCTCTATGGATTGTTTGCGCCTTGATATAGACACTGAAGTTTGGCGATAAGTTTCCGTCCACACTTTCTTTCCCAGAAGTACATAGCATTAACTCTAATGAGCTCTCTGTGTACATCCTCCCCGGCATATCAAGGCAAGAGAGTGCAGATGTTTGTGTGTGTGTGTGTGTGCACACATTGTGATTGCATTTTTTGAATATTCCCCCTTGCAGCAAGTTGGTCTGTTGATCCACAGACACTTCCACTCGGTTAACAAAGCATTTAACTGATTGATATATTAATATTAATTAGAAATGTCAAGCCCTTTGCTTTTTCTGTTGGTTGGCGTTGATTGTCCCTCATCCGAGTGAACTGAGAATCTCCCTTAAGTCTCTTTCCTTGGTTAACCTGCCAATGTGATTAGTTTGCTTTTAATTTCAAAGTCTCTTTTCTGACAGCATTTTCGTGCCCTTAACACCTGCACTGTTGATTCACCACTCCCATGAGTTAAGGTAGTAATGAAGGAGGCAGTCACACTTCATATTCCTAACACAGATTTGTAAAAAAAAAAAAAAAAAAAAAAGACTGGCCCGATGGAGGTCACTCGTTCATTTTCTGCACTCTTTTAATCCTTGTCAGGGTCATGAGGGAGCCTGAACACTGTGCCAGCACTGGGCACCAGGCAGGGAGGCGCACAGCATGGTCCGTCACAGACACGCCATGACACACTTGCATTCAAATTACACGGGAAATTCCCAGTCATTTGAGCTTATTTTATGTTTTTTTTTTTTTTTTTTGGAGGTCGAAGAGCTGCAGGGTTTTGGTTAAGTAAAAGTAACATAGTAGGTACAAGCTTTTTAGCTCGTTAGCAATAAGCATTTTTCCAAATAAGGTTGATGATGTGCACTAGAATAACAATAGTGGCATTTAACACTTCTCTCTGTGCCGTCACATGAGGTGCTTTTATTTTGAGCCTCACAGCTCAGGGTGAGCATGAAACCTACCTGTCCACTGACAACCCTTTGTTAAGTTTGAACAAATCGCCCCCGCTGTGTGACTGATGAAAAATAAAGTGTTAGCGGTTTGAGTCGTAGGACTGCGGACCGGGTTGCACTGTTCCACAGAAGAGCAAACGGAGTAGTGCTGTGTTTTCCAAGGAAGTGCATATGGAGGGAGATTCACTTTGTCTGCCAGCAGCTGTGGCTCTATTAAGGGTTTGGCTGAATAGATCTGTGGCCATCTGCTCTGGACCTGGATACAGGGAGCAGAACTGTACAGTGCCAATATCTGTAATGTCTGTCTGGATCTGACTTTACATGCTCTTCATGCTGACAACAAACACTCTCCTGAGCAGCCACGGGCACAAGTGGGGAAACGGGGAATGTGCACTTCGACGCTTTTGAACGATCTGATTGCTTTCTTCAAAATTCGAGGAGAATTAATGTTTGAGCTGCTGGTAAAATCATTTCTGTTAAGCAGGTGAAACAATATCACTACGTCACATGGGCTTATCTGAGAATTGTTGTTGTGGCCAAACACTGGCGCTGTACCATCATTATCTTTTTAATCCTCGGCTTTGGAGTGATTAATAGTGATGGATAAAGAGTAATTCGAGTAAATATATATTTTGCCTTCCTCTAAATGTATATTTCATGTGCTTATCTAGCTCTTCACATGGCACCTTCACTCCAAGAATAAAAACAAAACCAATTAGTGGATTACAGGTCATTAAATGGAAAACTCGGCTGCTAATCTCCATTTGTGTGACACATTTTTTTTTTTTATTTTATGTATCAATATTTTCCGACGGCACAATGAAGTACTGTTTACTGCTTTTAACACAGACTGCATTTAGTCACCCTGGAACCTGGCAGCACATCTAAGCACAACAATTTCTCAATTTCTCTCTACCGTTTTGTTCAGTTTTTATTTTATTTATTTTTTTTGGCAGGAACAGCAGTGAAATGGCAAGAGAAGCAGCCATAACAGACATAACGCTTTTACCCTCAGGTAAAGCTTGGGTTTTTAAATGACCCCATGCATTATTTAGATCAAACATGGGCACTATAAATGCATAGCATGTGCAAACTTGGATTGGCATAATGTAACACACACTTGCACTCAGGCAAGAGAATAGACTGCCCTATCTGTCTGTGATACTCCTGCAGCCGAGTCTGTTCCTCTTCTACTTCTTTAATATTACGGGACTCTTAATTAAAGGGATCACACAACAGAGGCAAGGACATGGGCCGACACTGAGATATTGCAGGCTAGCTTTCTTGTGGTTTAAGCGGAGTTACTTATTTAAAGCTCGTACGGTCGTAGGAACAAAGCTCTTGCTCAAAGGGTCCTTTCTACACATGAGCAGTCAATAGAAAGAGCCAGAAGGAAGGAGGATAAAGTGCTGGTGGAGTGGGCGGTCTGGGTCACGTGTGACTGCGAGTGCTTTGCGGATAAGGGATGAGGTGACACAGTCGGATAGTGGTCAGAACACATTATTTGCTGGCTTTTAAGACACAGAATTTCACTATTTAATGATTCATATCCGCTTATCCGTAGATCAAATATCCATATATGTGTGCAATTCAGATAGACTCTTTGCCTTTTTTAAAAATGTATCTTTTTCCGTAATTTAGACATTTAGACAGGTGGAGCATCATGAAGAGATCTGTGATATAGTACAGCTGTGTCAAACATGCGGCCCGGGGCCCAAAATGATCCCACCAGAGGGTCCAATTTGGTCTGTGGAATGAAAGTGCAAAGACATCAACTGAAAACTTTTAAATAAAAGAAGCTGCTGTTCCTAATTGTTCCACCAGAGTTGGGGAAGTAACACAGCACTGAGACCCAGAACTCAGCTGTAGTAAAAAGGACTGGACAGTTCTTGCTAACGTTATAACATTATAGCATTAAGGAAATGCATGGGGTCGTTTGGTATATTTCACCTGTTATAATCAATATATATTAAAAGTACAACAATTTGTAGTAAATTGAAGTACTTTTATTTTCAACTATACAACGTCTCATCAAACAAAAAAACAAAAAAAAGCGTAGCATGGGAATCTTTACGAAATAGCTTGAACTTCGGTCCACCCGTGTCTCGGACATGTGAGACTTTTCCAGTGTAGTCACAGTCTTCACTATGTCGCCACTATGTAGCCGCTGAAGTAAAATGAGTTTGACACCTCTGCTCTAGTGGTTAGAGATCTGGGACTATAGGGTCACGGGTTCAGGAAGAAAAACGCAAAAAATCCATGGCAAAAAAATGCCCTTTAGCAAGGCACTCGACCCTTAAACTGCTCCCCAGGTATCGTTTGCGTAGCTGCCCACTATTCATGAGTGCGAGTGTGCATACTGAGAAGAAATTCCTTGAGAGCTCATACATAATAAATACATGTAGAAGACCTATCCAGACACATTTTCTGATCTTTGATTGTAAAATCTTGTCGCCAGGTTAACTGATGCTACTCGGAAACATTTACTGGAACAGCTTGATGGAGGGGATGACCGTACACGTTGACACGATGCATGTGTCGCCACCTCATTTCTTAAACACATTTATCTATTCATTTTAAAGCATTAGTGTCCTTATCTTTATTTCCCAGCAATGCAGTCTCATATCCCGTCATCCAAGGAATGCTGGTCCTGCAGTGTTTATTCTCATAAAGACCGAAGCGAGACTCTAACACAACATCGAGGTCGCACACGGACACTGTGTCACTACATTGCTGCAAATATGCCTCTAAAGCAAGGTCTAATTAGGAGAAGACCTAACGGAGGCTCCTTTAAAGAAAATGACATTCATTAACAAGTTTATAAAACACACCACTAGCAGATTGTGTTTTTCTTCAGTAGCATCCTGTAAGACGCACATTTAAATTGGAAATGACACGTGTTTCTCTGCTAGTCGAGGCCTATGACAGATGCAGCCGTGTGACTTTACATGGAAAAACATTAGATAAGCATGAGGCGGTTCATCCGAGTCCGATTCTCTCAGCTTGCCTTGACATGCACGGCACGTCTAGCAGGGCAGAATGAATATTTGACCTCGAATCAACAGAGAATTGACCTGAATCTTAGCTTTTTCTGCTGCATTCATTTTGGCAGATCTTCTGAAAACGCCGTACACTCAGTAGCGGAGATTTTCCGCGTGTTTGCCCCGTCTTTGCGAGCTTATATGCCCGTGTGTGTAATTACAAGGATTTTGAGTGATTTCTGTATTATACTTCCAATCCTGCTCCATTGAGACGATGACAGATCCAATTTTCATTGCCACAGAGGACAGTTTGTATTTATGCCAATTTCTTGTGTGAAATGTCTTGTCAGTACAGTAGTAGGCACAGCACTGTGGTTTATGCCCTGCTTTCCAGGGAATATCCTCCACAAAGTACCCCCAGTTCATCATCATCATCTTGTCATATTTCTAGCTAAATGGTGCCAACATTTGCTTTTAATGCAAATCAAATTCACCATGTGCCTGAAAATTATAACAAGTTGCTCATGATTGTTGTGGAGGGGGAAAAAAAAGCGTGATCAAGGTTTGTCCATAGGGTGAAATGGATCAAAACGACAAAGAGCTTGGGATATGTTATAAATTTTTACCTCTAATTTCACAGTTGAATATTGGCACCAGCTCTCTGCTGAAAATGAGCATTAAGCTTGAATAAAACACCAGGAATCATGAGTCATTACCCCAATTACTGCCTCTTTTTTTTCTCCTATCTCTCTCCCTCGCATTGAAATTCAAGCCAAACAAGCAAACTGAAAACCTGACATCTTACATAGCCTCTTTTAGTTTGTCTGTGCTGTCGTGTCTGATGGATGAATGAGCAAACACACATTCAAACATGTGATGGACCCATTTATATTGGACTATCAACTTTTTATATACACCGATCAGGCAAAACATTATGACCAGCTCCTAATATTGCGTAGGTCTCCCTTGTGGCTCTGTGGATCATCCCACAGATACTTGATCAGTTTGGGATCTAGTGAATTTGGAGGCCAGGTCAACACCTTCTGCTGTTCTTCATGTTTTTATCCATAGCTATGTCTGCTACTTTTTCACCTCATTCCCCCACATGCCAGATTACAATTCACACTTATTGACAGCATTAGTTACTTGGCAAATTCTAGTGAATATTAAAACATATCTTGTTGATACTGTTGAAGAAGAAATTGGGAACCACCTGGAAGAATTTAAATAAGTCGATAAACACATTCATGCTTGGTTTAATCATTTCATCTTTTGTCCAAATGGTTGAATGGGTCGGCGACATCTCGACTTTGCATCCAAACATCTGTCCAAACTTTGATTCGCAGCTTTTCTCTACCTCTTGTCAGTTAAGAATTATAGAGGATGTTCTGTGAATCAAACAAAAGCCTTGAAAAAATAAAAACCCATGCCCCAAATTGCAGAGACGCCTGTTCACACTGGATTGTAGACTTGTAGGTCTCGAGACTGGTCTCAAGACCACTTTTTTGTGGTCTTGGTCTTGTCATGGCCGTGACAGTCTTTGGTCTCGGTCTTGTCTCGGTCTCGGGTCTCTTGGTCTTGCAATGTCTCGGACTGGCCAAGCGATCTTGAAGGGATTTGTAACCTATAATATCCAGGCAGGATGTTTAGCCAATTGATGAAAACATCTATAGTGAGTTCACACACAAGACATGCACTGTCTCTCTATTATTGTGCCTGTAGTTGAAATAATACAATCTCATATTTATACGAAGCAGCTGTACCCAGTATGGTGCTTAGGCTCTACAACTCATGCAAAATGAGAAAAAAAAATGAACTAGTCTTGGTCTTGGTCTTGATACTCTCTGGTCTTGGTCTCGGTTTAGGCGGTCTTGACTACAAGTCTACTGGATTGGTATTATCAGCACCTCTGTGTTATGAGAAATAGTGTAGGTAATTTGCGGTGTCACTTTTACTTTACAAATTATGGACAAGGACGATTAACATCACAGACGACCTCTGCTATTATCACAAATTACCAGAGGTCCCCAGATAAAACTAGTCCCATCTCTGCTGCATCTTGCTGGGGATGGCTGCTGCCATCAAGGAGTGTCATTCCTCTGGGGTGGGGGTGCAAGATCTGGTCTAGGTGGGTCTTACATGTCTAAGTTACATCCACATGAATGAATGCCAGGTCCAAAAGTTTCCCAGCAGAACATTTTATTATCACAAGATGTTTCTTCTGTCAGTGGTTTTAATGTTGTGGCCGGTTGGTGTTTATGTACATTAAAATGTGTTCTTCAGTTGTGGTTGCCATCCGGTATAAAAGGTTTCAATCAACAACTTACAACAGGCCTCCCCACACAGATAAAGGCATAGTGTGGTGTTGAGTGTGTACACGCTCTTACACCCATCGCGAGCACAGCTTGATACCACTGTTGTGCATGTGGTGTGTGGTTTGGGTTGAGTCCATTTGTGTGTGTGTGTGTGTGTGTGGGTTCAGTAATGCTCACTGCTTTCCAGACATTCTGGGCATATTACCTCCCTGCCACCGCTCTAACCTGTCAGCTCCATGTCCCTGCACCTCTTCTTCTTCCTCCTCCTCCTCCTGTTTCTCCTTCCCTCACTGACTCTGGCTCTTTTTCATTCAGTCTCTTACTGTGAGCTGATGAATGGTCCCAGGTGATGAGGTGACAGTGGCTGCAACCGCTCACTCTCTATTTCTCTCAGTAGGAATTTGAAAGGTGCTTTATTTTGCCAGAGGAAGAACCCTTTTAGAGGGGATCTCTTCAGGCCGTAGATGGTGACCCTTTCATCCCACTGTAGCACCGACACAGCCGGCCTAAATTTCAATCACATCTCATCTGCTTGTGGGAAGCGACAAGACGGTGCTTGCCGCGCTTCGAATGATTTGTGGTCACTGGTGTGAAGACATAGTTAAGGTTTACAACCTGTATGCCGCCTGCCGGCCCACCTTTGGCAGCTCTGACATATTTCTCTCGCCCTCTGTTCTGCTGTTTTGATTTTGTGACAGGCTCAGGAGTAGTTCAGTTTTGCATATAAAAGGTTTCTTGAACGAGTTCCAGTCATTAAGATGTGATTTGATAACACTTTGTTTTTCTTCTTTGTGTTAAAAGGACAATTCTCTGAATTGGCTGAATTATGCAATCAAAAGAGAAGTTGCCGGTAAGAAATGTAATAATCAATCCAAGTTATTCAGAGACGATAAATGCCTCCGGTGTCGGTTTCACGAATGTGAAGCTTTGCAGTTTTATATTTGAGTCTTGGCGTGGTAATTAGCCAAATCAAGCAATTTTAAAATGTCACAACAACGGCAAACTGTGAGGAGCTTTCACTTTTTTTTTTTTTTATATGACATTCTGTTGAGAAATCAAATTACTGCAAGCAGCGATCAGATTATTTGATATTAACTGCGTGGTCGTGTTTATTGTATGAACGCGGGTTATATCACCTTCAATGAATCCAGAGGTCAGATGCCTAAAACTCAGTACAGGTGCACGACTAAAACGGTGTATAAATACAGCAGCAGTGATTTTCTCCTTTTCATTAACGTGGCCTGTGTTTACCTGGATCATCTTTAGAAATGTGAGTCCTTGAGGAGGAACTGGCTCCTAGAAGTAGAAACATCCAACTGCATATTGGTATTCCTGCCTTCTCAATAAGAAGGACGTCAAAGATCATGTGAGGCTGGTGAGGTTCTCCATGTTCTTTAGGTGTTAGTGTGAATGGTTGTCTGTCTCCCTGTGTTAGCCCTGCGATAGACTGGTGACCTGTCCAGGATGTACCCCGCCTCTCGCCCGGGACAGGCTCCGGCCGTTCACAGGACAAGCGGTTACAGAAGATGGATGAATGAATGAATGAAAATTTATCACTTATTCCCCACATGCACCTGTACAACAACCATCGGCTGTGATCTTCCATTAGAAAACATCAGGATGGATAATTGTTTTTTGATAGTGCTCATTCTGTATCGACTTATTATTTATACACAGACATGTCTGCTCAAAAAGATTGTAAGAATTCATCACTAATGAATATGGTATGCAAAATTTAACATTCATAATTATATCATTTAATGAAGCCAATTCGTTTTTTTAAGGAGATGTGTGTCTGTGGTGATAAACAGCAAAAACTGCAAACAAACAAACAAAAAAAACAGTTTGTCGCTGGGTGAAAGCAAGTGGGGGGGCTCTGCGCTTATGTTCAGCGTGAGCTCTGCGGGTTCCTTGTGGAGTGAGCAGAGAATTTGCCGGAAGGCCAATTAAAATGTGTAGTGTGACTTAACACAGCACACACATTAAATGAAATTCACCCGCACCAAGCTTTCAAGGCCAACCCTGGAAACGAGCGATAGCAGATAGACGACGTCCTAGGTGGGACATGCTAGCTAAACGTTTTTTGTTTCAAGAATGAAGACATAATTAGAAGTTAACTGTGAAGATGAGATCGCACCTAAATGCTGATTAGCAAGAAATATCGACACACAGAAAGAAGCATGTCCTGCTGTTGTTGGTTAAATGGTTTTATGTCATTAACTGACTGTCTGTCCTCCAAGGGCGATCTTCAGTAATACTCTATAGTTCACACAGGACGCAGTTGATGTCAGTTGTATTTTTCTTAAACTGTCCAACATTCCTTCATATAGATTTGCACAATGTAAAGTGGGACATAGGTTTTAAACCTTCCTCCTGTCCTAGTCTAAATGTACATGATCAGGTGTAACATTATGACCACCTTCCTAATATTGTGAGGGTCTGACTTTACCTCCAAAACAGTTTTGACTCATCAGAGAATGGACATGAAACTCCTGAGGGTGTCCTGTGGTGTTTGGCAGCAGAATGTCATTAGTGGGGGCCTTTGGGTACTATGGGTTGGGGGGAGGGTCCTCTGTGGATCATCCCACAGATGCTTGATCAGTTTGGGATCAAGTGAATTTGGAGGCCAGGTCAACATCTTGTGTTGTTCTTCATGTTTTTTGAGTTGTTCCTAAACTGTTTTTGTGCCTACGGGGTGGGGGTGCCTGGTCTGGTCTAGGTGGGTGCTACATGTCTAAGCAACATCCATGTGAATGCCAGGTCCAAACGTTTCCCAGCAGAACACTCGATTGTCATAAGATGGTCAGTGTTATCTGCTTCTCCTGTAAGTGGTCATAATGTTATACATGATTGGCGTATACGCATTAATTAGCTGTTGTCTGGTCTGCTCTTTTATTATGCCTTTTATATACTCTCTCTTAAATTGCATGCCTTAGTTAGCATTAATGATTACAATGAAAGGCTAGATCGCTACGTAGCTAAATGTCATGTCTACTGAACATCCGAATTGCGATAGTATTGATAAATCAGGTGGAGAAAAGAAAAAGAAATAATAGAATACGACTTGGAGTTTCACAATTCAAAATGACCAAGAAAGTCTAATTTAGCTCTAGCAGTTTGTTGACTAGTCTTTTTCAGTTGCGTTACACCTTGTCTGACGAAGGATGGGAATGGATTAGCTTTAATCGATATCAACGTTGCCAGTCATGAGCTCACTTCCTCTTCTCCATGATTCCTTGTTACAGGGGCTCATTGTGGAGAGAGTGATGTCACGCTTGAGTGGGTGGGACAATCTTAGGACGCATACATTTCCGATAGATCGTAAAAATTGGAGCGGTTTTCGGTACTGAACCCTGGCTGTGACAATATTCACTTTAGGTTACATTAATAAGAAGCTGCAGCGAGCTAGACAACAAGAAACATAGGTAAGAATTATGTAATATGTGTAAGAAAAATGAATGAAACAGGGAATTTGAAAGCGCAATCCTTGTATTGGACTATAAACACACATGTATACTTAAAACCAGCCACTTGATTCAACGTCAGTTATAACCTATGATTATACAGTACTCCATCACTGTGTATGTTTCCTTTCCTCTACTGCATTACTCTTATATCGGCAATTGCAGTGTAAGGCTGTGGTATAATTATGATTTATGTCAACAAGGCAGTGATTTTTACCTTTGGATTGCTTGTTCTCTTAAGTGCCAGTGCCTAAATTCTCCAATATGATGAAGTGTCGACCGCCTCGCCGCTCCTCTCACTCTCTCTGTTTCATTCTTTCCCGTAGCTACCTCCTTCATTTAGGTTTCACTTGTCGAATGCTAAACGCATATCACAGATCTTGGCTCTCAAATTTTTTTTTCTCCCCCATTGAGAAGATTTACTTTAGCTGATGTGGTACGTCGTCAAAAGCCTTTCTCTTTCTGCGCCTCTGAGATGTTAATGCTTCTAGTCAGAGTTAAAAGACAGCTGCTTTTGATAGCTTGCGCACACTGAGTCAAACGTCTGAATGTATTTAGTAGCTCTCGAGTGTGGGTGCTTGTCATTTCTCTGCCTTGAAAAATTGTTATTCAACTGATCTAGCACTTTAAATCAGTCCTACCTGTCTGCTGGAATTCACTTGAGTCTACAGTACGTTCAGCAGCTCAGAGTTTGATTGAGGTTGCTGGCAGAACCTCGCTAATGAGGTCCACATAGGCCTGGCCCCAGGTGTATAAATTCAAGCACTCAGGCATGCAGACTGTGAAACAAGACATTTGTGAAAGAATGGGCCGCTCTCAGGAGCTCAGTGAATTCCAGCGTGGAACTGTCATAGGATGCCACTTGTGCAACAAATCCAGTCGTGACATTTCCTCGCTCCTAAATATTCCACAGTCAACTGTCAGCTCTATTATAACAAAATGGAAGCGTTTGGGAACAACAGCAACTCAGCCACGAAGTGGTAGGCCACGTAAAGTGACGGAGAGGGGTCAGCGGATGCTGAAGCGCATAGTGCAAAGAGGTCGCCGACTTTCTGCACAGTCAATTGCTACAGAGCTACAAACTTCATGTGACCTTCAGATTAGCCCAAGTACAGTACGCAGAGAGCTTCATGGAATGGGTTTCCATGGCCGAGCAGCTGCAGCCAAGCCACACATCACCAAGTGCAATGCAAGGCGTTGGATGCAATGGTGTAAAGCACGCCGCCACTGGCCTCTAGAGCAGTGGAGACGCGTTATCTGGAGTGATGAATCACGCTTTTCCATCTGGCAATCTGATGGACGAGTCTGGGTTTGGAGGTTGCCAGGAGAACGGTACATTTCAGATTGCATTGTGCCAACTGTGAAATTTGGTGGAGGAGGAATTATGGTATGGGGTTGTTTTTCAGGAGCTGGGCTTGGCCCCTTAGTTCCAGTGAAAGGAACATTGAATGCTTCAGGATACCAAAACATTTTGGACAATTCCATGCTCCCAACCTTGTGGGAACAGTTTGGAGCGGGCCCCTTCCTCTTCCAACATGACTGTGCACCAGTGCACAAAGCAAGGTCCATAAAGACGTGGATGACAGAGTCTGGTGTGGATGAACTTGACTGGCCTGCACAGAGTCCTGACCTGAACCCGATAGAACACCTTTGGGATGAATTAGAGCGGAGACTGAGAGCCAGGCCTTCTCGACCAACATCAGTGTGTGACCTCACCAATGCGCTTTTGGAAGAATGGCTATGGCAGGCAAGATCAATAAATCAAAGGAATGAATGATAACAGGACGACTGACTGAAAGACTTTTGAAAGAGTAATTTGACCAGTGTCTGGTCTACGTATTTGGGCATGTATTTAGCTCCATTTGTCCCGCTGATGATTGGCTTTCACGGATTTTCAGTCATTCAGAGGAGGCTTTCCAATGACACCAATGGCCCCGGGTGGTTGATTTTTCATTATGAAGCCATCAGTCATCATTCATATCATGATGGTTCAGCTTTTAATGCTGGATATCTGTCCCTTGATTTACCACTGGGGGAGGAGGTGATATACGGGCCATCTCGATGAAGCCGGTGAGAGGGTCTGAGAGTAGGACGTTGTGCAGTGGAGCACAGGACTGATGATTCAAAGACGCCATAGGTGTGTGTTGTCCCTGAATTGTCAGTCAGCGTTGTTTTAGTGGCTGCCTGTATTTATCACCACCCTTAAGTGCTCACCCAGAGTGCCTTAGGCGCTATAACTCTGACTAATGGAAAACAAAGGCCAGGCCAAGTCGGCCAGGACATTGCATCTCTCCTACTGGCACGACAACCGGCGTCTTTACTTGGATATTTTCAGGTACAAAATTCAACCTGATTTTTGTTAATAAATCCTAAATGCACAGAGAAACATGAGAAGGATTGATGCACCGCTAACTGATACTGTGTTTCGGACTGAAACCTGCCACCATTGTTTGCAATTTTCACAAAAGACACGAGGTTGTGCTTATCAGAATGCGTATTGATTGCCACGGCTGCAAAATGGCATGCATTGACTGCGACGGTTTAGAGATAAGGCGGCGGGGATAAGTTGTGAGATTGAGAGCGATTGAGGAATTGTCATACCGAGGGAAGTGGAAGAGAGGATGGACTGATGGATGAATAAACAAATGCAGCAGCACACTTGGCCTTCATTGTCGGAACGCATAATCTCATTTGACCTCAGAGTAGTGAAATATAGCACGCATACAGACAGAAAATATAGAAAAGAGCTACACAAGGACCAGTCTATTAACTGCACGGCGTGGCCGTCCAGATATGATTTTCAAACTCCCATCTCTGCTCCCCCGAGACGCTGCAGCTGGCTCTGACACCTGAACGGGTAGAAAAGCAGCGTTACAATATATGTCAACTCTATCCAACTGCGTTTCGTCAGCTTTCACATGCGTGCCCTCGTATTATTGCTTGTAATATTAAACATTCTTTTCTTTATCCCTCCACTCCCCGTCTCTTCTATCTTTGTCTCCTATATTCACTGTTGTGCTTTATCTTGTTTACAGCACACATATTCGCAAACACACATTTCACACTCCAGAACACACACATTGGTTTATGTATGCAAGGATCCTGCAGGTGAACGTATGCCTTAACATAAAGAATGACCTTCTCAGTCCGTACCCTCATGAAAAGGGTTGTAACTCCAAACTGAGTAGTATTCTCTATTTATTTGTGCTGTGCAGGTATGTTGTCTTGTCATTTTGAAGCTTTTTCTGGCAAGTTTCCTTCTAAAGTTGAGCCAAAAATTGAAAATGCACTTTTGGACAAAAAATTTCAGCCGAAAATTGCTTCGGTAGTTGCTTGCATGTATTGTTTCGATGATAAAGGTCCGGAAATTTTCAAAGGAAAATGCATTTTTGGGCCAAAAAATTTTCGTCAAAACAAGATGGCCCAAACAGGATGTTGTGGTGATGCAAGCAACAACTGCAGCAATGCAGAAATGGGTATTTCTACAAAATATCCTCCACTATCAATGCCTGTCAAATGACACGGGGGTGCCTGATAGTTGCATGTGTATTCTGTGACGGTTGCTGTGACTGATACAGCTTCGCTAGGTAAATAAATCAACTGGCCACTTCTAATGGCGGTGTTAATGGAGCTAGTGTTGGCTGAGGGGCTTTGATGGCTGTGGGGCGTCATGAGATTATCTGTTTTGTGTGAAAGGCCATTATACAGCCAATACGTCTTTGTGTGTCACACAGTTGACAGTGAATGGTTAAAATGGCAGCAAGCGTGAGGCGGTGCAGACGGCGCAGTATACACAGCTTACTGACCGCATTACTGTCTATTTGTCGGATGACAGAAAAGGTCTTTTAAAAAGGCCAAAACTTTGGGCTCTGAGCACACACTCGCAGAGAAGCAGACGGTGTAAACCCACTGACTCTTTCCCCCCTGGTCTGAGAGAGAAATCTTGTTGAGGAGCGTGACAATTTTTCTAAGTATGTTGCCAGAGAACAGAGCATTCACAGTGCCCGTTCCTGCCTCAATCTCCGCTTCTTCCTGCTATGTGTTATTTTTATTATTGATGTAACTTACTGGAAATTGAAATGTACTTTGTCTAGTTTTATGAGTCCGTGCGGTCATAAACTGCTTTCAGCTTGGAAATGTGCTGGAAAGAAGCATTATCATACAGTCCATTAGCACGTTCATTGAGTTAGTACTTAAAACATAACAGACAAGGAAGCACAATATTCAAGGCACTGACCACCAACCAACCATCAATCAATCAGGCAAATATCCATCCAGACATCTCACTGTAACATCCATCTGTATGCTGGAGAGAGTCCCAGGATATTTTATTCTGAGATTCTCGTGCATGGTGGCAGTGGACAGGCCGTAGTAGTTCTGTTAAGTGTGCAGACCACTATTCAATTAGTTCTCCTGTTAAAGGATTTCACACTTTTGACATTTGGCTTGTTTTCAGTGTGCCTGGTAGCTCTCATAATTGGGAAAGAATGTTAACCATCTTCTGCGTGTGAGCAACATTTTCACAGATAACATAATTTTGTTAAAGTGATGTGTTAGTCCTAAGTGTAGTTTTTAATTTTAAATGAGAAAAAAATGGGCCTACAACCTTTTAAAAATGCCTAACAAATCTGAAGCCTTGGAAAGCCATTTCAGACGAGTCTTTGGATGTTCCATTGTAATTGCCAAATACAATCAGTGTCCACGGTGGGAAAGGTTTTATTTATTTATCGCTTCCATTCTCTGCGATAAATCCTCAGCCTCTGCTTGTTTTATAAATATTGAATAAGAATACTTCACACATTTTGTTTGTGCCTCTCTGTGATTTATTTGGACTGTCTTGCTTTTTAAAATGTTTCGCTGAGCTCCTCTGCTAGCAGTGGAGGGCGATAACGAACCCAACCAGACACCCAGAGTTGGAGGTTTGACCCTGGATATCTGCAGGGTGACTCATCGTGTTGAGCTGGGTCTTTGGAGCATTGGGTCAAACTTTGAATGCAGACAGAAATCCTTGTTTTGCAGGGTGAGAATACTGTGTACGGATTTCTGACCGACTCTCAACCCCCAAAGATATGAGGGCGTTTGACTGATTGGCAGGATGGAGGCAGGAAATGCACAAATGCCCGTGTTAAAAGTTAAAACAGATCTGAAGGAAAAGGAACTATGGCAAATTACTCTTCATGCAGTCAATAGTTACAAAAGCCTCTTCAAGGGACAAGAAAAAGATTCACAATTCGGCCTTGTGCTTCGTTTCTGGCCCTTAAGGGCTTGGATATAACTTTCTTTCCTGCCTTTTTATTGGACATTTCCTCCTCTGACCTTTTTCTTTGTAATGAACAGTGAATTGGCTGTTCCATCACTGATGCCTTTCTGACTTTCCTATTCAGCTAAACAATGCTATAGATTGTAGAATCCATGTCTGAGAATGACCCGGTATCCCCCCTCTTCCTCCAAAACACATACACATGCACGCAGATAGCCTGGCGGATTTTGGCACACACATCCCCGTTGGAATTTGTGCACACCATCTACACACACTGTCTACTGCCAGTTGGCGTGAAGGTCACCACAACCACTAGTGGTAGATGAGCAAAATCACTTTGTCCCCCTACTCTTCCAATCAAAGCCCTCTCCCCCCGCTGTGGGAACCCTTTAATTACAGTCCCCACTTCAACAATGTGAGCTTGTTAATGATGTTCCACATTCTGTACTCACTGGCGCGCTCTCTAATTGTGTCCCCACCCTGCAATAACATGGTTATCAGGGGAGTGAATGCCAGAGGTGACTCGCCGCACAACCAAGAGACTGTTTAAGGTCCAAGTTAAGGTTTGTTTGAACTAGTTCTCCGGGCGTTCTGTCCGATCGCATTCAAAATCTTGAGTTTATTATCATTCTGAACGGCCACGCTGGGAGACGGAACGAAGAGTCATCTGTCATGGGGTAGTCGGTCGTTTTGGTGTCATTTAAAACCGAAGGATAATGGTACATATTTTGAGAAAGTCTCTCCAGTCATGCATTGATGTGTTGTGTTGGGTTGTGCATACAAAAGTAAAAAGAGCACAATCCCTCACTCTCCTCTCTTACCTCTGCACAGCTGGCAAGTCACGGCCCAAAGTAGGTTTGAATTTCAGATCGGCAGTTTTGAAAATTCACAGATAATGGTCGACACTGACGATCCATCCCATGTCGGAATGGGCTGGGGGATGGTGATTCTGACACTCAGTCCATCTGACATGCAGTTTGAATGGAGCATAAATCCCTCTTAATGGGCAACCCACCTCATGACTACAGCCTTGGCAGAGGATGAAGGATGTTGCCTGGGGAAATAACACTTAAGCAACATGCATTCCTATTCCTCTGACCTTAAAATGTACCCTTGCTTCTATTTCATCTCTATACCTTTAGAAAGACAGATAAGTGGTTGCTTTTACCCAAGTGGAGACGCCCGGGGCCAGTGCACAATTACAGTTCCTCAAATGGACACTTGGGGCTGACTCCAGAGGTCTGTCAAGCCCCTTAGACTGCCTGAAGTCCTGCATCATTTCAGAGATTAAAGAGAGAGATCAGAGTTTGTGCAAATACTCCTCTAAGTCTCACTGTCTGGAGTCGAGTCTGGACGCTGTTCTACGGGCTCTAGCACAATTAGCCCAAAAGAACCTTTGTAATTATTTATCTGATTCCATGCACAAGTGCAGGAAACCATCAGGACTTCAGCTGGCTTCACTGTTTCAATCATACATGCTTGCAGACAGCTTCACTAGACAGACTCTAATGCCCCTGCTCTATGCGCCCGACACTACGTAGTCAAGAGGATGATCTTTTGCACCAGTGAGCAACTTTTATAGGTATTAACCTTGCACCATTTCTAAAATCCTCCATGATAAATTCATAATGTTAGATCCATGTGACTTATGAGAGAGAAAATTTGCCACCCCAAACACTCATCCTCATCTGTACAGCTGTAAGTCTTCTCTGCTTTAATCTCTCTTCTTCCCCTACCTCTCTTCCTCCCTCCTTAGGTTTCATTCACATTTGCGATCCTTCTCTGGGGGTATCCGTGTTGTGACAGGTAGTGCAGTCTCCTGGGACGTCTGGCAGAATGGTGCTTGACCCCAGTCCAACCTCTGCTGCTGTCCTGCACGCTATTCATTTATCTCCAGCCAGGCGGCGCAAAACCGTTTCTTGTTCGATTGGGGCGCAGTGATTTTGAAATCAAATAGCATCATAGCGTACTGGAGAACCGTAACGGTCGTCTACTTCTTGCACACATGTACTCATGGCAATGAATTAGATTTGCATGACTGGTTCAGCGCCGCGCTCCACCTCTAAAGCTGCTAATCTTTCTCCGTGTTGTAAAGTGAGCTACACGACTGACCAGAATCAATTTTGCATATTGACCGTATTGAAGCCTGACTCGGACACGAGTGTTGTAACCTCAGCCACTCATCTTGAGAGTCGCCTTGCACCGTGCAGGGGGGGATGTGGTGGCACAAAAACAAACAGAGCAGGCTGTTTTTGGAGGATTTCAAGGAGTGTAGTTGAATTTATGTGAAGGCTGAGATGATGTGCAAAGTCTAAAGTAAGACTGGCTGTGTGATTAGTCATTAGTCAAGCTGACATAATGAATAATTAATGATACCTTAAATCTAACCCCCTTTCTAACTGGATAGCATACAGCAGATTGTGTACGTACTTTTCTTCTTCTCCATGTTCTCCTGATGAACTCATATGATGGACTGCACTTGTGTGTGTGCCCAGAACCTCTGCGTTGGTTCAATGTCCCTAATTCTATTTTTTTTTTTTATTGACCATAACTTAAAAAAAAGGTTTGCACGCCGTCGTCAAAATCAAGTGAGCCACACCTACCAATGTCCTCTTTGCCCCCCGTGTCCCACATGCAATGTGTCATTTAATCAAAAATAGAAAACGGAGCTGACGAGCTGGACGCCGGCCAGCTGAAATAACTGTCTGAGTGGCCATAATGAGGAAAGGACGTGCAGTCAAGCACTGATACTCTGCCGTCGTGGAGAAGGGGGAGAGGTTGCTGAACGGCTTACATTTTTATCTATAATGGCAAGTGCTGGCAGATGTACAGTATACACCGGAGTGGCCGTAATGAGCAAAGGCAGACAAGTGACCAGGCGCCTAACTGCAATGAAATGCAAAAAAAAAAAAAGAGAACTTAAAAATAACCTTTTCAACTATTGATTACTTTTCCTGTATCTGAAAACCTACAATATGTGTGCAAGATAATAAACGTCATCGTTATTGTGAAAGGAACTGGATCTATTTTAGTTTGTACGATTCCTTTCAACCTTTGGTACAGTAATGTTAAGTATTTCTGACACAAAACTGTCACTCTAATATTAGGCTGCTGACACAAGGCTCTCCAGCAAAAAATCACCCAAATGTTCATATTTACACACCGTTTGCTTCCTTACATTCTCTCTCCTTGTCCTGGAAGTCGTTCTCTCCTGCCTGCATGGAGGATTTTCCAAACCCTTTAAGTGCACCTAAACCTCTTGTAAAGTTTGCTGACTCGGTACATTTATATGCTCAAAGGGCTTGTCATTGTAGGGTACTTAATAATAATAATAATAAATTGGACTTTTATAGCGCCTTTCAAGAAACCCAAGGTCGCTTTACAAGAGGTGGAGACACCTGGAGGGTCTGAGAACATCTGGGGGCACCAGATGTTCTAAGATATTGAGACTTTTGTTCTGCCTTTCCAGTTTAGGACGATTGTCTTTTAAGCGATTGTTAGAACAATCAATATGGATTGTTCTTATTTCAGTGGCGGATCAAGTGCGGAAAGGTCTCCTGGCAGACATATAGATGGGGCAGCTGGAATGCTACGACCTATAGCTAGTGATGAAGCATTGATGACATTTGTCCAAGGTTTTTGAGTTGGTGGGCAGAGCCAGATGGCATGAAAGTAATCATTTATAGTGTTTGTTGTGCAAAGGGAACAGATGTTACGTTCCCATTTTGTGTAATATGTGTTGGGTGAAATGGATTCTATGCAGAATTTTGTATTGAATAAGTTGTAATTTGGAGTTTTGTGACACTGAGAGGATGTTGAAGATGTGCATCCTCAGTCTTTTACTGATCGTGCAAGGTTTATATGTTTTTGAAACGTTATTCTTCTACTACACATGTGCAGTGTTTCACATCACCAACTTATTTAAGGGTCAGCTCAAAATGCCGTGACATGGCCAACATCCTCGACATGATGCAATCAGAATCATATCGCACCTGAACACTTGAACAGTTTCTATGCAAGTCATAAAAAACATTAATTACACTGCATGTTCAGTCTGTGTCTACCACTCCCACCAGAAAGCTGAAACTATCATGAACCTCAATTATATGCTGTGTAGTGCAACAACAACTGGGTTAATAGAGTATGTTTCCCAGTTTGACTGTTAAACAGCAGATGGGGTGAAGGTGAGAATGTGTGGATACAGCCGGCGTGTAAAACCTCACGCTGAACTCATAATTTCTTGAAACAGTTGAATGAGAGGTGTCTCGGATAATTCTGTTACCCGTCAGCACTTTACACACCGGCTTCCAAATAAGATTTCTTTTTTTAATTTGAGTTTTTTACTTTGCCTCCGAGCGAACATGCGTAGTCATTTGGAAACCCGCTCCGCTCTATCTGCTGCCCACCTTGTGGAAATGGGAACTGGGGATAATCTATCTGCACGGAGGATATACTTTACATGTGGAGGACATCATAATAACTTCAAAAATGTGTCATTTGCTTTTCTGCTGCAAATTGGTCTGACAGAATTGCGAACGCACGCCATCATTTATAATAATTACAGTAAACAGTCAGCGTGATAAATGCAGACATCCCTTCGACGATCATTTTCGCAGCGTGATGCAGGCTGCACGGTACATATACAGTACTAAGGGCTGTTTGGGGATCCAGTTTGGTTTTAGCACAGTGATAATCTACCACTGCTTTGCTCGCAGGCTGTATTTAAGCTGATGTGTTCGGCGCTGGGAATGGGAGCTAATGGCAGTTGTTTATACTGTAGGTCTCCCCTCCTCTCTCCAAAACACAACGAGGGTATTACACTCTATCGGATGCAAGTAAATCATCTAAGCACGCGGCGCGTTACGGCGCTCCTGATATGAAGAGTGGTTTAAAGCGGTGGAGTGAAAACTCCAGAGTGTTTTTCAGATGGCAGCGATTAACATATGCAGCCTCCAAGTTGCGAGCTACTCTTTGACAAGCCCGCTTTAGGGAGTTTGACACCATTACAACAGGTTACAACACACTTTAAAACCAGTGGTGGAGCTCGTTATTTCACAGCAACGCTCTAGGCCCTCTGGAACCTCAGAAGCAGAGTGTCTTTTTACGGTATAAGCCACTTTACTCTCTGAGTGGGAGTCGCGTAGCTATGTGTTGATTAAAACTGGCTTCTACAGCTGTGTCCTTGTGTCAGCATCACTGTGGACTGTTGACGCCATTGGCTGGGGAGCTGTGGGTCCCCGGCCCCCCGGACGTCTCTATTAGATACTGTTTGTGCATGTACAGCTTTATTATTCTGATTTAACACAACGGTTCCCTCAATATCCCATTCCGCTTCCTCTCCTTTCACTTTTTATTTATACCACTCCGCCTGGCCTGCCTCCTCCCCCCTTCCTTTCCTTTTCTCCTCTCCTTCGCTCTCCAACTCGCAGCCATGCAGGACCCGCAGCACAATAGATATTAAATCAGATTTATTGTTGAGCAATAGAATAGTGTCTAACCCGGGGGAATGTTGCCAAACTAACCCCCTCGAGCCGTTCCACCCCCACCATCCCACCCCAGCGTCTCCTACACTTGCCCTCACTCCGTCTCCGCTCTGACATGCCTGTAGTGACAGAACGTTCCTCTGCTACAATTGATAGCTCCTCAATTTGCTCCCTGGGATCGGTTATATTCAGTTTTCTAAATGACAGCAGAGCGCTACAGAATAAGGGTCGCAGAGTTTGATGGTTGAAGGCAGAGTATTGGAATAACTACGGGAAAAGGCAAAGGTTTATAAAGCCAAACGCTGCACGGCCGTTTTTCCCTCTTCGTCTTGTCATACAGATGTGAGTCTTGATAGTGTCTTCATGGTGTTAACTATTGCCAAGACATCCGATTTTTGCAAAAATATACTTTGCTACTACTGCAGCCAGACTGAATGGGTTAACGGCAATGTAAGCAATAAGCAGGATCAACCCAAAGAGAGTGGTTCTATTTGCTAAAGCTTTATTAACATAAACCAACACGCCCGATCAATGAATCTGTTCCTGCCGGCTACTTTCCACATTTACTTTCAGTCTGTGTCAGAAATGGCTCATTTAAAAGTCATGTTAATTCGGAAAACCGTGCAAGTTGCCCTACATTTATCGAACAGTGGCGAGGAGCACAGAGTCGCCCCTTAATAATCACCTTTACAGGACATGCACCAAGTTAAAATGACCCAGAATTATCCTTTAACCCTCTGAGGCCTGCAGTAATTGGTCGTTTTCACTACTTTTGGTTTCACCAAGATATAAAAAAAGAAGAAATAATGGGCTGCATGAAGGTGGCGTAACAACTGCTAGGTTGATAATACGGCACCTGCCACTGAAATTACAAATACAGAGCTTTTACCTGCATAAATGAAAGTCATTAACTTAATTAAAACTCTGTTCTCATACAATGTCATGGGAAGATTCTTCTTACCCCCAAGATCACAAAGCTGCTTACTTCAATAAGGACTGAATTGCTACTGAATCCATGCAAGCTGAAAGTCTTTTTTGTGTGTGTGTGTGTAACTGGAAACTAGCAGTTGTTTCATTTTCTCACCTGGAGACACAGTTATCCAGATAGCATGCACATGAAAATATTAAAAGCTGAGATAAAATGAGGTGTACCTTCACTCAAACCCGTCATGGAGATTTGAGTTGACACAGCGGCTGCGCAGGGAATTTATATTTTCATTAGGGACTCGTGCGAAGGGAAGGACACAACCTTGTTATCATCCTGACTGCTGTGGAGAGTTGAGAGCTTTGGTCCCTGCGCAGCACGTTTCACAATGCAGAACATCCATGTTGCTCCTTTACTGTTCCCATTCCTTTGCTTTTCAAGTGCCTCTGCTGCATAATACCATCCTCTACCTGCACTGACTCCATGCGTGTAAAGTAGCAGACAGAAAAGCACAGAGAAAAACGAGCCGACCGACAGGTAGTGACCTCAGCCTGCAGGGAACCTGTCGCACAGGCTCCCACTTCCCTCGCATACACCCGAGGTGCAAACCCTGAAATGTTTCTGTCCTGCTAATGCATGGCAGGAGGAGGGCAATCTTTCTGTCCGACGGCAAATTGCTGAAGATTAGGGGCATTAGAGTAGAGGAACTTTCCTTAGAGTTTAACAAGCTTCAGTCCAGGTTTATATCATGATTGATTCTGTGCTCAGAGCTTTTTTATCAATCCATTAGAGCGCGGGCTGCAGCGTGGCAGCCTTCCAGACACGGGCATTAACATCCCATCTCACTACCAGAGACACAGGGAAGGTCAGCGGGGTGGGAGGGGGCCAAGGAAACATTTACTACTTTGTTACAATTATTTCCATTCAGTAGCGCTGCAGTATATCCAGCATATCAACATTTACTTGTATGGAAGCGGGGAGGAGACCGCTGTAGTATTAACTGCGTCGTTTCCTTCAGGTGGAGTGGAACGGGCTGTGGAAACATTTGTGTTTGAATGTTACAGTGCGCTGTGCTAATACAGGCGCAGAGAGATGAAAACAACATTTACCACTGGAGGGGTGAGCGAGGTTATAATGATTATGTGGTACATTACACAGAGGCTAAATAAATAAAAAAATCACCTGAAAAGGAAACTCGTCTTTGTGTTCAGGGGCCTTTTTATGTAATTGTTTTGCGTTTCAAATCTCTTACCTGCTCAAGCTAATATGTAATGCATGAAACTGCAAAGTACACATAAGAGAAGATACGAGAAGATACGAGAGAAGATTAAGAGGGCATTTACATCCTCAGTTGTTATACGTATATATTGTTTTGCACTGGTTTTCTATTCATTTGGTCATTGCTCGCCGTAGTAGAGATGGGGATGTGCACAAAGGGACAATACAACATATTATGTAGGACATGAATATTTAAAGAGCCGCGCATTCATCATATTTTGTTAGCACGACTTATTCAGCGACAAATTGGAAGATGAGTGGGCGACACTTCACAAAACGCTTCCTCGTCTCTCGTTGGAGTTCAATTTGCGCCGCTCCGGCGTTCATTAATGCACCGTCATATTTATTGGCACAGCCATGCCACCAGCAAAAGGCTCTCTAAAAAGCTCATGAGCTATCATTAAATCAAACACTTATGGATTATTCATTAAAAAGTAGGACGTTTAGAAAGCACTACCTCTGAACCTTTTGCCAGTGAATCTAAAGAGCACTTTGTAAACAGCCACCCGCCTCTAGTGGGAATAGTAGCTGAAGTTCTTTTCATTTACTATGGACTAGTAATTGAAAAATCTTGATGGTTTTTAAAGAAGTTGTACACTGGAAACAACCAAAGTCCATAATTGCATTTTACTTAAGTAAGTGTAGAATATGGGATTATAAGATTAAATATTAAATGACTTGTTAAGACAAAGTGATTTTTACCCATTTTCTGTCCTTATACACAGGCAGCAATTGCTTTCTCTTTTCGTTTTATATGAAATCACTTCCATCATTTTGCCTCAGGGAGAATAATATAATCTAATCATCTCCATACCCGTGTCTGGTGCTGTACTTAATTGGTCTTGAGTGATTCTGAAATCAAAAGAGAACATAACATAAAAAAGATATTGTGGAAGCTGCCCTGCTGTGTGGTAAGGATATATTTTTTTATTCAATATGCTGTCTGCAAGAGAGAAAGGACTTACAGGGAATTATTGCACCATAATGACTCCAAATACTAAAATATATCCATTAGCTATTAGCAGATTATCAAAATCCTACAGAAAATAGGATTGGCTCGTTCCAAAGGGCTGCATAATGAATTACCTGCCTTTGCACCGGTGTCATGCATGGCGTGCATTTATTCATGCGTTTCTTAGTGTCAACGACGAGTCTGTTAATCGCTGCCGCTCACCTTTTCTGTTATTGTTTGGATCGGAGGAGCCTCAGAGGACCCAGGGTGCATATTTTCCGTTGTCCACTGTTAAATGGTTGAATTGTTGGAGAACTCATATTTAAATGTTCTCATAATCTGATTCTGTCTGATGAGAAATGCAGCTAGCTTAAATCTGCATTAGGGATGTAGATATTTCATCATTTATGATATATTGTCAAAAACATTCCCCATTATAAGAATATTTCATCCTGCGATAAAAACGATAAATTAACATTGATGACGTATATATGTGCACAACAGCCCTTGCAGCCCAACACGTATGGAATATTGACAAATTGACAGTGACGGGAGGTGGAGCAGCGAGGTGCTCATTCCTAATCAAGGCTCCAACTCCGTTATCTGGTTTGGTTTTAACCCCTTAACGCTTGAATTGATTTTTCAGTTATATAAAGAACTGACATATTTGTATTTTTGCTTACCACTCCGGCCGGTCCTACGACAAACTAGTGCTTGCAAAAGGTTCCTAGGAATTTTTTGAATGTGCACAATCCGACATTGGAGTATTACATGTGTTATTTCAGCTGCAGTCTGAACGGAAACAGTGTGTCGCGAATTTGCGACACTAGGCATGAAGGGGTTAAAAAGTCTGATGCAGAGCAGCAAATTACACATGCAAGGTTTGCAAACAAATAATGCATAGAAAGGACAGTAACCTCAAACACAAGCACAAACCAGAATGTGCAGAAAGGCAGAAAATGCGCAAGGATGTAGAAACAGCGTCGACTTCATCCAAAGAGTCATTTTTAGCGTTGACGTGAGAAATACCAGAAATTATCAGGATAATTTTTCGAATCTGCATGCTTTTTCTTGGCTGGCTGAGCTGGACTTGAGTGTCCTCCAGGTGGGACTGGGCTAACTTAGCGTGTTTTAAAATATTCGGCTGTTCTTAAGCCACTACTTTCGTAAGTAACGAATCCCTGAGCCAAAAAACCTTGTTAACAGCCAGCTAACCTGCATCTACAGCCACCTACCTCCTCCTTCTTTTGGATTTATTTGCAGTTGGCGAACCACGTTGGCCGTGCACTACCACCACCTAGCACTGGCACCTACTGTATCTATGAGAGGGTAGCACTAGGTTGTCGTAAATTGGCAAATCATCCCCTGTATCACTGTAGTGACTACTTTTAAGTTGGCTGTCATGAATTTACCTCCAAAACCAGCCAGACACCATCAAATATCATGCATTTGCAGCTTTTAAAACCACTTTGTGATGATCTGTTATTTATTTTCTGATGTGCTCTTTACATATAAAGTCATTTACTCACCTTGAGCACTGCTTCGTTTGTAAAACAGTTTAATGTGATTGTGAAGGAACCTTTCCAATGTCTAAACCCTGTTCTTTGAGTCTTTGGTTATTGGGGAAAAAGAAGCCATTTCTCAGGGAGAGTCAAATTAAAGGGATTTACCCTCTCTTGTGTGTTGGAAGCCAACTGCCAAATTGCATGCCCCATCAATAACAAACAACATAAAACCCTAAGTCTTGTTAAATTGAAATGCCCAAATCTTTGTCTTACTTGTTTTGGCAGATGCTTTGAAGAATGCCAATTATCCAAAGCATGCACATAGTTGTCTTGAAGGTAATTTGTGCACAGAGAGAAGAAACTTGTTTTCTCAAAGACATGCACCAGGAAAGCTGCAACAGGTCTTCAATTCTGGATTATTTAGGACTCCGGCCTGTTTTAATCATCTGGGGCCAGTTGTTCAAAATAAGTAATCTGGATAAAAATTATCCGGATTTGGAAATCCCACTTCTTGCTATCCAGGATCAGGTAATCCGTCTTACTTTTATGCCAGTTTTTCAAAGCAAGATTGGATTGGATCATCCTGATCCAGATACACAGTTTTTGAGTTTACCAAATCCGGATTGCCAGTGCTTTAAAGGGGAAAACATAACACAATGTGAGCTACCGGCAATGTAAAGAACAGGTAAAACAGCCAACATGCTTTTTATTTTGAGATAAAACACAAAAATAAGATAAACATCCGCTTCTATATTATGTTTTTTTATGATCACTCAGCTGAGCAACAACAAATAAATACATTAACACACCATGGATATTTTTGAAAAACTTAAATTGAAAAAAGGCTAGATGTCCAATCATTAACTGAATAAAGAATGTTCAGGGTTCTTCATCGGAGTATGAGAGACCAGCATTTTCAAGCCCGGCTTTTAGGAGGCGGATCTGAAGTTTAGACCTGGTTTGCTGCACTTTGGCCAACTTGATTTGTTCTTCTGCCAGGAGTATCTGTGCTTCTGCTCTTTCAGTTTCTCGTTTAATGAGCAATTCGTATGCATCATTATTAGTTACCTGGGCCCGCTGAAGAACCAGACCAACCTCTGGCGTTCTGTCAGGATGAGGGACTGACTGGACGTGTAGCGAGGGACGCAATTGTTAGAAATTATTTTTGACAGGGTCATCTCTGATGAATGTTTTTCAATTACTATGCAGTGATGAATCACAGAAATACCGAATATATTATTTTTGTTTGTTATTCAAATCTGTTTGGGGAAATCTGTTTATGTCTTGGGGACAAGATCAATTTTATTTTATTTTTACTTTACTATACTGAAAGGGGTAATTGGTAGACTATGTCTACTTTATGTACTTTATCACTAACAATAAACAACAACAAATCAAGTACAGAATATAAATAAAAGTATATACACAAAATGATCATATTGTTGATTTTTAGCTTTTGTTTTATGTATGTATGTATGGAGTTGAATGCTGCTGCAACAAAGAAATTTCCCAGTTTGGGATGAATAAAGAATCTAATCTAATCTAATCTAATCTAATCATTTGGAAATTGTACAGTTGTACATTTGACCAATTGTACAGTTTTGCTACATTTTCTTCCTGAAATCCACCTTGAAATCCTACCCCCTGTTGGGATCAGGATAATCCTGCTTTTTTGGATCAAAGTTATCCACATCCTACTGAAATGCTTTGAACAACACAAATTGAAGGTTTGATCTGGATTCAAACTAGGATTGGATTACATGATCTAATCCGATTTCAGAATCCGTCTTTCCCTTTTGAACAACCCATTTTCAAGATTTGATCCAATCCGATAACCAAAATCCAATCAGATTACCTTTGAACAACTGGCCCCATGTGATGCGATGCATTGGCAATCGTTCGCCTCACGTAGCCCACTCAAAACCAAATTAGTGCCATTGATCTTGTGTTGGTGATGTAATCAGAAGGATCAAATCATTTACGTCCTTTAAGACGAGAGATAGTGTGTGAGACGAGAACAACAAAAAAAAAACACCTCTTGTTGTTGCTAGGGGTGAGATCAACAGCTGCAGGCTTGTGACAATACCTGCCAGCTCTGTGTGATGAAAACAGCATTGGCTGGAAGGAATACTCTCCCCCCTCCTCTCCTCTCCTCTCCTCTCCTCTCCTCTCCTCTCCCTCACCTCGCCTCCATGACAAGAGCAGCATGAAGACAAAAAGAGGAATCAAAGAAAAACTGTGCTGTAGGCATATAATGATAAAATTGTTCTGTCCAAGGTAGACATGATGACCCTGGGCCTCAACTGTCCCTCGTGGAAGATCACACTGTTTTCACACGTCAGAGCTAACGTACTGTAAAAGAAAAACTAAATTTTTGTTAATAGTTATTACTTTAATTCTTACTTTTTACTTGGCATGGGTGCTGGAAATGGCTGCATGCAAAGAAGGAGCATTGGAGTTGCACTCTCCACGACCTGCAGCTGACAAAAACATAAAAGACAAGCATAGGTAAATGTGTGACAGTGAGCCTTTTACTCCTTCGTCTCCTGAGTGAAATCTGTGTTTTGTCAATAGAGTGAAACGGGAGTCACTCGGCATCGGCGGCACCCAGACCAGCATGAAACCCCATACAGCATATTTATCCATATTATTTTATGTCTTCCAAGGGCAATGAATCCAGACAGCGCTGCCCGCTCGAGAATAAAATATCCACTCCTTCATCTGAGCGGCGTGTGAGCCTTACAGCTGGGAAACGGCCTGGAATACGATTCCCAGTTTATAGTATACTTTTGTTGGGATCAAATGGGATTGGATGTGCTTTTGAATTTGGAAATGCATTTTTCTACGCCTCCCTAAATCAGGTTAGGATTTCCCCTGTGACGTTCCATCAGACGAATCAAATTCCACCTCCGTGTCTGGGAAGTGTTTCTAAATTAACTTTATGAAAGCGCGGCGTCCGTTCTTGTAGACTTATGAGGCCTGGAGTCTCGGAATGTATTTTTAAATGGAAACAGATTATTGGGCAATTTTGTTTTATAGGTACAGCTTGGGATTGTTTTGTTTCCGAGGCTGAAAATGGGAAGATGTACATAAATCCTGCCTGGATATGTCTGCACTCACACTTAAATTGTGTGTCCTTTCCTTATGTGTGCTCTATGAAGCATCACGTGTAGCTCTGCTTAAGCTGCGCTGTTTGCTGCTGATAGCGGCGCTAGAATGCATCTTTGTTTTTTTTATGTAGCCAAGACAAGAGAGTCAATAATATTTTGTAGATAAAATTAAGTGGAAAATTGATTTTTTTTGTGCAGTAATATAATATTTCTTTTCTTCTTAAAGCATGGTTTCTGAGATGGACTGTGTATTTTATACATGGACTGAGACGCATCATTTAAATGCTCCTGTTATATAACGACATGTTTTTATGTTTGACACTAAAGAATGAGGAAAGGACAGACTTTGGCCAAGGTCACGCTGTTGAAATGATGCGTTTCAAACATGCACTGATCAGCCAAAACATTATGACTACATGTCCTAGTATTGTGAGGGTCATTTTGCTCAGACAGAGCGCCTTAATGTGTGTGGACTGAGTTAACACTAGTGATAATACAAAACGGAAAAAAATGTAGTCCATTCGTTCGTACAGTGAATATACACCAAGCAAGCATATCATTATGACTAGCTGCCTAATGTTGCGCAGGTCTCCAAAACAGTTGGGACTCATCAGAGAATGGATATGGGGCCTTCTGAGGGTGTCCTGTGGTTTCTGGCTACAAGATATTGTTAGTGGGAGCGTTTGGGTCCAATAGGTTGAGGAGAGGGTCCCACAGTTACGTGATCAGTTTGTGATTTAGAGAGTTTGGAGGCCTTGATATTCTTTAGGGATGCACCGAAAATTTACGGCCTTAATACCGAAAAATTTTTGCTGCAGTTGTTGCTTGCATCCTCACAACATCCTGTTTCGGCCGCATTGTTTTGAAGGTTAAAGTTTCGGTGTATCCCTAGTATTCATGTTTTTTGAGTTGTTCCTAAACAGTTTTTATGTGTGTACCTGTGTCAGGCTGCATCCTGCTGGAGATGGCTGCTGCCATCAATGAGTTTCGTTGTTATGGGGTGGGGGTGCCCGGTCTGGTCTAGGTGGTGTTGCATCTAAGTAACACCCACACGAATGCCAGGTCCAAAAGTTTCCTGGCAGAACACTGAACTGTCACAAGATGATCAATGTCATTTACTGGTTTTAACGTTATGGCTGATTGGTGTAGGCTGTAGGTGGATGACGCACTGATTGTCTCCCTCTCTTCCAGTGGAATGTAATCAAAACACGTTTGAGGTGTTGATTAACCTTGCTGGGCTGTTCACGACATGTGGTCACCAATCTGTCTGAATCAAACCCATTCTGAGGGTTTACGTAAGGGAGGAAGGAATAGTTGGAAAGAACACGAGCAATGTCACCAGAATGAGGTTTTAAATGGTGGGAATAAAGAAAGTAAAGGCCAACTTCAGGAAGTGACAACAGTAGTAAAAGGAGAGGAGCTGGAAACTTGGTTCACAATCAAGGGCAAAAGCAGAATAAGGGAAGAGTTTAGTGACGGTCAATTCAAGGGAGGAGAGCTTGAAGAAAGAGCAGCAGCCCATTACTTTAGATGAATGGAGGTCACCTAGGGAGGAGGAAGGTAAGCAGATAAAGACAGATAAACCATAAAGAAAAACAAACACACCCCGATCCTTCAAGTCTAATGACCACCCAAGTAAATACCCGTGTGCAGCCCACCAGCCTCCCAACAAAAGCTGCAGACACCAACGATAAGACGAGATTCATGAATCTGCATCTGTATCTTTCCCTGTTTAGTCCTGGTGCATCGCAGGCCGATGCCAGCCTCTGATAGGCTTGTGTTTAGCACTGAGCTCCTGATTAGGGACATTCAAACTTGCAATTGTATTGCAATTTGCAGTCAGAAGAAAGCATGATAACTCCTTTCTCAACTTGGCCCTGACTGACAACACCTGAAAAGGTGTAACCTCCCTGTCGATGTGGCGCCATTTTATCTTCAGCAGGGAGCGCAGCGCATCGAGTTTCCATCTGTTACTGGCATGGCTGGGAGGTTTATTGGCAACACCTTGCTGTGGCTGATGTTCAGACACAACAAACTCAAACAAAGACAGGAGAAAGTCACTTGTATATTTATATTAAAAGAAAAAAAGAAACAACAGCAGCAACACTCCATTTCAAGTTTACTTACTGCGGCTATTAGACAAAACACCCATTTCAAGGTCAATGAACATGCCATCCAGATAAAGCCGAAAGTGCTCAGATTGACATGCCAAATCCCAACAGGGGAAAAATAAAGTGCATTCAAATGAATTCTGCTGGATAGCAGCTGGTGCCTGCAGCTGACGCTCTTGTTGTTTTTCAGTCCCCTCACTTCGCACTCCTCTCCCCGTTCCTGTGCGGTGAAGTGAGAGGTGTGTGAGGTGGAGGTATTGACAAGCTTGCCAACTAGAAAAGGGATTTGAGCAGACTGGCGGTGAGGAAATGATACTGTCAGGGTTACGCCAGCTCGCTTACCACATGAATCTACACCCCCCCCCCCCTCCTCCTCCAGGGATGTCGGATTTGCATCGCAATGGGACCCGCCTGCTTGGATGAAAAAAAAAAAAAAAAAAAACGTAACGCCAGAAGTTTCAAAGTCAGATCAATTTCGCAGCGGTGCAAGAGAAGTCCTAATTACGCAATGTGGCGGCCGGTGCCAGGAACCTCCTCAGACGCTTTAAATGATACACCATCCCCATTCACTGTTGTCCCCTACTTTTTGAAAGGCTAGGTGGTGTTTTTTTTTGATGTGCCATTGCAGAACACTTTCTGTCTGCTCAGCGTGGCTCCAAGTTGGAAATCTATGACTAGATATAGCTTGTTGGTTGTATTCTGCAACCCCTGTGTTCTTTCTCTCGACGTGAAACATTTTTAGCTTTACACCGAAACAGCTGGAAACTGTAAGTAAACTGAAGTTTACAGGTCTACACAGTGATACATTTCAAATTCTGTTCAGTCTCCTCACCCAGAAATAGTAGATAATAAATATTTTATGCTTTTAAGCTCCAAAAATAAAGAAGTTGTGTACCAATTTAATTTAAACTCATGCTGTGTTCCTAAAACAAACAGATCAGACACATACACTTTTTTTTCCTGCAGGCTCTGCACATTCAGATTAAAACAAATTAAATAATGGATACCACATTACAGCGCCGAGCCTCAGCTTTCATTTGAGTCCGTTGATATAGAAATATCTGCGTGCAAAATGCAAACACAGTGCAAGAGAGGTTTCTGTTTTTTAAAAGAAATCGGGCAGATGCAGCGTGAAGTTGGCGAGTGGATTGCAACCCACTTGGACTGAGATCAGGTGACTGACAGAGCCGCTCAAGGATGTTCCATCTATTCACCCTGAAAAGCTCTTTGGTTGCTTTGGCCGGATTGCCCTCTTGCTGAATGATCCGGATGATGTCGTGAGTTTTGACACACTGGCTTGAATCTGAGCACACGAAACACACTCTAAACCTCTGCATTCGTCCTATTGCAGAAGTAAGTAAAATCATCAGTACATGCTAGTGTGGCACTTGAATGAGAAACCTGACCTGCCCATGCAACAACAGAATGTTTTTTTTTTTTTTATCCAAATAATCGCATATTTTTCTTAATTACTGGTAATTATGCAGCATTGTTATTGTTGAGTGTTTGACAGTAAAGAGTCTTAAGTCTAATCTTGTGATAGTATATTTCGCTTCTACATAGAACATTGTTTCTTATCTCCGCTTGTTTCCTTTTGTACGTCTTGTTTCCTTCATAATCTGATTCATCCCCAGTGTTCCCAGCCCTCAGATCTTCTCTGTCTCATTTACAAGGAAAGCAACATGTATGCTTGCATCCTGGAGAGCATTCTTGACATGCAGATAAGCAGAAAATCATTTGCACGGTGAAGGGGGAAGAAAAAAACGGCTTTATGATACTTGCTGTTTGCCATTTTCTAGTTTTCCTGCACAAGCGTTTTTATTTTTTTCCCCCCAAAGAATGTACCCAGTTGTTGATTTTTAGCAAACCATCTACCTTTTGATATCACTCGGATTGATTTCTTGCCTCATTTGCATGATTGCCTCTTTGCTTCTCATATTGACAGATCTCCACCTCGGTCTAAATGGGAACTCTGAACCATCAGTCGGCTCTAAGAGAAATGCGACTGCTTTTGTGCATGGGAGTTGAAACATCACATCGTCGCCTGAGAAATGCACAGCAGCCAACTGTCTGACTCTTTCTGAGCACTGTGGATTGGAAATGTGTACCCCACGTAGTTATGTTCAATACTTATCTAAATCTACACAAACCAGAGCAGGGATGTGGCACTTTTGTAGTGACTATAGGTGAAATTCAAGAAGAACAAGTTGGTCATAATCCATGTTTATGGCCTAAATACACACTATTTACTTCACTGTGTACAGAGTGTACAGATGTTCCGCCTCTCTCTTTCCCTTGTTCATCCTCTATTACTGCCCAAATGTTGCATTCAAACTGACAACTGACCAGCAGCGAGGCGCTTTTTCTTCTCCTCCCGTCCCTCCTTGCTTGGCTGCTCCTCCTCTATGGTGCAGCTGTATGTTTACTGCTCCCGTGTTGTTTTACAGGCCCAGCAGGTGTGGCCAAGGTTCGGCAGTCTGGGCCAGGAACCAGATGGTTTCATGACTCAGGTGCTCCATGCCTGGCTAACCTGCCAGCTGCAGGTGTCTGAGGCCCCTCCTGATTGATACACTCTTTCTCTCACTGCCGACTTTCTGGCTTCATCAGGAGCCGTGGGTGTAGCCAGTCCTGGTTGGGTCAGCCAGACTTACACTGAGGTGTGCGCACTGACATTTACCTTGATGGAGACGGCCGCGGTGCAAGATTGTGGGGAGTGAGGGTGCAGTTGTAGACGCGAAGGCGGCCGGATGAAATGTCAGGCGGGCTGGCCGGCTGGATTGGTTGCAGGCTATCCACCATGAACGCTGAAACACAGAGCTGTGCCTTTACCTGCTGAAGAATATCTTTAGACTGTAGACTATAAAAATATGGACAATGTGTCGCCACTTTCTGACATTGGCCAAACTGACGCTACTTTCCTGGGGGTACAGGCGGCGCCATCTTGCGACTTTGGAGCCAGAGTCTGCACAGTATGATCTGCTTCCACCAGACTCACTCCTGTTTTCGTTTAATTAATACTGTGCTCCGCTCTACGTTCACCAGTTATAAGGAAGTGTTGGATTATGCACTGAACTTTTAATTTCTTAGAACTTTACGGATTATGTCACATCCCGTTTCTATTAGGGATGCACCGAAAATTTAGGCTGAAAAGCCCGAAAATGGACTTTTGGGCCATCTTTGGCTGAAAATTGCTGCGGTTATTGATTGCATCAACATTCTGGTTAGGCTGGAGGAGGTGGAGCTTATCACCTATACTGCAGCCAGTCACCAGGGGGAGCTCTACTTGCTTTGGCTTCACCTTTGAGGAGCTTTTCCGATGTCCATTTTTTTTTTTTTTTACTTTCTATGCTTCAGATGCACACTTTTACCAGCAAAGATGTATGCAAAGTGGCTGCCTTGCTTTATTAGTTCATGTAGATGCACAATGCTCCTCAGAGATACGCACCAGGATGCAGAATATAACAGCACTGCACGGTTGATCTACATTACAAGGATCAAATACATTTACAAATGCACTGTAGGTATGGAGATGTTTCTATTTAGTTTCAACAAAAACAATTTGTATAAAATTACTTTTCTAAAATGAGATTTCATCTGTGATTGAAATTGGGGAGCCCTCTGGCGAACTAAACCCACACAAGCAGTCTACACTTAAAATATATCCACTTATAATGGTTGGTTTTTAAGTTAAAGTCTTCAGGCGTCTATTTGCTAGTACGTACGACTCAATAAAAAAAGTGAAATACTGTAAATAATAAAGCCATTAGACTGCATTAAAGATACAAGCTCTGACAGAAATGTCTTCTCTGTTTTTATCCTTTGCTTTTCTCTCTGCCTTTGTTCTGTCTTCAAACGTCTGAATGCATTTATGCGCACACATTGCATCTACACATACCCAAGCATCACTTCTAAACCCCACCCTTCCTCTCTCTCTCTGTCTCAACCTCTTTTCCTCTTATCCTCTTCAGCAAATATCAGGCGTAGTGGCCCTCTCCATCTCTATCTATCGATGGACTGTGGATTCTTGAGGCAGTATTGATTTCCACCAGAGGTGACATTTACTGTGTGCTACCCAAGTCATTGCCTTAATCACCTGACTGGTCCTTCACACTTGAACTGAATCACATGTCAAACTCTCAAGCGATGAGCCGACCTGCTGTTGCTCCCACCGCATGGATATGAGTTGACTGGCAACATAAACGTAACAGCCGCTACGGTGGTGGGCGACTGCGACCTCCAGTCATCATTCTGATGGCGGTGTTGCGCATATGATTCCATCAGGTTTCACCTTAACGCTTGGAGCAGAGCCTATGGTAGGCTGACAAGATATAAATGCTGCAGGCGTAGATCTTTTCTCTTGATTGGACATTCCTGGGCCGCGCTAGAGAGCTAGCATAAACCTAAAGACTTGCACTCCAACAGTTAACTTAATCTATTTCTCCCCCACAAAACTGATCTATACAAAACGCATCCAGGCCGCCGTTCCTTCTCTCCTTCTTTCAGGGTTTCTCCCAATTCTCAGATCTTTCCTCTTTATTTCAAAACAATATAATCACATTGCCACAAAAGTGAGTACGATCTTCATCAGACAGATTTCATTTTTTTTTTCTCTATTTTGTGTGTCGTCCTTTCATTTTGATGATTCAATCCTCTTGTGCTATGAAATGTCCTAGTTTTTCAGAATTATGTTGAACACATTATTATTTTCACCTGCTCTTTGCTGGAGAGGTTATGCTGCACTTTAAAATACCCTTCATGCGCTCTGTTGGCTTTACACCAATCATTATGACCACCTTCCTTGTACCTCCAAAGCAGTTGTGACTCATCAGAGAATGGACATGGGTCTTCTGAGGTGGAGCTGGCAACAGGATGTTGTTAGTGGGAGGCCTTTGGGTCCTATGGGGAGGGGCCTCTGTGGATCATCCCACGGATACTTGATCAGTTTGGGATCTAGTGAATTTGGAGGCCAGGTCAACACCTTGCCCTGTTCTTCATGTTTTCTTTTCTTTTTTCAGTTCCTAAAGCATCTTTGTGTGTGTGCCTGTGTCATTGCTATGGGTGGGGGGTGCCTGGTCTGGTCTAGGTGGGTGCTACATGTCAAAGTTACATCCACATGAATTCCAGGTCCAAAAGTTTCCTAGCAGAACACTGAATTGTCACAATATGGTCCATTGTTATTCACTTCTCCTTGTTTTAATGTTGTGGCTGATCAGTTAAGTATGGATGTCGGGGAGCTTGGTCAAGTTTCACCTCTCCTGTAAAAAACAAACAAAAAACGAGTGTCCTGCTAGAATATTCTCACTCTTGCAAAGTTTCCCAGAACTGGTCGTCTCAGTATTCAGTATATGAATGTACAAACTTTTGTCCATCTGTCCTACAGCGTTTGCAGCGACCATCCTGCCTGCATGTTGGCACGCTCGCTGTCAGTTTAGTAGTACTAGTCTGGACTCTTACTTGGTTTTTCCTTCTGCACAATCTGCAGATCTGGACTCCACGGTGTGTTCTCTGCACTGTACAAGCACTCACAGAAACAGCAGTTTCCACAAATGATCAAAGGCAAACACTTACCTGTTGATCACTGCAAGGTTGCATAAAAAGTGCAAGTGGCTACTGCACCCCTTTTTTAGGTATTCTAGTTCTTCTCTTCTGTACCGTACTCAGTTTTTTCCTGGGCGTATTCTTACTGGAGGGAACAGGACGTTATCTGTTAATCAATATTTAAATCAATATTTACTGCTGCATTACTTTAGTTTTTTAGCAGAATTATACCGTCTGCTGTCTGGATTACTGGTTTATTTACGGTCTACTCCACTGCTCTTTTTGACTTTGTCTACATATCCCTCTAAATCCTGAAAGATTTATTTATCTCCCTGGCTCTGTGTCAATCAGCTCATTAAGCTGGTACGTAATACACAATTTTCGTCGGGTCCAACGCCGCTTGAGAATAATTGTTCCAGCTTGATAGCCGCCGTTTTCGTGCACCCGGGCCTCTTTGCTTCTCCTAGACCAGGCTGTAGCGTTGCGTTCTGGCAGAGTCATACTGAGCCAATCAGTGAAGAACAATGATGCCTTCACTTCAGATATCAGACAAGGTGATGAAACAAGCAGAAACTAATTAATATGTTTCATCGGACCCCTCAGGAGAAAGCATTTTATTGGAGTTCAGAAATCATTTCATACTGTGCTTGTTTTTCTTTTGCATACGTGTATGTCTTTGCTCGCTTTTGACGGCATTTACTGTAAACCGAGCAGTCCAGTTATGGACTTGTTATTCAAAACTTTGACCTCATGGCATATGACCACAACCTTGTGATGTATTTTGTCTTTACACTGATCAGCCACAACATTATGACGCACACAGGAGAAGTAAACATTAACAATCTTATGACCTGGACCTGGCATTCATCTGGATGTTACATGTAGCACCCACCTAGATCCAGACCAGACACCCCCACCCCATAGCACTTCTTGATGGCGGCAGCCGTCCCCAGCAGGATGCAGGCACACACAAAAACGGTTTAGAGGAAAAATCATGAAGAACAGCACAAGGTGTTGACCTGGCCTCCAAATTCACTAGATCCCAAACTGATCAAGAATCTGTGGGATGATCAGAGGTCCCTCCCCCTCAACCCATAGCACCCAAAGGCCCCCCACTAACAACATTTTGTTGCCAGACGCCACAGACACCCTAAGAAGGCCCATGTCCGTTCTCTGATGAGTCACAACTGTTCTGGAGGCCTACACAATATTAGGGAGGTGGTTATGATCGGTGCATGGTTGCCTTACGATGATTTAATCACTTTTTTTTTTTTTTTTTGGTCTGCTCCCTGTTTATACCGAACACATACTTTTGTCTCTTTTTAGTTAAGAGACCTCATCTCCATGTTTTTCAGTGTATCTGCCAGCAGTGGGTCCTATCAGCTATTTGTAAATCCATTAGTAGCGGCGTACCCAGTGTAACAGGTTTATGAGGCCAAACAATATAATAAACTTTGCCTGCAATAGATTATAATAGGAGCTGTAGTCACATTAGAGATTATAGGAAAGGGAAATGGATATTCTGAGCAGAGCGGCATCAAGGTGATGTTCCATAGCGAGAAAGTCGGATCATTAAATTAATGATGAAACTTTGGGCTGCACCACTTTAAAAACGTGAGTCTCCTTAGCCTTTAATCAAATCTGAGACAAAGGTCCTTTAAACTCCATGCAGCCTGTAAGTAAGCAGTCTATAACCACAGACTTTATCACACCATTAAAGAGAAGAATTTAACAGTTTGTCGTTTTGCTGATTCGATTAGAAAACTCTTATATATCATTTAAAAAGGCCTTGAAGGCTCCGCATTTGGAAAATGTTATTTCAGAGTCAGTTTTGGGCATTTTAGTCAAGTGCTCAATGTGCTAACCTATCTAGCTAAAACCCGTCTTATTCATTATCCTTTAACAGCTTGAGTCAGTTGTGTATTTTTGTAAAATTCAAGTAGGGATCATTTATTTTATCGGCAGTTTCTATTATTTTAATACGCATTAGTGCCAGGGCAGATATGTCTACCGTCTACACTTTACTTTTCATTACAATCCTTGAATTTCTCAATGCTTCTGTTGGCTACGCACCACTCAGCCTAAAACCCTAGCTTAACTAATGCACACAGAGGTTCATTAACAGAAACAGGATTTTTATAGTAAACAAGTTTGAACCATTTTCTGGATTTTTTATTTTTATTTAATTTTTTAAAGCATAATTTTTAAAAGCTTACTTTGTACAACTGAGGCAGGATGTAGTCAAAGTCAAAGTTTTATTCATGTATTTGTCAGCGGAAGTCTTTAACAGTCGAGGCTCGATCCAGGCCCTGTGGGTGCACAGATGCTTATATTTGATTAAATATTAAATATACCAAAAAACAAAACAAACAAAAAAAAAAAACATGCATGCAGACTTGAAGTGCTTAAACTGATATACGCCTGTTTCAATCTAGTTTCAGGGGCAGTTATTAGTACGAGTTTTAGTCTCTCTACGTCCTTTATTATTATATTCATTAATGAATTTGCCTTTCATAAAAGTGAATTCTCTATTAATAAAAAAAACATTGTTGATAAAAGGCCTCAATTCATTCTGCTAGACTTAGATGGTATAACCTTCACATGTCTAGTGCTTTCTTAAATGGTTTCCTGATGGAGAATATTGCCCACAATAATAGTCCCTTTTACTAACAACGTTGCCATTAACATTGCATTGCCTTAATGCTTTTGCTGTCCTACTGTGAGTTACTGGGGCTTTATTGTAATATTTTCCACTTAATGGACATTAAAATGGGTGCTCATGTTGCTGTGTCCTGCTGAGGGGATGTGTGTAGGTATCCTTTTGCCTGTGTGCACAACACTGTGTATGTGTGTTATGTCTTTTTTTTTTTTCTTTCTGCATTTGCATGTACCCTTGCTATGCCAACAGTTTATGGACGGACAAGCATTGTATGTAAGCCTTGTGATGGAACTAAATTAACAGTTTGACATGTGCAGGGAGTCCCCTGGGTGCGGCATTTACTTTGCAGGGACATTACATGTAATGACCTGAATGGGTGAACGTCTGCCAAAGCATTTTCATCATGCAGGCCGATCTCCATTGACAGCCTCTCTCAAAGTCTTGTAAATTACACGATGCATCACCCAGCGAAACATTTCCGATCGTCTGAAATTTAGTTTATTCCCCTTTTACTCTGAAATCCTTTGATTGTTTCCTAACAGACAAAAAAGTGACTAAGCCATGAGTCATTGTTGAAAAGCTGTTGACTTGGTTATAAATATGTACAGTATTCATGCAGTAATTACGTAACATCACCCACTTTCCACATTGCATCCTTTGCGTTGATGCGCCACAATGAGAAACATCTGGTGCAGCTTGTAATGGATTAGTCTTTTATTGATTTTTGTAAGTTTCTTTGAAATGTTCTCTTGTCTGCAGGGAAATGGTTCTTAGTGTGGTTTCATTGTATTTTTTCCCTTAATATGGTCTTTACACCACTTATATTAATATGAACTGAGATGGCTTCCAATTATTATTTTCTTTATTGAAGATCTCTTGGCGTCTGGCGCAGGAAATCTTGTACCTACTTTTAAACCAACAGACTGCTTGTGGGGGGAAGAAAGAAATCTCCCTGCTGTCGCTAGATTAACAACGTGCACTAAGAGCCCTAAAAGCCGGTAGCCTTACGAGCCGAAATAAATAACAAACTGACACGACCTAGCATGAACGGAGACAAGTCAGCCTACTGTTTAATGATGGTTGATTGAAGCTGTGATATGGATACAGACGTTGGGAAAATTTACATTTGATCCCAGTTCATTCATTTTCTGTAACTGTCCTCTGGAGACTCTGGAGACTTTGGAGACTCTGGGGGCTGGAGCCTATCCCAGCTGTCATCGGGTGAGAGGTGGTGTACACCCTGGATAGGTCACCAGTCTATCACAGGGCTAACACAGAGAGACAGACAACCATTCACACTCATACCTACGGGTCATTTCAGAATCACCAATCAGCCTAACAATCATGTGCTTACACAGTGAGAGGAGGCTGAAGAGAACCCCCTCAGACACAGGGAGAACATGCAAACACCACACAGAAAGGCCCCAGTCGGCCAATGAACTTGAACCCATAACCTTCTTACTGTGAGGCATCAGCACACCACCACACCACTGTGCCGCCTCGTATCCCAGATTATTTTGCGTATTTTGCAGAAATTTCATCAGGTATTTTCACACAGTAACATCTTATACTGATATTTTCTCGAGGTGGCTGAGAAAATGTGTGTGGCAGCTGCTTAGGCTTGAAATCCTTCACTTATGGCTTCCCTTATTTCATTCCAGCCTGTGGAAACCTTCTCACGCCGTTGGCGGGATCTATTAATGGCCAGTGGATCTCTTCACCTCTCCCCTCTCTGCTTCTTTGCGACGTGTTACTAATCGCTTCCCGGCGTACAATACCGAGCTGACCTACATGTCGTAGGGACGGGGGCGTTTCCAGAAAATCGTTTTTGGTTAGATGCGTTTGCCAGAACGATCAAGCTTCTCTGTTTTAGCATCGCTGCAGCTGTAGCGCGTTAACGTGCTTTTGCAACACATGGCTCTTCTGCTTCTGAAGTGTTCTTTAAATTGTGTAACGGAAACACGTATACTGTTGCTGTTGTTGCAGTTGTTGCCGGTGCATACAAGAGCTTGAGATGACGCATCCCTTTTCATCTCTACTTTGTTGAAAAGGAACCTCTTCAGATACCTCTCTAAGAAGGACTTTAGACAGAGCTGACTGTCAGTATTGAGGCTCGTATTAAGCCGCATCCACTTGCCTCACTATAAACGGCACTGATGCAGCGCCACTCATTGTCAACAAGGCCATACCTTGTTTGGACATGTCTTTAATTGATTTATTAAAGACACATTAACTACGGTCTTGTAAGGTGAATGTTTGCCTGCCTAGAAAAGTCCAGCCTCTCAATGAGAACAGTCAGGACAGTACACTCTTTCTCCTGCAGAGACCGCAAACTAAGCAGTTACTCATCCTTAAATTTTTATTTATTTGTCCCAGCAGTGCCTTATTGACAAAGCTGGTTGCAGCTTTTTGTATGTTTGTTTTGCCAATGTTAAGGTTATATAAGGTTAAGTAAGTACATCAAACTCATGCCTGCACTTTGTGAACCACGACTGTGAACCAGCACCCCTCATTCTCCCTTTCCTTTCAGAGAAATGCACTCAGTCGAACTGAATCTGCCTTTTCAACCTGGAATTTTAGCCGAGAGCCCGCAAAATACACATTTTCGCTTGAACTCCGTTTGAAAATGCAATGCATTGTGTATTACCTTTGAGAATTTACCACAACGAAAGCAGACATCCTTGATATATTTACCAGTCCAGAGAAAGCCCCATACCATTTTTTGTAATAAGAAGTCACATTGTAAAGATTGCTTCCAGAACAAACAGCAGGCAGCAGAATCTAAACTAATTTGTAAGTGGGTCAATGCTGGAGAAATAGCGTTGGGCGTCTCATATCGTCATAATGTAAATGGTGCGTCGCATACTAACATACATACCTGAATTACTGTTGTTTTGCCTTCCATGTGAGCGGTACATGTTCCTGCAGATATGTTATCTGATCGGTTGAGTCCCGCCATGTTTGTTTCCATGGGAACACTCAGTTTTTAAAGGAAGTATGTTTGGCAAAAAAAGGGTTAAAGTGGCCACCCTCCATCTCCCCTGACAAATAGTAAAAATCTAAATGAGCCAATTGACATTTTGGCCTTTCTTTTCTTAAGTCAAACCTAACATGAAGCCATACCCACATTTAATTTAACACCAGTTTACCATGGATGAAAGCTGTAACGCTTGCTTGTAATTCCCCTTGCCTTCGTCTGTCAGGTCTTGCGTTAATGTGTATTATTCTTACCTTGTCTTTGTTTCCTGTGTTGCAGGTTGCCCACGTGGGTGGCCAAGAGGATGGAGGCCATGAAGGTTGTGTACCTGGCTTCCAGGTCAAAAACTACCACGTGGCGTACAGTGGGCCCTTCCAGAAAGGCCAGTCACTTTTGCAAGGTCGGTGAAAATGGATCTGTAACTTAGCCTTTTTTCCTGTACTGTCCTATTTTACAGTGTGTTATAGCGTGCAGTGTTTACACAAAACCACACGGGAGTTGACTTTAAACTCTTGTTGTACTGCGTGCGAGGACAATAAAGGGATCCTGATTAATCTGAATGTGCTTGTTGAGAAACACGTTAAACTACGAGCCAGATTTGATTTGCATTCTTGAATTCCTGTTGCAAACTTGGGATAAAACCGACTGCGTATTTGCACCACAATGACAACATAATTTTTTATCTGCAAATGAATTATTCTCCTTGATTGTCTGTTATTTACAGAAGCCTTTTTAGTTTGTTTTTTTCTTTCTTTTTTTTTGCTCGTCCCCTGAAGACAGCTTCTGGCTGCTCAGTTAACTGCGCGTGTGTGTGTGTTGTGTGCTTATACGCATGTGTGCATGCCTTGCAACTATTTTGCTGGAGCTTTTCGGCACTGGTACACAAGCAGTTACCATTCTCAAGTTGATTTAGCCTAGTCTGGAGAGCTCCAGCAACCACTCGGCTGTATTGTCAGTATGCGGAAATGTGTGTGTGATATAAGCTGATTTATAATCAAAACATTACAGATTTAAGAGGGAGAGGAGAGGTAGAGGTTAAGATATCAGTGTCATGGAGGCTCATTTCTGTCTCTAAGCCAGTCATAAATCAGCCTTATGTTAACTGCAGTCAGATTCCCTGCAGGCTTCTAAACTCTGACTTCAAGTCCAATCTGCACTTCATAATCCTGCCACAACTTATTGGTCCAATCCGCTCCTTTTGGGGCTCTCCAGCGATGCCAATCTACGCAGCTCCACTCCTCCGTCCTCTCTCCACAGAGATGGGCAACAATATCTGCTGGCTAGCTGCTCCCTCCTCCGGGGTTGTGAGTCACGGCTGTCAGCTTTCCGCAGACTAACTAAAAGTCTGACAATGAAGCTGAGGAAGTTTTTGCTAATATGTTGCTTGATAATTCAGTCATTGTTTTATTTGTACAATGTGATGAAATAAAATGAAAATATGTAAATTGAAACAGGAATAATTTATAGTTTGTTAATGCAGTCTGTCATTTATTGTGGCGACATGTTTTCATTCCCCTCTCATTATTCAGACTCCCTATTTATTTCATCATCCCTCTGTTCTCCCAATTGTTCTCCACATTACGAAGCTGCACCGGTAGAATATAATTACCTGCTTTACTGGCATGCACACAATGTTCTGTGTCCATATACGCGAGAGTAACGCGTTTACTTCTTTCATGGTTGGAGTGCTTTTGAGAGTGCAGTGCTTGTGGAGGAACAAACTTTCTCTGTGTGGCACTCCAAAGACGGACAGCTTTTCCAATTGAAAATACATACTTTCCTGCCAAGGCAGCAAAATATGACAAATCTTAGAATTTCTCCTTCAATCTTCTTTCTTCTTTTTCAGCTTTATTGTATTTGATTCGGTCAGCCAGTGAGGCATTTTGTCATCTGGGGGTTCAGTGGTGCGTGTAGTAGCAGACAGAACTCAGTTCTGCTTTAGTGCTCTGCTCTGGGACAACAGAGTGGTTCCATTACCTTGAATATGCTTCTGTCAGCAGAAACAGCGCTCACCATGGGGGATCCCACTGCTCACAGCCGCTCGTGGACACGCATGCCAATGGCCTCGCTTATACATGCACATCCAGTACACACTTATAGCTTGTAGTGGATATTTGGAAAAAAGAAACATTAAAACCACTGACAGGAGTAAAGTAAATAACATCGACCATCTTGTGACAATTCAGTGTTCTGCTGGGAAACTTCTGGACCTGACATTCATTCATGTGGATGTAACTTAGACATGTAGCACCCACCTAGACCAGACCAGGCACCCCCACCCCATAGCAATGACACTCCTTGATGGCAGCAGCCATCCCCAGCAGGATGCAGCCTGACACAGACACACACACACAAAAACGCTTTAGGACAAAAAACATGAACAACGGCACAAGGTGTTGACCTGGCCTCTAAATTCTATAGATCAAAAACTGATCAAGTATCTGTGGGATGATCCACAGAGGCCCCTCCCCTCAACCCATAGGACCCAAAGGCTCCCACTAACAACTTTCTGTCACCAGGCACCACAGGACACCCTCAGAAGGCCAATGTCCTTTCTCTGATGAGCCACAACTGTTTTGGAGGCACAAGAGAGACCTACACAATATTAGAAAGGTCGGAATGTTATGCCTGATCGGTGGATACAGCTGTATTACTTATTTGCACAAGATTTGAATCATTCTATATGTTACTTTTGATCACTCTAAGGAGTTTGATGAACAGCTTGCAGAAAAAATGAGACTAAGCTATATCTGTCTAACGCATCCTAACAGCTCTATAATGCACTCACTTGCAGATGGGTAGGTATTCCAGTGACAACAAGAAAACGGCCCGTCTCTAAATCACTAAAATAATTTATGTTGCAAAGAAAGGCGGCGATTCGGCTGCGCGATCATATTGCAGGATGTAGTTTGTGGTGCTATTGAACGAGGCTGAATTAAACACAAACGCCGTTTATGTTGGTTACACTGACTAAAATAGAATAATAGAAATACGTTTCAGTACAACACAATACAATTCAATAGTACCATAAAACACAGCCTCTGAAATGAAAACACGGTTGAATCAACAGCTCCCTCTCTCCATTTTTATATTTATTTTTAACATAAATGCTGAATACCATACCCTTCATAGAGATGTCTACCGAATGAACCGCACAACCATACGCATGATTTCAAAATGAGGTAAATAAGAGCGAGACATTTGTGAATGGGTTTCCAAAAGAGGCTATTTTACCTGCTCTGTGCTTTTTTTTATTTTTATTATTATTTCATCTTTTGTTTTTAAATTTGAACAAATCGTCTGCTGAATGTGGGCAGCATTCACACACAGCGCCAGAGGCTGCAGCCAGGCCCAGTGACACATGCAGATTTATGTAAATTCTGCTCAGCATTGTGCCACCTGCTGTAGACCTCCTTGTGTAATTACCAGCGGAGGGGCGGTCTGTTGGTGAGAGATACCTGTTGGCGCGGACCCGGGTTCAAGGACATCCATCTCTGCTAATGGCCGTGTGAGAAACGAGTGCGTGCACGTACGGCGCGCTAACGGTCACTCCTTCTCTGTTTTCACATCCTTGCCGTTTTCTTTATCCACTCCATCACTTCTGCCGTACAGTTCGTCTGTGCGCCTCTTAGTTTTTTCTGCTGTTCGCTCCACGTTTCCTGCCGTTTTGCTCGACTCATCATCGCACGAACACAGATATGTAGCCTCTAATGGAAATGCGAAGACTGCGAATGGTGAACGTGTCTCCTTTTTGCCTCATGACCTCTGCAAACAGTGATTTCAAGCTGTCCACGCCCTTTTATAATGTTAGATTGCATGTTTCAGATAAATTGCCTCGCGGAGACGTGTTCCATCTCTAACCTTTTTTTTAAATTGCATCACGTCCCACGTCGATGTTGTCGTCATTCAGTGGAACCTGACCAAAAACACCCTCGAGGGGGAACCTAACCACTTCTAATTTTGCTTTCGAAACTATTCGAGTTTTTAATGCGAAATCGCTTTCATTCAAACGCCCAAATGCACCGAGTCTGATTTGAAGGACTGCACTAAAATCTGTGCATCTGCTTTGCTTGATTGAATTAGGTGCGCGGCTGCGTATGGCTCAATTTAAAAAAACCATTCTGGACAAATTGATTTTAACATATAAAAGGTTTATTCACTCTAAATTCCGTCCTAACAATTCACCACAAGTTCTCCATTTCTCTGCAACAGCCAGCCACCGCCTGCATTATCCAGGATGCCCATGGCTTTAAACTGAAGGAGGAATTCCGTGAGCTTAATTTATTTTCCAAAAGCAAAGTGCCGTAATTCTTTAAATTGTTCCAAATGCCTAACAGCTTCTCCACAGGGTCGAGATGCATTAGCCAGGCCGGGCGGTGAGTGACATTTACTGAAGGATAAATTAGGTTCTCGTTTCTACGAAGTTACTTTAATAGTTATTCCTCTCTGTGGGCTGTGCCATGATGTAGAGAAATGCAGCAATGAGAGGTATTGATTTTAAGACGGCGTTATAGCTCACCTTAGTTTTTGCAAGCTTGTTTGTTTCTCGCCTCATCGCTGCCCTTTGCGATGGCAGTGTAGTTGATGCAGTTTGCCGTCGCCAGCTTGGCAGGCGGTCAGAAATAAAGATAATTCATAGTGTTATTAACGTAAAATAAAAAAGGGAGTTCTTTTTTTGCAAGAGGCAGACATAAAAATCCATTACATTCTGTTAATTTATTCAAACCTCAGGAGGAAATACAGTTTGGATTTTATGGTATACTTGAAGCTATAGGGCATACCATGCTGACAGCTGATAAAATGTGGAGAGGAAATGTTGAGAGCCACCTTATCTGTTTCTTGCAGAGCAGGACCGTGGCTCTGTGAAGCCTTTCTACAATCCCAAACCCCAAATATGATTACTCCTAAAAACATGGCAGCCTTTAGCATTCTCTAAAGCATTACTCACATCCCTTAATTAGGCATTCCTTAAGACTTGACTTAAAAAAAAAAAAAAGCTTACCTTGAGGGGATGGTCTTCTCCAGGCTTGGCAGTCCTCGCTGTAAGCCTTCCACTTCATGTTCGGGAGCAGCCTGTGGACCTGAGCTCTCCTGGCTGGCGCCGGGCCGAAGGCATATTAACTGCATTGAGCTCCAAAGATCTCTTCTCTGGCATGATACTTGTCTCTAGCCTGTATTCCCTCAGACTTTATCATTGGCAATTTAAAGGGACTCGAATTCAGATATAGCCCGGTGGTTTTAGATAAATTGGACAAATGGAGCGGCTTTCTCATCTGTTTTATTTTTTGCTTCTTTTCCGCTAAGCCCTGCTTTCTAAGTTAAGGTGATACAGCTCGCCGTCCTACCCGCTCGGGGCCCGCGTTATTGCCTAAGGAGTTTGCTACGCTGCAGGTGCTGCACATGCACATGAGCATCGACAAAAAAAAGACATATTTATCTTTCATCACAGAGTCCATTGTGCTGCATATGAAAGATGAATCCCGTGATTTATTTGCTGCGTTAAAGGTTGCTTGCTTCTCTGGCGACAATTCATTCAATGTACGTGTTCATGTAGGACGTTGTTCTAGTTTGCTTTTCTTCTTTAACGCTAAATGCACTGCCTTTCGCTGCACAACCGGAACATCTTTGTCACTGAATACCACCTTACTTTGCCGCAGTTTTTTTTCTTTAGACAAAAAGCGTCAAGTCAGTAAAAGAGTTTCCCACAGCCAAATGTTTTTATCTTGGTATAAAGTAAAACAAGAAAAAGAAACCAGCAAATCAACTGTCCCTTTGTGGGTCATGAAATAAAACTCCGTCCCACAGACTATTGCCCTACTTCCAGTTTTTTGATGCCGTAACTCGCGCTACGCTACTCTCAAATCCACCACGACCCCGACCAATGCCACCCAAAGCACCCGCCCACAGCGAGCCTACTCCATCACCGAGAGACTGCAGACGCGTGGATTTATGCTCCCACTCACTTCGCTCCGCTCGCTGGGGTGCATATCCGGATCATGCCACTCTCACGCCTGTAATGGCGCAGCATTAATCACCTTCTGCAGTCGGAGTTAGCGGGACCTGCAGCTTCTTTTCCGGTGTATTTTTAATTTGACCATAAATCAAGGTGCGCTTTTGACAAATGACTGTAATTACAGGAAAGGCCATTACTACTACGGGTATGCAAGTGTGTATGTGTGTACCAGTAGTTGAGCGTGTGGGTGGCGTTTCTACATGCAACGTGTTTGTGGATTAGAGCGCTGCATGCACAATATGTGGCCGTGGAATTTCTTTCTAACAACTGGTACTGTGCACGTGGAGCGAACCAAGGTAGAGAAAGAATCCAGATGAATCCCTGGTGGACTTTACTGACCCACGGCTAAATTCCAAATTATATGGGTCAGCTCCTGACTGGAGGCTGCTGATGGTAGTCGGGAAGGCTGGGATGGAACCGGGAGGGATTGCTGTTGCATGGATGTGGTTGAAAGGCTGTGGAGAGGAGATAGAGTGGAACGTAAAGCTGAAATGGTGGCAGATCTTTTCACGGCAAATGAAGAAGACAGCGTGAGAATTTTTTGGCTTTACCTCTCTGCTGCACGGCACTTTAATACATATCTGAAAGATATTATGCAGCAGAAAGCATTAATTATTTAAAGTATTACGAGGTATCTACGCACACAGGCTTTTTTAAAATTCTTTTGCCAAAATATGACTGTGCAGTTCCACTGAGAATCATGAAGGAATTATGATTCAGGATTGATGAGTGTTCAAAAGCAAATTATATTCTAGTGTGAATTATACTTTTTGGGTTTCCAAATCTGTAGATGCCATATATCTGTTAGGCAGTAGCTTGTCCTTAAAAGGAGCAGTCAAATAATCATATAGGTTAAAAATGATCTTTGAAATCATTTTCCAAATTCCATAATTACTTTGCTTCTGGTTGTGTCTCTTGCTCCGTGGAGGTTGATGAAAATGAGGGCTAATACCTGCTGACACTGATGTTGTGATAAATAGGAATTCTTCCATTAACCCGGTGTTAAATGAGGGGCAGTGCAAACGACTTGTGAGCATGAGACGCTGTCTGGCTGGGTTGCCTAATCACACGTCCAGCTGATGAAACTATAAGCTCTCATGTGAAGACTAATTCTTTGTTCAGTTTTACTGATTTGGTCTCTACTCCTCTGGGAAATATCAGGATCATTGTTCACCAGCTAGTTGCTAACTGCATTTGTCTGCCTAGAGTACACCTGCGGACACACGACAACACTTTCACAGTCTTTGCAGATTTTGAAAACACCTGGGCGAAGCTGAAACCCTGGACGAAGGGTGCGTGCGCACAAAAATGTTGCGTACGTACTTGTTCACGGAAAAGTTCAAGAGTGAAGTGACTGTGAACATATACGTGGCGTACACTGGCTTCTTAAGCTGTTGATCCAGAGAGTACACTTTTGCGCACCTCCACTCCAGTGAGTAGCTTCTCCAAATCGCTTTCTGTGAACTTCTTTTCATTTTATGATCATGCAGAGAACAGAATCTCAGGTGCAGGGTTAATTTAAATATGATTTACATATCTAAACAGGGGTGTGAAAAGGGAGGGGCCAAGTACAACATGTGCGCTCAATTCCACTTTGATTGGGATGTACAAAGGAAATGTGCTTCTGGATCTGAGTGTGCACCACGTTTTAGCAGGAAATCCACGCAAGTCTTTGTACATGGAGCCCCAGGAGTTCACCCTAACAGAGTGGCTTCAGCAGATCTTTGTATGACGACTGAAAGACTGTGGATCACACACTTAGCAACTGCACCTGACAAGCGATCACAGACTGCATGATTTGTTATAGCAACTAAGCCAACTAAACGCATCAAACTCCTGTGCAACCTCTGGCAAGGGGCACGAAGTTGTGTGCACTGCAACAAATGAATCTCTCCACCATTTCAGTGGTTCAGGTTCGCTTTGTCGCCACTCTCGCTGTTCGTCAACGTTATTTTAATATTCCTGCTACTTCCCGTCGTCTTCTGACGCTACATCCTGTGTCCCACCCTCTGTTTTTCACTGGCTGTCGGCAATACGTAGTTGCAGTTGGGTCGGTTATCCGCTCACACCGCCAGATTGTGTTGAGATTCGGCTCAAAAAGTCCAACATATTTGACTGACCGAGGTCGGGTTGGGTCTGTTCTCCCTCACACACATGCAGATTTTTGTGCTAACTGTACCCAACTAGTGCAGACTGGTGCAGACTTTGCCCAAGTTTAAATCATAGGTAAAATCTGGCAAAAGTAAATGTTATAGTGTGTCCTCAGAGAAGGAAACTTATGATTCTGCCGATACAAGGTATGTCTTTGACATGCACAGTGACGTGACCCACTGTCAGTATCATTTAATATCCAGTCCACACTTTTGTAGCCCTTTGCTAGTCAGAAAGAAACCAGCCAGTCAGTTAAGAATAACAAGACACCACAATTCACAATATCACAATATCTGACAGAGATCTTCTGTCAGGCTAACTAGCTAAGCTACATTAGGTGGCTTTACTGATGCTAAAATGTATGCCATTCAATATTCATCTGGTGTGGTGACATTCAAATGGACCTCTCAGCTTTCTGCTGGCTGCAAACAGGTTCCACGGTCCGCTGGCTCGGATACTGTAAGACTGCAATCACAGGGCATTGGGGGCAAATGGGCAGCGGTGCCAAGACCCCATCTGCAATAACGTAGCAATTGGCAATCAATTGATATACTCCCTCTTCCTCTCTCTCTGCCTCCTCTGCGTCTGTTTTCTGTCTCTCCCACTTTCCTCTATTTCCTCCTCACACTTCTGCTTCCTTCCTATACGTCTGCGTCGACACCGCCTAACCTACTTAACCGAGGAAAGAAACGACATTGCTGATGCAAATTGCCGCACATCTTCAACTAGTTCTAACAAACATCAGTCACAGGACTGACGAAATGAAAAATAAACTCCACACATGTTTAATTCAGAGCGGCCTGTTCACTAAGAGGCTGTTCATCAATTAGTAACACAGTGTTTTTAATTGCAGCTTTGAGGGAATTTAGGGAGACGGTTTTGGCGAGCAAATATAAACTGTCTTGATTAATATTACATTCTTCTGACCAGACGTTGGCATATCTTGAGTCTGAACTGAAGCGATATGGCCTACAATTATCAGAGGCTGCTCTCAGTCAGAGTAGTTTGCACCACGTTTGAACCTGACTGGGATATGCTGAATGTTTTCTGGTTTGAAATGGGAGCTTCTTTTGAAGAGACATTAGTGTATATATAGTGTTGTTTTTGCAGTTTTTGCATTTTTATGCAGTTTATGTATACTGCAAAACATTTCATGTCAGTAAAAGTTACAAATGGAAGTTCATCTGCTGCCTTAGAAGCATGTGATTACTCCTAAAAAGCTGCTGTTTCAATTCAAAAAGCTTTTAGAGTTGTTTTAACTTGTTTCTTATGAGTTAATACAACTTCCATTGAACAACTCATTTTATCTTGTTAAATTAACTCACAATTCCTCGCTATTTCAACTCACATTTCCAAGTTAACATCAGTTTAACTATATTCGTATCAACTGCCATTTTAAGTTGAGAGCACTAATGTTTTTGTTTCCACTTGGATTTCTCATCCTGCCAGAACTTTAAGAGGAAATTAAAATTTGATGCACCAAAAACAGCCACTTGGACATGCATTCCTGGCAGGAAAACGACTAAAATCCACCCAGAACGCTTGTGGTGCCAGTCTTTATGCTGACGCCGTGGTACCGTGGTTTAATCCTCTTTTGTTGGAGCCTTGTTTTAAAGGTATTGCCATTTATAGTAATAGTTCTGTCTAATTTAAAAAAAAACAAAAAAAAAAAAACGTAGGAGCCGTCTAGATTTCCCAGAATTCAAATCATATCACCCTTCCTCCACCCCTGTGGCTTTTCACTCAAAAAACCAAGACAAGACACTGGCTTAGTTAACAGGGCTATGATGTTTTACAGTGTACTGAATCTGCTTTTTGACGCTGTTCTGCACTTCATTTTTATATTGAAGTCAAACATTCTGTAATGCATGCATCAAAGTCGGTCGTTGGCTAGCATTTAATGTTTACTGTCAATTTGATATTCCAGCAAAGATCTTTACTGTTGCTCGCTTTCTGCCAAATGTAATGGAACAGTCTTTCTGTTTTTGTGAGACGGCGGATTTAGTGGCACACTGTTTCTGTTCTGGCTCAATTTTCTGCTCCGTACTTATTTATTTTCCGTTGCATGCTGGCTGACAGAAAGCTCCGCACCACTGCCGTCAGCCTGACATTGATTCCTTAAGTGTTCGCACGATTTGAGAGTCCATCTCATTTTTTCCCTATTGTATAAACTTATCTATGTTTGTCAGTATGTATTTTTTATCTTGTTTTTTTTTTGTTGTTGTTGTTATTATTTTTCCCCAAATACACACAATTCAGAGTCTTTTTTAGGAGCGAAACAATAGTCTAGAATAGTCACCGGTGCCTCATACAAGCCGGGAGTTGTGGTTGATTTTCTTGTGTAAGGATTAGTCCTTCACCAGGAATCTGTAAGTGCTCCTCTGGTCCTTATCTTTGGTTACTTGCAACATTGATAGATTTAATTTTCACCACAGTGTTTAGATGAATACGTTATGCTTCATCATTAAAATGAAACTTTAATTTAAGTTTCTTCTATTTGAATATGTTTTAATCAATCTTAACTGTAAATATATTCAGACTGGTGTGTTCTTTGTTTAGCTGACCTTATGTCGTGCGTGCGGTTGCTGATCTAGTCCATAAAACCTGACGGTGTACATGCACCAATCAGCCACAACATTAAAACCACCGACAGTAAATGAAGTAAAGACCATTGACCATCTTGTGACAATACAGTGTTCTGCTGGGAAACCTTTGAACCTGGCATTCATTCATGTGGATGTTACTTAGACATGTAGCACCCACCAAGACCAGACCAGACCTCCCCACCCCATAGCAATGACACTCCTTGATGACAGCAGCCATCCCCAGCAGGATGCAGCCAGACACAGACACACAAAAAGGGTTTAGGAACGACTCAAAGCAACATGAAGAACAGCACAAGGTGTTGACCTAGCCTCCAGATTCACTAGATCCCAAACTGATCAAGTATCTGTGGGATGATCCACAGAGGCCCCTCCCTTCAAAGGCCCCCCACTAACATCATTCTGCAGCCACACAGGTCACCCTCAGAAGGCCCATGTCCATTCTCTGATGAGTCGCAACTGTTTTGGAGGCACAAGGGAGACCTACACAATATTAGAAAGGTGGTCATAATGTTATGAATGATCGGTGCATATACATTACATTTGGAGGGAAATCATGTTTGTGATGTATGCTTGGAAATTGTCATTCAGCTCAGTTTTTCTCAAGTGTTTTTCTGAAGTACGAGGTGATGAAATCCCCACCTCAGTTTTTTCTGCGTTCTTTTGAAACTGTCGACGGCTTTGTGTAATATCTCGATCAGGCTAGACTCCTCCCTGAGCGAACAATAAATATGTTATTTAATAACTTGCAGAATGAAGGAATAAAGGAAATAAAAAGTTTTCGATGAAGCAATTAAGAAATTGTCACAATGAAGAGGGGAGAAATGCTTCATATAATTATACAGTATAAAACTCAGTTTATTTACTTCTGTATGTTGTAAATCTGCATTTGTGCGTGCAACTATAAAACTAAGCATGCACATGCAGTTTTCTGTTTTCTTTTTTTTTTTTATTGGTGCTGCTCTGTTTATCCGTCTTGACTTTAACCATGTGTTTTGTCAGTAGCAGCTGCAGAGGACGGCCATCAAACGAGCCGCGTATTTCCCTTTCTGTCAATGTCGCAAACAAGCCAACCACAACGGGTATCTGCGCCTCATTATTTTATAACCCCTCTTCTCCGCGTGTTCCTCGTGTACTTTATTCCTAGGCACTACAGGAAGTATTACACTAATTATGAGCAGGGGGGGAGACAAAAAAAGTTCAATTTTTAGATACAAGACACAGGCGGCTGTTTAGTGTTATTTTAGAATGCCTGCGCCTTCGCGATAAGGCCACAAACATTTGCACCCAGCCAATCCCTCAGTTTTAGGCTTTTCAAAGAGAATACAGGTGTCAGTCAGAATTGCAACGGCTGTCTGGTTTACTTTACGTTTCCGAGCTCCATCTTTGGGTCAAACCTAAAATTAACCGCCTAATATATTAGCTCCAGAGGTAAAGTTAGCAGACTTACTTCGACACATCCTTTGGGACTTCTTCTCCTTCTTTCCTCTTGTATACTTGCGAGTATAAACACAAACAGTGCACTTGGTGTCAAATTTTTGTTGATATCCTGCGTTCGTCTTTGTTGCTGTATTTGTATCTGTGCTTGTTCAACCAGTAACAGTGTTTGTATTAGTCATTTAAAGGCAGAAGGCACAAAACTGCAAACGGTGTGCCAAAGGCGACGCAAAGCTCCAGTTTTACCCATTTTTCAAATCATACTGCTGTCACATGTCTTTATTAAAATGTTTTCAAAGTGTAATTGCATCCTCCTGTATTTTAATATAGAAAGCATTACAAGCTTTTCACAATAGACAAAAACTTCCCCGATCCCCTCCCCACCCCTCCCGTCTATCTCCCTTCCCGTCGCTCCTCTTTCCTTTGGGAGCAACACAAATAGCAGCCTCCAGTTAGATGTTTGTTCTACGGACACGTTGAAATGATCTATTTTGAAAGGATCTAAATAATGCTCAACATCTAATGGAAGAGCACATCTGAAACCCTTTCAAGAACGGAGGTGGAGGATTGTCCCCGATGGTTTTAGTGTTGTTTGTTTTCATTTGTAAGAAGCCCGTTTCAAAGCGCATTAAATATTATTTAGTCCGCTGAGAGGTCTAAATGCAGGCACTTCTTTAACGTTAAAGCGGGCACGACAAAAATAACAATTAAATGAGAGCAGGAAAAGGCGGCGGCACAGAGTACGCTTTGCTTAGCTGCAAACCAGATAAATGGCATTAAAAAAAAAAAAAAAAATACGCTCACACTGTTAAATCCTTGACAGAGCACGTTTAACTGCACCAACAAAGGCTACACCTTAACAAGGCCTTCAACCGGACGTATTAAATGAACTGTGCTCTCCCTAAGGAGATACTGATGGCTGCTGTCAAAGAAGTGACAGACCTACTTTCAGAATTATTATCAAAAGTTTTGTTCTCCCCCGTATGCTTGTACCTTCCTATCTTTGCCTCTTGGCCCAGAGCCCAGTATGGCTTCTCTTGAGTGGCCAGGAAAGTGCTGAGTAACTTGGCCGGAGCCCCGGGGCCTCAACCTGGGTGTTACCGGCTTCCTGAAAGCCCATCGATCTGCCTGAACGCATGAATGCATTGCCAGGCGCCTGCGCGTTGCAGGGTGTCGTCTTGTGGGTGAAACTGCAGTTGCTTATGGACGCCTGCATGCGTGCTCATGTGTGTATGTTGCATCCCCAAGTGTGTGTGTTTACGCTGCGCGGAGCTGGTTGATTGAAAGGTTTGGGTGTCAGTGCACTTGGCAGGAAGTTTTCAGCTACTTTCCGCCTGGCTGTTAAATTGGTTGGCAAATATCCCCCTTCTCTGCTTTGATCTGTAAAGACATCCACAGACTTACTTTGCACTTATGCACAGGTGCACTGGTCTGTTAGCTTCTCAGGCAGTATGTATTACGAGAGAGCCACGGCAAATGTATATACATGATCTCATGTTTAATCTTGGTGCCATCTGGTATCTTGTCTTGTGCATTCATTATATGAATTATTATATGATGAAAGGAGCACAGCGTTGAGGCTCCGCATCCAAACGCCTAGCAAGATTTTATTCTGTTGGCTGCCATAAAAAGGCTTCAGTATCCAGAACAAGTAATGACATTGAATTTAATAGAAATAAATGACAGAAAGGTAAAGACAGACATTTACAACTCCTGAGAGAAAAAAGAGCTGCGTATTATAATTCATAAATGCATAAGATAAGATGCTGTTCAATAAATAAAGCGGTGGAATATGAACAATCGATGAGCATAACACCAGCGTGCTACAAAAAAAGAAAAAAAGAAAAAGAAAACCGAAATAAACAACCAACTCAATTGAGGCTTGCACACACACACACACTGCTGCTGTGAAAGCCCAAGGCAGGGCTTATTTGTGTCACATCCTTCTATATTGTCCATGAGAATCTGCCAATTTCAATTCCAACCGCCCCAGGCACTGAACCCTTATGTACTTAAATAACACGGTTACTCAGCGATGATAGTAATTATACTGATGTATATTTATTTAGCACTTAACAAATTAAGTGTGTGAGTGCGGGAGGCCGACTCCAAATGCTGCATAAGGAACGCGACGGAGCACTCTGAATTATATCTGGAGCATAATAAGCATATCCGTAGAGAGTGACACGCAAGTTAATACCGCAAGCTTTAGTGGTGCACACTTTGTGAATAATACCTTAAATTATCAGTAATGGTATTTAATGAAACCAAATCAACAGAATGTCTTGATAAAACAAAGAAAGAGGAAGAGTATTTGATTTGATATATATTCTGTGTGTGTATATGTATATGTATATGTATATATATATATATATATATATAGCTGATAATAATATACACTGATCGGCCACAACATTAAAAAAAAAAAAAAACTGACAGAAGAAGTCCATCTCGTGACAAGTCACTGTTCTTCTGGGACATTTTTGGCCCTGGCATTCATTGGTGTGGATGTTACTACATGTAGCACCCACCTAGACCAGGCACCCCCTCCCCATAGCAATGACACTCCTTGACACACACAGAGGGGTGGAGTTTCCTTCATAGGGTGGCCGGGTTCAGCTTTAGATATACGGGAGGAGTCAGTTGAGGTCCTTCGGCATCTGCCTCTCAGACGCCTTCCAGGGCATGTTTTGGGCATGTCCTGCCAGAAGGAGACCTCGGGGCTGACCCAGGACACGATGGAGGGATTATATCTCTCGTCTGGCCTGGGAATGCCTGGGGATTCCTCTGGAGGAGCTGGTGGAGGTAACTAGGAAGAGAGCTGCGTGGACTTCCCTGCTGAGGCTGCTGGCCCCGCAACCTGGATCAGGATAAGCACAAGAAGACGAGATGAGAGACAGCGTGAGGTGTTAACCTGGCCTCCAAATTCACTAGATCCCAAACTGATCAAGTATCTGTGGGATGATCCACAGAGGCCCCTACCCTCAACCCAAAGGCCCCCACTAACAAAATAAATTTTGCGGCCAGACACCACAGGACACCCTCAGAAGACCCATGTCCATTCTCTGATGAGTCACAATTGTTTTGGAGGCACAAGGGAGACCTACACAATATTAGGAAGGTGGTCATAATGTTATAATGATGCATCTTCTGTACGAATGTAAGTATACCCATGGCCCCGCAAGTTAGCATTGGTCCATTTAGCAGAAAAAACCTGTCGGCGCTTTGGATAGTTTTCCATCCGTCTTTGGCACTGGCTTACCGACACCTCTGGGGGCATTCTTGTACCTGTGTTATTGGTCCCGATAGTCTTCTGCAGTGCATTAGAGAACAGCAGAGACACTGCGATGGTGGTAAATTCTCACGCTGCTGGCATAGGTTGGTGGAGATGATGAAGACATTAACTGCTTTGTCTGCAGACCTGATGGTAAACTGTAGGGTATCCACGAGAAGGTCCGTGGTGGCGTTAGGTGTCCAAACGTACCTGAAGCACTCATTGATGCATGGCGGCACACAATAGAGAATGGCTGACTGTATCCTCCCTTTTCTTCTCCAGAAAAGCGCCAAGCACGACTACTGTTACTGTGTGTGACAAACTCTTGGGCTATCTTTAGAAGCTGTAGAAGCTTCGCCAATGTATTCACTGGCAAACTTTAGTTTTGCTCTGACACTTTTTTGGAAGGCAAAAGCCTTTTTTTTTTTTTTTTTTTTTTTTCTGGCCCGCCTCCAGTGTGAGTCCAATATATGCCAATCTTTTTCTGATTGTAGACTTGTGCACTTTGATGCATTGACTCGACCAAGATTTACATGCAGTTATTAAAGTTTCAGGTTCTTTTGATTGTATTTGATAAGGCAGTCAGTCATTTTATTTTTATTTTTTTAATCTTCACCACCTGTAGATGATTTTTCTCACTGTATGGCAGTTTATTTCAAGTTATTAGAAATGACTCATAGGCTTTTACATTTAACAAGTGTTTTTTTTTTTTTTTTTTAATAAGAGCTTTAGAAAGCTCCTGATTTGAAGATTCCACACATTTATATAGCAAAGGCAGCCATATGCTAGATTTCAGGAGGTTTTACCAGGATAGGCTCTAAGAATAGGATCAGTGAAACATTTGAGTACCTGGATCTGAGGGTGTGATAAAAAATAAAGGTGTGCTTAGTTGTTTTGTAAAACATAAAAATGAAAACAAAATGTCAGTTTTAGGCTTAGACAGATTTTATTCATCCACCAGGGAAATTGCTTGGTTACAGTAGCTCAGTTGCACATATAAAAATACAAACCACAGGCAAAAAGAAAAAAAGAATATCAAATTTTAATAAAACTAAACTAAAATATGTAAGTAAAGTAAAAAGTAAAAAAAATGATGAAATAAAAATAGTACAAGCAAAAATGTACAGACTTTGCTTATGAACAAATGCACAAGAAATAGAGACAGAAGTAAATATATATTATATACATAGATAGGATTAATAAGGCACTATATTTAATGCATATTTATGTTATTTGAGTGTGTCACCTTTATTGAAATGCGCTGCTGCTTGTCCAAATATGTCAAAAACACTTCCATGAGACGTACTCATTTCTGCACATAACCGTACATGTCAAGCTGTTCCAGTGTGAGCGCTGTGAATAATTTATATTTATGTATATTGCTATTCCGGTTTTGACATCAGAGCTCTTCGGAATTTTGGAGAATCCCTCAAGCAAACTCTGTGGCACAGTAGACTTGAGGAAAGTGTGCATAAAAGACTGAGAAAGTCCACAAGGCATCCCTGAGGCGCTTTCACAGCAGGAGCAGCACTGAGCCCCCCGCTCTTGCAGTTTTGTGGGAAGCATGTCAAGGCCTTTAAGTGGGGAAACTGTGACTCCAACACTGTAATGCATCGTTCACTCTCATGACTAAACATAGACCTCAACCTTAAACTCTCAACTTTGCAAGTGGAAGGGTTCACGAAGGTAGATTTACAGATTCAGGGAAGGTTGGTGGGCATGCGACAATAACAAAACCCTCCAGAAGATTTAAAATTCAAGCTCTCAGCAATTCTGCGGTGACCGAGACTTCCCCTGTTTCTCCTGTGGTGCCAGATTGTCAATCATTTGTAATCACTCCAAAGGCTCCATAATAGGTTTTTGCTCTGTAAAGTATATTTTGGTTGGAAGTGATAATTTTTCCGTCAGATTATCATTTTACACATTAATCTGTGATCTCCTGGGACACTTGTTCTCTTTGGCAGCTTATGTTTTGTTTATTGATCTGTTGAAATGTTCAGTTATTCATTTCTGTTTCACCCCAGGGACTGCCGGTTTGCCGATACATTAGGCAGTTTTGCCTGAGATGACTGACAGTCCTAACTAAGTACACTCTATTGCCTGCATGAGGGTGCATGAATGACTGACAATAGTCTTAGTTTAGACATCAGAGATGGATTGCACTGAACAGCATCACTTAATATCAGGTTCCCTAATGATGCTGAATTGTTAATGATGCAGGGATGTGTCGTTATCACATAGCTCTGAAACCGACGGAGCATTTGATGTGTCTTTAAATGGCTGTCGTACAGTGTGCATCCCTCCGCCTGGGTATCCTCCTCGCATCCAGCCCTGCCCCGGCCCTCTTTGATGAAATGCTTTGCCCAGCCGCGGACAAACAAACACAAGCTGATTGAAGTTTGCCATGGTGCTCCAATAAACCGCACTTACTCCCTTCAGATCTGTTGCTCCGGTTAACCTTGTCAAGCTAGGCTTCGGGGGGATCTCAATCGCTTAGATACGCTGATACATTTTCATTTATATTTTCACATAAGGACCGGGTGAGGAGCGCAATTATAGGCTTTGAAATGGGAATTTAAATGAATTCATATTTAAGCAGGTGTAACCTTGAAACCGGCAACTTCAAAGACCAAGCCCGGAGGCATAAACATTTCCAGCTTGCATGGAGACGCTAAGATGTTTACTGCTGCAGTCAGCGTTACGTTTGCATGCATTGTCAAAAACCTTGAAGACTATATTTTTACTCACTGAAAGGCATACTCATTGATGAATGCATGCATTAATTATAGACATAAATGCATGTGAGTATTGTTTGCTCATGTTCCCTAGTCCTACTGGCTTTAGATTTGATTCATTCAGTCTTGTGGGATAAATAAAACATTGTCTTATCCAAAAAGCATTAAAAAAAAAAAAAAAAAAAAAAAAAGGCAAGAGGAGTTTTTTAAGGTGTTTTGCCGCTCCTTCGAGTAGCTTCTTCAGTTCTAAGGGACTGGTGGGGAGTTGAGGTTTAAATAGGAAGCTCTGTGTGTATAACCCGTCAGAAACTTGCTTGTCTGTTTGTCCCTGTCCCTTTTCCCTGTGAATGGTGCTCTAATGAAGCGTTATCAGTCAGAGGTTCCTGTCTGAATGGGGTTGGAACTTCTTGGGGACAGAAGTTGTGTACTAACGCAGGAGAGCCAGCTCATCAGGAAATGACTCAGCGGTCCACCTACACCTGAACTACAAAGGAAACTCATTTGAAGATAATAACGTCCAAATCTTAGCCAGGAGTAAAGGAAGACATCTGTGTCAGGTTGGAAAAACCTTCTCTAAACAGAGGAGATAGGCCATCAATTTACAGTACAGTCTTATGTTCCCAAGAAGTTTCAACCCCATTCACACCTTGAGACTGGAGACTCTGATAATGGGAAAAGAAGCCGGGACCAACGGCCCCCCTTCAACAACAGGTAAGTATCTAGCCACTAATGGACACTAGTTGTACCGTGTTCTGGTCGTTAACCGAAACAAGTCAAGCAAGTTTCTGATGAGTTATACCCACAGAGTTTCCTATTTAAACCTCAACATCCCACTAGTCTCTACTTGCATGAGTGGTGAAACGTCTTCTCAGAAAACTCTACAAGTCCAACTGCCCGTTTTTAAATGCTTTTATGGATATAACATGACCTGCATGACTTAGAACCTTCACAGACATAAAGGATTGTCTTATCTTATAAAAATATGTGTACGGCTTTTCCTGCCAGTTGATGGAGAAGCGTAATGCGCTGTCCTTATCTGCCTCAGACTCCTTTCTGAAGTGCTGCTGGTAAAAATGAGTGCCTGATTTCTGGGTTTTTGTCTTCTGTTTGACCGTGTGAATATCGGTGAACCACTGAGAGAGGAGCGCGTTTGCATTCTGATGAACGTGGGTGATTATAAACAAAAGTGCTGCAGCCCTTCAGGGAAAATGTACACTGTAATTATGAAAGAGAAAAGATGATCAGAGAGCGCGATATATATATAAAAAATAAATATCAAAAGAGCCCGAGGTTCTTTGTTGTTTTCTCTGGTTTGTCAAGGCTGAACATTCTGATTGCAAATATCCAAATTAAATAAAACTAGGGGAAAACAATAGATCGACAGATTGTTAATTAGAATTTTCTGCCGTCCTTTTATCATTTTGGAGGAATTACACTGCAGTAATTTAATGGTGCATGCAGTGAAAGGACAGCAGCTCTTAGATGTAGATGTGCACTGTTCCTGAAATTACACATGGCAGTTTAGCATGGCCCGGCACTGGCAGAGATGCCACGGCATCTGGAGCAGTGTTGATTTCTGCAGGCCTGCTATTGTGATGCAGCTGCAAATCCACCTGTGTTTCTCATGCATCATCTGGCCAAAACTAAGAAGCTGAGCTCGAGCCTCTACAATCACCAGTGGCTGCTCCCCAGCTACACATTTCCTTTTAGAGGACACAATCCCCTTTGTGTGTAGAAATGGTATATTTTTAGTCATGTTTGCAGCAAAGCTTTAAAATCTCTGTGAAAAATACACCAATCGGGCATTACATTATTGCAATTCATAATATTGTGTTGATCTCCCTTGTGACTCATTAGAGAATCGACAAGGGCCTTCTGAGGGTGTCCTGTGATCGTCAGGATGTCGTTAGTGGGGCCTTTGTGTCCTGTTAGGTGAGGGGAGGGGCCTCTGTAGTAGAGGAGCCCCCATAGATACTCAATCAGATTGGGATCTAATGAATTTGGACACCAGGGCAGCAACTTGTGCTACTCTGTTTTTTTTTTAGTTGTTCCTAAAGCATCTTTGTGTCTGTCAGGCTGCATCCTGTTGGGGATGGCTGCTGCCATCAAGAAGTGTCATTGCTATGGGGTGTGGGTGGCTGGTCCGGTCTAGGTGGGTGCTACATGTCTAAGTAACATCCACATGAATGAATGCCAGGTCCAGAGGTTTCTCAGCAAAACTCTGAATTGTCAGAAGATGGCCAATGTTGTACTTCTCCTGTCAGTGGTTTTAATGTTGTGGCTGAACGGTGTATATGTTAAAAGGCATTACCGTAAACTTTTGTCAACACAGTGATTGTGAGATGTGTCATTCATGTACATTTGATTCAAATTCATAAAGTTTTATTTGAAACTTTTAATCAAATTAAAAACTTTACACGATATAAATGTTTGAAACTTTTCAAACCATCCAAAGAGGATGTAAACATGTCTTTATGGGTAAAGTGACTCGTTTTTTTTCCAGATACAATATATTCTTATAACCACCTGCCGTTTTCTGTAGCAGGTCATCATTTTCAGTTATGCGGTGACATATCCATTGTAAAAACATTCCCGCCTCTTGGAGCACAAACTGTAATGACTTTGCTTGTTGCCCTGTAATGTCATGTCACCGTACCAAACCTAAATGATCTTATATGCTGCTTAAGCACAGCCTCAAGTGGCGGCTACTGTAGACATTATTATTATCTTATTTGAATCCTGGTTATAATAATTAGAGCAGGAACGTGTGGGGGAGCCTTGGGAGAAATGCGATGTGAAGACAAGTACCGAAATAACTAGACCAACTGTTGAACTGTGTGTGACCATTAGTCTATTCACATGGTGCTGATTGAGCATCAATTATTACTGATAAGACCTCTGGTGAAAGCTTTCAACGAGACACACCAATAAATTAGTGTGAGACTATTATTAGGTTCATTATTCTTTGCAAATTGTGAACGTTGCGTGCGTATGTGTTCTGCCATTCCTGGCCCAGCAAAGTGGACAGGGCCCTCACTCAGGGCGATAACGAGGAGAGAATCACCCCGAGCCTCGAGCGGCGGAGTCACAGAGCTGGCCCTCGTTATTTCATGCTAATTGCTCTTCTTTTTCCTCTCGCTCGACACTCTCATTTCTCCTTTGTCTCCGTTTTTCACTGATTTACACAGCAGAGCGAGACAAACAGGAGCATTACTACCCGCAGCAGACTAAAGCAGCACAGGATCTAGCATCTCTGACTGTGATAACAAGGAGACTCGCAGATTAGCGGAACAAACTGAGGCAGTAGATTATAACCAGTCCAGCTGCTGCACCAACACAAGGAGCAGCTTTTCATGTAGATGTTAAAAAGATTCTGGTTCGAACGAGTCGGCTATGGCTCCCACATAGCTTCAGCTCTACAGGCTTTGTGGAATGACTTTCACTGTGCTGCTAAGCTGTTAGTGACTGATCTATTTTGTAAGTGCCAGCTTATCATAATCAGCTTGTGCACATTTCTAAGCTGGTGATTCAACATCTCTGAACCTCGAATAAATAAATTTAAAAAATGTCACTTGTGCACAGTGTAACTTGGGCGCAGCCGCGGCGGTGTTTATTGAAGCAGAAAAAAAAAAAAAAAAAATGATAAGACACTAACAAAAACAAGTGTTTGTCTGAGGGCACATGTTGTCAGTGACATTTCAGAGGCCCGTTATTTGTAAGAACACTCAAGGGGAACATCATCTGTTATAATTAGCTATCTGTTTTCTGCTAGCCGAAGAGGGTTGTACAGCATGAGAGAAAACAACTCGGGAAACCTTGACTGTTGTCATCTAGAGGAGCAGATAAACGGCTCGTTCTGCTTTAATTAAAAAGTTCTATACGTGAAGATTTAACTAAAATCTTTTACTTTTAATAACTTGAAATGCAAACCTCTCCTTTCTTCAAAGCAAACATGAGCAAATTCTGCGTGACACTGCAATTAACCCTCCATCCAGCGACGCCATGCATGTTTGTCTTTTCGGGATTGGCGCCATGGTGCAAACTTAACGAGGTGTTACATTTTCATTTTACTTCTTATTATTTCCTAGCGGAGCACAATGAAATGACTTCCTTGACACGTTATGCTTTTCAGCACCTGTGCTACATGGATGTAGTGGTTTGTTTACACCGTCACCCGCAGAATGGATTAATGCTTTCAGATTTCCTCTCCATTTTCTTTGCACTGTGCCTTGCTACACTTGACACCTACTTTCCAATGGCCTATTAAGTGAACTAACACGTAAAAACACACGTGAAGATGTGTCAATGGCATCTTAAGCCACAAAGTGAAGTTGGTGGCTGCTGTATTTATCACAGAGTACTTGTCACTGTGTGGGTAGGATGTTTACAATACCCCTATTTACAGGGGTATTGTAAAAAATGGCCAGTCGGATTTTATTCATCCAGAAAGGACATGATTTTTAAACTCCTAAAGGTTTATTCATTTCTGGATCTGTATATTTCATAGTTGTCTAGTCCATCTTCTTGCTGTTTGCTTTGGACACCTCTTTCCTTCCGAAGTAATTCATATTTAGCACAATGGCTTCAAATTGCTTCATTAGGAACAGTTCAAAGCGGGATTGGCATAGCTAGCTTCATCCACGTAACACTGAGTTGAGGGTTCTTCACATTCATTCATTCATTCATTGACTTAAAAGTTACAGGCTCAGGACGATCATCCTTTAAATGCCTTGGTTGTTCCTCATAAGTTGTCTTGTGGTCTGGAATACGCAAGGTTACATAGACCAATCAGGCATATCATTATAACCACCTTGCTTACATTGTATAGGTCTTCCTTGTGCCTCCAAAACAGTCCAGCTTATCAGGGAATAGAAATGTGCTTTCTGATTGTCTATGTGGCTGACAATATAATGTTGGTAGTGGGGGCCTTTGGGTTCTTATTTGAAGCTATGGAAACAGGATGTGACCTCAAGACTACCAGTTGCCATGCCAACTGTTCCGTAAAGCCTTCCCGTAGGACCATGAGATTAGGAAAAGATAAATAAAGTCTGGTGGAACTCTGGGCGGGTCATCGATAACACTCTCTGTAGGCTACTGCACAATCTCTGGCTCCAAACTCACGAGATGGCGCAGCACACATCCCCGGGAAAGTAGCATCAGTTTGGCCAAGGGAGTGGGGACCCATTGTTCATATTTATATACAGTCTATTGGCTGCATCCTGCTGGGGGATGGCTGCTGCCTGTCAATCCTATGGTGTGGGGGTGCCTGGTCTGGTCTAAGTGGGTACTACATGTCTAAGTAACATCCACACAAATGCCAGGTCCAAAAGTTTCCCAGCAGAACTTTGTATTGTCACAAGATGGCCAATGTTATTGATTTCTTCTGTCAGTGGTTTGAATGTTGTGGCTGATCGCTGTGACATACAAAAGTGTTGTCTTGCACTTTTGTCATTGGTCTACCATCTGTTTAATCAAAGAAATGATGTGTTGGCGATTGTCATACTGCCAAATTAAACTCCCAATTATATAGACTTTGCTAACTAATGTCCTTTGGCTTTTCATTTTTTTTAACAACAAATAACACATTTAAATAAAAAAGGCTCCAGATTGAATGAAATAATTTGTTAATATGATTTGTGGTTGTGATGAGGATATCTTCAAGCACTATGCCCGTCAAAAGGAATAACTAGATGATTAGATTTTTCAGACAGAATATTTAACCAGAAGACAACAGGAGGGATACATCCCTGAGGGCAACATTAGAGATGTCAGCGCTTCTTTTCATTCTTGTTCTCTGACTAAAAGTGTCGGTGAGAATGTTTGCGTACCATACAAAAGTGACTTAAAACATGTACTGTACGATAGCCAGGCTCCAAGACCGTCTAGAAAGAGTGTTAGATGTGTTGAGAGGATGGGACCTTTAACCAGGTAGTTGGCGTGCTCAGCTGACCTTTAGCCGTCCACATGAGAAGCGTTTGATGCTTTCACAGATCAGAAAGTAACTGTACTTTTAATTGGCTTTAGTCGCCAGTGTTAGCGGACAGGGCTGTACATCAAAGTGTGATCAAGGGCTCTCGGGCACATGCTTAGGCATAAATGCTAGAATGTACGTAACACGCTTGCATTGACAAATGTGATGGATACTCCCCTGCTGTGAGTGGCAGGAAAAATACCCTATGGTTTGCTAACATCACACACTTTTCCTCCTTGCCTGGTGATTAGCAATCACACATCTGACATGATGGGATTGGCTGGAGTGGCTGTAAGGGTAGAGGTAGGGGGTCTTAATCATCTGTTAAACCCAAGATGAAATATTCTGCCGTCAGGACCCCCCTAGTTGGCAAAATCCTTCAAACTGTTATCTTCCGAGATGAAAAGCCCCAGCCTTGTTACCACTGAATCCCAGTAATGGTTTCCTACACAATGCTCTGTGATAGGAAACTCGTGGGTAAAATGCAATTCAGGGTGTAAATACATTTTCAAAAGAAGCTCCCTCTCTAATGCCAGGTGATTATTTGAGAACGGCGCTCTCCAGAGCCTTTTTTATGAGCCTGAGCACAGTCTGTCTGGTTAGACACGGCAGCTATCAGCTCAAACACACCCGCGCTGCCACCTTTGAGATTACTCCTCTGATTCCCATCTCTCCCATCATGGAGACTTGACATTTAGTTACAAGACAGAAAATTGTCTTCAAAACACCTCAAAGGAAAACTTTAGTACCTGACGGGGAGTGAAAAAAATCCAATTTATGTGGCTGACAAAAAAGAGTGGAACCAATGTAAATACTCTGGATAATGTTGGATGTCAGCATTATCCAACATGATTTTCTGCCTCTCATAACATAGGGACAGAAAATCAAGGTTTCAGACGTGTATAAATATTTCGTTTTGATTATTTTGGTGGTTCCTAGAATATTCTATAAGTTTTGATCCTTTAGATGCTTCCTGACACGACTGAGTATAAAATTTATGTTTGCTTCTTAGAACATCCAGTTATGAAACTTCACCGAATGTACAGGAATAAAACCCCCAGTGGGAAGCTCCCCCAAGAAAAACATACTTGCAGGTGCTTTTTATTTTTATATTTGCATTGATCAGGCATAACATTATGACCACTGACAGGGAAAGTACATAACATTTACCATCTTGTGGCAATCCAGTGTTCTTCTGGGAAACCTTTGGACACGCCCTTCATTCATGTGGATGTTACTTAGACATGTAGCACCCACCTAGACCAGACCAGGCACCGCCATCCCAAAGCAATGACACTTCTTGATGGTGGCAGGCACCCCCAGCAGGAACATAGTCCTAAAAATGAAAAACAGCACAATGTATTGACCTGGCCTTGGTCTCAAACTGATGAGGCACAAGGGAGACCTGCACAACATGGGGAAGGTGGTCTTAATGTTATGCCTAATTGGTGTATGTTACCAATAGAAAAATGAGGATTCCTTAAATTAAGATATGTAAAAAAAAAAAAGTAACCAACCTAATAGCCATCTGGCAACTGGTCTTCAGTTTTTTTATTCTATTCTATTTATTCTTTCTTTTTTAAGGAGATCATTGGAGTTGTTGACACGCCTCCTGTTTTACCAGTGGTTCGGCTGTCACTTATTTTGGAATACATAATTAGTATAAATGTATGTTCACACCAATTCCCATACACTCACTAAATCACTAAATCATCACTATGTTGGGGGGACTTGATCAAAACAGAAGCTCTAAGAACTATAATTCTTGCAAGTTTCATTGACATATTGACAAATTCTCACATAGGATGCATGTACATTTGCAGATTACTTACGTGTTGTACATCCAGTTTAAATAGTTTTGCTTTATACAGGGCTGATGGCAACTTTTTAATATTTTTTTCCGCACTAAATGCTCAAATAGGAACTTTGAAGTGTTTTTTAGAGCCAGGAAAGCTCATGAATTGGCCCTTTAGTAACTATGGGCCTTTGTGACTAAGTTTTTGGAACATTTGCCATTCACAAGCTCAATGGGACATTTTGGCCTGAAAGGAAGTTGAATGTCGAACGTTGAAGTTGAACCCCTGCTCCACACCCTCTCTACTTGAAATCATCAGTGAGGGATTCTGGTGACCCTAATCCATGTTGTGAACAGTCATTCAACCCTGAGCCAGAAAGGAAGTGGGCGTGTGCGGTGGCGAGTTGCGCCGAGCGGGGTAAGTTGCGTCCTGTCATTGTTGTGTGACTTCAAAGCTGCCAGCTCACCATGCTCTCTTCTGAAATCCCCCTAAAACCTGACAACATTAGAATACCATCAAACAGTCTCTGGCTGCCTTTGAAATGCCACTGACACTGTTTGGCGCTGCAATTTGCAGGCTCTAAAGAGCGCGGCCATGTTATTGAAATAAATCTGAGGCTTGTAATGGGAATGGAAATGAACACATCTTTCATGCTTTGGCTTAGAAGTGAGAGTTGAATATTGAGATGGAGTCTTGTTCCCCTGGAGAGTAGCTTGTTGACTTTGTAGCACTCCCTCGTTGTCCATTGTGGCCTCGCCATTTCTGTCATTCTCTGTTGCGCTTTATGTTGCCTTCTTCTCTCTTTTGCCCATTCTTCTCTCCGGTAGTCTCTTCTTGCCCTCATCCAGATGGTAGAAACGAGCGTCCAGAGGGAAGACTTTAAAAAGTCTGCAGCGAGAGAGATAAAAGACGCCAGTCTAAACAGTCACAAAGGTTAAGTGTACTAAATGAGTGCTTTGATAGACTTCAGTCTATTGATTTTATAGTCATGCAGCACTAACTACAGATTTATTCCATTTCACTTGTGGTGGAAGATGGAAGTGGATTGATCTGTTAAAGATATAATACACAGGACTTCACTAGAAAACAATATACAGGCCATATTATATACAAAAGGCTTCCACTGGATTCATCGTTTATGACCCACTAGGAGCATCTGGCTAAATATGTATCTGCATTTTCTTCAGGACGCTTGTGGGCTGTATCCTTTGGCCGGAGGAGACGTAGCCATCATGCTGCATTGCCTTCTCTGTCTCTCTCTGTTATGTCTGTGTCATGGATGTGTAAGAGGTACAGAAATAGCGACCAGCGAATGCACTTCCATTGTTTCTACACCGTAAAAAGCCGGTGGACTTGGTAATGAATGGCCTCCCCGGATGGTGTTTTTTTTTAACTTCCAGCTGAATTGCATTTCAGTTTATCGTGAAACATGAACAATAACAGTAATGGCAGTTCGAGGAGTGGAACAATCTTTGTTAATTACAGCAGTGGGTTGCCATTGTGCTTTACTTGAACAACAGCCTTTTCCTGACTGTGTGCTAATTATTAGGAATATCACTAAGTAAGGTCCAAATGCAGCGAGACTGGTTTTCTCAGACGATATAAAACTTCTGAAATTAAGACTGGATTACTGTTTGAAGAAAAGAAAAGTGCGTCTATATTTAGTTAATAGTATTTATCATATAGCAACAATTAAATATAATCTGGTTGATGAGAGCATGAGCAATTGTAATAGTCACTAGTAAGTTTGCATGTTTAAAGAACATTCATGCACATTTGCAATAACATATGCTCATTTAGTAATTATTATAGTATTCAGTCCTGGTTGCTTTGCAACATCTGTGGTAATCAGTGGTAACAGTACTTAAGAGTACTTAGGACTTTGAATCCAATCTATGGGCTAGTACCCCTGAAGAGGAGGGAAAATACAACAGCCAACGTACTGCTGTTTTTACTAAAGACTGTAGTTAATTGGCTGTTTTTTATTGTGACCTGAGGAGCCGCGGTCTGATTTCCTTCTGTGCACCGCCCGAGCTGTTTTCTACTTAATGCACATGTTTTGTACGGAGTGAAGTTGTTACCTTGATGAGAAGTTGTTGCCTCTAGCCCTTCATCTAACAGCTCACTGTGGCTGCTCCATCTTTTTTTTTTTTCTGAACGCTCCAGGCGAACGCTTTAGTTTCTTGTTATGTAGACCTATTTCTTATGAACGATCCCTGTCAGTGGGGAAACTCGGTGACAAACACATCGCATACTGAAATTAAACTGATTTAAATAGATGCATATTTTCTCACGAGAAAAACAAATAGAATTGGTCTGGCTGCCATTTTCAGTTATCGATCTTGCGTTTCTGTAGGAAAAATGTTTCGACCTAATCAGACGTTAACTGCTACAGCGCTCTGTGTGTATGAACTATATTTGCATTGCAGTGATTAAAACTGCATCTATAATTCAACAGATGAGACATCAAGGCAGCGCTCCTGTAACACAATGTATTGGTTGTAACTTTTAATGAGCCTGTCCAGCAGAGAATGCTTGCAGCCTTTGCGCTGAAGACTGAAGCTTTGCTTTATCTTCAGAGAGGCACCACACTGTCCCAAATGTGAACAGAACACAGAGAAGGGAGACTTTCAGATCTTTTGTGAAGGATTTCCTTCAGCTCCTCTTGAGCTACTACAGAGATTTTTTTTTTTTTTTTGAGGGGGGGTGTTAAGCTTAGCTAAGCATCCATATTTTATGAATCATGTAGGACATTGTCTTGACAGCCTAGCATCCTGTCCTTCTCCCTGTGGAGTGGATAAAAAGTTCCAGTCTTTTTAGAATATTCCTTATTTTAGTAGTTTTCTAGATTTTGTAATAAACGAAATAACACTCGCAGCCATGTGGCTTGATAAGTAATGATAACCATATGGGATATGTTGCACCTCATCTTCCGAATTGCCGGCAATTCCTTATCTCAAACAGAATTGTAAAAGAGATAATGGAGACTTACATAAGGCTCCATATGTCTGAGGTTGACACTCAGAGGCTTGGGGTTGTACGGCATCGCGTGATGTTTTGTTGCACCCACTTTCGTAATCGGGCGACATGTGTACAGCTCCACGTATGCAGACTTCCTGCAGGATCCCTCCTCCCTCCTCCCTCCCGGAACCACAACAGTAGGAAGCGTCACGGGAGGCCGAGGTAAAGAGGAGGTGAAGGATGAGGGAGGCGAGGATTGTCGGGGGTGAGGGCGGGAGGGGCAACGGGGGGGGTAGGACATGGGGATCATGTCTCAACACGGAGGGGAGTGTGTGAGAGAGATAAAGAGAGGATGAGCATGATCAGGAGGGATAAAGCTCGGTAGAGTCCTTGGCGGTATCTCCTTCAGTCAGACAAGACAAGCCCACATGTGCACGTGTCACATGCACATAACTCAAAGGTGACACTACCTTAAATCCATATTTATCCCCCCCCCCCCTCTCTCTCCTTCAGCCTTGCAACTAGGCGCCGCGGCATTTTCTGTAGTAGCCCTGCAAAAGGCAGACACATTAATAAGTCTGTAATGCATAGCATCTTCTGCAGTGGATCATAAATATTGCAGCAGATTTGTATGAATAGAGATCATTGACTTTTATTGTACTCCGGCTGTCAGTGCCTTTCAGAACATCCTACTCTTTCTTCAGGGTTTCCATTTATCTTCAGGGCATCTGTTTATATCTGAGAAATGCTTGGTTTTGTGGATTGTTTGGCAGCCCTAAAGTTTTCCTTTTTTCATTGAGTATACCTCAGTGTTTGACGGGCTGATTTTTATTTCTCAACACTTTTCTTGTTTCTAAATGACGTCAAAACACCTCCCCGTTGTTCTATGTCTCCTCCAGTTGAGTTTGACGACTGCGCGGGGAACGAGGACGTGACGTTTGACGTGTCCGACCCCAGTTTCCACGTGGACGGGGACCTGAACCTGATCCCCCAGCGGGACGTCGCGCGTGCCGGCCCCGTCCTCTTCATCCACGGCCTCAGCGCGCACGCGGACGACATGGCGGAGGTGGAGATCACCGGGTCGCCCGCTCAGACGGCGCGCGCTCTCAGGGTGAGGAGAATTACATTGGAAGTGTTTTCTTCATCAGTCTCTTTATTTATACTTCATCAAAAATGAAAAGGTTATGCTTATTAAATTTTGAAAAGGTTACTGTAATGTAGCAAAACAGGGAGTTATGTAACGGTGATTAAATATCAATGCCCCCGGGTGAGTAAGAGGATTTGCAAAGTGTTTTTTTTAGTTTGTGAAGAACGTGTATGTTGCTCATGTCACGTCTGCACAAAAAATACATGTATGAAACGTAAAAAGCTTGCATCATTTGTCATTAAGACTGGGAAAGAACAGAAGGAAACTGCTAGCTTAGCTGTGCTCAGTAAGTTTGTATTTTAAGCTTAAGATATCTGATCTTTTAACACAATTTTTTGCACAGCTTAAATGAATAGTTGACTATTAACCTTTAGCAGTACTACTAGGTGCATTTTTAAAATCTTGGACAAAGCTTGACAAGCGGTTTTACCCTGTTTGCAGTCTTGAAGCTAAGCTAACCAGTAGCTGACATCAGTCCCGGCACGTCACTGTGATTTAAAGGGAAACCACTGTTTTTTACAATCTGAACATTATTTCTGGCACAAAATATGGTTGTTTACTCACCCATATAACTTTTGTATAATTTGTATTCTTTCAGGAGATAATTACATCAGCATATATCCGTATCCGAATAACGCATTATCGGCCACGAAACTCATTCATTTCACCAATATTTTGTTATTGTATGCTAGGGCTACTCCCCATTGAGTCTGGAGTTAGCTGTTACCATCATCCAGGGCCTGTAGATTGACCTTCAGGACGATGTCTTCTGACCTGGATGATGTCGTCTCTGAGCTCTGTATGCACCCGTGACGGCTGGCTTGTTTACCTGTAATTTGCTACTGCTATGGTTCATCCACAACCTCAGAGTCGGAAAAATATTCAGCCATGTTGCAAAAAAACTAGCCAAACTAACAGTGCTTAGAGGCTGCGTTTCGGTGCCCCAGTCACTCCCACTAAATGGATATACACAGATCTAAATATCTCCCGAAGGAATACGAATTACACAAAAGTTATACTGGTGAGTAAATGACCGTATTTTATGCCAGAAATCCAGGTTGTAAAAAACAGTAGTTCCCCTTTAAGTTAAACCTGATCCATCATATGCACAGATAACAACTTGTTCTGTGTAGTTATATTGATGATAATGATGATGAGGACATAGTCGGTGTTAAATTAGCCCATACTGCCCATTTCTCTCGGTTAGTCTGTGGCTAAAGAGTCCTTTTAAGTATTAATAGTCCGAAGTTCATTTCCAGGCCTGTCAACCTCTTACTATATATGAAGACACAAGATGGAAAGCTAAGCATTAGCAATGTAGAGGTGCTTGAGGATTTAAACCCTGAGACCGTGTCATTTACAAAGCCTTCATTTGTAAGTGGTCTTAATTACAAACTGGAAAAAAAATCGAATTCATCAAAGATTTCGAGGCATCTGTCAATCACATCTGAGCATACACTGATAAACTCTAATCACTTATGAATGTGAAGCATGGGCATGTGAGTTTAATTATCGTCAATTAACGAGATTGCACCGCTACAAAGATGCCATATGGGGAGTGGGGAATCAAACGGAGGCTGAACGAAAGCAAAATGTAAGTAAAGTGACGCCGATATTACAGCAGTAAACAGTAATCTATGGAGATGGAGATTAATGTTGCATGTGGACAGAGAATCATATGAAAAGTTAAATGGATTCTACTTACTAAAGAGGCAACAAATGAACCCAGCACCGGCGTTCTGCAGACTGACTGACTTAAAGAGTTTAGATTATTTAGAAGATTTTGTTAAGGTGATGAAAATGTCCTAGCAAAAATGACTTGAGTCCACTTTAGATTCCACATTTCTGTACTTAAAAACATACCCATCCTGTCAGTCTGCTGCAAATATTCATGCATATAAGATTATACACCAATGAGACATAACATTATGACCACCTTCTTAATATTGTGTAGGTCCCCCTTGTGCATAAAAAAACATGTGTGACTCGTCAGACAGACATGGGCCTTTTGAGGGTGTTCTGTGTTGTCTGGCAACAGAATGTTGTTAGTGGGGGCCTTTGGGCCTCTGTGAATCATCACACAGATACTTGATCAGTTTGGGATCTAGTGGAATTTGGAAATTTGAGATTTTTTTTTTTTTTAGTTGTTCCTAAAGCGTCTTTGTGTGTGCACCTGTGTCAGGCTGCATCCTGCTGGGGATGGCTGCTGCCATCAAGTAGTATCATTGCTATGGGATGGAGGTGCCTGGTCTGGTCTTGGTGGGTGCTACATGTCTAACTAACATCCACATGAATGCCAGGTCCAGACGTTTCCCAGCAGAACATTGTATTGTCACAAGATGGCTTCTCCTGTCAGTGGTTTTAATGTTGTGGCTGGCCGGTGTATGTAAACTCTTGCACGTTGAACCCCTTATGTGCATATATTCCTCACTGTCAATAGTTTTTAATCATAATTTATGCACAGTGTCCCATTGAAGGGCAAAAAAGAGAGGAAGCACCTTTCTACACACTCACATAAATTCTGCCCTGGCCAGTTCCAATTATGTTGGCGTTTGGCTGCTAACCCCCAGTGCTGAGCTTTGTTTCTCTGCAAATGTGTCCCTTTGTTTCTATAATCTACAGAAATTTGTTTCTGCTGCCAGCAAATTGCCTGCCTTAGAAAACTCTGTGCACCTGAATGAATGCCGTTGTCCCTCATTCATCGCCTTCATCCCCCTCACTTCTCCATCCTTTTGTCCAAATGCCCAAATTTGATTTGGGAAAAGTTTCCAGAAACTGCAGGTATAGTTGGAGTTCTCCCTCCTCCTCCTCAGACATCATCTGTCTTGCTGGTGCAGCGCTCGGTGTCCTGCTGCTTCCATTCCTCCTGCCCCGAGCTTAATGAACGTCTCCTTCCCTTTTGGGATGATGTGGCTCTCATTTGTTTGTGTCTGGCGCCATCGTTTATTCGGTTAGGTAGTCCACGGGAGTTACCTTGGCAGGTCATAGAGGACATAAGTAAATTAGTTTTTGGCAAGTTATGTGTGGGAAGTGGGGTTTCTCCTGACTAATGTGACGGTCATCTCTGCAGGAGAAAGTGTTTTAAGGTGTATGCCTTCCATGAGACATTTTTGTTCACGGATCTCTTTCACTGAGGATTTTGTTTGTGGGAGAATCGCTTCTTTGTGTTGTTTGCAGCAGAAATGACCGGTTATTAGTCAGTCGGTTCCACCGTTATTTTTAAAAATGTTTTCTTGTAGATAGATCCGAATAATTACAGGTTTTGTCATTGTCTTCACATCAATCCATGCAGTTTGAAAGGACTGTACTTTGTTTTTTTACCTTTTGCTTTTAGGACATGTCGGTCTGTATAAATGCTATGGTCATGGTAAGCATTGTCATTATGAGCCTGGACCAATCAGCCACAACATTAAAACCACTGACAGGTAAAATAAATAACATTAACCATCTTGTGACAATGCGATGTTCTCCTGGAAAACTTTTGGACCTGGCATTCATTGGTGTGGATGTTACACCAGGCATCCCCATCCCATAGCAACGACACTCCTTGATGGCAGCAGTCATCCCCAGCAGGATGCAGCCTGACACAGGAACACACACAAAAACAGTGTAGGAACTATAAACAACATGAAAAACAGGACGAGGTGTTTACCTGGCCTCTAAATTCACTAGAACCCAAACTGATCAAGTATCCGTGGGATGCTCCACAGAGGCCCCTCCCTTCAAAGGTTCCCCACTAACAACATCCTGTTCCCAGACACCAAGGGACACCCTCAGAAGGCTCATGTCCATTCTCTGATGAGTCACAACTCTTACGGAAGCACAAGGGAGACCTACACAATATTAGCAAGGTGGTCATAATGTTATGTCCCATCGGTGTATCTCATTGCACTGCTGCACCCATGTACAACTTCAAAGGGAAGAATGCATTGCTAGATAATAGCATAGCACTGCTGACATTGAACAGCCATTGTTGAGGTCTGGGAACGTGGTGGCATTACTACAATGGAGTCTGATGAAGCCACATGTAAACAAGATACGGTGCCATTGTTACCCCAGGGCATTTAGATCAGTACTGTTAGAGGTGGTAGAAACAAACACAATTAATAATTGGATCATGCGGCTCATTTTTAAATCATTTGCACCATTCTGCCTTTTATGTTTTACCTTTCATGCCGTACGGTTTTAGGAAACCTTCATATCTCCAGTTAATTATTTCATCTTCCCTCTTGACAAACGCTTGCGACGTAAAGAATAGAGTTACCCCGCTGTTAATTGCGACGCACACGTGGTTGCTAAGTGCATGGATTAGGCAAAGGTTTGAGAGAGAAACACGGAGATGGAAATGCCGGCAGAGGGAGAGAGTCCTCTTGTGAGACAGGGTGGTTAAAAGCTCTCATTATTTCACCATCAATTAATCTGCCGAAGCTCCTCAAGCTCTGGGACTCATATCATCAGAAAATCTATTGTTCCTTTCTCTGTCCATATCCTGTACCCCCCCGCTCTACCCCCACATGCTTCCCACCCCGTGCCTCGGCAACGTCTCAAGTGGCCCATCAAACATGTGTTCAGAGCGGCAGCAGCTTCTAAAGAATATGTAACTAACTCGTGGCATATTTAAAAGCTTGTTTCAATAAGCCAGGGGTTTGACTGGTGGACTCAGTCTGCACACAACACTGACTGTAGTCGGGTGCTGAGCTTTAAATTCCCAGTCTGAGGTAGCAGTCGGGCTGCCTTGATGCCTTGTTTTTCAGTTACTGGACCACAGAGTAGGTGTCTTTTTGAAACTGCATTTCCATAATGAACGTGTCTGTTATCTACCTGTTAAAGTCCGACTTTGTTCCTGTCCGCGCTAACCTTCCTTTGTTTCCTGTCCAACACGGAGCGGAAACACTGCAAGGTGAATTTACCGGCATAACAAATGGCATCGCGGCAGAAATTATTGGCTGGTGATAATTGATAAGTGCTTGGAGTGACGGTGGAGAGAATCAGTTTTTAATTCCTCAGCCCGAGCTGCTAGTTTGCTGTAACACAGGGCCAGAGGGAGAGAAGTGGCTGATGAATGATTCCTATTATGGGCAAAACTCTGAATTCAATGAGCAATTTACCCCCCTCTTTTTTTTTTTTTTTCTGCAACCGATCAATATGTGAATTAATGGAAGAATGCATTTCAATTTAACAAATGCATGCTCCGAGATATGGAGTTTTTTTTTTTTTCTTGTGCGTATTATCACTCGTTGTTTGGGTTGTTTTGTGCAGAACAACAGTTATGCAGAACAACTGTTATGCAGAACATTTTCTTGCCTTCAGGGGGGCATAAACAGGCCCCATTCAAATGTAACAACTGATAAGAGGCAAAATAATCTGAGTCCAAAAGCCTATTTATTTTGCTTTTGTTATGTTTCATCCATTTTCGTGCGCCGAATGAAATGTAATATTGCATCCTGTGCGAAAATCCTCATCCCGGAATGGCAAATAGATTTTCTCTAACCAAGCTTTCAGTCTTCAGTAAGGCTTTCTGGGGATGACTAAGATGTGACATGTTGCAACCGCAGCATAACGGCTCATATTATACAACACAACACGAATAATCTTCCTCTCTTCTTCTTCTTCTTCTTCTTCTTCTTCTTCTCCCACTCAGCCTATCTCTCCGTTTGCTTTTTTCCCCCGGTGCTTTCATTTGTTAATTTTGTTTACTACCTTTGCCTGTTGTTTGTCTTTTTTACATTACACTTTAAAGAGCTTTAATGTATGTGCAAACTTACACATTTTCGTCAGCCATGACACGTGGGAGGTTTGAAGTGGAAAGCGACAAAAAAGCTTGACATCACAATGATTTGCAAAAGCGCCAAGACAAAGGCTCACCTTCAAATACCTGAGAAGACATTCTGCCAAATGGTGTTTTGATTATCTTAATTAAAAGGCTCACTAAAGCACGGTTCATACTGGATTAGTTTTACCTGGGGACGTGATCAAATGACAATCTGTTGTGTTAGGCACATTTGCGCGGGATTTGCGAACAGAAACTACTGATTTTTCTCCTACATATAAACAAGTCAGAGGTAATTATTGCACCTTTTACACGACTACAGGTATTTAACTGCTGTAGTTACTTTGCAAATTCAGATTAAAAATAAAACCTGATGTGATGAGACGGCGCCGATGCCCTGGGGGGCATTCGCAAACTACCTGGCAGTGTGTAAATCAGCTTCAGCTTTACCAAAGAGATGGACGCATGAATGCATCAATAAATAAAATCCAATGCATCCAAATGTGCTCCTTATCCTTTGAGATTTCACTCATTCCGTGCAAATGTGACTTACAGGTCCTGTTTAGTGAGCATTCTGGAATCATTTCAAATCCTATCCTAACTTGACATGTCGAGTTTTTATTTTTTATTTTTTTAGACTGAATTATATGTGAAGTCATACTTTCAAAGTGTTGGAAAAGGCCAGGTATTTATGATTGGATGAACTGTCTGTCAATCTCAGTCCACGCAAGAGTCTGAGGGGCTTTAACATCTAGTGAGAAGAGAGTAAAGGTAGCTAGTTAGCAGGCTAATTTTTGGTCCTTTGAGTAGTCACTTGAGGCCGGCTCTAAAACTGAGTCAACCCTTATAGATGCTGTTGTTAAAATGTCCAATTTGACTACAAGATACACGGTGTTGGAGTCTCACTGTTGAATCAAATGCATATGATTAGTGGACATGCTAGTGGAGCGACAAAAAAAAAGTTGAAGCTAGCTCATCTTTATGTCAAACACCACAGGACACCCCAGGCCCATGTCTATTCTCCAGTGAGTCACAATTGTTTTGGAGGCACAAGGAAGACCTACACAATATTAGGAAGGTGGTCATAATGTTATGCCTGATCAGTGTGCATTGCTAGTGTGAACATAACCATTAGTGGAGTCTGGCACTGTGAGAATGGTGCAGCTGAGCCACCACTCTGAACTTGGAAACCTCTTAGGGGAAGCTCCATCTTTACATACAGTCAGCTGGAGCTTTAGTTAGCATTTTACGTTTCTATTTCAGTCAAGCTCCACTTCCTTTTAGATATCAGTAATTCACTGTTCACAGTAATAAACACAAACAGCCAATTTGTGTCTGTATTGTTTTTATTTCTTTTTTTGTCTCTAGCGATCAGAGTTGTGGATTCTTTTATTTGGTTTAATTTTAGTGACGTCCCTCACAGCGCTGAGATGAATTATGCATAAACTATTTTCAAACAGTGTAGCTCTATCCGACACTGTGCCTTTGTGTGGTTAGTCAGTCTTATGACAGTCTTTAAAGGTCAGGTATACAAGTAGGTGATTGTTAAACTTTTGGGATAAAATTAGGTGACGACTGAAGTGGAGAAGCTAAAATTGGATTATGAAAATGATGCTCAGGTCTTTTAGATTTTGTTAAAAGCCTCCTCCCCGGGTCCCGAAACGCGGGTAATCACATGGATGACCTTTTCAGGTCTCCGGAGGATAACAAAGACATTATTTTAGAAGTGGGTTTTGAAAAGGAGGAATGGGAAAAGGTTGTTGTTAATCAAACGGGTGATATTTTGTTCCTGCCGGTTGAAGAGAGAAGGCTTTAAAAATAGTGTTCTCTGCACTGGTGGGGACTGATAAACTGAAAGTACGGTGGTCATTTGTTTGTTCACACACGAGTAGAGATAAAGCGAGGCGTCATTTTCAGTTCAATTGTATTTATACAGTGTCAAATGGAATCCAAGCGGTCTAAAAATACTTTACAGATGCATAGATAATGCACAAATCCTCATAATATTACTGTGCATGGCGTTTAATTTATTTGCGACTTGTTTTGGAATGTAATTATCTGGATTATTATTAGTGCTACATGCTTTTACCGCTCTCTGCAGATAAGATTCACGCGTCAAAGCGTTAATTAACTCGGCTAATTAAATACCGACACAGGCATCGGTCATCTGTGCCACATTTGGCTTGACCAAGATGAATAGTGTTTATTCTTCGCCGATTACGCTTGAACACAACTGTGGAACACGTGGCTGCTAACGCCCCAGGGACGCGTTATCAGGCAGGTGTTAAAACGTGTATTTTCGTAGATACGTGTAGCGCCGATGCTAACGTTATATATTTAAGGGACTGACTGATTGACCCGGCTGCATAGTTTATTCCACATTGAGCAGCCGTACGTTCCTGTCACCGCCGGCCTTGATATTATCCATTTCTCACCACCAGGCCTCCAACACGTTGTCAGAAATGAGTAATGACACTTCTCAATATAGCATTGAGAGTGAAAATGGCAGAATGGACAAGGACACGACTTTGCTGCCACGGTGACTCTGAGCAAAGATGACAATGACGAAGGCTCCATCTTTCTCTCTCCCTCACATGTGTTGGCACATGAACCCAGACACCCTGTAGTACAGTATATAGACGCATGTAAACGGTGTGAACACGTGCACGTGGGAATAACACGCCCTTCGCAACGCTTTCCACTCAGCATAGCAAAATGCCCCGGCAATCATTTACAATGTGGAGGCTGAGAGAGAGGAGTTAATGTTTAAAAGGTTGATGATGCAGCGGTAATTTATGATCAGACCTCATAAAAGATTAATGGCTTCCTTCTCGTATGGTTTCACCAAATTCCTGGAACGGTAATCATCGCACTCACAGACTGCAAAGAGGGAAAAGCTGCTGCGACTAAATGAGAGAAAGTAATGAGTCTGAGCAAAACAACAGGTAAAGGTATGAGGGAAGAAAGCGTATGCCCCGTAGTGAGCCTTCTTCACTGAGCGAGAGAAAGGTCTGTCTCCAGCTGAACGGTCTTTTGTCTGTGCGTCTCCGCGTCCTGATCCACCTGCAGAACATTGATAGGTTTTAAAGCATCATCGCTCCCTCTCCATATCCACTGTATCTCAGCTCGGGCGAAGACGTGGCTTTGACAGCGTGATTTATCTTAGCCCTAACTCCTCTCACCAGCCACTAAAAATACCTCGTGGTGCCTGTTTGCCTTCCAGCTCTTCTTACCCTCCTTTACAAATATCGCACAGCTGAGGCTTGTGCATGATGGGATTGATGCGCTGATTCCCCCGGGCTCCAGACTCGGACCCATTTTTTTCCAGGCATTGCTTAAAAGTCCATAAAGTTGCTTATGAACTGGTCACATAAATACACACAACTGACTGTGCTCTTTAGACACAAAATAGGTCATATAATCCCTCATAGTTTTGCTCAGTGTTCTGTTTTACAGCTTTAGGTCCAGTTTTGGATTCCTGTCTTTGACATTTGAAAGGTCACCCCCGAGTGGATTTGATAAGAGTGGCCATTTCAGAGACCACTTGGTGTGTCTTTGGTTTGTTCTGGTCGGGCTGTGTTTGTGATTACCGTTTCATTGTGGTCCCACTGAACTTCCTAGCTGGGAGTGCTGGAGTGCTGGAGTGGTGTGTGGTGGTTAGTGATGCGAGTGTTTGCCGGATCGAGGCAAATCTCTGCGAACAAATTGCTCGGTTTCTCCCTCTTACCTGTTCTCTGTCCGTCATCTTGACAAAGGTGATAGCGGCGCCGGAGTCCCTGTCAGCCAAGAATGGCAGCGTGAACCGCAGACATGCAAACAGCCCGCTGCGTACACGCAGGGCCATCAGTTGACACTGCACAGTGTCAACAGTGCTGCACGGTAGGCTATGATAAAATAAATAAATAAAATGAAGGACAAAAGAGAATATCTGCATTGCAAATGAAACCACAAAAGCCTCAGGTCAATACTTTCTTTCATATTGAAAATGTGTTGTCATGTTAGGCAGGCTAAGCCGTGCCCAAACAAAATACCTGAATGTACGTGGACAATGGACTGTAGGACACTGGTGTTGAGGCAGTTCACTGATGAAGTAAAACGGAAACATTTTAGTCATTCATTTGAGCAGTTAAAATACACTGATCATGCATAACATTATGACCACCTTCCTAGTATTGTGAAGCTGTCCCTCCAAAACACTTACGACATGGGCCTTTGGGTCCTACGGGATGAGGGGAGGGGGCATCTGTGGATCATCCCACAGATACTTGATCAGTTTGGGATCTAGTGAATTTGGAGGCCAGGTCAACACCTTGTGCTGTTCATGTTTTATTGTTTTTTTTTTTTGTTCCTAAAGTGTGTAATTTGTGTGTGTGACTGTGTCAGGCTGGGATGTCATTACTATGGGGTTGGGATGCCTGGTCTGGTCTAGGTGGGTGATACATGTCTAAGTAACATCTACATGAAAGCAGAACGTTGAATTGTCACCAGATCGTCAATGTTGTTACCTTCTCCAGTCAGTGGTTTTAATGTTGTGGCTGATCAGTTTATAACATTACATGAAACATGATGGAGAATTTAGTGAAGGACTGTTATATTAGAATGCATTTGTTGTCACCAAAAGGATGGTGATGATTATGAACAATTACAGTATGGTTTGGGGAACATCTAGTACTTCTTCTGTCAGTGGTTTTAATGTTGTTTCAATAAGGAGGGATAAAGTGGGTGCAGAATGAACATTGGTTGTGAAAACCTGAGCATCCAAGGTTTTAGTTTGTGTTTTGCAACAGAGCTGAACTCCAAGTGATGAAGACATCCGGGACGACCATGCAGACGTGGACATGGGGAGGAAGAGGAGTTTTGCTCTTTAGGCAGTCCAAATGACGGAAAACTTGAGGCACAGGGACGGGGGACTGACTGGCTTGGAGGATGAGAGAAAATAGTGCATTGGATGAAAGTAGTGAAACGGAAATTATTTTGACAGTGCAGGAAAATGGAAGAGATAAGGGCACAGAGCAATAGCCCACATTCACCAGAGAGGGGAGCAGATCATGAGGGGACAGATTTTCCTTATTGAACTTTCGCCTAAGCTTCACTTAAATGTTGGAAAAATATGAGAAACTTGTTCAATAAATGTTATTGACAGTTGCTGGCAGGCTGAGCCTTGGCAAAGGGAGAGAAAAAGACAAAGTAAACAAACCTGAGCTGGAAACTGTAGCGTACAAGGCACGGGCAGATAGGTTTGTTTGCAGTGGTAATGAACAGAAAGAACCGCATTAGCATTTCAAAGAGACTGAAATTACATTTGCACATACATTTTTATATGCAGCTGATGGTAAATTAGTTAAATAGGAGTATAGCCAATCAAGTTAATTAGCTAAAGTGAAGTAGGGAAATGCTGTTAGTGGATGTTGGTCTGGTCGTTAGTCCAGTAAACAACAAGACAGATACGCTATAGTGATCAGCCACAACATTAAAAGCATTGCTGGGAAACCTTGGGTCCTTGCCTCTGCACAGAAACTGCACAGGAATGGCTGGAGGAACACACCAAAAAGCCAAAGCATGGAACTGACCCCCAAATTCCTGACATCCCAATCCATTAGAGCAGGGGTGTCAAACATAAGGCTTGCGAGCCAAAACCGGCCCACCAGGATCCAGTCCGGTCCATTTGGATGTCGATTCCATGCTTTGGCTTTTACGCTTCCAATGAATTGGTGCAAGTGCAAGTGAAGCCATTAACTGCTATTTCTAATCTGTCCACTGGGGGTGCTGTTTTAGTAAGAGTTGCAGACATAACACAACACTGAGACCTAGAACCAAACAGCAGATCTGACTGAAATTGCACTTATTTCAGGTTTTTAATAAAATGTTTTGTCAAGGAATAGTTCTTTTTGGCACCAAAGCAAAGGCAAAAGTTGTCTTTGTTTAAAGGTTGTTATGCTATTATGCTACAGGTCCGGCACCTTGAGATCAAATTGGGCTGTATGTGGCCCCTGAACTAAAACGAGTTTGACACCCCTGCGTTACAGCATCAAACCCAATCCCCGGAGGTCCCATTTCACAACCCGCAGGACCTAATGTCCCAGTACCAGACGCCACAGGACACCCCCAGAGGTCATTTGTCAGTGCCTCAGTAGGTCAGAGCTTTTGGCAGCATGAAAGCGACTTTCACATTGGTAGGCAGATGGTTTTAAGGTTGTGACTGATCTGTCTTCAGCATGTATTTAAACCCCGTCCTTGGTATATGATCTGTCTGTGTAAGATACACTATACCCAACGAAACGAGGCTGGAAACTGAAATGTGGAAGAGACTGAAGAAGTAAAACGTACGACCTATTCAGGTTTTATCTTTGGGTTGGCATTAAACAGGTGGCAGATTTGCTTTCTGTGCAGGCGATTGCTTTCCTTCTGACCTGACTTGAAGATGCATCACTGAACATACTGCACTGCATTGGTAGCTTTACTGACGCAAGACATAAGCAAGGGGAAGCTGCGTTCAGAGATACAATGACTAAGTGACAAAGTGATCATGAGTTCCCCGCCCTTAAATACTATGATTTTATCACACGTTAATTGTGTTCAGTGTGTTGCCCTAAAGCTGTTTTCTATTTTAAGTTTCACATTCTCGCTTTATGTTAATTATTTGTAGTTGTAAGGTGTATATTAGTTTTTGGGATCACTTCCTGTTACATCACTTCTTGCTTTACTATCTCTCGAAGCAATTGCTATCCCCATCTAGTCTGAATCACCATAGTTTAATGTTTTATTACTATTATTAGTCTCAACGTGGGTTCTCTCCAGGTACTCCGGCTTCCTCCCTCCGTCCAAAGACATGCTTGTTAGGTTAATTGGTGATTCTAAATTGCCCGTAGGTTGCCTGTCCCTCTGTGTTAGCCCTGCGATAGTCTGGCGACCTGTCCAGGGTGTACCCCACCTCTTGCCCAATCACAGCCGGGATAGGCTCCACGAATGAATTGGCCTCGACGTGTGTTTATTTTCCACGTGCATATTTTGCGTGCAGGTGTGCAGGCGGTCCTCAGATCGTCCTCCCCTTTAGGTCACCACCTCCACGTCAGCAGCCTGGATTTCAGCTTCCTGTTTATAGCGCCAGCGACCGGGGTTATTGTCATCAGCATCCAAGCAGACGGGCCGTAACTGTATCAGCGATTTCAAAGTGTAGAAGAGAGGAATCATTTTTCACTATATTACTCAGTAAAAACCATGTCTTTGTTTACAGCAGCAGGAGGGTAGAAGATAAAATTAGATTATGCTTTTGTGTTCCCATGCGCAAAAAAAAAAAAAAAAACCAACATAACATTTTCAGAATGGCTCCCTCTGCTTGGACAATGCAATTGCTTTGCCAAAACCTTGTCATCGCTCAATTCTCCATCTCTACCATCTCCTTTCGCTCTGCCTTTCTTACTTCTCTCGCCGTGTCCTTACATAACAGAGAGGCTGAATAAAGAATTAAAAAACCTATAAATTGAATTGCAGCGAGAGCAGAGTTTGTCCTGAAAGGCTCTTTTGTTCCTCTCTTCTTCCCTCTTCTCTCCAAATGTGTGAAGCATATGGCGCTGCTTGCCAGATGCAGGTGTTCAGCCACTTACCATTATATAATGTATACTGCTCAAAAAGGACTTGGGAATTACTTCAACAGTGGCGCGTGTCAACATTTGTCTCGGTGTTTCAATGCATAATTAACTGCCGTGGTGCGTGTGTGTTTGCAGTTTTTAGGGTAACGCTAACAAGTCGTTTTGGATGAATTATAAGGGACTTTACCACAAGGAAGAAGACTTCACAGCTCAGCAAGGCATGAAATGTAAATTTATTTCCAAGTTTAACTGTATGGGTTTTCTCTGTGTGTTTTCGTAGGATATCCTGGGCGTCGGCCAGCCGCTACCGTACAGATCTAAGAGATCCCTGCTGATCCCTCCTATCAGTGTAACTGAGAACCAGAGAGCTCCCTTCCCCAGGGCAATCGGCCAGGTGAGAAGCACACAGACCTATCATACCTTTGTCAGCCACATCCATGTCTTAAAGCACAGCAGGCTTTATATCTTAAAAGAAAGAAAACATTTGTTGGATTAGAGAAAAATTATACTGAAGCAAGTGTTGAACACTTTAGCATTTGCTCAAAAACTGAAGGCTACTGTTTTTTTGTTTTATTCCTCAGCTGTTCTTCTCTATAGTCAGTTTATTAAGATAAATATTCAGAGTCATGGCAGCGATATGTAGAGAGAAATTAAATTAATTAGAAGAAACCGGTTCTGTGATCACAAATTCCCATCAAATCACACTGAACAGGTGCAAAAGTCACCCTATATTTTAAAGCTAAATGGTGTATGGAATCGCTGGGCTTTACTAATTTATCTTCTTCTTCCTTGATCTAGTGTTAATAAAACTTGACTGTTTTACAGATAGGAGGCATGTTAATCCATAGTGGTTTCATGCTATTGTGTGTGTTATAGTGGCTTACTCATTTCCTAAATCAATTTTCATTGGAATGGATTTCAGTTAATCATTTTAACGCTATGCATATGATATACCATGATATGATATCTTGTATAAAGCCATACCAGATATTCTGGCAATTACATATCCTGTCAATCGCCTGAAGCAGGGTCATGCTGCCTTGCGCCTGTTTGAACGAAATGTCCAGCGTATTCAACATATGACCATACTTTTACTTCTAAGTGTCGTTGTCATTCATAATGTCATCTGATTAAATCGCCAAGAATGATCGAAACATGTAAGACAGATGAATGACCTTGGCTCCAATTATGCAAAAGCTGCCAATCTATGCAGACGATGCTCGAGTCTTTCTCTCGACCCGACGGTGACACACTTGTCATCAAAAATCAGAATCCATGTTATTTACGAGGCTTATTTGACAAGACTGATAGAAGCGCAGCAAGAAATAATACCATTTGGAGCTGAAGGTTGAAGGTGTTGTTTAGTACGACCTAACATAATTATCGCGAAGAAATAGAGATTGGTGTTCAATTTTCAACAGCAGACCCTTTCAACCAGCACATTTATGTTCAGAACGCAGTTTCTGCAGATGAAAGCTGTGCATCTCCTTCATCCCTGAACATGCCATGACTTGATTTCCTGGAGTGATCACACAGTATCAGATTTAAGACTTACCATGGAGAACAAAGTGATTTTACTCAGTGTTGAAACAACATCCAAGTATATCACTTACTGACTTGTCTTTCTATTGTTTTGTATTTGTTTTTGGTTTTGTAGACTCTGTTTCTCTCACATCCTCTCAAAGGCACTACAGCTGCCCAGGGATCTTGTTGTACTTTTTGTATGTACACCATGTTTTTCCTCTGTAGTGTTTTTCAGTCTACCTCAGTCCCTTAACCCTATTAATTATCCAGTGAACATGTTTTTAATTAGGCACTTATTCTGGCTAGCCGTGATGACTTGACAAAATTAGTCTCAAATGTTAATTAAAGGCTTATTAAAGAAACAGTTGCATTTTGGAGTGCGCTTTAACAATTGTGTTAGCAGCTGAATGGCTACACAGATAGTAGTCATTAGAAATTCTGATTTGACATTACAAATGTATTTCTTTTATGTTTTGCCAAATCATTTCAGCCCAGATATGTCAATCAAGCAAGTCACAAATGCAAACAAACCTCTCTTTAGCTCTAAAGGGTGACCAACACTGTGATATTATAATATAGTTAGCAATAAAACTGCATTTATTTAAGATTTTTTTTTTTTTTTTGGTCTTCTTTAGATTAGTTTAGGAACCAGCAACTTGCAACCATAAGTGGTGTTCCACTCTAAGCCACCTCTGCGCAGGATTCACTTTCAGAGCCGAGTGCTACCACCATCCATGTCTTATGTCTTTTATGGAGTCTGTGGTTGGAAATACACTCCCTCCGGTCACATAAATGTCATATGAACACGTTTTTACATCTAATGGAAATCATGATTAAGAAATGAGACTGTCGGAAATGTTACTTTAGGTTGTGTGCTTTGAATATTTTAAGAAACCTTGCTTTTTCTCACATGTACATTAGCGCACAGTGAAATTATTATTGCTTTTTTTTTTTTTTTTTTCACCTCATCACTCTGCTTCTTAAAAAGCCAAGTGAGAGCGCTGGTTGAGCCAGGATGTGGTTAAGGCATATGGGGTTAAGGGCCTTGCTCTAGGACCAACATGACCGTATCATGATGAATGCAGGAAACGATTTCCATATTTTACATTCAGCTTTAGAGGCTGAATACAGCTGCAATGAGGGAATTATAAATGACTAAAAGCAGAAAAATATACAGTTTCCGGAGGCACTCCATTAGGTGATTGGCTTTCAAGTCCATTTCTTTCCTCTAAGAAGCACACAGTACAGTAGATAACCCATATTTTGAAATGTTTAATTTTAGCACAGTTTGTGACTGAAACAAATTCCCCACATACAGTTATATGAATCTTGTATTTGATGTTCAATTTTTAGTCCAGTGTTATAAGGCGATAACAAGAATCTCAGCAATAAACAGAGCACTGAAGGAAATATTTTTATAATATTTGAGATTAGATTCTCTTATAATAAAGCACATTGATGTATGAAAGTCTCGGGTATTTGAAACGAGTACATACAGTATATATGTGCAGCAATGTCTGATGTTACTACAAGAATAAAACTGGAGAATCTTAATCTTAATGTGAGGAAATTGTAATTGATTTTCTTATAAACCTAGTAGGCGTCTAATTCCCCGTGTGTTTGCAATTCTGTTTTTTTAATAACCACATTTTAAGTTGATATTATTTATGTCTTAGACCTTTTTTGTGTAATGAAACGCTTGGAAACTACAAGGAGAAAATAATATCTGTGCAGAGTTGCTGATTAATACGGATTTTGTTCCTTGGGTATTCTGTAGTCCTCAGCTTCCATTAGGACTCTCGGTGGGCGTTGAAAGCTGGGACATTGCTGTGAAAGATGAGTTTTAGTCTACGATACTTGCATTGCAAAATATTCTCCAGAGCATGCTACCTTCTAAGCATGTATTCATTGTTTCATCAGTGAGGAGGGGATTTATTTTTCCAGATGGAGCCTTTTTAAAAAGGCCAAAGATGATTTGACATGCCTAATTAATTATTTATATGTCAGATTATGAATTATCAGCCTTACATAATGCTCGTATTATGTCCTCCAGTTTATCCTCTATTCATTTTCTCTCAAAAACATCCATATTATTATTAAGGGTATTTATTTTTTTCTGTAGCATGAAACCAGTACGTCTTTTGCCAGAGTCATCTTACACCAAATGAGAAGCCAAAAATCAGCTAGTAATCTGATTTTGTGAGGTGTGAGGTTCCTCATTTTTATCTCCCTCTCTGTGTTACAAAGCTCTGATGTATCTCTGCATGTCAGTCAGCTTTGTTCTAGATAAGACTGGGCACTAAGAGATCATCCACCTCTCTCAGTGCCCGCTGAGGCTAACACAAAACAATATCCCACACTGAGCTCGGCACATAACAGGCAATTGTACCCTTGAGAGAGTGAGCGCAGCACAGAGCCCGGGCATCCAGCTCACACTGTACTCAGTGTGGTCCCTGTAAACTATCTCAAGGGGCCTAAAGAGACCATGTTGGTACTGAAGGACGGTGGACAGCCAGCGTGCGCCAAACCACTAGGTCATATTTCTGGTGGACGACTGTAGTCTGTAGGACTTGTGTATGTTTGCCGCTGACTTGCATGTAGAAAGGAACGTGAATCTGTTATGCAGGAGGATGGTGGAACTGCTCCTCAAAAGTGAAGCCAAAGCAAGTAGAGCTCCCCCTGGTGGCTAGCTGCAGTATAGGTCATAAACTCCGCCCCCTCTATGTTCGTGGATGGGACTTGGGCCAAAGACAGTTTATAGTTAGTGCTTAGTTATGGTATATGATGCTATAGAAACAGGATGTGACATGAGGGTGATGACTACTGCTCAGTGAAGTACAGTGTATAATCCAGCATTTCCAGATCGTAGTATTAATTACAGAAAAATGCAAGTGAGTCTGCAGGAAGTGTGGTCAGGTATTCGATAATGCGGCTCTGCATGGCTCCACTCTTCGATCACATGACTCTGTCTCCAAAGTTGCAAGATGGTGGTGCCCGTATCCCCCGGGAAAATGGTGCCAAGTTGGCCAGTGCAAAGAAGTGGAGACGCATTGTACATATTTATATACAGTCTATGGCTCAGTGCATTGTGTCACAAGACCTTCACTCCAGGTGCACATTCATTCAATGCATTGGACACATGATGCATACAGTAAATAAATTATTTTCTCTTCCACTGTGGGCCCTTAACCATCTGTCTCTCATTGTTAATTAATCCAAGCATTCTTCCATCCCTCTTATCTAAATCCGCAGTCAGCATTGCACGAGAAGATAGGTTAATATGGGCTATTTTACCCAACAGAACCTATACGTTGGCGACACGGTGAAATAGATTTTCCACGCCAATAGCTGCTCTTATACAACCTACCACTTCCACATGGCAGCCGCTCATTTTTCATTCTCCCTATTTCTCTCTGGGAGATAAGCGGCAGGAAGCAAGGGAGAGTTGGAGATTGCACGGGGCTACGATTTGACATGTATGACCGTGCGTGTGCGCGCGAGCGTGCCGAAGGGGGAGGAGGGTGGGTCGGCTGTCAGCAGGACTCACATGGGAAGGGTAAAAACCTTGTTGTTTATGTCACACCTCCTGCTAGCTGTGGAATTGTTTTGATACAGAGGTCTCTCCCCTGCCCTCCCTTGGGGGCCCATAAACAGCTCACAACAACTCACACGGCAGCTGGAGCATGCAATGAAACTGATATGCTTAAATGTTTCTCTTAGTACACGCCACTTCAGTCGCTGCCGATGGAACCATTTTTTTTATTTATTTATTTTTTAAGATGACTCAAGTACTTGGGGAAGATAAATCACTCATAGCTCAAGTGGTTTAAATGTTTATTCCTTTTTTTTTGCTCATGCCTGGGATTGAGCGTGAGTCAGACGTTATTCTCAAAGAAGTTGAGCAACCTCAACGTTCAAGGAAGTATAATTTGTGTTTGCTCGTTAAAATCAAGTCTGATTGTACTGTCTGCAACATGCATGTACGAGGAACAAATCTGTTGCTCACCAGGTGCATATGATGTTGTTGCAGCCTTCAATGTATTTTAAGGCCCATAGTCAAACTCTTATCTGTTGTACTCTTATCATACTCTAAATCAGATAAGAGTATTTTCATTAGCACAAAAATTGGATGGATGGATGGATTTGGGAAAGATTTGATTTGATTTCACCTTTTTTATTTTTTTAATAGTGTCAGTCTTCTCTGGCACCTCTTTGATTGCCTAATAGCGTGCCATCGCTCGCCTTCGATTTGGAGCAGTTTTTAATCTCCAAGTCTCTTTCATCTAAAACATTAATCTTAAGGAGTTTCTGATGTCATGGAGTCCAAGAGTCTCGTCAAATCTGCTGGGAGGGCGATCATATGTGATGACCAAAGCAAAGCAAACTGAACCAACTCGCCGCTATTAACGCAAACCGTGAGGTACCACCTGTCAGTGTGTCTTACTTTAATGTGGGTTCGCTATTACCAATTATAGATTTGTAAAGATTAAACCGTGGTACCTGCCAACTAACAGGCTTCTGAGGAGAGTAGAGCAAGATTTTTTCCAGTTAAATGTTATCAGAAAAGTGAAAACCTTACCAATATGTTAAAAATGCAAATTCTAAAGTATCTGGCTGTGCCGCATGAAAAATCAGAATCAGTTGGGAGTGATCTCAGGTTGCCCACAACTACACACATTCAGCCAGGGAATATTATTAGGCCTCAGTAATAACACTTTAAAACATTTTTTAATAAATGCTGACATTTTATACAACATAATTATTTTAATTTAAACTGTTTTTTAATTTCTTTATGGTTGTACTGGTGCACCCTGACCGTGCATTAACCAGACACTAACAGCTGCAGTTTGATTAAGGCAAAGTGTGTCTGAAGAATAAATGTTCCCTTAGACTTAGTAGAATGGCAGTGATTTACACCAATCAGCCACAACATAAAAACCACTGACAGGAGAACTGATAAACATTGATCATCTTGAGACAATTCAGTGCTCTGCTGGGAAACTCTTGGACCTGACATTTGTGTGGACGTTACTTAGACATGTAGCACCCACCATGACCAGACCAGACACCCCCACCCCATAGCAATGACACTCCTTGATGGCAGCAGCCATCCCCAGCAGGATGCAGCTGGACACAGGCACACACACAGAAAAACGCTTTAGGAACAACTCAGAGCACAAATTGTTGACCTGGCCTCCAAAGTGATGAAGTATCTGTGGGCTGATCCACTGAAGCCCCTCCTCTCAGTCCATAGGACCCAAAGACCCCTCACTAACAACATCTTGATGCCAGGCCCATGTCCATTCTCTGATGAGTCAGAACTGTTTTGGATTTGCAAAGAAGACCTGCACAATATTAGTCAGGTGGTCATAATGATGTGGCTTTTCATTGTATATGGGTAGTACGTTTGCAATAAATGTGGAACGTCGTTAGTGATGCTTGAGGGTTCAGCTAGTTTACTGGATTGTCGGTTTATGTGATGTAACCCTTCTCATCTAACCTTTGATTTTTGCGATTTCTACGGCTGGAGGACTCGGTGGTTACGCACGTTTAAAATGTGCCTTCACAGTGAGAAGGTGAGGGTTCAAACCGTAAAAGCCCGCTGTGGCTGTCAGGTTCTCTCCATGCCTGTGCACACTTCTTCTGGTCAAAGCTGCAGACAGATTATTTTGAAACTTCTGACTGCTGGTTGGTGTTGAATTGCCGTGATTGACTGCTGACCTGCTAATCAACTAGTGTGTGTTTGGATTCGCTCCAACCAGCTGCACTCCTGAGCAGAAAAAGGTGAACGGATAAGAGAGGGATGGTCTGGAGCGATTCCAGGGAGCTGTTAACTCAAACTCACCGGTTCACACAATTAAACGTACGGCTTCGTACTACACAGAAGGAGCTTCATTAAATAAGAGAAGTCCCAGATGTGTCTCACACACTTGAATCCGTAAAGCCATCTTAACGTTCTCTGCTGCGCCGGAGCTGTCAGTTATTCAACCTGGGTTTATCCCTCTTTACTCCAGGGTCCAGCTCACAAATCAACACAACCTGTCTGACTTGACATGACAGCTGCAATAAAGTACTGTTGGTGAGCGGAACGAGGGCTTGGTTTGTTCGTAACCTCGGCTAATATAGGAAGGAGAACAGATGTGTGTGGCACCTTTGTTGTAGTGTTTCACCATAGGCTGTATAAATACGGGCAATGTGTCGCCACTTCCTTGCATAGGCCAGGCTGACGCTATTTTCCTGTCGACATGGGCACCGCCATCTCGTGAGTTTGGTGCCAGAATCTGCACAGTACGGTCCGATAGTGGAGCCACAGGAAGCCACGATCTGACTCACTCACGTTTTCGTTTAATTAACGCTAATCTGCCTCCACCAGTTACAAGGAAATGTTGAATTACTTCTTTTTCTGGACCGCTTCTCAGAGTGGTTGGCATGGTAACTGGTAGTCACCATTATGTCACGTCCTGTTTTCATAGCATCGGATAACTAAGTAAAGCGAAACTTAAAAAAAAAAAAAAAAAAAAATGACACTTGAACATACATCAACATTATAGCAACTACCTAAAATTACAGAAACCATCTTTGGAAACAAAATATTTTATGTGTAGTTTAGTGTTTTAATTTGGCCCAAGTCCCGCCCACTAACTTGGAGGAGGTGGAGCTTCTAACCTACACTGCAGCCAGTCACCAGAGGGAGCTCTACTTGATTTTGCTTCACCTTTAAGGAGCTGTTCTGCGGTCCATCTTTATACAGTGTATCCTCTCTACCAGGTGTTTATTAACTCTACACTACATTTTTTTTAAATTATTTGTGTATCTTCTATTCTCCCATAACTTCATCTACCTTTGTTTGTTGCTTCCCCTCTTAGAAAAACAGCCGCCGTCCAGTATCAGAGCTCTGTGTGAGCTTCCAAGGAGGAAGCCGTGTGGAGAAGGGTGTTGTGTTGTGAGACGTTCCAGCACTAGAAAAGCAGACAGCCTGCGGGCTTTGTCATTTAGTCTAATTGATTCTCTTAATTGTCTCAGGAAGACCAGAAAGTTCCTGCCTTTTTCCTCCCTGTCTGTTCCTCAGCATGTTAATCATGCCCGTTTGTGGTGGATATTTGCCGGCGGTGAGTTCAAACCGTCTGACGCAAATTCCAATTCATGCCTGGGACCCCCAGACACACAGAGCAGATGTGAAATCCATTTTGAAGAGGGGAGCTTTAAAAAAAAAAAAAAAAAAAACTCAAAGAAGCAATATAAAACTGATTCGTTGGTTTGTAAACTCCCCAATAGAAGCTGTGTTTGCTTAAGCAGGACTGAGTGACAGCTCATCTAGCTAACACAGATACCCACAGCACTAAATTCAAAGTATTTTATTCTTCAGTGAATTATTTACCTTGGCCTTTTAGCTGCATTTTGAGCTGGTGTCCATTCGGGATTGAAGCTAAACATTATTTGATCAAATATACCGTCTGTTCTTAAAGTTTTCTAAGTTAGCCAGTTGAGTCTGCGAGCATGGGTGGTTTCTCCGTTGGGTTGGTTGGGCAACACCCCACCAAACGGAGAAAAGGAAAGTGTTTTTCTTTTTTTTTCTCCACCACATCCAACCGGTGATTTACTAGAGGTCGATGACTGTCATCGTTGTAGACTGTATATTATACTCTAAATATAGTCCTGTCAGCATCAAGCTGTCTTTCCATGGATTACTGTTGGCTTGACCCTGCAGGGTGATTTCGATATGGCAGCAAATAACCCAGATCAGTTTTAGGGTAGGTTAAGAAACAATGCAGCCAGTTTTAATGCATTCTGAACTGGTTCAGTGACACTGATCAGCCAGATCATTAAAAACAGTAAATAACATTGACCATCTTTTGACAATACAGTGTTCTGTGGGAAAATGTTTCGACATGGCATTCATTCATGTGGATGTTCCTTAGACCTGGCACCCTCACCCCATAGCAATGACACTCCTTGATGGCAGCAGCCATCCCCAGCTGGATGCAGCCTGACACAGGCACACACATAAAAATGGTTTAGGAACAACTCAACAAACGTTATGCCTGATTGGTGTAGTGTAGTGTGTTTTTGTTACATACAGTATAACCTGTTTTTTCAAGATGGCTGAGGCAGTCAGTTAGCTGGTGACCAGGATCTCCTTGTCCATTTTCCACAAAGAGGGAACTAATCAGTTGTTTCAACTGCTGAAATTACCAGAATTTCCAAATAAGTGAGTAATGTCATTTAAACATTTAGTGTTAGTGATATGATTACACTAAGTGCAATGGTTGATTATGATTTTTTTAATCATTGCACATTATCAGCCCGAGCGTCACAGCTCTTTATTCTGGATTATCTGCATGACAAATTAAACTTACTTGACATACTTAATCAGATGGTGGAGGGGAGGCAATTTACGTTTCATCAATACTAATGTACGCTTTATTTTTCACATCTAAAGTTCCTGAACCAGTTAATGGCAACCATCAAGTTGTCTGCCGCTGTTACTAGCTGACATGAACAGCAGAAACCAACCGTTCAATGCAATTTGACAATTACCAGGTGGCCAGCTGTTAACTTATACGATGAATGAGTTACCTTAGTCACAATTGCAGCGCTGGCCAAGCCTTGCCCTGGGAAAGACATTTCTCAGGACTAACTGCTGTCTTTGAATCAAAATACTGTCCATGTGTTGCCATGAAAGAAACCAAACTACGCAGCGTGAACTGGAGCGCCATTTCTAGAGCTGTAATTTCCTGTTACAGCAGTCCCAGTTGACCCTCTCAACACAGTCTTGACACCTAATAGCACTCTTGTCTTTCTGCCTTTTTTCCTCTTGATTGTTACCGCCTCTCTCGGGCTTGTTGCGATTGCCTCCGGATGCAGTAGCTGATGGGAAATGATTAGCAGAGGCCCGGCTAACCAATCAAAGCCAGTTAATTGGCCCCATTGTTTTCCCATTGCCTTGTATTGAGGACTTGCCTGGCTCTACCAGTCCGTGTCTTCGCTATGCCTTTCCATCTCACCTCGTCCCTCTCATTAGCAGCCTGGAGTGGCAGGACAATCAAGCAGAGCACTGGTCCAAGTCTAGAATACTTGTGCGCACACGCACACACACACACACACAGATACTGGCCTGGTCCCAGGAGTCCTTTTATGGCCAGTGATTGTCATTCGCAGCTGGCTGTATGACCTTGATAGGGATAACAGAAGCACCACTGAGGGATGCTACTACATACTCTCACACACACTGGAGCTAAAATCCTCCCTCATTCTCCCTCAAAAAAACACAAGGACATGGTTAGTGTGAGTGCATCTGTATGCAAAATTTGCATGATAATGATTCGCTGTGATAATGTTTTCTTTGGATCAACTGTAGACACACTGGGCACACAAGATTATTTTTTTCTCCTGCTGTTTGATGCAAAAATGAATTTTTACATGTTACATAACTTAGGTTATTATTTCTTGGCATCCCAACACTTTATATGAACACACAATCCAGCACACACTCGTAAATACACACACACACACACACACTGCACACCGCTGCAGATCCATTGTTTTGGTGCTCGTTCTCTCAGTGTGCTCCGAGGTGTTTGGTGCTGTAGAGCAGCGCCACACCTCCTGTCATCTTTGCGCAGTATCACAAGCCCCACAGTCTTTCATGTCTGCTCGGCTGGTAATGAGAGCTGATGGAAAGAGGTGAGATTCTCCCATCGGTCCTCCCACACGCGCAGAGGGAGACGGCGTCAGCGGAGACGGAGCCACCGGGTGCACATTTCTTCGCCAGCACGAACGTAACATCAGAGCGCGCGTGCGAACATGTCCGCGCGCGCTTCAGATGATCACACTTCCGCCCCGCAGAGACGTCTCCTAATCAGTCCAAACTTCTCCTGACACTTCAGTTGCTCTTCATCAGAAGCTGCTGTGTCTTTATCAGTGTCTTCTGCCTCTCTTGCGCTCTCTATTTCCTACGCTCTCTTAGTCTCCGTCCGTTCTTGTTTTGTTTCTTTTCCTCTACCTCGTCCACGTCTATCAAAGTTTGATTCTGAACCATCTGTTAATACAACTCATGTTGTACCTCATTTTGGTTCTGACCGAGTTTGTCACGCCACAGGTGCCGGCTGCCAATATGATTAGAGATCCCAAATGCATCTGTCCAACTGTGTGGATTTTGTTTTACCATCTTTGTCACAAGAATGGAATGATAAGGAAAATACAGTGCATCTGGAAAGTACTCACAATTCATTTTTCCCCCAAATTCTACACAAAACTTCCCATTAAGATGTGAAATCACATGCACATAAGTATTCAAAGCCTTTGCTCAATTGATGCACCTTTGATGGCAATTACAGCCTCTAGTCTTTTTGAATATGATGCCACAAGCGTGGTACACCTGTCTTTGTGCAATTTTGCCCATCCCTCTTTGCAGCACCTCTCAAGCTCCTCCAGGTTTGATGGGAAGCATCGGTGCACAGCCATTTTTACATCTCTCCCGAGATGTTCAATCGGTTTCAAGTCTGGGCTTTGGAGAGTTCACTAAGTTGTCCTGAAGCCACTCCTTTGATATCTTGGCTGTGTGCTTAGGGTTGTTGTCCTACTAAAAGATGAACCGAAGTCTGAGATCAAGAGCGGTCTGGAGCAGGTTTTCATCCAGGATCTCTCTGTACATTGCTGCATTAATCTTTCCCTCTATCCTGACTAGTCTGCCAGTTCCTGCTGCTGAAAAACATCCCCGCAGCATGACGCTGCCACCACCATGCTTCACTGTAGGGATATTATTGGCCTGGTGTTTTCCTCCAAACATAAACATTCACGGCAAAGAGTTCAATCTTTGTCTCATCTTTTGTTTCTCATGGTTCCTGAGTCCTTCAGGTGCCTTTTGGCAAACTCCAACCCTCCTTTTGCTAAGGCCTGATTGGTAGATTGCTCCCGAGATGGTTGTCCTTCTGGAAGGGTCTACTCTTTCCACAGAGGAATGCTGGAGCTCTGACGGAGTGACCATTCGGTTTTTGGTCACCTCTCCGCCTAGGGACCTTCACCCACGATCGTTCAGTTTAGATTGCTGGCCAGCTCTACGAAGACTCCTGGTGGTTCCAAACTTCTTCTATTTATGGATGGCCACTGTGCTCATTGGGACCTTTAAAGCAGCAAAAATCTTTCTGTACCCTTCCCCAGATTTGTGCCTCGAGACAATCCTATCTCTGTCTGCAGACAGTTCCTTTGAATTGATGCTTGGTTTGTGGTCTGACATGCACGCTTAACTGCGGGACCTTATATTGACAGATGTGTGCCTTTCCAAATCATGTCCAATCAGCTGATTTTACCACATGTGGACTCCAATAAAGCTGTAGAAACATCTCAAGGATGATCCATGGAAACAGGATGCACCTGAGCTCAATTGAATACTTATTTACATGGGTGATATTTTTATTTTGCAAAAATAAAATAATAATAAAAAAAAAAATTGCAAGAATAATTTGGAGGGAAACATGGAAACAGTGAAGCGCTGTGAATACTTTCCAGATGCACTGTGCTTAATGGTGTTAATGTAAGATTTTTTTTTTATCACAATTCCTAGTAAGAGAAAGTAACCTTGATATTTCCTTAAAAGCAAAACAATTTTCGAGGAAGGAGAGAAGGGAAACAAGGAGGAGTAGGCAGAAGAGGTCAGAAGGAAGGAGATAATTTCAGTGTGCGGGATTCATCCTTAAATATCCGGCCCGTGCTATGTTTTTGTAACACGTTCCACAGTTCTCGCTCTCATCATTTGTTGTAGCAAACACAGCGAGCAGAGGGAGCGAGCACGAGAGAACACAGTGCAGAGATGAATGAAGACGGAGAGACGGGCGCTTAGCAGGAGATTGAGAATGGATATATTAGAGCGAGGAACCAGCAGCGAAGCCTATAACAGCAAGAGGGGCGCAGGGGGAAGAGATGAAGCGGGATGTCGAGATAAATGGCGGGGAGCTCTGGAGAGGCTGTAAGCGTTTGAGCTTTGTCTGGCATGGGCTTGTCATGCAGCGGCCTCATGTCCCATGCTCTTTCAAGTGGGGAGTAGAAAGGCCTTTGCTTTAGCCGTCGACCAATTGAAGTGCACTCTCGTTAAAGGCAACCTCATGGCACCTTTGTGATCACAAGGCCCAGCGCACGGGGTGCATTTAGTTCCCCAACTCCCAGGGATGTTTCCTCGACTCAGAGGAGTGTTGAACATGCTGACAGTCCAGTGTGTTTTTGTGTGTTACTTTAAAATAGCAGTCTGGTTCTATCAGTGTATGTCAGGTCTTTGACATAATATCAGTTTCCGAGAAGTCACCACTTTAGGACATATAGACGGTTTAGACATCTGCTTTAAGTAGTTCCAGAAGCTACAGCAACAGTGCAGACACCTACGCAGACCATAACGCTGCAACTGATGTGTACCTCCCCAGAAATATAACCCCACACCACAGTGATGCAAAGTGCAAGAGCTGTGATTGGTCTGCTTGGTTGTTACGTATTTCAGTTTAATATTTCCTGCTGCTTCTCCACCCCGCATTTTTTAAATTGATTGTTTTGGATCTGTTTCGAGGAAAGTTTAACATTTGTATAACTTGAGTTTGGAAAAATTTTGGCGAAGGTTTTAGTCACCATTGTTGAAAGTGAAGCAGGAAGTAAAAACGGAAATCAACCCGAAAACACACAGTGTCAACTAGCGCTTGGGTGGTACAAGTATAAATGGCTCACACTGGCAAGAACCTATACACCGATCAGCCACAACATTAAAACCACTGACTGGAGAATTGAATAACATTGACCATCTTGTGACTTGGCACTAGTGTGGATGTTACTTAGACATGTACCACCCACCTAGACCAGACCAGGCACCTCCACCCTATAACAATGACACTGCTTGATGGCAGCAGCCATCCCCAGCAGGATACAAACGCCAAAAAAACCCACGAAGAACACTATTTGAAATTAGTTAACTTCAGGTTGGGTTTACAATTAAGGAACACGGAGACCTTGAAGTTCAGTGTTTTACTGTATTAAAGTGACTCCATAGTGCAATGCTAATCTTAATTCTCACAACGTCTTTATATATTGGTGACAATCCCAGTGACAAACCAATTTAAAAAGAATGTTTTATGCCTCGCTATGGTAAATATTGCGCTTCCAGTTCGAGCTAAGTTTACTCTCCAAATGTGGCGTCAATTTTCTCATCTAACTTTTAGCTCAAAGGTCTAAATCCAAACTTTATATAAAAGAAAAGTCTTGCTCTCAAATATGCACTTTTTGATTTCCAACCCCTTAACCATAGATCGCTTTGCAGCAAATCAAATGGTATTAGAGGGATTGTAAATTTATGACTGTATGCCCTGCGTTATGAAGTACAAATATGTTTAGAGTTTATGGTTGAGGGAGTTTCAGTTTAATTTTTTATCATCTTTCTGTCTGACATCTGCACCAATCTCTAGGTTTGAGCCACTGTTGTAGCTGTGATGTGTGACTCTAACAAGCGTTCTTTTGTGTCTTCTTCTTTCTTAAACCTGCCTGGGCTTCCTGCGGACGCTGCCGGCTACCGCAGTCTCATGTGAGTGCATTTATCCGTGAAGTTCCTCGGTTGGATCGCCCCTCTCTGAGAAGCTAGAATAGTCAGCCAGCTAACTGGGCAGTACTCCCCAGAAACCCCCGACAGTGTCTGAGGCCATCTCAGAGTCCTCAGTTTGAAAATCATCCCACCAGCCGAGCAACAAATATTATAATCTGCTTTAATTTTTAAGAAATAGATTTTTACATTTATTCAATTGTTATATTTGTTTTTGAAGCCATTCTGCTTCGTGTAGGGGCGCAACAGGCCTCCAGTGCTTTAGGGAAATCTTAGCTGAATTTACAAACTGATGAAATCATAGCTAATCAAGGCCAGTCTGGTGTAAAAATTTAATTGACACTTATTGGGGATTTGCCTCGCCAGTAAGGAGCACATTTTGCTTAAATGCAAATCAGCAAATTGACAGAAAACTGTTTTGTTTTAGTTTATTTTACTTTGCAAAATTAAAACAATCCAAGTTTTTATTGGATAGTCTGAATTAAATGGGAAAGAGCTTATTCAGAGTCTGTGTGTGTGTGTGCGCAGGTGATTTCAACAGAGAAGCCAAGCAACCATTTCTTCAGACTGACGGGCCCCGGCGCCGACCAGGATCCCAAAGGTATCTTCACCATAGACATGGACACAGGAACCGTGTCAGTCAGCCGCTCACTGGACCGAGAGGCCATTGACTCCTACCTGGTCAGTGTGTGTGTGTGTGTGTATATCCTTGTAAGATATGGTGGTTATTGTGTTTGTGTGTTATTCTTTCCCTCCACCTGGGTCCACTTTGTCACTGATTCCTTGACATATTTACTATTTTCTTTGCCCGTGTCTGTTTTTGTAAAATTCATCTTTTGTTCAATTTTTTTTTTTTTTCAAGATTTTATATTTCATTCAAAGTTGCTTTGATCCCCGTCTTTAAATTTAAGCATATGTTCATGTTCGCTGGCATGTGGTAATGGTTATGGATTTGTTTGTGAAAGAGCCCTTTGATTTGCAACGCGGCTCTACAAATACTGGCAGTGGTATTTGGAAAAAGATAGACTTAGTATTTTATCAAGGCTGAATTGATGCTATCTGTCAGAAGTTGGTGGTTTCTTTTATGTTAAAAGAACACTGGAGCCTGTTTGAGGTGCCCACTGGGTTTTGAGCCCTTGAGGTTGTCTGTCTAACAAAGGCAATTCCCCCAGAAGAGAAAGAGAGGGGCAGAGAAAGTGTACTTTTTAAGTCCGTCGGTTGATCTTATCCTGTTTTCTGAAATCAGATGTGAGTGAGGGCATTCTGTTGGGTGCAAGCTGTTGATAATCTAACTGGATTTTGTTAAAACTTCACTCAGTAAATACCAACAGATGTGAGAGGGAAGTGAGCGGGAGAGGAACAGAAAGGGAGGCTGAGAGTGAAACACATGCAAATGTATGCTAACTAAAGTTTGTCTTTACGTTTGTCTTCTCAGTTAATATCACGGTGTTACCTGGACTTTGACCATCTGTGATTACTGACTGATTCTGTTTTTTGGAAGCATCTTTGACATCCAGTAACTGAGCTTCCCCGAAAATATATAACAAGTTATCAGCTGTAGCCCATGGACAATCTTCAGCCACAACATTAAAACCACTGGCAGGAAAAGTGAATAACATTGACCGTCTTGTGGCCATTACTTAGACATGTACCAGGCACCCCCACACTCCATAGCAATGACACTCCTTGATGGCAGCAGCCATCCTCAGCTGCGGCCAGTAGACTGTATATAAATATGGACAATGCATCCCCTATCCCTTGCACTGATGACCCGCCTACACTTCCTCGTCACTCAGTTTTGTTTTAATTAATACCTGTGCTTTGCTCCACCGTTGCAAGTTATAAGGAAATGTTGGGTTATACACTGTAGTTATGTCATTCATTCATTTCATTCTGTAACTACTTATTCCTGTTAAGGGTTGTCGAAGAAGACAATCATTCACACTCACACCTATGGCCAATTTAGAATTACCACTGAACCTCACGAGCATGTCTCTGGACGGTGGGAGAAAGTTGGAGTACCTGGAGAGAACCTACGCAGACACAGAACATGCAAACTCCACAGAGAAAGGCACAGTCGGCCCATGGATTCAAACCCAGGACCTTCTTGCTGTGAGGAATTTTAGTGTTTTTGTTTTACCCATGTCACTGCTTATGACCTATACTGCAGCCACTCACCACGGGGGATCTCCACGTGCTGTGGCTTCACTTTTGAGGAGTCCATATTCATTTACAGTTTATGGTGAAACCTAACACAGGTAGAAACACAAAAAAATGTTAAGGAACAACTCAAAACACATGAAAAATGAGGCCTCTCCCCTCAACCCATAGGACCCAAAAGCCCCCCACTAACAATATTCTGTTGCCAGGGCACAAAGGAGACCTACACGCTGTTAGGAAGGTGGTCATAATGTTATGCCTGATCAGTGTGTGTGTCAGCTGAATATAAAAAGAAGCGACAATCCAGTAATAAACCTGCGAGGCTAGCTAACACTCCCTTAATTTAAACACAGTTCACTCAACAATCAAACAAAGATAATAACTTGACAACAAGTGTTGTTGAGTTTATAATGTGCAGATAAAAGTGATTCAGTCACAGAGGCGTGTTCACCAAGATTAGTTTTTTGCAGCATGTGAATGATACCACCAAATGGATAATTAAAAATAATGCTTTCATTTCAAAGGCAAGGAATAATAATAATCAACTAACTGTCATTTTCATCTGCTCAGAACATAGCATGAAACATACCAAAATGGAAAAAAGAAGCAGACAACAAAAAAGTCAGTCAACCAACTTCACTACACTGATGTTTTAATATCAGATACCTCATTCAGACTAATGAGGGAATATCACCTGAGGAAGACCATCTGTTGTTGACAACTTGCATCACTCACATGCACATTAAATATAAGCAGCCTGCGTTGTTTGCATGCATCATTTGCTCTACTTCTCTTGCTCTTCATCAGCCTTGCATGCACCGGTTAAATGTTAAACACAGTCAATATTTGCGTTACGAAAGAAAGTCGCACATGTAGTAGTTCTGAAGTTGTTGTTGAACTCCGTATTTACACAGTGTTTAAGTTGCTTGCACATTTCTGTGACGTGCTGACCCCACAGCGGCGTTCACTGCATTCTGTGCTGCGGTCTGTTTAAATTAGTCGCTAGCGAGGAAAAGGCAAAAGAGAGGCCAAGGTTGTGTTGTCTCATATGGCTAAAGCTGTAGCTGAAGCAATCATTGCGATATGAGCACAGTCACCGTCTTTACGGAATGTGAATGCATAAAATGTGTAGTGCGATGAATGAATAAAAAAACTTAACGGGGAGTAATCTGCTGAATTAATGACTCCAACAAGTACAATTACAAGTGTTAATTGGGAAATTGTGGATGGGTCACCAGTAACGCTAAGTAGTGTCAGTTTGGCCAGTGCAAGGGAGTAGTGGGGATGCATTGTACATATTTATATACAGTCTATTGGCCATATCCTGCCAGGAATGGCTGTCAAGGAGCTTCATTGCTATGGGGTGGAGGTGCCTGGTCTGGTCTAGGTGGGTGCTACACGTCTTAGTAACATCCACACGAATTGTCACAAGTCAATGTTATTCACTTCTCCTGTTGATCCTGCTGGGATCTGCACAGATAACACGTAAGATGTGCTAGCGAGGGGCTTCTAAGGAATCCGTGTCAAGCTATATCGTATTTGCCTCGTGGTAATATAGAGATGGCTATGGTTTGAGTTGTCCCTCGTTGGCGCATCTGAAGAAATAACTTTCTTCAAATTCTTAACAGGATTCTTTGTGCATTCAGTCAGCTATTTTAAAATACTTGCACTGTAATAATTTGTGACTTAAGGCGCATACTTTTCAACTCACTCAGCACTGCTAATAGATGCGCACACACACACAGATTGCTTCCGTACAAGCACACACACCTTCAGAGCAGCTGCTCTTATCTAATAGTTTTTGCATATCTCCCTTTAAGTGTTGCAGCAGCTTCGTCGCATAAAGTTTTTGGGTCCTTGTTGGTTATAACAAAAACGTCAGTTCATAAAACTCTGGGGAAGAAGACAAGAGAGAGGACGGGAAAAGAGGACAGTGAAGAAGAGAGAAGAGCAGCAAATGCAGCTCTGGGGAGCTTCTGCATAAAGAATTTAATGTGTTCAATATGGAAAGTTTTCTCTCAACACAGCGGTATCTAATGGCACAGTGACTGAGCTGATTCAAATCAGTCAGAGAAAAGAAGATAAAGGATGACGGAAGAATGGACACACAGACGGATCTAATGGAGCGAAGATTCACCCCAGTTTTAGTTTCAGTAATTCTTCTTCTTCTTCTTCTCAGCCTTTAGGTTGAACACGTTACCAGTCCATAAGTGTTGACGTTAAATCCCTTATGTTCCCGCACTTAGTTGTTTACGCCGTGCTGAGGCTTTGTAACCAACAGTTCTTTTCACTGTTGAGAAATGTGTAAAGCTCCCTTTTAGCTGTTACTAGAGGAAGATGCTCCGTTTTATTTGTCATAGAAGATTCTGGTCACCCTGTGTGGCTCTTTGGTGTGACACCTTTTGGGAAACCCTTAGCTCTTACTCTGTGGTAGTATTCACAATCTCATAAGTGGAAATCTTTATCCAAAGCTGTAAATTAGCATAACATTATGACCTAATTTTGTGTAGGTCTCCTTGTTGCCTCCAAAACAGATGAGGGCGTCCTGTGGTGTCTGTCAACAGAATGTTGTTAGTGGGGGCCTTTGGGTCCCATGAGTTGAGGGGAGGGACCTCTGTGGATCATCCCACAGATATTTGATCAGTCTGGGATCTAGTGAATTTGGAGGCTGCTGCCGTCAAGGGCTGTCCTTGCTATGAGCTGGGGGTGCCTGGTCTGGTCTAGGTGGGTGCTACATGTCGAAGTAACATCCACATGAATGAATGCCAGGTCCAAAAGTTTCCCAACAGAACGCTGAATTGTCAAGATGGTCAGTGTTATTCACTTCTCCAGTCAGTGGTTTTAATGTTGTGGCTTATCGCTGTGCTTTTCACGATATTCCAAAATATCCAGCCTCATCCTTTAACGGTGCCTTGTATTTCCAGTCTGAGCTTGCTCTTAGACTCGGTGCAGTGTTCTCAAAATTGACGGCTGATGCTACCACTTGAAATACTGGCGAAGAGAGAGAATAAACTATCGAAGGCCATAAATTACGGCAAATTGCACCAGAGACTCTCACACCTATACATTCTGAAAATTGTGTTTTTTCCCGCTTCATTTCATACATTTTTATGATGTAAAATAAAACAACCCCCACCACCACTACTTGCTCGAGCGCAGGGCTTCATCATCAAACAACAATCCCACAGGCTGATGACATTACAGAATAACATAAGGTTGACTAAACTAAGTTACGGATTCCACCTTTAACCACAACTAATGCGTTCGACTTGATTATGCATGTGACTGCTCAACCCTGATGGGAAATCGTCCGTTTCCCAAATACGTCCAGTGAGTGGTTTTACATTCATTGTGTGATCATAAAAGGGCTGAGATTTAATTGAAGGGTTCAGTCAGTGGTGAAATATTTTCATCACAGTGAAAAAGAAAAAAACTCAATCACTCTAATATGCCATTATTTCAAAAGCCTGAAGTGAATTAGCTTCTAACATCAATTATGCCATTCATTGTATCTGGGCCATCACTAATGATGATTGTAATTTCCAATCTGATTGTCGTAATCTCTTACGGCAAACTGGTATTACTGTACTAAGCCTCACATTCTCTCAGCACTTTTATTTCCTCTTCTCCTCGTCATTTTTTTTCCCAGACGGGCCTGTATGATATATTGCCGTCGCTCCTCTTATCACAAAGAGCTACTAAGTCCCTGTCCTGGTCAAAACTCAGAACAATGGTCTCCTATCAAACTGTGCTAGCTCTTTTAATCAGTGGTCCACTGCTGTGTGGAGAATGAAGACTGTATCACTTTTCTATTGCCCAGCGGCCCTCTGCTAACATTATTTATGGGCGTCTCCTTTTACGGTCGTGGCTAATGGCTGGTGAGGGGAAGAAACATGAAATATTCAGACGTCGATTAAAATCACAATTACTTGAAAGGCACGTTACAGGCAAAGTGAAACTAATGAGTGTAAGAATTCTTTTTTACATGTTAGATATGTCTTTTATATCTGTTATCGTCAGTTTATTATCGTTGTAAAGACGGAGTTTTCTAGAGACTTTGTCCTTCCTCTCGGCCCCATGGAGCACTTCAGTATCTTTTAGCTCATCGTTTTGTTTTCCTGGCCCTGTTTTTTAACTCTCATCAGTCGCATCTTCAGTCGCAGCCGGCCGTTGTTTTGAGCTCTCAGAACCCATTAAAAAAGCTTTTCCGCCCACGAATAAACAGCAGACAGGCAAATTTAACAACTGTCTTGTGGACACGATGACGCATTTAACAGAATCCAGTGTAAACACTCGGACTCGGAGCAGTCTTACGTGGTTCAGTAGATGCAGTAGACCTCCTGAATAAAGCCAGTCAGACCTGTGGTTTGTCTTTAGGAACTCAAAGAAAGTCCAGCTGTCTCTTGTTTGAGTGCTGAGGATTACTATGACTTGGGATTTTCATTTTCAACTGAAATGATTATGATTTGAGATGCCAGCTTGGCCAGTTTGTGTGGACAGTAACTAAAACATGCATAAAGTCATTTAGCACACCTTTTTTCCCACAACTTTGTTGAACCAAACTGAATTCATATAATAGTGAGTGATACTGAGAAGGATCCACTCTATTCTAGCTTCATTTACCTTTTTGCTCAACTAGACATTTGGAAGACATTTGGACCTGGCATTCATGCAGATGTTACTTACCCACTTAGACCAGACCAGGCGCCCAACCCCACAGCAATGACTCTCCTTGATGGCAGCAGAATGAAGCCTGATACAGACACACACACAAAAACAGTTAAGGAACAACTAAAAAAAAACAACAACATGGAGAACAGCACAAGGTGTTGACCTGACCTCCATATTCACTAGATTGATCAAGTATCTGTAGGATGACCCACAAAAGCCCCTCAACTCAACTCATAGGACCCAAAGGTCTGACCATTATGTTGCCATACACCACAGGACACCCTCAGGCTCCGTCCACACGAAACCGCATTTTGGCGTAAACGCAGATGTTTTTAATCGTTTTGGCCTATCGTCCAGACAAATCCCATAAACGCATAGCCCTAAAACGCACTTTTTTGAAACCGGGTCCCAGGATGGAAAAATTCGAAAACGCACTTCTTGTGGATCCGTGTGGACAGGGGAAACCATAAAGCCTATTATGGTTACTAGGGCAAAATCTAATTTTTCCTTGAGTTTGGTTTCTCCTAAAGCCGATTTGTAAACAGCGCTCAAGCTTCATGCGCATGCTCCACCTCTTTCTCTCCGTTTTTGGTGAATTTCTGAAACTGAAACAGCGCCGCCTATAGACCTGGGATATGAAGTAGCGTTTTGAGTCGTGTTAACACGGATCCGTCTGGACGCGGATATTTTTGAAATGGTGCCAGCGAAAACAGATAGGAAAAAGATCGTTTTCGTACGTGTGGACGAGGCCTCAGAAGCCCCATGTCCATTCTCCGATGAGTCACAACTGTTTTGGAGGCACAAGGGAGACCGACACACCATTAGGAAGGTGGCCATAATGTTATGCCTAATGATTGGTGGTAGTCATTCTTGTGTTTTTGCTTCCCTCAGCACCAAAGAAGCCTGAGATGTTGTTGTTTAACAATTGCTTTGATTAGTCACACTGAGACTCCAACACCAACATGGTCTCGATATAAATCTCCAATCCATGATGTTTTTGAAGTAACATTTAAAAGGAAATGCCAGTTAAGGTCGAGTCAAATATTCATCAAGAATCATGATGCAACCCATTCTTACCACTAGAAACTGTTCTATAGGATTTACAGTGGATGCTGTTATTGATATAGATTCCTTCCTCAGCTTGTAGCTCCTCACAGGATTATATGTCAATATCATGCCTGCAGCTTAGTGCTATATTCAATAGAGATCCCCTGCCTGTCCTCTTCTTAAGACTCTACCTGGCCCACTGTCTGATGTATTTATGGTGTGGACACCCTTAAGTCAATGTGCTGTCGGAAAGACAGCCATGGTCGTCTTGGACATTGCCTTCTACTTCCTTCCACTGTTTTACAGTGTGATGATGATTGATTACTGCCGGCTAAAAAAACTGCTCTAGCCACCCCACAAGGTCATTGTATATCAGCATAATATCACCACTGGCTTTATGAAAAAAAAAAATGAATCAATAAAGGCTGGCTTTGTATCTACATTCAGTGGTCTGGTTTTGGAGGCTCAGCTTGAAATGTATGGATGCAGACACTGTTGAAAGTGAAAGCACAAACTAAGCAAAAGTTGGGAAACACATTTAAAGAAAGCAGTGTAACTCCAGCGTAACAACAGCGAGGGGTCAGCTCAAAACAGATGGAAACTGGGAATTCTAAGTAGGCTATTACAGGAACCACAGAACCAAGCGAGGCAAACAAACAAAGCCCTGACAAAGTAAAACATTTGCTGTGGAAGAACAAACAGACGCAGCGATCAGCCGGGCCACATGTTCACAAGGATTTAATGTCAAACATTATTTCCTTATTAAGCTCAATTAGGGTGAAAATGAATGTTAATGAGATGGAAAACGGGGGAGAAGGGAGAGCGGAGGAGGGGGGAGCGCAGGAAGAAGTACGAGCCTCGTCGCTGCAGTTGTGACAAGCTTGGGTCGGGTCGAGACTGGTGGGGAGCTCTAATTGGCTCAGAACACAGGAAGGATGGAACGTGAACTGATAAATAACCGTCTTGTTTACACAGGTAGAGGGGTGACCCTCAATAATACAGGTCAGCGCAACAATAAGTGTGGCGAGTCCTTTGTACGTGCTTACCTTGGAAACGCTGAGATTTGAAGCGACAAAAAGCATAAAGCTGCAAGAAATACAGTGGGATTTCATTTAAAACAGAGGTGTTTGTGTTTCTTTGTGATTTCCACACATACAGGAAGCTCTTAACACCACAAAGAAAAACATTTGTTCCAATAGATGAAATCATAGCATTTGGATTCTGCTTAGATTCAGATGTGTAACTTCATTAATGGCTGCTATTGTCGGCTTAAGCCACACCAACACTCAATAACATTATGTATTTAGTTCACCTGCTTTCAGGTATATACCTCAAAGGCCAGTGCTGCAGCCTGTGCTTTGTAGAGAGTGACATCTCCCTGTATGATGTCCTTTGACAGGAGATCTAAAAGGCACCATACTCTGCTCCATATATTCAGTCTGTCAAGCCGCAGCCCACAGTGACAAACGAAGGGCACGCTAAAAAACAAAACAAAAAAACAACGAAACTATATGGAAGGCTGAGCTGTGAATTGACAGCCGTTTTGAAATTTAGATTTTTAAATCTCTCCCCTTTCCAAAAACCGTGCAAAGCTGCCCCCTCAAAACAGGTTTGTTTGGTTGTCAAACCGTATAAATAAAGCAAACCGTTTTTAGCCACATACTGAAGATTAGATCTCAAACGTCGGCATTCTGTGACAGAAAGTCAAAGAAAACGGAAGGAAATCACTTGGGCTGTTTCTTCAGACACTCTTTATCGTGGCCAGTGTGAAGTTTTTGGTCAGTTTTATTCAACAAAAGTTTAAGGATGAAAATAAGGTATTTTATGCTGATTTTATACTGCATACACACTCAGGTAAACTTCACAACAACTACATCGAGTAATTTTTAGATTTTTAGTATTAATACATACGTTTGATGACAGTTTCATTGTATTAATTTAAAAAACAATGCAGCAAAAAGCATCCACAACAGAATTACAAGTACAGCAAGTCAGAAAGCGGCGGTGCGCAAAGTTTTTCACAGCTCTGTCGTCACTCCACGTACGTACCAAGCTAATGTGAGTAACATTAGCTTTAATATTTGTTCTTTTCGTGTGCAGCCGTCACAGAGGGAATAAACCCATGCACATTATGCTACATGCCAAGAAAGCTGTCAGTCATTTGTGTGCATTGGAAACCTGACAGGCCAATCAGTGTTGCTGTACATGAGAGTACAGTTTGAAGAGGGTTTAATGGATCTATGGACAGATTGTGGGTTTCTCCAAAGACCTCCTTGGAAATCAATTTCCTGCTAGTTTTAATTCCCTTACCATCTTGCAATACATTCACTTACAAAAAAAACAAAAAAAACAATTAATCCCTTCTCTGCCACAAAACACATCAGCACAAAGATGCTAGTTAAAGCATTTCAGGCCAGGTTCTCGTTGGTATGTATTAAAATTCCTAACGGTGTAAGCAATAAATTGTCTCGGGCTTTACATTTCTGCAGACATGGTGAACACGTAATTCCCGCAATTTGCTAAATTTGGTGACGTTGCATGTTTTGATCCTCATACCTTTCTGCAGATCTCACGGATGTCGACATGGTTTTGTTGTTTAATCAAATTTTACAGTCGCTGCTTCCCTTTCTATCTGTGCTTTTTCGCTTATACCTGCTCCGCCGTGGCAGTTTTCTTCTGCGCCAGAGAGGATTTCTGATTAATCCGTCATGTTGCTGAGGTGGAGGAACGGTGACTCGGTGGAAGCCCGAACATTTGACCCTGTAGTCTGTGTTTGTGTGGTGTGTTTTTTATTTTCTTTGCTGGACTTGAGAAGGTAGATCTGAGTGCAGACCTCTTTAGATATTCTTGTATCGTGTATATCCTTATGGATACTCATGTCCTTTCTTATACGTAAAGTAAAGTGCTTTATTTCTCATTATACAACAATGTACAACAAAACACTGTGGGCCTACTTGACCTGGCCAATAGCACTCTTGCACGCAAACTCCACACAGAAAGGCCCTGAGAATCGAACCCTCTCCACCCTGGGGATTGCCACCATGTCTGTCCATCCATTTCTGTATCAGTTAATGGAAACAAGGTGGAACAACATTTGAGTTCTTCTATAATCTCTCCATTTTGATTGCATTTTTATCAGACTGGTTTCTTTTAAATTAATAAATACTTAATATTCCACATATTCAACATGTTTTTGTGCTGTACAGTTATTGGGTATGAATTGCCAAGAGTTCCTGGCTGCTCTTCTTCTAAAAACATCTAAATCCCTCAGATATCTCTAGAAGCGCTGGCCACCTCAGACTAACACATGGGTGACATGGCTAAAATCAGTAACTGACATCCTTCCAGGTGGTTAATTGTGTGTTGTTGATGATGATGATAATGCCTGGATCTGAGCATGCACCTGTGTTGAGAATGAGGATTATGTTAATTGCACTTAAGCAACGATTACGAGGACAACCACCTTACCATGAAAAGCAAGATGAAGTGATTAGGACTTTGAGAGTGAGACAGATCCGGAGTGTGAGTAGATAAATATAATAATGTTAACATGTGGCAAAATTAGCTAAACCCAAAACTGTCCTTAGGACTTATTTTATGTAAAGTGTGTTGTTTCATTGGATGCCTTCAGAAACAAGGATTTTCTCTCTCCATGATGCAGAGAGACTACTGAATACTTACAAACGGTGACCGTTTTAGGAGGGCAACACAAACTGTTTGGCTAGCCGACCATCAAACCGTGTTCCAATGAGTTGCTGGCCCGCATAATAGTACATACACAACATTTGGCATCTAACCAGAAGAGCAAATAGCAAAAAGTGCAAAATAGTAGCTATGACTATTGTATTAAGTAAGTTAGTACTTTACATTATTATATATAAAAAGAAACAAATATTATACTAATATTAATACATAGATCGTATATACAGTATGGACGCTAGTATACCCACACATGTATTCTCATAAATACACACATAAATACATTCATACATACACATATACACACATATACATATAAACATAAGTACACTCACTAGCCATGCTGTGAGAGATTCAGGAACATAATTTCATTTAGAGGGTAAACGAGTAAAGGTAAAAGAGACGCAATCACATTTGCAGCCTAAGGGAGTAATTTAAATAGTAATTAATATTTGTGGTTAATTGTATGATTTCCATTATTGCGTGCAATACATTGCAAAATAATGACACGTTTAAAAAAAAATATACGTTCTAAATGTATCTTAAAGGGACATTTGTTTTCAATATTTTAATACCCCAATCAGTATGGGAGTGGACTAATATACTAGCTTTAGCAAAATATTGGTTATTGTTATTATTTATATTGGTGGTGTTACTAGCTGAGGTAATCATCAAAAGCTGATTATTTGATTTACACAACTGAATTTACACAGTGAACTTATAAATTCACCTTAGATTTTATTGCAAATATTGCTCTCTTTGAGCGTTTTAGCTGAATACTGCCTCTAATGTTCCATTCATAGAAATAAACTATGTGTTCCATGCTGCACACTATAACGTGTATATACGGCCACTGAGCTAAACCCTAGCTACTGTCTACGCTATTGTTTTATAGCAGTCTAATACCTTCCTTATTTACAGTAGTTGTAACTTTATGAGCCCGAGGCTTGAGACAGGTGAAGCCTGTTGTCCAAATCCCACTCCTGTTTTCTGCTTGGCTGGACTGTAATTTCCTGGGCTTTGGAGAGCAGGATACGCTGCCCTGCACACAGGAAAACAGGCCTGATGTGCACTTAGTCCCTGTATGTGGGCAAGAGATAAAGGACACACTCGCGCACACACATATACACACCATCAACATCACTGCCACCACCTACTCTCCGAGCAAACAAACCTCCAGCCGTCATAATAGCTCTTACCTTCAAGAAATATAACCTCTATGCTTTCAAGCCACAGGGTCACACTCCGCCGCACTTCACTGATAATGCCAGTGGTCTATAATTTGTTATTACATACACATAGTTGTCTAGTTAACAATGTTTGTAACACCCTTCCTGTGTCACACATAGGTAAATTAAACTCTTCTGATATTGGTTTCTGAAATGACTGCTTGGTTTTTAATTGCGTTTTAGAAGGTTACAAAACACAGCTTCAATTGTGAGTAAACATCCCTGACAAAAATACATTTCTTTCTTCCGTCTGGTAAGGCTTTGAAGGTTAACTTGTCGTTCAGTGGACCAGATCCTTTATCTATATTTACTTTATCTAATATTTTTTTCTGTAGTCTGCATCTTTGGGGATTTTTTGAGATATTACTGCCCTCTGAAGAATAAAACTATTTACTACCACCGCACTTTAGGTTCTGCTTGCTTTCCACCACGTTACTGCCACTTTGATCACTTCCTGATGCCCCAAACATTGAACTGAAGGTGCATGTATTAATTCACATAGGAAATAGTGGTATTAATGCCTTAACTTTGACAGCCTTAATTTCCGTACACTTTGTATTCCCCCCCCCTGCTGTAAAACCTCCCTTTGGGTCTGGAACATTCAGCTCTGAAGGTTGTGTCACTATCCTGCTGTCCCTCCAGAAATCTTTTTAAACCAATGCAGACATACTGCTGCGCCCCTACTCCCAGGTAACCTGATTAAACAGTGAGTGGCCTGTTGCGGAGCCTCAGGCATTACCGCTGCTAATTCAGCCTGTCCGCCGCCTGCTGAGGCATATGGCACTACCCCTAATGCTTTCTGCCTTAGTGCCAGGGCGGCTCCACTTACATCTGTAGAGACTGGAGACAGAAACACTACCAGCATTGTCTACTCAAACGTCTTTCACTGGCCACAAAAGACTGGAAAAGGACTGAGGCAGTTCAATAGGTTATTAGGATCTATCCTGAGGGAGGCGCAAAAGTAAATACACCAGTCATTGCCAAGAATTTTTAGGCCATCTAAAAATAAAATGCCATTCCTTGGTTACTCTGCGCCATGACATCTGAAAGTTATTTGTTCGAGTTTTTGGGTTCACTAAACAGTAAGTTGTAACTATAGCTTCAGCTCAATAGAGACATATTTATAAAACAGACTGTATGATGGTCTGTACCTTTTTAATACCTTGTAGATTAACAAAGTAGTCAGTAATGCTGTCTTATTTTAAATTTGCACACTTTTTATTACTTAAATTTGAGATGAGTAGAGCCTGGATGCTGTAACGCCAATAAATTAAACTACACATAAGAGTGAGTTAATGACAAAGTAAAGAGAATTTCAGCATCTCATCTGGTTTGTTCCAGATACTATGATCCTTTCCAATGTAACTCAACCACTGACACTATATCAAGATGGTTGGACAATTTATGGTGGCTTTGGTCGCTGCCATCTTGGCCACCTAACTCCTGGCTAATTAAAAAATGGCCATAGAAATGGTAGGTGCCAGTAAGATACGTATATGAATACTGGCTTGCCAGATCATGAAATTAGTCTGTGTACAAAGGTTCCCATAAAGTCCCTGAGCTGAGATTGGGAAATTGAGGTCAAAGGAGGCGCAGTGTAAAGGCAACATGCAAACCTCACAAACTGTCATACGTCGTCCACTCTCACCCATAATGTAGTCGATAAAAGCTCCCCAAATACTAAGAGATCTGGAATGACTGGGCATTTGGCAGAGTATTTCTTCAAGGTACAGGCAGGAAGCCAGCAGCAAAGTGGGGGCGACTGATTTCCACTCCTTCAGGGTCTCCCTTTTTTTGAAATGCCAACCATAAGCGCTGGTTGCAGTAGTGGGGTGGAGAGTCAGCATTTCGTTGGAGCGTCCTAACATTGCCAAGACACTGTCAGGGGTTAGCCGTTTGTTGTGTGTTGTGCTGTACAGGTGGGAGATATCATCCCAGGAGTTTCTAAGCTTGGGACAAGCCCAGAAAACATGAGCAAGGGTCCTGTCACCTGATTTGCACTTATCTTATGCACAGAAATGGAGGGACAGATCCTGCTCAGTTTGGTCTAACTTTAAATTGAAAGAGTCGGAGTCTGGCGTTATAAGCACTGTCGTTCTTGGCTTCATTGTCAGCTTTAAGGATGCAGGCTCAATGCATCTCTGGTATCAACCGAAATAATTGAAATCCCCAAAAATTCCACTGTGGGGTAAATAAAGCCGTATCGTATCGTACTGCATCGTATCGTACCGCATCGTATCGTACCGTATCGTATCGTACAATCATGTCCAATCTCTTCAAATATGCATTTCATCACTTAGTAGACAAATGTAGTAGTATGACTAATAACAAAAATACTTTATATTGAATGATAAATGGCCACACTGCCAGCACATTACCCCTCAATGTTTTAGAACCACGTTCATTTTCTTATTTTCAGCATGCATTTTCAAACGCATATAACAATATCTTTATTTATTGAAAGGAATGATACAAACCTAGAGTAATTCCACACAGCTGCCCTACTGGTGTCATAGTTCAGGACTGAGTGCTCCATTTTTAGACCTTCTAGTAGCACAGACACAAAGCGCCAGAAATGAAGTGGCAAAGATATTAGCAGACGGGTAAGCTTAGTTTTCCATCGGCTCTCCAAACAGTGCCATGAGTGCCAGACAAAAGGAGATTGAATTATACTTTATAGGAGGAGCGGGGGGGTGTTTTGTACCACGATACACCAGGGAGAGCCTTTGTGACGCTTTCAGCACCTTTCTGAAGCAGGATTATTTTTTATCTTGCCAGACGGCCAGTCGAATGAAAGATCTTTTCTATCATTTTCTATCTTCTCTGTACTTTTAACTCCCCCCACTCTTTTCACCTTCCATCTTTCTTTCAATCTCTCTCCCTCCAAAGACCATCTATTTATATCTTCTTTGACATTCCAAGGGCTTCTTTTCTTTTGATGTAATGAGGAACATTTGTGACTCTGGGATTAGAGACGGTGAAAAGAAATCCGCACAGCACAATCCAGTAGTCCAAGAGAAGTTGGGTTTGGTGAAGAACACATTAACATTTTATTTATAATTTACGATATCTGGGACATTTGTCACAATAGAGACAAATGAAATCATTAACTGGTTTTGTAATTACAAATCAGACCACCACATTTCTAATTTCAAACATTTCTGTTTAAGGAGTTTGAGGTGTGAAGAACAATGTGGCAGTTTCCCGTCCAAATAGTCAAAAATGTAATGTTTGAAATCTTAGCCAGACTAAAGGAATCATAATAGAAAAATGTACCCAGTAGGACCAAGTACCAAGCACATAATTGCTCTACCTTGAGACCCTGCAGTGAAAGACATTACAATCAGTTTTCAAGAGAAACTAGGATAAATCTTTTTGTGTTAGAAATACTGATTTTGACAGGCCGGTACAAAAGAGTTGGACTCAGACGCAGAGGTTTCCAGGAACTATGGCACTTTATTAAACTTAAACTCAATGTCTCTAGTATCAAACAAAAGTAACAAACAAAAAATCACTCCAAGGAGGAAAAAACGTAGCAAAAAATAAATCTCAAAACGAAAACACTTATCGAACTCTAGGCAACACGAATGCAGGGAACACGAACACTCTTGAACATGGAACATGACACACTGGCACAGGACAAGGGAAAACGCAGACCATATATACACACAAGGGTAATGGGGAACAGGTGGAAACAGGTGGAAACAATCAACAATCATTTTCGTTCCTTCATATGTACCAACATGTGTAGAAATGACCATAAAGAATCCTTGAATCCTTGACAATCAGGAATCAGGAAGACAATCAGACCGGTGACACAAGAGGAAGGGCAAGTGACCTGAAACGAGAGGAGAGTTAGAATTTCAAAATAAAAATGACGAGACAACACAAAACCAAAACACTGCTGCGTGACATTTTTGTCTGTATTATAGCGCGATATGGCCAATAAATCTGGACAGAGGACAGTACTGTAAAACTGATATATCCTTTTTTTTATATGGTAATATTCAATATTCATTCTAGCAACTCTGTAAAGCATTACTGAGATAAAGCCGGGGTAGCGCTTACATAGTAATATGAACATATGGTTCAAAGGTGGTGTGATGACACATCTAGTTAAAGAGGAACTACTGCTTTTTACAACCTGGACCTTAATTCTGGCATAAAATACGATCGTTTACTCACCTTTATAAATTTTATGTAAAAAGTCAGTCGGGAGATGATTAGATCGGCGTATATCTATATAGTGGGAGTGAATGGGGCACCAAAACGCAGCCTCTAAATATTATCTGCCGTGAAAGTCGGTCTTTTCACCAATACTTCACCCCGCTGGGCCCCTAGTTACCTGGTATCATCATCTGGGGTCTGTAAATTGACCTACAGACCCCAGATGATGCCTTCTGACCTGGCAAAAGTTTCATGGGTGAGTAAACAATCATATTTTATGCCAGAAATAAGGTCCAGGCTGTAAAAAAAAACGTAGCTCCTCTTTAATTAGTTGGGGTCATCGCACCACCTTTGAACCCGCTTTAACGTCAAAACTAAAAAAACTGGGCTCGTGCTGAAAAAATTATAATTGGCTCCACAAACATCCCTCTGGTAGTTGATATTTGTAAAATTTAGAAATAATTTGGTTATGAATGTCTGTGATCCAGGAATTATTTGGTCCATTTGGACACGAGAACCTCTGATCACATGATGGCATGTGTTTTTGAGGCCATAGCTACTGGATAATAATTGACAATTATCTTTTGCATTTAAAGAGGGGCAAATACAAGACTCCCAAATCCAGCAGGCTATTCAAACGGTGTCACAGAACATTGAGAACACCTCAGCTGTATTTAAGGACCTCAAAGACACATGATCTAAAAGGCACCCTGGACACGTTGCCAGTCTATTGCAGGGTTGGCATCTATTCATGAAGGCTAATGCTAGCTTGTCTCAGCTAACATAAGGATTGCTCATAACATTAGTCGACTTTCATTCCCATTCATTCTGTCAAAATACAATGTGTGATTGCGTGTGTGTTACCACCCTGTGTGTATAGCATGCTCTAACACACTAGTATGTTTTTTCCTTACCCACCATTCATAACAGCTCCTTAATTGCTTGTATTGCAACATCCCTTCATCTGACGGTAAAGACTCCGTAAGACCAAAGTAGTGGACTGACTAATTAAGTTATGTTGCCATTCTCGGAGCCGCACCACTAGCGCGGCGGAAACATTTGAGGAAAGCTCTGATCTTGTTTAAGGCTTGTGCTGCCTTTTTGATTAGGCTGATGGCATGAAGTCGTGGCTGCACTTTGCAGAAAAATACGCTCTTCAGCAGTAAACCCTCATCCATTCCCAGTTGGTCTCTCCGGATCTTTCAGACCATTATGGCGAGCGCACGAAACACACTTGGCAGCTGTGCTTCCTTCTTGACAGCCCGCTTCCATGGCTTAATTTCATTGCTGTAGAATTATTCAAGTTTTTTATTTTTTATTTTTTTTGAAGCTAGATAAAGCAGATGTGTACGGGACCGGCGGATTAGCGGCCTCCTCTCCCAGTGTTTTTTTATTTTTTATACGAGCTGGTGCCTCCAGGTCTAAGCTTTGAGTGTAAAGGGAGGGGAAAAGTTTTCAGAAAATGAGGAAGGGGAAAAAAAAAACATCTGTTGTTATCACACCTTGCTGTTCTGTGCAAAAAATTGAAAAGCAGAGGGAAAGGCTTTTCATCAAAAGTTGACAGACTGAGGGTGGAACATAACATAATAAGTACAAAGCAAATCCCTAAAGTGCATATGGTTTTTCATCTTCCCAGTCTAAGGGCCGTCAGCAGAGATGCAAACTTCTCATTATCGCCTGTATTAGATGGTCAGGATGCCCTATTTGTAGGCAATTCAAATGGATTTGATCAATCACGCTCAATGTGTTTGAGCCGCACGGTAAAACATTTCATCAAGTCTCAGGATGATGAGATTATGACCTCCAACTCCTTGTGCTGTGTCCAAGTGAGAGCATCGAGGAGAGGAGGAAAAGCTCTCCCACCTGGGGACTGACTGAACCGTGTCAGGGCAGGACTAAGGTTCCGCTGGGTGGAGCGCAGCCTCCTGATAAAGGCTGAGCCACAGGAGTGTTTGGGTGGTGCTTGGCATTATTCACCTTGAAGGTACCGCCAGAGCATTTTCACCGGGATCTTAAGAAAGCGGCAGGAAGGCAGAGCCCCTTTGAATTCACCTCTCCAGCACAGGGAGGGCTACTTGAATGGCTCAGGAGGAGATGAATTCTGAGTGAATGTGAAATGAGGCAGTGGCGGTGGAAGGCAGCAGAGACGCTTCCATATGCATGACTCGATCCCTTTCACCATTTTCCCTTTCATTCTTCCCATTCTTGTCTATAGTTAAGGCTGTGATAAAACTTCCCTTTTCCTCTACTCCCGCCATAATAAGCCAAGTGCCCAATTGACTTGAGCTTCAGCTCACACCCCCGCCTATTTCCTCCCTTGTTATCAACCCTAGCTTCTCATCTGGGCACAAAGGCCTTTCGAGACTCAATACTGCGGTATTCTTGGAGAATGACAGAAGAGAGAGGAGCAAAGAAGAGGAACACAATATTTGGTTTTACGATGCTGAAATGAGCCGGAGAATTTCAGAAGTCCTAAACAGTTTATTCAGTTGAATGTAAATTTTATTTACTTCTGTGACAGAATATTCATGTCTCTGCCTGAAGATGCCTGTATGCATCACTTTGTCTATTCAGTTTGTCTATTCCTTCTTCAGGAATGTCGTCCATGTTAAAGAGAATTGATTTAAAGTAATTTTACACCAAGGCTATGACAGTCTTATGAAAAATGTCTGGTGCATACAATATGACAACATGAAGGAGTCAAGAGCTTTTTATATAGGAGGTGTAGTATGAAGTGTTCACATTCGAGATGCAAATCCTAAGTGCAGCCTTTATTTTGAAAGACTGATGGACTTAAAACTAATTTAGAACTCTCCACCGATGCATGATAAGATCTGTTCACACAGAAGCTTCTCTTACAGAAGTCTCAGTTCATCATGGACTGTAACTAGAAAGTGAAACCGCAGGAGAGAGGGATCACTGAGACGAATTATGTCACAGGACAAGATATAGTCACAGATCCACGTCTGCAAGCACAGCGTCAGATACAACGGTCACCGAGTTATCATCTCCGCCACGAGTGACTACCATCACTTCGAGCCAGAGCCAACACTTCAGCTCTTTGCGCCTTTCGCTTTCCCAGCAGATGAAATCGCGACGCCTTCTTGCAATTTTCGACTTGAGAAAATATCTCGCCCTGATCCGTGATAGATGCAAAACAGGCGGCCTCGTTTTACCGCCAGGCAAGTGATGAGCCGTGCGACGCCTCGGGTGCGCCTTAGTCTTCCTCCACTTAGCTACACCCACACTCTGTGTGCCATCATGATAGGGTGCTCTTTAGGAATGCAATGGGTCACTTTCTGTGCACACTGATGTGAGGGGGAAAAGTAACATATAATTAATTACATTTAAAACGTGCCCTACATTCACACATGTAACGTATTTCACATATTTTCACTTGAACAGTTACATTAGCACCTCCTTTGAGGTAGAAGTGACTGATGATGACAGTGGGTATAGTATGAAATATACCTGCTATATGCTGGTGACTTGAATTGTCTTAAACACTTTTTATGTCTGTCATGCATGGACAAAATGGAACGTGAACATCAGGCCTGCAGTTTTCCACAGTGCAAATGTCATCACACTGAAGAGGGAGGGTGCATAGGTGTAGATGGTCATCTAGCAAATGAGGTATGAAATGAGCTGTTAAAAGAGACCTAGATAAAGTAGATAAAAAAATGTACTGCTAGAGCTTTGACCCAGTTCTACTGCACATAAAGTGACCCTATACTATACCCTTACAGTTAGTAATTAAAAAATCAACTAAAGAAATTGTCGATATGTGGTGAGAGACCTCAAGTAATATCTTAAATTAGTGGCCATAATGTGCTACCAAGAGCAATGGAAATTATAACGTGTTCAAACAAGTGGTTCCATACTCGTCACCTTTCTCTAATGAATGTATTTCAACATAAGCTCTTAGTCTATACTTAAAACTGTTATATTCCTCTATGTTATGTTTTCTGATTTCTTTTGAATTAAAAATGCTGAATTGAACTATTTCCTCTGAGTTGCTGTGTCAGCATCACATGCAGCACGGTTTTCTTGTCTATAGTAAAGGAAAGGACCTAATATGGTGACTCGTCACATGTTCATGGGTCCGTTTAGGTTTTGCTCAAAGATCACATGTATCTTTGCAACGCGACCGGGCGTGTTTGATTATGCGTTCCCTCCTCTCGTGGAAACGGGCCACTGCTGCGTTGTCAAACAAACTGAAGCTAGACACCTCGCGGCTAATGTCCTCATTACGGCTTAGGCACGGTGAGAAGCTAGGGAAGCTAGACTACATGTGCTAATGTCTCCATGTGAGTGGGTGAAGTCATGCGTGTATGCATGTTCACTATCATGGGACGATATATTTTACGTGCTGCAGATTATATTTCATATAGTGTGTTTCTCAGTATGTGGCGGCCTCTCTTTGTGCTGTTGAGCGGGTAAAATAAAACCCACGTCGTTCGTCAGGGAGTCTGCAGGACTGAGACGGAGGGGAGAATGATCCCTCTCTTGGTACATTCTCATGGCAGAGGGAGAGGAGGACGGAATGACACATGAAACCATTAGGCTACTTACACCCTAAACTCTTAATTCAGTTGCATGTGTGCCATTACCACCATTAAAGTATACAATGCGTCAGGCACCATGCTGATGGGGAGATAGGCGGACAAAGAGACTCGGAGGAAGGAGATGGACGGAGAGTGGTGGGATGACCCGTGTGATAGAGAGGTTGTATGACGCAATGATGCATTACTGATAGGAAGGAGACCTGGGTAATGTGATACTAGAGATAGAGGAGAACCTTTTTGCAGTCACTTCCTGTTTTCCTAAGGAATCGCCGCAGCAGATTAAGATTGCAATTAAATAATTACATGCAGGCAGCTTCAAATGGGATTTGCAAAAGATACGTGCTTAATTAATCTCAAAAAATAATCTTACAAAGTCATCATTAAGTGTCTAATCAGAAGCGCACTCAAGTACAGTTTAGGTTGCATGTAGTTTTGCCAGTCTCTAGTCTCTTTGTACCCATGTGTGAGCCAGGTATGCAGTTAACTCTTAAACATCTCTAACACATTCTTTTAGAGACATTAATTTGTAGAACTGTATTTTTTTTTTATGATAATGACACTACAAGACCCAAACCAACACAACTTTCAGTAAAGAGCACACTAAATGACCAGCTATGCTTTTCTTCCAAGTTGAATAAAGTCCCTCTGTAGGTCAGTTGGGAATGAAGTCTGGAAACAAATAGGTCTCGAATGCTCCAGTATCAGAGACAGAAATGCTGCAGCTGTCTTTTATTAGCCTGTTTGCATTGTGATTTTCTGACCTCAGAGCAGCTGCTGTTCCAAAGCAGATCTCTTCTCAGTCAGAACAGGGCAAACAAGACGCAACACCAAACTGGGGAGAAAAAAAAAGGCATTAAGGCATTTCATTGAGAGTATATATATCTACCTGAGGTGTTTGTTATACGGCATGCTAGACGCTTGTGTTTGATAGATGGATGTGGAAGTTGTGCAAATATTCATGCTGCATAGAGATAAACCCTGTTGACTTTAGTGATCCTTTAGCTAGTATAGAGGCACCAAATCAAAATGAAATGGGCACCGCCTTTGTTGAAATGTCTGCCATATCCCCATCAAACCCAGCTGTATTTAATGCAAATGAATGTAGGAAGTGAACACAGGTTGCCAGTCCATCATAGGGCTAATTTAGAATCACCAATGAACCTAATGAGCATGTTTTTGGATGGTGAGAAGCTAGAGTACCCGGAGAGAACCCACACACACACAGGGAGAACATGCAAACTCCACACAGAAAGGCCAGCCGGCCCATGGATCAGTGCTAACCACCTCGCCACTGTGCCGCACGTAATAAGATAATGTTGAATGCAAAGTGTGTATGAACTAAGTCATCACTGTAATTATTTCCACACACTTTCTTCTGTATTTCCTTACAATCCCATTTCACTGTTGGTCAGGCTTGTTCCAGTGTATCCCACAGATACTTGAGCATTGTGGGATGTAGTGAATTTGGAGGCCAGGTAAACACCTTGCCCCGTGTCAGGCTGCATCCTGCTGGGGATGGCTGCTGCCGTCGAAGAGTGTCATTGCTATGGAGTAAGGGTGTCTGGTCTGGTCTAGGTGGGTGCTACATGTCTAAGTAACATCCACATGAATGAATGCCAGGTCCAAAAGTTTCCCAGCAGAACTTATTAACTTATTCACTTCTCCTATCAGTGGTTTTAATGTTGTGGCTGATCACTGTACATGTATTATATGTATGGTAAATCGCAATAATTGATTTGACTTGGAAACGGCACTTATTCACTGGCAAAAGTTATAGTTTTTCATTCACTGAAATGATATATTGCAGCTGCTGCAAATTGTGTTGGAGAATAGAACTTTTTTTTTTTAATATTTGACTTTTATTATTATATTTTGGAATCGCAGCGTTATTAGTCGTTAAAGCCCGCATGGTACAAATACAACATCACCGCCGTTACTGCACGTTCAAGACGAGCAGCAAAACATTTCTGTGAAGTGGAGAAAGACGTTTTCTCACTAACAGGACAGGGTTGTTCCACTTTGGGTTAAGAATTGCTAGATTTTTTTTTTTTGAATGGATACGGTGCATATTTTAACTCTGCTCAAGTGAGCTAGCATGGTCCCCTGGGTTACTGGGGAAATGACTAGAAATATTGCAGAGTAGGGGGGAAAACTGAATGCATTACTATGAGATGCAAGCCAAATGAGGTTCCCTCAGAGGAGAGGTTGGGTCTGTGTTATCCAGAAGGACACAGTTTGGTGAGGTTTCAGGGGAAAAAACTCAATCTTTCCTGAAAGGGTTCAGTGTTGAGCGTACCCAAAATAGTTTTTAACAGCAATTCAGTGCCATTTATTCTTCCATGTAACCCAGAGCTCTTGGCAACCGCTGGCAACGCGACTAGAAAATAACAGAAACTGTACTTCTTATTTGTTCTGTCTGTTTAGTAATTCTAAGCATCATTACCATTTGTCGAAGAAAATGCAGTCAATGGTATGTTTAACTGTTGACTGTGATAAAGTCTGTGTCGTTTTATGAGGAAACCAGTGGGACGATTTAAAGCACATAATTTGAACTGGTCTACAATTTCATGAAGATCACTGTAAATGAAATTTACCCCTGGAGCAACATCGGCGCCGTGGAAAATAAAGTGTTTTTCTCTTCTCTTTTCCGTGCAGCTGCAAGTATCAACCAAAGACTACGCTGGAAACATCTTCGAGGGACCGGCCCCTCTCCTGATCACTGTCATTGACCAAAATGACAACCGGCCCATCTTCAAAGAAACCCGTTACACAGGGGAAGTGCTTGAGGGATCCCCCACAGGTAGGTGACATTGTTACGTTGAAGGACTCTGGAGAGAACTCGGCTCTTATTGGATTTAGCCGGACAGCGATATCGCACACGCTGTGATTGCTACACTTGAGACGTCCTCCACTCTGAGACGCCGTGAGGTGCTGTTGACAGGCATTTACATTTGTGTCCTCAGCCGTGTGGTTTTTGCATGTGGTTGCAAAGATAAAGTCAGTAGCTGTGCTGAGAGAACAGCACATGAAACATTTGAATTGAATGTTTTTTTTTTTTTTTTGTGGGACCAGAACCGACATTGTGGCGGTGTGATAGACGGTAATTAGACTGTGATACGTGCCGCTCTTCTCACCCACATAATGTTTTTGCTGGAGCACTGCCATTTAGGACTAAAAAAAAAAAAAACTTTTTTTTTTTTGGTTTTGTTTTCCTCCCAGACATTACGTCGTGTCCCTGTAACTCGAGATGGAAAGAGAACTCCTGCTTCTCAGATTTTTAGCACTGGGTTATCATTAATCAAAAGCAAAATAAGCTCATAAGTTCATTCCACCGAAATATATAACGTTAATCACCAAAATTCCATCTGAATCCAGCTGATACAGGTTAAACACTATCAACTAGTCTAATTGTGATTCCCTGCAGTTGTAATTTCAGCTTCCAGCAAGGCGTCCTGCGCCTACTTTGACATCCTAGTGTGTGTTGTAATGACTGCTGCTATGTAATCCCGGACATGCATTTCATTTATACTATTTATAGTTCATTTATATACATTTCTAGAGAGATAACTTATTTCTAATGCGTGGTTTATACCTCTTTGACCCCAAGCTCAGACCCTACACAGACCTTAACACTGAAGCCTGACCATAGACTGTATATAAATATGGACAATGCGTCGCCACCTCCTGGCATTGGCCAAACTGGCGCTATTTTCCCGGGGGGTACGGACCACGCCAACTTGTGAGTTTGGAGTCTGTGCAGTACGTTCCAAAAGTGGAGACACGTTATCGATGACCAACTACACTTCTGCCAGAATCACATTTTCATTTATTTAATACTACGCTCTGTTCTCAGTGACGAGGAAATGTTAGATTATACATGGCACTTATTTTTAAAAAACTTTTTACAGCTTTTAAGCCGGCGTGGCAACTGGTATCGCCATTATGTTACATCCTGTTTCAGCATCTTATAATAAACTAAAATGAAACTTGTCCAAACAATTCACGTTCACTGCCTAAAATGACAGAAACTGTCCTTACGTATAAAATATACGTATATTTTAGCATTTTAGTTTTCACCAAGTTCCATCCGCTAACATGGAGGGGGTGGAGCTTATGACCTATACTGCAGCCAGCCACCAGGGGGAGCTCTACTTGCTTTGGCTTCACTTTTGAGGAGCAGCTCCGCCATCCATCTTTATATAGTCTATGAACCTGACGTGTACCTTGACACAAATTCAAATCAGTAAAGACAAAACACATGGAGGAGAGGTTAAATGAGGAGGTTTGGAGATGCGAGTTTCATTCGCCATGCTTGAGAGCAAAGCAGGAAGTAGAAACAGAAATTAACCAGACTGGCAAAAAAAGACATTTGGGTGGCGTTTTTACAGAGCGAGCCAGACTGATGAGTACACAAGTATAAATGGCTCACACCGGCGTAGGCTACGTGCATAGGTAATGTCGTCCATGTCCCGCAGACGTATTAACTCTGCTTTGATGCAGCTGATGTTGTAGATGTGCCACACCACACTGTACAGGAAGATATAACGCCCATATAATTACAGCAGAGATAACTCCCCATGCCTAATGGAGGATCTAGTCACACCTTCACTGTGGGGTTTTTAATTGGTCTAATAAAAGGTTGAAGTACCCAGAGCTTTGGTAAATGGTCTAGAAAAACTTCAAAATGCCTGCTGGAGTGAAATGTCTGTACTGTAGGAAAGAAATTACACAAAAACTTCCACATATGTTGACTTCCTTGTGTATATGAACATGTTTGAGGAGATCAGAAATGATTGCTTCTACTTTGGACGTCCAGTATGTCATTCTTGGCTTTTGATCTTCATAAATATGTACAGACAGACGCTACTGTGTGAAGAATGTAGCAGCAGACTGTGGGCTGCCTCTTTCCCGTCTCCTGCGCTCCTACACCTCACGGTCAACAGTTTCAAAACGAGTAACTCGGAGACATGCCTGGCAGAGCTTTTCAGAGGACTCCTCACCTCTGGCTTCGACTGTAAATCCTGACATTTTTCTTAGATGCATTTGTCACTTTGTCACAGCAGATTTATTTTAGTTTCTGTGAGACGTTGTCACCGCCGTAACTGTTCTTTCATTAATGTTGACAGTTGTGCCCTTACTGGGTTAGAATATAAATAAAAAGCGGTTGTAAATGTACATCATTCCTATTTTGGTAAAGTTGTACTTGCCCTTCTGTCACCGTTACACAAGATGATTGTGTGTGTAACTGCACGCATCACGACTGAGCAGCATTTAAAGCTGTGAAAATTAATATTCTGTTAATTAATTAATTTTATTTCGTCAATGTACAGCTGTGGTGTGAATGATTATACAATAGTTCTTTATGAAATGATGTTCTGAGCGGAGGCGGCCACATCTTTGGACTGTTGAACAGTTTCTTTTGCCGGTTGGAGTTTCAACATTTCAGCTTCTTTAACAGTGATTTTTTTTTTTTACTTTCTTTCTTTTTGGAGACTCGCTCCAAACTTTTAAGACAGACTTCACTGCAGTCTGAGAAAAGTCAGAGAAGAGGCACGGCGGCGATGACGAAATTAGCAAAAATCAGTTGCTTCACCCTGTGTGCTCCTGCTGCTCACCTAGAATTGTTTTCCATTGACTCTGTTTAAAAGAAAAAAAAGATATCATCTCCAGGAGGAGTCTGGCTGTCATTTGTTCTACAGGCAAACATGCAGCAGACAGATTGTTTGGAGAAAAAACATCCATTGAATGGAATGATTAGTAGAAGAAAGCGCAAAAAAGAGAGAATGCTTAAATAAACACCTATACGTGGGAGATTCCGCAATTCTTTTTTCGCTGGGTTTATTCTCACATCATTAACACAAAAAAGACAACAGACAAAAGCCTTAATCACCAACAGAGCTTTGCAGATAAGAGAGATCTGTCAACACACATCACATATGCCCCCCCCCTCACATGCACGCACACACACACACACAGAGCTTCCCATAGAGACGTTTGAGCAGTTGACAACTTCATGCTGAACTTGTGTTATGAATTGCTAATACGGGCATTGCTTATGCAATGGTATACAGCGGGTAAGCAACAGCATGTCATTACTGTCTATACAGAATGAGATAATGGGCTGACAAACTTGCACAGTTGAGTCTTGTTAGTGTAATGCAGTCAATCTGAAAGTGCATTTTGATGTTTTCACCTTGTAGCAAAAAGGCTGAAATGTCAGAAATCTCGCCGTAAAGCAGCTGTGGAAATACCAAGTAATTGCTTCTTGCTGTTTGTTTCTTCCATGTTTACATGCGTGGTTTTGGTATAATGCGGATTACTGGTCAGAGGTTGAGAATGTGTTGGTGTTTCTTGTTCTTTTTTTCTTTTTTTTTTTGTGTTGCATGCTCGTGTTCGTAGATTGCAACCTTCAAGTCTCCCAGCACGTTACGCGCTGCCTGTCTGTGTGTCAGGTTTGAGAATCAGCGTGTGCCTTTTAGCTGTACCAAAATCAGAAATATGACAACTCCCTGCAGGGAAGTCTCTCGGTTTGGTTTGATCCCAGTGGGCGCCCGACCTCACGAAAACACCTGAATCATCAAACCGTGGCGGCTTTTAGCCCCAACTCTGTTTAGTAGACAAGTTAACTCTGACTTCTGCAAGCTCAGCGCTAATACTAAGAAAAAAAGAAAATTTTCATTACTGGGTTTGATCTGATATCATCCGCCAGAGACCTTCTTGCAGCTTGGCCTGATAGAAATGAATTTAGTTTTATGCAATTATATAATACTTTCTTTTTTTTTTTTTTTTTTTTTTAATAAAAAAATAAAAAACTTTATTCCGTATCTCAAAGACACTCGGTAATTGCTTCCTGTAAGCTGCCATTTCCTGAGCAGAGCTGGTTGAATAACCAAAATAAGGAAAACCAGATAAACTGAAGCTTTATTTGATTTCCAGTGTGCCGTGATCTGACAGTCCTTTTGTACTTTAGTTGCTATGGATGCCAGACCTAATATAACTCATAGATTAGATGAAGGATGCAGCTCTGGAGGCTGTAAGGTTTTTGCACATGCCTGCAAATCAGTGTACTAAATAGTCTACTTAGTGTCAGTTCAATCTCTATGGTGCGTGTTGTAATGAATCAATCATTTAAATTAACAAACACCACGTTGGTTACACATCAGTTTCATGCTCAGTCGTAACAGATTTTGAAAGGACTGCATTGTTTGAAGAAGCGGAACATGGTTGTCATAGTCAGTCATGACTCTTTGGTCTTTTCATCTGGCAATAAAATAGTCACTGTTTTAGAAGGAAATGACTACACACGCCTTAAACATCAGGTGGTGTACAGTGGGCCTCGGAGTTTGTTTTCCTTCAGGAGAAATAAAAAGAGCAATGAGGTTAATCCCTGACAGTAAAGTCGCTGGCCGAGAAACCAAAACGGTGAGATGAAAGACACTAATAAGCTCCGTAGAGCTGAGGGGAGCTGCAGAGCTATCTTTGGTCTTATCATTATAAGCAACCACTCCCCATACGAGCAGCAGTCATGTGAGCCAGTTTTAATATACAGGTTTTTTTTGACTGTAGCATTTCTTTCTATAATGAGAGTGACCTTATTTTCCATTTGTATGGGATGTATGGGACCTGCAGAGTTTCAAAGCACAGTTCTTAACTTGGCATTGTTTCAAAACACACAAGGAATTAATTGAACTTAAATAACTTGATGCTTTAAAATCGGCCAAACCACCCACACTGATCAGGCATAACATTATGCCCACCTTCCTAATATTGTGTAGGTCTCTTTATGCCTCCAGAACAGTTCATCAAAGAATGGATATGGTTCTTCTGAGTGGAGTCTAGTGTCTGGCAGCAGAACATTGTTAGTCCTATGGATTGAGAGGAGGGATCATCCCACAGTTACTTGATCAATTTGGGATCTAGCGAATTTGGAGGCCAGGTCAACACCTCATGATGTTCTTGATGTTTTTTTGGAGGTTGCATCCTGCTGAGGATGGCTGCTGTGTTATTGCTATGGGATTGGGGTGCCTGGTCTGGTCTAGGTGGGTGCTACATGTCTAAGTAACATCCACATGAATTGCAGGTCCAAAAGTTTTCCAGCAGAACTTTGAATTGTCATAAGATCACCAATGTTATTTACTTCTCCTGTCAGTGGTTTTATGGCTGATCGCTGTATGAGGGTTACAGAAAACTGGTTGGAATGATTTTCGAGGCACTCCTCATCCTAGATTTCAAAATTACAAAAAAAGAAATCATGACAAATAAATACCTTAAAGAAAAGAAGCTTCATGGGTGAAGGCCAAAGCTGTTTAGCAGAATGAATACTTTATCTCTAGTTGACCTGCATTTTACCACCACTAAGTGAACCATTGACTTCTATCCAAATGTGATCTTGTCTGAATTTCGCTTCTTCATTGTGATAGTCTTTATATATAAAGTAGAAACTCTAGTTTATAGTCTTTATTGCATGTTAACTCCAGTGTTTTCTTGTATTCTGTCTCGGCTTGGCGAGCTGAACGTCAAGGGAATCCTTTCAGAAATGATTTAAAAGTTTATTTTTTATTATTATTTGTTGTTTGGTTTGCTTTTCATTGCTGCGTATTTATCTGTTAAATTTAGTTTGTGCTACAAAACGATTTCCTCTCAAAACGGAAAATCTCCATATGGCCCCAAAAGCATGAGTGAGTGTTTAATGAAGTTATATTTGATGTAAACACACTACGTCGTGTGTGCGATGGTGCATGTTCGTGTGCTGTGTGCGCTTGCATTGTGTGTAATCTGTTGCAGCGTGGTGTGTGTGTGTGTGTGTGTGTGTGTGTGTGTGTTGCGCAGCAGTGGCATGGGCAGCAGGGAAAGCTGTAGGGAAGAATGTCACAGTGCTCTGACATTTCTGTGCAAACTGATAACAAAGGCAGCCAAAGCCCGAGTCTCCTGGCAAGCCCTCTCCTTCCTCCCTGTTTACTCCTCCACTCTTCGTTCTCTTTTTTTTTCTTTTCTCTATTCCAATTTATCTCTCTCATTCTCTTTTGCTTCCGTGCCCCACATTCCCTTGAGCTTTGTGTGCACACAAATGTGCTCTACCGTATTTACTGTTTTCTCCATCTTTGCTCTGTCGACCAACTTTATTTTAGAACTGCTGATATTGACTTACTTGCTTTTGCCCACTTCACTCTGATTGTATTTTGACGGTGTTGTGCTTCTTTTTTTTTTGTAAAGTCTGGGCAAAAGTATTGGTAACTTCCATAATAGCTTCTTTCTCTTTATTTATTTGATTTAGCTAAGCAAATATCAGTTATAAGATTATAAGAATAAGAAGTTTTATTGTCATCTTTGGTTTGAAAGCAATAAAAATAGAAGCTATAGCAGCATAAAGATAAAAAAAAAACTATAGCAGTTATATGCAATAATATGCAATAAAGGCACACAGTAGCACACAAATGAATGTAAATGGTACAGTGAGGAATAGCAGCATTTTAAAACTGTAAACATTAAACGAGTGCAATGTGCCTATTGAGTGTAGGTGGACTAGGGAATAAATATGGTGGCTATTGCACAACAGTCTTTGAAGGAGAGGTTGAAGGTGTGAGGGATTTGACAGCTCGAGGGTAGAAGCTGTTTTTTAGTCCATTCGCCGTGGAGTTGATGACTCTATATCTCTTCCCAGAAGGCAGAAAGTGTGGAGAAAGGTCTGCATCCGCGATAGGTGCGATCCTTGGACTGGTTTTCTTTTGGAACCGGCCAGTGTAGGTGTGTCTTGGGGGGTTTGTGGTGAGCCCATGGTCCGCTCTGCCGCCCTCGCCGCTCGCTGCAGGCCCTTGCTGTTCTCCTCTGTGCGGCTGCTGAACCACATGGTGCAGCAGTGGGTCAGGATGCTCTCTGTAGCTGACCCGTGGAAGTTTGAGAGGAGGCGTTGAGGGAGGTGAGCGCACCTTAGCTTCCTGAGGAAGGAAGAGACTTTGTTGTGCTTTACTCACCTCGTGAGAGATGTGTGAAGTCCAGGTCAGGTCAGCAGAGATATGAACACCGAGGAACTTAAAGCTGAACCTCCTCTGAACCTCCTCTCCCAGTATACAGAGTGCAGACTGCTGAGTGTGCTTGGATTTCCTAAAGGCCACTTTGAGTTTCTTGGTTTTTGAGGTGTTTAAGTCCAGGTTATTGCCACCACACCAACTCCACAAGATGCTGAACGTCTTCTCTGTAGGCTGATTTGTTGTTGTTAGATATCAGACCTACAACGGTGGTGTCTTCAGCAAATTTGACATGAGTGATTAATGAGTAGAGAAGAGGGCCTAGGACACAGCCCTGTGGGTTGCCTGTGCTAAGGATGTGGGTAGATGATGTGATGTACCCCCATCCCCTTGACGTTCTGGGGTCCGTTGCTCAGGAAGTCCAGAATCCAAAAGCCCAGTGGACTGACTATTTGAACCAGTTTGTGGGGGATGACAGTATTAAAAGCAGAGCTGAAATCCACAAAGAGCATTGTGACAAAGGTGCAATGGAGCTGTGCGGGGAGCTGTGATGATTGCATCCTCTATTGACCTGTTTGCCCTGCATGCAAACTGGTGTTGGTCTAGGTCAGCAGGGATTCCAGCTTTGATGTTAGCAAGGATGATATGTGGTTTTAGGCTCCTGCGTCAGTTGGACGCCATAGCTGACGTGCACCTCCGCCAGAAATGTAACTACGCACCAACCATGAAATGTTAGTGATTGTTTCAGTCACCATTGGTTAATTTTTGTTTGCTTCATGTTCAACCGACTGGGAAGAAAGACACAGCGCAGACTAGCGTTTGGGTGGCGTTTTTACAGAGCGAGACAGACTGATGAGCTTGGAGGCTTGATTGTACAGTCTCACGGCAGCAGGAAGGAAGAACCTGCGGTCACGCTCCTCCATGCAGCATGGGTGAAGCAGCTGGCTGCTGAAGGCATTGCCCAGTGGTTGGTATATCAAAGGAAGAAATAATGCATTCCAAAATTTGTGGCAAGGTTTTCAGGTTGCACACACACCACATGCATACTATATCTTAGAAGATGCATCTTGCAAGCCGTCTGTAGATGTAGGCAGTGTTAATTTTCTAACCAGTTACCATTGTCTGTCTTTTTCAAGGCACGCTCCTTGTCTTGCATGCCATCAGTGGATTTACCGAGAGGAAATGGTCCAGTCGGAGTTTTAGGCGTGCTGCTGCAAAATTACTGTCATGTTTTTTGGGGTAATTTATGTTCATCTCTGGCCTGCCAACACCACGCAGACAAGTTAAATCTAGCTTCTAGGTGATATATCTCGTGTAATTGGACATGATGGGGGTATAAATGGAGATATTACTCATAGCCGAATCTCTGTTTGTGTTCCAGACTAATTTGTGTTTATACCAGTAGTAATTAAGGCCTTAGCTCCTGCTGTGAAGGGAAAGGGGAGGGTGGGATGGGGGGGGGGGGGGGGGCGGTCTGGTCTACTGTTATGTTCTCATGCACATAAAGAGACACAGATAAGCAGGCTACATAGATACATACAGCTCAGAGATGGATGACGTGGACAAGATATTACAGGATGTCATTTTGTGTGAAGATCTAGTAGATGTTCCTGAAATTCATTTGTTTCGTTCATTGTCTGTCCCTATTCTGGAGTCATGCCTTCTGGCTCAGTATTATGGCTTTTTGGGATACACCATTATATATAAATGGAAAAGAGCCATCATTACTGAACATTAGTTACACATGTGCTTCTCCTGCTGTGACTAGTTAAAATGTCTTCTGTGTTAAAAAAAAAAAAAGGTCTATTGAGAAATTGTTCAGTAAATTAAACACCTGTGAAATCAAAGCTGCAAAATTCCCGTGCTCATTTGCCCCAGAGAGGAGACACTTATACAAAACATATGCACACATGTAAGAGCGTCTGTGTAGCGCGCCACATGCCTCTCCTCAAAGCGCTCCATCTCTCAACACATACCAGTTCGCCCAAGGGGAGGGATACTGTTTATATGAACCCACGATGCAGAGCATAGACGAGAGGCTCAGGTGGGGCGGGGACATTGTTTGCTGTCTCTCACGGATACAGTCAGCAAGACACCGCCTGAAACACAGATCCGGAAAACCACCAGCGGGCAGGTGCGGAGCTGGCATCGATCACGGCCAATGGAATCAGCACCTGTGTTTGAAAAGTTTCAGCCTGGACCAGTCTCTCTCAGGAGAGGAAATAAAAGTACTGGCAGCCACAGTTCTAATAAATAACTAAAATGTACGAGTTTGTGGTCATCACTGAAGAACAGTGATTTGACGTTTTTTTTGTCAAGCATGTTAGCAAGCTAACATGTATAGCACTACACAGGTCTAAAGTAGTAAACAAATGAAATCTGATGGGTGTGATGACAGAACAAAATAGTACTGATGCCCTAACATTAAAGCATTATCTCCTCTAGTTTTAAATCTCGTCACAGAATCAGCTAGCAAGTTCTTGTCTGAGAGCCAGCACACAAGTTAGTATGGGGAAAGCAACAGTGAAACACTGACTACTTAAAAGTAATCAGTCCGTCAATGCTCAAACCGATTGGCAGTCATGAAGCTGTAAGTGACATAATGTGCTCCATTTTCTGGCTTTAGTTAAGTCAAAGCTTAGCCCAGTTACAGCCTGTTTAGTAGGAAGACAGGAAGCGTTCTGATAATTAAAACTCAGGACTGAGTGCAGGGATGCAAGGTTTTGAGCACAGTCTAGAGTCTCCTCTAGATGTTGGATGCATGACAAGAGGCATGTGGTAAGTGTTTATCAGTTGATTTTTTGTCTGCAACATTGAAAGGACACTGATCATCTTGTGACAAGTCATCGTTCTGCTGGGAAACCTTTGGACCAGGCATTCATTGGTGTGGATGTTACTTAGGCATGTGGCACCCACCGAGACCAGACGAGTGTTGACCTGGCCTCCAAATTTACTAGATCCCAAACTGATCAAGTGTCTGTGGGATGATCCACAGAGGCCCCTCCCCTCAAAGGCCCTCAGTAACAACATTCCTGTCACCAGACACCACAGGACACCCTCAGAAGGCCCATGTCCATTCTCTGATGAGTCCCTGCACAAGGGAGACCTGTCATAATATTATGGCTGATTGGTTTAAATCGACTACAGCACTCCCTCTACCCTAATGGCATTAGGAGAATGTGGCCCTGACAGAAATCATCTCCAGACCTGATTCATGCCGATTACTTCCCAACAATCCTTGTCACTGGCTCAGACCGAATAGCACTGTCAGAATAGCGCTCATTAATGTGGTCTCTGTCCTCCCGTTGGTCCCGTCTCCTCTGCTGGGTGTGCCCAAACTCAAAGCTTGCTCTTTTGTTGCAGCATCACAATTGCTGCATGCGGTCTTGGTCAAGGAACCTCGTGTATTGTCAGCAAGCCCGAGAAAAATATCAGCAAAATAAGCTGAGCAAAATCGATAGTTAGCGAGTGAGGGCGCCTTCGGTGAGTTTTTGGGGTAAGGCCGCATGCGAGGAGTAGTCGAGCTGAAGGGTTTGAGGTTTGGCAGGTGCCGGCAGTAGTCGGTGGGTGCAGAGAAAACAAGAAGGCGATTGATTCAGGAGAGAGATAATGATTCGACTGAGAGATTACACCAAAACTGGCAGGTAATTTGTAGCACGATGGCGCCCGTTTGTCCCATTATAGTCTTTGCGTCTACCTTTCTGTCTCTCTCTCTCTCCCTTTTGTTAGATGGAGAACAGTCTGTCCGACACCCTACCAGGTGACCTGCTGTCCCACAATGCCTCATTATCAGCTTGTCAGAGTGAGAAAGCCTGGCAAATTAATGTCCGAGGCGTCCACTGAGGCTGCTGCCCAATTAACTCAGGGGGGCATTGTTGTGTTAGGATAAATTAGTTTTTTCTCCCCTTTGCACTTATGGATGTTTATGTACATGATGCCATTTGGCTCGGAGAAGTAATAAGTCCACCTGGCCAACTTTTATTTTCCTTTAACAACTTTGCGGCTCCGTCTCAGTCTCAACGAGTGTCTAACCTATAAAACAACCGTTAAACCGATATTTTCCAATTAAAGGTTTTGTGATGTATGATTGCTTATTGGTCATGTGAATGTTTTCATTATGAATATACGGCAGCAATTGGGATGCGAGCACTTGTGGCCCGTGGATAGAAATGCATGGTCGGTCCGATTCGGCCGTGAAACTCCCCGGGTGCTCAGTCATTTATATGCATCTGTTCTCCTTTCACCGGCGAGGCATCATTGATTTTCCCGAGCCTTCTTAACTGAGCCATCTTCTTTTGAATTACCATAGGCAGTGATATGCATTACACCACTGAAAGGGAAAAAATTGTATTCTAAATGGGCTTTATTTTCAATAGTGATTTGATCTGAATATATGTGAATGGGACTTTATTTGAATACATTTCTGTGCTTTGGAGTAAATTATTTTTCTCCCTCGCGTTTTTTATGCGGCTTTATGCGGCTCCCTGCACCATCCCGAGCTAAATGGCGTCAACTGTCTCTCCCTCGGTCTTCTCTGCCTCTTTCTCCACCTCTTTTCTCCTTGTTGTGTGTTATGTAGATGAGAGTTTTTTCCTAATTTTAAAAAGAGCCTTAAAGCAGAATGTGTCTCCCCAAAGCTGGCCGTGTGAAGGTGTATAGAGCACTGGGAATTCATGATGTGACAATGGCTCAACTCGTGGCCTCCCTGGTGGCCGTTCCTCTACTTCAGCGCTGCTAATCTATTAAAGAGGTTCCACTCTCCTTTTGCCCCTACACGGTCCCACATCAACTCGGGCTTGATTATCTGTCCCTCTTTCTCTGTTCGTAGGGACCCGCTCCTCTCGCTCACACACACACACACACACTCTCAAAACCCCGCAGAGTTCAGCCACTCAAACCAATCTCTCCCCATCGCCCCATTTCCGCTCCCCTTTCCTGACAAGAAAAGACGGCCGTTGCTTCTGCCAAAACCCCCACAGCACCCCGGGTACTCCAATTTAGATTATCTCCCCTCTCTTTTGTTTCAAAACGACTGCTCCCAGCCGTCATCACTGCCGTCCCGTATCGGAAAACAGGTCGTCACAATTCAGACTTAAAAATAAAATAAAAACTTTTCTGAATATAAAAATGTTTAAAAGGTGTCAATTTTCTAAGCTTATACTGAGTTATGACACCTGTGCCACTGCAAATTATAACATTATCTCTGTAATTAAAGGTTTTTCTTTTCTGTGCCATGCCCACGTTTATATATTTTTGGTTTCTGTAATTGATTTGTCTTCCGATGGCTGTGCTAAAATTATCCCTTTTGCGCATCGAATGAATAATGGTCAAAATAATGCACATATGTATCATCCAATTACTGAAAAGTTATAAAGTTATAAAACTATATAGTTAAGCTTTATCAATTTGAGCTTTTGGTCCACCACTCTAGTCTCATCTGCAACATCTCAATATCAATATCCTAATGAACCCAAAGGACAGATTTTGTTATTTTTCAGATTGGCCAGGTCACAGTTTTCACTTGTATCCCAACATCTAAAATATAGCCGCCACATTTTGTCAAGACTTTCATGGGTCCCAGAATACGCATCCAAATGATTTGTCCCGCTTGTTTCGTCTGGTGTCACCCGCAGGTCCCCTTTTGTAGTCTTGAGTAAAATGTCTGAGCGTGTTGCTGTTGAAATACGTGCTCTTCTCCGGAATAAATTACAGTCGGTCTCCTGACGCCGGGTTCAGCCAGGAGGCAGAAGCACCACGATATGTTAGTTCAGGCCCGAGCAGTAGACTGTCTGCTCACGCTGCCATTTCTCCTCAGTGGTGAACAAGCAACCTTGATCTATGTAGGGCTGATAATACCGGACACCTCATGAAGTGATAGTGTAAAGCTTGTTACATGTTCATGGATAACAACAAGAGGGCCTATGGTAATTATGCTGAGAAAATAAACCAGGCACTGAAGCTGTTGCTGCCGATTGTGCGCTGGCTGCAGAGCTCTGCTTTGTTGACAGTCTGAAAGCATTGCTAAGTATCAGAGAACCACATTGATGAGGCATAACATTATGGCCACCTTCCTAATATTGTGTCGGCCTCCCTTCTGCCTCCAAAACAGATGTGACTAATCAGAGAATGGACATGGGCCTTCTGAGGGTGTCCTGTGGTGTCTGGAAACAACATATTGTTGGTGGGGCCCTTTGGGTTGAGTTGTTCCTAAACCCTTTTTGTGTGTGCGCCTGTGTCAGGATCAATAAGGAGTGTCATTGCTATGGGGTGGGGGTGCCTGCTCTGGTCTAGGTGGGTGCTCCGTGTCTTAGTAACATCCACATGAATGAATACCAGGTCCAAACGTTTCCCAGCAAAACATTTCATTGTCGCAAGATGGCCCGTGTTATTTACTTCTCCTGTCTTCTCCGGTCATAATATTGTGGCTGATTGCCGTATTTCGGCAGAGAACTGGCAGAGTGCACCTCTGCTGTTTGGTGCATAATTGAATTCGCTATAACCGCGAAAGTAAAACAGTTCGCTAATAGAATACTCAAATGCCGGACTTCCGGGTGGGACACGGACAAGATGGCAGCTTAGTTAGGGAGCTCCCGCCTGCACCCTCTACAAAGTCATTGAATTAGCCCCCCAAAAAGGAAAATATCACTTCTATATACTCTGTTAAGCGGGGGCCACGATGGATACCAGGCATAAAGGCAAGAGGGGGACTCAGCAGCCAGAAATAAATGACGACGAAAGACCATTTGGCGACACGCAGACCACCGCTAGCAAACAGGCTAACGCAATGCCAGGCGAAGAGAAAGTTGATCTGGACTTGATCCTTCGGGAGCTGAGGGGCTTTCGCCAGGACAACAAGCAACAGTTGGAGGACATTAAGGGGGAAATTTCAAAGACCAACGTAAGACTGGACGAGGCGGAAGAGCGAATAATGAAAGTCGAGGAACGCGTCCAAAACACAGAGGATATCTTAGCAGAAATGCTTAAGCTACACAACTCGCTGGATGCCAAGATAACCGACCAGGAGAACCGGTCGAGACGTGAAAACATACGGCTATATGGGGTCACCGAGGGAGCCGAAAAGCAGTCCCAATCCATGACTTCATTCGTGGAAAAGTTACTTCGCGAAAACCTCGACATACCCGACGACATGCCCTTGCACCTGGAAAGAGCGCACCGCGCGCTCGGTCCACAGCCACCGGAGGACGCAGCGCCGAGATCCATCCTGGTGAGATTCCTCAGCTCCAAAACAAAAGAAAATGTTCTCCGCTTAGCTTGGCAGAAAAAGGGCTTTACCTGGCAAGGGAGGCGAATAAACCTGGACAACGATTATGCGCCGCGTACTCTTCAGAAAAGAAGGGCATATACAGAAATACGCAAGATCCTGAAGGAGCGCCAGATCCCGTTCCAAACTTTGTATCCAGCGCGGCTCAAAGTCAAATATAACGACGAAACCCAGATCTACGAGAGCGCCGAGGAAGCGGCAATTGACATGTCAGACAGAGGATACCCGGTAGAGATCGTCAAACCTCCAGAGACGCTGATGGACAAACTGCGACAGCTGACGTGGGAGAGGAACAGCCAGCGGAGGGGGAGACGCGCATCCCACTCCAGACGAGAGTCCAACTTCAAGGAGAGACTACAATCTTTCAGGCGGGCCACACCTCCAACAACTTCAAGTTAAGACTGGTCATGTTTGTCTGGTAAATGAGCCCCCCTTCATTTTCGTTTTCATTTTTTTTTTTTTTTTCCCCTTTAAAGTCAGGTAGACGGGGATATAAAAACCTAAATCTAAACGGGGGAAATGTCACTATTGCCTGGTCACTCCGATCAATGATGTTAAGTTACTAAATGCAAGACTACAGGGTGCAGGGGGGGTCTTGTTGGTGCAGCTATCTTCAGTAGGGCCCCCTCTTCTGGACTCAGGGAGGGACTTTCCCTAGAGACTACAGTAGGGTCACATCAAAGACCTCTGAAGTGGAAGTCATACACAGCTTTGTTATATTTCATGTGCATTTGTTCTGTATTTTTGGTTTTACATTCTTTTTCTATGTTCATTCCCTGCCAGTTCTTTCAGGGAGGGGAGGCTTTCCTAGGAAGTATATGGAGACTGATTTCTGTTCACATGTATGCAGGGTAAAACTCTAAAAGTAGCTTCTTATAATGTAAATGGTATACATAGTCCAATCAAAAGAGGGAAAATTTTGTCCAAATTAAAAAAAGAAAAGATTCAAATCGCTTTTCTACAGGAAACTCATTTGAGTGATATAGAACATGATAAGCTAAACAAAATGGGCTTCAAATACATATATTCATCTTCTCACAAATCAGGACGCCGCAGAGGAGTCGCTGTATTGATATCTGGTCAAGTTAAATATGAACACGTGTCAGAAATTAGGGACAAGGAAGGAAGATTTGTTTTGGTTATTGGGAAAATTAACGGAGCCTTAATAACCCTCCTGAATGTCTATATCCCCCCTGGTAGTGACTGGCTATTTTACAAGAAAATATTTGAAATAATGACTACAAAAAGCCAGGGCACCTTAATCTGTGGAGGAGACTTTAATATTCGTTTGAATCCTAGATTGGACTCCTCCAATAAAAAGTCAGACTTAAAAGCTATCAGTAAGAAAGTGAATGCTTTGATGAAAGAAGTGGGAATTATCGATGTTTGGAGAGAGTTGTATCCGTCTGGCCGAGATTTTACCCACTTCTCCTCACCTCATGCAGTTTATTCCAGATTAGATTATTTTTTCACTTTTGGTAAAGACTTTCACAGAATAAGACAATGTAATATTGGTCCGATTACTTTATCTGACCATAGCCCCATATACATGTCAATACATTTAGACAATGAACCAAGATCTTTACCTTGGCGCCTGAATTCGAATCTTCTAAACAACTCACAAATTAAGGAAAAAATTAGGAAAGAAATTAAAATATATCTGGAGCTGAATGATAATGGGGAGGTGACGCCATCTGTGCTCTGGGATGCGCTCAAAGCAGTCCTCAGAGGGAAAATAATAGCTATCTCGTCGTACGAAAAGAAACTCAGAAAAGAAAGGCTCATTAATTTGGAAGAGAAATTAAAGGAATTACAAAGAGACCATGTAGAGACTCTAAATAAGGAAACTAGATTAAAAATGAATAAAATCAAAAAAGAAATAGATGAAATCAGTACTTTAGAAATACAGAAAATGCTGTTATTTACAAAACAACGTTATTATGAAGCTGGTGGAAAATCTCTTAAACTCCTATCTTACAGATTACGCAAACAACAAGCAGACAATTCAATATATAAAATAAGAAATCCTTATTCGGGGAACATTGAAACAAAAACGGAGAGAATTCAGCAAAGTTTTGAAATGTATTATAAATCGCTGTACTCCCAACCAAGAATGAATAATGACTTTCAGATTGAATCATTTTTAGCCACTCTTAATTTACCTACCATTACAAATGAACAAAATGATAAACTATTGTCTGAAATAAAAATAGAAGAATTAAATGCAGCAATAAGTAAATTGAAAACAGGAAAGTCGCCGGGTGCAGATGGTTTCACCTCTGAATGGTACAGGACTATGAAAGAAGAACTGGCTCCAGTACTATTGAGAACTTTTAATTGGGTGTTGAAGAGGAAAGAGATCCCGGCCTCATGGAGATATGCTATTATTTCTGTGTTACCAAAGGATGGAAAAGACAAATTGGAGTGCAGCAATTACCGACCGATTAGTGTACTGAATATAGATTATAAATTATTTACAACTGTCCTGTCCAAAAGAATTGAAAATATATTACCAGAACTGATCCACTTGGACCAAACTGGCTTTGTAAAACAAAGACAAACACAGGATAATACTAGGAGAACTTTGCACATAATAGATTGGATTATCGAACAAGGAATGGAAACAGCCATTATTAGTCTAGATGCCGAAAAGGCTTTTGACTCAGTCAGGTGGTCTTTTTTGTATAAAGTATTAGAAAAATTTGGCTTTCATAAATCTATTATCGAAGTATTTGAAGCCCTATACGATAAACCTTCTGCAAAAATAAAAATTAATGGTCACTTATCTAATCCATTCATCCTTGAAAGAGGAACGAGACAAGGCTGTTGCGCCTCACCTCTCCTCTTCTCTCTATTTATTGAGCCCCTGGCCCAGTGGATCAGACAAAATACAGACATCAAAGGAATAAATATGCCATCAGGAGAAAATAAATTGGCCTTATTTGCGGATGATGTATTGATATATTTATCACAACCCACACAGTCACTTCCAAAGCTTATGAACCTGCTAGAACAATATGGGTCGTATTCAGGATATAAACTTAATATACAAAAAACACAGGTAATCACCTTCAACTATAACCCACCTAACCACATCAGAAGCAAATACAAAATGAAATGGGACGCAGAATCAATTAGATACTTAGGGGTTAACTTAACAAAGGATATCACAAAATTATTTGATTCGAATTATAACCCCTTAAATTCCCAGTTGAAATCTGACATTTCGCGGTGGAATGTTATCCCTTTCTTGAGTCTAAGCTCCAGGGTGGAGTCCATTAAAATGAACGTATTGCCGAGATTGCTTTACCTTTTCCAGAATCTTCCAGTATCAATACCAACCAAGCAATTCATAGAATGGGATGTGATGATATCCAGGTATTTATGGCAGGGGAAAAAACCCAGGATTAAGTTTAAGACCTTACAACTAAGCAAAGAGAGTGGGGGTATGGGTCTCCCCTCCTTAAGAGAGTATTACTTAGCAGCACAGTTGAGGCCTCTGGTTTGCTTATGTACCCCAGCTTATTCTGCACGTTGGAAGGAAGTTGAAATTGAGCTACTAGAAGGGATGCCTATTGAAGCTACTATTGCAGATAATGAACTGTTAAATAAACAGCTGAACATAGGCAACCCTTGGTTAAACATACTATTGAGAACTTGGCAGGAAACTGCGAAAACTTGTAATATAAATGATTCAATCAAACTACTGCGATGGTGTGCTTATGACACCGAATTCATTCCAAACAGATCTGATGGTAAATTTAAAAAATGGGCTGCCAGAGGTCTAACAAATTATTTCTCATTTACGAAGGAGGGGACATTCCATAGTTTTGAGTACTTAAAGAACAGATACAATCTTGAGCAAAAGGATTTCTATAGATATCTTCAAGTTAGAAATTACTTTAACCAGAATCTGAGACCAAATTTAGGTAAAATAGAAACAGGAATTCTGAAAATTCTCTTGTTGGTATCAGAGTCTCCCTGTACTAAGATTATCTCTAAACTATATAAAGCTATACTCCATCACAAATCAGGAAATACCTGGTACATAAAAGAAAAGTGGGAAAGAGAAGGCAATTTGATTATAACAGAGGATGCTTGGAAAAGAATGTGTCTCGTACAATGGACTTCATCCTGCTCGACTATTTGGCGTGAATTCTGTTGGAAGAGTGTAATTAGGTTTTTTGTTACACCTTTACAAAAAAGATACGGGGGAGGGGGTTCCAGCTGCTGGAGACAATGTGGGATGGACAACGCCAATCATTTCCATGTTTTCTGGAGTTGTCCAGTCATTGTTCCTTATTGGCAGGAAATCCATAAACATATTAACAATGTATTTGGAGTCAATATCCCTTTTACAATTGATGCAATTTATATGGGAGACATTCAATTTGACGGATGGAGAAACAACGATAAAAAGTTGGTCCAGATTCTCCTAGCTGGAAGCAAAAAACTTATTACAAGAAACTGGCTGAAACCCCATCAACCCACTATAGATGAATGGATAGACATGATTTATGAAATTTATGTAATGGAGCGGCTGTCATATTCCCTTAAAGTCCAGAAAGATAGATTTTACATAATCTGGAGTAAATGGACTGAGTATATCAAACCTATAAGAATGGACTTCTCCTAAATTACTGAAGAAAGGTCAGGAAAACTGTTCTAGTGACTTAGGTTTTTCTTTTTCCTTTCTTTATTTATTTTTTAACCTGAACCTATTTATTTTGCTATATAGCTACACTGGCATTTTGTTTTCTGTACCTCTCCAATGTGGAAGCCTCCCATGTTCCTTTTTGTTAATAGTTTTTAACAATGTTACATAAAATGTTAAAAACATCTGAAAGAGCTACATAGAAATACGCATACGCAGGTAATTTGTGACTATTTAAACGATAATGTCATTGTATACATACACGTGCTTGAGGCTGTTTGTAACAGACAGTGGCATTGTCATTTGTAAATGCTCTTTCTAAATAAAAAATTAAAAAAAAAAAAAAAGAATACTCAAATGCCTCAAAATAATGGAGTCTCACTTTCGCATATCTCCATCTGATATTCTTTTGTTTTTCACCATTTCGCGATAATTATCGCAAGAAGAGTGTGCCCTTGCAAATGGAAAATGAAATGACGACGCATTTGGAGTTTGTTTACTCAAAGGACATCTCATTGGAGAAAGTAGATGCGGGACGTATGTTGTTTGCCCGAATGCAGAGATGTCAAAAGGATTCCAATTAAGCTCATAATTACCATCACCCTGACTGATCTACAGCAGCGAGGAAGCAGTTCAGTGTTTGAACTAGAGTGGAAATTGTCTCACGAACATCCTCCACCGAAGGCTTCATTGTCATTTGCCTCGTAGCAGTATGATACTTGAATTCTCTCATTAAGACGCTGACGCTCTCCTTAGTCTGGTTGTCATTCTCCTGCTGCACAGTCGTCTACTTATTCTAAATTACCACTGCTTCCAACTGTGTTCGAATGAAGCTGCACTGTACAAGGTGATGGAGTCTGTGACTGCTCACTCTCTCCTTTACTCCCTCATCTTGTCTGACAGTCCTGTCTTTTTTTTCTTTTTAAGATGACAGCAAGTAGTCCACCCTTCGGTTTCGGGGTCCTTTGCACTGAGAAGCAACAGAATACCTCAAGGCGAAAAACTCTTTGATTGAGTATTGATCTGGGATTGTCAGACAAGCAGAGATGACAAAGTTCACACTTGAGAACAAGGCATCGGCCTGCTGTGCATTTTCTGCAGTAATCAACTCTGCAGGGCAAAGAGAAGTATCCATCAGTCAGGAATTCGGAGGTCCTGTCAACACTGTGGCGATCTCGGATTATTTGGTCACCAATCTTGTCAAGACGCATGCCGTACAGTAGCACCAGTAATGGAATTGTCAAATCCTCGATATCATAGCTCATGCCTTACACCGCCATTGAGTAGAGGTGTTTTTTTTATTTTTTTGTAATGAAATTGTGGACAGAAATTGGAATGAATGGGACAACCTGAAAGACAAGAGTTTAAGAGAAGCTTGCATGGCACCTGTTGGCAGATGGATGGCTGTATTGACATGACGTTCCGAATGGGTGTATCCACGTGGAGTGATGGCGATGGATTTGGATGCATTTCTTTTCTTTTCCATTTATTTGTATTTTCTCTCTGACAGCTGGAAAAATGGTTTAGTGATGAAAATAAAACATATAGCGCTTGATAAAAATAGATTGCTGTCAGAGTCATATTTCCCTGAAGCTTTATAAAAATTGCTTTTTTTCTGCATTCATTTATCAAGAAATGCACTGGTTTGTTTAGTCCCATGAGTAAAAAGACTGGTAGAGTATTTATGTTGTAGACACACTACAGAGAACCTTCTAATTGCCTCCGTGAATGCTTTTATGGTACCGAGAAATGGAGGTATTTCGGCATCTGAATTGATTCCCGGAAGACTCCGGCCGTAATTGGATGAAAAGGCAACTCCACTCAGTCTAGAATATCTTATTTATGATTATTGACAAGCACCAATCATAGATGTATATGTTTTAATCTAAGAGCAGATGTTATTGCATGCATAACCCATTTTATTTTGCCGAGGATATTTTCATCCGAGACTTGAGCGCCATCTGAACTCTCATAACAAAGCTGATGCCATAACAACGAGACATCCACATTTTAATAAGCCGTATAATCATGAAAGATGTTTATTTTCTAGGCTGGATGCAACCATGTAACCCAACACTAAAGTATAACATTATAACTGTCAGCTACAGTTTCCTCCTGTGACCAGTTTTCTTTTTTTTTTTATACAGCCATCAAAAAGGATTCTGTCAGCACTTAGCCCTGCTAATGGCTTCACCATTTCTTGGTTTGGTGGTCCACCAATTTGTACAGAAACACGGACCCAAATGGATGTTTGAGTTTGGTCTTGACAGACAGGGTTTCCTTTGGCCTTTCATGACTCCCTGACTTTTTCTTTCCAGCGCCACCATAGCATTATTATTACCAGTGAAATGTCCTAACAGCTTTTGGACAGGTCTCTGTTCACAGAGACCTGTCCAAAAGCTGTTAGGACACCCCGAGAACACTAAGACATCGACTAATTAACAAAATTGATGACTCATTACTTTAACCGTATATTTTAAATGAAGAGAGCAAATATGTTCGAGTGCATAGGGCTTAGCATCGGCATGTTAGCACTGGGACTGTGAGCGTGTTAGCATTCTGAAGCTACGAGCGCTACCGTGTAAATTGCTAAGCAAAGCCGTTTTACTTAAACAACAATAACTGCTTTAAAGTAGGGTCAATTTACTGTTATCGTTCGCTCACAGCACTTATTTAGATATGTGCTTCTATGTTCTTCTTGTAGTGTTTACACTCGGGGGGCTTATTATCTCATAATCTCTTCATAGTTTGTTTTAATGTGTGTAATTAGCCTTATATCTTGTCTAACACAGTGAGAAGGAATTGCCTTAAAAGCTCAGCACCGTACACTATATATACACCGCTCAGGCATAACATTATGACCACCTTCCTAATAATGTGTAGATCTCCCTTGTGCCTCCAAAACAGTTGTGACTCATCAGAGAATGGGCATGGGCCTTCTGAGGTGTCTGGAAACAGAATATTGTTGGGGGAGATTACTTTTAGTAAATACATTTAAATATTACAATATAAAGAACAAATATTCAGAACTAAACTATTAAACGTAAGAGATCTGCTCACTAACTCTTCTGACCTCTTTTGCCATTTTCCTAGTAAGCACATCATAACTCTGCCCTCAAGGACGTGTCTCTTCTCTGAACTTTGTATCTTTGCTTTTCTACTTAAAGTCTCGTGACAGAAACTGAATACTGCAGAGGAAAAAAAAAAGGTCAGCAGCTTCAGCCTTGACATCCAACACAGCGCCTAAGTATTTATAATGCTGACACAGAAAAGACTCCAAGAAAAGTCGAGCACAGTTGCCAGAGACGAGTTGAGGACTAAAAAGCTCAAGCGCTGACACACAGACACACATAAGGACGAGGCAGATTAACTGTGCACTTACTAAGAATTAGAGATGTGAATTAACTAAATCACGTTTACTTTGACTACAATAGGAATTGAATACCAAGTGGTATGGACCTGCTTCCTTTAAACTGAAGACATGCAGTTTTTACCAATGTCCTAGGAGAGCAGTTGACCCCTTGTTAAATCTAGTTCTCTAGCCTCTGTCACAACACCCATTCACTGATATTTAGCTTTAGCTCTAAATGTCTTCAACCACCCTGTGTACTCATGTACCAAATCGAAAACCTGTCACATTTTCCATGTAAACCTGTAAATGATGAGAATGCTTTAGGATTTAGATTCACTTAACAACGGAGGGAGTTGGGATTTGTAAAATGCAGGAGAAATATTTAAGATCCAGCACTGTTTCATTGTGCAAAAGTTGACATTTATGCAAAGAAGAAGAAGAAGCAGGCTTCAGGTGACACCCATACTGTCTGACAGATTTCCAACAGGGCATCACTTTCTAAGTAGTATTCAAAGCAAAGTCAAAGACTCCTCCTCAGCTTCAAATCGTGGCTAGACGGAGGGTTTCTAAAAGGCCAGTGCATGGACTCCACAATGCTTTGTGAAAAGGAGGATCAGTTGTATTCAGAGCACACCAGGCAGACCAAAAGTGACCACACTGTCAAAAGATCAATACATCAGGCTTTGTTCACTGAGAGACAGCAAGGAACTTCACAGATACAGAACAAAATCAAAACAAGGCAGTTTAGTACCGTCTCAGGAAAGTAGCAGCTCCAAGGAGAGAGAAACAAGGCCAAGGCTGTCGTATTTACTGATTTGGGGAAGTAACAGAAGACCATGTCAAATGAGACGAACAGGAGAGAGAATCATACCAAACCAGCTGGTGAAACGTGTTGTTGGGAGTATATTGAAGTCTGGAGTTGGACACGTACATCAAACTGGCTCAATTCTTCAGAGACATGCTACATCCTTTGGTTTGTATCTTTGCGGAGAAGGACTCCTACTGCAGCGGGATAATGAGCCCAAACACACCTCTCAAAGCTTTGCAGGAACTACTGAAGATGAAAGAAGACCAAAGAGAGCCGTAACGGACTTTATTTCAGTCGCCTGACCTCAACCCTTCTGTACATTTATGGCTCTTGATGTCTGAGAACACTCTTTGTACACAAACACTCTTGGAAATATTGTGTGGTTATGCTGGGGAAGCACGGGTTATCGCGTTTTGCGCAAGCATGCGGAGTTCATGCAGCCTGAGTGCTGCTGTGGTTACAATACAGGGAACTTTTACAGTGAGGAAACTTTTCAGAATTATGATGTACATCTATCAGGCATAACATTATGACCACCTTCCTGATGTTATGTAGGTCTTCCTTGTGCCTCCAAAACGGTTGGGACTCATCAGAGAATGGACATGGGCCTTCTGAGGGTGTCCTGTTGTGTCTGGAAACAGAATGTTGTTAGTGGGGGGCGTCTGAGGGGAGCGGCCTCTGTGGATCATCCCACAGACACTTGATCACTTTGGGATCTAGTGAATTTGGAGGCCAGGTCAACACCTTGTGATGTTCTTCACAAAGTTTTCCAGAAAAATATTGGATTGTCACAAGATGGTCAATGGTATTCACTTCTCCTGTCAGTGGTTTTAATGTTTTGGTTGTCTAAAATATACACCATGTCTTTGCATCATTTAAATAGATATATATTTTTAGACATAGGTTATCATTAGCTGTGAGTGTGGCAGATGGTTCTTTGAGGACAAGTAGTAATTGTTTGACATTATCACCATTTTATGGTATTTTTTGATGAATCCATAGTCGGTATTGTAGGACTGGATGTATAAATCGCATATTTGGGATGTCACAAAGCCCGTTCATCCGTCCTGGTCTGACAGTCGTGTCCCACAAATCACTGTGCTCACTGTCCTCCTCGTAGAAGTCGATTACACCGAGTTGCCTCATTCACTTTCATCTCCACCCAGAGGAACAATGACCTCAAACTTGTAATGAAATTATGCTAATGATGGCACCCCAGATTGGGTCTTTTCTTTCCTGTTGTATTGCACTCTAGCCATGCTGATAATTCTTCACACGCTGTGTGTGTGTGTGTAGTGACAGGTCATTCCAAGCTGTGGATATAGGCTGTCTCCATTTGATATCGGGGGCTCCGTGGGGACCATACCATCTGTTGCAGTACTCCTTGATCTCCTTCACTCTGTAAAATGAATTAGGAGCGCTATATATATATATATATATATATATATATATATGGAAGGCATATACAGTAGTATTTACACACATAGCCAAGGTGGCTGTGCTCTCTTTCTTGATGGAAGCGGAGATTCAGTCTGCCACGGCTGATATATTTTTGAGTGACATTTTATCTCTGCAATCTCGTTGATCTTAATGAGATTTCTGCCCTTCATCAGCGTATGTGCACGCATCAGTGTCAATGCGTGTGGCTGCCGCGGCTTCGGTTAAGTGGAAAAAGAGCACTTAGCCCACTTGCAAGACTGCCTTACTAAAAACCTTGTTCAGGTCGATTACTCAAGCCAGTAAGCTGAAAAACATATATATTTTTTTATTTTATTTTTTAATAGAGGAGCACGGTAACATGATTATTAAGATCATCAATATAATTAACAGTTAGGATGCTGATAAAATTATACACTGGATGAATTAGATGCTTTAGGAACTAGTTTGTCTGGATTATAATAGCTTCATAGCTTTTCCGAAATGCATACCTGATATCAAATGAAAATCAGTACCTTAATAATAGAAATTAGAGTTTCAGTTGTCACTCATAAGGAGTAAGCAACATTTTTTAAAACAGAGGCTTTTTAAATTGTGATTTGTGCATATTTTACATCAATTGGCTACAGCGATTTGTCTGGAATGACTTTTTACTTTGCATGATATACATAGACAATGGCATGGACTTGCAAATTATGCACAAAATAAAGATTGTGCAGATAATTATTCAGTTTTCTTTTAAGTCATTGTTATACACTGAACTCATTGTCATGCTGATGAAACCAATCGAGATGCCTTGATTTGCAACACACTTTCATTAACATGGACAAAGACATCAGAATATAAAAAATGCACATGGTCAGAAGAACAGCACTGTGACTAAGTGTGCCAAGAAAATACACCACCACCACCACCAGAAGCCTGGACTGTTGGCAAGGCGGTTGGGTCTTCGGATTAATGCTGCCGACTCCTGCTTCCGACCCCACCATCTGTGTGCCTCAGCAGAAATCCAAATTCATTAGACAAGGTTACATTCTCCAAGGTAATTTTTTCACTTGAGTGGCAACTTTTAAAATGACTGCCTGGTTCACACCTGATATCAGAAACGCCTATCGTGACTGACAGGCCGGCAAGTCTCCTTAAATGATGAGCTCTGGCCTGAATGTTTAAGTTTCTTTTCAGGGCTTTCTGGCTTGGAGAAAAGGTCTATTATAAGCCAGCATTGTAGATTTTCTTAATCTTAACCAAAGAGTTTTGTTGACAAGGTGGGACTGATACTGAAAAGAAATTAAAATAATAAGACAGAAAATGAACTCCCACAGGACGGGCCCTGTGCTATGGCAAAACTAGTTTTGTTATCTTGAGCTTCTAAATAATTAACTTTTGATCCTGAGATAAAGACATGAATTCAAGATTGCCCATTCTGTCAACTTAAACCATTTACATTCTCTCCTGACCTCTGATTTTTGTTTGCAGAACTGCACCTCACTGAATTTCTTTTGCATCACTATGAGTTAACTATGAGACTTTTCCCAGGAGAACACCATCTTCAGGCCACTCGAAATACCTCTGTCGACCCACGGTCCCATGACCCAAGTCGGCGAGATCAAAACTTTTCCTCGGTCAGATGGTCTTCACATGTTTGTTTTTTGTTTTGTTTTTTAATTGGATCTTCATGTTTTTATGCATTGCACTGCTGGATTGTCTAATCAGATAATTGCATGAATAAGCAGGTGTGCAGGTGTTCCTAATAAAGTGCTTGGTGGGTGCATGTAAGAAAATGGCTTATGTGTGCAAATTCATGTATAATATTCAAATTGACTTTCCGGACTGTGAAGACGGGCGTAACAAAGTGTAATGTGACTGTTTGAGGAGTTGCAGCTTCTAAAAAAAGTGGTGCCTGTCGCTTACCTCCTGACGTATATTAAATCTGAAGCTCATTTTTTTGTCATTTTGTAAGCTAGCATCTGTGGCCATCTGTCTTTTTTTCTTTGTTTTTTTTTTATTGGAAAAGCATCTGCAAAATCCAGGTGTAAGACAGGTGAAACAAAATAGCACGCCAATTTTAACAAGTAGAACAATTTAGACAGTGCTCGATCTGTAACATTTCATATTCAGCTGCAGTACTTTTGGCGATCCCAGGACCTGATGATTAGGACTAATGCACATAGAGCCTATGGCTAATCAGGTACATCCCATAGCAAGAGCACAGATAAGGACAAATCTACATGATAGGAACTTTTCCTAAATAACTTCACTGGAAGCGAACTCTTTAAAAAAGTTAATAAGTGGCTGCTACTTTAAGTAGAAATTATCCAAGGAGCCTCTAATAGAAAAATGTATTTTCTCCAACTTCAAAAAAGATCTGCCATCAAGTAGTTAAAGTTTAAAAGATGGAGGCTGGTGGGACGTACGCTGCAGGAGAATCTGTGTGCGTGAGATAAACCAAGTAAAGGCTATTGTCTTAGTTTGGACTTTTGTTTTGACATTTGCCTCTGGTGATCTGGCAGACATGGCTGTATAGGGTGGAAGGTGAATGTTGGACCTGCAGTATGTCAGAGATTTCCTTAAGGCGCCGTGTTTTAAGCTCACTTTGCAGTTGCTTCCCTCAGGCTGTGATAGTTGCTACTTGGTCTGAAGTCAGGGAAAAGTCAAAGAAGTCATTAACTGTACATGTGGTCATAATGACATGACTGAAGATGCACTGTGAATGACCTCAGAACCATACAATAACTCCTAGCTCAAGTGTCAAACATCGCTAGAGACAAATGAATGTGGATGCCCATTGGCCTCTGGTTGCATCAGAAATGGAAAAAAAAAAAAAAAGGTCGGAGTGTAGGCGAAGCAGCGTGGATGTTCACATTTCACATAACGAGTTATTGTGTTTTCAGAGTAACCCACCTTTGACTGGCTTTCATGCTGCGGGTGTTCCGAGATGAATGCTTTTTTTTTTTTGTTTAATAGATATGGAATAGGCTCTTATCTCTGCCAGTGAAGATCTTAAAGCCTCCGTGTTCTATTGAAGTCGCTTAGATTCACTGCTGGGTGAAGATAACAAAGTTCTGCAAAAGCAAAACTGACTCTGGAAGTGAGTAAAATTTATTTAAACAGTAAATGTCATGCACATGTTAATTCGGCCCGATAGTCAATTAAAGGGCCAGTGCTGATGACGAGATTTCAGTTCTTAGTAGGTGCATCTAAAAATCAGGCATAACATTATGACCATTGATATTGTGTAGGTCTTCCTTGTGCCTCCAAAACAGTTGGGACTCTGTCCATTCTCTGGGATCACACGATGGACATGGGCCTTCTGATGGTGTCCTGCTGTGCCTGGCAACAGAATATTGTTATTTAGGGCTTTTGGCTCCTATTGGTTGAGGGGAGGGGCCTCTGTGGATCATCCCACAGACACTTGATCAGTTTAGGATCTAGTGAATTTGGAGGCCAGGAGTTGTACCTAAAATGTTTTTGTGTGTGTGAGTGTGTCAGGCTGCATCCTGCTGGGGATGGCTGCTGCCATCAAGGTGTGTCATTGCTATGGGTTCGAAATGCCTGGTCTGGTCTAGGTGGGTTCTACATGTCTAAGTAACATCCACATAAATGCCAGGTCCTAAAGTCTCCCAGCAGAACATTGAATTGTCACAAGATGGTCAATGTCATTTACTTCTCCTATAAGTGGTTTTAATGTTGTGGCTGGTCGGAGTTTTTGTGTTTTGCTAGTTTATTCTTCCGTCATGTGCACGGCAGCTTTTAAGGCCACACTGACCATGTGTGCGTCACAGCCTTTAAACACAATGCCTCCTGTTCCCTGGCTTCAGTCGTGGATTACAGTAGAAAATGTGCACAATCCCATTTGTTGCAGCAAATACCCCCCCAATCTCTGCGGGCTCACCGGCTGTGCAGCATCCATCACCCATCGCTGTCAGCCCAAGCCTCCCTAACCCATCCACGCATCCCTGCAACTTCTCCACAGTGTGCTATTTAACACCAGGCAGCAGTTCTTTATTGCCTCCAAAGCCAAATCTCCTCAACACTGTGTTGTGGTTCACATGGCTCAAGTGTAGACAGAGGAAATGTAATGCTGTCCATTACATTGCCATCAGCGCCTCCTCTCTAGCTGCAGCTATCTGATATCAACATCTGCAGTGACCATGTAATATGCTCGCCGCCTGGCCCATGTATTTGCTACGAGAAAACATCCTGGAAAAGGGAACTGTCAGCCTATTACTCAAGGTTCGGTGTATCTCTCTGCCAGGATTTGAGGTCAACATATCGCATCTTTGCACGTTATTACTTCCCTTTGTTTATAATGCGGACTTCTTATGAGTATCCAAGCAGCACTGCAGAATTAAAATGCGTTGTTTGTGTACGTGATGAGGCTCCTGGTAATGTTTCATATTGCATTCATTATTATTGCAAGAGCCGGGTGGTGTTAGGTGAAGGCAACATCGTGGTTATGGCTGTCAATTGCAATCCTGGGACAGGAACGGCGCTCCCGCGCAACTTGGGAGTACTGACCACCACAACCTCCACAACCTAAAAGATATTAATGCAGATTAGTTTTTTTCTAGACACCACAAAAGGGATGTGAGTAAAAATGTACCGTGAGCATCATCATGCTAAACGCCGCTTTCAAACACTTGATTGATTCCAAGTTCAGAGTAAACATCCCTCATTCGTCTTCGCCCCCAGCAGCCTGGATTGTCGGTGCAACGCTACAACACAGGTTAGGTCTGTGGATTTATGCTGCTGACACCCACTTCTGACCCCACTATCTGTACGCCTCAAAAGACATCAAGATTCACAAGACCACACTACATTCTTTACACTCTTAAGCTGTCTAGTTTTGGTCATCCCGCCCATTGATTTCTGCTTTTGACTGATGAGGAGTATCTCGACCTGGTCTTTGGCTGCTTTTGAAAATCTGCCTCGAGCTTCGACGCCTTGTGCATCCTAAAATGTTTTTCTGCTCACCGCTAGCTGTGAAATGCGGCCGTCTTGTTTACCTTAACCCTTCCATCACCTCCAGTCCTTCTAGCCTCCATCATCTGACTTGTCTGGCTAATCGGCCATGATCGTAATCGTCATGATCGCATTATATTTTACGTGTTGCACCGATAATTGCATGAATACACGTAGGCGTACATGTGTTTTTGCATCAAATTTTAAATCTAAAATTCACTTGCTTTCCACCAGTTCCTAACAGAACTATCTTGGCTTGCATGTCATATTGTTTCACCGTCTCCACATTCAGTTGTCCTCCTAGGACATCGGTAGCATCCATATCACATAATCAAAAAGAAATAGTTCACATCGAAAGTATTTCTTCATGCTTATGTAAACGTATCTACTGTATATTCCTAAAGCGCATTGAGGCAGCATTTAAAAGTGTTTTTTTGTTTGTTTTTTTCCATCAAGTAATCCTGTTCTTCTCTACATGAGCACAATGTATTGTTCGCCAGTGTTTTGCTGCTAATACGCCTCCACTTGTCTTCCTTGATTGTTGATGGAATCCAAGTTGTGTGCGAGCGGCGCTCTAAATAAATAGTTTTAAATGGAAATGAATTCCATCATCCTCATACACTTCAAAGGCCCCCTTTCATTACGCTGTTCCTCCGTGACTCACGGGGAGACATAAGGCGCGCCGCCCCGTAGCTGAGAGCGCTACGTCAGTTTGAAGAAATCGGAGCATCCGTCAGAGTGATATTGTATGTCTTTGACAAGTTAAAGGTCAGGCTGAGAGATTTCTGCCCCTCCTGCTGCCCTCAAGCCATGTTTTTGAACATCTGTCAGTGTTTCATAGCTCGTCAGTCCTAACAAAGCTATTCAGAAAGTAATATTTCTTTATAAAGAATTGATTCAGCCGTGTATTGACTTTGGTTTAATGTAATTGTTTTGGCAGTATCATATCTTCTCATTGTTGTTTTCGTTGTTGTCCTTTTAGCGTGTAGCTGAACTCACCGTCATGCTGTAATTGTAGCTGCGGCCAATTTGAAACCACTCATCATTCTGTGTGGTTTCTCAGCATCTACTTTTACACTGATCAGCCATAACATTATGAATGACTCGTCATAACCACTGGTGAGGTGAATAACACGGATTATGTCGGTGTCCTAGCACATGTTAGGCATATAAGGTAGTAAGTAAACATTTTGTCCTCAAATTAAATGTGTTCAATGCAGTAATATGGACAAGTTTAGGTTAAGAAGATGTGCAAATGAAAACTACTGCTTTTTTCAACCTGGACATTATTTCTGGCATAAAATAAGATTGTTTACTCATGTATGTGTAATTTGAAGTCAGTCGGGTGATAATTAGATCAGCATTTAGCCATATACTGGGAGTGACTGGGGCAGTGAAACGCAGCCTCTAAATAACACGTCTGACTGTGAACGTTTGTTCATTTCAACAATATTTTGTTACTGTATGCTAGTGCTATTCTCCGTTGAGTCTGGAGTTACCGGTTATCATCATCCGGGGTCTATAGATTGACCTACAGACCTCGGATGATGTCATCTCTGAGCGCTACGGTTCGTCCACAACCTCGGAATTGGAAAAATATTCAGCCATGTTGCAGAAAACTAGCAATAGCACATTACAGGTAAACAAGCCGACCATCGTGTGTGCATTATATGGACATACACTGTTCTAATTATCTCCTGAATGACTACAAATGACACAAACGTTATATGGGTGAGTTGTATTTTATGCCAGAAATAAGGTCCAGGTTGTAAAAAAAAAAACTAGTTCCCCTTTAAGGAGAGACGAAGCAAAACTAAATGCAAAGAATCCAGTGGCGTGCATATTTATATGCATGGCTGATCCAGAACTAGCTTAATATTTTATTTAGCTACTGTAGCTCAAATTGCTGAGAATATTAACCCTGGTTCAGAACAAACATAGCGTGACAGTTTGTTTTGTGTAGGGCTGCATAGCTGCAGAGCAGTAGGGGTGCCAAGGCTGGTACCTGCAACGGGGAATATTGGAAGAAGGTGGCTTGGTCTGTTGTATCACAGTCATCTGGGAGACATACTGCACCAGGATGCAAGGAACAACCATTTTCCATTGCCATAGGGAGTGTAGTGACTCTACACCAATCTTCGGGTGGTGGTATATGTATCCCAGTATCCACATAAACGCAATTTCTTCCTAGAAGAATAATGAAATTATCAGCATTATTCACCCCACAGCTTGGTTTTATTTATGTTGTGGCTTATTGGTGTGTGTATTGATAAATTGTTTGAACAAGAATTATAAATGAGAGACAGAAATATCAAGTCTTCAAATGCGCTCCACTTCTCTGAACAAAAGTCACTTGAGGTGGCTTTTTCTACCGTATAGTTTGTTTTGCATTGAGCCGTTTGCCTGAAATATTAACATGTTAAAAAAGAAATGAATCTGTTTCTGTAACACGGTGAAGTATGGCTAATAACCTTAAAAGCACTTTTTCTAACCGACTGCCGCGATAATCGTAAAAAAACCTACTGCTTTCACATCCTTTGCTGTTGCCGGGAAGTGAAACATGGCGACAGCTTCAATGGTCCCTTCTCCTTATTTATTTCAGATTTATGATACTTAAGTGACTTATGAAAGATGTGTTTTGCTCATCTTCACTTGGATGCTTGGCCTTCGCTGTATAGGATGATGAAGTGCGTGTTGCGGCGTTTGACAATGAAAAGGATGTTTTCACATCCATTTGCTGAATGGGAGTTTCTCGGCGCTCACATTAAATCTGGCAACAAGATTTGTGGCGTCAAACGCTGTCGGTTCTGGAAGGCTTGATTCATCCCCTCAGTTTTTTTTTTTTTCGTGAGATTAATTACGCTTTTTTGTGATAAACACATAAACACAGATTTTTATTTAAGCTTCAGTATCTTATACGTCTGAGTATGTCATTACACAAAATGCAATCCATTATGGCCAAGGGATTTAAGAAGAGCAACCTTTGTTGTCTCAGGCTACATGGGGAATTTGTTCTCTGCATTTGTACAAACACAAGGTAGTGGACACAACTAAACTACAACTGACCTTCCAGTCTCTGGTCCGCTTCTCTAACCACTAGGCCGCAGGGAGTACATGTCAGATAAGTGCTGCAGTCGTTTTACTTTAACACTGCTAAGCACCTTTTGGACCTTATTTTAAATTAAATGCAAAATAATCTTTCTTCTCTTGCTCCACAAAGAATGCTGACTGTTTGTAACACAACTTTTTTCTTTCTAATTGCCTGCTATATCATCTCTACTGGCGTCCTGTACTGTTTGCAAGCTCAGTGATTGCCATGCGCTGCACATGATTATAATCCTAAGAGTCAAGGACAAACAACTGAAACGGCAATGCAGCAATGCATAGCTTCCACCCTGAAAGTACTTTTGAACTACTTGGAAAGAATGAAGACAACAAAGAGGACCAAGAATAAGGAAGAAACTGTACATGTGACAAATATACTTAGGATAAAGGGCATCAAGATGTTTGGATTGCTTCAGTGCCATTGATTGTGTTCCTGTGGTGTGTAAATCAAGTACAATGACAGAACAGAGTTGTGCTCAAGCAGCCACTTAAAACCTCCACCGCCGCCGTGCTTTCATTATATGGTGCCTCTTACATGCAGCTTAAAGTTTCCTGGTAATTTACTAAGAGGCTGATCTGTTAGGAGCACACTTGTCCATGCACTGTTATAGAAAAAGAAGATTTTTTATTCTTTTTTTTTTTCATTTTACTGCTCAGCTCTTTTCTGTGCACTTCTGTCCTTGAGCGTACCGCGTGTCCTGATGAATCCTTTCTGGCAGCTGAAAACTCTATTAAAGTTTTAATAAATACTAAGATCTCTAAGGGCAGCAAGTTTTAGATTTTCATTGAGACGCGTATCAGTTGCAGAATTATTACCACTATTTCAGCGCGACTTTATCGTGAGGTCAGGCGGTTTCAGCAGGCAGCAAGAAAATGTGTTAGATTCATGTTCCTTCCTCCTGCTTCTCCCCGCTCTGTACAGTACGTTTTATCCGCTGGACCTTGTGGTGACATTATCTCACTGCTCTGCTTATACCTTCCTTTGTCTCCTTTCCCTTATCGCCCCCTGTAGAGCTGTAACCCTCTTATAAAGTGTTGTGGATCCACTGACCACATTATCCCCCTCCATGCATAATCTGCTCCCTCCCTCTTTCACTCTGTCGCACACTTCTTAATATCTTTTTGAGATCATTCGCTGACATAATGCATTTCCCTAGTGCACACATGGGGCTGCACAGACTAGTCAGTTTGTCGACTTCACTGCTGTGTCATGACGCTTTGAGCATCATGTCGACTACTTACTGATCACATGGCAGTAACGTGGAAAAACTTCACTAAGGGTGAAGCCCATACCACCGTGACATGCAGAATATGTAAGTCAGTCCTGAGATGCAACAAAAGTACTACCTCAATGCACTCACAAGGCATCCGACAGTGTCATTGTCAAACACATTAGACCTTTAGCTGCAGGACAAGGAGAAGGCTATCCCATTTTGCAACATGCTATGGAGTCTTATTAAGGTCCCTTTGAGTTGCAGCCTGTTTTTATACAGGCTGTACGTATCTGCAGCTCACAGTGTGTAGCCATGAGATGTCTGTACTAAGCATATGCATCCAGGTCAAGAATATTCTAAGCAAAGCATTACTTTCTACTGTGTTTTTATTAGTGATGTGATCAGTGACTAGACAGATTCAACTTGACTAGTTCGTGGCATTCTTGACAAACGTGTCAACTTTAGAAAAGCGGATCTCATGGAAACACCTAGTGCCTACCCTTTAACCAAACAAAAATCAAGGCTTACCCTCAAACAGACCTTTGAGAGGATGTAAACAAAGTGACGATTGTCTGTGAAGGTTCTCAGTCATCCAGGTCATGGTTTATCCCAAAGTATATACCTTAGGGGTTAAAGACATCTAAGTATCAAGCAAGTTTCTCATGGCCTACAACGTGCTGCAACGTCTTAAAAAAACTCCAGTTGCCCTTCTTTAACGTATTTGGATGAAATGATGATTGGCCAAAATGTCTTCAGTTTTCCTAAATGGCCTATTTATTATGGTCTATACTCACAGAGATACCTGGACATGTATAGGTGCAGTTTATATGACATCTTTTACTTTGTATAGATGTAAGCCTGACTGCAGTCACTACCTGCATAACCATAGACACAAGTCTTGCTCTGTATCTGCTTTTGGGGAGGCAAACAGTATGAGGGTGAGGTGGAACGTCTTCCGAAAAGAACATTTTGTCTAGATGTCACAGAGTGGCACAATGTGACCCCACAATGCCAAATGTGCTGCTTGTTTCCTCTTAATTAGTGATTGAATATCATACACCGGTGCCATTTGCACGTTATTTCCACAGTGGACAGTGATGCATAATGTTGGGCTGCACGTAAATGCCACGCACATACAAACAAAACACATTTCACGTGCAATAAATGTTCACCTGAAGCTTGCCCTGCGCGTTAAAACTTTTGTGTGAGAAAGTTTTTCTGGAGTTGCTCTGTTGGGAACTGATTATACCCCTGCAAACGTCTACATCAGTCAAATAGTTTTATAGAGGACTTTATGTGGTGATGGACATTAGAGTCATACATGTCATCTGTGCACCGAGTTGAGTTGAATTCCTTGTTGTAGGAGTAACGTTCGCCTTCCCTCTGTGTTGGTTGAAATACGCCACATAATAAAATCGCGTTGCCAATTTGGTCTCCGGCTATGCTAGTAAATAACAACAGCATCAAATTAGTCAAATAATGGAAGTTTCCGTCTGCCCCCCTTAGCTTCTTTATTTTTTTTCCTTCCACGATCCTGCATTCAGAAACCATGGCTAATGGACAGCGCTCATCAAAGGGATTTCGCTGATTTAATGAACTCCACGTAAAAATGCAGCAAACAATATCTTAGCAAACGAGGACCCTACAGTGTACAGTGGCTTTGATCCACTGCTAGGACTAATTCCATGCCCTGCATCACTCTTCCTCTCCTCCTCGTCCCTCTGCTCTGCTGTACTGTAGCTAGCTGCGGCGCACTGATTGCCTCCTTTTTTCTTTTTTTTCTTTTTTCCTGGGTGCGATCAGATGAATGCCCACTAATAGGTTTTCAGTTTTATTCACTGAGCCCCTAGTACAGAATTAAAGGGGATTTTCCGGGGGTAATTAATTGAAGTGTCCCTTTAAAGGGGAAGTATCTTTTGTCTTGATTTAGTGAGTGAAGTCATTAGCCCGAGCCTCGGTGATGGACGAGCAGAGAGACTGTGGATTTGTGAATCACACACTCCCTCCTGGGTTACTTGAGCACTTATCAGAACTTTATTGGAACTTATTGTCCCCCGAGTGAAGCGACTACATGGAGCTTTATTGTTTATGTTACGGGGCTTCTAATTTATCTACAGCAATATGTTTCTTTTCCACTGAAATGAATTGCGTTTCTTTGTTGTTGGGAGTAATACCCAGAGGACGAGATGAAAACCGAATACTGGCGGCTCCACTGTTGTGCTTTTTTTTTTTTGTGACTGATGTAATCTGTGAGACCGTATGCTTGTGTATGTTTAAACCTCAGTCGGAATGAATTTGTGTATGCTTTGTATCTATTATTTATCATGTGGATTTCACACAGAGGTGTCTCTAAAGGGAACGATGTAATGCACGTGTTCCTCGTCCCTACAGTTACAGTCCCTGTTCAGTCTGGTGGGTGTCGGCAGACATGGCCGTCCTCGCCACAGACGCCAGTTATCAGCCACAACGTTAAAACCACTGACAGGAGAAGTAAATGACATCGACCATCTTGTGACAATCCAGTGTTCTGCTGGGAAACGTTAGGACCTGGGATTCATTTGTGTGGATGTTACTTAGACATGTAGCACCCACCTAGACCAGACCAGGCACCCCCACCCCAAAGCAATGACACTCCTTGATGGCATCAGCAAAAGCGGATTAGGAACAACTCAGAAAACATGAAGAACTGCACGAAGTACTAACCTGGCCTCCAAATTAACTAGATCCCAAACTGATCAAGTAGCTGTGGGATGGTCCACAGAGGTCCCTCCCTTCAACCCATAGGACCCTAAGGCCCCCCCACTAACAACATTCTGTTGCCAGACACCACAGTACACCCCCAGAAGGCCCATGTCCATTCTCTGATGCTGTTTTGGAGGCACCAAGGAGACCTACACAATATTAGGAGGATGGTCATAATGTTATGCCAGACAAAAAAAACAAAAAAACAAAAAAATGATTGGCAAACTTGATTGCCGGTCTCCACACGTGTGGAATGAACTGCCAGAGGCCGCACAGATAACATTTGCAGTTTCTTTCCCCAGCTCGCCTCCGGTAATGCCTCCAGTTACTCCGATGCCTCTCCGTGGAGCAAAACAGTCTCTTATTAGTGCATTTACTCCTTTTTATTCCAGTTTAACTCATGTCACAGTTACACTAAAAGAAGCAGTGTTTGTACAGGCAATGCTTTTGGCAACTGTGTGTGACTCATCTACTCATTAGAGCTGCAGGTCTTTAAAAAATTTTCGGAGATTCAGAGAAATGTGCAACAAATACACTGGTAAACTGCTCCAAAATACTTATGCAAAGCTTGTCTTTCATCCTGGATAATTATAATGTTTATTAAATATATTCTTTTCACCAGTATTATACATTCAGCTATTACATTTGTGCTCTCAATCAGGGCGTTCTCCTCTCTAGCTGACTTCAGTCTTTCCTGTATTTGCATATCTTTGCATGTCCCCTCCTCTCCTGCTGGCATAATGAGTGCTACAGGTCCCGTGAAGGAGTCAAATGTCAGGCCCTGAGGCTGGGAGTCGGTCCACAGAGCATAATGGCCAGCTGAACCAACGTCCTCCCGTGACCCAAACAGAGGAGTGAGGAGGTAAATGTCAACTAGATGTGAGGGGAAGAAATGATAAAGGGGCGGAGACGAAAACCAGAAGACGCATCCAAGAACCGTTTTACTAACGAAAAAGGAGTAACGAGTGGAAAGAGTGAGACAAAACAGGATGGAAAGCTGTTAAATAAGGTGCAAGGAGCCGAGGAGAACTGATCAAGAAACAAACAAACAAAAAAAAGGCGAGAAAAGAGTGAAGGTGGTAAATGAAGGTTAAAGCAAAGTGATATTTTTCAGGATTCTCCGAAGCTGTTGACTCAGCTATGCATGGAGCACAGTCGCGTCCATAATCAGCAAACTCAATAAACATCCATGTCTATTGATTAAGGAGAAATTTCAGAGAAACGCCGCGTGATCCCATCATTAGAGGAAGTCTAATTACCTTATTGCTGTGATGCCAACAGATCTTTCCAAATATTTCATGTTTCTCATTTTCTGCCAATGAAGCTCCTTCATTTATCTAAGAAGGCATAGAAGTGGCAGAATGTGTTTTTTGTTGTTTTAAGATTAATTAATAGTCTCAGTCTGTGCGCACCGTTAAACAGAATCATGCCAGAATCTACTTAGCATGCTCATCCAGCAAAAAGCCACCGTAAAGAAATGTTGGCGAGATCTACAAAGGCCAACTCACTCTATAAAAGTGAATCTGGAAGCATCTCCGCCGGGACGCGGAGGGGGGATTCTTATTACGATCATGCTCATGTAGTGGGTGGATTGTAAAAGCCGCGCCTCCTTAAAACGAGCAGTCAAAGAAAGCTGGAACGACCTGCGCGCAGTGATTTCCAGCCCTGTCATTGCACCTCCAACCACGTCTCTCCGTTCCGCGGTTGGCTTTAAGGATGAGTTTCTGAGCCAAGGTTGAGTCACGAGGTGAGACTTTCATCTTAACTAGACTAAAGAATATGGACTGAAGGCTCAAGGCAACTCATCAAAATGCAAGACCCCGGAGAGCTATTAGAATGAAAGATCACAACCTCTCACACAGGATTTTATGCAGGAAGTATGCCAACTATTAAGAGACTGATTACACAAAAAAAGAGCCAGACAATGGTGGTCCTGCAGAAAGTGAGGTATTATCTCATGGGACTTTGCAAAAAAGAAAAATTGCTTATGCTAAGTCACACATTGTCTTCTACCTTTTCTATCTTCCCACGTCTTTTGGTAATTTATAAGCCTAAAATCTAAAGAGCGACATAGTCCTTATTAATACCAGGCAATTAAGAGAACCGGCCATTAGTCAGTGCGCCAATTGAAAGAAAACTAAATGAACAGAGAACCATAAAGAATGGACGCTTCCAGGTATGGCAGAGTAACTGAATGCGTAAGTGACACATTTTAAATGGGAGGATAAGATGTGTGTGGCTTCACAATGATTTCACGTCCAAGTGCGCAGTTTTAAAGCGCTGCCTATATTAAAATGAATGAGTAAGAATGAACATCTCTCAGGTTATCATAAAAAAATAAATAAAGGCGTAGATCATGACTGTGGCAGACGCTGGATCAAGGCGACGATGTAACGTCTATTAACAGAGGTGTGTGTTCCCGTAATTCCACATTTAATGGGGTCATCTTCAACATACGTGATCACACCTTCTTACTACTTAATGTTCGGTTAGTATTAGGTGACATGAAACCATTTCATAAAAGATTACATGCACAGATTAGGCACAACATTATGACCACCTTTTGAATATTGCACAGGTTGTTAGTGGGGGCCTTTGGGGTATTATGGGTTGATCAGTATGGGATCTAGTGCATTTGGAGGTCAGGTCTGGACCTTGTGCAGTTCTTCATGTTTTTTTTTTGTTGTTGTTTTTTTTTTAGTTTTTCCTAAAGTGTTTTTGTGTGTGTGTCTGTGTCAGGCTGCATCCTGCTGGGGATGGCTGCTGCTATCAAGGAGTGTCATTGCTATGGGGTGGGGGTGCCTGGTCTGGTCTAGGTGGGTGCTACATGTCTAAGTTACATCCACATGAATGAATACCAGGTGTAATGGAAAATCCAATAATTTGAGCTGCCCACCTCTCTTGTCTGAAGACCCTTCTCTTTAACGAGTTGCATTTGATACCTGCAGAAGACAAAGGAGCATGAAACCTATCGTCTTCCCAACCTTAGGGTCTTTCCTTCAACATTACCACTCGGGCGGGGACTGATCTTTAAATAAAACTTGTTTCATTATTCACCAACAACAAATGGCAAAGAATTTCCACAACGTAGGTCCTGAAGTTTCCCAGCAGGTCACTGAATTGTCACAAGATGGTCAGTCAGTGTTATTTACTTCTCCTGTCAGTGGTTTTAATGTTGTGGCTGATCGGTGCGTGTATATATATATACATAAAAACTTCATGCTCATTGTTAATTGTATTTCGTATGAAAAGCTAAATCATATTAGCGTCCCAAGGTTACATACTTACAAACTGCTTATTACCAAAAATAAAGTTTGCTGATTGGCTGTAATATGACCGTGACACCAGATCAGAACAGAATGAAAAGTACAGATGATTAGATTCACCAAAAAAAATAAAAAAATAAATCATGGTTAAAATATTCCTTTCTTCCGCTGTAGAATGTAGATGACAGTGTTGTGGCCTGTCTCTGTTAAGCACTCTTCATGTAACAACTGTAAGTGGTCTGTGATTATGATTCAGTCTCTAGTGGTAGTTTAACTGCTTTGAGCTGTCACCAGAGAAAGGGCATTTGGGGCGTTAATTGACAAAAAAAAAATAAAAAAATAAATGACTGGTCCACAGAGACTTTGACCCAATAAGCACATTCATGCATATTCACACTGAAAGCATTCACTGGCCTTCATTCTCACTCCGCTCTTTACGCTGTTCTCCTGCGCTCTCTCTCTCTCTGTCTTTTTTTCTGTTTAAATGATTCAATGCACTTCATTTATTTTTTCAATTATCAAGTTAAGATGTGATTTCATTACCGAGCTTTGATTGTCATTGCGTACTCTGAAGTTGTTTGGCAGGCTCCTCTGTTCATTACCTTGATGTTATTTATATTCTCATTAGCAAATGTGTCACCGGTATGCTGTGATGGAAAAAATAACGCCGTCCTTGCTGTCACTCATTTGAAACTGTGCATCGGAGCTAGCCCGGATATTTTATGTTACCCTTCAATCTGAGCCCTCTGCCTATATATATCAAAGTGCTTCTTTTCATTATGAGACGCTAAATATCTGTATTTTGACCTTGTTTTCGGAATGGATTGCAACCGGTTGCGTCTACCGCAAATTGTATATAATCTTGCTTCTGCCGGTTCTCCAGCTGAGGCCACGCTGAGAAGATGGAACGAAGGAACAGCATTGTGAGGGAGGCGGGAAAGGGCAGCTGGACCGCATTTCACTTCATTTACTCGGCTGTCAGCTCCGAGCTCATTATCTCATATTTAGTTTTCCGTGCAGCCGAGCCGCACAACGGCTCTCCGCGTACACGGCTTCAGCTGCTGTTCTTATTGCGTCTAAATTCATTTATTGAGAGAAGTTTTTCTGACCAACTGAAACGTCAAAACTTTCTGAAAACTGTAATATTAAAATTTGAAACAAGCTGCAAATGGATCTCTGGAATGAATTTAAATCCCACAATTGAAGTTTGGGATGGAAGGACTTTCATATAAACACTGTATGAAAACCAAGAAAGTGTTACTAGCTTTCTGGTAAACTCACTCTACAGCAAATAGAGCCAACAGGAAGGTGTGATTTTTGCAAGATCTTGTTCTACTTTCTTTTTTTTTTAAAAAACTTTGCATGCAGAGACTATTCATGGAACTGGCATATCTTTATTTTTAAAGTTTTCAATGTATTTACACCCATGTGCACATGGAACATGAGCTTAAATCCTTAAAATTTTCACTGTCTTCAATTACAATTGCAGCGAGTGATGTTGCTAGCACACACGGCAGTCATAAGATTCAGATTCAGAAAACTTTATTTGTCCCTGGTTGAGGGTTCGCGTTAACCGAATATTTTCCGTCACTGGCTGTTTTTTCATAACTCTGACGGAAAAATCTGAAGGCCTTCTGTCATGTCGACAAGTGCAATTTACACCTCTGACCACTTGGTGGCGAGTGTCCTTATTGATTGTCTCTTGTCTCTAATCGCAGTTTGCATTCCAAACATCACAAAACTTTTGTCAGTGCATGATTTCCTGGTACACCGATTAAACGGTGCCCACGTCAGAGCTCGGCTAACCATCTGTTTATGCGGCAAACGGCTACCAAAATGGAATTTGCGTACCACCGAAGCACTTCATGTTAGCAGTCCTGGTCCGAGTACGGACAAGACGACGCACAAACTGTTTATTTTTTTTACCATGTTTTTCATTACCAAGTTAATGAAACTCCAATGAAAAGTAAATGCTATTAAATCTGTCATTATTATCATTTTGAAAAAATTAAAGTGACGGGTAAAAATAGATTATGACAGGATTTTTATGACCCTGTCCGTCGAAATGACAGACAACGAATAAGTCTAGCGCAACCTATGCCTTGATTGGCAATTTAAAGCACAAGTGAGCAACATGATGTGCAAGTACACAACACTTTTAATGAACAAAATAAATAAATAAATACAAAAACTACAAAGTACATACAAAAAAAAAACGTATATCATAAATGTATTAACTATCCAAACTTTCCATGGAGTATTTACAGACTATTGGCACTACTGTCCAACACTACAGATTACCTTACTTGCACTATATGCTGAATTTGCTAACTTGGTTTGTATGCAAGCTTCCGGCATTTATTAAACAACCTTAGCCCTGAGGACATAGCTACGCCTCTTTCCATATAAGTCTTATAATATATGTCGAGCTCTGTCTCAAATGAGAGGATACCTTTTTACTTCAGGATGGCCGAGTGGTCTAAGGCGCCATGTTCAGGTCGCACTCTCCCCTCGAGGCGTGGTTTCATATTCCACTTCTGACAGCAACTTACGGGATGTAGTGGTTAGAGATGCAGCTTCCCCCCCGTGTCTGTCTTGAGCAAGCACCTAACCCCCAAATTGGTCCCCAGGCGCGGCCGCCTTAGAGGCTGCAGCCCACTGCCCCGACTGTTCACACTACTGTGTGAATGAATGGGTCATTTTCCGTAACCGCTTGTGTGGGCTGGAGCCTGTCTCAGCTGTCACTGGACGAGAGGCGGGATACACCTCGGACAGGTTTGCAGTCTGATGCAGAGCTAACTAAGAGAGACAGACAACCATTCACACTCACTCACACCTACGGCCAATTTAGAATCACCAATGAACCTAACAAGCATGAGCACGCAGGCAGGAACATGCAAACTCCACACAGAAAGGCCCCAGTCGGCCGGTGCATTCAAACCCAGAAAGTAGCAAGAGGCTCAGGAGCTTTAACTAGCGGCTACGTTTAAAAAGTGTTTATTTGGCTTCTTTTTTTTCTCCCCTCTTTATTTCTGTTCCTCGCCTCGGAGGATAAGCCACAGTGTTCTTGACAGGAGGCCATCTTGAAATGCATTTGCTACAGTCATAGTGCAGAGGAATTGAAGTGTGGCAGACCAGCAACCAGACGGGTAAGGAGGCAAACAGACTAAAGCCTGGTAGAATAAATTAACTGGTGGCGCAGGACTGAAGGTCATGTATAAATACAGATATGTGTAAATGCATTCAGGCGGGATGAGTAGTGGCCAGGGTGCTGGTGTAGTGTGGAGACCTACAGCAAATACAAACACACCAGACTTCTCAGCAGAGACAGATAAATGAACAAGAGTTGCACTTCAGATCATGTTAAAAAAGTAAATCCATCCTGTCCTGCTATTAAACCTTCAGCGTCACTTTCGAATGTGCCCCGGCTGATATTGTGACCAGGGCGCTCTGTGGTCTCGTTCAATCTTTCAAAGTGAGAGCAAACGATAGATTGGTGTGGAAAAATAAACGTCTAAGAAGACTCAGAGACTACCACTGGAAGGGGACACATTTCAAGAGCGTGGCATGAAGTGATGTGATTTAAAGAAAATCAGATATCTGCAATCATCTCTCTGAAATGACAGGTTTAACAAAAGGACACGGAGACGGCGTGGCATGACGGCGACAATGGGCAGACGAACGGCGTACACAGGCAGAGAACAATGAACAATTCAGGCAAATTGACGATAGCCGCTGGCTGCTTCACCGACGCACCAGCACCACTTTCACAGCGATCACACCTCCGTGCTTAATAGACATAACTGCTGCCTTTAAACGTTCCCTTGAATAGTTGTTTCATTAACAATGAGATTTGATGAAAAGTATATTGACTACACGCACATTATACAGCTATTCTTTGCATCTGTTCAACAACACACCTGGTTTGGATTTTCACGATTATCTGAATATTTTTCTTCTATTTCTATTTGGGGGGGAAAAAACACTAAACTTAATAGATATTGGCTATATATATCGTGAGCGTTTAACATAATAGGAAGCAAGTATACATCAACGAGATGAATGATTTAGCTATACTGATGATTCTTGTTCACAGCAGACAGACTTTTTGTTTTGTCCTACTGGCAATCAACACAGTTGTTATTAATAATTGACTCTATTCAAGTGTCCCAGTAAGCCATGGCTGTGTGATGGTGAGCAGAATACAAAGACCCTGGAAATGTAACAGCTTATTGGGATTTTAATGGCGATGGATGGAAATAAATTTGTCCAAAACCACATTTACTCCGACTTAAAACAGCTAAACTCACACACGGGCGTACCACGACAGGTGAGCGTGATCAGAACATCGTTGCCCGCTACCGGGACCTCAGACATTTAGTTTGATGTGCTCTTGACTGTTGAAGTGAGAGTGAACGCCATGGCGAGACGGAAAGAGCTGTCTGAGGTCCTCAGACAGAAAATTGTAGCAGATTATGAGTCTGGTGAGGCCGTTCCACTGTCCGGAAAATAGTCTCCAAGTGGAGGACATTCAAAACGACTGCCAGCGTTCACAAGTCTGGCCGTCTAAGCAAGTTTACTCCGAGATGCTAAAAGAAGTCAATCAATCAATCAATCTTTATTTATAAAGCACTTTAAAAACAGCGAGGTTGGCCAAAGTGCTGTACACAGACATAAGAATATAAAAACACAAAGAAAAATTTAAAACAAGATTTAAATCATAGAACCAATTAAACCATGTTAACAATTAGAACGAACATCTCATGCTGCGTTAAAACCCAAAGAGAAAAAAATGTGTTTTAAGAGAGGATTTAAAATGAGGAAGACAGCCGGCCTGTCTAATGTGCAATTGCAAATTGTTCCCCAGTTTGGGGCCAGCAACTGCAAAGGCACGGTCACCTCTCATCTTCCTCTTTGTCTTTGGGACAACCAACAGCAACTGATCTGCCGACCTAAGAGAGCGTGAGGGAGCGTACGGCTGGAGCAGTTCGGACAGATATTGAGGAGCGAGGCCGTGAATACATTTGAATACAAATAAAAGAATTTTAAAATCAATCCGGAAACGGACAGGGAGCCAGTGAAGTTCTGCTAAAATTGGAGTAACGTGATTGTACTTTTTGGTGCCAGTTAAAAGTCTAGCAGCAGCATTTTGAATGAGCTGTAGTCGAGACAGTGACGTCTGGCTAAGCCCAACATAAAGTGCATTGCAGTAGTCATTAAAAAAAATGTCATCAGTGGACCTACAGCAGGTTCTTGCTACTGGTGATGTGAAAGTGCATGCCCCAACAATAAGTTTAACTTTAATAGGAGGTGTACAAGGAGGAAGCCTGTACTCTCGAAGAAAAACACAAAGGCCTGACAGAAGTTTGCTGGGGAGAGTGTAGGCAAAGACCAGGACTTCTGGAATAATATTCTTTGGATAGATGAGACTAAAATGGGACACAAGAACAGAGGACATGTTTGGCCTAAACCAAATACAGCATTCCAGTAAGAGAAGCAGCTGTGAAGCATGGAGGTGGAAGTGTCATGGTTTAGGGATGCTTTGTTGCAGCAGGACCAGGCCTGCTCGCCACTATAGAAGCCACCATGATTTCTACCAGAGGATACTTGAGGAACATGTTGGACCATCTGTAAAGAAAAACAATTTAAAGCTGAAGTGAAACTGGTCCCTGCGACATGACGAGGGCCCAAATCTTACCAGTAACTCTGCTGAGGACTGGCTCAGAGCTAAGAAATGGAGAGTCCTGGAATGGACGAGTCAAAGCCGAGCTCTTAAAGGGGAGTTACTGTTTTTTTACAAACTGGACCTTATTTCTGGCATAAAATATGATCGTTTACTCAGCCATAACTTTGGTGTCATTTGGAGTCGTTCGGACGATATTTAGATCTACGTATATCCATATAGTGGGAGTGACTGGGGCACCGCAAAGCAGCCTCTACATAACACATTATCTGCTGTGAAACTGCTGCACAACGACGAATAGACAACCGGTAACTCAACGGGGAATAGCACTAGTCTATCATAACAAAATATTGAAGACGTTTTGGTGCAGATAATGCGTTATTTAGAGGCTGCATCTCGGTGCCCCAGTCACTTCCGCTATATGGATATATGCGGATCTAAATATCATCCAAATGACTCCAAATGACACCGAAGTTCTATGGGTGAGTAAACGATCGCATTTTATGCCAGAAATAAGGTCCAGGTTGTAAAAAAAAAATTAAATAAAAAGTAATTCCCCTTTATTCCCACTGAGACACTGTAGGGGTGACCTGAAACGGGCCGTGCATGCAAGAAACCCCTCAAATGTGGGGGCAAACTTTCCTCAAAGCAGTGTCAGAGACTGGTAGGTAACTACAAGAAGTTTCTCGCTGAAGTTGTCTCAGCCAGAGGAGGTAACACTAGCTATCAGGGGTAGGGAGTCTTAATGGCTTCATCAGTCAGTCTCTTCTGTTTAAATGACTAAAACAAAGTTCGTTTTTGTTGTTTACTTGCAGTTAGATCCTTTCTTTTCCAGAGATAAATTAAAACAATACGACAATAAAACAACTCTTTTCTGTCTTTTTCCTTTCCTTTCTTTTCTTTTAATTTAAATCTTATTTTGTTAAGTCGTTTAATAGCCTCTTGATGCTACAATGATTCTAGAAACAATGCAGACATCTGAAAAGCTCCACTACACTTAAACTACTGGAAAAAAACACATTTCTAAAATTCCTGTACTTCTAATTAACAGGATATTTATATGTAAATGGCCCGCCTGTGATATGGGCTGTTAACTTGTTGTAGGTTAACCAAATGATCGTTTTTAAGTATTTCCAGCTTCTTCTACCATGCCTTCTCTCGTGATTTTTCTCTCACATATCCTTGTACACTTATCTGCGCCACCACTTCCTCCTCTGCCGCATTCTGCCTTTGAATATATCATTCATTGTGCCGTGGCGTTGGTATTGGATAAGATGATTCATCTCTGAACCCCCTTTGATCTCCTGCGAATAGAATGGGTCACCTCTCTGGTCCTTTCCTGCGACTAGATTCTGATTAATAGAAATCCCATGCCTCGTTTTAGAGTCTCCATTGTGCGCGCTGAATAATTGAAAGTGAAATTCCAATCACTCACATTCATGCAGATCCGTCTCGACACAGAACGCGTGCACGCTCGCGTAGTAGACTCAAAGACATACTACTGTTGGATCACACTTACCCTTTTTCTTTTTTTTTCTTCTATCGTGTCTGTTTTCTCTCGCTTCATCTTGGCTTTTTGCTCTATGTCGGGTTCCCTGGTGGCCCCCACAGATCTGCTGGCCCCCACTGATTTCCCTTGGTGTTTGAGAAAGATATAGGAGTTAGCTGAAGGCAACAGCCTTGTGTCCCACCAGCCTGTGTGATGAAATCAATCCACAACATGTGTATCTGCGCGTTTTCTTCTTTTTTTCTTTATGTGTCAATCGTTGCGTGTTTTTGTGCGACTCCTTCGTGCGTCACCTCGCGGCCCCGCTGTTTCTTTTCCCCTCATTATACATTAACGATGAAACGCATGCATCACATGGTGTTTACAGGCTCTCGCCGCTATCTGAGTCTTTATTCCGAGACTTTTTCTGGTCTGAGCTTGTGTCATCCTGCAGCCCGGGAGATGGGCTGAAGCGATAGCGAGGTAATGGCAGCCCCGCGAATTCACATCCATCCCGCCGCATAGCCTTCCAATACAGTTAAGATTGATCGGGCCGTGGCTCTTGGCGGAGGATGGAGCCGATAAGAGGGGGCAATGAGTCTTCGCCGAGGCCCTCCCGCGTGATATCATCGTATGATTAAACGCAACAGACATGAGTGCAGTTAAAACCCAGCCCCATTGTCGCGTTACAGGATGCTAGATGTTTATCATCGGCTGATTGATGCAGATGGTGGTGTCGCGTCCCGGGCAACACAACATTATGGTTCCAGACGGTTACGCCATCCTCATTTGTGAGTGGAATTACGGTATCTGATTTAGGCCGTAAGCATCGGAGGAGGTCAGCTCGGCTCCGACATCACATAAAACGTAATACGGTTGTGTTGCGTTGGAAGGAGTTCTGTTCCCCGGCAGAATGAGAACATAATTCACCGAGATCTGTTCAAGATAACCAATTCAGTCATCCTTTTTTAACACTCTAATTTGCCACCAGTTTGTGGCTCCCGCGTGCAAAACTGTGTGCGCGCACGCGTGCCGCGGTGTGTGTTTGTGTGCGCGCTCCGAGTCATCCCTGAATTGTGCGGCGTTCGAGGTGTGAAGTGGAACAGAGTAAAGGTAATGAAGGAGATGGGACTGTGTAATTATTCTGCAGAGAAAGGATTACCGGTTTACTTAACCATTAGTAGTTCACCTTGAAGTGCAAATGCCAAGGGGATAAAACCCACACCTCTCTGCCCCTCATTACCTTCAACTGGACTGAAGATGTGCTGCTACAAGACGCCATTATTTAGTGCAGTCTTTGCATATTTACCATTAGCCTTTTGTGTCTTATTTGAGTAGTTTGGCTAATGCACTGCGGCAAAGCACTGCATGAAAAGAGATCGATGTTTATGAGCCGTGCCACACGATACTGCTGTCTGGTGCTTAGTGGAATGTGCGGTTAAGTATGTGGGTCAAATTTGAATCTGAAGGGGATTTCTTTCCAGAAAACACATAAAACTTTTTTTTTTTGTTATTGTTGCTCATTTAATCCCCATTAGCTTTTGCGTAGCAGCAGCTATTCTTCCCGGGGTACTGTACATGGTGACAATACAAAAACACACAGTCTTCATCATGCACTAAACGTACCTACTGACATCATTATGCACAAAGAACACAGACGGGCTCAGACTGATCCGTGATCTCCTAGAAAAGTGTATATTGAACTGGTGTAGTTGTGGATTTTGGGAATATGCAGCAACCTGTTGTCTGTACTTAACAATAGTTTATTGCATTTCTAATAAAAAGAGAGGAGACGTTAATACAGAGATATATTTATACTATAAACTATAAGTAAGCTTTGTTGTCAAACCAGGAAGTAAAGCTACACATTACACTTGATTCTGGACCAGCTGCCGTTGTCTTACATTACTACTGAGCCATAATCCAGGTGGTAAGACCAAATCTCGAATTGCTTGTTGAATTTTTTTTGTATTTTCATGTCTGATATTTTGCTCATATTCAACATATACCCTATCTGAATTACTACACTCCCTGTGGCATGGTCCCATAATCATTTCCAGTCAGTGATTACTCCTACTAATCGTTATAATAACATATTATTCATATCGACATCAGGCTTTCGAACATGAAGGATCGTGTTCTTATTACAATGCTGGTCATTTTAAACTCTTCAATCAGTTTCTTTCTTTCAGTTTAGATCCATTCTTCAACCATCATCACCTCCCAGTCTAGATTTGCATTTGAGTGCTGCTTCTGCTAAATATACCGCACTCAGCAGCGTTAACTGTGCTTAACTAAGGTTTTAATACTAAAGGATGTCATTTGCTAAAGATTTGTACCGGAGCGGCCCAAGACGACTTCTTAGAGACGATTCTTCCTTCTTACAAACTATTTGTCCGTAATGATTCAGATGGACAAAACCCAAATATCTCTATAGTTAAATAACAAATGAATGCAGTAAAAGCCTGAAGCACACTGTGTGGTTTCTTTGTGTACAGAAGAAAAAAAAAACTCAGGCGTCAGCTGCCACTGAAACCAGAAACAGAATCTGATTGTCATTCACTCCATAGACTGTATATAAATATGGACAATGCGTCACCACTTCACTTCCTTGCATTGACCAAACTTTCCCGGGATACGGGCGGCGCCATCTTGCGAGTTTGGAGCCAGTGTCTATGCAGTACGGCCCCAGAGTGGAGCCAAGCAGTGCCTCAATATCATAATCCGCCAACACTTCCACCAGACTCACTTGCGTGTTCATTTAATCAATACTGCGCTCTGCTCTACCTCTACCAGTTAAAAGGAAATGTTGAATTATACACTGAACTTATCTTTTCGCAGCTCTCACGGTCCCACAGGACTACTTTACCAAGTGTTTGGTATGGCAGCTGGTAGTCGCCATTATGTCACATCCTGTTTTGATAACATCAAATAACTGACTAAAACAAAACTTAACCATAAAGTTGACAATTGAATATACATCAATGTTACATTAACTACCTAAAATGACAGGAACCATCTTGGGTCATCACGGTTACGTTCTAAAAAATAACCCGCAATAGGCGAAATTTGCAAAGTAGTCAGCTTTATTTTTTACAATGAATATAAATGTTTTAAGGTTGCAAAACCCCTCTCTACACACTTTATACACTTCTCTCAATAACTTGCAAACATAAAGCACTTCAGTCACACTGCCAGCGGTCAAAGATAGGGTATGTGTAAATTTGGAATTCTGTACTGTATAAGAGACACCATACGAGGAGATTGATTGACAAGGGTCTACAGTCCCTAAGCCAATCAGGACACAAAAGATGACACGCGGGCTCTCCCTTAGGCAATCAGGATGCAGAAAACAATGCGCTGTTAAAAACAATAAACAAAAACAAAAGCATGCAAAATTGCACTAAAGAAATCCGCGAAACTGTGAGGCCGTGAAAGGTGAACTGCGTTATAGTGAGGGACTACTGTATTTTGGTGTTTTAGTTTGGCCCATCCACTAACATGGAGGGGGTGGAGCTTGGACGTATACTGCAACCAGCCACCAGGGGGAGCTCTACTTGCTTTGACTTTAGAGGACTAGTTCCACCGTCCATCTTTATACGGTCTGTGATTCACACTGATTCATTGTATCCATTTGCTCCCATCAGAATGCAGAAACACGTCACCCTCAGAATGAGTCAAACTTCAAACCAAATGTTATCCAGGCGGTTAATGCTAAACTAGACTCGACTGACTGCAAGCAACATGGGGACTTGATGACAATACAGTTAATAGACACTTGTGCCTGCACTGAAGAAATGGGGAACAGTTTTCAGTGGAGACAATCCTTAATACGGTCTTTATCCGTGTGTGTGTGTGCGCGTGACGTGCATATCCGCGCATTTGCTTGTGTGCATTTCTGAACGTGTAGTTTGTGCGAGCATCTCATCACTGACGAGAGAGAGGGAGAGATTGAGGGGTGAGGGTTTCATCTCGGCTGCTGTGGGCAGGATTTCCATTTTCCTTCCTTTTACTAAATAAAAAGCACCCCGCTGTTAGAGCTGACGCGAGGGAGAAAACGCATTACTGGGGAAAGCGGGCGTGCTTTTCGAGGATATGCTTGCGCGCGCATATATATAAACCTATATGTATATAATGTGTATTTGTGTGAATAAAAAAAACGGGCATTGAAAATGTGCGTGAATACATTTTTCAGCAATTATTTAAATGCGATAATGTGCTTGAGCAAATTAGACCAAAATTTGTTTACATGACCCATATGTTCATTTATTCCAGGATGTTTTGTTAATACTGCTAAAAAAAATGCTCCTATTAAGATAATCTAATCATTTTATTTTGCTATTAGTTCACTGCCTCCAGAGTTAAAAGCATTTGATTCCGGTAAAAATGTATTATCCACGGCGCCTCTCTCTGACCTCTGCATTTGCAGGTCACATACTTTCCATGAGAAGAAAGCTTCAGGTCCATACTTAACCCCTTGTCTTCCCTTCCTCCCTCCAGGAACCACCGTGATGACAATGACGGCATCCGACGCGGACGACCCCAGCACGGATAACGCCGCGCTGCGCTACAACATCGTCAGGCAGTCCCCAGACAAACCTTCGCCCAACATGTTCTACATTGATGCAGAGAGAGGCGACATTGTCACCGTCATCTCTCCGCTGTTACTTGACAGAGAGGTGGGTTAACTTGGTGAATGCGTGTGTTTGGCGTGTAGCTCTGCACTGTCTGTATGTGTTTGCTGGACAGGATGTTGTCGCACGTCCCAGACTTGTCACGGGCGTTTTTGAAATGAAACTTCTATTTCCTGACGTGTCACCGGCGCTGTCGGTGAACTGAGCGAGGATGCGCACGTACAGTGTGTGTGTGTGTTTGCGTGCGTCTTTGCATGAGGCAGAGGCGGCGGGTTTCAGCGAGCAGGCGCAGAAGCCAGATTTGCGTCTCTCCATTTCCCTCCGTCTAACCGGAGCGAGACAACGGGATGATTGCTTTTCCAGCAGGGTGACGAATGCCAGAACATCGATTGGGCTCGCCGCTGGAGGAGAAATATTAGCTGTTGTCAGACACTTAGCGAATAGTTTAATTGAGGTGATACACACTCATCCGCCGACTCTGGTGGTGTCCAACAAGCCGGGCTGAAAACCTCCCATCCGGAACTGTTGGAACCATGGCGGCTAACTGCCCTGATGAGTCAATCCCCGAGCTACAGCAAACTGTTTAATAGAGGCCTAATTGATTAAAAGTACGACGATATGAGATGTAATCGATGCAATGAGCTCTTTTAACGGCCGCCTTTGTGAGCTGATTGAGGGACCAAATTATTTAAGAGATGTTGTGGTTTCGTCTCTGTAACAGGAGGGGCGAGAGCGAGGCTTCGGACGAATATCCCTAAGGATATTTCAGAAAGCTGGCAACCAGGATTTCTTTACCCGCTCATAGGCTGGTGTGCAGATACTGTATGTGGTTGAACTTCTTTTATTTTATTCTCCACAAGTTGAGAAGTTTTGAGGTTATTAGCAAGTACTTCGGAGCAATCACAGCCCGGATCCTGGGTCATGTGTCCTCATAGCGTTATTTCGCACCATCACTGCAGTCCTGGGATTTTCAGGACGTAAACTGGAGGAGCTGTATCCAAGCTGTAATCTTAGACTTAGACTTTATTCATCCGCAAGGGAAATTGGTTGGTCACAGTGGCTCAGTTGCACATTAAAAAAAAAAAAAAAAAAAAAAAAAAAACACTCTTGAGAACAAGGAGTAGAAAGAAAAAGAGGTTAAGATGTTTAAAAAATTATAAAATAATAATAATAAAAAAAAAGTAAAAATCTAGTAAAATATAATAAAATAGTATACGGAAAAAAATACAAAATGTGCACATAGGAAGGATTGATAAGGTGCAGTGATATGCATTAACATTAATAACATGGATGTCACAGAAAGGTCAGTTATTGTACAGCTGGACTGAGAATGGTGCGAGTGAAGACCTGCTAGAGAATATGCTCCACTGTCCCTCTACAGTCCGGTGTTGGGGGTGTGACGCGTTGTGCATGATAGAGAGCAGTGTCCAGTGTCCTCCACATATGTCTCCAACTCCCTGACGATCACGTGTCCAGCCTTTTGGATCAGTTTCTCAATCCTAATTAGGTCCTGGTCATTTACATCATCCTGCCGAATGCCTGGTACAAATTCTGAGTAGCGTCTTATGTCTGCAGCTGTTTTTAGATTCTGTCTGCCCGTCTGTATGTTGCTCCAAACACACGTTCTGCTAACATCAGTCTGAAAACAGACATTGTTATGGATGAGTCCTCCTCCTCTTCCTCCTTCTTCACCCATTCACAAAGTCTGTCAGTCAGGTTCAGTCCGGTGGCCTGCTGCATGCAAACTGGCAAATCCGGACTTGATCCTGCAGATATTGTCTGATGTGTGAAAACGGCTCGTGCAAGCGGGCCCACGTTGGACGTTATTCCAAGTAATGAACACCTTAGATCAATTTTCCGAATGTCCTCTTGTCAGACGGACAAAGATTATTGCTGTTATCTAGAACAGCACATAGCCTTTTAAGATGTTATTTGGATCAGAATCATTGGTCAGAATCGTTAAGTTACAGCATTTATCTTTATTTTTAATGCTTTTAAAGAGAAAAAATGTCCATGTGTTTTTTTCTTCCCCTGGGGAAGCACAGCCAACCAGGCATGACTATCGCATGCATGTAATACTAGCCCCCCATGGTCTTGGCATTGCAGAGTCGGTCAGCTAAAAGCAGTAAAAGCCTGAAGCTGCATGTTGTATCTACATGTATCTATCCCCCTCATCCCCACACAGCCATAATTTATAAGTGTGCTCTTTTTTTTTTTTCCTTTGGGTTTTAGCCAGACGGACGTGCAGAGGGAATGCTTTAAACTTTCTTTCTCTGCACGGTCTCACATAAATATGACTGCAGCGTGACGCCCATCGGTTTCGGCTTTTGCAGACGGCATGCCCCGTTGCATGTCTGCAATATTCCGTGTTTTTCGACAAACACACCGGGATAATTTTACACATCAAGACGAGGGGGAGGAGGAAACAAAAAGCAAGAAATAGCCAAACATGCCTCCTTTTTTTTTTTTTTTTTTTTTAAATTCTTCAGACGTATTTCAGCTCTAAGAGTGTTTGGATAGACACCTCACCTGCCCCGGGAAAGCAGAAAGCAATCCGGGGAAAATTGGAAAATCAATTTTGTCACATTGAAATCAGTTTGATTTTCCCTCTAGTGCTTTCTCTGAGGCGTAAAATCCTGTCTTGATATGCACATTTATTCCACAGCTCTCCGTTTTTTTTCCCCCTCCTTCTCGCTTTACTTTAGACATGTCTCCCCTCACTGTCTAATATTATTCTGACACGCGGCATCGTCGGATCAATGGCAGGCTGTAAATTTTGACAGCTAATGTGGCCGCCCGGGATGCGGCCAGGTTTGAAAAGATGAAGTAGCGCTCACGTGATTCACTGGACACAGATGGGAATCCCTCTTGACTGGGCTACTTTACAAAAATGTTAACCTGCCGCCTTAGAAAAACCGGACGTTTCTGCTGGTGAGCTGCTGCAGCTTCCATGTGCGAGCACTTACCCGGTAAAAGCTCAGAATCTTTTATTATTAAACCTAATTACACAGGTCGATAAATGTTAATTTGAAAATGAAAAGTCAATACACAAAGCGGAGGGCTCCGAGTGTTTAACTTATTGTTTCTGATTAGGTCTGACAGGGAAGGAAAGGAAAGGAAAAGGTCTAATAAGCATGGCGCGCTCTGCTTGGCCTGTGTGGGCCTGACGGAGGCAGTGGGTGACGTTATCTCTCTGAAAGATGTAGCTGCACCTGAGATTTCATCCTTTGTGTGATTACAAGTGTGGCTATAGAGCTAAGAATTAATAAATTAGCTGTTCGGTGACAACAAAACACCTCCAGAGGTGTTGGATGGAAGGTGCTTCATGCTGAACCTGCACTGCACAGAAAACCTCTTTTTTTTTTTTTTCCATATCTCAGCTGACTGATTTACCAATCTAACCCTAGTTTCCTCAGTCAACTGTGCTTTCACGCGCCACCTCCCTTTGTCACATCAAGACTGCCAAATCTTTTTTTTTTTTTTGGACGCTTGAGAACCGGATGAGTGGAGATGGGAATCAGAAAGGGAAGCGAGGAGAGATAGGGAGATGGAGAAGGTCTAGCCTTGTGATTAATTTGCCGTAAGCTTCTGTACGTACAGTTCTTTGTAAGGAGCGCCGATCTTTAAACAGATACAAGGCGCGTTCTGTGTTACATCCGTTCCTATACCCTCATTTGCAATCACCTTTGAGGCAGGGTACCACTTGAACACGGGTACGCAGACACTCGGGCGCAGTGAAAGATGTTCGCCGGGATGTGGACACGAGGAGGAGACGTCACATCGTGCGCCGAGAAAGAAAAACGAGAGGGGTCGCTAATGACGTCGGCTCGTGCTGCAGAATGTATCTGAAGTTGCTGCCCAGAGACGGAATGATCACATTTCCTAGACACACATCTGTTGACGCCACACACACCTATCATTGTAATCTATTTTAGTCTATGGAGTGTCTGTATGCAGGCAGGCTGTAACCAGAGAGGACAGACTGCTAATGGCAGTGTGACTTTCTGACTCCCTAATGCTCTCCGGCCAATCTGGGAGCTGTCACTGCTCAGGATAGCCAATCGATGGAGTCCTCCGACCCCTCCGCCCCCCCTCCGTGTTCTACAAAGGTGAATTACATGGTGATAAAATGAACGTGTGCCTGCGCCTGTTTGTGATGTCTACAGTCGACGGAACTGTTTTTTTTCCCCGCTTGTGTTTCTGCAGCTCATCAGTTGTTGTTATGAGCGCTTGTGCAATCTTGTTTTTGTCAGACAATGCTGCAAGCGCATCCAAAAACAGGACAATAGTTTTGTTTTTGTTGGTTATTTTTAACGCAAGGTGACTTTCACGTAGAACGAGTAAGTGTCGTTGGGAAACCATCTGCGCCTGAAAACGACAGCGCAACCGAATAATAGTTTTTCTTTCAGTCTGAGCCAGACGAATGGCTTAAAACCTTTTTGTGTCGAAAGGAAAATGGTCTCGTTGGTGGGTTGTGATATTTGCTGAGGCTTCATGTGTCCGCGAGGCATCTTAGCTTGCGTGTTCTGTAGATCATGCCTTCCAGTCGAACGTCTTTGCTTTCCATTATCCACTCTGTTATGCTTAACTAGTGCAAATCCTGAGTGACGGGTAAATGGAAGCAGTCAATTACGCCTGATCAACGGCATACTTTGCCACGGTGGCTGTAAGCAAAGCGACCCGGCGTTTGTTTGGCGCGACCTTGGCAGCATCGCATCCTGACAGCGTTGGGCTGACAAGAAAGCTTATCCCGTCTAATGGCTTATTTGGCTCTGAGGCCAGAGTGCCTGCGCGAAGTGATGAATGACAACTGAAACTTTGCCGGTTTCGGCTCTCGAGGAAAAGTGCATCCATTTCCTCCGTTTTCCCCAGCGCTCCCCACGCCCCGCTGCTCTGTTTCTCTCTTTTCGCCGCCGTAGTTTTTCTTGCTTATTATCATCTTGCGCTATTCCCTCTCTTTGTTTCCCCGCCTCACTGTCGGTCTCCTTTTCTTTTCTTTTTTTGTTTCTGTCAACCCAGCCTCCTCTGTCAACACTTCACTGTGGACATCCAATTACTCGCAGGTCATAGCATAGTGATTCCATTCAGAGCAGCGCCATTCAGCACGGGCCCCGAACAGCCATTCAAATTACATCCTCGGCTGCCTCCGGAGTTGCCTCTCCGCAAAATGTTGTTTTCAAACATTTCTGGGGCCACCACCTAATCTGATCCCCCAAACATAATTGAATGTCAGTCGTCACATAAAGATGCTTTCCTCTCTTCAATTAGCATCTCGTTTCCTGGTGTCACGGCGACGAGACAAAGCAGACAGAGAAATATTTACTCCTCCCAGGTAGGGGCCGGAGAGAGTTATTATATTATGTCATTTATATGCAAATAATTCAGCACAGGGAACACATTGATAAGATTTCATTACAGCAGATTTGATGTACACTTCAGTTTATAAACTCTCTTTCATTCCCCTATTATGATGTGGAGATTGGAAAGGTGTGAGCGGATGAGTTGGGAGAGGTCCTGGGAGAGGATACGGAGTAAAGCAGAAACACAAGTGTGGCTCTGCACTGCTTGAGAGGAGGCTGACAAGAGGGATGTATGATCAGAGTGTCCTGGTTCAATATCCACCAAGAGAAGCAGCTCAGCGGTGAAATAAGAACAGGCTGAGCTTCGTATATATATATAAATATATATATATATATATAGAGAGAGAGAGAGAGAGAGAGATCGGCAGGGCGGGGAGCAGCATTTAGTAACAGGATAGTGATTTTATTCACAGCAATGAAGCCCAAATACTTTGTATTCACCACTTGCTGAAATGTTTTTTCAACCGTATCTGTGGCCACAAGCTTCTGAGTTTTGCGGAAGTAATTTGAAGACACAGAAGTGCGTGTCTGCGAGAACTGAGAGAGTCAGGACCTACAGTTTTTAAATCAAGTGCAGCCTGTTTAGGCTACAAGAAACGGGAAATATATCCGTAGGCATTTTAAAATAGACCACATGGGATATTTTTTTGACAGATACAGAGATCAGTCTCATGACCACTGACGGGAGAAGTAAATAATTGAGCATCTTTTATCAATAAAATGTTCTGCTGGGAAACTTTTGGACCTGGCATTCATTCATGTGGACGTTACTTAGACATGTAGCACCCACCTAGAGCAATGACACTCCTTGATGGCAGCAGCCATCCCCAACAGGACCCCTATCCATTCTCTGATGTGTCAGGACCAGTGCTGGGAATAACGGCGTTAAAATAAACAGCGTTACTAACGGCATTATTTTTTTCAGTAAGGGGGAATCTAACTAATTACTAGTTCCTCCGTTACAACGCCATTACAAACAGTTAAATGTGGTGCGTTACTTGCGCTGTCAGCCAGCCACAAGAGCCGTTTTTTCTTCCTTTTTCCCTCCTCTGGGTCGGGTGGGGTGGTGGCGGTCAGAAACAGACTGCAGCAATGGTGAGTTCGGAGCATTCAGAGGTAAAGTTGCTTGAGGTAAAAGGTAAGAACGTACACGTGAAGTGTACATTACACTTAGAAAAACGAGTCTTAGACATATTTCAACTAAACTCAACTTTATTTATAAACCCCTTTAAAACAGCTGTGGCTGACACAAAGTGCTATACATAAAATACAACCTAAAATATAAGACATCAAACATAAGAGACAATATAAAAAGAATAAAAACAATATATTTAAACATATTATTTAAAAAAAAAAGTAAAGCAGTAGTTACTTTACCTGGTAACTAGTTACTTTTATAGCGGAGTAATTCAGTTTTCAGTCTAATTACTTTTTGAAAGCGAAATGCCAACACTGGTCAGGACTGGTTTGGAGTCACAATATTGGGAAGGTGGTCATAATGTTATGCTATGATCCTTGTACTTACTGTAAATCTTAATTTGAGTTTTATTCTCATGGAGGGCAGTAGCCAGTTTTCCGTCATTATTTTTTAGATGATTAATGTTTCCATTTAAGTCTAGCTAAAATATTAGGAGCAGTATTAAAGTGTGTATCAGCCTCCATGCCTGCATGTCTACTGAGCATATGTGTGCGTCGCTGACCTTCAATTGCTTTTTAGTGTCTGAAATTAATTCAAATGGGAACTAATCTGGAAGACTCGAGTGTTGTTGATGATAATCAAATGATGATTGCTTTATGAGACGGCAGATGAATGTAGTATCACATTAACATATGAGAAGATTGCGTGTTTGTTACAGATCTACTATCATGTTTGTGACAGAGAACTGCTCTTTGAATGATAGAGTTAGCGTTTTTTCCTCAACTGACTTCAATTGACGACGTTTTTACATCTGAAGTGATTCTCGCTAATATCACATGTGAACAAATGAGCCTGCAATCATCACTTGTCGTCACGCTCGCCTAGAATCGACAAGTATAGCCTCCAAACTGGTTGTGATGTCTCGTAGTCAATCATGCCCATACGCGCGGGGCTCAATCTTTAAGGTGAGCGAAAAGAAAGCTTCCCTCCTCACCAGAGGAATGTGAAAACAAGCTCTGCAGATGCATCATTCCTCACAGTGAAGGTCAGACACCCCAGTGAAATAACAGGCAAAACTGTTTGGAGTGGAGGGGATATACAATTTTATATCTGGCATACTACTTTGACACATATAGATAGAGTGCGATATTGCTTTCTGTCCTCCTGTTTTCTTTCTTCTTCTAAGTAGCATCCAGTAAGTTCATTTGTGCTGTGAATCCTTGAGTGCATTCATTCACTCATTTAGATTCATGGGATATAATAATAGCACATTTTTGCTAGAGGATCTGGCTCAATGTCACCCTAATTTGTTAACTTATTCTTTTTATACCTTAGGGCTGTGACGCACCTAGCGGAGAGTTGGATGTTAGCCACTGTTGGGTTGTATGTTTGTGTTGTGGTAAAAATTGGATGTTTTTAGCAGCGGCAGAGTCCCTTGGTAAGAGAGACGACTTTGATTGACTGTTCACCTTAGTGAACCAGTGGAACGAATGAACCGAAGTGACAGAAGAAAGCAAGTTCAGGTCTGCGCAACGTCATGTAGATCTTCCTAGCTTGCTAGCTAGTCCTAGCTCTTCTGGTTTCTCCTTCCGAAGGACGAATACAGACATTTTCATAAGTTGTGAAATCAACTCAATAGCCATGCCTAGGTATATACACCAATCAGCCACAACATTAAAACCACTTACTTAGACATGTAGCACCCACCTAGACCAGACCAGGCACCCCAGCAGGAGGCACCCTCAAAAAAAACAACAACTCAAAAGTACATCACCTGGCCTCCAAATTCACTACATCCCAAACTGATCAAGTATCTGTGGGATCATCCACAAAGGCTCCTCTCCTCATCCCATAGGACCTACAGGCACCTACTAACAACATTGTGTTGTCAGACACCACAGGACCACCCTCAGAAGGCCTATGCCAATTCTCTGATGAGTCGCAACTGTTTTGGAGGCACCAGGGAGACCTATATATATCAGGAGGGTGGTCATAATGTTATGCCAGATCACTGTATCTACAAGTGGATTTTCCAATCTCTCTCTGTTTTTATTTATTTATTTATTCATTTTTGACTCATCCAAGTTTATTTTGACCAACCGGTAAAGGAAAGAACATTTTGTTTGCGGTGCAGCAACAAGACAAAACCAATTACAGTCCTGTGACACTTCCTCTCGCATAGATGATAACTTTGACCCAAAAAAAAACAGAAAGAAGTCCAGAAAAGAAAGTGAAACACTTGAGTACATTACCAAGAGATCCCATTATAAAGAGTGTTACTGCAGTGTCTCCTTATGTGATGGCCGGTAGCCAGAGTTCTGGCAGCTGTAATCAATACGCTGTAGTTGGTGTGAACCCAACCACCTCACGCTCGCTTGTTCTTCCCTGAAATGAACAAGGTGGACAACGTTCACGGGCATTGATGAAATACGGCACCCCTCCTTTCACCCTCCATCTCAGCCCGTCCTCCCCTCAGCATCTTCCTCCTCCTCCTCCTCCTCCTCCTGCCTCCACTCCCTCCTCTATCATGCCTCTGTCCAGTTGCATTAGTGAGGAAATGAGATTCCCCCTAATTAATTAGATCTCTGAGTGCTAAAGATGAAGATTACACCCCAATGAAGGTTAGAGGTGTCAATCACGGTTTTCTTTTTTTCTTTTTTTTAGCTTGAGCATTCTCTGAGATAAATTGAGCCCCCTGGGCATTGTGGGTAAAAGTGTGCGTTGTTAATCTTATTTTTTTTTTCTTCTTCCTCTCTTGCTTTAATTGAGTCTCACTGACACTAGTCAATGAAAGCCTGTGACCAGAGAGAACAACAGGTTGGAGAGTTATATTCACCGCAAGAGCAAACGAGACAAGCGCAGGTTGAACGGACGTGGGGGGAAAAGGAAATAAGACGGGCAACGGTGGAAAATCGGATCATTAAGACACTCTGAGTGTGAAGCAACAGAGAAGAAATACTGTGAATATGTAGTAATAGTAATAACAAATACAGGTTAGGAGACAATCAGATAATTCAGCATTACGTTTATATTTGAAATTTTATAAATAAGTGCCTGATGGGTTCGGTTAACTGAGATGAATAGTGCAGATAAAATTTTATGCGTTGTCTTGTTTCTATAACAAATTAATCGAAATATATATATTTTTTAAACACTTTCACAGTCTGTCCAAATCTGACCTTTCTCTGTAGTGATGTAATGAATTATTGTTGTTTTAAAAAGGCTGAATAATAGGTTTTTCTTATCAGCAAATAAAATGACAGCAAAGGCATCTCTTGCTGTCTATGGTCTGCAATGACTTGCTGCTGTGTACATTCAGTAACCCGCTTGGCATCCCAGAGTGCTGTAATGACTCTTGACATATCCATTATTTATGTCCACATGGCACCGGGGCAGAGACACTGCAGCAACACAGTCGGTTCAAATTCAGTGGAGGCAAAAAATGACACACACACAAAAAAACTGCAACCACTGGGCACCATTTAACACAATTGCAGAATATAACCGGTTAGACCTTTTAAAAGTCTGTGACAGTAATACCCAAATGAGGTAATCAGAGTAATCTTGGGTAAAGTTTGAAAGGCGTGTGCATTTAGTAGTCATAAAAGGTTAAAGACGAACATTAATAGCACAATGGGAAAATTATGACTCATGTGAGGAGTCAGCTAAAATCTGCTTCTTCCATTTGGACAATTTTATTAAACTGTCTCTTATTAAGACATCAAGCTTCATGGATGTCTCGCACTAAATTGTTGTAGCGACTGCTGTTGTGAGAGTTCAGAACCTTTAAATTATTTTAGTTTTTCCTAAGCTAAGAAGCTGTCTATTCTTAAAAACTGGATGATGTTAAGAGATGGGATTTGCGGCTCTTAAGAGGGAGGCGTCTCTTGTAGATTCATTCAAAGACTGGAGCATTTTGATATTATTTTGAAGATTCAAGACTCATTTTATCTAGGAAGTAATCACTTCGATGAAAGATAGGGTAAGATTTGGATCAGAATCATTCAAAACTATATTCTGTTGGTGTCCTACTTGGCTATGAATTGCTCTTAAATATTGATTTTAGATAGATACTTTATTTATTAAATTTGAAAATTCAGTAAAGACCTAGCTTCACCTTTTTTTTGTCATCACAAAAGTGCGTCCACCTGCTGCTGCGTTTTCTTTGGAAAAAATAAAAATAAACGGCTCACAACTCGGTGCCCGTTGTTCTTTCTAAAGAGCCGTTCAATAGATTCGGTTCGTTCGCAAACGTCACATCGCTCATGATGTGTCTCAGGTAGAAGTGAAGACCTTGTGTCTCTGCTACATTTGTGCAAGCAGAGTCATTCTGGAATGAACACAGCTATTAAAAAGCTTAATTATGTTAAGTAATATTGGGGAAAAAGAAAGTGTAAAATGTAAGCAAACCGGAAAATTCCATAATAACCATAGATATACTGTGTGTTTTCTTCATCACGTAATTTCCTCTAATGGCTTCAGTGTCACAGCTGCTCATTTGTGTGGGTTTTTAAATGTCTAATTTCTCTAGAAACAATCTAAGCTGAAGTGGCAATTGATGCCACATATTAGCACAGCTCAAATATTGGTTCAATCAAATTACCATGCCCACAAAAAAATACACACACAAAAAAACACACGAGACCTTTTTAAAATTCAAAAGTAATCTGTGAGAGTGGAGAGTTCTTACTTCTCCTCTGTCCTAAGGAGGAATTGAAAGGGCAGCAGAGAGAAGGAGAGAGGAAAAGGACAGCGGGGTGAGACCTGAGAATGGATAGATGAAGAAGAGTGACAAGAAGAGTGAGGCGTTCAGGTGCAGGGCGGAATAATTAGGGTGAGACAAGCGCTCGCTGCTCGGAGGGAAATGTCTATGCTAAGTGGAAGTGAGGGCTTCAGTGATGTCAGGGAGGTCCTGGTGAAGCTACACTGTCATTATGCTTTTAGAGGGAGCTTCAGCCCTCTTACCTCCCTCTTGATGGCTCCTTCTCTGACTTTCTCCCTCGGTCTGTCCTCTCACTGTTTCTTTCTGTTCCATTTCATCCATCTGCCTGTCTCCCCTCCGTCTCCCCCCCTCCCCTCATCTCCTCCCCCCTTCACCCCTTATTTTTCCTCATCCTCATTGACCTGAGGATAAAGAGCATTTGTCAACAGCCCTTACTCTCTCCGGTGAACCTCCCCCCCCTAGAATAGCACTTCAGGCGAGAATTAATTTTACCCTGTCTCCATGAGAAAGTGCATTGATTGGAAAAGTTTGTTGTTGTGTGCTCAGTACTTTTTTTCTTTTCTTTTTTTTTATTGTTCCCTCTCCCATGCCAGTTACTCTTTGCTGGCGAAATTCAGGTTGGTTCATTGCCTCTGCCAAAGAAAAGAATCCCATTGGGGCCCATCTGAGGCAGAGGTGGGTAGAGGAGCCTAAAATTGTCCTCACATAAGAGTGGCGTTACTTCAAAATAAGTCATTGAAGAAGAGTAAAAAAAAGTATTTGGTGAAAAGTGCTGAGAACTGTTTGATCGTAATGTCGGATTGAATTTTTCAAATGTAACAACTTTTGGTATTTCCAAATAATAATGAAATAGAAAAATGAGTCCAGTTACACAGCATCGAAACATGTTTCCCTGTACAATAAAGTTCTTCTTTCTCTATAAAATAGATGCATATAATGAAAATGTGTAAAATAAGTAGTGCAAATATGCATGTGCATCTGAAAATGTAAAGAGTGAATTGAAGATGTACACAGAAACTGAAAAGTGTTCCATGACAATAGTACTTGAGGATCTTAGGGGACATGCCAAACTTCCTCAACATCCTCTGGAAGTACAGCCTTCTTAACCACTGGTGTGGTGTTCAGTGTCCAGGTGAGGTCTTCACTGATGTGGACCCCCAGGTACCAAAAAGTTGCAGAAGTCAATGTATGAGGTGACTGATGGAAAAAGAACCAGAGACTCTGGTCAAAAGTCAAAAAGGTTTCTCTAATCAACGATTCACAGAAAGTCTAATTACAACTCAGGCTATCCCCCCTGCACACACAGCTTTTATACAGATAGTCTTGGTATGTGGTTTCCATGGCAATGTGAGTGCTGTCAGTCCCCATAATTTATCGCTTGTTGCTCACAACGTCCTCAGTGCAGTGACCTTCGGAAAGGCAGAAGAACAGATGAGAAACCATTGTAAATCCAACCACAGGGTCATAAAGATGTTAAATAAAGGACTGGGCATAGGTGATAGCAGGTCGAGCCACGTTTTTGGATTTCCAGAGGTGACACCCAGACTTTTAACCTGAGAGGAGCGAAGTACAGTGGAGTTACTGATGTTTAGTGAGAAACTGTTAACTTTTGCTAGAGAGGGCCTTAAAACCAAAGAGGAGTGGAGTAAAAATACCGTTTCGTCTTCACAAATCTACTCAAGTCAAATTAAAAAGTACGGTGCAGTGAAACTGCTCTTAGAAGCACAGTTTGTCAATGCTAGTAAATGTAACTCGTTACTATCCACCTCTGATCGTAGGTGACCATCTCCACGTCGTATAGATCCCTCTCCTCTAGTGGAGGCACACATCTAGAGGTCTGCGTTGACAGTTTTATTCTACTGTAAAGGAGAAAATGAGAAAAGGAAGTGGGCATATGCGCTGAGGTCATACCGTAATTCTCCTTGCGGAGTTCTGCAAATTGGCTTTTATTTTGTTAAGCCCACTAACCACCGACCATCAAACAGAACGTTCTGTCTTGCCACTTTACGATTAATCTAGTTTCATCTATTTGCAGCCACGCCGAGTCAGAGCTGGACTGAAAGCAAGTCAGAGTAGCGTCATCTTCCTACCGCTCAATCTCTCTCTCTAAGAGAAGCACTATTCTCCCTGGACGTAAATACAAAGAAAACAGTGGTTTATTTTTCTACGCTGGATGTCTGCGTTCAGTGTATTCAGCAGAATCCCACAGGAACCGAGAGATGACGAGGAAATAAGACCACAATAACGGTTTGCAACATAAATAACTTGTGGGAGGGCGGAAAAAAAAAATCAATATTGACTGTCAGCTCTGTTGGTGTTGCTTTATTTTTGGTACCTCTATATTGTGTGAGAGAATACCTAAACTGACCCATTGTTTCACACATCTATCTATCAGCCAGTGTTTGCTCCCTGGTGTAACCCTTATACAGCACATGATGAAGCTCATTAACATAAAACCAGCCAGCCAGCCAGCTCACACCATTTAATCTGTACAGAAACTGCCGGTGTTCTGGCAGCAGGTTAACAGGCTCTGGGCCAGGGAATATAGGCTAACACATCAACTGTGAATTGTTGTTTACATTTGTTGCTTGCACTTTACTTTTTTTTTCCTCTTTTTTTTTTAAATCAATCAACTAAAAAAAGCAAATGGTATTAAAGGTGTTAATTAATGACCTGTTGACGTGATACCAGGCAAATGTAGTTGGGGCAGAGCCAAGCTAACCACTTTCCTTCCGTTTCTGGCATTTCTGCAGAGCTAATCAGCTGATGGCTTTGACATGGTATCAGTTGCGCACACTGAGCTCATATAGAGACACTGTATTCCTAACACTGTGAATGTAATGGCATCCGTTCAAAGGCAAGGTGAGGCAAAAAGATACTTCCTGGTCTCTCTAAAGGCTGGAGATACAGTATCTGGTGCCGCACAGTCTGCACTAAAAACATCATACTAAGTTTTTTTTTTCTTCTTTATTATTAGTTTTCAGTAAATTTGAGTCAATAAATGCTTTTTCTTTTTTTTGTTTGTTTTTTATACACATACCTGGAGATGGAGGTTTTGCATGGAAGCCATTTCCCAGCTATCGGGGAGTGGCTCTCGGTTCAGGCAGTGACCTGCCCGCATGAATGTGTGCCCGATAAGTCCTGTGGCCTCTGGGCCAAACAGATAACGGCAGCGTTGTGACGGAGAAAATAAGAATGCAAGTCACTCACAAATTCCTTATTCATGAAGTTATGGTCTGCTAAAACGTGCACCGGCACACATGGCTCTGCATAATGACCTCTATAAACGCCTGTAGCCATCTTTTTTGCCACTGAGCTTATGGGAGGCAGGTGTCATCACTGACACTTAAATTTGCAAATGAAAAAAAGAAGTGAAGTGAGGAGTGCATGTGAAAAAGATTCAAATGAGGGGATGTGGTATCAGTTAAGGGTTGAACAACTTCAGATTGTATTTACTGTTATGTGATGAAAATCGACAGAGACTAGTTGCTGAATAAAAACACAGTAGGAAGTAATGTTTGCAACAATGAAATCTATATTCTTGACCTGAATACATATGCTGAGGACAGACAGCTCATGCGCTACATGCTGTGCGCTGCAGATAGTATAGCCTGTATAAAAATAGGCTGCAACTCGGCTCCATCAGTAGCATTTAAGATGATATAGCGTAGCCGGGTTAGGGAAGAAAAAAAACGTATTTCTCCGAAGCCTTCTCCGTGTACTGCAGCCAAAGGTCTAATAACATTGACAATGAAATTCACCAACAAATTGTTGATTTACAGCCTCCTTCCCTCTTTTACTGCAGGGTGTTTTAGTTGTTAAATGACTGCTGTCCAGAGGATCTGGACCGTTCCTCTGCTAGCGTTAGCAGATGTTTTTTTCAGATGAGTGCACATCGCATTAGTACTTTTGTTGTATATCAGGACTGGTATGTCCCGGCGGAAGAGGGCTTCATTTTTAGTGAAGTATTTCCACCCACTTGATGAACTGCTGCTAGTTTGCTGCAACAACTCACAGGGCTCCTCCATGGCGTTGTTGTCACGTGATAAGTTGACATGATGCTTTAAGTATAGGACAAGTCTGGTTGCCTTTTTCAAACTTTTTTTTGGATATACCATGACCTGGATGACTGAGAACCTTCACAGATGTGATGCTTGTCGACAAACTGACTAGTTGACTAGTCCGTACAACCACTTGCATCAGCCTCGTGCATCTCCTGGTCTCTGCACCACCTTCTGTTTTTCTCTCCACCTCCTGTGCTGTCAGACACCAAGCTCTCTCTCAACCACAGGCAGTCCATGCACTAAGCGAACATCTAATGTCAATATTGTGTTGAAGCAGTTGTTTTTGTAACCTATTACATGGTGACCAGCTGAGGGTCTACAGTTCTAAATAACACATGTTTCATTTTGCATTTTTAACATCAGCATCCTCATTTCCAGTCCAGCCTGCTTGCACATAGACTGTACGTCCGTTCTTCTCCTGTCCTTTCCTGTTAGCCCTGGTCACGCCGGGAACATTAAAATGAATCCACACACACAGCCATTGCAGAATTTTTGCTCACGCTAAGACTTTCCATTCCTTCCACACAGACTGTATCTCCTGTCCTCCCATTTCCTCCACTTCAAGGCCTGGTCACACCAGGAACTGATAACTGTAATTCAAGCTGAATTTTGAACTCTAGAAACTTTCAATATAGTGACTACTCTTAAGCTGAGCTGATAACCATCTTAGGCAAGCAAACTGGTCGTCAGGCGGCCGGCAGGTTGGGACTGGTCACTTCACCCTGACATGTGTCACTGTTACTTGTTTGTTTCACTGGTGGGAAATAAAAATGACTCTAAATTTGCAAACCTGAAACAAAAGATCTCCTGCACATTTTTGAACAAATAACGAGTTGACATTATGGTGCATCTTAGCCGTGCCAACTGAGTGGGCTGTCAGAAAGGATTATGGATGATGTTGTGAGCCTTGTCTGCCTAATTTCAGGAAAATTCATGATGTATTAATCACTCCAATCCCATATCAACTGACCACCGAGGGGGGAAAAAAGAATAAGGAGAAGGTTGTTTAACTCTCTTGAAATTGCACCTCAGTGCGGAAACTAGGCCACAGGGAAAATGAATTTTCGCAGTCGGAATAATTTACCTACCAGCCTGGGAAATGACTTGCAGAGTGCCTCACACTTTTTTATTTATTAATTTCACATCTTTACATTCATTCAAGATGTAGAATATGGTTTCATTTATGTATTTTCTTGGAAAAAGGCAGTTCGAAATGATATATGATCGATCTTGACTCAAAGTACAGTTAGACAAGTAGTAAAGATCAAGGCTGTGCGTGGGGGGGGTCTACTGTACGTGTGAACGCTATCACAATGATGAAACGTTCATTTCTCCTTCAGTGCATGAATGCGCCACCTGAACTGTGACTTGTATCAGTCTGTACGCTGCCTGGTAAAACGAGGACGCACACTGTGTGTCTCTGACTCTGTCGTGTTAAAGGATATAAATGAAAGAGGGCAGCGCACACGTAGGCTGACATTTTGCTCAAAAGTATTAGCTCCTCTGATAATATACCTGACAAGGTTTTACGCTGGCATTTTTAGTTTTCTATTTGTCTTTCCTCTGCCTTGGGAAGAGATTCTTAATAAAAAAATGTCTTTAATGATCAAACAGTGCGGTTTAATTTTGGTGTCAAGGATTATAGAGATTGGAACAGATCCTGTTCAAAAGCGTACGTCTCCTTTGTGCGTGAAGCGTTGCCCGATTTGACTTTGATGTAAATCCCACAAAGAGATAGAAATAAACTAAAACATTTGAACTATATTGCACGCATGTGGCTGCTGGATGAGGTATTGTCTTCTGGTATTGAGATGTGCTGTTCTAAATGAGAGCCTTCTGTCTGTGAGTCTGGTACTGGAGAAAGCTGACTATGGTTTGTTTGTTATAATTATAGACAACAGTCCTTTTTACCTAAATTCTGCAGTACATGTATTGCAACCAGCACATATAATGGCTTATTTCTTAAGAAATAACCTTACCAGCAGCAGAGAAAAATGTTGTTTAATGAACTAACACCAGCAGCTTGCAGGTTATTAGAGAAAACTACCGAAACAGGACTCATTGTTGTGTTAAAATCCAGACACACAGAGTAATCATTGTAAATGCACTAATTACAACAAATACAATCAATTGGGTTCATTGCGCCCAAGATTGCCATTGATCCTTACACGACTGTGACCATGCCAAACAATTTGGCCACTGTCTTCGACGACTAATGGTCAAATTATGCCCAGGGCAGAATGTGGTGTCAGCTGCGGTCACACAAATTACGAAACGGACAAGCCTCATTGTGTTCAATGAACCTGAACTCATGAGAATCTTATTATTTTACGTTTTGTCTGCACTCTGGGGGCAAATGGAGTCGCGTAAAGTTTTATGGAAAAGGGAGGCTTTTTAGGTGAACCAGTGTGAATGTAGAAATGCAGCGATCAGGCGTAACATTATGACCACCTTGTGTAGGTCTCCCTTGTGCCTCCGAAACAGCTGTGACTCATCAGAGGATGGACATGGGCCTTCTGGTGGTGTCCTCTGGAGTCTGGAAACATAATGTTGTTAGTGGGGGGGCTTTGAGGGGAGGGGCCTCTGTGGATCATCCCACAGATACTTGATCAGTTCAGGATCTAGTGAATTTGGAGGCCACGTCAACACCTCTTGGTGTCCTACATGTTTTTTTGAGTTTTTCCAAAAGTGTTTTTGATGTGTGTCTGTGTCAGGCTGCATCCTGCTGGGGATGGCTGCTGTCATCATGGAGTGTCATTCCTATTGGGTGGGGGTGCCTGGTCTGGTCTAGGTGGGTGCCACATGTCTAAGTTACATCCAGAAAAATTGCCAGGTCCAAAAGTTTCCCAGCAGAACATTAAATTGCCACAAGATGGTCAATGTTATTCACTTCTCCTGTCAGTGGTTTTAATGTTATGGCTGATCAGTGTAAATGTGAACATAAAATATCTAAAATTAATAGATTTAAGGAAGTTAACTGTAACACCGTTGTGTGACCAGATCCTCTTGGGAAGCAAATGCATTTTTCTAGCTGATGTGATTCAACAAAGCTAATAGTTTGAGACATCCCATCTACAGTTGCCTGGTAATTCCACCATCATGAGATAATTAATGGCAATTATCTCATCTGTGAGTGGTTCTAATGTTTGGCTCATTGATGTAAACCTAAAATCAATCTAATTGTCCTCCTCCCACCGTCCAGCCGGCAGATCTGGCACCCTCTTTCTTCTTCCTCGTCATAATCGCGGCACTTAACCCAAAGAGTTAAAATCCCGAGGCTGAAGCTATTTTAGGGCAGCGCGATTCTGAATATTGATGAGTCAGATTGCCAGGGGTTTGGAGAGAATCAATCCAGTTGAAGAATGGAACTGTCGGAGCTGCTGTGGCTGTGGCCAAGTTGTTGTGCTGCTCCTCAGTGAGCAGACGTGAGAAGCCTTCCTAAACACCCATCCGCCTGCATCTGTATTCTCCGCCTGGCACCCGGCAGATGCTGACGTACCCTCAGAGTTGCGCTGATTTACATGTCAGTGAATCCAAACAGGTGCGTGTGAATTAAAACATGGCGGGTCAACAGCTTGTTGTAGACAAGGTGGCCCACTATTAAGGAAATGGACTACCAACTTGTGCTCGGAACATCAGAGCGGTGCGTAGTAGTGTGCTTGCCCAGCGCTGATGTAAGTATGAAACCAATGAAGGCGCAGAAACATCCATTAACATACTACTTGTCCGAGCTGGCTGTGTGAGTGTGTGCTGCTCAAGTACTGTACACACCTATAATAAAACTCTCAAAGCCATATGCCTGCCACGGCATGAATAAATTAAGCTGCTCTAGCAAATTCTGTGTGTCCAGCACTATGCAGGCCAGGCAGGATTTGCCCTAACATGACACACTTCTATGTGTGTGCGTCTCAAAGAAAGTAGCTATTTCATGAAACTCTCAGAGGTGTCCTGGCCTCGTACAGGCAAAGACTCGGCGGGAACACCTGCATACAAATTTTTTATCCTCTCTTCTAAGATTGGAGACCTTTAAGCTTCTCATTGTTTGGTTGTTTTATTACCGAGAGGCTTAATGAGCGCCCAGCGAGAGACGAGTGGACCTCTGCTTGGTCACTCCTCCACAGGTTTAAAAATCTTAGTAAAAAGAAATGGTGCTTGAAGTAAATGTTCCATTAGTAAATGGTTTTCTGTTTTCCCATGTACAGTACACTGATCAGACATAACATTATGACCACCTTCCTACTATTGTGTAGGTCTCCCTTGTGCCTTCAAAACAGCTGGGACTCATCAGAGAACGGACATGGGCCTTCTGGTGGTGTCCTGTGGTGTCTAGCAACAGAAAGTTGTTAGTGGGGGCCTTTGAGGGGAGGGGTCTCTGTCTCACAGATACTTGATCAGTTCAGGATCTAGTGAATTTGGAGGCCAGGTCAACGCCTTGTGCCGTTCTTCGCAAAGTCTCCTAGCAGAGGATTGAATTGTCACAAGATGGTCAATGGCATTCACTTCTCCTGTGAGTGGAATCAGATAATTGACATGGGCTTTCTGAGGGTGTCCTGTGGTGTCTGATAACAGGATGTTGGTTAGTGGGGGCCTTTTGGTCCTATGGCTTTAGAGGAGGGGCCTCTGTGGATCATCCCATTTAGTTGTTCCAGTTTTGTGCGTCGCCAGCAGACTGCATCCTGCTGGGGATGGCTGCTGCCATCAAGGAGTGTCATTGCTATGGGATGGGGGTGTCTGGTCTGGTCTAGGTGGGTGCTACATGTCTAAGTAACATGTCTAAGTAACATGTCCACGCCAGGTCCAAAGGTTTCCCAGCATAACATTGAATTCTCACAAGATGGTCAATGTTATTTATCTCCTGTCAGTGGTTTTAATGTTGTGGCTGATAGGTGTATAAACCTGAATCTCCCTGCCGCGTACAGGATTTCTAAGATGCATATTTAGAGTTTAAAATGCAGTCATTTTAAATACATACAAATGATGTTGTGGACATTTATTGACAGCGTGGAGTCGACACTGACCACTTAGCCGACATTATAACAACTTAAATGCGCGCGTTTCCGTTCATTAGCGCGGCTCCTTGTGTTTCCACCGACTCGTCCCGTGAATTTGCATGTGTTTATGTGGGGGAATGGAGCGGAATGAGATGCCCGCATTAGTATGCATGAGTCTCATTAAACATGCACTCATCAACTCTACTTTTTATTTGGATTCCCTTTGCAGTAGTACAAATCACTGGTAATCAACTGTGGTGACATTTTCCAGCAATTATAAGCAAGCTGTCCCCGTTTCACTCGGAGACGGATCACTCCATTTGGCCCCCCGAGTGCCACTATGACAACATGTCTCTCCCATGAGAGAAAAAGGACATTTGAAATGAGAAAAGACGGGATGAATAATGTTTGCCGTGCAGAATGGTTAATTATTTCATAGGAATTAGTTTTTTTTAAAGAGCTGGCATGTCTCTTCTATTTTTGCATGACATTTTCTCAAAGTAACCATAATGTCACATTTGTTTTACAAAAATAGATGAAGGGTGCGGAAGGTGGAATTGATTTAAAAACGGCTAATTTCAAGGGGTCCTGGAGAGAAGGCGGCAGAAATCGCTTTATTTGTAAATGAGGAGCACGGCTCAATAGAGTAACGGAAGTAATTAGTCACCTTTAAAGAAATTTAATTCAATTACAGTTATTTTTTTGCGTTTTTCATCCCACTCAGCAGACATTGTGAACAAGTACGTGCTAATGAACGTTGTCTCTTCCCTATAAATTAATCATGACAGAAACTTATGGACACAGCAGATTCTAAAACCTTTTTTTTCCCTCCAATATTGCCTTTTTTTAAATCTGCAAAGGGAGTGCTTCCTTAAGAAGAGGTGATGCAATGCGCAGCGGGGGAGTCGAGGGAAGAGGAGAAGGGCATATTGATTACGGGAATGTGACGCAGAGTTAAGAAGCCCGTCCTGCTGTCGGCAATCAAAAGCTGAAATCTGTCAGAAACTTCTCAGAGAGCAGTGTGAAGCCTCTCCATCAAACGCCATCTACTGCCAGTGCAGAACATTCGCTTGTTTCCTGCACACGTGTAGAAGAATACTCTTGCTCCGTGCCAGTACCTGTTCTTGTTCACACTGAGAATGGCCTCCTTGGAGAGATGTGGTGAAACAGACTTCTGCCGACAGTCGCAGTTAAGCTCTCAGCGTGTGGTCCTGTCGCTGAATTCCTTCTTCCCTAATGAAAGCGCTCTACAATAGTCAAAAGAAGACACAAAAAAATAAACAGTGGCCTCCCAAGGTGCTGAGCTACACATTAAAAGCTACTCTCTGTTGAGATCCAAGTGCAGTGTAATTGGCCCCAGTGTTGTATGCATTATTCCCACGGTGCTTTAGAAGGTATTTAAAGGAAAGTCGAGCACAAATATTGCTTACAAAATGATATTATATACACACACTTTGGCTTGTTAATGTTTGTAATAAATGCGACTTGTCATATGCTGAGATTTTTGGCAGAATGACCTTACCTCCGTGCCAGCTCTGCTTTGGAACCAAAATAAATATAACCATTACTGCTGGGACAATCCAACCGGCGCTTATTATTCCTTTTGCATGATGGCATCCCTGGCTTCTTACTGTCTGTTCAGTCGCAACATGAGGCAACATAGGCACACGGCGAGATATGAATTCGCTCAAGGAGATGCAACCTCGTGCAAATGCACATTTAGACTTATCACTGCTCTGTGCAGATCCCGTTGTTTATGTCGCAGCATTTTGACCAGGTGTTTAAGAGTCAGAATGTCCAGCAATGTTCAGACTTTTCCTCCTTTTAGCGCGTTTAAATCAGCCGGAGCACTCACTCCTTTCAATGCTCACATTTCATCATCCGCTTCCATTTACTGTATGCTTGTTTCCGCCTTTGACTTCTTTCACTGCTTGAAATTCTGCTGAAACTTTAGCAGTTTAATAATTTACACATACACTGCTGTTTTTAGACCTGGCATTTGTGTTGACTTATTTTGAGTTCCAGAAAACTGGGAGGTCTGGAATTTCAGGAAAAGTGCTCTGGAATGCCACTTGAAGCCAGAGGTCCTAATAGTAAAGTCGGGGCAAATTGATCTACCCCGACTTCAACAATGGTGGTGCCTGTGGAGATGCACACTGTGAATGTTAAAATGTAATTTACTAGACTATAAAATGCATTTGTCTTGTTACTGTATGGTCATACGCAGTATTATATTACACAACAAGACTTTTGCGTGTCACTACAATCTCTCCTAACGACGAACGAGTCTGACAAAGAGAGAGGACGTTTGTTGAGCGTCCACCGTTGGCTTTCAGCATGAGAAGAAGTACATTACCTATTGCTGGTGGAAAAACTTTGGGAGACCTCAGTTTCGATCATTCTGTTTGTCATTTATGTTTAATGTAGTTCTAATGGAGTCCAGTACACACCAAGTGGGATAAATCCGACATCCCTGCTTTCTGGAATGCAGCATTAGACATGTAGCACTCACCTAGACCAGACCAGGCACCTCCACCCCACAGCAATGACACTCCTTGATAGCAGCCAGCAGCCATCCCCAGCAGGATGCAGCCTGACACAGGCACACACATACAAAAAAAAAGCTTTATGAACAATTAAAAAAAAAAACATGAAGGTGTTGACCTGGCCTCCAAATTCACTAGATCCCAAACTGATCAAGTATCTGTGGGTTGATCCTCCTCAAAGGCCCCCTAGTAGCAACATTGTATTGCCAGACACCACAGGACACCGTCAGAAGGCCCATGTCCATTCTCTGTTTTGAAAGCACAAGAGAGACCTACACAATGATGGTCATAATGTTATGCCTGATCGGTTTTCAATTTCAAAGTGAGCTCACATAAATATTCTTCAGCCAATTTTTCTGAGTGTAAAACTCTTGGCTGAGTCACAAATCTGTTTACCAGTGCACTTTATTTACAGATTGCTCTTTCACCCTGTAGTGCACTTACATTCATTTTGCTAATAATAAAACAATAGCCTACAGAGTGAGTTTTACAACAAAGCAGCTTGATATGTGTGTGTCTGTTTTGTGTGGACCAGTGAATGACTGATTTCAGTATGTCTGAAAGTTAATAATCTCCCAATTTGAAATGCAGCAGTATTTAAGTCCTAGCTGTTGGGATGTGAGATGTTTCGACAGCAGATATCTCGACTTGTCAAAGCAGAAAAAACACTGCGGTATTAAAGATGGCTGCATTTCAGCAGTCGTGTACTGCTTCACTGTCACAGCCTAATTTGACACTAAATGGGGCTGAGTCATCAGCAGTGTTATTAATCCCACCCTTTCTTTGTCCCTCTCTTGACAACCCGAAGTGTCTGCCGTGGACAAATCGTTCAGTGAGTGTGATTCCAGTGCATCACGGAGCGAAGTGAAATATCTGTTTGACCAGATGCCAGCCTGTCGGTATGCGCCTATCAAAGTAAGAGTGCGCTAAGTGAATTAGCTTAGAGGCTAAATCAAAGTGTGGCACTTGTGACGGCTCTGCTTTCTTTTGTGTAAATGTCGGTAAGCGTATTGTGTCCGCGTGGAACCCGGCTGGCTGCTGATCCTTTTATCAAGCTGAGATGCGTTGGTTTGGGTGTCGGATCATGCTTGGCGTGAGGACATCTGTGGTTATGAGAGAATAAATGTCCTTATTGGGTCTTAGATATGTGTCTCAGTGCTCGACTAGGGAGATACTGGTGGAGAAACATGGTGTATTTTGACAAAGTTCATGTGGAATGAACATAAAACTGGTTTAAAAAAACAAATATAATAATGCATACCGATCAGCCACAACATTATGACCAGGAGAAGTAAATAACATTGACCATCTTGTGACAATTCAGTGTTCTGCTGGGAAACGTTGGACCTGGTTTCGTGTGGATGTTACTTAGACATGTAGCACCCACATAGACCAGACCAGGCACCCCCACCCCATAGCAATGACACTCCTTGATGGTAGCAGCCATCCCCAGCAGGATGCAGCCTGACGGTTTAGCTACAACTAAAAAAAAAAACATGAAGAACAGCACAAGGTGTTGACCTGGCCTCCAAATTCACTAGATCCCAAACTGACCAAGAATCCCCCTCAACCCACAGGACCCAAAGGCCCCCCACTAACGATATCCTGTTGCCAGACATCCTCAGATGGCCCATGTCCATTCTTTGATGAATCGCAACTGTGTTGGAGGCACAATGGAGACCTGCACAATATTAGGATGGTGGTCATAATGTTATGCCTAATCGTTTCATCCAGACATGAAACTACCCCTCTAGAAACTTGTTGCCTATGCTGCCCTTATTCGTCCTCAGTCTGCACTCAGTCCATGTGAGTTTATACATTTATAAAAACAGTCCTGTCCTGTCAGATCAGATTTAAAATGCTCCACAGTCGTTATTTACACGAACCAGGATGTTGTTTTTCTATCTGGAAAAGCAATAAGCACTCAGTAGTCCCATTCACCCGGTCGTCATATTCCCTCTGTGGTCCAGAAACCTGCACGCGACTCCTCGAGAGTTTCCCTGCGCTGTGAAATGTCACTGCCTTTGTAATCGCCAAGAGACAAAGGGAGAACATTTGAAAGAGTTTGAGCAAACATCTGCCGTCACTCCCTGTTGTGCTCTGCAGGATAACGCGACATCAGGAGCCGCTACTCGATGCGGAAGTGATGCGTGCGGTACCGCCGGTCTGCGTGGTCCTCGGTCCCTGTGGCTCCGTAGGAACACAGCGGCGCTCGGCTCTGGTTGTTTGTAAAATGTTTCTGGGCTTCGATAAAGGAAGAAGCATCCCGCCGAGATTAAATATGCAGCGCGTGTGTCTGCTGGTGTAGATCTGAGACGGAGTGTGCCTGAAGGACTTTTAATGAGTGCACTTAAATTATGTCTCTGTTAGACTCTGTTTTTGATTCCCTATACTTTAGGTCATAAAGAACTCAGCTTGACTTGTTGCAATACTAAGATTTTTAAATTTTTATCTGTACACCAGTGAAACTGTTGATATTACTGGCTTGTGCTCGTTGAACTATTCAACTTGTCTCATTTTGCCTTATTCGGACATGAGGCTCTCGCAATAAATGATTTATTTAATAAATAACAAAATAAAGCAGAGTACACGGCAGATACATGCGTTTGGTTCAACATTGTCTCGTTTCACTCTTGGGTCCGTCTTTGGCTCTATCAAAGTTTAGCCTGCTGTTTGACGCCAAACCAGCTACAACCCGCTGAAGGTTGGACTTTGGTTTTTGGCGCCATTACCTTAAAAGCTTAGAAGAAAATTCTTTATGTTGTGTCAGATGTTATTTTAGTCACTGCAGATCATTGTTCCACCACCAGCTCCAGCACCCTGTCAGTGGTTTGTGCCTCTTTGTAGCAGAGTCTGCAGGTACTGGCCTTTTTTGATGGAGGAGAACTCGGCAAGCCTTAACGTTTAAAAGGTTCTACAGCCTGGTCGTCAGGTCATGTGGATTTGGCACTTGTCAAAGTTGCTCACATGCTGTCCAGAGAGTCATATGTGTGAATCTTAAGAGATAAAAAAACTTGATGAAATTAGTTTCATCCGTAAATGATCTTAAAATTTGATCTTGCTGGTGCACAGTTCTCTTTTCACTCCCAGGCGAAGTCTGCGTACTCCCTCCTACTGAATTTCCACGCAGTTTAGGGGATCCAATCAGATGAGTCCGGTGAATGATTAATTTGTCCTAATTGGTGGGTGACGAGGGGTATTAGGATCTGGCGCCCCGGCGGGATGGCCCAGCCACCTCTACTCCCCAGCGAATGGCACCCCTGTTTGATCTGCACTAATCTAATTAACACTTAAACAGGAACACCTGGGCTCTTCACTGAAGGATCTGTGACTGCTGTGTGAGCGTACACACTCACACACACATGCACGCACACATTTGTGCGTGCATGCTTCCCAGATGGGCCTTTGATAGCTCTGATGGTGGCAGGCACAGAATGATGATTGCACTTAACTCAAACACTCGCGTCTCCACACACATGCACAAAATGCATGTTCCGCTCTAAGTGCAGGGGGCATGTGGTAATAGGGGACTATTTCGGTCCCTAATATACATCTAACTGCTCGCTAAATGACGCGATTAGACTGTGGTCTGATGGTGCACCTGATTAGATTAGCCCCTGCGTGCGCTTTTTGCTCCCGCTCACCGCAGCCTTAAACCCAACCTTGACCCCAATTAGCCCCGCACTCATCAGAGAGAGCTGAGGGACGCCGGGTGCGGCAGCAGCTTATCATCCCGCTACTAATTGGCCTGATGAAGCGGGATAAATATGGTCAATGCAGCAATGCAAGACGCCTGATCAATATGGGCACCGTAGGAGTAGAAATAAATAAATAAATTGACAGGAGGTGCAGGTGCAGAGACGTGGTGAGAGAAAAGGCAGATGTGTGTTTTACAGTTTTGTAATGTGCACGGCAGTAACAGTAAAGAACAATCAGTGCTGTTTGTTCAAAATTGCACGGTTTATTGCAGTCGATATATTTGGGTTAAAGCGCGCCTTGTGTCAAATTGGCACAGAGATGAGGGTTAAATCTGGGTTGGGAGTCGGTGCGACGATCCTTCAGACATCTGATTTCACTTCCACCGTGATTACATTAAACACAGATGAAAGACTATTGACTTTAATAGTGACGTCCCTTATTAAAGACGGGATTTCAATGTATAATATATTCATGATGATCCTAATACTCATTTTATTTGTTTAAAAAATAGAAAAAAAAATATGGTTTAAGTACAAGAAACTGATTTGTTGCAGTTTCAGTTTCACACATATCACTTGTGTAAAGGTTGTAAGAAATGAAATGTCCTTTTATACAGATCTCGTGCAAGCAACAAACTGCAACAGCCTGCCTCAGAAACAGACTTTCAGAAGTTCAGGTTCACGTGTTTGACTAAACGTGAAATGGTTTATTGACTGTCACTGCAATATGCGCCGATTATCGCGGCTCACAAACGGCTGACTTACAGCTTCTGTTGTTTACCGAGATTCGTGAAATAAATACGTCTCGTCGGCCGCGGCCCTGGAGAACAAAAAAAGAAAAGAAAAGTCTTCATTAATCAGCGAGAAAGCCGGGCTCGTGGAAAGCAGCCGGGTGACAAACGACAGCTCGGGAGTAATTCTCCCCAGTGGCTTGCAGCTGATGGTGCGACCTGTCAAGTGTTGGAGCTGATGGGCTGCAGCTGATTTAAGTAAATTTGACTCCTGACATAGGTAGCATGGTAGAGCCACGCTCCATTCTTATCAGAGCCGATACAGAGGGGAAAAAAACATAATAGTTGTAGTTGGATGTTACCAGTTAATAATAAAAAGTGAAATAAAGTTGGTTGCTTTGTTTTGAGGAGTTAGGTTAACGGTTTGTGTACAGGCAACAGTAAAAGCTGCTCCTGGTGAAAGTTTTATAGTTAATGAAATGTTTTCCTCCTCGGTCCCCGCCGCCTGTGAGCTGCCTCCGATGCTGCCTCCGATGCTGCCTCCGAGTAGTGTGCAGAGCTGTTTGTTTGTGTGCAGCTACTTTGCGGAATCTATATCAGGAAACGCATTTTGCTTTGTTTACACCTTTTTTTTTTCCTCACTACACGACTGTATTATCTCAAAGGATGAATGTGTTCCATATCGTTCGTAGCAGAAAATAGTTTAAGGGGAAAAGTTCCAGACTTAACGGACCTGTCCAAGTTGTGATGAATACTATAGTGTGCTTATATATAAAACACAGAGAGCATCAAACTTGCAACTTAAACTGAGCTGATCGCACAGAACAGGTTCTCTGTGTGACTGTATCTTTGTTTATAATGAATCAGGGCCCTCTTTCCAGAAAATGAGCAGTCTTATAAGATAAGGTGGGGTTTTATGAGTATTTCTACAAATGTGTATTTCTGTGCTATGAACATACAACAATCAGCCACAACATTATGAACACTCGCAGGAGAAGTGTGTAACATTGACCATCTTGAGCCGATACCATGGTCTTTTGGGAAACTTTTGGACCTGGTATTCATTCATGTGGATGTTACTTAGACATGATGGCAGCAGCCATTCCCAGCAGCATGCAGCCTGACACAGGCGCACACACAAAAACAGCTTAGGAACAACTAAAACCAACACAAAAAAAAAACATGAAGAACAGCGCAAGGTGTTGACCTGGCCTCCAAATTCACCAGATCCCAAACTGATCAAGTATCTGTGGGATGATCCACAGAGGCCCCTCCCCTCGGACACCACAGGACACCTTCAGAAGGCCCATGTCTCACTGTCAAAACTGTTTTGGAGGCAAAAGAGAGACCTACAGAGTATTAGAAAGTCATAATGTTATGCTAGATCGATGTTTTTTAAGTCTACTTCTTTCAGTTTGTTACAGTCAGTGATTGATGCTGTCAAATGGAAGTACATCTAAGAAAGGAGCTTTTAAATTGTCTTTAGATTAACGCCTTGGCCAGAATTTTATTCTATTTTCAAGTGGAAAGCACAGAAAATACAACAACCTTCGTGATTTATTGGATGAGAGTCTTATTTACAGTAAAGTTAAACAGTCTGGACAGCATTTGACGAAGCTCAGGGATCATTCAGAGGAGGGCGATAATCTTTCTATATTAGTGGGTGACAGGCTGCGTGTCTAAATTGTTGAAGTAACACTGGCGTTTTCAGGTCATTCATAAATAATTACCGAGCTAAATAGCGGCTGTGCCGAGTGCACGGCTGCAAAGATTTCCTGAACTCTAAAAGTTCACTTAAATTCCAACAGATCTGTAAGTAATAATAAAACGGGCAGGACGTTAAGGGAAAGAAAGGAGAGATAAGGGGAAATGTTATGCCGTGATTTCCGATATGTGGTCATTAATAATTTACCCACAGGTAAGTGGTTAACGTCTTCATCTTTGGAAACGAGGTGATGATACAGAATAAACACAACCTGCAAGCAAAAGAAGGATTGGACAAGTAGAAACTGACCATCTCAAGTCAGTGTTAGTCAAATTAGGATTCTTTTATGGTTTAAATGTTTAGTTTGCGTAATTTATTGTCAGGTTAGACTTAAACATACTGTATATAGCAGTATGAATTCATAGAAAACTGTTTAACACAGAAATGAAGCAGAGTTGAGGTTTAACAATGACTTCTCGCCGAGCTCTGTTCACTTTTGTTACAAATCCAGGAGATAATCACGTTTTTGTTTCCGCGTGTGTGTGTGATATAAGTAGACTCACGCCGAGATGCGTTACATCACATCCCCTGTGCAGAACGGATTAGCAACACGTTACAGAAATGAGCAATCGTTCCGTTTAAGTCATTAAACCCACACAGACTGGATTTGCTTTTTCTATGTAAGAAAAAAAAATGACTGTGCACCATATGTTGATGGCCATATGTTTAATTTTCTATATTTTTTTGGAGGATTCTTTCTGGGCTGTTTAAATTTGCAAAAGAAATCCATCAATATATCTATCCATCCGTCCATTCTCTGTATCCACTCTGTCCTTCCCAGGGTCTCAAGGGACAGGAGACCACCACAGTATACATTTATCCCAAGGCAGAAAAACAGGTGGCTTGTATTTTGCAGGGTATTGGCTCTACGTCGTGGGGTAATAATGAGATCAGATTTAATCCTGCCCACAGACGTGTCTTGTAGGTGGGATTACTATGTCAGTGCTTTCAGAATAGCCAATTTCAGGGATAGGGTTGGAAGGACATGGACTTTTTTTTTTTTTTTGGAAGCGACTGCACCATCTCTGTAATCTCCATAACCCTGCATTTCAACATGACACAGATCCTTTGCAATGGTTTGGATGATTCCAGCGTACTGTAAACGCTTCCACAGGTTGCTGGTTATCGCTGGAGATGAATTAGCACAGAGGGTTTCCACGCTCAGGAATTTACAGTGTTTTCAAGGAAAAAAGAAAAGGGAAAACTCAACCTGGCAGGATAAAACTAAATAAAGACAAGAGGACCTGACAAATAAAGAATCTGGCAACAACAAAACCTTACGTTGGGAGTGTGTGCACTAAGGAGGAGGAACAGATCAAATCAGAGGGTAGTAGAGAAAAAAAATAAATAAATAAAAAAGCGGGGAGAAATGTAGAACTACAGAACAAACTTGACAGTCCTTTGAGCATCAGCCGTGGTGGAAAATTGGAACTTGTTTCACTTGAATACACGTTGAATGGCTCTCTGTTTTGTAGCGTTTCTTTTCGGTGGAATTATTTGAACGATCTATATTTTCTTCTCGGAGCTAGACCAACCCTTTCAAATCTGCATTTCCAAAGCAGCATTCACTGTCTGCATAGATTTGTTGCTCTACTGAGGAAAACACACGGTGGTTCTTCCACCTTGTTCTCATTCAGTGTTTTGAATAGTGTCTGCTATCGGCTGTTACTTGATACCTTGCGTGTGTTTTACTGTATGCATTATGCAGCAAATCCACTGGAAGAAAGCAAAACAAACTTGGCTTTTGAACTGAAATGAAGAGACAAATCTAAAATAATACAAATCAATACTTAAAAAGAAACTACAAAAGTCATTAGCTAAGTCCTCTAATGCAAGACTTTTATTATTAATGCTAAACCATAGTAGTGTAGTTGTCAGTATAATGTTTTTATTGAATTAACACTGAAGATTCAAATGCATCAACCAGGCCATAACATTATGACTACCTTCCTATTACAGTGTAGGTCTTGCCCATGCCCACAAAACACTTGTGACTGCGTTGTGATCCTTCTGAGGGTGTCCTGTGGCGTCTGTGCCTTTAAGAGATATGGGTTGAGGGGCGGGGCCTCTGTGGCTCATCCCACAGACACTTGATTGACATTGAAAAGCGATCAGGCATAACATTATGACCCTAACCGTAATATTGTGTAAGTCTCTCTGGTGCCTCCAAAATAGAGAACAGACATGGGCCCCCTGATGGTGTACTGTGGTGTATATATAGTGTTGTCAGTGGGGGCCTGTGGGTCTTATGGGTTGATGGGAGGGTCCTCTGTGGCTCATCCCACAGATACTTGATCAGTGTGGGATCTAGTGCATTTGGAGGCCAGGTCAACACCTTGAGCTGTTCTTCATGTTTTTTTTTTTTTTGTTCCTACACAGTTTTTGTGTGTGTGCATCCTGCTGGGAGTGTCATTGCTATGGGGTGGAGGTGTCTAGTTTGGCCTAGGTGGGTGCTACATGTCTAACTAGCATCTGCACGAATGCCAGGTTCAGAAGTTTCCCAGCAGGACGATGTAATGTAATGGTACAAGATGTTATTTACGTCACCTGGTCATAATGTTGTGGCTGATTGGTGTAAATTGAAGTTCTATTTTATAGCTCGGTCATTCATTCATTCATCTTTTGTACCCGCTTATTCCTGTTAAGGGTCACGGGGGTCTGCTGGAGCCTGTCCCAGTCTATCACAGGGCCTTTAGAAATCAGCTTTCTTCAAAATTAGAATAAAGTTTTATATTCCCATTGTAAACTGTTAAAAATCCATTAAAGGAAGATGTTTCAATAGTTCTTCTGCACTGCAGCTCCTCATCTTCATCCTGGATGCCGTTTATCATCATTAATAAATGGCATCTTCACCAGTTTACCCACTCAGTCCTCTCATGGCAAACTAAGTGTGGAGTGAGTATTCTCATCGATTGCCAAATTTTCCCGAGGTGTTCTTCTCAAACTACAGGCAGTGGATAGTGAAGTGCTCTTTTGTGTTTTCAAGCTTCCCACCCACGTGTTTTCAAGGAGGTCATTTTCAAAAGGATGCCGCGCCGCTCGGCCCGGCAGAGAAAGCGAGTAAAACTTGAGGTGGACTGATTTCATAAAGAGAAGCTGTGATTGCGTCTTCAAATATCATCCACGGAGGAAGATAATGGATAACCGGATTGTTTTGAAGTGTGGGGCGGACACTCCGAACACAGCACCATTATATTTTAGACTGCAGCTGAAGGGCCGAGCCAAAGGGCAGCGTCAGAAACGGAGAAATGAGCAGCGAGAGAGGGATGGAGAAACAACAACAGGCTGGCTGTCGGTGCCTACAGCGGAGGTTTTCGGTTCTATTGAGAGAGTTACCACAATATTATTTCGTGACACTAGCGCTCACCCAAAAACCTGCACTCCTGTCTTTATTGTTCACATAACAAAGCTTTCCTTCTGCAATTAACTGTGATTATTGTCACCTATTTGTGTCAGTGCGCTAATTGCTGGCCACTGCCTCAATCAGATAACTCGAGAAGTTGCGGGAGATAAAAACGATTGGTAGCTTTTTGTAGTCTTACAGCGCTGCTCAACAAAGTTTGAAAAGCATTAAAGATGATTAACTTGTGTCTTTATGCCTCAGGCTCGCTTCCTGAAAATTATTAGAAATTGCACTTCTGTCAAATCCATGAAATTACGTTTTAGTCATTCAGGATCTTGGCCCATTTACATATTTAATCTTCCACGCAGCAACTTCTTTTCTTTTTTTTTTAATGCAGAAAATCTATTATTCTATTCCTTTTAAGACATTTAAGGTGAGTTAGATTATATTGACCGTGGCTTTCTTTGTCTGATAAGTAACTTTTAAGTTGTACTTGCTAAACTTTCTCACCTCCCCCTCTGCAGAAGTCCGTCAGTATGCGGCAGATCTAGCTATTATGCAAAGCTTCAAACTGTTCACAAGAAGGAAATGATTTAAAGAATCATTTCGAAGTTTCATCATTTATTCATCTTGTCCTTGTGTATGCCTGCCTTACCACTTGCAATTTATGACCGTCAGTCTCAAAAACCTGCTGCAGGTTCGAACCAGTATTTCTTCAGTTTTTATACGTTCTGCTTTATATGTCAAAGCGCTGAGATTTGTACTGCCGTTTGGTTGCTGTCGCATGCTGCCTGAGATTTATTTTGCATTTCTGTGCATTTTTACAACACCAGTGCTTTGAAAACTGGGTGGACTAGAGAAGAAAATTATTGCTTAAACATTTAAAGTGATGGCATAGTGGACAAGGTATGATGTAAGTGTATTCTGCTTGGATTTGATGGACAGATGCATAGACTGTAAAAAGATTGATGGTGGACCGCTCCTTAAAAGTGAAGCCAAAGTAAGTAGAGCTCCCCCTGGTGACTGGCTGCAGTATAGGGGCATAAGCTCCACCCACTCCATGTTAGTGGCTGGGCCAAATTAAAACACAAAAGTACACACCATATAAATCTTTTTAAGGATGAGATCTGTCATTTTAGGTAGTTATTATAATATTGATGCATCAAGTGTTATTTTTTCTGATAAGTTTGGTTTTAGTTGGTTATTTAATGTAAAAAAAAAAAAAAAAAAAAAAAAACAGGAAGTGACAAGCTGTCCTGTAGGGCCATGAGAGTTGGAAAGAATAAATAAATAAATCTCCAAAATTGCAAGATGGCACTACCCGTATCTCAGAGAAAATAACCATCCATTTGGCCAATGCAAGGATGTGGGGACGTGTTGTTCATATTTATATACGGTCTATGCACATTCTAGTTAAGTGGCAGATTTAGCAATTAGTGATAAAAACTGTGATGGCCACATTTTCATATGAGTGCAATATGTGCAACTCTGAACTCTTTACACTGCACAACCTCAGCGAGTTTACCCCAAGACCATGTCCTGATATTGATTTTTGTGTATATATTAGGCACATTTTGTCTATATTACACATATATTGTATACATATTATTCTGTGCCAATAAGTGCACTTTCTATCTTTATTTTTTTTTTTGCATGTAATTGTATTTGTTTTTTTATATCTTAGATATCTAATCCAACATCAACCTTGTCCTATAATTGTTCATTTGCACGCTCTGCATCATACGTTTCAAACATACAGCCCGGGGGCCAAAACCAGCCTGCAAGAGGATCTAATCTGGCCCGGATGAATTTGCAAATTGCAAAAATTACATTGAAGACATTAACTGCAAGTAATTGCTATTTCAAAGGTTCGCATAGATTTATTAAGGGTTGTGGCCATAACACAACACTGAGACCTAGAACTAAACAGAAATTGCATTTCTTTCACTTAAGAAATGTCCAGTCATTAAATGTAACCATATTCATAATGTTCTTCTTTGCACTAAAACAAAGGGAAACATTTGGAGTTGTTGTTACTTATAGGCAAACATCATGTGATTGGTCCGGCCCCCTTGACATCAAACTGGGCTGTGAGTGGCCCCTGAACTAAACTGAGTTTGACACCCCTGCTCTGCATTGAGTCACCTCATAGTTGTCTTGCTGAACTGTCAGCCTCAGTAGCTCCCAGACACCGAAAGTTGCCTAGCAGCAGTGTCCCCACAACTTGCTTCAAAGTCAGGCAGTTTCCCACATCATAATCATGATCTCACAAGTATCTGAAGGCAGCAAACGATGTCGCTGTATCTTGTCTGTGCCTCAGACAGAATCTATAGAATCTGCTCCATGCACATCATCGTACCATTTGTAATCGTCTGGTTAAAATGCTGAACGCCGGCCGCATATTTCTCTGGCCTTCTATTCTGTGTGAAGGCTAACCATTCTTAAGAAGGCTGATGAAAGAAATAGATCACTTGTGTAGGTGGCAGTGGCCCAGATAAGGGCCTCATGTGACTATGACCCCACTGTAATTAACTACTGTCAAAGTGATTAATCTTATGTCTGTAAAGGTGGAGTACAGGGTGCTGCCAAGTAACCTGTGAGTTGAAGTGGAGCTAGAATGTTTGAGAAAGACAAAGCGTTTTGAATCTAATTAATAGTAAAAAATAACTCCATTAATAATCATGCATTACTAAATTAAACATGAAAGTACGGCACCGTACTGACATGACCAGTGTCCACAGTAGTACTTGCACACTCTGATTTGGGAAAACAGAGATCACTAGCTCAGAAACGTAAGTGATATCTTTTTATTTTTTTTTTTTTTTTTTTACATTAAACTAGTTTTATTCCAGTGGCTTCATGTTGTCACCTCACGCAATGAGCCTTCAGTTGTACAGTCCTGCAATATCCCTGTGAGAAGCTGTGAGAAGAAGATGATGAGAACGACGTCATTCTCTTCTTGCAGCCCTGGGAGTGAGAACAAATGTCTTTGTTCTTGCAGAGTATGTAACAAGTTTAAAGGTCTTAGATCTGCGTATATCCATATAATCGGAGTGACTGGGGCACCAAAACGCAGCCTCTAAATTACACATTATATGAGTTACATGGTCCGTCCACAACCTCAGAATTGAAAAAATATTCAGCCATGTTGCAAAAAACTAGCAGGAGCAAATTACAGATAAATAACCCGGCACTTGCGGGTGCACGTAGAGCTCAGAGATGACATCATCGAGGTCAGAAGACATCATCCGGGGACTGGAAGGTCAATATACAGACCCCGGATGCTAATAACAGGAACTCCAGATTTAACGGGGGAATAGCACTAGCATACGATAACAAAATATTGGTGAAATGAACAAGTGTCGCGGCAGATAATGTGTTATTTAGAGGCTGCGTTTGGGTGCCCCATTCACTCCCACTGTATGGATATACACAGATCTAAGCATCTCCTGAACGACTACAAATGAAACAAAAGTTATATGGGTGAGTAAATGATCATATTTTATGCCAGAAATGAAGTCCAGGTTGTAAAAAAACAGTAGTTCCCCTTTTACAGCCTCATTGCTGCTTGTTTTAACTTGGCTCTGCTCTTTGTTAACTTACGCTGATAAACAATTAAATGTCAGGCAGTTTTTGTAGTCCAGAATATTCTTAAAAATCCATAGTAGTCGTAATGGATACAGAGGCTCTGAGAATGAACGGGCTTTGACAGTGATGGTTTGTAATATCAGAAGGAACTGATCTCAGAAGATGCATTAAGCTGAACTGCATCTTTCTATACTGTACACATATCTGTTACAACCCTAAATGTGAAACGAATGCAAAAAGTGCAACATACCTAGACTGAAGAACGAGCGGATCCATTTTTTTGAGGCCTGAAAACACATTTAGGAACATAATGAGACTGTCTTTTCAATGCCAAGGACAAAAGGAAATGTTTGAATTTAAGCAGAAAAAAGGGCCTTCTGTCAGAGAAAGAGGGATGAGAGTTTGAAATATGGAGCAGATGAAGGCATAAAGGGGAGAGAAATAATGTTGCTCTTGTAGAAATACTGTCACTAGTGGGTTTTTCATATAACTCCTGTTGGATTTTTTTTTTTTTTTATGTCTGTCATCATTTCTCTAAGCATTTGAAAAGGGGCTTGAAGAATAGTCAGTGGTTTTGGTGCTATGAGCGAGCACTACTGAAGGGCCAGAGGAGAACAAAGAACCCAGTGCCAATTTGATTATAATATCTCACCTATTCAGAGAGTTAATGTGGTGTCTGAGATGTCAGGCTTCTCTCTCTCTCTCTCTCCATCTATCGCTCTCCCCCTCATCCTTTCTCCTCGCGTTGTGCTAGAGATCAGCCCTGACTTGAGGGGCTGTGATAAAACCCTTTCAAGGCAGGATGTGACGGTCCGAAATGTCATTCCTAGATCAGATGTCACTGAAACAAGGCCCGTCATATCTTTTTTTTTTTTTTTCCGCTCTCAACTTCATTATCTCCTTATTCAATTTCATGTCAGCTCTCACAAACACAACTGGTAAAAAACATGAAAAAAATCACTTGTCGCTTCGCAGTTCAACGTCCACTTATGTTCTACAGAGCAAATTATGCTGTAGATTAGGCAGAACTGCTCTTCAAGTGGCTGCAGTGATGTCTCTGACTCGACTGACATTTATATATATTGCTTCTTCTGATAATTCAAGAGTTGGCCAAATGTCACACTGGACCTTTGTGACTTGATCCAAGTATATCTGCTTGTAGTCATCCAACAACACAGATGCAATCAAGCATAACATTATGGCCACCTTTCTAATATTTTGTAGGTCCCCCTTGTGCCTTCAAAACAGCTGTGACTCATCAGATAATGGACATAGGTCTTCTTAGGGTGTCCTGTGGTGTATACTAGTGGGAACCTCAGGGTCCTATGGGTTGAGAGCAGGGTCATCTATGGATTGTCCCACAGATACTTGATCAGTTTGAGATTTAGTGAATTTGGAGGTCATGTCAACACCTTGTGCTCTTCTTCTTGGGTTGTTCCTAAAGCGTTGTCTGCAGTCTGATGGGTGGTAACAGAGGCAACAACCACAGTCCAGTTGGTTCCTCACAGGGAGGTGTTGCAGAATCTTATGTCCTGAAGGACAAACCACCTCCTCAACCTGTCCGTGGAGCAGGGCGGAGACAGCAGCTTGACCCGGAACGAGTTTCTCTGCCTGACTATGCCGTTGTGTAGAGTGTTGGGGCTACTTCTTTCTACGAATTATTAGCCATTTGTGTGTTTTGCTGTTCCTTACAAGATCTACCATACAGGTTCTCCTCAAAACTGGTCTGTTGCTCAACCGCAAAAAAGGACAGGAATGACAACATGTCCATGCCACGCCCACTTTCATCACAGAATAGTTGGTTGCCGCCACACGAGAAAAAAGTTCTGCCCAGTTGATGTGTCGAGAACAAGCTGTGAGAAGAAGATGAGAATCTTATGTCCTGAGGGACAAACAACCTCCTCAACCTGTCCATGGAGCAGGACAGAGACAGCAGCTTGTCCCTGAATGAGCTTCTCTGCCTGACTGTGGCGCTGCGTAGAGGGTGGTGGACATTCGTCATGGTGGACGTCACGAAAATGACATTATGTCCACACTCATCAGCACCTGTGCTTTTAGTTTTTATTGTCAATGGGCAAGTAGCATTCTGCCAGAGCTTTAGAGCTGAAAGCATGAAGTCTTTACTGAGGAATTACTGAGAAACAGTCAGTTGAATGGCACAGTTGGCACATAATGGTCAACATTCAGGAGAAATTCCAAAAAAAAGTTACCTCTCCCCAGACTGTGACAGCATTGCCACTCAGAAATTTTAATCCAGCGTTTTGAGACAAATTAACAAAGGACTGATGAAGGATGAGCGACGGGGCTGACGGAGAGGAGCGTCTCAATCAACACTCACACAAGTTTTCTGGCACCTGGAGGGAAAATTCCCCACTGCTATAACTCTAGCCCAGAGTGAATGTGAACATCTTGTCTCGGCCAGGTAGTGCCAGGGAGTTTATAATTGAGTTGAGACTCGGGAAATACTCATTAAGACATTGTCAGTCGCCAGAGGAGGTCACGCTCAATGTGTTTAGACACCACTGAGACTGCAGGTATCCCAGAGCCTTGCTCTTCTCCAGCTGGAGGGCAAAAGTATATGTCTGTGCTCAGGTGTGCATTTGTGTGTTCCAGAGATGGCACGTGTGTGTGTGTGTGTCCGTGTGTGTGATAGTGTGCATGGGTTTAATAAACTCACAGGTCCGTAGAGCACCATCTGCTTGCACACTGTTTGATCGAGCTGGAGCCGGTTGCGAGGTGCACCCCTGTCACCCGCTATGTGTGACAAACTATTGATGGAAACAGCTGTTTATTGTCTTGCTCTTTCCACACTCTCCCCCGGAGCAGCTGCTTGAAAGGATAGAGTTAACGACAAAAGCAAGTCCGAGCCTCCAGGCTGGACCTTTTCCTTTTCCTCTGGATAAAACATTAGTGTTGATTATAAACGGACACGGTTACGATCATCTGAGTTCTGCTTTGCTTTGTACAAATAAAATATTGTAATGTATTGAAGGTATACACCAATCAGGCATAACATTATGACCACTGGAGAAGTAAATGATGTTCTGCTGGGAAACACTTGGACCTGGCATTCATTCATGTGGATGTTACTTACACCTGTACCACCCACCTAGACCAGACCAGACACCCCCAGCCCATAGCAATGACACTAAAAGTAGGAAAAACAGCACAAGGTGTTCACCTGGCCTCCAAATTCACTACATCCCAAACTGATGCACTGAAACTAGCCTGATCCACAGAGGTGGTTACGTTACATTACGATATCTTGTCCAACAAATGAATTGCCATAAGCAACAAATAGTAGCTATGAAGTAATAATGGCCATATGAACAGTGCAACACAGCTTTTGTTGTCAGTACGGCATGCACAGAGGTATTTATTTCTTCTATTGACCTTAAATACCCACAGTATTCATTGGCTGTCCATAAAAAAAATTAGCCCTTTAACAATACACCAATCAGGCATAACATTATGACCACTCACAGGACAAGTAAATCCATGTTATGACAATACAGTGTTCTGCTGGGAAACTTTTGGACCTGGCATTCATTCATGTGGATGTTACTTAGACATGTAGCACCCACCTAGACCAGTCCAGACCAGGTACCCCCACCCCATAGCAATGACACTCCTTGATGGCAGCAGCCATCCCCAGCAGGATGCACAGACAAAAACGTTTAGGAACAAATAAAAAAAAGGAAAGAAAACACCAAAATCACTAGATCCCGAACTGATCATGTATCTGTGGGATGATCCACAGAGGCCCCTCCCTTTGACCCATAGCACCCAAAGGTCACCTCACTGTCAAAACTATGTTACCAGACACCACAGTGTCAGAAGGTCCATGTCCATTCTCTGATGAGTCACAACTGTTTTGGAGGCACAAGGGAGACCTAGAGGCCTGATCTCTATCGACTCGATGACATTATGTCCTTGAATGTGCCGCATAGTAAAAGAGTCTCACGTCTGATGTCACTGTGTCTAAATTCTAGTTAATGTGACGATTAAAACGAGCTTCAAGGTGTCTTGCCATTGATTGTTTGATCTCTCCTTGCCTGACTCAGATGAAATTGATTACAGCAATATCTGCGATGAAGCAGCAAAGTTATATATAATGTACACACACACAGAGACGTACACACAGACTGCACACTGACGCTGCCACTCAGTTTCATACTGAGCGGAGCGGCAGGATTTGTGTTCAGCGTGAGGTGACGCTGGGTCACAGCTCTTTGTCAGTAAGCAATATCGTCAAAAATAATCAGGTTGACCCGTCCGGGAGCCTGACACGATGAAGCAGAGAGGTGCACGCAGTGTTATGTGCTGGAGTAAATGTGAATTCGGCTGGAGTGGATGTAGCTTTTATCGCTGGCAAATGTGAGGAAAACATAATGTTCAAATTAAATATAACATCTAATACTATTTTAGCGCCGGGTCAACAAACAGCTTCACAAGGAGCTGTGAAATGTGCTCAGCCACAACTGCTGTCTGCGTTTTAGTCGGTGGGTTATTCCTGTGATTACCTGCCACACGAAATAAGATTATTTTTGTTTTGCTTCTTTTTTTTCTGCATTGTTTTTTTTTATTATTATTCAGAAAAGCAAATAGCAGCCTGATGGTTTCATTTGCGTGTCTGTAAGTGTGTATTCCAGAGGGCGCATCTCATTCCTCTGTGTTTTGTACGGGGGCACGACGCGATGAGTACTGTGCATACAGTCTGAGGTGAATCCACGATGCAGGGAGAGAGAGCTCCAGAAGCAGCAGCGGCGGCGGCGGCGCTTTCATTTAGACAGATGGTTAAAATTTATTAAGCATGTGACTGTTAACACCCCCAGTAGGGCGAAAACACCGCAGAGGATAAATAAATGTTTGCTTTACCGGGCCCTTCTTCCTGTTATTTATACACCGGAGTTAATATTTCTGTTAGGCATGAATTATGAAAGCAAATGATTATTGCTGCTGCCGTATGATCGTTACGAATGCCCTTGCTGTATGTATAAGCTATATTTCTCCAATTGTTAGAAAGATTACAGATGCTGGCAGGCACCGCAAATGGATTAGATATCTAATTTGGCTGTTTGCACTCCGGCTTTGAGAAAGCTACTTTGTAGTCAAAGGCAGAGTCTTCTCCCTGGCTTGTGAAGACATATCGACTCCTGAGATGTAATTTGAGTCCTGAGAATGAACTGACACGCATACAGTTTTTCTTTTTTTTTTTTTTTTTTATTAATCCACAAACAAAACTAACCGAAAATAGGAGCGAAGATGCAGAAAGCACAGCAAAGGCCACACTTGGAAACATAATTTCACAGATTATATCAAGGAAAATAGTTTCTTTTTTTTTTTTTTTCAGGCAGGACCTAGAAACCTTGATCTCCAAAAGCCCCAGAGCATTGCAGAAGATGTGTGTAAAAAAAGCTAGCTCTGAGCTCTCAGGAGTCTTTAAAATGGATGAGTATGCTTATACTTTGATCCCATGCTACATCGTTTTAGGTCCACCCCCTCTCTTTTCTCACCACCTTGTCTGTTCTACATGTATGGTTTTAAGTGTGTCTTTTAGAGGTGCGGCAAGTGTTTGCCGGAGCTTTTAACGCTGGGATGTGAGAGGGCGGGCGCATATATTGGCGGTGAAATCACATTTTTCACGGCTTCAAGCTTCCGTGCGTCGTTGGAGTCGCTTACAGTGATGTAAAACACGGTGATGATTGTTAACTTTTTCATTGAGTGGATAATGTAATCACCCAAATGGCTACTCATTTACCTAATAGTGATTTATTTTTCCATGATACGCCTTTCGAGTGGTTTCTCTCATATTCAGACTTGGCTGGTCATTAAGAATACTTCACGGCTGCTCTGTCTTTAATTTGTTAAAGTGATTAAATTTGGCAACGCCTCTTTGTTATTTTATATGCTTCAGTAAATAGTTATACTCTGCATACACGTACACCAATCAGGTGGAACTTTATGCCCATCTTGCTAATATTGTGTAGGTCTCCCTTGTCCCTCCAAAAGTCATTTTTGAATGGACATGGGCCTTCTGAGGGTGTCCCATGGTGTCTGGAAACAGGATGTTGTGAGTGGGGGACCTTTGGATCCTATGGGTTGAGGGGAGGGGCCTCTGTGGATCATCCCACAGATAGTTGATCAGTTTGGGATCTAGTTAACGTGGAGGCCAGGTCAACACCTTCTTCATGTTTTTTTGAGCTGTTCCTAAACTGTCTTTGAGTGTTTGCCTGTGTCAGGCTGTATCTTGTTGGGGATGGCTTCTGCCATCAAGGAGTGTCATTGCTATGGGGTGAGGATGCCTGGTCTGGTCTAGGTGGGTGCTACATGTTCCCCTTTTTGGATTATCACAAGTTGGTCGATGTTGTTTACTTCTCCTGTGAGTGGTTTTAATGTTGTGGCTGATGGCGTATATATGTATTTCTGTTCGACATACACACCAGTATGTCATTTTTTTTTTTAACTTTGCCTCTCTCTGTGTTGCTTATTCTCCAGACGCTGCCGACCACAACGTATGAGTTGGAGATCGTGGCCAAGGACATGGCAGGAAGTGAAGTGGGCCTAACAGGAACAGCCACGGCTACCATTACCATCACAGATAAGAACGACCATGCCCCTGAGTTCACACATCCACTGGTGAGAAACATGCCCTTTTTTTACACTCTGCTTCTACCGAACACTCCGCCGTCTTGTTCATTCCCATGTCGCTTTCATGCAGCTTCTACAAACACTGTGAAAGGAAAAAAAAAAAAAAAAAGTGTATTTGTTTACCCTTCCAGGTAGGTCAAACGTTCGAGACACTTAAGGCTAACAGACATACCACATTCCTTGTCAAGGACTCAGGACATATCAGCAGAGAAAAAACTTTCCAGTAGCGAGCTTCAACCAAGGTCTTCTGGTTGAAGAAAGTATCTCTGACTAATTAGTAGGATCACTGAGACATGTGGAAAGGATTCTGAAACATGTTTTTGTTAAAAATGTACAATTAGTTCTGCTTTAATCATTTGTTCGAGAATTAAAGCGAACGTTACTACGGTTTTTAACAAATCCACATTGATTGTCAGTGCCTGGTCCCTTGATGTTAAATATTACATGTAATCACATACAACCAATAGGTTACATACAGTGATAAAGACATTATCAGTTACAGGAACATTAGAATGATGGCTAAGGTATTGGTAGACCAGGTAATCAAAGTCAGTTGCCAAAGTCCGATTCATATACATTTTCAACAAAAGTTTACATTTCTTGAATTAGTTCCACTTTGTCCATGCTTTTGACTGATCAAAATAACAGCCAAGTGACTAATGGCACCATATGTGTGGAAAAGATAAACTCAAAGCAACCCATTTGGTAATTTTGTTGGATTACTTATAGCATTGTGGAAAAGAAAATTCTTTCAAATTATCTGTTCTTAACAGGGTTCCTGTGTTAGGACATTGGTTTTCTAATGTTTGTATCTACAGTAAGTCGCAAATTGTGGAGCAGAAATTCCCAAATTGCCATTTTCTGACTGTACACGATGTTGACTTAGACTTGGATAGACTTTATTGATCCCCAAGGGAACTTGCTTGGTCCGTTGCACTTAGAAAAGAAAAAAATCACTCTTGAAAACCACTAGTAAAAAGAAAAACAAGTGGACGTAAAATACGTAAATAAAATAAAAGAATAAATAAAATGCAATAGTATATGCAAAGAATTTACAAGATTTGCATATGTATAAATCTGGAAAAAATAGAAATAGAATATACACTATATACATAGGACGGATAAATGATACAGTGCAGTATTGTGGATGGAAAAGCACTGACATGAATGAGATATTTATCTGTTACAGTAAGGTGAGTTGTTGTACAGCTGGATTGAGTATGGTATGAATGGCGTCCTGTACTGTTGGTAACTGTGGGAGCAGAGCTGGATGAGTCTGTTGTAACATTTTCTAAACGATAAAAACATGTGTTTGTTGTCGATAATCTGAAAAGTTGGAAAGTAGTGAATAATTTCATATATAAATACAGAATTTGGCTCATATGTGGCTGACGTATGTGATAGCATCCAAAAACGGCTGCTGCATTTAAAGATTAAACATAAGCCAGGCTATCTTTTCAAATAAAGCCAAATAAAGGATCTGCCTACTTTTGGGGGTTTTGAAGAATTTGAAGGAACGATATGGTAATCAGATTTTTTTAATTTATTTTTTAGTACGGCTTATGCAGAGTCAAGGTTCAGGATGGCCTCAGATAGACTTCATGGAGGCATGATGCGTCCCACTCCTATCTACACATTGTCACCCAACTCAAGGACTTGTCAGTGTGACCTTTTAGTTTTCTCGTAAAAGATATATCTTTTCTGCTCAAGGTGAATCTGAGGAAAAGTCCAGAACAGACCACAAGGTGTGTGTGTGTGTCCAAGAACACACTGTAACTGGGTGATATGGGAGCAGAAACAAGATAAGAAACTATTCAAGGAGGGGAGCTTAATAAAAGCCCCTAAATATGATGCTATCCCAACTATTAAAAACTATTTATACAGTATATGAAATGTCTGCACATAAAATAAGAGCATGCCTTTCTATCTAGTCTGTCTTTAAAAGGGGATTGAGGGAGAGATGCTTTCAGGATCAACAAGCAAAACAGCACAAACACAACATTGTTTGAAACGTGCAAAAACACAGTATTTCTGATTCATTCTGAGACCATGGCGGAGTGAATTAGACCTTGGCAGGATGCCATAGTATCAACAGTGTATAGGAATCCCTAGTACTGAAAACACACAATAAATTGCACCTATTGCCCATTTGCACCACCTTTTCTCCTCTTTATCCCCCCATTTCCCCTCAGGAGATAAGAAAACAGGAAGAGAAGAAAGAATGAGGTCCAAGAGAAAAAGTCCTTCTCTCTGCACCTTAAGGTGCAGTTGCAACACTGAGTTGTGTAATTTTTTATTTTTTTAATGGAAATGCTCCCAGCTGTTGTCAGTTTTTGAGAGACTTTTCGTCGTGCCCTAACTGTACCTCCCCTACAGCCCTCCCATGATGCATTGGGGTGTCAGGGGAGCTTCGAAGGAGCGCGACTCAGATGTGAAATGTTACAGCTCAGAGGGCTCGGCAGGGCCTTGGAAAGTGCACCATGTCCGTGTCCCAGTTAATGTTCTCATCTCTCACTGGGAGGAGATCAGTTTAACGGTGTGGAGAAATGGAGCTTTTATAAAACAAGTGTTTGAAGACACTAAGCTCCCCGTATAAATCCTCTGCCACCCTCCCCTCTCCTTCCCCCCAGTCCCTTACGACTTCCAAGCTAACCATGAATCATCCATGACCTCTCAGATGACCGCCATCATATTGTTGAGTATGCTTGAAAGTGTATATTGGCGCTGAGCCTGTGTCAGCAGCAGCAGCAGCTCTCAGGCTTTCACCACATAAATTATTCAACTAAATATTCAAGTCTTTTCATAGAACTTTACAAAATCCCCTACTCCAGAAGAATTTTAAGTTATCTTCAGACAGACCCTCCTGCAGACAAGATGTAATTTTTAACAAGTTGTCTTCCAACTTGTGAGCAGAACTCAAGCAGAGAAATATAAAGAGAAATCTGAAATAATGAGTGAAGAGTGGACCCTCCCACATAGGAGGATGCAGAAGGTGGGGAAAAGGCACGCACATGAACGTTCTTCAGCTGATCCTTCCCGTTATTATTCATGAAATCTGCTGTTGCCGGGTTTTATGAGTTGACATTTACTTTGAATTCAGCAAATATAATCCCTTCGCAGGGTGCCTTCTGTTTTTCCTCAGACCGACGGCGCTACACCTCCATGCATACAGACAAGTATTCACAGCTTGTGGAGTCTTTGCTTCAGACCACAGCGCTCAGCTCCTCAGATCAGCCAGCAGGGATTCTGTTCTCCTTTTCCTTCCTAATTCACCTTAGTGTGCCGAAATTACTGAAGCTATACTACATGTTAAAAGAAAAACAAAAAACAAAATCACAAAACCCATGACAGGTTTGCAATCCAAACAACTGAGGGAAGCTGCAAGGGAGACAACAACTGAGCAGCAGAGAGCAGCTCAAAGTGGTTGTAGTTGCTAGTTGATAGCTAGCAGTTGGAACCCTGCTGCGAGCGGGAGGCTAACTCTGACAAAAACTAAAAAGTGTGCGTGCAGTGAAACGTTTGTGCCCCTGAGATGCATATATACATGAACATTCAGAAGAGTTCCTATCAACACAAATGCTTTGAACAACCTGCCGCAAAGGAATGCCACAGGGAGGAGGAATTTGCAGAATCATGTTTTATTAGCTTCCACAGTTTCTGCATGTAGCAAGGATATGGAGCCTCTTGTTGTAGCAGTACAGTATGTTGACAGCCATTCAGAAAACGTCTTTGTCTAGCGTTTTAAACTTAAACCAATGTTATTTATTTATTCATTCATTTCGGGCAAGTCAATTCAAATCACACATCAACATCAACATGAGTACAAGTGACCTGGCCGAAAGGGAAAGCGGGAGAAGCCAAAGCTTATCTAGTCCCGCCCCCATTACCCACCAGTACAAAGTGACTACTTCTTATTATATTTACACACTAGAAATATACGAGTGGGTGGACATATTCCATTGACAAGACGATGCACTGTTAAGGTGCATAGTGTGTTTCTGAATGAGCATGAGAGCCCCGTTTGACCTAGAAACTCATTCAGAGATCTCTCTTGTGTTTATCAGGGTTTATAGGATATTTTTTCTGTTTTCTATATGAGACATTTGGGAGCCCCCATTGTCCTACTGCACTAGTATTTCATAAAGAAACTGGAAGTTTGCAAACTAGGCCAACCAGGATCCACATGGAGGCATTCTGCCTGGGTTGCTAACTTTAGCAATGATAATTTGATTTAAACACCAAGTCATCTGCATTATATAATGAAAGGGAGTACTCATTATTGTCAAATTAAATGATGCAGGAACACACAGACAATCATATTAGAGTCCTAAATGTACACCAATCAGGCAAAACATTAAGACCACCTGCCTAATATTGTGTAGGTATCCCTCCACAGCAGTTATGACTCATCAGAGAATAGACAAGAGTCTTCTGTGGTATCTAGCAACAAGATGTTGGTTCCTATGAGTTGAGGGAAGGGGCCTCTGTGGATCATCCCACAGATGCTTGATCAGTTTGGGATCTAGTGAATTTGGAGGCCAGGTCAACACCTTGTGCTGTTCTTCATGTTTTGTTGAGCTGTTCCTAAAGCTCTTGTTGAAGCGTTGTAGACTCGTATGTCCTGAGGGACAAACAACCCCCTCAACCTGTCTGTGGAGACAGACAGAGACGGCAGCCTGTCTCTGAACGAGCTCTGCCCGACCCTATGGTGTCGTGTAGAGGGTGGTGGACATTGTTCGTGATGGACGTCACAAAAATGACATTATGTGCACCCTCATCAGAATCTGTGCTTCTATTTTTATTGTTAATGGGCAAATATTCTGACTCATCAGAGAGTGGACATGGGCCTTCTGTGGTGTCTGGCAACAGGATAGTATCTAGCACAGATACTTGATCAGTTTGGGATCTAGTGAAATTGGAGGCCAGGTCAACATCTTATGATGTTCTTCATGATTTTTGCTGGGGATGCCTGCTGCCATCAAGGAGTGTCATTGCTATGGGGTGAGGGTGGTGCCTGGTCTGGTCTAGGTGGGTGCTACATGTCTAAGTAACATCCACATGAATGAATGCCAGGTCCAAAAGTTTCCCAGCCGAACACTGAATTGTCACAAGATGGTCAATGTTATTTACTTCTCCTGTCAGTGGTCATAACGTTGTGGCTGACCGGTGTATGTGATTTTGTACACTTTAGTTTTGACAATTTAATCGCTGTATATATTCAAAACTTATTTCATAAACTTATTTTTTCTTACTTTGGTCTGAAGCACCTAATCAGATGAAAAGCTGTTTTAATAATAATAATAATAATTAATAATAATAATTAATAATAATAATAATTAGTGGTATTGGCCATGTATACTTGTGTATACATGGAATGTGATTTCTGCATTTAACCCATCCGTGAAATTAGTGAACACACAGTGACGTGAAGCACACACTAACCCGGAGCAGTGAGCTGCCATGCTACAGCGGCGCTCGGGGAGCAGTGAGGGGTTAGGTGCCTTGCTCAAGGGCACTTCAGCCGCTTTCTACTGGTCGGGGGTTCGAACCGGCAACCCTTCAGCCACAAGCCCAAAGCACTAACCAGTAGGCCACGGCTGCCCCACATTAAATCCAGAACTAATAATCCGTTATAGAATACTATGAACAGTGCTTAAAATCTTTCTCAAAAGATACCAGAATTAGCCGAACATCCCACCAAACCACCATCTCTCCCCTCCTCGGTCAGTTCTTTCTAAAGATAAATTGATTCAGTGCAATCTATCTGCAATTTTTTTTAAATCACAAGATGAGGTGTCCTTTTTTCACTGAGAGAAATTTATTACATTTTCCCTCTGAAGCTCCTTCTGTAGGGGAATGGGCTCTGGCCTGATTACTTTTTATAGTGAGGGTCTAATCCTATTTTTATGAGGAAGGGAAACAAAAAAAAAAAAATGTTGAGACGACCCTTAGAAGCTCTGTCGTCTGACGCGGCAGATATGTATTCCTCTCTGACAAAGATGGATATTTCTCCTGATGAGTTTCATCCACGCATCGCAGCTGGCTTTTTATTAACTCTACGTGTTTACTCTTAGTCTTAGAGGTGCCGCGTCTCTCGGATTCTCTCCTGTGTTGAATTTGATATTACAGCGCCTTGCTCGCAGCGTAACTTGTAGATAATGTTAAACTTCTGTACCAGTTTGTTCTGTATCAGAGCGGACGCTGACTTGAATTCTCCCACACCGAGCACCTTTTGCCCTTCCTGCCTCTTGCCTCCTGTGTTATTTCATTCTTCCTCATCCACCAGTATCCAGATTCCCCCCCTTATTCTCTTGCTCTGCACTTGTTCTGCTCTTCTCACCTCTGCTTTTCTTCAGCTGTGTTAATTCTGCGCTGTGTCTGGCTGGGCCTGCTCCCCCCCTCCCCTTTTCCCTCATAACAAGACCATGATGGACCTTATCACTCCTGTCACTCAAACTCTCTGGCAGCCAATCTCTACGTTTTTTTTTTCTTCCCTCATTCAGTTTTCCACTCTGTCTTTGCCTGCCTGTCTTTCTGTCGCCCCCCCCCACACACACACACTCTCAGTTAATTCCTCCGCTTTCCCCTCTATGATGACCAAGAGAATATGCTTGCCTGCAACCCATCTGTCCCGCTGATAAAGACGTTAGCAGTGATGGGTGTAGCACCAGGCGTAGGGCAGCAGGGCCCTGTCAGTGTTGGTCTGTCTTGTGGGATGGCTAACGGGTGTCATGGATTAGTCCGGGCCGTGCATGATTGCTTCACTAGCTCTGAGATACACACGGCGCTTTACCCTGGGCGATACCGCGGTGTAGCCGGCCAGAAATGTCTGTCACAAAAGAGGAAGGAATGGGGAAAGGATTTGTGCGCTGCGTGTCAGGTTGGAGGCGTGTCACGGAGGACAGTTGTGCTTGTGTGGATTTGTCATTTGACCTAGACGAATGCACGGATGGATCATGATTGAGTAAGATGCAGTGACATAGAGAGTGCCCTTGAAACTTTTGCAGTGGGAGATTTTATCTGCAGCTTTTTGGGATTGGCCTGAATGAAAATCTGACATTGTTAGATTGTGTTACAAATTATTTTTGGTAATGTTATTTCATGATACATGGTTGGAAAGTGTACTTATAGGAAGTCATTTTTATCACTTCATGTCAAGCAAGCATGCTGCCTAAAAAAACTATTCATAATATGTGAGACGTTTTATTTTGAAAGTCCAGCCTTCTTCCGGATGACGACATTACTCAATGTGAGTAGTTGTAGGGCTTTTATTTTGAAAATGCAACCTACACAAGGTCTTTTGTGATGAGTGGCAGGAGTATAACTCATTTTGAAAGGCATAGCTTATATATAACCTCCTCATTAGAGTTCTGCATCCTGTTACATGCTTTTATCTTGAAAGAGCACCATTATTTTGAAAATCTGACACCCTACTTTGAGTGCCAGGAGTTTAACCTCTTTTGCAACGCACTGATGGCTTCTACACGCATTAGGGCTCTGGTTGCCGTTGTGTGCTTTTGGAGGAGTAGTTTGGTACTTTTTGAAAAGCTGACAGACACATTAACCCTTCCTTTGGTCCCCGATGGGGCCTTTATGGAAAATCCTGGTTTCACATGAGCCTGTTCCTAACCCCGCGTGTACGGCTGTGCCTACATGCTACTGACATTTCTCCTCACACACACAGTAGTCACTCGATAACCGTAAACACACACCTACAGTACGTCACAGTGCATTGATTTTCTGCGGGCAGCCCTTCAGGTAACCCATGAAAAGTACCACACGGTAGTTTTATTCATACATGAATACAGACTGAAGAAGAACTGGATAGCCACGTGAAAGACTACTTGAAATAGTAGCAGTCACATTGTACCTCAACTATGATGATAAGTGTTAATACTCACAAGGCCAGCTGCCTGTCTAGACATGACTTCACAGTGAGGTTGTTTGAAAAGACTTTCTTTGTGTCATTACCAGAGAATATGATTAAACATATGATCTGCCAAAGCAGTTGGATTAGATGTATTTTAGTTGTATTTTATTGGAGGTAAAACTTAAAACTAGACAGGGGCCTTTGTCCAAAAGCCTGTCAATGTAGCTACCAGGTTTCCTGGTGTTTTACATGCTACATGTTTCCTTTAAATCAATGTATACAATTATCAGGCATAACATTATGACTGCTGTCAGGAGAAGTAAATACCACTGACCATCTTGTGACAACTGCTTATGCTAAGAAACTTTTCTGACTTGGCATTCATTTCTGTGGCTGTTACTTGGGATTCATGTGGATGTTACTCAGACATGTAGCACCCACCTAGACCAGACCAGGCACCCCCACCCCATAGCAATGACACTCCTTGACAGGAGCAGCCCTCCCCAGCAGGATGCAGCCTGATGGTTGAGGAACAACTCAACAAAAACATGAAGAACGGCAGAAGGTGTTGACCTGGCCTCCTAATTAGATCCCAAACTGATCAAGTATCTGTTGGATGATCCACAGAGCCTCCTCCCCTCAACCTATAGGACCCGAAGGCCCCCCACTAACATTTTGTTTCCAGACACCACAGGACACCCTCAGAAGGCCCATGTCCATTCTCTGATGAGTCACTTTGGAGACACAAGGGAGACCTACACAATATTAGGGAGGTGGTCATAATGTAACGTCCGATCTGTGTATATCAATGTGCTGTTCAACCATCATCACCTTTCAAGTGGCTTTTCAAGCAACTCGGCTTCTTAAAATTGACTAATATTCATAAGATTCATGAATTGTCATGTGAGATATTTAATTGAAGGTAAATACACAAATACTATTGGAGAGACGTTGACATGTTGACTTGACTGTTGTCTCTTACGTGTCTTTAACGTCCTGGTAACCATCATGTGCAGGTCAAACATGTTAAAAGTGTGTGCGCTGTATCTTGCCCGATCTATTTTAGGCAAAGGACAGGCCGACTCGTGAGCTGACCTGGGAGTTTGCTCATTGGTATGACACATGACGATGCACTAAATTATAAAAGGAAAGCTCAACCTAAGCCTGACGGTTCATTTGCACACGAGCTCATTTACATTCACGAGACAGAGCCCGTGTCTTTCTGAGAGATTTCCTCTTCGACAAAAGGCATCGAGTTGTAAAGGTGAGCACCCTCAAGGACTTTTCTCCTCAGAGCTCGACCAAGAAAGCGGTTTAGCAGTCAGGTGGCGAGGTGTTGGGGCGAGCAATGGAAGCATTTACTTGGCAAGACGCAACAAACTCGGAGCGGCGCGTCGGCTTGTTTGCTTCTGGAACGTTACTAAATTTGCTCAGGTGAAACGCTCCAATCTGCCCGTTCAAGACGGACTGTCCAACACTCTTTAATGTTATGCATCGGCTGCAGCGCCGAATTGAATGTCTGTCAGTGCTTCTGATGCACATGTTTATTTAATACACCGCCTGGCTGTACTCCTTGGATTTTTTTTTCTTTTTTAAACCAAACCTCGTTGACAAATATGAGTTCTGTCATGCTACGAAAAAAAAAAAATCAGAAAAGCTGCTTTGCTGAATGTCAGATTCATCAGAAATCTATCCATGGAAGCAGCCTCCACGGAAGCTGTTGAAATTTAATAAAGACACAGGTAAGCTCATTAACGCTGCAGGCACACTTACTGTATGCAGCCAGGATTAAAACTAGGGGGAAGGATAAATAAAAAAAAAAGTGAGTGAGCAGGGGGGGGGTTAGACGGAGTAGCAGCTTCACAATCCTACACACACACACAGAGTGTCTATAGGACTGTGTGGGAAGACGAACGATCAGGTGCACAATGGCGCCTTGTTACAGGGTTTGAGTGTGTCTACACCTTGTTCTGCCGGTATTTAAGCTGCTTTTGAAAGCAGATAAAGGACAAGTAAGTGGCTGCTTGAAAATGTACGGGCTTCTTGTTTAACTCGGCGGGGGATTTCTTTCTAAATTTGACGTCTGGTTCTTTGATGTCGGCCTCAATATTTTTACAGTGTAACAAAGAAGCTGGAAGCTGCGTTAGCGGGCGGCTTCATTGTGCAGAGCAATAAGCGCCCTTTATGATGTGGTGCGTTCAGGGTTCGACGCTATTTCTGGGTTGGTGTATGTCATATATTTTCCAGATTACGTGTTGTTATTCACAAACTTTTCCAAGCGCTTGCTAATAGCCATCATAGGAGGACTTCAAGCATATCAACAAAGATAAGACATTTAAAAAAAAAAAATAAAAAAAAAATAGTAGAAAGAAGTAATTAACACGCCCAGGAAGACAAAACTTCAAATGGTTCAGCTGCAGCACCCTGCTCCCTCCCCGCTGGGATGTGGCAGCGGAGCAGGCGCCTTTCATAGGCAGAATAGTCTCGTCTCGGGAGGTTTAATGTGATGTGCCGCGGCTATGTGTGTTCGCTGTCAGAGAAAATCTTTGGGGCAGCGGGGACGTGTCACAAAGTACTTTCCATTAGGACAAATGAACAGCTGCTCAACTGTCTGCTGGGTTGCCTGTCAGTGCAGCCACGGCTGCCATCTGTATTCATAACACATTGTGACAGACGTCCAGGAATAAAATAAATTGATCTGTATTCTGCTCGGCTTGTGTGTGTCCGCGCGCGCGTGTTTGTGTGTGCGGGCTGTGAAAATACGCTGAGCATATGTGTGTTTACTTGACTGGGATTGCACACATGTGTTTATCGATGCATGTCTGTGGAAGGGAGAACAAGATGGGAACGACAGATTGATGCTTTTGAAGCTATATAGCCAGAATGACACTCAAGATAGAGATTGATTTACTTTTTCTTTTTTTCTTCCTGTGTATTAAGGACGTAACTCTGCACACAACAGCCATGCTTATATAAAGGGTCTAGGTTACTGGTTTATAATAGGCAAACGGTGCCAGCAGGCAATAAAAGACAAATTTAAAGCTGGGGAAGCAAAAGAAGGCCGTTTCCACAGAGGTGGTAATGATTGCAGAGCGCATTTAATGTTACTTTGTAAAGCGGACAGATGTGCACACTCCTCCAAGGCTTCCCATCTCTCTTTCAGGCCTTTTGCCAGAAGTTAAGGCTTCCTTTGTACCCCATCTGTCGGAGGAGGGGGTAACATTAAATGCTGTTGACAGTGCTGAGATTAAGGGTTTGTGGACTTACGCTGTTTTGTTTTCGTAAGCGAACCAGCTGCTTTGCTTTGCTTTGTTTTGCAGAGGTTTACTCCTCTAGGTTTTCCAGTCCTCTTTAAAATGCCGTTGAGGAGATACGGCTTTAAAGTTGAACTTTCGTCAGCTCTGCGTCCCAGAGGGAGAGAGAACGTGAGAGGGTGGAAAAAAGTGCTCCATCTGCAGTGGTGTTATATGCATTGGGCAAACTATGCATTTTGCTCAACCACAGGCAATTTACTAATGGCGACCATCTATTACTTATATACACTTAATTATGTACTCTAGATTGTCCTTTGAGCTAAATGCAAGCATCAGCAAGCTAATATGCTTGTAACAACCATGCTAATATGGTGTCTAGTAGGTGTTATGGTAACCATGTAAACAATCTTTGGAAGTTTGTGCGAAGTACATGTGCAAATCGTGTTCATTCTGTTGGCTATACTGTTTTTATTTTATTTTATTTTATAACTGTCTTACACCTATGTTACTTTCTACTATTGGTTTGATTGTGGAGCGATAAAGTCTATTTCATTTTTAAAGAAATTGAAGACTGAAGAAAAAAATATATACAGAATTTTGACAAGTGAGACTTACAAATTAGGTTTAACAAATTAGGTGTTGCATCAGTCAGGTGTGCACATAAAATAATTTGTTAACCATGTCTATTCTGAAAGTTTGATTGGTTTCTATTCCCATTTGTACGGAATGAAAATAAACTGTCCTTTTGCCGGTTTTGGCTTTTCGGCGAACATGAGAGATCTTCGATTTGGCAGCGTGACCTCCACCGTTGCCACCAGTCAGGTTCCTAAAAGTGATTTTTAGCCGATTCAGCATTTTGAATCAGCAGTGTTATAAGAGGTCACTCTGATTGGCTTATCGGTAGTAAAACGGTGGAGAAAGGAAATAGATGTGATGAAAGTGAGCAAACGTCCAAGTCAAGAGGTTTTACATGGATGGATTTAGCTTGTCCAGCCGTGAGGTGGCCTTCTTCTTAGTGCTGCCCTACCAGCACACCACAGTGAAGAAGTGGGCACTGATAATGACCACGTTTACATGGTCTTTAGTATCCCGGATATTAAAGTATCCCGATTTTGTGTTTGTCCATGTAAACACCATATCCCGAATTCAGAAATCGGGATATGCCCATATCCCGATTTCAAGAAACTCGGCTGGAGTACTCCGATAGAAGCCGGGATACTGGAGCATGCATACACCTTATCCCGATTTCTGACGGCTGCCCACTGTCTGCGCATGCGCGAGTGACGCCAAGCAACGCATTAGATATATATATATATACAGTCAATGATAGCCTGGTAGACGGTTGTCAGGAGCAGCCACATGATGGTTTGCTGGGAAGATCTCCCGGCCTCCTAGCTAATCCCAGCCATCCTTGTTTGAGGGACAAATACAAACTACTGCCACCTGATGGTGTGGAGAGTTATCTGGAGGGAGTTGGCAGTGGTCGTCATGGTATCCAACACAAACACAGTCTTTGTCATGCCACCAAAGTCTTCCAGAAGTTATTTGACGTTGGTTTAGTACGAGCGAAACCAAAGAATGCTCAGATTTGACAGGGTTGACTGCGAGGTGCAGGTTTTAATGAACGTCCCAGAGGTCGCACTAGTCCTCAGATGAGATGCCATCATCACCATGCGCAACGAGCAGCACATTCAGATTTACAGTTGTGAAACCTGCTGACTTAAAAACCGACGTTATCAATTCGCTTTATTTTTCTCCTTAAACTTTCACGCCTCGACACCTTATCACCCAATTATCTTTTGGTAACGCTGCACCACCTGAAGATTTTATTTTTTTCTTTGCGGCAGATTATTAAGAAGTCAGACATAAAGAGGAGATGGGGAAACTGCAAATCAATGCCATGCTGTGTTTTTTTGTCTAACCTGTAGGGCTGTGTGATTGATGGTTGGTGTCAGCAGGGTCCTGTCTGGATCACTGTTTGAACCTGTGGTGTGGAGGTTAGCACTGATGCTTCACAGCAAGTTTGAGTTCCTCGTCGCACTGGGAGTTTGCATGTTCTTCCTATGTCTGCGTGGGCTCTTACCAAGTACGTCCTCCCTCTGTCCAAAGACATGCTTATTAGGTTAAATGGTGATTCTAAATTGGCTGTAGGTGTGCATGCGAGTGTAAATGGTTGTCTGTTTCTGCGACCTGTTCAGGTTGTACCCCGCCTCTCGCCCAATGACTGCTGGATTAGGCTCCAGCTCCTCCTCGAACCTCCAGAGGACAAGCGGCTGCAGAAAGCGAATGAATGTTTAAACACGTAGTCTGCAGAATGTGTGCTTGCCCGTGTGGTTGTCTTTTTTTTTTTTTACTGTAATTGGGAGTCTGTCTGGGGCCGGTCACATCCCAAACAACTCCCACATGCATACAGATAAAGGCCAACTTGAAAAAAACACCCTTTCTCCCATCCTCTCCTGCCATGCCCCCCACCCCCACTAATAACAAGTTTAAGACATTTCAGGCCAGGTGCTCTGCCTAGCAGTTATTCATTTCCTTAAAGTCTTTCAGGTGACTGGTTGTTTTGTGCTTCAGCTGAAATTGGTGCCTTATCAGCGGCAGGGCAGGGGCCCGGTGGCCACATCACACGTGATATAACATTTTCTCCAACCGCATGACTGCCCACATGATTAAACTCAATCCGACCGGCTGTTGCCTGTGTGCCCGTGCTGTATTTGTGCGAGTGTCAGTGTGGATGTTTGTCTTAAGGAGAGGAAGCATCCGGGTTTGTCTCATCTGCAGTCCAGAGGAGGATGACGACTGTGGGAGCGGCACGCATATGTTTCTGATCACTGTCATTTGATATGCGCAATGGAGGCATGTAGGTTTAAAATGGCTTTTACCACTTCAGAGTCATTCACCAAAACTAGAGCAGTTTCTGTGGGAACCAAAATGTCAGCACTTGTTCAAAAAAATCTGAATTGGGCTGTTTTATGTTTTCGACACCGTCCTAATTTTCACATGAGGCCTGTGAACCAGTCCGCCGCAGGCAGGCAGGACAAAAGGAACAACAACGCACGCACAGGAACAAACTTTTTTAAAGAACACCGTGTTTCGATCCTCTGTGCCCTAAATGACAGCGAGTGGTTCAAAGTGTTTTTGTTTTTTTTCTTTTTCTAAGACGAGCTTTGGTTGAATAAAAAGAAAGAGAAGAAAGGAAAGAGAAGAAATCAATGTTTGTTTCTCTTCAGATAAATGCACAGAGCCAGGCGGCGTAAGACAGTAAGAGGGTAATCTGTGAAACAACAATACCGTGGGCTGACAGGAGACGCAGTAATCTAGGCTGGACCGGCGCTAGCCTTAAACAGAGTGTTCTGTGTCTGAAAGATTACACTGTAAGCTCTGACACAATAATGGTCGTGACACACACACACTGAAAGAATTGCCTTAGCCTGCCCGGGGCTTCTGCAAGGGTAACCCTGATCACAGCGTAGTCTTTAGTGGATGGCTCGCTGGCAGAATGCACTGATGAGAATCAGATTGAGGCCTGCTGCCAACAGAGAGCAGTGAGCTGGGGAGTGATTGACGCTGAAAAATAAATGAGATGCATTTTGAGGCATCGGCAGTGGAGGATGTGGATTGTGTTTACTCCATTGTGCATTCATGTGATTACAGTCCTTCTGCGAGTTAACATTTACACTGATCAGCCATAACATTAAAACCACCGATGGGAGAAGTAAATAGAAGGAAACATTTGGACCTGGCACTTGTGCCGATGTTAATTAGACATGTAGCACCCGCCTAGAGCAGACCAGGCACCCCCACCCCTTAGCAACGGCACTCCTTCATGGCCATCCCCAACAGGATTCACCATCAGAAGGCCCATGTCCATTGGCACAACTGTTTTGGAGTAACAACGGAGACCTAAACACTATTAGGAAGGTGGTCATAATGTTATGCCTGAATGTTACATGTTATGTGCATGTTTTATAATTGGAATTGACTGCAGAATGTGTGACTTATCTAATCTATGGATGATTACATTTCGTTCTTTCGTTCTTTCGTTCGTTCTTTCTTTCTTTCTGTCAGAGCTGTGCTTGCATTCAGCAAAAACATCAGATTTAGTTATTATTACTTTCATCCATATGGCTTTTCCCTCTTTTACACATGTTTCACTCAAGATGAAATGTTAGCAGATTCCTAAACTATAGCCTAAAGCCTAAATGAAATTTCCGCTTGCCCACTTCCACTTTTTCATTAAATCTTTGCGTTTAACTTGCTATGCAATCATGCTGTCACATTCACATTCAGGCTTTGAAGTTTTTAAAGTTGCATAAATCAGCTTCTGAGTCTCCATCTGCGACAGCCTCTCTGTCCAAGCTGTTCTGTTAAAGTGTCCGGATTCAGATGTCCTCCCCCGCTGACTTGAATGTGTCTGTTTTTAACAGTTTGAGGCTCGCGTGCACGAGGGCTCGACGGGCGTCGTGGTCAACCTGACGGTGGACGACAGAGACGACCCCGACACGGGGGCAGGGAGAGCCATCTACTCTATAATCGACGGAGATCCCATGCAGCACTTTGAGATCCAAACGAACCCAGACAATAACGAGGGAATGTTGTCCGTTGTCAAGGTAAACTCGTGTTCATGAGACGGATATAGTCCTGCCTGTAACACAAGAATTGCCATAACAGCGGTTTTCCCCTTTCTAAGCCTCTGGATTACGAAGCCACGGCGTTCCATACGCTACTCATCAAAGTAGAGAACGAGGATCCTCTCGTTCCTGATGTCGGCTATGGACCCAGCTCCACAGCCACCGTTTACGTCACAGTAGAGGACATCAATGAGGGCCCCGTCTTCTTCCCAGACCCACTGATCGTTACCAGGATGGAAAACATCCCCGTTGGCAGCTTTGTGGCCTCTCTAAACGCCACAGACCCGGATGTATTAGAGATCCAGAGCATCAGGTAAGGTGCTGGAGGTATTGAAATTCAAAATGAGAGTATTAGAGATCGCTCTGCAAATCTGTGCTCATCTGGTGTATGAGAAAATTAGAAGATACAAAGAGCGGGAGAGCTTGTTTGTGTTGTGTGATTGAATGTAATCTGGTGCGGCTCACAGCTCCCTACTGCCAGTAATGAGCTTTCTGATTGTCATCCAGTTTCACTTTGATCTGTTGAGGAGCATAATGGAGAATCATTTGCTAATGGGACTCTGTGAGCAGCGCAAAGTTTTCTCTATTATAAGGGCAATTCTGCGAGTGAGTTTCCGACTTCATATTTTCATAGACACGGTTTCAAATAAGGTAAACGATATGGTTTGATGCTATTTCACAACCTGTTTTTCTTCAGTGAAGCAGTTCCAGGTTTGCATCTGTACTCTCTCACACACTCGTACACTCCCTTCCCATGGATAGGCTCAATTTGGGTGACCCCGCCAGGTGCATAGAAACAAGGCTATGTTGATAAAATCCCTCAGTTTCAGATCTCCTTATTTCACTTTTGGACCTTTCTGGACCACACACTTGTCTGAATAACTGAGTAAGTAAGAAGGAACCTGTAGCTTACACTTACTGATCTATGCATATCAATAGTTGCCAGATATGATGTCCTGGGTGACACTTTTCTAAACTGTTTGCACCTTAAGTAAAATCTGAAACTGGAAAATTATTTTTATAAAATAATTAAATTACATGCTTTTGCAGCCATACATTTTCAAATAGGGACGGAAACATTACTATATATACAGTATATCAGCCTGAAAATACCCAGATATGATTTTTATCCATCTTCCCCTTCCAGCAGATTATACCCTTTAGGCTACAACATCAGCTTTTTCCAGTTTTCACTCCTCAAACTGTCAGGTCTCACCTCTCTCGTGTTTCCGACCCATCAACACTCCATCTTTTTATTCCCTTGTATGATTCACAGTTTCTCTATTTCTGCGTTTCCCCATCTCCGCTGTTCAATGTTCCCGTCAGGCTGTTTGATCTGCTTGTGTACACAAACAAAATATACAGCCCAGACAATCAAAGCAGTCAGACCGTTCACCCCTGTCAGCCGGGAGGTCGCAGAGTGGGGCAGCTCATTAACTTTAGCTCTGCTGCAGCGGAAGCCCCCTCTCCGACGTTACCATCATCATAACAGGAAAGCTATTAGTTGCACGATGTGCTACAATTATTCCTCTAGCTGCCAGAGGGAACCCCGCAGTGTGTGCTGCACTCACACTTTACAAGATGAAAAAGTCATAATTGCATTTATTGGCTTTCAGGCCTAATATATACTCAATATATGCTGCTATTTTTCTGCACCCTTGGAGTTATGTCGTGTAAAATATAGTGTAAAGTAAACACATGAGGATAATATAGATCTAAGGAAATAAAAGTCACTAGATTGTGACTTTACTGTGCAGTAAAACGTAGTCACCGTGTCAGTATCAAATGCGACATAGCAGGGAGTTGTTCCACTGACTGGTGTGCAGGAGTAAGCATGTGGGTCTAAAAGGCTTTGGTAGGGGGTGGTCTGAACTCACCAGACAGATCACATGCCAGTCTGTGCTATCAAGATATCTGAGATCTCATTGGTCGCTCTCCTCATGCCCAGAGCTTACTTTCTCAAGTAGTTCTACATGATGGATTGTTGTGAAGGCAAAGACAGTAGATCTCCCCCTGGTGACTGGCTGCAGTATAGGTCATAAGCTCCACCCCCTCATCCAAATATGGCTCGAGATAGTGTGTATGTCAAAGATGGCCGACAAGACAGCTCCTCAAAAGTGAAGCCAAAACCAGTAGAGCTCCCCCTGGTGACTGGCTGCAGTACAGGTCATAAGCTCCACCTCCTCCATGTTAGTGGATGGGACTTACTCCAAACTAAACACATCAGTACACATCAAATACTTATTTTGTCATGGATGATTTTTGTCATTATAGGTTGTTTATTTAATGCTGAGTTATGTTCAAGTGTCCATTTTTCTATTTAACACTATAGAAACAGGATGTCACATCATGACGACTACTAGTTGCCATGACCACCACTCCCCTAGGACTGTGGTTTGTGAGAGTGGGAAAAAAATAAATAAATACATAAGTACAGCATATGATCCAATTGTTTTTGTAATTGGTGTAGGTAGAGCAGAGAATTCATTCAGTGAAAACGTAAGTGTGCCTAGATTTGCTACTGGATGCTTGAATTTCCCCCAGGATTAATAAAGTATCTATCCATCTATCCATCTATCCATCTATCCATCTATCCATCTATCCATCCATCCATCCATCCATTCATTCATTCATTGTGGGCTTGTCATCGATAATGCAGCTGCACATGGTTCCTCTTTATGACTATACAGTGCAGACTGTGGCTCCAAACTCACAAGGTGGAGCTGCCCGTATCCCTGGAATTTTCACATCTGTTTGACCAATGGAAGGAAGTGGGGATGCGTTGTTCATGTTTATATACAGTCTATGGTTGACATGGGCTTAAAAACAGTATTACAGTAGAACTCAAACCAACAGGGGACACCCCATGGCCATGACGTCCACTTCTTTTATATAGTTTATGATTAAACATCAATAGTTGTGTTAACATTGGTTATTATTTACCATTTGGTTTAAATTCTCAAATTAACTTTGCACATTCAAATCAAAAAATAATAAATAATCATAATTAAAGCATGTGTCTATGTCAGACTGTCTTTAGTTATGCAAGTATTTAACTGTGAACGAAAGTATTAGACAAACTAAAAATCTGACCTTGCGTTGTATTATAATTCATCAGGAGAGCATTAATGTGTGTATCAATATGAACGTTACTGTGACGCTAGCAGAGATGTTGTCCTTTAATAAAAGGATTACCCAAGCCGTCGTGATTTATTCTCTGGACATGTTGGCACAAGATGTCATGGCCATCAATTTAATAGCTGCAGAGAGAAGCTCGATAAAAATATTGTCAAATCACCGGATAAAACAGCAGTGTGTATATAAATGCTGAAGAACACACATCGCGTCTTTTTTTTTATTTAAAGACTTGAGTTCATGCATAGGCTAAGTATGTTTTCGTCTGAGCAAATATGAGGCTGAAGAGCTTTTTTTCTTTTTTTCATTCTACATTCAGTCTTGATTGCATCTTATCTTCTTGACCTTCAGCAACCATTGGTCTTCAGTAACCCATTTACCGCATCCACTACTCTGAATAGCTCTCCAACTGAAAAAAAAAGGTCCTGCTGACCCAAGACTGAAGACTCAAGTTTCCATGGTATGTTGTCACTGAACCACAGCAAAAAAAAAAAAAAAGGAAATCATTTCTATATCTTAATTTTTCAGGTTAAGGAACAACAAATAGTTTCATCCATTTATGCTTCACTCGCTCTCTCACGCATGCACACACACACACAAACACACACACACATATTTTTTGTACCTTCACTGACATAATGAATTCCCTAGGATTCCCCAAAATGTCCTCACTTTGCACAAATGTCCTCACTCTAATGGTGTCAAACTAAATAGAGGTCCTCAAAATGATAGGTGTACCAGAACGCACATACATACACACACTCACTTCCGATGTTAAAGCAATACTGATCCTGCTTAAAAGCATGGTTTGAGTATTCTGGTGAAGTTTCGTCTGTCTATAGCCACAAAGGGCTCCGTGTTTTTGACATCTTTGTACCGTCTATCTGCATCCTTGCAACTTTATCTTTCCTGCTCTACCCTCATCATACATTTCTGTGTTGATTTTTATGGCTTCTGTGTTTGTCGTGGTTTCATCTTTTTTGACGATAGAGGTGACTTTCAGGTTGTCATAAGTGTGACCTGCAGACAGGTTGAGGACATTGTAAAAGACACTTGGAGAGGTGGAAAGGGAGAGGGGATGTGCACAGAATAAAACGAAATAACAGGATATGTGTTTACCTTCTTCTCTTCCTCTCTGCCTGAGTGCAGGTGTGAGAGTGTGCGTGTTTGTGTGTCTGCCCCCTGGGCTGAGTAGGTCAAATGCATTTGACATGGAACACTGTGGGTCTGACTCGCTGGTCAAAATCTGTAGCACTGAGCATCCAGCCCACACATGAATACAGGACTGTTGGATTAAATAATGTCATCATATAAACATAAACCTGTGGACCAGTCTGTTTAGATCCTGAGGAATAATCCACATAAGCCATAACATTAAAACCAGTGACAGGATAAGTAAATATCATTGACCATCTTTTGACAATACAGTGTTCTGCTGGGAAACTTTTGGACCTGGCATTAGAGTGGATGTTACTTAGACATATATTACCCACCTAGACCAGACCATGTACCCCCACCCCATAGCATGTGTGACGTTTCAGGACAGCAGCGCATCCATTCACACACCCATTAATATCCCAGTGGGACATGGGGAATAAAAAAAAAAGGATATTAGTTTAAATTATTTACAGTAGCATGATACTGTATAATTCAAATACTACAAGTATACTGTGCATCTGTCAGACTTTCTGCAGAATTCTGCTGCCTGTTAAACTTCACAGACAGATGTCAACATAGTTTTTTAAATTTATATTACCATAATCCATACAATCAATCAAGATGTTTTTTTGTTTTGTTTTTTGTTTTTTCCAGCTGTGAGCGGCTCCATCATTTCAGTCATGCATGGCAGTGAGGGAAAGAAATGTCCATCAAAAATCAAACATATTTTAGTATGTATGCACGTTTTGAGGCGTACTTTATTCTGTCACCTTTCCAGTGTGAACACACTGCATATGCAACAGCTGCTTAGGACGTGCTGACTTTGAAGAACCTCCATCCCTGTGGCTAACCCCCCAATGGTTCACTTATTTAACTGTTCAGACCTCTCGGGACTGTGTAGGAGTATGCAAGAGCACTTGATTGACGTCTCACCTTCTTCCCACCTACTAAGATAATAGAAACCTGTCTCCTTGTCATTCTCAAGGTTTAAGATGAAAAAGTTAGATTAAAACAGATTGGGCTTAAACCCTCTGACTTGGGTTTGCAAGGGTAGAGTTGCCTTAACTGCTGGAAAAACTAGACAGTAACCCAAAAAGTTTCAAAAAAGGCAACTGCACTTGTAGATTTTTAGAGAAGACATTTCACCACGAGTTTCACGAGTGGTGAAACGTCCGAATAGCTTCAGTTCAGAACTTAAGAAGCTACTCGGATGAGTGGTGAAACGTCTTCTCTAAAAATCTACAAGTCCAGTTGTCTTTTTTGAAACTTTTTGGATTACCATGACCTGGATGACTGAGAACCTTCACAGACTGGACAGTAACATAAACTGATCAGGCAAAACATTATTACCACCGTTTTAATGCTGTGTAGGTCCCTTGTGCCTCCAAAACAGTTGTGACTCATCAGAGAATGGACATGCATGTGCCTTCTGAGGGTGTGCTGCGGTGTCTGGCAACACAATGACCCATAGGTCTTTGAGTCCTATGGGTTGAGGGGACTGGCCTCTGTGGATCATGCCACAAAGCCAGTATGTTAAAAAGGATGAGGAAAACTCATCACAAAGGCAGACTTTGCAGTGAGTTTAAGCCAGCATGTGTGCAGGAAAATTTTAAGACTGTATTTCTTTTCACTTGAACACTTGAACGTTGTTGACCACCATGCACAATATTAAAGTCACCCAGTTTAGCCCGAGTAAGCACAACACACACAGTTAAATTAATATTTCAATCCCAAAATGTGGCAAGTACATGTGCTACTGTTATTATTTCTTGGTAACCACTGAGTGCAGTAGCTCAGCAACAGCAGGTTACTGGTAACAAGTAACAGGGAAGGCAAGTTGACCCGTGAACAATTTGACAAAGATTGGAGTGGGAGTCTTTATAACACCTTGCACGTGCACTGTAAGGGTTTTACAACAAGTGACTCATGAAACAGCTGAGCAGGGTGTTTCTTTTAACAAGTGACCTTGGTAGGCTGCCCTCCTAAAAATCCCAGTCTGCTCAAATTGGTCAGCTCCAATGTTCTGGAGCAGACACCACCCATAAAATGTAAAAAGTAAAATGTAAGAAGGCAGCAGTGAGGTGGAATGGAATCTGAGAAATTAGAGAAAGCGCTTCGATTGGACTTCAGGTTTCTATGCAGATATACAGGAAAGCATAATGTGGTTCCTTGCCTGGTTTGCTGCCCATAAAGAATAACTCATTATAGAGGATATCACACATCCATCCTTTGACATTTTTTTTCCATAATGTTGTTGAGATGTGGTGTAAAAGTTTAACGAATAAATAAATTAGGTTACTGTTTCACCCTGAAAACCTTTGAAGGAGCCCATATTTTAATGAGCCCCCACTGGTCTGGCAGCCTTCACCACTTTCATAATGTTAGCATTTGTTTTGTTAGTTGTTTTTTTTTAACGTGATTTATCATTTTGATAAAATAAATGTATTGCATAGCGTCTACAGTTCACATGAATCACTTTTAATATACCAATTTTGAAATGTTCAGCTGCATTCATTATAAATGTGCTCAGAGGAAAGAAGTGTTATGCATTTAATTGACCTCAGTTGGCACAGTGGTGAACGTAATTATTAAAAGCAACAACAGAGAAATTCATCCCTTTCTCAAGTGCCACTGCTTTCTGTCAAACTGACCTGAGATAGTCCCTGCACTCATCCCCCCCCCCCCCCCCCCCCCCCCCCCCTTAAAGTTGCATAATTACAGCAAATAAGAGTCGTTTTAATCCCGTTCGGTATTTAGGCCAAACCATTAGACTCTGGCAGGATTTGTCTCGTGTTTCTGCTGAAGGAGTTTTATAGCCCTCTTGACTGGTTTAGTCGAGCAGAATGGTTTTTATGAAAGTGCTGAAGAGGGAGGCAGCATCTGACAGAGTGAAAACGGGGTTTTGAGACGGAGAAAGTTGGACTTTTCTGGCAGGAGGTTTATCTGTCGTGAACTTCACAGAAGTGGTTCGCTTGATGCGTGGGCACTTGACATTGACGGAACGTATTGCGCTTAAAGGTAGTGTTTTACCATGAATTTTGTAGGAGGGGGTCACTTCACTTCAGGCAGATTTGTCGTATCCTAAACTTGACTCTTCATGGCGCGCCAGAGCCAGACCGGTAGGCTGTGAAGAGGGGAGCAAATAATCTGAAGTGTCATTATGAAAGTTTGGCTAATTTAATTAGGTCTCATTTACGGTGACAAGACTCTCATCAGTTGTCTAATAACTATTTACACTGGAGTAATTGATGCTTGATGGGGAAAGGAGACGGAAAGTAGAAGACCTTAACTGCACTCATGGAAACAGTTCACACTAGCGTTTAGGTTTGGTCGAGCAAATTGTTTTTCCGAAGATTTTATTGCTCCACTTTGAGAACTTGAATACAATGCAGAAACGCAATACTACCAAGCCGACCAATCACAGCTCTTGCTGTCTAGGGTCGCCGCAGCTATCACATAGCGCCATGTGTCCAGGTTTAGCCGATGCTCAGAGGTCTCCAGTCCACCTCTCTACCACGACACTCTACCTCCATCTCCTCCAAAACACATTTAAGTTGTTTTCTTCTCCTTACTTTTGAAAATAGCGAGAATTTCAAACAGCTGGGTTATCCATTATTCATCAGCTTGCTGTCTACTTTCACTTCTCACTCTGGTCCTGTTCGAGTTAAAAGGGACGGGACTTAAAAGTAGAAGGATGGGGTGTTGGAATGTCAAGCATGAAAACTGGCAGGTAGCTTTGAGGAACCGGGGCAAGAGACGAGATGAGGAAAGAGAAGGTGAGACAAATCAATGGACGGAGGGATGGATAGGCGGCCGGTGGAGATGACAGGGTGTGTGGGAAGGAGTGAGGTGTCGCATGCAACAAAGGCTGACCCATGAGGGGTCACACGTGGCGATCACGATCGGATCAGCCAGAAAGTGTCACTGTCTACAATGGGATAAGCGACAGAGGGTGAAACAGAGGGGTGGAGAGGACGTCGGAAAAAGATGACTACAAGACAAACCAAGAAAGCACACTGCGATAAATGTAATGATGGGACAGGGCCACTGACTTTTATAAGAATTTAATATAGTCATTATGAAGATCTGACTGGCTGCAAACGTTTCCAGATTTTTTTTCTGTGCCAAACTACAAGGTAACTGGGATGAAACAGGAAAGTAAAGTACAGAGGAAATCAATAACACGCTCGCTGAACTCTTACTAACTACTTCAGAAAGTTTTCTCAAAGTTCAAAGAAGCCATAAACACACAACAGCAACTTTGGCCAGACATTTGACACAAAGAAGTAGAATGCTACTAAATAGATTTTGCCTGCAACCACTCTTCGGCTTTCCTCCTGTCAACGCAGTGCATTAAAAATTAACCCTGCAAAGGAATCCGAGACTGCAGGGCCGGTAACTGGGTCATCTATATGGCTTAACAAGCTATGTGTGTGGGACTGCGGTCATCGGGGGTCCAGAAGAACTTTTTTTTATTGCAACAGCAATAGTCAATGAGAAACTGAGCAACTTTTATGGACAACTACACGTAATCACAGTATTAATAGTTCAGACCAGAGTTTGTAGCTGAATTCTATCAATATGCAAACAATATACCATGTCTTCCATTTGCTTTATAGTGTTAGTCATCCAAATCATTAAAACCACTGACGGGAGACGTAAGTAACATTGACCATCTTGTGACAACTTTTGGACCTGGCATTCATTCGTGTGCATGTTAATTAGACTAGAGCAAACACCCCCAACCCATAGCGATGACATGCAGCCATCCCCAGCAGGATGCAGAATGACGCAGGCACACGCACAAAAATGCTCAATAAAACTAGAACAAGGTGTTGACCTGGCCTCCAAATTCACTAGATCCCAAACTGATCAAGTATCTGTGGGGTGATCCACAGAGGCCCCTCCCCAACACATAGGATCCCACAAACAACATTCTGTTGCCAGACACCACAGGACACCCTCAGAAGGCCCATGTCCACAATAGAGATCTGCAAAATATTAGGACGAGACACTCTGGAATTGTCAAAGGAGTGTTTTAGATGCTCTTCACGTGCACGTCCAAGGCTGCTAGAAAACGGCTTCACTGGAAAAGACGAAGGCCACACTACATTGTAATTTAGAAGGATAACATCTCAATCCCAGGTGGTTAACCATCCGAACTGCACAGGGTAATCATTTGAAAAAAGTATTCTGATGAATAATGCATAAAAGATGAAAAATAATACATAATGTGTCAAAGATGAATAATGGCGTAAAGCGTGTGTATTTTTTTATTTATTTTTTTAAGTTTTGCCTTTGTAATTTAACTTGATAAAATACACAAACATGGAGATGTCATTTGCAAAACGCTCCATCCGTAGGACATCCTCTAGTTGTTTGAAAAGGTGACTAATAACTGGCGTTTACCGCCGTGTAAAGTTACCCGTTCACTCCGGTGATCCTCCGTATGACTTCTTATAAACCCTTACCCCTACATAGCTGCCACCCATCCCACGCAGTGACGCAGGTCCCGTTTGAGGCAGCATTGCGTCATCTAAAAGCATGAGATGGGCTGTCTCGGGAAGAAGTTTCAAGGTTGCAGGTTTTTCCGCTTTAATGTCATTCCGCAGAGCGACGCGGGCTGAGTCATACAGTCTCCGTTCCCTTCTCTCTCTCTCTGTCTCTCTTCCTTGGGTCTTTCTGGGATGTGAAGGGCCTGATTATGGGCTAATCAGATGTTTAGATTTGTTTCTCTTATATACACCAGCCGAGTAAAATCCTGCCAAATGCATGGTAAAGGAGGAAAGAGTGAGTGAGCATGTGGGAGAGAGAAAGACGGAGATAGAGAGTAAGACGGAGATAGAGAGTGGGGGCAGCAAGAGGCTTTAGTCATACAGTCAGTATGCCAGCAAATAATTAAAACAATCCTAAAAGATGCCAAGAGGAGCAGGGAGAGAGAGCTGCTGTGTTGTGAAGCAGGAGTAAATTGCTTTTCTTCCTGATAATTACAGGGTTATGGTTATCAACTGATGCAAATAGGTGCTATTTTGTACCTTCTTATGATAATAACTTTTTTTTTTTGTTCAGCGTTTTGTTACTCAGGCTTGGTAATTTCTGAAAATGATGTCGCACTCTTAATGTGCATGTGGAGACACGGCCTTGTGCATAGCTGCAGTCGCGTGTCAAAAGAGTGTCCTCGCACACTCGTCTCTGCTCCTGCCAAATATTGACAATGCAAACCATTGATTTTCATCTTTGAAATCCAGCCCACCCACTCTCTGAGCGCACTCCTCTGTTGCTGTTAAGATGCCACAATGGGTCTTTGTTCGGGGTACTCTATGGAGAGCGCCGGCAGTTGTTGAGAGGAGCTGGCGCAGAGCCTCCTGTATGCTCGTACCGGGCTCGTAGTAAACCAGAGGCTGAAAAGCGGCTTTTTTGAGGTGTGTGTGTAAAACGCAAATCAAGACGTAGGTTGAGTGTTCGTAATCGGTCACACTTTAGCCTGCGTCTGATTCAAGCGAGGAAGGGACCCTTAAGCAGTAAAGTGAACACAAGCAGCAGAGATACGCTCCTCTTTTTTGAGCTGCCACTATGGAGACATGCAAGGATTACATGAAAAGAAAAGTGTGGTTTGCTTCCATCACTTGAAGCATTCATGTTGGATTTATGTCTGAAAGTCTTTACATCACCACGGCCTCATTTTACCAGCTTTCACTTCCTCTTCTTTAACACGAACAATGGAGCAGGCATAACATTATGACCACCTTCCTAATATCGCGTAGGTCTCCCTTGTGCCTCCCTAGACTGTATAAACATGTACAATGTGTCACCACTCCCTTGCATTGGTCACTCTGACTGCTGTTTTCCCAGGGATACAGGCAGCACCGTATTGCGACTTTGAAGCTGCACAGTACCGTTTGAGAGCAGAGCCACGTGGAGCCGTGTTATCAATAACCCGACCGTGCTCCCTCCAGACTCACTCTCGTTTTTGTTTATTTAATACTTCGCTCTGCTCTACCACCACCAGATACAAGGAAATGTCCCACGGGACCGCTTTACAGAGCCTTTGGCATGGCAACTGGTGGTTGCCGTTTTGTCACATAACTCAGGGGTTCCCAAGTTTTTCCATGCCAAGGCGCCCAAGACACCATTAGCTTCTCTTCTTTTCAGACAATGCTACAAAATATGTAAAGAAACGTCATCTTTTATAATCTTTTCTTATTTTTATTCACTATTCAATAACTATCACATTTGTTTAGCATAAGTGCTGCCTCATATTTTCTGATTTTAGTTGGCCAGGAATTCGTACGTTCGTACGTTTTTTTTTTTTGTTTTTTTTTTGCAGAAGTGTCCTCCACGATAGGACTGTCCCTTTGGTCTCTTTATTGTCAAAAACCTGTCCATTTTGCACTAGCTACATGCTAGCTTGAGGTGCATGATAAATGGCACACACTGCCAGGTCTACACAGATTATGAGGTCATGAAGGATGTTTTTATTGGCAAGGAATGAGAAAGATGAGCATGGCATGGTTTAAGTTCGGCGCAAGTCCTATTCGCTGACATGGAGGGGGTACAGCTTGTGATCTATACTGCAGCCAGCCACCAGGGGGAGCGCTACTTGCTTTGGCTGTTGAGGTGCTGTTCCACTGCCCATCTTTATACAGTCTATGGTTGTGACTTATCTGAGGGTCCTATGGGTTGAGGGGAGGCATCTCTGTGGATCAGGTTTGTTCCAGTGCATCCCATGTCTGGTCTGGTTTAGGTGGGCGGTGCATGTCTAAGTAACATCCACTTGAATGCCAGGTCCAAAGTTTCATTGAATTGTCACAAGATGCCAAATGTGATTCACTTCTCCTGTCAGCAGTTTTAATGTTGCCTCTGATCAGCGTACAACACCTGATAGTTGCTGTTTGTCTCATGTGTAAGTCATTATTGAGATGTTCGCTAACAGTTTTCCACGTTAGCTATTCCCTGCCTGCCCATACACTAAGGTCGCGCTTTGACAAGAGATACATCTTTCTCAGAAGTTACACTTGTCCATCACTTAACTCCTCAGCCTTCTACCCCCAAGTTCAGATGCTTTGCTCACCGGCACGTACACAAAGACAAACCCCCACTGAACGTGAGTGACAGATGATTGATGTAACCTGTGCCAGCGTTTTCTTTTCCCTTTCTCAGTGCTGCCACATTTATTTCCCCCCGTACGGACCTGCTGCACTGTGCTGATACAGAGCAGAAATATGAACAGGTGTGACATGGGTAATTTGTCCACATGGCCTAGAGCGGTGGTTGGCCGAAACCAGGCAGCTCAGCTCAGTTTAAAGCTAAAATCCAGCCCAGAGCGGCTGACCAAGGTCTTTGTAGGCAACCCCCGAAAGAGTGACTTCATTCACTAAGGCTTCAATCCCACATTCTCTCTCTCTCAGTCTCAGAAAAGGAAAGAAATAATAAAAGGCATATTTTTATTTAATGGTCAGAAAGAAATGAAGTGTTCCTGACCTTCAACTAAGTAAGAAAATCCACCCATTTCTGCCACGTCAGTGATATTGTTCAAGGTCCCTGACCCAAGAGTGTGATGAGTTTAAGTAACCAGTTCTTCACAGCACAGAGAAGATGCACGCAGTCTGCAGAAGAAAAAAATAAATACAACCTATACCAATCATGTAGTATCATGCCTTATTTAGGCCAAACATACCTTGATGCACAGGTGTCTTTGAGGAAGTGGCAAAGTTCTGTAAACTTTCCTGCAGCTGCACAAAAAAAAGTTTTACTTTTTTTTTTTGCATTAATTGGGTCACAGAGCGCTTCTTATGAAGTCAAGCGATGGATCAAATATTTGCCTCGCATGACTGAGCCGCCGATGCTTCAGTGTCTATAAAAAGAAGAGTCCCCCGTGTGTGTGGTGACTGGATTTGTCGTCTGACCCTTTGCTGCGTCTATTACATCTAGTCAGTTCCGGCGGACGTGAAAGAATGATTACACCTTACAAATTGAAAAACAAAATAACGATTTTTCTCTCATATGTGTGTATATGACCGTGGTGACTGGTTTTATTTCTTATTTGAAGTTTTGTTTTGCTTTCCGTTCGTGATCTCTGATTCTGACTTTGTTCATTGTAGCCGCGACTAACGATCACTGTACACTCCAGACCATGATGGGTGTGTGCATAGCAATTCACATTTTGTTCTCTTTTTTAGGATATTTTGAAATTCTCTTGAGGCTTACACTGATAAGCCATAACATTATGACCATCATAGGTCTTTCTTGTGCCTCCAAAACAGTTGTGATTCTCATCGGAGAATGGGCATGGGTCTTTTGAGGGAGTCCTGTGGTATCTGGCAACAAAATGCAGTTAGTGGGGGCCTTTGGGTCCTATGGATTGAGAGGAGGGCCTCTGTGGATCATCCCACAGATACTTGATCAGCCTGGGAACCAGTAAATTTGGAGGCCAGGTCATTTGTGTGTGTGTGCCTGTGTCAGGCTGCATCCTGCTGGAGATGGCTGCTACCAGCAAGGAGTGTCATTGCTATAGGGTGGGGGTGACTGGTCTGATCTAGGTGGATGCTACATGTCTAAGCAACATCCTCATGATTGCCAAGTCCAAAGGTTTCCCAGCAGAACATTGCATTCTCACAAAATGTTCAATGTTATTTAATTCTCCTGTCAGTGGTTTTAATGTTATGCTTGATCGGTATATACCGAAATGTGGCAAATGATCTTCCCAGTGTGTCTCTCAATTCTTCTGAGAAGGCTGTAGCATTGTGTGTGGAGCATGCTGCTGGAACTGGACCAAGGCAAACAAAGAAAAACAGTTAACGCACTTTAAATTAATGGCATAAACTCCTCGCTAGCATGTAGACGAGCTCAGAGGGTCAATTACCGTTAGATCCCAGCGCCGTCTCTTAAGATTTAAGGGAACCCACTCTGAGCAAGCTGTGAGTGTATTCCTCAAGAGGGAAAAAATGCAAATGAACGTAATCCATTTAAAACCGGGAGACTTTTGACTCCTTAATCTGCATGCGCTAACGCATTGTTTCTTACACTGGCCCGGCACTGAAAATACGAGAAGCTCTGAGGCTGAGGGCGCAGGTCCTACCTGAATCAGATGGCTTTTTTTTTTTATCTGAAATTGATTTTGAAATAATTGTGAGTAATGGATGGATGCAAGTTTGTGCAGGACTGGTCCGAGATCACCACCGGAGTCTGTGACCGAGAGAGGAGCAAATTCATTTTCATTAAAGCCTTATTCACAGCTCCGGCCTCATGCATCTCCGTCTTATCTCCACTCCTGATCCTTCCCCTTATCTCACTCTCCCTGCTCTGCCCTTTCCCTCGTTCTCCCCTCCGCCTCTCGCTTAGCTCGCGATGGGTTTGGATGAAATGTACAGTTGCCAAATACAAGTCGGCGTAACCCCCGTACTATTATTGCATCTCTTGATTGAAGTTTCCATATCTACTTCTTACACACACACACACGCGCGCTCGGTGGCTGTCAGACACAAACCGACTATTAGCATTGGATGTGCGCCGTCTCCTCTCCCTCAGTACGTTAAGACTCCAATCGGCTGAAGATCTCGCCAGAAGGAGAGAGAGAGAGGGAGAGAAGAAAGTGATTGAGAGACAGATAAAGACGGCGTGATAAAGTGAGAGCAAGCTGAATGTCAGGACAGAGAGAACAAGAGCATAAGTCAGAGAAACTGAGGGAGAGCAGTGATAGAAATGCATAATAGCTTTCCCTGTAATGTGCTGCCATTGCCATCCGAGTGTATGAGTGCGCACTTGTGTAAGTTGCAGCGCTCTGCAGGAAAACTGAAAGCGGGGTTCACTGACACTTAAAATAGCAAGTCTAAGCTACTTTTGTGTATAGCGCTGGTGGCGTGTGCGTCTGTGGAAAAAGGGATAGCGGCGGGAGAGTGGAGAAGTTTGCATTAGAGTGAGCGGCGCTCGGAGTTGAATTAGAAAAGAGTTTCGCCGGGGTCGTCTCATCGGGCGACCTGACAGAGCGGGGTCCGAGCGGCCTTCTCCCCCTCTTCATATGTGCACGCCACACCCCGTTTAAACATTCAAATGGGCTGCATTTCCCTCCGCCTCGCAAGTGTCACATCATTATGCTTTAAAGACTTGTGGAAGCAGCTGGGAATCACGTGTTACGCTGGTGTTACACTGATCTTTGTCTCATTATGCGTCGCTTTCTGTCTCCCCGCTGTTGCGCATTTTAATCAGGGAAACAGAAATCCGGCTTTCGGCTGTTCCCCGTGCCCCTACCTGTGTTCATTATATGCCTTTAAAGAAGAGATGCCTACGACGCCCTTGATCTGGGGGAACTTTCTCACTCAAAGATGGAGGCTTTTTCACGCTGTCGAACTGCATTGCCGAATTAAGTCTAAGAGCAAAGTCATGATGTAAGGGTGAAAAGTAATAAAATAGTAAAAGCACTTGCGCGTTCCTTGCATAAATCTCAATTTCACCCCGATGCTCTCGCAGCTTTGAGGTTCGCAACAATAACAATTACTCCTTAAAGCCAGCGCACGCGTGACCCCCGACCATCCGCTTGTCCCGCGTCGTTACGGATGCTCTGTGTATCTTAATGACGCGCGTTCGGAGAGGGAGGAGAAGGCGCGGTTATCCATCACGCCGCCCCCTCCCTCCCCGTAAAAACCCAACACAGACTCAGCGGGAAAACAGGCTCGGCTTTAAGGGAGAGACGGATGGATCCGGCATATGCTTAGGGAGCTCCGTGTGGATTCTAACCCCGTCTTTCAGTCTCAGAGCAGCGGGCTTCTGCTTTAAGTAAACAGCCTCTCATAAACACAGCAGCAAATGGCGGAGAAACAAAAAGTTAGATGCATTAGGTGAAGAGGATGTGTAGCCGCTGAACAGCCAGATGTTTCTTTGAGCAATCGGTGAAGATCAGAATGGGGTAAAACTCAGCGTCAGACGTGTGCAACGATCCGGTTGTTGTGGAGTCGAGGCCCTTAGGTGGGCAACTAATGGATTAATGCTGTTTTAAGTTCTGGCAGCTCGAGCTCGGTTTAGGTTGGGGAAAAGGTCATGATCGCAATTAAAGGAACACTCCACTCCAGATTTTCTACTTGAAGATCAGTCCTATCCCCATGTGGTAGATTTCTCAGCCCGTAGAAAATGCCTGTATAATTTCCTCTGCAGCTATGCAGGAAGTTTTCCACTTGCATAATGGGCATAGGTTGCTTCATTTCGACCTTGTAATAAGTGGGTATTTAGAAGTCAAGGAGGATCAAATGGAAAGATGCGAGGAAATGGAGGCTCCGGGCCTCTTGACGCTCCTCCCCAGGGCACTAAGAGGGTAGGATGTCTCAATGTCTGCTGCAGGGATTTTGACCAGTTTCTATCTGTTTGTCTCTTGTGAGTTCTCCAGTTATTTGAAAGTAAAATACTGAATCAGTGCTGTTTAAGCTGCAGATAGGGTTAGATTTAAAAAAACAACCGCCTCGAATGATGATAGCAGAGAAGTACAGACTGTGGTCTCTTGTGTCAATATCACCCAGCGGTTATTACACCGTTATCTTACTTGCATATACTTCCTACACCGATCAGCCACAGCATTGAAACCACTGACAGGAGAAGTGAATAACATTGACCATCTTGTGGAAATTGAATGTTCTGCTGAGAAACTTGTGGAACCAGACCAGACACCCCCACCCCATGACGGCAGCAGCCATCCCCAGCAGGATGCAGCCTTACACAGGCACACACACAAAAACATTAGGAACAACGTTAAAAAAAACATGAAAAACCGCACAAGGTGATTGATATGTTCCATAAGTCATGCTCCGCAGCGAATCATATACCAAACTGCGAAACCAGGCAGTCGGCTATCGGCAACTGTGCAAGAATATATCCTGGAGAGTTCTCCATTCCAACATGAGATCACTTAAAAACAAAAAGAAAATGCACAACTGAGTTGAAATATAACGACCAACTACACTGCACATCTGTGCTCCTGTTTTCTGTCTGCAGCACGGTGGTGCACCCACCAAGCATTAACAATTAATACCTTGAATGATGGCTTTCCCTCCTTTTTGGTTTTTTTTCTAATCAATTATTAATCCCCCATGTGTCGTGCATCACAGAGTATCATGTAGTCTAGCTTGTTTCATGTATGTGCAGCTTGCATGCTCCATCGCCTCCTCTTCTGTCCCACCTCCCTCTTCGTGTTCCGCTCAAGGTTTCTGCTCTCCGCCGCCGCCGTAGCGCCTGCTCTGAGGGTTTCAGGCTTTCTGGGTTGTGTAATGCGCTTTGAGACTGTTTAGATTGTCACTGTATGCCGCGGTGTATAAATTAACTGAATTGAATTACATCTGACTGGTGTTAAGCTCACATTTACTGTAACATTCAATTAGGCAGTGTTCTTAAAGATGCAGGAAGAGTGAATCTAGATGAAGTGGCAAAATGTTTTAAAGGTAATTAGACAGAGCATCAGGGACTTGGTGCTCAAACACGGGGAGGAGGAGCAAAGTAGTAATATGAAATGGATCAGAATGGAAAAAGGAGATAATTTCTGCATCTAAAAACTACAATTCAGGGAGTGCGTTTTAAGCTCCTGCTTTAACGGAGGAAATTTCTCCACCGGCATCACTATATTACCACCAGAGGAGATACCACCAGCAACATATCTTACTTAAGTGAAAACGACCAGAAGAAATAATCAGCATTTATGCAAAGAGCTTTTATTTACAGCTCTCGGTAGTCAACTTTTATCTTCTCTGTAAATCTGCTCTCACCGCTAAAGGTCTTTCTTATTCTCTGCAGCACGCCCACACCACATCACAAACGCATGCAAAGTACACGCCGGCTATTTTGTTCCCAATGTAGCTGGATTAGAGGGTGGGCGGCGAGCTTCCCGTTCCCTCCTGTTCCCCCGGATCCCCTTTGAGAAAACTGTCTGCAACTTCCTTAAATCAAAATGACTCGCATTTTAAAGTAAGCCTTTGTGTTTTAACAAACAATGAAAGGATGTCTCCTCAAAGAGGCTCGTGTCGGACGCTTTAAAAGCCCTTGCAGGTTTTTATTGTATCACGCTTGTGGCCCTGGATCACTTCTAATGAGACAGTTTGACGGTCAGGCATCCACGACCCGGGTCCTCTGTGTCCTCTTCCAGCTAAGGGCAAGCCCTCACACACACACACACACATACACACACACAGATATGTTGACTGGGCGCTGATGCCAGCTATTGCAACTCAGAGTGGTCCCCGAGGATGCAGATCTGCAGTCCAGTGGAAAGAGCAATATTAGAGCAACCTCTCTCTAACATCGGGGTCACAGTTTGTGCCTCATGATACTGAAGTTTCCGCAACTTAAGCAAAAATCTGGGCAATTCACCTTTTCTGTCTTTCGAGTTATTCCACTTATAAAAGCCGGACAGGGCACTTTTTGCTTCAGATTGTGTTTTATTTCTGCTTGCTTTTGTGTTTGCAGCTAAACGCGCCCGTGTGCGAGCGTTGCGTTGCTGGGGCGCTGTCTCATTTGTTGACTGATTTGTTTGGACCTTCTCTGGCTTTGGAGATAAACGCGTTGAAACCAGCTATGAATATTCCTATAATGGCTTTTTAATGTCTTTATAATTTGCCCTTTAAAGAGCTCTAATGGACTGTCCCCATGTTTGCGCGGAGAGGAGGAGAAACACTGGCTCCGACTCATTTAGTTGTTACCTTTGAGCCTGCACCAAAGCGGAGTGTTACAGTGCTTCCGAACTTCAACTCGAACAAACTTAACGCCTTCTTCGTTTAGTCTTTAAAAGTCCACACTGTGTCTGAAAGAAGTTCCCGGGTGTTCAGATTTGAATCTGTGCATTTATGCAAAATCAAAGTTCCCTGCTGATGACCAGACTTCACTCCTCCGTGCTTTCCTTAGATGGACGTTGTTGATGTTGCTTGAATTTACTGTACCAATACAAGAGTGTTTACCAAGATATGAATCGAGCTGCACACTTTACAGTGAGAAATCACTACATACAGTATCTGGCTGAAATCTGTAATTTCAAGAAGCGATATCTTGCTATATGTGTTTTTTCTTTTTTCCCCGTCATCAGTTGTTTTTGCTGCCTGTATAGAACATAGACTGTATATAAATATGGACAACGCATCGCCACGTCGTTGCACTGGCCAAACTGACGCTGTTTTCCCAAGGACACGGGCTGCATTATCTTGCGAGTTTGGAGCTGGAGTCTGTCCAGTACGGTCTGAGAGTGGAGCCAATTGGAGCCGCCATATCGATGACTCGATCGCACTTTTAGACTTCAACTTAGATAAACTTTATTCATCCACAAGGGAAATTGCTTGGTCACAGTAGCTTAGTTGTACATTAAAATACTCTTAAGAACCACATAAAAGAAAGATTAAATAAAAAATAATAATAATAATAAAAATAAGTTAAATAAAATCTAGTAAAATAAAATAAAATAGTGTAAGTGAAAATGTGCAAATTAGCATATTAGCATATGGTCCAGACTCACTTGCATTTTGTTTAATTACTACTCTCTCTACCTCCTCTACCACCAGTTACAAGGAAATGTTGGACGATCCACTTTACAGATTTCTTTGTTTATTTATTACAGCTCTCACAGTCCAATAGGACGTTCTATGAAGAGGTTGGCATGGCAACTAGTAGTCACCATTATGTCACACCCTGTTTCTAGAGCGTCATAATTAAAATGAAGAACGATATGTTAACTACTTAAAATAACAGAAACAAATAAAATAAAAACTATGTGATGTATATTTTAGTGTTTTAGTTTGGCTCCAGTCCCACCCACTAACATGGAGGGGGTGGAGCTTATGACATATACCGCAGCCAGCCATCAGGGGGAGCTCTACTTCCTTTGGCTTCACTTTTGAGAAGCAGTTCCGCTGCCCATCTTTATGCAGTCAATGGTATAGGCACTTTATCTGCCCTTTATATAAGACTGCACTCGTTTTAAGGTTTTATAATTTAATTCAAATTTATTCAAATAGCGTTGATAATGACACAAATTGTCATGAAACCTCGAGCAGAACTCAGCTCACATGGAGGGAGCCATCTACACAAAGTTGGCCAGCTCAAGACAGAAAAAGAAGACGAATGTACATCTGACTAAAGCGTACATGTAGAATCTAACTGTGATACAAATACAAGAGAGTTTGATAATGAAATTTAAATAAAACTGACAGCAGTGGTGCTATTACTGGTGAGTTTGCTGCTATAGTGATTTAATATGCGATGCGTCATAGGCAGGTTAGAGGACGATGCATTCAGGTAGAGGTGGACACCTGCGGGCCATGAAGAGATGAGGTTGATGAGAGACCATAATTTGATGAAGGAACTGTTTCTAAATGTTCTCAAAAATATGTCTGGCATCGCAATTTCTTGTCTCTTCTTAATAAGCAGCGTCTTTGGTAACTGTACACAATAACAGAGCGGCCCTGTGGAGTCCGTTTATGGATATGTGCGGCGTCCATGGTGAATTATGTGATAAGGACAGCCAAAGACACAACAGCACCTGGGTAATGGGATTATATACGGTTTGTTTTAATGGGACAGACGACAGTAAGTGGTGTATGATTTAAGCCACGGGGAAGGAGGTGAAGGTGCTCGGTGACGTGGCAGTGCGGACTCTGACGGTCTGTCGGCAAGAACAACCCTCCTAAGGGCTTCAAGCCTCCACCGATCAGCCACAACATTAAAACCACTGACAGGAGATGTGAATAGCATTGACCATCTTGTGACAACACGGTGTTCTGCTGGGTAACTTTTGGACCTGGGATTCATGTGGATGTTACTCAGATGTGTAGCACCCTACTGGACCAGACCAGGCACCCCCACCCCATAGCAATGACACTCCTTGATGGCAGCAGCCAGGGATGCAGCCTGAGACAGGCACACATACGAAAACAACAATTCACGGTCTTGACCTGTAGGATGCACTGGAAAAAGCCTGATCCACAGAGCCCCCTCCCTTCAACTCATAGGACCCAAAGGTCCCCCACTAACAACATGCTGTTGCCAGACATCAAATTCCACCCTCAGAAGGCCCATGTCCGTTCTCAGATGAGTCACAACTGGGTTTGGAGGCGCAAGGGAGTCCTACACAATAATGGTCATAATGTTATGCCTGATTGGTGTAAACTTCCCGTGTCTCTGTCACAGAGTGGTGATGATGAAACAGCGATGTAACACAGAGACCACAGTGTGTGTCTGATCAGTGGCGAGTGGAGGAGTGAGACATATGCAGGTTAATAGCCTGAGATCCAGGCTCCGTTTTATTATGAGTCGTGTGGATCCTCTGAGTGACTGCTCGCATTAGTCTGTGCATGTGTGTAACAGGAGAGCCTTGTACCGCAACCTGGCGGACGCGTCATTATTAGCGGTGCATTTTTACCAAACAAGCTTTGCCTCTTTTGTTACAGTAAAATATATGTGCTGGCTAACAGTAGTAATCACTGGCAGGGAAAGTGTGTGTGAGTGAGTGAGAGGGCGAGAGGGAAAGGTGCGAGCAGAGGTTGATTGCAAAGCCATTTCCCAAGGCTTTGTCGCGCTCTGTTAGCTGAAGAGCTCCATTTCAAAGACAATTTGTCTACTGCTGAGCACTTTGGCGAACAGCGGCCTTGTGCTGAAAAAAGTCTCAAGTCTTGTGTGTATGCGTGTGTGTGTGTGTATGTGTTTGGTAAACTTGAAGCAGCCCATGGGCTTCCAGTGCATGCATGAATGATGTTTCACGGGACAAGACCTTATATACTTATATACTTGCACGCTCGTGTGTGCACACTGATGTATGCATACAGGAAAAGTAGCGCCGCACGGCTCTTACATCAATCGCTTGGGACATACGCATAGACGCAAGCCCCTTCCAATCAGCGTCTCAGAGCCATCAGTGGCCGACTGAGTGGCCTCATTAGCAAGGTCATGATCGGCTCTTCGGCTGGCTTTCAAGGTGATGCCGGCTTGGCGGCTCGCCCGCGAGATTTTTAGAGAGGTCCTCCATCATCTTCAGACCTCTGCTCTGCAGGAGGTGGTGCTGCTGCTGCTTCTGCTGCAGCCGCGCTGGGGTGAAGCCCATGCAAAAGAAGCAGCCTCAGGCACATTTATGCTGCATTCTCACATTGCATTAGCTCCAGCACATCTACCACAGACTACATGAGCTTCTAAGTGCAACTTCGAATTAGAAAGTCAGGTGTTTGGCCGTAACATTAAGACTGTCTGCGTTGTTTGTAGCAATTACCTGATGACCTAACAACCTAATCATTTGATTTGTCTACATCCTTTTATTCTTACTATTGCTCTGTTTATTAATAGAATAACATTTAGTATTCCTGTCATGTTTTTTAATATCCACCTACTCTTTTTCATTTCTTAATTCCAGCATTAAAATACAGACGTTTACTCACCCATATAACTTTTGTGTTATTTGCGCACGCATTATCTGCTGCAAAACACGTTCATGTCACCAATATATTGTTATGATACCCTGGTGCTATTCCCCGTTGAGTCTGGAGTTACCTGTTATCATTGGCTTGTTTACCTGTAATTTGCTACTGCTATGGTTCGTCCACAACCTCAAAATCGGAAAAATATTCAGCCATGTTGCAAAAAACTAGCAGCAGCAAATTACAGGTAAAGAAGCCGCCCGTCGTGGGTGCGCGCCCCGCTCAAAGATGACATTGTCCAGGTCAGAAGACATCATCCGGGGTCTGTATGATGTCTTCTTATGATGACGATAACGTGTAACTCCAGACTCAATGGGCAATAGAACTAGCATAGCCTAACAAAATATTGGTGAAATTAATGAGTTTCGCAGCAGATGATGCATTATTTAGAGGATGCGTCTTGGGGCCTGTCTAATTATTTCTTAAATGAGCGCAAATTACCCAAAAGTATATGGGTGAGAAAACAACCATATTTTGTGCTAGAAATAAGGTCCAGGTTGTAAAAAAAGCAGTAGTTCCGCTTTAAGCAAGAAACAAACTGCTCTTTTTTTCTTACTTTCTCTGTAATATTCTTTTTGGTTGTGTCTTTTTGTCTTGCTCCTATCAATCCTAACATCATATTACTGATGATTTGTCACACTATCATCATCTTTTGTCTTTGAGCAATACTATCTTCTTTCTACTGAGGCAACTGGATTTTTTTTCTAAATGAAGAGTGGAGTTATACCTACACTGCACAGTACAAATACGAAGTGTTCTCTGTCTGTCTGTCTGTGTTTGTCTCCTCAAAATATGTGAAAGACAACTTTTTATTGATTCATTAATTTATTTTGAGCGAGACCGAACATGCAGTCGATGCTTTGCTTGCATGCTTCATGGCTATTTTTACCTCTCTTCCAGGTATGCTGTTCTGCGAGACCCGGCAGGCTGGCTGAGTGTGAACCCAGTCAGAGGAACTGTCAACACCTCAGCCTCGCTGGACCGCGAGTCTCCCTATGTCCATGACAACAAGTACACAGCTGTCTTCATCGCCACGGATAATGGTGAGTCGGAGTACTACGAATGCGAATAGACTGTAATTAGGTATTAGCGCATACGTGACGTGCTTAAATGCATCTGTAAACATCGCAGTAATGGCTTGTCTTTTGTCTTTTTGACTGATGCTTGGCATTTCCAGGAAGCAATCATTTGACTCACAGACCGGTGGCTAGGCTTCACTCTCACTACATCTTTCATTCACTATTTTATTAGTGAATGAAAGCTGTTTGTGAGTAGTCAAACTGTTTAAAAACATTTTTGTGCAGTGGCAGAAATGCCAAAAATACCACGCTGGGCGATAAGTCGGAGAAATGAAGCCTGGCCCTATACATCCAGAGCACATATGGAAGAGAGTCACCTGGCCACAGAGTAACAGTCATTATCCCAGGGTGACAATGCGATGGCCTTAACTGGCTCTCTGACTATCGGACCATATGGTAGCTGGTTGGCAGTGTCAGTTGGGCTGCTGCTCTGAGACTTTTCAGAGGCACAGATGAAAGTGGCGAGAGCCCCAGAGCATCTCTCTCTTTTTTCTTTTTTTCTTTTTTTTTTTTGCTTCCATCCTCTTTGCTTCTCGCTCTGTCTCCCTCATCGTCTCCCTATGTCTCTCTGTCTCTTTGTCCCCTTCTCTCCGTCTCCCTCCCTCTCCGTATCAATCCATCTGGTCTCCAGTGCTCAGGAGATTCTGACAGATCCATTAGAGGAACTGAGGGATTCTATTAGTAGGCGGCAGAATAGCACTGTTGTGCCGGGGAATTCGGGCAGCCTTAGAAAGATGAGCGCTGAAAGAGGAGTAATGATCGGGCAGGAGGAGAAGGTGGGAGGAGGTGGAAAGGGTCAAGGGAAGAGGAGAAAGGAAGGGACATGAGAGGAGATAACAAGAAAAAGATATAGAGTTGGAGAAGTGGCTGATGAATAGGTGGAGAAGAAGAGGATCGGTGGGTGGACAAAGCTAGAAGACGGAGTAAGATTTGTGTTGGAGCCAGAAGCAACGGTTGGATAAGGAGATAGTGATGGATAATATTGTAAGGTTTCCAAGATACTGGGACTTGAAATGATTAGATGACTTTGAAGAGGTTCAATACAAGACCATTGTCCCTCCGATTCATTTTTTTTTAAGCTTACCTGCATTGAAGACAGGTCCCATAGGTTGGGATTGCTACACTGTTATGAATCTCTTTTAGAGTCTTATGTATTCTCACTCAGTAACTCAGCAGCCTTTTGATGCCAACCGATGGATGTCACAATAGCTAGGGAGTATCTAAGGTCAAAATAAAACGCTGGGTCAGAATTACAGTTCATTTATTAGTTGATCACAGTTGTAGTCCGTGATCCCTGTCTGGGAAAAAAACACCCAAACAAACTTGGGTATCACTTGGGCGCAGTGACACCTACGGCCAATTCAGAATCTCCAGTTAACCTAAAAAGCATGTCTTTGGACAAGCCAGAGTACCCGGAGAGAACCCACGCACACACAGGGAGAACATGATCACCAAAGTGATCAGGAGTCATCCTGAGGAGGGCGTGAATATTAATTTTGTGGCAGCCGAACAGACATTTAATGAGACTTTCAAATGAAAAATCAATATCAGTCTCACTCTGACACTAGAGAAAGCTACATCGATCTGGCATAACATTATGACCTCCAAAACAGTTGTGACTAATCAGAGTATGGACATGGGGCCTTCTGAGGGTGTCCTGTGGTGTCTGGAGACACAATGTTGTTTGGGTGATGAGGTTACAGGGCTCTGTGAATCATTCCACAGATACTTGATCCGTTTGGGATCTAGTGAATTTTTACTAAAGCGTTCTGCATCCTGCTGGGGATGGTTGCTGCTGCCATCAAGGAGTGTCACTGCTATGGGGTGGAGGTGCCTGGTCCGGTCTAGGTGGGCGCTACATGTCTAAGTAACATCCACATGAATGCAAGATGGTCAGTGGTTTTAATGTTGTGGCTGATCGGTTTATGTCACTGGATAAGTTAAATCTTTGACATGTCAGAGGTGCTATATGATAAGTCGTAACATTGTGTGTTTGGGATTCCTCCTCTGAGGATCATGAATGTCACAACATTTATGACCACCCATCCAATACTATATTTCTTGAGGTATTTCAGTCAGATTCATCACAGTGGACGGAATAACAGACCATCCCTCGAGCAAAAACATAAAATAAAACTGTCATCACTTGAATAAAATAAAACCGTAATCTGTCTCATACAGATGGAAGAGGTGCTCCTATTCTGGCTGCATTGATATGGACGAGGAGGACCATTAAAACAAAAATGCCAGCAGCACACAGTCGTTCACCAGCTCACTGTGTGTGCACGTGGCTGAAATATGAGCAGAATACTGATGCGAGCTTGACCCCTGCCTCGGCTCTTCTCCCGCGCGCTGTGTCATTGGCAGGACAAATTTGCCCCTTCCCCGCAGCGATCTGCGCAATGATTGTATGACAGCCAAGGCTATGTAGACTACCATCAGGATATCGATTGACCCGAACATCTTCATCTTTATATTTATGTGCAGACCTCCAATGAATACCCCCCACCTGCTCTGGAGAGGAGGGCGAGAGAGAGAAAGACAGTGGAGCCAAAAGAAAGAAAGAAAGAAAAGACAGTACGTCTTCATAGAGTACAAGGCAAATGGGAAAAAAACATATTTTGCAAAAGGAGAAAAATCAATATGGAAGGAACTGGTGGTCACTCTTAACACTGAAATCTAATAACTATTAAGACATTTCTCGAATTTAAAAGTGCTCCATGATGCCACTTACCTCAAGTTTTAGGTTTGTATCACTGAGTGGGTCGTTTTCGGCCGAAAATTGCTGCGGTTGTTGCTTGCACGTGTTGTTTCGGCGATAAAAGTCTGAATTTTTTTGTCCGAAAACTGAAAATTGGGCCATTTTCGGACGAGAATTAAAAGCCGAAACAGCGCGGCCGAGACAGCGCGGCCGAGACACATGGCCGAAACACATGGCCGAAACAACACGGCCGAAACAGGATGTTGTGATTATGCAAGCAACAACAGCAGCAATGTTCGGCTGAAAATTGCCCAAAAATGTATTCACTACATCCCTACCTCTATAGTTTAAAGTCTTAAATTAGCCGGTCCCATGGCTAGTTTAAGCCGATCCGACCTTGTGTGTTAGCTCGAAAATGGGACGTGTACTCTTGTTAAGTGTTTTGCATGGCTGGCAACAGACTGACTGTATAGCTCCTGGTTAACAGCATGAGAGCAGGTCAGCTTGAGAAGCCCTCCGGGCAGCGACAGATGGTGAAACGATGGGGCAGAGCGTACTTCAGGGGAAGGGTTGAAGTCCGGACCAAGGAAGAGAGGCGCAACCTGTGGACAGAAATTGAACCGAGACCAGAGAGGAGAGGGACGCGTCGTATAGGGGATTAACAAGGGAGAACAATAATGATAATGTTGATGTCCAGGTCAGAGGTTGTGTCAGCTGTAGAATTAGCCGCGGTGAGTGTATAGTCTGGAGGCTGCACTCTGTTGCCATAGTAATCAATTGCACTTGCAGGCTTGGCAGACAGGGCCGTTTGTGTGTCTGCGATGCGTGAAGTTGTAGACTCGAATGCATTTGTAATAGTCGGTGCATATGCACGAACAGACATATACACGTGCTTGAGCGTAAATCCATTTATTTACATAAACTTGTTCTCACAGCCATCACCGCGTCTCTGTTTATGCAAATTGCGTCCCTCTTCCCGTCATGTGTTTCTGTTTCTGAGTTAATGACTGAACAGCAGCAAACGAGTTTTGCCCATGCTAGCGGCACCTGGCAGGCCGACGGAGCACTGCAATGTTGTTTTTTTTGAGGGGATATTGTTCCAACCTGGGCAGAGGGCTTGACGGGCTGTTTATATAAACTCTCATCAGTAGCTCCTGGTTTTGCGCACCAACAAATTCTCCTCTGCTCTGCGATTCCCCGCTGGGACGCCAGCTGTTCCCGTATCGTACACCCTTCCCTCACATTAGTTTTTGCATTCAGCGCCGGTGGATGCGTGTGTTAGTGTGTGGGCGGACTGCACTTGCGGCTTCGTCCTGGTTTTTAATGTCTTTGTCCCGGTACACGCCGAGGCTCTCTGGCCTTTTTCCCTGCGTCTCCGCTCGCCGCTGCTGTGTCGCGGTTCAGTGTTTTCTCCTGCTCCTCATTTGAATGTTAAACCGCCTCCTGGTGGGAGTCATTTGTCATCGGGAGGCATGAATACATTATCAAAGCTCCAGTCGTCTGAAACGCGGCGGCGCACACACGCAGTCATCAGTGTCTGCTGCCACCGAACCTGCTATTAAAAACTCTTAAGTTATGCACGAAGGAGCCGGAGCAGTGTTTGCTTTGAGCGCGTGGACGTACAGAGGAGAGACCTCCATTTAGACTGGGAAATGAGGGTTCACGTGTCTATCTATATCACAGCGAGACAACCTTCGCATAGTCAAAGAGCTTTGTTAATTACAGGAATATTAAGGATTACGCACACATACACACAGTTAGGCAGAGCAGCGTGATAAGTCTCGGCGTTCGTCACATCGCATCCCCTCCGGTTTAAATCAAAAGCTGTACGCAAAGGTAGAGGGGGGAGGCTGAATTCTAATGGGTCACAGAACAAAACTCTTTGTTGCTCAGATGGATGTGAAATTAAATAGTGTGTGCTTGTAGGAACATTATGTGTGTACCTCTCTTTGACAGGTCCACATAATAGGTTCATCATCTCTCAGAAGACAGAAAGAGACTGGCAGCGGTTGCTGGCAGTCAGCAGAAGTGAGCGCAGATACACGCCTGTGTGCCTCTACATGTGTCCATTTCTGTGTGCGATGCCTGCCCGCTGCGCTGCCTCATTGCCACACTAAGTGCTGGGAACCAGTGTGCAGCTCATTGTCCTAATGGGCTGAGTAATTTCCCCCGTTTCAGGCCGGCCCGGATGCGGTGGCTCCACCGCTAAGAGGCTGTCATGTCACGAGGCGCCCGGCGAGGCCGTCTGGCAGGCTAAATGCAGACAGATAGACTCGTGTCGTGTCTTTAGCCAGCTATGATCAGGGAGCCTCAAACTATGGCAGGGAAATAATAAAGCATGATTAGGTGGTGTGTCAGCAAAGCGCCGGGCCCGAAAGCCCAAGGATGGAGCGAGTCGGGCAGAACAGAATCGAATGAAGCTAGAGAGAGCGTTCTCATACATGGGTGTTGATGATGGAAGGCGGCGTGTTTTGGTTCTCTGGCTTCAGAGCTTTAATGTATAATGAAACTCCACTAAACCGCGATTTAGTTATTGATGAAGTCATGTTTGATTTATACGGGATTTGGGAATGAGCCGCTCGCAGATGCGGACACGGTTAATGCTACAGAAATCAGCATAACTTTTGCAGGAGACCGCTGCGCCGCGGCCGCATGGAGCAGGAGCAGGAGCAAAAGAGCAGACTCGTCTAATAGAATAGTAAATATAGCAACGAGAGGCTCGGTGTCAAGGAGACAAAAAAGAAGAAACATGGAGGGAAATGAGACGAGCGCAAGGGACAGGGTACAAAGAAAAAATGAAAGGTGAAAATTAAAACCATGACAGGACAAAGACATGAACGTTTTTTGAAAGAATAATGAGGGGGGGAAAAAAGAAGGTTGGAGGCGCCGTGATGCAGCCTTTTGACCAAATTAGACTTTATTTATTCCGGCGCCCTGTTCCTGTTGAGGTCGCTCACTCAATCCATACATCGCTCTCTCGTCAGTCCCTTTATAGAGACAGCCACGGAGTCAAGCAGGTTAACTACCTTACTGAAATGTGTTCTTGCCCGGCCAATCAATTACGACCCCGTGCAGCAGCGGGCAAAGGTGATGCCAGCTTGAGGGAAGGCGCGCGGGGCGGGGGAATGGAGACATCTTGACCCGAGATAATGGCGGTGTAATGGATATGTTCCGAAAAGCGCCGGAGATCACAGCTCGATGGCGTCTCGCCTTTTGTTGCCTCCTCTGTCTTACCCAACCGGCTCATTAACCCCAAACACTCGCGCTGTCCTTCTCACTTTGGCCGGACCTCGCCAGTCTCTCTCTCTCTCTCTCTTCCTGCCCCTCTACGGCTGCCCCCGTCTTTCATTGTAGCGGAAACCTCTTGGGGGAAGTCGCCGCCTTGTAAACAGGCTCACGTTGTGGCTGTGATTAAAGAATACCTCTGTTCAGCTTTGCCAGGGAAGAAAGTTCTTTCTCACTTGTTGGCTGTTATCAGGCCCAGATTTTCTCGCGTCCTTGGAATACTGATTTCGTCCATGGATCAGGAGTTAATGCCGCGCCAGGCACACCGAGGGCCCGCTCAGACCTCGCGTTAAGATCAGATCTTGGCAGTCTGTGTTCAGACCTGGCATTAAGCATGAGTCTGCCAAAGCGTCTCCAGATCTGATCTTTAGTTTTGCGCTCTGTATTTTAACAGCGGTTTAACGTCGCCAGCCCTGGACGTTTCCACGTGCACCGTAATCTATGCTAATAAATGTAATTAAAGACATCAACTCAACCACACACGGCCCCTCTTACCTCATGGCTACATCAATAATTCACACAGAATTAGAATTAAGTACTTTCTAGTTAGTACACAGCTACAAGGACGGAATATTTTAAAAGGAGCTTTTTTTTTTTCCTTTTCAGGTGATCGTTTACAGCAGAGGTCGAGTGTTTTTTTTTTCCTGAATGAATATGGGAAAACGACGCTGACGCATATCGCTGTCTTTAATGAGACTCGGTGCGCTCGCACTGCCAAAGGAACACGGACACATGCGGACACATGCGACCCAGACGACCTCTCAATGCGATCTCAGTGCGTCCTGGGGATGTTCACGCTTGTCTTTTCCCCGATCGAATCGCTAAGATTGGATCTTAACGCAAGGTCTGAACAGGCCCTAAGACAAACATGCCACAAACCCCTCACCAAGAGATCTTCTGTGCAGCGTTTCCTCGCTACTTGTTTTATTAGACACCGAAACTAACGGTTATACTGAGAATATTCGACGTGGTTCAAATTTACACTCCCTCAAGGAGCACCGCTCAGTCAGGATCTCTCTGCTGCTTTTAATGACAGGCATCCAAGTGAAATGAGGGGAGCGGGTAGAGGAGATGGAGAGGGATAATGATAATAATGAAAGATGAAGTAAGATGATGGAATCGGGCGAACGTGGCTGATGGAGAGTGTCTTTCAGTTTACCGAGAAAGCGTGTCATTAGACCAACGTGGAAAATCCGTCAGCTCCCGACGAAGAGCTGAAGGCGCCATCTGTGCACGTGTGTTTACCCGTCCCGGCTAGGTGGAGTGTGCTGCGCAGGGGTCGGAGGGGAGGGTGTTTTAATTACACAGCCTCGCAGTTTCTAAGGCCACCTCAATTAACACCTTTGGCGTTTGAATCTGCGGGAAACCTCTCATTTGCGGCTGTGATGTTCCTTTCTAGCGCATGTGAGGAATCGCTGTATGTGCACAGCACGTCATAGCTGACACGGATAGATAGACAGACAGACAGACAGACAGACAGACAGACAGACAGACAGACAGACAGACAGACAGACAGACAGACAGACAGCTCTTATCAAATCCAAGTGGCAGCCTCAAGGCCTAAAAGTAAAGACAGGAACATGAAACCTCCAAAAACTGCTGATAACTCCTCATATTTGGGGCGTGGCTGTGGAAGCATCTGCCATCTGCCTCAGATCCTCTTACGCAACCCCCATTCAATTAGCTGGGAGGCACAGTCGTTGGAGTCGGTCACTGCCAAGATGAGTGCCAAAGCCGTTCTTCTGGAAACATTAGATTCAGATAAGATTGAATCTAGAGTTTTATACAGGTGGGGAGCTGTGGTTAGAGAATCAGTTAGAACCAGACGGGCACAGGTTTGTATTTCCCATGTGTTTGTGCCTTGAGCAGGCACCGAACTTCCAATTTGCTCCCTGGGTGCTTAGTTGAGCAGCTTACTCCTCTGTGTGTGCACACTACTGTGTGAACAAATGGATGGGTCGGACGCAGAAAAATAGTTTGGTTAGATTTGGTATAGAATGTCTGTCTGGAGGGTCACGCGGGGGCTGGAGCCTATCCCAGCTGTCATTTGGGAGCCAGTCTATCTCAGGGCTAACGCAGGGAGACGGACGGCCGTTCACACTAACACCTCCGCTCAATTTAGAATCACCAATTAGCATGTCGAGCATGTCTTTGGACGGTGGGAGGGAGCCGGAGAACCCATGCAGACACAGGGAGAACATGCAAACCACCACACAACCACTACACCACTGTAGACATGTTCAAGTACAAGGCAACGAAATGCAGTAAGTGTATGCAAATACGCACAGATATACAAATTAAATTAAAACTGACCGTATTCAAGTGTAAACAGCGTCTACTGCAGCAGCATATGTACAGGATACAGCTTAGTTTAACAAAACTATGGGAATTACAGGAAGGTATATACAAACATGTGGCCGTCGTCACTGAGATCTCAGTCATCTTTGTGTACGGTAAACGATTAAATCACAACATGCAAAGGAGGATTTGCTAGTAACTGCTGCTAGTTGTGGTTTTTGCAGGATTTGCTTTAGATTATCGTCGTTCTGTGCAGCCTACGCTCACCTCTGGCTGTGATGCAATCAGAGGAAACCTACAGATGTTGTCACAGGCCAAACACACATGTGCATACGGCGGCATCAGAGTTAGGAAATCAAGAGGTGAATGGAAACTGTGATAACAAGGTAGCGCAATACCTGGAAGGTTTTTGCATGAGGTTATCGTCATTTAACGTTGCCAAGACGACACTAAGACAATGGCATGCTATCGATGCCAGTTTATTATGATTTATATAGTAGTTAGGAAGTCGGTTTTATCATTTCACGAAGGTGCTGAGAATCGCGTGAGTTTAACAACCTTATTAATTAATTTTCTTTTTTTTCACTTAGAGGTGTCATTTTCATCTAATAGCTTATCGCAGCAAGAAAGTCTTTTTTTTCTGGGTGCAGATCAAAACAAGGAACCTCCCAAAGAGGGCAATTTTGGTGTTTAATTAGCCCAAAAAAGAGCTTTCAGTGTAAGCCCACTTTAAGCTGTATCAATACCCTCCTTCTCCAATCACTCGGTATAATAGCCGGCAACTGATAACCCAAACTCTATTCTGAAAGTAATTTGCCAGACTAGCAGCGATGCACCTGTCCCCAGCACCGCTTCCCTCCCCGAAGTCATCTCTCTTAATGACTTGTGCCTATTGTAATTGGTTCTGGCTGGTTTCATTTACAGTTTTGATCAGCCAATCAGATTAGCGGGGTATGATGTGATAGTGTTTGCCGAAGCCCCGAGGAGCCTGATGAGTGATGGGACAGAATGAAGTGGGTTATCTGAAGGGAGTTTTAACAAGGTCTGGGACCTGCACAGTGGCAAGCCGGAGAGAGAGAGAGAGAGAGACCGAAAGAGAGAGAGAAAAAATATACAACAGATAGAATATCCTTCACCTTTTCAGTGACAGTGGAGCACGCTGTCTTTAAACATTTAAACCAGGCCCAAAGTATGTATTACACACTTTTATAACATGGGAGAGTAGCTTATCTTGGACTATTGACTTTTGACTTTTCCAGCTGAAAGAAGAGGAAAAAAAACTGATCAGGCATAACATTATGACCACCTTCCTTATATTGCGTAGGTCTCTCTTGTGCCTCCAAAAACAGTTGGGACTCCTCAGAGTATGGACATGGGCCTTCTGAGGGTGTCCTGTGGTGTCTGAAAACAGAATAGTGGGGGCACTTTGGGTCCTATGGGTTGAGGGGAGGGGCCTCTGGGCATCATCCCACAGATACTTGATCAATTTGGGTGAATTTGGAGGCCAGGTCCACACCTCCTTCTGCTTTTTCATGTTTTTTTCTTCTGAAGCATTTTTTGTGCGTGTGCCTGTGTCAGGCTGCATCCATTGCTACGGGGTGGGGGGCGTCAGGTCTGGTCTAGGTGGGTGCTACATGTCTAAGGAACATCCACACGGATGAATGCCAGGTCCAGACGTTTCCCAGCAGAACATTGTACTGTCACAATGGTTAATGGTTTTACTTCTCCTGTGAGTGGTCTTAATCTTGTGGCTGATCAGTGTAGGTACAAAGCAGTATGTGAATGTGAGATAACATGCAGTGTAATAACAGCTGGGTGAACAAAGGGCGTGAAGAGACTCACGCACTAGTGCCAAGCAACTGGTGGTTCAGTGTCGTGCTCAGCGACACTCGGGCACGTTCCGGGGATTGAACCGCTCGCCTTCCGGTTCTTGGTCAACCTAACCCACATGGTTCTGGGACCGTGTAAGTACATTTTCCACCCGATAGCATACAGAAATCAACATAATGTTGCCGTACTACGGCTGGATGTGTTTGAATGGATTCCTGTTATATCTAGAACATGGCTGGACTCGGAAATCAGCCGCAGGAAGAGGGGAATTCAGCAGCGGTGTGTGTGTGTGTGTGTGTGTGAATTATAGCTCAGCTCAGGTGGTAATAAAGAGTTAGATTTTTTTTCCTATTTTGCTGTAAGACACTGCAAAGTGATGCGGAAAAGATTTAACAAGATTTAGGTGGAATTTCTCGGCACAGTAGACACTTCATATAATCATATAATTTTCAATATCTGCCTAGCCGCGCTCCTCATCTCCTCCCTTTCTCATTTCAGATTTTACCTTCATTTATCTTTCCTCATTCCCCTCTATTACCTTGCTGTAGTCCACCTGTGAATTAGTCCTCCTGACTGTTTAGCTCCAGCGTGATATATTGTGACATTTTCCAATGAGTCATTCCTCACACGGCGGCCCCGCTCCTGGCTTCCTCCGGTCCCGCGTTTGTTGTTATTTCATTTCCTTCATCATCTACTTTTATGTGGCTCAGGAAAATAATAATCGTAATAACAATGCTGAATATTTTTAGCCAAGGGCATCATGCACTGCTTGTTTGTACCTAAGCCATCCTGGCATGTAATGGTTATTCTAATGAGAAAAAAGAAACGCAGCCAGATAAGAATACTCTTGTTTCCGCTCTGTCCTTGACAAACGAGTGGAAACATTTTCATCCCGTGAGCTCGCTGGTAGCCGGTTTACTTGCCAGACTTGTTTCACAGTAAGACGGACTGATCAACCGGGTGGCTTTGCCAAAAAAAAAAAAACGAAAATGGAACTGGCTGTACTTTCCTCCCCCTTCCGATTTGTTGCGCTCCCGTCCTCGCCTCCTGGAACTACGCGGCTACACCACATTTCCCCCTCCGAGAGGTCAGACCGAGCCCAAACAGATCGTGGATTTTATACTCGACATACCATGCAGGGGCAGAAATTGGTACATTTCAAACTGCTGCCGGTCACAACCCCGTCTCTCGTTCCTCGTCTGCGACGGTGGGGTGAAAAAGTCAGACAACAAGGAAAAAGAAAAAAAAAGAAAAGATAAAAGCGATAACAACAAAAAGTGACAGTCAGACACAAAGAGAGCATTAGCCTAAAGCCAAAGCGTTGGAAGCAAAGGAGTGTTTGGGGCGGGTTGATGGAGACATAGGAGGAGATAAAGCGAGGGAAGGGAGAGAGAGGACGCTCAGTTTGTTGCCTGTAGCTGTGCTTTAGCCCCGAGTGCCCCAGGAGTCAATCAGTCTGCTCGCTCCTCTCATCTCTGGGCAGGCGGAGAATAACCCGCCTGTCTAACTGCCAGCCGGGGGCAGGTGGAGGTGGAGGTGTCAGGAGCAGTGGTGGACGGTGGAGATGGAGCAAGAGAGCAAGGCCTAAAGGAAGGAGTTTCAGTTCAGATTTTCTTGAATCGTTCCTGCATGCAGCCCACAAACGTACTGTTGTTCTGCTCTAACCTGAGTCAGCCGATGGAAACTCTGACTGAAATATTGTGCAACAGAATATTAAATTAAACAAGTTTTCATTCCCAGGAAGTTAAAAACTGTCACTGGCATTTCAGGTATACATCGATCAGCCACAACGTTAAAACCACTGACAGAGGAATTAAAAAACACTCACCATCTGTGGCAATGCAGTGGGACCAGTCATTAGTGTGGATGTTACTTAGACATGTAGCACCCACCTAGACCAGACCAGGCACCCCCACCCCATAGCAATGACACTCCTTGATGCCAGCAGCCATCCCCAGCAGGATGCAGCCTGACACAGACACAAAAATGCAAAAGAAACTTGAAGAACAGCACAAGGTGTTGACCTGGCCTCCAAATTCACTAGATCCCAAACTGAACAAGTATCTGTGGGATGATCCACAGAGGCCCTTCCCTCAACCCATAGGACTCAAAGGCCCCCGACTAACAACACTTTGTAGCCAGACACCACAGGACACCCTCAGAAGGTCCATGTCCATTCTCTGATTTGTCACAACTGTTTTGAAAGCACAAGGGAGACCTACACAATATTAGGAAGGTGGTCATAATGTTATGCTCCAGTTGTCTTGTGTTGTGAGAGATGGCTGAGTAGAACCATCGACTTTTGTTTTTCCTTTTTTGGACATGTTCTCACTCAGTGTTAGGCTTAGCCACCAAAAATGCTTGGTTTTAGGGGAAAGATCAGGATTTGGGATTAAAACGGATCACAAAATACACCTGGAAATGAACTGCAGCGATAAGAGCAGCACAGGATATTTGGCTACGCTTTTTAATACTGCTGCAGGACGGTTAGCGTTGGAGTCAATTTCAAACCTTGGGCGCCAAAGGGCACGTTGCACATATCTCTCTGACACCTGTGGCTTTGACAAAACAGCAGTATGTGATGCCCTGGGCGTAAGAGTGGGATTAAATGGGATTGTGTTTAAAAAGATTTTTATCTAGTTTAGGACTTAGAGTCAACAGTTTCTAGTATTAAAAAGATCACCTCTAAACTCTTAAATATGCAAATATTGTTTAAGTTGACCCTGTAGTCCTCAATTCACTGTAGTGATGCAGGTTTGTGTGTCGGAGCAGTTGTGTCATAATCTGGTGGCGACGCAGACTTTAACACAACTTGTTGTAGTGACTGTTTTGTTTTTAATGATAAGCAATACCACATAGAATCCAAAGGATGCACTAAATATCTGTGATCCATTGATCAGAATATCGCAGCGCTGCACGAGTTGTGCGCCTGAACAGGCTCCCAGGCATTGCTCTTTTTAATATTGAGGAGCCACTTTGATGGGGACAATTAAGCCCAATCTCATTCGCTAATTAGTGTAATTCCTGCTCTGAAACCAATTTATTACGATCGATCCCCACTTGTGTGAAGTTAATTTTAGCTTTGCACTGCTAAATTTTGCAGTGAAAAAAAAAAAACATAGCGTTAATTAGGCTCGTCTCATCCGGACGAAAAACCTTCATTATTTGAATAGAGATGATTCTTGGGGACTTTGTCCCTGCAACCTAATTAAACCTTTAACAAAGGAGAATAGTTTGTGAAATATATATATATATACAGTGTATATATATATATATATATATGTATATATATATATATATATGCCATTTCCATTTAAATGTGTGACATTTAACCTTTTACCAAGATGCTGAAAGGACTAGATGAGATTTGACAATACCTAAACTTTATTTGTGGGGGATTTAGTTAATATGATGCAATGTCCTGTGTGAAGGAGGAGGTGAGGTGGTTGAAGAAAGACGAGTATAAAGTTTGACATTCATGGTCCCTAGACGTTGAATCTTGCTGACTTACTGACTGTTATGCTCCAAAATTGTGAAAAATCGTTGCTTTTCAGGGTTTTGTCTCTGCAGACATTGCAAACTATTTTATATATTTTTTGCTTATTTTATTTGATTATTATTATTATTATTATTATTTATAATTTATCGATTTTTGTTATTTTTTATTTCTATATGTACAAAAATATAACTATCGTACATGTATTATTAATTAATTAATTTTTTAATTAATGTGTCACTGAGCTACTGTGACCAAGCAGTTTTCCTTGTGGACTCTATCTATCTCTGAGTCTGGTCTAAGTTTGGTGATCCATTAAGTGTGCAAGTAAGTCAAAACTCTAACATAAATATGTGTATTTAACACATGTCATGTATATTCTAAGTATTATACTATCCCAAGTCTCACAGAGCCACTGGCATCACTTATTCTTGATAATTAAAATGTTGCCAACAGATCTACTGCCTGGTAAATACTTCCTTCAAGTCTCTGATAACTGGAGAAAAAAAAAACACTATGGAGATAAACAAATCTTCAATCAAGACAGACCCACTTGGGGGCTGAATAATAACACACTCATAGACATACAGCTCTGCATTTTAAGGGAAACGGTGGCTCGAGTAACGGGTGAAGTACGGACACAGACCTTAACCAGCATGCTACTAGACTGCCATGCTATTTGCAGTGGCTGTTGTTTCATCACCCGCCAACATGGCTGTTAAGAAAATGTGCTTTAGGAATGCAGCAGTTTCTGAAAAAAAATAGAAAAACACTAAATATGCGAGTAAGTGACTCGGAGCACGTTCTTATCTTAGTTAGTGGAAGACGACGCACACGTAGCACTCAGGATTACACACAGCACTTCGTTTTAATCATGTTTTACATTGTTATGGCCAATCTGTGCTCCTCTCTGTCATCATTTTTTCAACAAGTGCACACTGACACTGAGACCTCTATTAATAACTTAGGAACTCTCTCTGCACAGCTCCGGAGAGAGCTGCATTAGCCTGCAACAACTAATTTCCTTAATGAGTGGTGTATACCTCTGCGTCAGTTTGGTGGCGTAGCTACGGCGTCAGCTCAGATCCTGCGTGGACGTGCACCTCCCTAGAAATGTAAAGGCTCATTTAAAGTAGTGCACGAGGTAGGCGGCGTGACCTACGCACATAGCCTTCGCAGAATCCAAGAGCTGTGATTGGTCAGCTTGGTAGTGGCGTATTTCTGCATCAGTGTTTCTGGCTGCTTCTCCATCTCCATAAGTTTGGAGATGGAGATGGGGATTAGTAGGTTCTAGGTTTGAACAAAGTCCTTCTAAGGCTCATATATAGTGTCTCTGGTTTGAATCCATCAGCCTTTCTGTGTGGAGTTTGCATGTTCTCCCTGCATGGGTTCTCTCCAGGCGTCCTTCCACCGTCCAGAAACATGCTTGTTAGGTTCATTGGTGACTCTAAATTGGCTGTAGGTGTGAGTGTGGTTAGTCCTGCGATAGTCTGGCGACCTGTCCAGGTTGTTCCCCGCCTCCAGTCTCTATGACCTTCCAGAGAACAAGCGGTTACAATAAATAAATGCATGTTTTAGATTAATAAAGATGGAACACACTGAGGAAAGGTTAACCGAGGACGTTCGGAGAGACAAACATTTGTCGGATTTGTCTACGGCGAAATTTTGGTGAAAAGCTGCAGCCGGCGTTGTAGAAAGTAAAGCAGGAAGTAGAAGAAAATAAAATAACCCATGTGGCAAAAAAAAGACACGCCGCCAACTTGTGTTTGGACGGCATTTTTATAGAGCGAGCCAGACTGACAAGCACACAAGTATGAATGTCTTGCACCTACGTAGGCTAGGTACGTAGGTTACGGCTAGTTTAAACGAAACTTTAGCCTGAAAAAGCTCACTTTCATTCCTTCTTTAACATCACATCCTTCCACCTAGAGGTGGGTGTACACACAATGGCCCGGAGATTGATAATTGCCTGCCTCCTTTGAAAACTTGTAGTATGTTTAATCAGAACTTTTGTGACAGAGTGGTGTGAAGTAGAGGCCAGCAGTCAAGCTCCATTGATGCCGCGGCGAGGCTGATGACGGCATGATGCAACGGCGATAAGGAGGAGTGGGAGAAGAGACGAGCAGAGAAATGGAGTGATTAGGTGTGGGGAGCATTCATTTAGGAAGACAAACAGCTTCATTTAAGGTTAGCCAAGCACAGAGAGGCCCTCTCCCACTACAAATGGGTGGAAATTTGCATCTTTTCACTGACGGAGGAGCCGAGCCCTATTCTCACTCTCTTGATCTCATGTGTCGAGCGATAATAGATTATCTGGGGTCTCGCCTGACGAGCCTCGGTCTTTGATATGCTTTTGAACACTTTTTTTCTGTCTACTTTTGCTGAAGTAATTCCTCTTCGCTCTTGATCTGCTGCTGATATTTTCACAGCCGTACTTATCTTTCGGTATAGAAGGCCTGTTTGCTGTTTTGTTACATTCCTTGACGGCAAACAAAAAGAAAGAAAGAAAGAAACTGCACCGCAGATAATAAGGAAATTTCACAATTATTAAACAGTAGAAAATTCCAAACTCCATTGCCATTACATTTGATTCCTCCCTATCTCTCACGATCCCCTGGTGGTTTTACAGCTGGAAATGAAATTAAAGTTAGCAAGCAGATCATGATGATTATCAGCTGAGCACTCATAGAAGCTGTAGATATTATTTCTCATAAAGAATCTTATGCTCAGGTGAATATAAGGCGGCCCGCCATCCATCATTCGTTCCTCTGGCGTCTCTCGCTCCGACCGAATCTTGATTTGCTGCAGCCACCCGGTATTTTTAGAGGTGTTAAAGTGTATTTACTCGCTGTTATAAAGACTGCCTTTGTGCGGGTGCAGTGAGAGTATCTCAGCTTTGTGACTGACCCGGTGCAGGTGGGATGACGCTGAACGCAGGGAGCAAGAGTAGCCTCTTGTGTCTGTGTGGGTGGGTAGGTAGGTGTCTTTACGGGCGCATACAAAGCTGGATTACGGCCATTATCCTGCAGAATTAGCATCTACGCATGCCTTCAAGGTTTTACTACACTTGACGTACAGTACAGTCATGCATTTTCACAAATTTAGCGTTTGGATACTTGCCTCCGACGCCGTGCCAGAAGGATTTAGCAGCCTGGCCAACAATTCATGTTGTTTCTTTTAAGAAGGTTTTGTGTGAGTAAAAACCCTAAGCATGAAGAAGGATATATTTTCCCATATTTTATTTAGCATAGGAAACTTCTCAAGGTAAGCAGTTCCAAAAAACAAAATAAGACTTTTCAGTATGTGGGACGAGTCTAATACAGTGTATGTTTATGCCCAATAAAACACATAATGCTACGCTTACACCTGAAACCCGCCACTGAAACTCTGCAACAAACTATCCAAAGATTCACATTTTCAATGCAATTAAACGCAATCCACGTCATTCGTTGTTGCGTCCAAGTTTGCCAAATCTATCCCCCAAAGCATGCATAAGCCTTTGTAGGACCACAGATAAGTTAACGTAGCAGTCGAGCTTTGAATCCTTGCAAGCTGTAGTCGTGCGTGGAGCTGTTGTAAGACGGATGTTCGTAAAGGTTGTGCAATTTTTTTATTTAGCCATTCCAAAACCAAAAGCGCAAGAGGAGAATGTGACGAATGGATTAAGCTGTGTGTTTATCTGCTATAGCATAGGCTGCAATCCAGTGTCCAGGTTGCTCGCTATAAAAGTAACCAGTTTTCAGTACCAAGGCCAAATGTGGGATTGAGAAAAAAAAATAAAATAAAAAAATCCTGGTTGACAGTAAGCGCGTCTGCTTGTACCTACTGTAACCACCCGTACAAGCTAATCCCGGATAGCAGTTTTAACTCTCACTGCTGATTATTGAATAGGAACGATTACACGGCAGGAAGTCCAGCCGTTGGTCCTTGAAAGTATTTAAACTAAGCAGCCGTGTAGGTTTATTCTAGAATAAAAATACCTGTCAGTCCGATGCTCCAGCGACTTTCGTTCATTTCCATGTCTTCTGTGTGGGACATCGGTTGATGGGGACTGTTTGGCTGGGGCTAGCAGTTTTGGCCTAAAGTCTTTTCAGAAACCAAGGGCATATTTTCTGCACAACTTCAAACAGAGTTGCATTAGCCTGCAAAGACTGCGGGAGGTAGGCGGCGTAACCTACACATGTAGCCTTCTCTGAATGCAAGAGCTGTGATTGGTCCGCTTGGTAGCAGCGTATTTGCGCATCAGTATTTCCGACTGCTTCTCCATCTCCACAATTTTGAAGATGGATGTGGTGGTTAGAACCGATGCATGTTCTCCCTGCATGTGTTTTCTCAGGGTACTCCAGCTTCATCCCACCATCCAGAGACATGCTTGTTAGGTTAACCCTGCGATAGACTGGCCACCTGTACAGGGTGTACCCCTCCTCCAGCCCATATTCTCTTGGTTCTTGTCACATATCACCAAAATATCAGTGTTTTCCAAAAACCCATGCTTAAAGTTCCCATTAAATGAGTAACAAAGAGCTGCAAAAAGGCTCGCCCAGTCTGCTCTGATTGCTCAGCTCCAGTTGAGTGTTGCTCCTACGAGAGGAATGCAGAATTAAAAAATCCTCGGCAAAGAGGAAAGCTTTTGATTAAATTCGATCTTCTTGACCATTAGGTGAAATGTCAAGAAGATTTTTATTAGACTGTTTGACTGAAAATATGACGGTGAACCAGCATGCACAAAAGCTATTTAGAGTAATGCAGCCAACATGCACCAATCAGGCATCACGTTATGACTTCCTAATATTGTGTAGGTCTCCCTTGTGCCTTCAAAACAGTTGGGACTCACCAGAGAATGGACATGGGCCTTCTTAAGATTTCCTATGGTGTCTGGCAACAGGATGTCATTAGTCGGGGTGCTTTGAGGGGAGAGGCCTCTGTGGATCATCCCACAGATACTTGATCAGTTTGGGATCTTGTGAATTTGGAGGCCAGGTCAACACCTTGTGATGTTCTTAATGTTTCTTGAGTTGTTCCTAAACCGTCAGGCTGCATCCTGATGGGAATGGTTGCAACCATCAAGGAGTGTCATTGCTATGGGGTGAGGGTGTCTGGTCTGCTCTAGGTCAATGGTACTTGTCTAAGTAACATCTACATGAGCGAATGCCAGGTCTTTAGGAAACTTCTTCTCCTGTCAGTGGTCATAATGTTCTGGATGATCAGTGCATAATACTGCAGTACATTTTAATCATATCTTGTTAAAATTCTGATTTATGCACACGGCTCTGCAACCGCAACAGAATGGCCTCACCAAATTCATACTTCATGTTTGATTAAGGCGTTTGTCTTAAAAAGTTAACTTTCACCAAATCAGCATTTCACGGCTGGAACATTTCCTGCTCAGCCCGCGGAGCTTTCTCTAACAGCACCGTAAAAACCCAGACTGGATTTCATCCCGGCATCCCTTGACATTTATTGCACATATATCAGGACTTGTTTTTTTCCCCCCACTCTGCCCTAAATTGTCTGCAAATATTTTTTTTATTTTTTTTTTTTCGCCTAGAAAAGGTTGAGGAGACCTATTTTTCAATTACAGATCTTGTCTTCGGGTGTTAATTGCTGACTGACCTCTGGAGCTGTTATTGGATGCCATGTGGGTTTTTTAATAACCTCTAATCGCAGTGAAACAGAGAGCCATAATAGAGAAGAGCCAAGCTGCTTTTTAACCCAGCTTCCTTCAATAAGGTGCAATCTCATCCACACACAGAAGTCGGCCGAATGCCAAGTCAAAATGCTCTGTTGCAAAACACCAGTCACTGTGATTCATGCTCTTCTCTCATCAAAATGACACACGGTTTTGTATTGTTTGGGGTAAATTAGGTCAGCTGAGCAGCATGGATTTAATTAAGTTTAGTGACATATTTTTATTTTTTTTAAGCATTGTGTCTTGATTTGTTTTTGGAATTCAGCTGAAAGCATTTCAACTTGGCAGAATGAGGAGCCCTGAAAGCAGCATTTCCAGTGATCACGGGCACACCATGTTTCACTGCAGGCACATTACATTATTGCTTTCTTCGCATCTGTCCAGGTCATTAAGTGCCACATTCACCACATGTTGATTAGCGTTTAGGCCAACAAGGAGGGCATTACTTGTCGCTTTTTTCCCCAAACTAACGTGTATATTTTCTGTGTGTGTTTCCAGGGAATCCTCCAGCCACAGGTACCGGCACATTGGTCATTCACCTTGAAGACTATAATGACAACGCCCCCTATGTCGTGCCGTCGGTAGCGCGGGTCTGTGAGGATGCCCATGACATGAACGTGGCCATAGTCGGGGGCTGGGACAAGGACCTGCCGCCTAATGCCGCACCTTTTAAGATTGAACTGGGAAAACAGCCCGGCCTCGACAAAACATGGAAGGTTACAAGGGTCAACTGTGAGTATTTCATCCGAAAATGAGATTTGCGTGCTCTTGAACTGACATTTTGGGACAGTTCGGTAATTAGTGGCGGGAAATGTTTCGCCGATTGGAAGACGCCGGGACTTCCAGCAATCAGTGCATGTTTATGAGTCACTTTTTCCTTTCCCCCTCACCAAGAGCTTTTAGCCTGTTGTCTAAGAGCTTCCAGAAAGCACCCTGGGAATTTAGGAATAAAAATAAACCAGAAAGAAAGACAGGAGACAAAGAACTGCCAAAGCACTTAAGTCAATTCCACTGCAAGAAAATTCAAGGGTCATTTCATCTGGGTACAATTTTATATCCTGTCACACGGTGCTGATGTGAGTGTGTCCGGAATACAGATGGGGCGTCCTCAGCTGCAGATGTTCATAGAGATCACACGATGAAGATGAAGAGGAGAAGGGGGAAAAAAAATAAAAATGATAGAACGCGGGAAGTGGGGAGGAGGTTCGACAACCAAGACATTGAATCAGGGTTGCATGACCAACAGCGCTGTCTGTGTGTGTCTGAGTGACAGACCAGAGCTAAAACCTGCCCAGAGGTATTAGCTGTGACTGACAGCAGGAGAGGGAGGTACAGACACTCCTCAATCACCACCGCTGGAAGAGACAGATAGGGCCAGCGGAGAAAGAGCCCACTCCTAGTGAAATGGACTGGCGCTGTGAACGTCTTAGCTGTGTGTGTGGAAGCAGGAGAGCTGGTGCTTATGTCTTGACAGTACGGTGTAGTTCTAGTTTCAGTTTTCAGAGGTTAGTATTTTGTTTTTTTTAATCTGACTCCAGTACAAGGAGAACAAATCTGGCCAGCCTCTGATTTCCCAAACAATCCATTCTTCAGCATAAGAGTCGATGTTCAGTGAGTACATAAAATGTGCGTTTGAGTCGTGTGCATTGTACTAGCTTGTAGTTCTGAACCTTCTCAGCAGTGAGTGCACACCTATAGGATAAAACATTTATCAACATATCCAAAAAAGAGGGACCCATGCATAGGGAAGAGGACAGGGACAAAAACTATTAGCTGCACCGGCTTCTGGTCATTAGCATAACAGGAACGTTTTAGAAGGAGTTCCTATTTTAACCTCAGACTTTCCACCAGTCCCCTAGAACTGAAGAAGCTACTCAGATGAGCGGTGAAACCTTGTCTCAAAAAACTCTACAAGTCCAGTTGCCTTTTTTGAACCTTTTTTGGATGTACCATGACCTGGATGACTGAGAACCTTCACAGACATATATCAACATGTCAGTCAGCATCTGTACTGCTTGAAATTACACTTTTCCGTACTGTACGCAAATGAGAATTCAAATAATTCTTTTTAAGTTAATATAGGAGCCTCCTGTTGGATAATTACTGCATGGGTGATTATCTTTCAGCTGGCGTCACAACTCAGTCACTCATCAGAGTCAACGGTTTAACTTTAAAAAACAGTTTTGGAAGACCACAATATTAGAGGTAATACAGTTATAAAGTTGTGCCTGATTGGTGGACAGATCAACAACCACAGCCATAAATTAGAGGAAACAAGGAGTAACAAGAAGTACACTGCCTGACCGAGAAAAACAGTCACCACCTAGATTTAACTAATCAAGTAGGTAGGAGCCTCCTGTTGGATAATTACTGCATGGGTGATTATCTTTCAGCTGGCAGCAAGTTATTTAACCCCAACTAATGCAATGAGTAGCTTCTCTTTTCTTAAACAACCATGTCTAAAGACACATCCTGTGGTCGTGGAAAAGATGTTGCTCTGTTTGAGAAGGCCATTGGCATGCATCAAGCAGAGAAAACATCTAAGGAGATTGAAGAAACTACTAAAACTGGGTTAAGAACTGTCCCAACGCATTATTAAAAACCGGAAGGTTAGTGGAGAACCATCGTCTTTGAGGAAGAGGGTCGTGAATGGCGAACACTTAAACGTTTGATGAAATTCAATGGAAGAAAAACAACAGCAGAACTCAGGGCTGTGTTTAATAGTGAAAGTAAGAACATTTCCACATGGAAAATATGAAGGGAACTCAAGGGACTGAACAGCTGTGTAGCCTCAAGAAAACCACTAATCAGTGAGGCTAAATGGAAATAAAGGCTTCAGTTTGCTAGGGAGCAGAAAGATTGGACTCTGGAGCAATGGAAGAAGGTCATGTGGTCTGATGAGTCCAGATTTCCCCTGTTCCAGAGTGATGGGGGCATCAGGGTAAGAAGAGAGGCAGATGAAGTGATGCAGCCATCATGCCTAGTGTCTACTGTACAAGCCTGTGCTATGGGGCAGTGCTATGATCTGGGGTTGCTGCAGTTGCTCAGGTCTAGGTTCAGCAACATTATGTGACCAAAGAATGAGGTCAGCTGACTACCTGAATATACTGAATGAGCAGGTTATTCCATTAATGGGTTCTTTCTTCCCTGATGACACGGGCATATTCCAAGATGACAGGATTCATCAGGGCTCATTACTGTAATTCATTACTACCCACCTCTGCCTATATAAGTGATGGTGAACTGTACAAACAGCCTCAATATTTATGACATGTTCGTCATTACTGTTTAGTTGTGTTTTGACATTGCTGTGAGCACACGGTTGGACGTGTGTACTTTCTTTTCTAATTAAATGCGAAGCTTAAAGTTTCCTATCCCCGAGGTAACGGCTCTGGCAGACAGGTAAAATGTGCAGCTTTGCATATCGTGAGACATTGCAGCCTCAAGTGAAGAGGTGGCTCCAATATTTTTTCATGTGTTTCTTAAGAAAATTTTAAAGCCTGATGCAACATAATGTAAGAATCCTGTGTAACTTTAAGTGGTGCCAATTTTGTCACCTCAGTTGTCAGAAACAGCTTTGCAGCCAGTAACTTGAGGCCCACAGGTTTTAAGTTTTAATGCGCGCGTTTCGTTTCGCCTGCCGCGCAAAATAGGAAGCCGTTAATGCAAACTAGATGGACAACACACGCCCCGGACCAGACAGCTCAATCCAACATTTTTTTCTCTGTGTCTCCTCCAGCCACGCACTCCCAAATCATGCTTCTGCACAGTCTGAAGAAAGCCAACTACCAGCTTCCGTTGCTCATCACCGACTCGGGGGTGCCCCCTCTGTCCAACAGCACGGAGGTCAAGGTTCAGGTGTGCATCTGCAAGAAGAACAAGATGCACTGCAGCTCTGCCCACTCCCACTCTGCCAGCGCTCTCGTTCTGCTCGCAACACTTCTGCTCGCCCTACTCTGTAAGTACCATCACACCCCCGTCACACAACGACAGAGAACTCAGTGTGATCGTTTGTTTTTGGGTATCTTTGTTCAAATGTGGATAGATTTTGATGCGTCGGGTCCGTTTCAGACATCGGTGCAGGATCTTGTGCCAAATCGTACACACTTTTGGAGTAATTTTATATAGAAGCAAAGCAATTCTTTGCATTCGGACCACAGTAAAAGCTGAGTACACAAGCGTTTATTAGATATACTGTATTGTTGGCATTCCCTGCACTCATGTCTACAGCAAGACTGTCTTTTCCATTTTTTGCCACCAGGCCTTGGGCACTCCCCAGGAGGTCCGACTTAAATTTACTCTCAATATCTCGTTTAAGCCATTAGCAATAACACGAATAACTCAGCCCTCTCCATTCACATATAACACACACCTTGTTGAGGACGTCCAACAGCTAATTCGATAAAACATTTGCAACTTAAGCGCCCCTGAGATCCTGTTTTCCCATCTGGGCTCATTCTCTGTAGTTTATAGTCCAGCTCACCGTACGCTGGAGGCCCCGGTACGGTGGGACAGATGGTGACGGACTGAAAGGGAGAGGACAAAAACAAAAGATGTGGAATGAGAGAGGAAAAGAACAAGAAACAAATTCATTCCCAGCCTAAAAGTCCTGAAACTCCATTTGTGTTTGACTGTGAAATGTTTCATTGAAGATCATCAGGCAAACCACCACCCACTCTTGTTCCCCTTTGTCTTCTCAGCTCTCTGATTTTTGTCCAGCGCGTCCCGTTGATCACTTCCGCTTGCGCGTTCCGTCTGCTTTCCGCCTCCCCTCCTTCCGCCACCGTTTTTCCTTCGCTGCGCCGCTTTCGCTTTCTCTTTTATTTAGCAGTCAGCCACACTTTCCTTGTAATCCTTTGCTTACAGGCAATATCTCTGCTTCTCGTTTTCTCCCTTTTCTCTCTGTATCTTTGAGTCACGGCTTCCAGCATGACCCATCGATCTTCCCCTGGGCGTGGATCAATCCGCCTATTGATGCATATCTTTTTTACCAAACCCTAGCAGACGCTGTGTATCGGAAGGCTTTGTGCGAAGCTTCGCCTTGAAGAACTCATCGTCTTGTTCTCCGATGACTCAGTCCTGAGCACTTAGTCGCTCGGGAACATATGATTCACGGGACTCAAAGTATTAAATTAACTCGACAACAGATTGCAAGCGGTGCCATAAGGACGCCGCGCTCCAGCACTGATAGATTATCAGCTGCAGGTGCGCCGCGACACACTAATCATGCATGAGGATGAGCTGATGCTGCGTCAGCGTTTGGCGAACGGGCAGCTCCCTCTCAGAAAGTTTTACGGCGGCGATGTGGAGAGCATCCTGGAACAGTCGGTTAGCTGTTCACGCTCTTTGTTATCTTTGGTTTCCATGGCAGCAGCAGCAGCAGCAGCAGCAGTGTGTGTCTGAACTAGAAAGCCTGATAATTGGTTGACATGCCAAGACGACATTAGGAAAAAGTCTGCTCTCCAGATGTCCTTTTACTCTGAACGACAGTAGCATTCATTATTCTACTGTAAATAGAGCGGTGATAGACAGTGACATTCATTAACCAAATAGCTGCTCCAGACAACAGATTCCTCGGATGCCTTTTCCAGCGACTCTGAACGCACCCCATTCTTTCGGAGTAAGGCATTTTTGCGCAGACAGGCCGCCCGAACGGACTTACCCTGGAACTGGAGGTTGGAGATAACAGAAAGAGAGACTAAACAAGGACGGCGACGGCAGGGAAACTCAGACAGCATTACAGCCGAGGAACAGAGGTTCCACCAAGTCAGACGCAGAGGGTACACACACACACACAGGCGCAGGGCGCTCAGAGAGATGACTCCTGCTCGAGCTCATCACAGAGACCTGTGCTGGGGGACAGATAGAGGGGACTGATCGCCGCAGTGTATAGTCAGATAGCCTGACGGAGAGGCAGAGAGGATCCTGTTTCAATTCCCTTATCTCCAAGCTGAACTCTGACCTTCGCGGGAGAGAGATGAGGGGAAGAAAAATGAAGAAGAGCCAGAGGGGAAGGATGGGAAAGGGAGACGAGAGAATAAAGGTGTGAAGATTAAACTTTTCGCTTTTGTTCAGTTTTTGCCCACGAGGCAACAGGCGTGCAGTCTGCAGGGCCGGCAGGACGGCTTCCTTAATGTCCCCGTCTCCGTGCAGCTGTATGTCCCTTCATGACATCTTACACAGCCAAGCATGTTCCCTAAATATTACATTTATTAAAAAAATTGCATCAGCAATATAAAAATAAAATCTCACAGTAAAGTAAAGCTGGTACCCTGATCAGCCATGCATTTTTTAATAAACATTTCAAGGAAACATTTATGTCAAATACTTTGCAGTCTGTTTACTGGCAACAGAGATTTGTAGGATTTACTGGCAAGATGTTCCCTGTGAGTGCATTTCATCTATTTTACCCCCAATACACTCACAGGAACTATTTTTTGTTATGTCTAGAAAGATTGTGGCAGACATCATTTAACCAAAATCTGTATTCTTACCTTAATCAACCATTCCAGTTAAAAAGTAAATAAATAAATATATAAAACCCTTCTTTGCTTCATCAGCTAAAATAGCATCATTTATACGAAACAGCATTTCTACAGCGTGTTAGTGTGAAACACGCACAAATAAATGAATAAATAACCAATAAGTGTCTAAATTGCCTATTAAAACCCTGATAAATATGCAGCGGCGCTGAAAGTGTGACAGATCACAATTCCCAGCTGTCACAGCAGCGCAACATGCTTTTCCGTGACTTCTGCGTGCCAGTCGTCCAGGTGCGCCGCGGTTAAAAATGGCACCCGTCAGAGTAATCAATGCCGAGATTTGTCGCTATAAATAGAGATCAAACAAATACCGTCGCAGCGAAGCATTACACTCCAAAGCCAAAAGAACTGAAAGCAGACTCCTGTGACTACTGACAGTCGACGGTGTAGTACTCCATAGCAGAGGACTTAAGGTTTCCATGTCACGCTTGTGTAAATTACAGGGATTAAAGGTGACAACAGTGACGTTCCCCTTAAAGCAGATTAATGTAATTGTACGTTCAGGCATTATTCTGCACAGTGAAGCTCGGTCGAGTGATGCTACATATGTTTATTTTGCAGAGAAACTGAAGCGAAGTTACACTGTCGGAATAATAAATCGCCAAATTCACAATTTTTTTATTTTTGACGTTACACCTCCGTGACGAAGGTGTCGGAGGCAAGAATCAGGAGGAGAGAAGGGGGGAAAAAAGAAAAGGGAGAGAGGCACGAAAGCTTCCTGATGTGAGCACGGGAGTGACAGACTGTGCGCGCAGGTATGGGTGGAGTGTGAAGCCGAAAATCAGGTACCCTCTGATATTACGTGAAGTTAAATTGAAAGATGAATTCGGTGTGCTTTTGTTTTCGCACGAGGCTTCGGGAGAAAAACAGAGAATGACTAAGAACTGGAAAGGTCTTAAACAAGTACCTCAGCAAAATGATTAGATGAATAGACTCAACAGCATCATCAGATTTGCTCTTGTTGCGCGGATATGCCGGATGCGGAACTATTTTAAACGATGTGTGGGTTGTTGAAGCCTGCTTATCGACATGGCGGTGACCTGTGCTGTTGCTGTCACTGACCTCAGCCGATCACACCCCTCCATCCACCCTCTTCCCACCGGCTCCTTCCGCGCCGCTGAGCCGAGCAGCACCGGCGGAGTTGCAGCCACGTTGCCTTTCTGTCCTTGCTCTCAGCCATGTAATGCTCAACTGGGGTTGCTTTTCAGACCCTTAAATAATGTATGTAACCCTGCAGGACAGAGAGGGCGGGAGGGAGGGAAGGAGGGGTGGAGGGAGTGTGTGCAGAGCTCCAACGTATACTTCTTATGCTTAAGAGACCTTTGTTTGCTGTTGCAGGATTGCTAGATAAAGCCCAGGGCTTTGCGGGAGCCTACTTTCACTCCTATCTTTTGAGATCATTGTGCAGCAAGCGCTCACACATATTTGCACATGCACACAGATAAAGATAGAGTAGGGAACAATGACTGCACTGTGGTGGGAAATGCCTGAAACGTACATGCGCGTACGGATCTGGCGCGGTAAATCTCCCTCTCATGGGATAGGATTTCCTTACCGGGTGAGCCAGGTGCAGTCAATATGCATATGCTGCAGACATACATGAAAAAATGTCCTAATTCTATAAGTAATTCTAAGGAGGAATGCTCCGGTTTATGTGGAAATACAGGTGGCAACACAGATGACCACACTGCCCCCTAGCAGTGCACATGTGAACTGTACAGAGCATGCAGTTTCCTCAACCTCAGAGCTGATCAGTTTGGAAGCAGTTAGTTGCCCAATATATATATATATATATATATATATACTGCATGTAAATACAGTGTATTCTGCACTTGTAGGACTCTGGAGATTAATACGTTCTCCTCCCCCATCGTCACCGTGTGGGAAATTGGCTTATTAGAAATAAAGTGTTAAAATGATAATCTCTAGTGAGACCCATGCTGATGCTCTTGAACTCTCGCATGCGCACACCCATTTCATCCTACACTGCTCTAATATGCCCCGCATGTGCTCGATTTAGAGAGGTCCGTGACGACCCCGGACCGAATTCTGCAATCATTTCCTTCCAGGATTACCGGCTTCAGCTGCAGACTTGCCTGCCGTTAATGCACTGCAGCGAGCGACCGCTTCTGTGTGCTCCTCTGTAGTTTTCAGAATTAGTAATAATGTTATTCTGTGGGTAAAGGCAGAGAAGGAGAGGGTGGTTAAAAGGACGGCGTTTAAAATGAAACACAACAAACAACTCCCGGCCCAGATGCCACTAATTTACCTCCATCCTCCCGGGGGGTTTTAGTCCGCGCTATTCCTCCAGTCTGATCCCTCGCTTCGCTCTGACAGCCACTTCTCCTCTTCCCTCTCCAGCTCTACACTAATCCCCTCCCAGCTAGAGAGACAGGATGTTTAGGGGCTTATTTACTCTTGTAAAAATATGGCTTTTTCCGCAGCCTTCTTTGAAGAGACCTCGTGCCAGAGTGATGTGTATCGTGGAGCAGTTGTTTCTGCCTCCAGATCAAGCTGTGAAGGGGTTTTGATCTTTGAACTGAGATTTGAAAAGACACATGAGGGGGATTTGAAGAGGTGCACTGTTTCTTAAGTGAACCGCTGTAACCAGCTGAGCTCTACCCGAACTAGAACGCATGTTTAGAGACTCTAATTGGGTACTGACTTTTAGCAATGACATCTACGCCGTGAATAAATGCAGAATTTTATTATTTCCAGATAACATGTGCACATTTACCTCCTATTAACATGTAAGCTCCACACAGTAGGAAGCCAAAAAGTTGTATTTGCATGATCATTAGCAAGGCAGCCTTAAAGGGTTCATAAATTGCTCATAAGTGTAAAGCTGTTGCATTAGACTGCGCTCATGTTTCACTCATGTATTATAAATGATTTGTTGCTACATTTGTTGCTACATCTGTTGCTAACAGTTATACAAGGACGTGCGGGGACTTTCCAGTCCCAAATCTCAAGCTGGCAAAAATATGTATTATTTAAACGCGTTTAAGAATTTATATTCCAGATGAGGTAATTCAAATGTGAACTCTATGTGATTTCAGCAGTTTTGCAGCTCTTGAAGAAAACTTTCTCACTTTCCAGTATAGGTTAACAATATTTATGGCGGCGTCGCGTTTGGTTTTCTCGTTGCAGGACAGTGTGTCTGACAGGTTTTACTGGGACATTTAAATTCAGTGGTTTGGGTCTGTTGCAAACACATGGTCTGTATAAAGATGGGCAGTGGAACAGCTTCTCAAAAGTGAAGCCAAAGCAACTAGAGCTCCCCCTGGTGGCTGGCTGCAGTATAGGTCATAAGCTCCACCCCCTCCATGTTAGTGGATGAGACTTGGACCAAATGAAAATGCAAGAATACATGTCGAATACAGTTTTCATGAATTGTTTGAGTCATTTTAGGTAGTAATATAATACTGAGGTATGTTCAAATTTCCGTTTTCTGAGAATTTTTCTATTATTAAGATATTTGATGCAATAAAAACAGGATATGACATGCTGATGACTACAAGTTGCCATGCCAACCACTCCTTAAAGCAGCCCTATATGACCGTGAGAGTAGGGAGAGACAATGGAGATGCTTTATATACAGTCTATGGCTAAAGGTCTTTGATCCTGGTTAACTTTGTAGTGTTCAACAGCAAGTGGCCTTTTAATACTACAATTCCCGCAAACGTTCTTCCAGCAGCTCTTACTTCATGAATACAAAAGATGAGAGATTATATGTCCATTTACACTGCCACAAAAACCCACATGTTAATATAAATAATTGTCCTTTTTCCGTCGCCAAGGGCCCATGATTGAATTTAATGCTTCACGCTTGTAAAGAAATGTCATAGTCAAAGGCAGGAATGGTGACCATTAACAATGGAGATGCTTTATAGAAACGTAGCACTGGAATATAAATCTACTGAATGGTTAATGTTCACAAAATAGTGATGCTTGATGCTTGTGCTTGAATTAATGAAAATCTGAAGAATTCTGACTTACTGTGAAATAGTAAATGTATAAATAAGTTTCTCATTACTCTTTATTTTTTATTATTGTGCATGTGTAAAATATGAGTGCAATCCAGTTCACCAGAAATATGTGGCTCATTCATCTTTAAATTCTGTGCATTGGTACAGCTTATTAACTTTCATTATAGTCAGTGTTATACCCTGACAGATTCTCTGTCTTCCTCTATAATGTTCCTTCTTCATGCTGCTATGCCTCTGTTTTCCGTCGAGCAGCCGTGACATACCTGGGCTAATCAACTGTCGCCCTTGTCTCCTCTCAGCAATTAGAAAGGCAGGGAAACGGGTTACTGTTCCCTCCAGTGTCCCAATTCTCCCTCGCCTCCCGCAGCTTGTTAAATTTACATTTTACGCTTTAAGCTGACGCTTTTACCCAGAGAGACTGGCAATAAGTGGAGACGGAAAGATAAGTCAACATCAGTAAATGGCTGTGGTGGTACAGGAATAGGTCATTTATGTACACGGTGAAAGGAGGTGCGAGCCAGAAATGTAGACACCAGTACTGAGGAATGAAAATAGGTTCCCTCTCTATATGACACACGAGTATCTGTTTTTCATGTGGCGTTGGAATGGGAGGTGACAGAATATTGTTTACACTACGTACATATATATATATATATATACATGAGTTTGTACCATATATTTTGGGAACGTTTCCAAGCAGCAAACAGATGTGAGAACGGTATGCTGCATTCCCAAAAACATCACACATACACCCATCAGCCACAACATTAAAACCACTGATAGGAGAAGTAAATAACATTGACCATATTTGAACATGGCATTCGTTTGGCTGTTACTTTGACGCTCCTTGGCGTCACAACTCAGTCACTCATCAGAGTCAACGGTTTAACTTTAAAAAACAGTTTTGGAAGACCACAATATTAGAGGTAATACAGTTATAAAGGTATGCCTGATTGGTGGACAGATCAACAACCACAGCCATAAATTAGAGGAAATGTAATGTAACAAGAAGTACACTGCCTGACCGAGAAAAACAGTCACCACCTAGATTTAACTAATCAAGTAGGTAGGAGCCTCCTGTTGGATAATTACTGCATGGGTGATTATCTTTCAGCTGGCAGCAAGTTATTTAACCCCAACTAATGCAATGAGTAGCTTCTCTTTTCTTAAACAACCATGTCTAAAGACACGTCCTGTGGTCGTGGAAAAGATGTTGCTCTGTTTGAGAAGGCCATTGGCATGCATCAAGCAGAGAAAACATCTAAGGAGATTGAAGAAACTACTAAAACTGGGTTAAGAACTGTCCCAACGCATTTAATAAAAACCGGAAGGTTAGTGGAGAACCATCGTCTTTGAGGAAGAGGGTCGTGAATGGCGAACACTTAAACGTTTGATGAAATTCAATGGAAGAAAAACAACAGCAGAACTCAGGGCTGTGTTTAATAGTGAAAGTAAGAACATTTCCACATGGAAAATATGAAGGGAACTCAAGGGACTGAACAGCTGTGTAGCCTTAAGAAAACCACTAATCAGTGAGGCTAAATGGAAATAAAGGCTTCAGTTTGCTAGGGATCAGAAAGATTGGACTCTGGAGCAATGGAAGAAGGTCATGTGGTCTGATGAGTCCAGATTTACCCTGTTCCAGAGTGATGGGGGCATCAGGGTAAGAAGAGAGGCAGATGAAGTGATGCAGCCATCATGCCTAGTGTCTACTGTACAAGCCTTTGCTATGGGGTAGTGCTATGATCTGGGGTTGCTGCAGTTGCTCAGGTCTAGGTTCAGCAACATTATGTGTCCAAAGAATGAGGTCAGCCAACTGCCTGACCTGCAGTCTGGTATTATAGCTGATTCTGCACATTCGCGCACAACAAAAGTGTCTCATACATTAAAAAGCCGATATCAGGTGGAGCGGTTATATTCCGTTCATCTCTTCCTATCTAATTCCGTCCTCCATCCATTCCTGACCTATGACTTTTCAGTCTCTATCTCTCAGAGAGCTGAGGTTGATTTGATTCAGCAGCGTATTTCCATGTTGACGTCTTGACTTATTAGCCAGAGGCGGAGAATTCTGTCTTCTATATCCGGGAGTTCCTGAGTCTCATTAGATTAGCGAACACCTAATTTCTGAATCGTCAGTTCCTTTGAGTGTTTCTCACTTTTTATTTCCCTTTCAGGGCACTTCTGATAAGGGGCAATAGAAAAAAGAAAAAAGAAAAATCAATCATCCCCACTCCCTGCATATACTCTCTCCCCTATCAGATATTCACCTCCATTTAGACACGCTTCGATCACTTGGGATGCGTTATTTTGATATATTTTTTTCAAAATATACAGCCCATTTCATTTCACAGTGTCTGGAACATTATAGCACACATTGCTCAAGACTGCTCCCTAATATCATAGACGGAAAAAAAGAGACTGAGGAGGATATAGATTGAAATGGAAAACACTATTGGCATGTCAACAGTCAAAATGCATGATCAGTTAGTCTGACTGCCAACTTATTAGACAAAGCACACAAGAGGTGCGAGGGCGACCGTGCAGCCCACTCAAGCTCTCTCAATAGAAATACAATAAAGCATAAAACAGTAAACGCTCTGGAAAGAAAACTCCACCTATGACAAATTGCCGCCTCCAAATTTGTTGTTTTACATCGCATTTTGAAAGATTAGCAGTAAAAACACAAGGCTTATAGGGAAGCCTGATGAGTAGGGCTAAGGGTTTTTGGCGGTACACCTCATCCATTCCTCTCGGTAAGAAACAAACCAAAAAAATATCTGTGTGCTGAGGTGAAGTGTTCTTAAAAACAAGAATAACGATCTAGCTTTCTTAGCTACAGATCCTCCAGAGGCTAATTAAATTTGAAGATACCATGCACATAACAAGTTATAAATTAGTCCCAACGTGATGAAGGTATACACTGATAAATATTAAATGTTCGTATTTATCATAAATTCTGTATCCATAAAGCCCTTTCTGCTTTAGATTCTTAAAGGTGAACTACTGTTTTTTATGACCTGGACCTTATTTCTGGCATAAAATACGGTTCTTTACTCACCCGTATAACTTTTGTGTAATTTGTATTCCTTTGGGAGATAATTAGAGCTGTGTATATCCATGTAGTGGGAGTGACTGGGGCACCGAAACGCAGCCTCTAAAATAACACATTATCTGCAGCGAAACTCATTCATTCTTACCAATATTTGGCTATGTTTCATCCACAACCTCAGAATTGTAAAAATACCATGTTGCAAAAAAAATGGCAGTAGCAAATTACAGGAAAGTAAGCCAACCATCAAGGGTGCGTGCGGCGTGCAGAGATGACATCATCCGGGGTCTGCAGATTAAGCTAGAGACCCTGGATGATGATAGCAAGTAACTCCGGACTCAACGGGGAATAGCACTAGCATACGATAACAACATATTGGTGAAATGAAGGCGTGTCGTCGCAGATAATGTGTTATTTAGAGGCTGCATTTCGGTGCCCCAGTCACTCCCACTATATGGATATACGCAGATCTAAATATCTCTCAAACTACACAAAAGTTATATGGGTGAGTAAATGACCATATTTTATGCCAGAAATAAGGTTCAGGTTGTAAATAACAGTAGTTCCCATTTAACTTGGCACACTGATAATTACTAAACTAGGTTGCGGCATTAACATTTATAAATAAAGTAATGCATGAATCAGCTGATATAAAACTGTCCAATCAACCATGAGGAGGTCATATGGCATAATGTGCTGTAGCATAAATATTAAGCATTGTATAAGGATGAACGAGATATTAAACTTTCATTAAATGAAGATTTATATTGTGTGTTTTAAATCTAGCTGTGTTAGGTTAGTGAAGTTGTCGTAGCTAAACATTGCTAATAATTTAGCCTCATCCCTTAGAAATGTCATGTATATTAACTAATTACCTATGCACTTAAAAAATTTCATTGAGAGCGAGACAAGATACGTCCCCTCTATTACTTCCTCTTATAAATATAGGCTAGTTAGCAGCTTATCTCCATCACAGCAGGCTGTGCAAATTTACTTTAAGAACCTGGCAATCCATTCTTTAAGCGTGGCCTTCTTATGAATACAAAGAGTGGATTAGGAGAGTGGTGCGAAAGCTGGAAGTACATTTGTCATTACGGCAAGTTCAATATTTATTTAACTTTTAATTCGGTTTTAATTTAATTTAATAAGGAGGAGATTTGTGGGTGCGCACAAACGCAGAATAACGGTGCGGCCTCTGTGACACTCGCTTGAACTCGCGAGTGCAAAATCGAGGTAGCGAGTTTCAGCGCCGTTTCGGGACAGTGCTGCAATAAAGACATATCAGAGAACATGTAAAAAGGCTGATGGGGAAAGGATATGAGGAGAATGGCGAACGGGAGCGAGGAGGGTTTCTCTCAAATGCTCGGCTGTCTCTAAACATGTCAGAAATAAAGAGCGGGGAGGGGAGGAGATGGCTGGTGGAGAGGCAATCAATAAGCTCTCACATTTCATGCTGCAGCAGGCGCATGTGTTTATATATATATGTGTGTGTGTGTGTGTGTGAAGTACATGTGCGACATTGTGTTTGTGTGTGTTGTATCAAATTTAAACCCAGCTCATTGGAAGCAATTGTACCAGACTGATGAGACAAACTGTCACATTACCAGAGAACATACCCGGCCCTACTCTTCTTCTCTTTTTTTAGACTCTCAAGCCACAGCAGGCAGAACAGCACCGCTATTATTACACTGCGTGAGCTGAAGCAGTTTCTCCAATCAGAATTAAGAAATAAGACGAGCTCAGGCTAATTCGCCTTTATTTTTTCTCCACCGTACCCCAATTCATTCATCAGATTTTTAAGTATTATGCAAGCACGCATCGGTAGCCAATTAATCCCGACTGCATCCACCGTGGCAAGCGTCTCCTAATGGCACGGCGAGGCAAATCAAAAGCTCGCCATCCGCGCTCTAACTTTGCAGAGAGTTGCTTGTGATCAGACGCATCGATTGAACTGTCCAGAACCCTGAAGAAGCCGCACGCTGACAGAGTTTCAGTATGGACTCTCACATTAAAGCCAATTACACGGCTGCCCGTTGGCTGAAGTTGACCTAAGAGTGAACAATTATAACTCCTCTGTTCTGTCCTTACTGAATCTTTAATGAGGCGATACCATCACTTGTCCCGGGTAATTGATTGCAGTTGATCCGGTTCACAGATGACCTTGACTTTGCTGTACTTTCCCTTTCTTTCCTCGCACATTTCCCTTCTCCTCTCCTTTTCTCACTTGCTCCTCTTCTCCTCTCTTTTTTTATCTCTTCTCCCACCAGGCCTGTAGATTCTGCCGAAAAACCTCCCGTAGTCCTTTTCGCAACGCTGAAAAGCAACGACTTATCTCCCTCACGCAACCAAGGCTTATGTGAGAAGAAGAAGAAGAAGAAGAAGACGCGAGAAGAACTCCTCTTCTCACCACGACAAATCAAACACGAAAACATACACAACCCCCACTGGCACAACTGCTGTATAACACCACTCAGCGTTCTCTTTTTTTTGCCGTCGCCTCCTTCTCTTCATCTTTACCTTCCTTGTTGCTTATGTCCTCCCTGGCTTCAGTCTCCTCTCATCTCATTTATTTTTTTACATTTTTACCTTTGTCTGTCCTCCTCTCCCCTCCTCCACTTCGCCCACCATCGATTATTCCATTTCTCTTTTAGCGTTTTCACCTTATTCCATTTTTGGCCCCAGGGCGTTGCACTTGCAGGCAAATGCCAAATGTTGGCAACGTTTATGGCACCATGCCCCATCCATAGGAGATACTTGAAACAACATGTATATTGATATTGTAACACAACAAACGCTAGAAATCTATTTCGTATTGAACCACACCTTAAGCCTCCAGGCTCCACCGCCCTCCCCAGTTCCCCTGAAGCCACTTGTTCCATCCCCAGCTTTCTTTTTCCTCTCATAGCTACCTCTGTTGTCTCTTTCCCTTGCCTCCACCTCTTCCTTCCTTCACCCCCTCAGTGCATAGACATCGTCTCATTTATCTATCAGCCTTCCCCACCCCCACCTCCACCCCCGCCCGTCTATCTATTGACCCCCCTGTCTCTCGCTAGGCCAGAGAACACTGCAAAGGCTGAGCTACCGTCCTGGTCCGGGGGAAGAGCATTGCCTTTTTTTTGATGTGTTCCTTTCTTTTCTCGTCACAGACTGTGTTTGATCTTGTTTTTTTTCCTCTTTAAGCGGAGGGAACAAAGCCCGTTTCCTTTGTCTGCAGTGGTTGTGGTCGTTTAGGACAAGGTGGTAGCCATAAGCCTTCAAAGTCACAAACTCTCTGGAGTCGTTTCTTCGATTTGCTTCTGTTTTTATTGCATTAGTTGTCATGGAGTGGAAAACAGTATATCTTTATAGTAACGGTGTAAACCTTAAAAAAAAAATTAAAAAAAGTACGATGATATAAATATTTTATTTTTTACCATTGTATAAATATACAGTATTGATTAACTTATGTACTTTGATTGCAAGTTCTTTGGTCACCCACACAGTGAGTAAATAAACTTTTCTTTTCCCCCCTTGTGAATTCTAGACACTATTTCTAATGCTATTGATGTGTTGACTATTTTACTGTAACATTGTTTATTTTGTTTGTTTTTATTCTTTTTTTAAAAAAAATCTGTGATTACTTGCAGAACCAGGAGTCTTAGTTTTTGATGACTGCACTTGTGATTAGGTTAATTATTTTATATTTTTTCGTCTCCCGTCAGTTCTGCCCTCTCCAGTCATCTCTCCATCTCTCATTAGGGTCACAAGAAGATGTGTAAGAAGAAAACAAAGGTTGTGGTTTTGGTGGATAGTTTTGCTTTTTCCTTGTTTTTTTTTTTTTGTTTCCTCCTCCTCTCGGCTCATCTTGAAGAACTTAGCGTGTGTGGGTTCGTTTGGAAGACCACCTTAAAGAAAAATATGACATTTTGAATGAGTTATGTCTGTCTTTTGCACTAATTTAATAAAGCCGTTACTGAAAATTCCCACAATGCTCCGTTGCTGTGTGTTTACGGAAAGTTTTTTTACTTTGATCTCTCGTGAAAGGAGCTGTGCACCAGTTTACCGTAAGTGTTTGCATGTTTAAATGTTATATATTCTGTATATATTTGCTGTTACTTACCACCAGACACCTTAACGCTGCACTTGATTCTATGATTTCACTGGACAGAATACTCTGCCCCAGCAGCTATATTTGCCCGATACGGTTCAGTACCGACATTGTTGATGTGTGCAATGGACTCTCATATTGGCTTCTTAAGTGTGAAAGTTACCAGGAGATGGTTAGCTTAGCATTACTCAAATATAGCTGTAAACACATCTCAATGCTGAGTTAGAGGTTCATTAAAACTCATAAAAGAAGAATTACAGTTTTTTGCAACCTGAACCTTATTTCTGGCACAAAATCAGATCGTTTACTCACCCATATAACTTTGGTGTCATTTGGAATCGTTCAGACGATATTTAGATCAGTGTATATCCATATAGTGGGAGCGAATGGGGCACCGAAATGCAGCCTCTAAATAACGCATTATCTGCCATGAAACTCCTTCATTTCACCAATATTTTGTTGTGATGCACTAGTGCTGAGTTGAGTCTGGAGTTACCTGTTATCATCATCATCTGTAGATTGACCTACTAACCTCTGACCTGGTTGATGTCATCTCTGAGCGCCACGCGCACCCGCGACGGTCGACTTGTTTACCGTTAATTTGCTACTGCTATTTTTTTGCAACATGGCTGAATATTTTTCAGATTCTGAGGCTGTGGACGACGACTTTGTTTATGATGGACGTCCTTACCAAGTTTAGCCAGAGGATGAGGAGCTCATTGAAAGGAGGACGTGAAGGCAGAGAGAGGAACAGCTGGCCAAGGAACAAAGAAACGCTGCACATCCACGAATAGATAACAGGTAACTCTGGACTCAACGAGGAAAAGCACTATTGTATAATAACAAAATATTGGTGAAATGAACGAGTTTTGTGGTAGATAATTTAGAGGCTGTGTTTCGGTGCCCCAGTCACTCCCACTATATGGACGTACACAGCTCTAAATATTGTCCAAATGACTCCAAATGACACCAAAGTTCCATGAGTGAGTAAACAATCGTATTTTATGCCAGAAATAAGGTCCAGAAATGGTAATTCCCCTTTAAAGAGCATCACTATAGGAGCTTTAATGCCTACCAAACTACTGTAAGTAAGCTTGACAGTGTCAGTAGCTGCAGCTACGTACAAAATATTAATAACAGACCCCTGCCACAGCAGATTAGAGTGACTGACATGTAGGACACCTTAAAGGGCGACACCAGCGCACAGCATGTGGAATACTGGTTATGAATGTGTGTCACTCACCAAATATTGCATTTAAGCCAATAGTACACTTCAGTCGCTCAAACTTTCTGATTTCTTTGTTCAAGAAAAAAAAAAGAAAGAAAAACGCCACAGAAGGTTGAAAGTGCAAATAAAATAAAGACCATTCTCCGGTTGTGTTGCTCGTCTATTGTTTCGTTGTCAGGTGCTGGATATCAAGTCAACAAAATGCTTTTTATCCAGACAGGATAAAAGACTGTATTTCCACTGATGCATGCTGACGTGCACTTGAATGATCTTGCAGTGATAAGAATGGCAGTTTTATTTCCGATTGATGCAGAACCCCTGTAATTGTAAAACTATTTCACTTTGATGCAAAATCCTTAAAAACAAAATGGTCCGTTTTATTTATTTGTGGCTTTAACTCTTTTAGTACTCTTTATTTAGTCTTCAGCAACTCCGAGATACAGCCCAGTATGTGATTTCTGAATTGTGTTTTTGTCTCGGCTACCTGCACTGGTAGCTGACAGCTTTAATGATTGCAATACGCTTTCATCCAAAACTCCCCTTGCCTCTCCAAGCTCTTTTAACAAGCAGCGAGTCTTAACATCCCTGTTGTCTTCCTTTATTACTTGTGAGTTGCTTTGCAACCGAGGTTAATTTATCTGCTGTTGCTGCAACAAAATCTGTGATCTCTGACGTTGACATGTATAGATGTGAACACTTCCCAGTCAAGCTGTCACAGTTGATCAGAGCTTATTGAACTAAAGAGACCCTGTTTTTTTCACTACTTTCTGTTGAATTTGGAAGAGCCAGACTCTTCACAGCCACAACATTAAAACCACTGACAGGAGAAGTAAATAACACTGACCATCTCGTGACAGTGCAATGTTCGGCTGGGAAACTTTTGGACCTGGCATTCATTCGAGTGGATGTTAGGACATGTTAAGACATGTAGCACCCACCTAGACCAGACCAGACACCTCCACCCCACACCTTGATGGCAGCGGCCATCCCAAACAAGATACAGCTTGACACAGACACACAAAAAGGGTTTAGAACTTTCAGAATCAACAGGTTAGAGGACATTTCCTGACTTCATTCCTGTACCCGACCGTTTCAACCTCTGACAACTCTATCACAACCCATAGACAATGAAAGATACATGGAATCAACAGATGCATGATGCCGTGCACACTTGCATGCATCTGCACATGTTCAAGCACACATAAGTAACTGTTTGCCCTCAGTGATGCCAAACATCACCCACCTCCCATGTAAAGTGAGTGCTGTGTGAGATACTTGCACAGGTTTCCATACGCTCATCGGCAAGGGCATGCCGCTCGTTGGGTGTTTCATATCCGACACTCACGGGGAAGAAGCAGCCGAGGTTCTCTTAGACTTAAGTAGGACAGGGTGAGCGCTGAGAAGAAGGACAAATAGGAAGCCTAATTCTTACCAAGTTCAAAAGCAAACTATGAGTTCTAAATGAAAGAAGAAATGCTGCAGAGGAGAGGCCCCGCGTCTCTTTGTAGTTTCAAAACATAACCAACCATTGGCAGAGCGTTTTAATTTTGCTTCCTAATTAGCGGTGGCTGCTTTATAGATCAGCCAGCACGGAGAGTCGTCTCCTCGCAGCTTCCTGTAAGTTTAATTCAGGAAATGCCAATAGCGGCCACACCATCCATTGATAATGATACTAATACCCTCCATCCACCGTCTCCCACTCAGCCATTTGGACTCATTTATTCCCTCCTAGATGATCATTTAGCGCCTATTAACACAAGATCCTCATCTGTAATGACTACACGATTATCATTTGCACTCTCATTCTGCATAGGCTTAGCAAGGTTAAGTAACACCCTGAACCTGAGATAAACGTTGACGGCACCATTGACAGATATTGGTGGTGATTACAGCAGCAATATATCCAAGTAGCCCTAAAGGGGCTCTTTCTTCACTCTCCCATCTGTCAAATGTTATTTTTCTTCGCTCATCACCCAGATAATGTAGCATCACCTGCCCAGACCTGCTGGTCATGTCACCATGACCCTTAACAGCAGCCGCATATGGGTAGAGATGAATTCGAAACGTTGCACTTAAGCCATCGTCGTTGTGTTGCGCCTGAGCGGGGGATGCTATGTCATCACGTCCTTTGTGGAAATGTTGGCATGCAAATTTGAATGTTTTTTCTTGCATCAGTTTGACGTGATGATGCATTGAAATCTCTCACAAATTACCGGCTGGACTGCAACGAAATTAGGCAACTGCTGGTGAGTCATGAATCACTCCCCGGATTCATGAATCAGTAGAAAACACGTACTTTTAAACACGGACTATGACAGCGTACCAGCCTCATCTGTGCTTCCTGTTAATACTTAACTTAAAGTAGCTCTAGTCTCGATGCTAATCACTCTTGTAAATATGCAGCAAATGTGTTCTGTAAATACAGGACTATTTACTTGGACACAGCAGGGATGCCTTTATGAAGGGAATGGATATTCACGTCAAGCTATCATACACGCGCCAGATGAAAGAGGCAGGAAGAGAGAAAATTGACCTTGATCTACTCATGAGGACCTTCCTCTAGCTTCAGTCTGTAATGTGTTTTGATAAACAGCCTACATTTATATAGATGGATAGATAAAGAGAGACAGAAAATAGTGCATGACGCACGAGACACTGTCAGACCACTAGAATTTTTTTCTTAGTTCCTATATATAGCTTTTGGAGAAGAAAACAGACAAACCTATTTTTGTGTTTTCCCACTTTAGTGGTCCCAACTGCTGTTCAGAAAAAAAAAAAAATAGCTTCTACAACATCAGTCGAACAATTTTTAACCGTAGAATTTACAAGAAACGCCAAACCGAAAATAAACCAACAGTGAAATCCAGGCTTTATCGAGCGAACTGCAATGACGACCGATGACGTACAGAACCACACCTAACATCAGGCGCTAAAGTATGACCACCTTCCTAATATCGTGTTTTTGAAACAGACTGATCAGAGAATGGACATGGGGCTTCTAAGGGTGTCCTGTGGTGTCTGGCAGCCAAATGATGTTCCTCGGGGGCCTTTGGGTCCTGTGGGTTGAGGGGAGGGGCCTCTGTGGATCATCCCACAGATACTTGATCAGTTTGAGATCTAGTGAATTTGGAGGCCAGGTCAACACCTTGTGCTGTTCTTCATGTTTTTCATTGTTTCTGTGTGTGTCTGTGTCAGGCTGCATCCTGATGGGGGGGTTTGCTATCATTGCTCTGTGGTGGGGGGTGCCTGATCTGGTGTAGGTGGGTGCTACATGTCTACATGAATGCCAGGTCCAGATGTTTCCCAGCAGAACACTGAATTGTCACTTGATGTTATTTTCTTCTTCTGTCAGTGGTTTTAATGTTGTGGCTGATTGGTGCACATCGGCCGCACAGTTAAATCAGTTTAGGTTTCTCATTGGTGGTGTGGATTCCTCGGAGTTCGCCTTGAAACGGATCAGTGACGATCAATCCTGTCGAGTTGCGCTTTAGCGTTGCCTCCCTCTTATTCTGTTACATGTGCAAAACAGGATATTCCAACAGTCTCCCTTTTTGTGAAATGAAGCGTGATATTTCAAAATAGCTAGTATTTTAAGTATGGCAGAAATTTCAAGGAAATAAAGAAAAACGAGATATGAGTCAAGGATGAATTGCTGCAGAAGAGCCTTCTCCAGCTGAAGGTCTTGAAAGTGAAACACGATACTCATAAATCTTCTCTAATGCGGGGGAAGATAACAGAAAATGCACATATCCTGGAATGATCAACTGTTCCTTCACTTTTTTTTTCTGTTTACAGTATACCAAATCTAATTCAATATTGCGTAGCTGGTGGTACGGCGCGAAACATAAAGTATGTACATAAAATACAACGCGCTTCATTGTCTACGGGAAATCCCAATTAGTATATAAATTTGTGCTTCTGAAGTCAGTTTCCATCTCTACCTTTACCCTTATGCTACTGCTCAGATGCTGCAAACTACACGTTACAAAGAAAAGTTGCATCTTTACTTCATTATGCATCCTCGTCCTCATTAGCGGGACGTCCTCGGCAGGACATCGAGAGTCAGAGAGCGAAACAACAAAGACTACCAAGAAAGAACGGCCTTCCTTCTTCATTACATGCGGAGATGCACAGTTAATGTGCTGTAAATATGGCTCCTAATGGCCTCTCCGCGTCAAATATCCATCTTGTCGAGTGTAAATTGCAAAAAAAGAAGCGCGCCTTATGCTTCCCATTTCCGTCAGTTCGTCATTGGCGTGTTTCAAGGTGGCTTACATACCACTCTCACTGCTTTCTGTGTTGTTTTACAAACTGTTGTTGAATAGGAGGCCCCGATATTCAAATGTGGCAGGAGAAGAAAGATGGAGGTCGCGGGTGTCGGCGCGTGATGCCAACAACGCAGCACCTGTCTTCACGTGATAGTGCATCACATATTACCATAAATATAATAATTATAAAGCAGAGTCTTTATAAAAAGACCTCTTTCTTTTTGTAATCTTAGCACAGACAACTGATTTTCAGAGGTGCAATGAAAAATAATAATACAGGTGTTTGTATTTGTCTCACGTGCAATGTCTGTGTAAAATACCTGAAGTGGTTTGTTTTTGTTTTTTTGCCCTGTGTGTGTTTTACAGCTTGGGGCCTCGGAATAATTTGCTTTATGGGCTAATAATATGTGCTACCTTGGAGGATTTATCATTAAGCCGCTTTACATTGTCGGGATTTAGGAGGCTTTGGCGACATGACATTCTAGCTGTAATGCCAGTTCCTCTGGGAACCGTTTCGGGCCCTGTGGTCTTTCATAATCATATGTTGATTAAAGTAAAAGTCATGTTGGTATTGCACCGCCTTGAGACGCAATCAGCTCTGTCTCCTCTGCAGCTGGTTGTTCTGGTTAACTTCCCAACGAGGAGTCTTCGACGCACAAATAAAATACGGGGGAAAATTAAATAAATAAATAAAATAGATGTTTTTGACGGGGAAAGACTGAACGCAGCACATCTGTCCGACTCGACGCGCCATACGCTGCATAATGCCGTTCAGCGTCCCCGGGGTAAAAATGAAAACATTTAGACAACAACGTGTGAAATCAGCAAAGAGAATAACCAAGAGGCTCCCTGATGTTGTGCACACATGGACAGACTAGGATTTATACTGCAATCATGCTTGTGCCTGACCTTTGCGTGTTATAACCACACAATAGCAGACCTTCTTTGTGTTTAGACAGCATGCTGAGATGCTCAGTGAAAATGAAGCATAGTGATTGTCGCTCTGTTGTTTATACCTCCACACACACACACACACACTAACCACGGGACTAACCTCCATCTCTGCAGCTGAAGTATTTTATTACTTTGTCCCCACCAAACCGGGTAGAAAAAAGGAGGTATCACAGTTCCCCAGAGCACCAATTTATTCTCACTCCTGGGCTCATTGTGTCTCTCTGCACTTGGAAGCCTGTGATTTTCCTCCTGATAAGTATGAGGAGCAACGGACGGACTCAGCACATTCCCTCCCTGGATAGATGTACACCGATGCAACTAACCGATGGGACGTGTTATTTATGAGCTTTGATTGCGTAGCAAGAATCATTTGACAAAAAGAACAAGGGACACTCGATTTCTATGCTGCGCCGATGGAAAAGGGCCTGCGCACGCTCAGTGCATGATTGTTCATTTAGCTGCCCGTCCGTCTGCCCCTACATTAATATGTAGGATGAATACATCCGCAATCTTCGTCCCAAAGAAGAAAGAAGAAAAACAGTTTGCTGAACGGCGTCCTGCTGGCACTGCGCCGCACAATAAACTCCGCCAGTTTCTGCAGCAATTCTACGAGCAGTTCTGTGACTATTTTCTGACATGATTGCAGTCCTTTGAAAACGTAGGTAACACTTCACGGCAAAGCGTCGTACCTGTGTGCCGATCATCAAATAGAATTTGTGTAGTTTACCGAGGATCTACTGTTATGTTGTTGAAATAATGTCAAGTTGCGTAACAATTAAAGAAGAAATTTGCTTGGATTAACACCGCAAGACCAATATCCTATGCTTTTATTAGAGGTAAAATCACAATGGCAAGATATTACAATGCAAATGTGGCACTTGCATTGTACTTGTAGATAATCAGCTATGACAGAAATAATGTGAGATAGATGATCTTATTTCTGCAAGTTTCTCAGATGCAATCTTGGCTGCACAAGCTTCCATTCGCTCTACCTCTTGGGACTTTAATCATGCACCTGGGTTTTTTTATTGAGACACGAGGGATCAGTTAAGTAACCCTAGATGTGGTCGTAAGTGTCACTATTAAATATATATATATTACTATATTTCTTCTTTGATACCAGCGCCAGCTAAGCAGCCCTGGAATTTGTGTGTGATACGTACTTAGTGTAATTCTTATTAATAAATATCATTTAGTGATCATTTCCAAGAGAATTCATGCGGCCAAAAACATTTTTATAGTCAGTTTTACCCTCTCGAATAGTGTTTTGACTGTCTCTCCCATGGTTGTTGATGCAGGAAGGCTGGACAAGCCTCACATGTCCCAAGAATTTTCAAGATCCTAGCTCCATTATTTTTTTAAGGAGCTATTTGTTATAGATTCCCTATTTTTTCTCAAAATTTAAAGAGATTTCATAGGGCCTCCCATGATAAATTTAGCATGAATTGTTTATTTTTATCCGGTATATTATATCGGTTGAAATACTGTATACCCTAAGTTAGTGAGGGTGTTACTAATTAAAATGTTGGTGTTCTATGGTTAACTATGGAAAAAAATCTAATTAAAAGAGCCTGTCAGCCTCCCCCATCACTGATTTCCCTATACTGGATAATAATGTGGTTTTCTGGGCCAAAAAAAATGAGTGTTTGTTAAAAAATGTTATTTGGATGACCAACAGAATTCCACCCACACTAGCTGCACCAGACATTTCATGACGGTGGCAGTGAAGACTCCTTACTTTGTCATTTGTTTATCTGCAGCGCAGTGTTTTAGGATTGAGAAATAGCTGAAAGCAACTCGAAATGTTTTGAAAAATACACAACATATTTTTGTGAATTCTTAAAAGGCTCCGAATAGATGGTGCAACCTTGAACCTTGAATACAAAAAAACTCTAAATTACACTCTCCAGCAACAAAACATTTTGCTTTTGCAAATATAGCTCCGTGCAAAGTCTGAAAGCTTCACCCCTTTTAGAAATGCATCATCAGCCACACCAAGTTTAGTAGCACTGGTTTTAGTATCTGTCCTTTAAGGGCACACATTACAGTGTTTTCTTATCTGACAACCTTGAATTAGATCACTTTTCTTGTCATTGTATCATGAATACATCCCTGATTAAGGTTTAGGAACAGTCATGGTCAAAAAGCAACTTTGTCTATGAGGGAAATAAATAACATCTGGCCCTTTGTTAACATCAAATGTTTTGCTGACCCCTCCATCCACCCTAACCTCCTATTCATTGCTTGATAATACTTAATCACCTGATGTACTGTTTTGGTCCTGATCATAATCCTAAACACCAGTAAAGGTAAAGTGCTTTATTTGTCATGACACAATTGTACAATGAAATTACATGGTCGGACGGAGGGTTAGTCCTGAGCCTGACCTGGCACCTGGCACCCACGCAAACACAGGGAGAACATGTAAACCCCTGTGCTGCCGTGCAGTAGGGGGCCATTTTTGGGTCACTTTGCAAAAGAGGACAGTCTCTTTTTTGGTAAACTGTGTCAGGTTAATAAACACACAAGGACAATCAACAGTGGGCTATGCACCACAACCCCACATTATGTTCGGTGTCAACATTTAAAACACGAACATTTTCTGCAACAATTAAACATTTAATCTGTTTCTATTGAGCTGATTAGGGACAACGAAACAATGTTATTAGACTGTGACAGGAATTAAATTAGGCATTTATGTTTGCAAGTTGTGGTTTGACAACTAAAATCAGAATCACAATACTTTATTAATCCTTCAAGGAAATTGTTTTGTTGCTGTTACTTCCATAAAGACAGTTGCAGAGTCGAATACAAAGAGAATAAAAAGTAATATAATAAAAAATAAAAATAAAATGGAAGATGCTTAAAAAACACATTATCAAATCAAGTTGACTTTAAGTCTGCGAATATAATTATAAAGTTTTCTTCTCACAAAAAAGTGGTTATATTAATCTTATACTGTACATATGCCACAATTGTGTGTTTATTACTTCACTTTGTAATCATTTTCACAGTTTATAGAATCAGATGATGTTAATCTGAACGAAGCATGTACTCTCATTCTGGATGTTTTCTAAGAAAGAAAGGCAGCTAAAACCACTGAAGGTTGGTCATTATCAGAAATCTCAACTTCATTTTTTCCCCACTCACTCCACAGGAATGCCTTGTTATGTCCTCCGCTGCCTCTGACATTTGCCGTCAAAAATAATTCCCCCTCGTTGAATGGCTGCAAATGAACGCATTTCTTCAAAAAACTACTTTGCTTTCCGTCGCTGCTGTGACATACTGGGGTGTAAAGTAGTTATTTGTTGAATGCTGCCTAGCAACCAAGGTTGTAATTCCTTTTTCTTTCACATTTCTTGGCTCCTGCTCTAAGTCGCATCACTATTTTATGTGTGCAGTCGTCCGACAGGCAGGAGGAACATATGTCAATGACAACACCTGGACCACCTGTGATTGTATATTGACTGAATATTGACGCACTGAATAAGTGATGACAGGGGGACTGTGGACTTCTCTACTGCAGCATTTACGAATACCTGCAAAAAACAGGTAGAAAATCTCAGTCCTGCCAAAACTACATATGTTTGAATCCAATTCTTCTGATAGTTTGGACCATCTGCATATAAACAAGAGAAACAGTGTCTTGCTTTTAATTTACAGTAGTACATTACACAGTAGTCTATAGCTGGGGTTGCACAAGCTCGGGTTATTATGTGACGAACGTCAAGGCAGCACAGACTAGTTTCTGATGATAAAACCACAGTAGAAAGTGATGGTTTGCAAATTGATCAATGTTCTTGACCTGAATAAATATGTTGAGAACAGACAGCTCATGCGCTACATACTGTGTGCTGGAGATATGTATAGCCTGTATAAAAACAGGCTGCAACTCAGCAACATCAATAGCATTTAATAGTACTCTACAGTGTGTTCCTTAAAACCTGGACCTTATTTCTGACACAAAATACGGTTGTTTACTCACCCATATAACTTTTGTGTAATTTCCATTCCTTCAGGAAATAATTAGATCAGCGTATATCCATGTAGTTGAAGTGAATGGGGCACCAAAACACAGCCTCTAAATAATGTTATCTGCCGCGAAACTCATTCATTTCACCAATATTTTGTCATCGTACACTAGTGCTATTCCCCGTTGAGTCCGGAGTTACCTGTTATCGTCACCCAGGGTCTGCAGATTGACCTACAGACGCCGGATGATGTCCTCTGCCCTGGATTATGTCGTCTCAACCAGGTCCGACTGCACCCGTGATGGTCGTCTTGTTTACCTGTATGGTTCATCCTCAATCTCAGAATGGGAAACATATTCAGCCATGTTTCCAAAAACTAGCAGTAGCAAATTAGATTACAAAATACTGGTGAAATGAACAAGTTTTGCGGCAGATAATGTGTTATTTAGAGGCTGCATTTTGGTGCCCCATTCATTCCCACTATATGGATATATGCAGATCTAAATATCTCCCAAAGTAACACAAATTACACAAAGGTTATGTGGGTGAGTAAACGGCCATATTTTATGCCAGAAATAAGGTTTGTCCATGCTATAAAAAACAGTAGTTGCCTTTTAAGATGGTATAGTGTTGATGGATTAAAAAGAAGACAAAGAAGAAGCTGTGTGCTGCTAAATCGATAACTTTGGCAATGAAATTCACTATCAACTTGTTGAAATACAGCCTCCTTCTGTCTGTTACCACAGGATGTTTGGTGATGTTATTAACTGACTGCTATTGAGAGGATTTGGACCATTTCTCTGCTAGCATTAGTCTTTTCAGATGAGTGCCTCTTTCAGTAGTGCTATTGTTGTATTTCTGGACCATGGCCTTCGTCTTTAGTGACCCAGTGAACCGCTGCTAGTTTGCTGCAGTGACCCACTGGGCTCCTCACCTGTCTTGTCGGAGGCGTCCATGTTGTTATTGTCATGTGATCAGTCAACATGATGCCTCAAGCGTCATGGCACAGCAGTGAAGTTGAAAAACTGACTTGTCTGTACAACCCCTAGTCCATAGTGGTACAGCTAATCTCTCTTTACTTGCAGGCTCACATTCTTTAAATTAACTAGTAGTAATAACCATAGACTTCATATTTTTGTATATGAAGTCTCACCCAAAGAGGAAATCCGCCTCTGAAAGTTTGCAATTACATGTTATATTAATTAATTTTCCAAATGCTCCACGTTCCCCATTCACACTACAATTGCTCATCAATGAATTATACACATAGTGCCGTCATGGTCTGATTCAGGCAATTTCCTTTTTTTTTTTAGAAGCCACTGAGCCCCTTGGTGACTGGGCCCATGCCGCACTCAAATTTTGTCCTCTGCCTCGCACTTTGCTCCAGTCCAATCAGCGGCTGTTGACTTCATGGACCAGTGGATTGGGTTCCCGCGGAGGAAATGAATGCTAACACTGTGGAGGTAATTTAGAAATGAGCCGTAGTGCCTCAATCAAATCAGCAAATTCAAAAGCAGCAGGCCGGAGAAAAGCAGCATTTTGTATAACATTATCATAATGATGCCTATAGTTTGGCAGGGCTGTGTAGTATTTATTAAAAGGTTCCACTTTTTTGTTAAATTAGCTGGAATAATTTATTTTCTGTTAGTGGTTTCTACTTTGGGAATCAAATGAGGTATAATCACTGTGACACTGCACGAGCTGTATGGCATTGTACAGTATGTGAATGTGTGATGTTTGTCTCTGTCTTTCTGATATACTCACCTCACGATGAGATCAGTGTGTGTTCAGGGTATGAATCAGGTTTTAAAGTTATGGTAGAACATTTCCATAATATACAGCCAGACATAGATGAGCAAGATGTATATAAGTCTAATACCCATTCTACTTTTAGCTCTGTTTTCATCTTCCGATCATCCAGTGATACAGCAGGTTTATTTTCTATGTTTTTATGGAAGCGAGTACTCTGTGGTGAATTTGGAGGGTCAACACCTTGTGCTGTTCTTCAAGTTGTTCCTAACCTGTGTCGGGCTGCATCCTGCTGGAGGTGGCTACTGCCATCAAGGAATGTCATTGCTACGGGGTGGGCGTAACATCCACACGAATGCCAGGTCCAAAAGTTTCCCAGGAGAACATGGAATTATCACAAGATGGTCAATGAGGGCACAGTGGTGTGGAGGTTAGCAATAATGCCTCACAGCTAGAAGGTTCTGGGTTCAAATCCTTCAGATAAGTGGGACTTTCCTGTGTTGCATATGCATGTGGGTTATCTGGTACTCCAGCTCCACCATCCAAAGACATGCTTGTTGGGTTAAATGGTTAACTGATTCCAAATCGGTCGTAGGCGTGAGTGTGAATGGTTGTCTGTGTCTCTGTGTTAGCCCTGTGATAGACTTAAGGGCTGTCCAGGGTGTGCTCTGCCTCTCGGCCAATGACAGCGGCCAAGCGGTTACAGGAAACAAGTGAATGAATGAAGATGGGCAACGTTATTGAATTCTCTTGTCAGGGGTTTTGATGTTGGCTGATGGCTGATCAGTGTATGTGTAATAAGGTAGATCATAGTGGTGAAACTGAACCAACCATTCACCCAGAGGTGTCTAAATCAGACCTACAAGTTGAAAAATAGAGGACCTGGTGATTATTCCATGAAGGTTGAGCCCTTATACGTTAAACACAACCATGTAATCCATTGGTAATATACTATTTCTTTTGTCTAAATTTGTTCTAATCTTTGCAGCCATACAATCTGATTAATCTACAGCATAATTCTAATTCAGTGTGAAAGAATTCATGGAGTCAACATTGATCACTTTTCATTTTTCAATGAGACTTCATCATCTACCTTCACCCTTCGCCCTTTGCCAGTCTAGTACAAGCCTTTGTGGTGATTTACTATGGATCTGCTGTCAGTCTGATGCTCCCTAATTTATCCAAAGATCACCTAAAACAATGCAATAGGTGGCCTCAGTGCGTCAAACTAGGCTCTGCACTCAAGCAAAAGTCAAACACTGGAAAATATGCTATTGCAAACATTTTTCAAACCCATGCCTGCATCACCCAGAGGCTTTAATATCAAACCTCTGCCTGTTAATGCCTGAATTTGATTTGACACGAGAAGCCCTGAAGTTGAAGCCACGGATTTGCTGGACCAGTTTGGAGGTTGCGTGTCAGCAAAGTGGTTAGCTAAGCTACTTATCGTATTATACAGAGTTATTGTCATGTTTTGCTTGGTTCTGTCTGAGAAGCCTTCGTTGCGAGCACTTTGCTGTCTTCCCCGAAGGAATACGGGGTATAAATGAGTGGAGGGGGGGAAAAAACACACGAAAACAAGAGAATAAAGAAGAGATAATTCCTTGATTCCTTGGCAATGTGGTGAAAACAAATTGCAAAAAGCCAAAAGAACAGATTAAGCCTTTCTTCTTTTCAAACAGACTGTGGAATAAAAGTAAAAAAACAAACAAAAAAACAAAAAATGCACCAACAGAGTCTTCACCAAGGTTACATCTAGGCAGTTCCTGCAAGTTGTTTTTCCATTTTGAATTTTTTAATCACATCTACTCGTAAGAAATTACTGTCAACTATAACTACTGCCATAGTCATTGTTGGAGCGCCTTTGAAGTATATATATATATATATATATGAACCAAGATCCTCACACATGGACTGTAAATAAAGATGGACTGCAGAACACTTCATTAAAGGTGAAGACAAAGCAAGTAGTGCTCCCCCTGGTGGCTGGCTGCAGCACAGATCATAAGCTCCACCTCCTCCATGATGGTGGGGGCCAAATTAAAACATTAAAATGCATTTACGTTTTAGTTATATGACGCTATAGAAATGGGATGTGACTTCATAAAGACTACCAGTTGCCACGCCCTCTGCTCTGTCAAGTGATCCTCTAGGACCATCAGAGCCAACAAGCCAGTAAGCCAACATTTATTTGTAACTGGTGGTGGTAGAGCAGAGCGCAGTATTGATTAAACGAAACACAAGTGAATCTGGAGGTCAATCTACAGACCCCGGATGATGATAACAGATAACTTCCAGCCTCAGCGGGGAATAGCACTACCATATCATAACATAGTATTGTTGAAATGAACGAGTTTCGCGGCAGATAATGCATTATTTAGAGGCTGCGACTCGGTGCCCCAGTGACTCCCACTATATGGATATACACTGATGAAATTATGAGTGCAAATGACAAAAAAGTTATATGGATGAGTAAACGATCGTATTTTATGCTAGAAATGAGGTCCGGGTTGTAAAAAAACAGTAGTTCCCCTTTAAGAAAGGTTACTGTATTACAGCTACAGAGGCATGCAGTCTGAAGCAACACACACAGAGTGAGATGCCCTTATCAGAAGCTAGAGGCTAAGACTGGGATATTGTAAATTGCAACAACTCGAGAGTGCATCCCAAGAGGGCACATCTTTTATTTTTAAGATTAGTTGTGACACAATTCATGAAGCCCATGAAGCTGTAACGATTGGAGTGTCCTCGGGATGGTATTTTATCCGACATAAACTGTTAGGTGAAGCAGCAAGAAATTAATTAAGTTTATTGTTTTTATTCAGTTTTCGAGCACCGTGATGCAAAGCCTAACAAAGCTTGCAGATATTAATTTTAAATTAAAGCCACGCTGATTATTTTCCATAACCATGTGTCGTGTTGTAAACTTTATGCAATCAAGTAGTCTCATTGAAATCTCCAGGAGAGACCTGATGAATGTAGAAACATTCCTACTCTGACACAATCAGCATGCAGACGCATCACATTTGAGGATGGAAGAATGTAAGTGATTTCAGGACGGTTATAATATAGCAATTTTACAAAAAAATACAAGAATCACTCTGATAATGAAGCTTTAAAGTCTCCAAGTGGCATCAGAGGATTCAGTTTGAGGGCAGTTTCCAGTTCACTCTAATCAAAAGGTGAAAGGCTTGGTGGATGTAGAGGGTATCCAAGGTTAATTACTCCCTGGACTGTTTACTGTAAATATATAGGAGGTGGTTTGGAAACTTGAACAGTAGAGCTTGATAGCCAAACATCATGAGATCTCATCTTGTGTGCAACAACATTTCTAACCAGCCGTGTGGCCAGATACATCATTGGCAAGTCGTAGTTGAAGCGTTAAGCGTGGTTTATGCGTCTGCAGGGTGTAACCTTTGTACCTCGCCTAGATTGGTATGAGACAATTATTCTTGCATGCTCGCCACCCAAACACTAGTTGGAGTTGTGTCTTTTTTGTCATTCGGGTTAATTTTTGTTTCTGCTTCCTGCTTTACATTCAGCAATTGTGGCAGAATCGTACAAATGTTTATACCGTTCCTCGATGTGTTCCATCATCATTCATCCAAAACAGATCAGACTGAAAACTGCGGAGATGGAGAAGACTTTTAACTAACACAATAATGGTCGGACTGATGCTGCAGAGAGCTGATTTCTGATCAGCGGAGGTTTTTCCAGTGACCATGCAGGTCTGGGATCAGTTCACAAAATGAGCACACTGCATCTGCGTGTCACCTGCAACTGAGGTATGGTAATTTAATGTTGAATTATGTCGTAATTTGTTCTGAATGTGTAGGAAAACGTCATTTAGCAAACTTTATATAAGTAGCCTAGCAGCAGCTAAAAGACGGGATGCTGCACGTAGTGTAGCAGCCTGCAAACCAAGCTAGTATTAACGTTAGTTGCTTTTTTGTTGTTGTTAATAGGATAAATTAAATATGGGCTACAGGCTAATAAAGCGCTGGGGGAAACCCTGATGTGTGTGTTCATCATCTAAAGCTGATGTTATATTTTTCACTAAAGGCCTTTTCACACCGCGGATGTATATAATTCGCCCGTCAATATTCTTTTCACACCGACCGCGAATATGTGGCGGCGAAAATGCGACATGGAAATACTAAAATGGAACCATGCTACTACCAAGTGGACCAATCACAGCTCTTGCGGTCTGCGTTGCTAATACACGTAGTTGCATTTCTCGGGAAGAAAATGGTAAATGGCCTTGCTTTTATAAAGCACTTTACAGTCCACAAGCACACACACATTCACACACCAGTGCGATGCACTGGGATCACCGGGGGCTCAGTGTCTTGCTCAGGGACACTTCGGATCAAACCGCTAACCCTCTGGTTTGTAGCCTCTCGGTCCACGTCATGGTCTGCGTAGTGTCTGGACTATTGTAAATTCAACATAGTTTAGTTGATGTCATTGGTGGTGAGAAAAGTCGAAGTCATCTTAGCTTTCATTTGTTATGCATCATGCAGCATAAGTGTCCGGCGTCCATTCGTAGCTTCATATTGATCATCACTTGTAGCCGCAGTTGTTTTGGACTAAATTCAGCCAAAAAATATTAAAAAATAAAAATAAAAACACAGTATGATACCAGTCGTGCTACAACCAGCAGATGGAGAGAAGTTTAAATTTAATTGGGTCACAAAGACGCTAATAAAGCCCAAACATGTGTTCCTCAGAGGAGGCTTAATCAGGCATTTTATCTGAAAACAGCATTTAGACTGAATCTTTTTAACCAAACTGCAGTTATTTAATACAAAGGAACATTCTATCGACATTGTTCAAACTGCCCTTCAAATACATAGTTAAACTCTGTCTTGGAGAACAGAACAGACTTTTAAGATTGTTTAACAGGTGACATGACGGACACGTGTTATTAACCTGCCAGCACCGGGTATATCTAGCACTCTGTAGGCTGTAACTTACATGTACCCAAATGTGAATGCAGGGAAAAACTGACAGATTTACAAATTACCACGGCCCATTTTTCTGAATATTTAAAGCTATTAAAGGTATTAGGACTTAAACATTTCTGGCAGGTTGGCTCTAATACTCTGCGAAGTGAATTTAATCATTTCTCACTCGTTTCCGGCTCGGCTCTGGGTACGGATAAGCTCTGGTGTCGGTAGTGTATGTAATTGTATTGTTGGGTTCTACTCACTAATGCATGCAGATGTACGTGCATGTGGGGGGGTGTTCTTCCCATGCACATGTTTGTGTCTGCTGATTGAATGTTATATCACAGGCGTACATTGATTTCTGCCCGTGCAAGACTGTCAGAATAGACTGACAAAACTAAATAGTGGATCTCTTCCCCCTTCTTCTCCCTCCATCTTTCTCCCCGACACTCTCTCCAGCCTCTTATCATCATTACAAACTCATAAGCTGGCTGCTAAACAAAAACAACTCTGGATATAAAATGGTGCTGGCTTTCTTCACGAGGACATGAAAAAGAATGATCTACGGTATCTGGGCCAAAATTAAAACTTCACCGGTTGGATAAGTAACTGATATGTGGAAGTAATCTGCACATTTCTTGTGTCTTGCGTGTGTGTGTGGATTGTCTTTCACTCCCGTGCGTCTCCGTGTACCGCCCCCCTCGCCCATTCATCTGCAGAAGGTGATTGAATGCACCTGTTTCCACTCGTTCATCAGGGAAAGAGGGTACAAAGGCTGGGAGAAGAGACACGACCAGTGCCAACTACGCCATTTGGAAATGTTAATGCTGCCTTGTGTTTTGCTTAGTCACCGTGCAGGAAGGAAGGTACTTGCCATGAGGGGCTACCTGCTCCTCCAGTGTGGAAGGAGGGGGCTACAATTGTCTTTTGTCAAAAAAGAAAAAGCATACCTAGGTTGTTCCAGGATTGTTCTTTTTCACCCCTTAGAGCGTTTATCAATGTCTTGTGAAACGTCATGGAGTACCAATTCAAAGTACCCGTCTGACCAAGTACGGTCAGAATACCTGGCTGAGTTCTTGCCCTGCTCGCTTTATCGAGGCCACATCAGTAGGTCACTTTTGTGGAACTGGGACAACCAAGTATCCGAGAGCGCATTTCCCGAGCGTCTTTACCCTGAATGGCGGTTCTTTGTCCTCTCGTCCTACAGAGTCTGCAACTTCAGAGTCAAACCTGCCGAGTCTGAACTTTGCGTGCTTGGAGTTGATAAATGATAGAAGTAGATGGATGTCAATCACAAGATGAGACTGAGCTGCAGTCTTAAGGAGTACTTAATTTGTCCATGTTGGTCTACCGAGCAGTCTTTATGCATGATGACGTCAACAAAATTGTCCAATTGATGTGTTGCCTGTCATTTTGAAACTAGACACTTATTCCCCCATTGGTCCATCTCAAAAGAAACTTGCATTTACAGCCTTGTTGGCTACGTTTACATGGACGGTATTTCTTCACATATTTAAATCATTCTGATCAGAGATTCCAACTTAACGTTTCGATCTGATAATGTCTGATTTATGCATTTACAAGCCCCAAAACATCACTCGCAATCTTTCCTCTTTGACAAGTGGGTCTTCTCTGGAGCTGCAAATAAACTGGAAATGTAAAGGAAGATGATTTTTCCCGAACTTTATTGGCACACCGAGGTCATTCAGCAGAGAAGGTTGACCAAAATGGACCCATAATGAACTACAGCACTTCAAAACAGCCATTCGTCACTTGATCGTTCTCTTCATGTGGTGCAAGCATGTGCAGCAAGATCATGTTCATACCACCCAGAGAGAAACGGTCAGATCAAACATGGTTATTAGCCATTTAATATTTTCCCATTGAGAATGAATGAGGTTATGAAAGGTTTTACACCACCCCTCTACGACCAACTTAACAGCTGGGCCATTATTCCAGTCACCCTCTCTCAGCATTTTACACGATCTACTACTTTCACTAGAGAAAGAACAGAAATGAGTGAGAACTAAACCCATTTGTGTCTGAGCAGAAAAGTAACGGCTACAGAGAGAAAGGAGAAAATTGAGACAAAGTCTTCAGTGGTCTAAGAGATGGCTGGAGGGCAGCTTAGCGACGAGCGGTGCAGTTGGGAGATACAAGAAGTCAACTGCCTAAGTAATTCAGCTGAGAGCTAATGAGAACGAATGTTTGCCCTTGCAGCCTCGCTCTTCCCGCTGGCCCCCGCCGATAGCCCGCGCCACATTTGTCTCTTTCACACTGACACCTTTTAACACAGCCTAACGCGGAGCATAGCGAGTCGTCGCCGGAAACAAACACAGAGGAGCGCACTTCTCACCTCCAGCAGACTTCCTTCTTATTCATTTGAGCCTTTCGGAGATTTCTGACAATAAGGAAGTGGAAGGAAAAAGAAACCGATGGAGGAGGTGATTAGACTAGCGCACTGGGTCTGTTTAAATGTTTCTGTGCATGCGGTGAAGGGGGACAATGCCGATAAGAGGCCGCTCTTCTGTGAGGAGATAGCGACTGTAAATATACTGACACCCACGACATGCTCTTATCTCTGGTGGAACAAAGTGAAGAGACTGACCCAAAGGTCGCGCTCTAACTTGGCTCGGGATGGATCACTTGAACGGCTTATGTGTTCCATCTAAATAAAACCATTACAGGGACTCCACTAACAAGCACGGCTTATGAAAGGAGAGACGGAGCAGGTGTAGACGTGACCTGATTAGTCCGAGTATAATAGTGTTATTATTTTTCTGCTCTACACCTGTAAATGAAATAGAAAAAACAAAAATGCTTTCTTTTCTGCTTTAACATTGGTCAAAATGTTGGATTAATGAGCATCATTCAGGGCCATACTTTTTGTCTTTTTGACTGTTTGAAAGAAACAGGTTGCTTAGTTATAACATCAACAAAAACTCTGTTTTATTTAAGTGTCCCGAAAAGCATAACAGGAAATGTGCATGGACAACACCAAAGCCCTGACATTATGCCGTTATGTGCTTTTCTATGATCTCTCTAAGGTCAGCAATATCTCAGCTGCAACTGTATGATGCCCAAGAACCAAGCATACACAGATTAGGCATAACATTATGACCTAATATTGTGTAGGTCTCCCTTGTTGCCTCCAAAACAGTTGGGACTCATCAGAGAATGGACATGGGCCTTCTGAGGGCGTCCTGTGGTGTCTGTCTACAGACTGTTATTATGTTAGAGGGGGTTGAGGGGGTTGAGGGGAGGGGCCTCTGTGGATCATCCCAGATTGGTTTGAGAACTAGTGAATTTGGAGGCCAGGTCAACCACCTTGTGCCGTTCTTCGTGTTTTTTTGAGTTGATCCTAAACAGTTTTTGTGGCTGCATCCTGCTGGGGATGGCTGCTGCCATCAAGGAGCGTCATTGCTATGGGGTGGGGGTGTCTGGTCTGGTCTAGGTGGGTGCTACATGTCTAAGTACCATCCATGAGAATGAACGATGGGTCCAGAAGTTTCCCCAGCAGAACACTGAATTGTCACAAGATGATCAATGTTATTTACTTCTCCTGTCAGCGGTCATAATGTTGTGGCTGATTGGTGTAAATGTAAAGGCACTGTCTGAAACTGTATGAGAAGCGTTCTTTAGCTGTAGCAGAGCTAGAAATGACTCGTATGAGGGAAGACTTTAACGTTTCCACCATCAGACAAAGGGGAAAAAAAATGAAAACCCTCTGCTCTGGAGCTGGGGCATAATTTCACTCATTGCCTCAGAGACCTTACATGAAACTAAATTAAACTTGAGGGTAAACAACGCTTGCCGGGTAGCAAGGCTTTGGTTGGAAAATTAATACAGTGGGCTTCTCTCTTGAGGATGAAATATCTCATTTAGCAGTTCTTGTCAAGACAGGGCCCAATCAATAGCTACTGTGATGTAGCAGCACAGTGACGCTGAGTCCGGGGCAGGTAATATGTAATATATGGATTAACATCTTTCTGTTCCCCGGGATGTGCAGGGCCTGGCATTTATCTCTCTGTCTTAAGCGCCAGAGACACTTCGCAGGGAGTTCCTGCCGCCCTATTACCACTTTTATTAAAATCAGCTCTGGGATACACAGCAGAGACGCTGGAGAAATCCTCAGCCATCTATCTATCTGTACAATTCTGTGTCTCTCTCTTCCTCCTCCTCTGCGTGCGCTGGTGGCATCAGCGGGGTGATGGATGACATTGCCCAGCAGGGATTCGGCAGGCGGTATTATCGTGCAGCAGGTATTAGCATGGAGCCTCGCAGTCCCTTCTCGGCCCATCGATTTGGGCTGCTGCCTGACCCTAACCACCTAAAGGGGTCTTCAGACTGGAGGAACAGAGCCCTGGGGATAAACTTTGCCTGGGTCCTGGTCCTTTATCATCCTCATTCATCCCTTACTGCCATCCACCTCCTCCTTCCCTCCTCCTCTGTCTTAGCGTCTCTGCGACTTGAGTCTTTCTTCTTCTCTACTTTCTAGTTTAACAGCCACTGCCAAATATGAATACTATAAAAATAACAGAAATAATCAAGAATCCTAACATGCACGGCAGAAATCGTGCAAGAAAATTTTCATTAGTTCTTTTCCAAATTAGTTTATGCCCCAAAAGTATTTTGTTCAGTGTTTCAAATAAAAAAAACAAGGAGTCACAAAATGTTTTTTCCTTTTTATTATGCTTGTCTGTAAAATGCACAACGTCCTCCGTCCCAAATTTTTCTCCCCGTCTCTGGCACAGGCAATAATAATGTGAGCGGCGCTCTATGTGCCTTTTGATTCATGCCTGCATGACATACGTGCAAAAGCACAACTGAAGCCTTGTTTTCCCGCTCCGCCTTATTGATGCTGTCCTTGTTTCTAAGGTGATTAGAGAGTTGGCAATCCCCGGGATCATTTGCGAGCAGTGTGGTTCCATTCACGTCGACGAGCGCAAGCCTGTAATCCACTAATTGTTCGGGTCGGGTGCGACAAGGCACGACACCGCATGCACATGAAACTTAGTCAAAGTTCATTCGACAAGACGACTTTTCGAATTTTAGGGCCTGCTTTCGCCAAGTCTGTGTTTCTGCCACTGATCCTGCTGCCAGCTGGACTCTCAGGATCCAAATCTTGACATCCGCGGACTCAAAACATGACGTAAACACAGAGCCGGAGCTCCACGTGTGGCAGCGTGCCTCTGTCACGATACAGCATATCAGCTTTTGATTTATTACACAACGCTGAGTGAGAATATACAGTAAATGTTAGCAGCAGCCTTTTGACAGTGACTGAGGGCTGCACAAATTAAATCAATACACAATCCTAGGTTGCTAAAGTTGCTAATTTGTCTTTGTAAACATTCATAAATCTGTTAGATTAAAACTTATGACTGGCATAATGAGCTGCGTGCTAGCAAGCGTCGTAGGTGCCTTTCCTTGGTCTTTGCAATAAACCAACCTTTGCATTTAGGCTGAAGGGAGCCAGTAATGCACACTCAGTCCGTTCCTGGGACACCTTCACATCAACACAGAGCCAAAGATTTATAGCTGAAAGTGCGAACGATCAATCACCTACAATACTGGCTTCCAATGATCAGGCCGCCCGCTTTAGTCCGTACAGTACGCTGTAGTTGTTGTTGTTGCTTGGAATGTGAAATTAAAATGGAAATGCTGGAATGGCCCGAGGTGCAAGCTATTGATTCAGAAAAACTGCACGTGTGCGAGCGGTGCATGTCACTGCAGACGTGAATATGATGTCCTTTAAGTCTGCAAGCTCGTTTTTGATGTTATCCAATTTTCCTCTCTTAACTGACATGTCCTGGAGCACATTTTCCTGATGATTATTGATTGTTTTAGAAGTTAAAAGCCGCATAAAAGCATTTACCCAAAACTGAACCTTCCTTATGCCATTTTTTTCCCCCATGTGGCACTTGTCGCGCTTCATTACAGAACAGATTTAACATCAGTTTTTTAAATCTCACCCTGAATGAGATTGTCTGTACAAACTGACCTTGCAGGTTTTGTTTTAGCCAGTTCTGACAAAATGTTGGGATGTTTTTACAGGTGGAAATGAAAAACCAGTACAGGACTGTAAGGGGTTAAAATCCTCTTTTGCCGGTGAGGCTGAAAAAGTCAATAAGACATGTGGCTTTGCGTTCCTGCTGTTGCTTCTGAGGCTTCTTAAAATTCACGTCCTAATAGCGTCTTCGGCTTACGGTGCTTTTGGGAGACGCCTCTTAAGCCAAACTGTGTTTGCAATGAATCTTAAGATGCATTTGGGAGACATGGCCCGGGTACTCTTGTATAAATCTCAGCTGTTGTGTCTTTTTTGTTGTTGTTTTTGTTGTATTTTGCCAAATGCCCTTGTTGCTGCAGTACTATCAAGGGCAAACACAGAGATTGCTCACTGGTGCAGCACAAAGGACATGTGCTTGTCTATCTGTCTTCCCAGTGGAGCGCTGCACACATGACCCGGCCAGGGGTTGTGCAGTGTAGTGAATCCTGGTCTGGGCAGTGAAAATTAGTATTTTTGTCCCAACTCCACATGTGTGCAAAGAAAAACCAAGGAAGTTTGTGCGTGTGATAGGAGCTTCTTTAAAGTCGACTAACATGTGGTAAAGGTTGAGTTGACGTCGACTAGTCGACCTTGAAATGTATAAATATTGTAGTGTCACAGAGGCTTTTCTGCAAAGTAACTGAAGCTACTGTCGGCCTTAGCTCACGGCAACACCAGAGAGTTTGACACTTCTAATATGCAAAATAAAACAGTTGACAACAATGCCAACTAGTAGAACACAACAGAACTGAACATTTCACATGCGCTTATCAGTACTGTGCACTATTGACACTGTTAGCCTATATAAATCAGCACCACCAGTAGTGTTTAATAGTCCTTTACAATGTGTTGCAAGATAAAAAAAAAAAAGCATTATATTTTCAAAGCCTTTTCTTTGTATAGCAGCTAAAGATCTAATGTTGATTTACAGCCTCCTTCTCTGTTACCGCAGGTGAAGACGCACGCTTGATGAACCGCTGCTAGCATGCTGCAACGACCCACTGGGCTCCTCACCTGTCTTCTCTGAGGCGTCTGTGTTGTTATTGTCACGTGAGCGCCGACTAGTCGTACAGCAGTGAAGTCGACTAGTCGCTGCAACCCCTAGCGTGTGAGCAGTGTGGGTGTTTATATTGCTCAGCAGAGCGAGTGAAATCTAAAACTGTGTGGGTTTTTTTCTTAAACTGATGTGATTCAAAGTGTTGTCTCATGCCAACACCTTGTTCTGCTGCTAATGTGCTACCCAGGGAAGAAAGCGCGTATGGTTTTCCTGCTTTTAGACGGTAATGAGCAGGATGATGACACTGAATGAAAACAAGAAGCATTTAAAAAAAGAGCTCCTCTCTCCTGCTTAACCGGAGAACATGCAGCATACATCCACACAACCGCCCACCCACCCACCGATCCCTTTTACGTCATGTGTAACTTTCCTCGTTAGCGTTCACTCTTACCTCAAAGAGAAACGGCGATGCTAAATGCGACTAATTGCAATCGCGCTTTAGTTCGGAACCTTCCTCATTGTTCCACTTACGCGGCTGAATGCAGTGCGGTGAAAGAATCGAGGAGTAATTCATTTAGATCCGACCCGTAAACAAAGCGGAGAACAATGCGGATATCAAGCAGCAAATTTGATACATGGAGGAACGAGTGCAGATAAGGCGTCAAACCTACCAACCGTCTCCAATTGGATTTTTTCTTTTTGTCTGATCCTTTTGAATGGGAAGAAAGAACATAATTATGAAAAGACAATGGCCTTTCTTCTGCAAACACTTCTCAGTTACAAGTTGAATTTTATCACATTGAACGTTTATAGCACATTGTACAGTAATTGGAAGTCTAGAGCGCCACGCTGGTTTGCCCTGCTTAAATTTCATTCACAATGTTATACCCTTGTACGGAAACAAACAAAAACACTTAAATACATTAAAAAAGGGGGCTGTGGTTACAAATGCAACACCAAAGCAAAGTCCAAGTCCCATAGTGGCTTTGGGTTGCAAAAATGCAAAAATGTGCTACTGTTCCTCAGCTATATGTTTAGTTATAAGAGTTTGTTTAAATCTCCCAAAAAATAGCAAGACACAGGCGGAAACGTCATCCTGCGACTGACTTCCAGACCAGGATGTCCACTTCCAGTCTTTTTTCACATAACCTGTAAAGCCGAGCTCCGACAGTAAGAGTCTTTAAATCCTACCCAATTCTGAAACCTGGTCGCATCACACGCTTAAGGGGAAACTTCACTTCAGACATTCGTTTCATTTATGTCAGTGTTGCACACGCTACATGATCTGAAAAATCTTATGATTTTAAACCCTGTGTATCAGACGTGTCAGGTATTAATTGGGGCAGCATCAGTGCATCTGTGAGGGTCTGCACCTCACATTACCAGCTCATCTGTGGTGAACCGTGACACTGAGCACGGTCTCGAGTGGATTTCTCAGCTTATTGTCGGACGGGATGGAAACTCCTGCAGTCTGAGAACCACATAACTTCAAAATGTGGTCACCTAATGAAATCCTCAGGTTAGGTTGCTACATTGGGGTGATATGCTGCAAGAGTCAGACTAACATGCTAAGGTCTGCTGGGCAGGTAACCATGCTGAATCCATTAACCTTTGCTCTCTTGTTTTAGATTCTGGAAAGGTTAACAAAAAAAAACCCAAATGCTTTAAATAGTACCACTTTGTCAACAGCCACTGTGATATACACTGATCAGCCACAACATTATGACCATGTCAATTATGAGATGTCAGTAACATTGATCATCTTGTGACAATTCAGTGTTCTGCTGGGAACATTTTGGACCTGGCATTCATTCATGTGGATGTTACTTAGACATGTAGCACCCACCTAGACCAGACCAGGCACCCCCACCCCATAGCAATGACACTCCTTGATGGCAGCAGGATGCAGCCTGACACATGCACATGCACAAAAACAACTTTAGGAACAACTCATGAAGAACAGCACAAGGTGTTGACAAGGCCTCCGAATTCACTAGATCCCAAACTGATCAAGTATCTGTGCGACGATCGACACAGGCCCCCCTCCTCAACCCATTGGACCAAAAGCCCCCCCACCCACTAACAACATCCTGTTGCTAAATCATCAGAAGACCTATGTCCATTCTCTGATAAGTCACAACTGTTTTGGAGGCACAAGGGAGACCTGCACAATATTAGGAAGGTGGTCATAATGTTATGCAATGCATACCAAAAAAAAAAAAAAACTTTAATTAATCAGTAAGATTAAAGCAACTTTCTTATTTCCAAAGGTTTTTTTCCGCATGTCTACGTTCATAAATTAGTAGTCCAGAATGTTTCAGCCTGGCCTTCATCGGGGAGCATCTGTGCATATCCATGCTGCGTAATAACCTCACCAATCTTAATCAATGATACGACAGCCACCCGCTGATTGTCTTTTGCTGTATCGAAACGCTCGCCCCGGTGCCCGTGTTTTCGTGTCTCTCCCAGCGTGCGGGCGGACTGACAGAGGGGGTGTTACAGTGAGACAGGGGGCCCAACAGATGCCGTGGGATCCTTTACAATGCAAGCAAGAAAAAGGCACCGCTCCCGTGGTCTGATTAGAGCAGCCACAGGGGAGCACAGCGAGGAGACTTAATTAAAACTCATCTAGACGGAAAAACACGGTGGAAAAAAATGGCATTTCGTTCAGCCTGCTGGTAGCTCCAGGGTTATAGGAGATATGTGTACCTAATCACAGTGTTGTCGGGGTATGAGGCGGTTTAAAGATGAGCTGGCTAGCCAACAAACTAATGTAGATTGAAAAATTATCACAATTAGCGTGTGGCGTGGCTGCCTGGGTTGCAGCCAGATCCAAGCACACGTAACGCCTCAGCGGACAAAGAACAGGTCTCTTTCTTACTTTTCTCCCTCCCTCTCTCTCTCGTTCCCTGAACCCTTCCTCTAGCTGCGCTGCTCTGATCAAAGTAAACACATATTAAGACATTCTCACAGCTAGACAACAATAGTCAGAGCACACCTCCGCCACAATAGAGAACTCTCCTTCCTGTGCACCTCATCCATTTTTCCTTTTCATCCTGCTTGCTGCCCGGGCATCTAAATGACAGTGCAGCACCGCAATAGAACCCATCTCAAACACCCATTAAAAATAATGAGATGGCCATTTTCACCGCCTGTTACTTGAAAACAATCCATATCACACAGGGGGCCCCTGGCAGAGACTGAGGGGGAGCTGAGAGGAAGGCAACAATTGCTGAGAGTAGATTTACTTAATAACCTCTTGTTGTCCTTGATCGGACTGCTGAGCTGGTCTCTCGTAGTAAACCTATCTGGAAGACAGAGGGGCCGCTGGGTACAGCCTACATCTGACATACCATGGGTAATTCAACAACACACCTGGCTCAGTCCTTGTAATGCACCGCTGTTTTTTTTGTTTTTTTCTCGCTTTTCACTTTTCGCTCGTCCGTGGCTTCTTTGTAATCGCATGCAGAGGCATATGGTGTGTGTAACGGCCGGAGAACAAATTGCCGCATAAGAGCTTCAGAATCGGACTTTGTTTTGGGAGCTGTACGTTATAATAAATGATGCCATACGTCTTTGTCTGTCCGAAATTACAGTTGCATGGAAAACATCGTTTTGCAATAATGAAATTGTTTACACCTACGATTTTTTTACTTGCTCAAAAACAAGCAAGATACGTTGGTGCGTGTACGGTGCTTGCACGCAGGATTTATGTGTATTTTAACAACTGCTTTCTGACTTCAGTAACAGCAGTCACAGTATGCCTACGAACTAAAGGTCCACGAGATAATATTTTATATCAATCAGAACAAGCACAAGCATCAGAGCACTAAATACTAAAATATGTTAACTTAGGCTCTTACACAAAAACAAAGTAACGCTGTACCAGTTAGCAGACGACGGGCTAAAACGGTTAGCCTACTGTTCTACGGCAGCAAACACGACAAAGAGAAAACTTACTCAAATATAAATGACACCACTGCAGCTAAACACCACTCGGTTAGCATGCATGCTAACATACAGACACACTGAAAGTGTCCGCCAAATAACAGCAGCATGTTTAACAAGGCATTAGCGTGCTAACTTAGCTCAGCAGTTAGCTCCACTCTCCACCATATAGTAACCATCACGTTATTCTGGCATGAATTTAATAGATAACGTTAGGAACCATACTGCGAACAGTGTCTTAAGAAAGATAGCGTCGTGTCGGTCTCAGTTGGTACAGCAGTCTGTGGAAACGTGTTTGGAGCACACGCCTTTTACGAGTTTTACGCTAAATTCTTTATCATGGCTTGGAAAAACTTAAATTCATATTTATGCTGGAAATTATTTCTGAATACACCTGAAAAGAAAAATTGTGTCTCATCTTAAATAAATATCTATTGTAATTGGTGTCAGTTTTTAATTTCAACCCCTCTCTCTGATTGAGTTTGACACCACTGAACTAAGCCTTTAATTCCCAAATAAAACTGTGCCGAAGCTGTTGGTGCGAATGCCAATTTGCACCTCACGCTATGGGGATTCATTTATAGCTCGGGTTTAATTAAATTATCACTACTAAAATAGGACAGGTACGTCATTCTTATCCCACAGCATTTATCAGATGGGCTCATTGAAGCAAATACGCTGAAATGCAACACGAAGTCAGTGTGTAGAAGAAGAAAAAGTTTAGTTGAACTTTTTCTGTATTAAATATTAATCATGGTGCAATATAGGCCTGATTGCAATTTAAGGCAAAATGATTTATGGTTGCTCTTAAATGCTACACAAAAGTAGCCTCCCCTAGCTCATCTCACTTCCTTTTTGACCTATTTTTATAGACAACCACTTGTTAGGCTCGTTGGTGGACTGCTGCAGTGGGTGAGCTAACCATTAGCGATGACCAAGCTCTCTAAACTCTGCTTAACTGTCTGCAAACCGAACTGTTTCAGGAGCACTGCAGCCACCTAATAAGGTGCGACAGCTTCCTCCAGCTCTCTTCCTCATCTCAGATCAGCACTGGAACAATAGTTTGATCCTGCTGGTGAATGTTTTTGAATTTGTGGGTCGCACAAATCGGATTATCATTCTGGTGGTTGTGGAGTACAGCACGGGAGCTAAAGAAGGACCTTTTAGTGATGTTACTGTTTATTTGTTTATGAGAAATTAATGAAAAAACACAATTTAGCGTTCATTCATTTTCTGTAACTGCTCATGCTCTGGTGGGTCACTGGGGGCTGGAGCCTATCCCAGCTGTCATGGACAGGTCGCCAGTGTATCTCAGAGCAAACACAGAGACAAACAACCATTCACACTCACACCTACGACCGATTTAGAATCACCAATTAACCTAACTAACCTTTTTTTTTTTTTTTCAATCGATAGGAGGAAGCCAGAGAACAGAGTGAGGCTGGCCGCTCCCCCTTGACCTGAGCGTTTACGCTGAGGTAAGCTAGTCCTCACCTCTGAAGGGAGTAGTTTCATATATAATATAGACAGGTATTGATCTTCTCATGTCACGCTCAAGAAATTAGAGCCGTTTCTCTGCAGGAGTCCATCAGCTTCGCGCTGCCCCTGACCGCGTTAAGACTCTGATCACAAGTTACTTGCAGATTTACAAGGTGGAACCAGACAGAAACAGATGTAAGTGGGAATAGCAGTGGGGCATTTTCATCTCCCCAGTGCCGCATGTAACAGCCTTTGAAGTCCTCCTGATTGGAGCGGGGCAGATGGTAGGTGTGTGACTCCACTCAGGCCAGAGAAATGTTGCACCGAGGAGCTACGAGGTTGACCTGATGAGCATCCGCCAGACTGAAACCTGATTATTGAAGAGGTTGAAACGCTGATGGTGTGAGGGGAGAAAAAAAAATAATGGAAGTTTTAGTCAAATCATTCAAAACTAGGAGGAAACTAACACTGACAGAGGAGCCAATTTAGAAGATTCAGCACAGAAAGGATGTAAACAGCTCAGCTGATACTTCTAACAGATCCTTAGGTAGAGGTTATCCTTTGTGACTTATTAATACATCTGATGTTCACAAAGCTTTCTGTTCTGAGCTCATTAATGACTTTGAGAGAAAAGGCCCTGCTGCAATAACTCAGCATTCATTCTGCTACATTACACCTCATATTTTTTCTTTCTTGTGTGAAACGAGAAAATAATATTATAAATGATTTAAAACAAGAAAATCGCGTGCCTTAACGAAAACACTGATTCAGACTACTTCTCTACTCTCCTGCCATCGTCTGGAAGGAGAGGTGTCAGTCATTCAGATTTAAGTTTGTGCAGGAACCAGTTTGTGGGTGACTGATTTTGTTTTAAAATTTATTCACCCAGTTAGATGTGTAAAATTGGACGGCTTCCATCGTTTTTCATTCCTGTTAAAATAGCGTGTGAAAAAGCTTTTCACTGTGACTTTATTAAAAATAAAGACATCCACAATGTGGGAAAACACCACAGGGCAATAGGTCTATATTTACGGTGGTGCACGAATGCATTAAAACGCCACGCTCGGTGAACGCGCCCATGTTTTTGGTGAATGGTGACCTATCGGTGTGCAGCTAATTAATGCAAACGCAGTGTTTTACACCACAAGGCGTGCTCGCGGTAACACTAGCATGGCCAATGCAACTGGCAGTTCATATAACTCAGTTTTGTGTCTTTATTGATGCAGATACTAGCTGAAAAAGTACCATGTTTTGAGGGGAATCGTGCCCAATGTCAGCTACATGTGCAACTAACTTGAATCAGCGCTCTAGTTTGAGATGTTGCAGCGGCTGGAGAAGGCCTTGCTGGAAAAAATAAAGCTTAGAGCAACTCACTCTTAAAAAGGTAGATTTTCTAGGTGATTTTAGTGCCGAATCCAGATTTTGAACTGCGAGCATGTCTTTTTGAAGAGGAAGCATGCACAACACTGCTGTCACCACATATGAAAACATCTGTTCCGTATAATCCCCACGTGAATTTGAAAGAAATGCTGTAAAAAAAAAAATAAGATAAATGAAACAATGCGTTTCCATGGTAGAAAAAAAATGGAATACGAATTAAAACGATCTTCCCTTGCTATCTCTGTGAGGATTTTTTTCCGAGTCAGTCAAAGACAAAGACACGCAGCTATTCTAAAGCCACGTCCACATATAAGGCAATTTCACTCGTTGCCCTTCTCTTTTCGCTGACAGTTGGTCTCTCTGGGTTCTGGTTGCCTAGGTAACCCTCCTGGATATTTCCCACACCAAATGTTTCTGAATGAAACAAGACAGAAAAAAAAAAAACCTGTGCCAGTGCATTTACAGAGCTAGGTCCTGCTGTCCCCATTCTGTAATGGAAAATGATTGATTGGAGGGGCAACACTCACAGAGCTGGGCAGTGTTTCCTGCTCAGTCGACTGCATCAGTCACTCCCACTGGTCACCACCTTAAGGTTGAGACTAGTGCGTCTCGGTATCAGCCCAGTTTGCTTTACCAAAGATGTTTTCATCCGTCCGCGGCGCCATCTTGCTGAGTTTCATTAAAATTCCTGTGTGTTAAATGTTTGCAGAGAAAAGGAGTTCCTTTCTCCTGTTACAAGAAATACTGACAAGTTGTTAGTTAATTGATTTAAATCAAAAAGATTTCAAGATGGCGCCGCGGACGGACGCCTCGGTACTGTGCTCTCTAGTACTTGTTGCAACTTAAGTTGTACTGTACTAGAGAATAAAGTTACTGGAGTCAAATTCCTTGTATGTGCACATACTTGGCCAACAAAGCTGATTCTGATTCTGATTAAATAAGGTAATTCACTGTGGTTTGCATATGCCATACACTTATTTTATTTGGTGCTTGGCATTTACACCAATCAGGCATAACATTATGACCTAATATTGCGTAGGTCGCCTTTGAGCCTTTGTGACTCATCAGAGAATGGACATGGGTCTTCTGAGGGTGTCCTGTTGTTAGTGGGAGCCTTTGGGTCCTATGGGTTGAGGGAAGAGGCCTCTGTGGATCATCCCACAGAAACTTGATCAGTCTGGGATCTAGTAAATTTGAAGGCCAGCTCAACACCTTGTGCTGTTCTACATGTTTTGTTTTAGTTGTCCGTAAAGCATTGTTGTGTGAGTTGCTATTGTCTGTGTCATTGAAATGGGGTGGGGGTGCCTGGTCTGGTCTAGCTGGGTGCTACATGTCTACGTAACATCCACATGAATGAATGCCAAGTCCTAAAGTTTCCCAGCAGCACATTGCACCATCACCATCTGGTTCTCCTGTCAGTGGTTTTAATGTTGTGGCTGGTTGGTATCTGTTCCTGGGAATCACTGCATTCCCACTTATTGCATGTTCAGGGATATCAGCTTGTGTTGCTCAGGGAAGAGGAGACTTCCTTTTGTTTTCATTGGAGATGATACAGAGCAGGATCTGGCAACACAGGCAGGAGACCGGGAGTTTGACGTATGTGCAGTTCTCCCCGCTAAAAGTTGTGAGAATGGTCTCCAGAGTCTGTTTAATCTTCAGCAATATTCATGACACCTACACGATTATTAATTCAAGAAAACAAGTGACTGAATTTTGCAGTTTGCTATCCACTAAAAACCCGTAATGAAAACATTACGACTATCCATCACGTCTCCACGATGAACTGTCTCGAAGCTTTCGATTCAGACTTCTCTTCAGGCACCAGTACACCTTGTTCAATTTTCCAATCGCTTAAAGATAAGCACCACGATAGTTAAAACAACAACGGACGGCGCACTTGGTGCCGGTGCACTAAGCAGTTTGCCCTAACCTGGATCTCTTGTGCTCTCTATTACTGAACAGTCTCTGTGCTGCAGGATGAATATTTCATTCAGGCTTTAGAGGCGTCCACAAAACAGTGTGGAGTGCAGTTACAAGCAACAAGCTTGCAAATGAGCAAGGCGATTGATCCGTGCACGTTCTCCCTAACCAACGCAGAGGAGAACAATCCAAAAGGCATCAGAAATGGTTAGAATTTCATAGTTCATATGCCATATGAATAAAATAGCATCAATCGAAAACATCCATTCCACCTCCTCTGATAAGCAAGAGCAAATAAATTACAACTGTGGACATAGTGCCTGCAAAGCTGCGAGGAAGGAAGAGGGTGAGGTAAAACAGAGGAGGAATATCCATTTGTAAGGGAGTTGCTATTGAATCGAGCAAACAGCTGTGCCTGGCCGTGCCGAACACAAAAGAAAAGACCGGCCCCGTCTTTTAACAAAATGAAAGCAATTCCCAGCACATTTCCCCTGGGTTTTCATCAAGAGACACCGCTGTTCTGAACAACTTGACTTTGCGTGTCTACTTTGCCTGAGAGAGAAAGATAGAGAGAAAGACATAAAGATAAAGAAGAGGAGGAGGGGAGGAGGGGAGAAGGGGGTGGAGGGCGGCTGGGCGAACGGAGTTGACTGGTTAAGACAAAGACAGGGAAAAGCCAAGTAAATTAGCGCCACAGGGGACGGCAGAACTGTCCGTGGTTGATAGTGACATGTCGAAATGAGACATTTTCATTTCGCCAAGCGGCGTAAACTGAAAGCATTTTGTGATACGGCTGAAACGGGGGTTGTTCGCCCTGGTGCCTCCTCAACAAGTGAATTTAACACGTTAATCTGCCCCCTGCAATTTACCAGAATGCCCATGTATACGGCTGCACTGAGCGCATGTGTATGTGTTTAAGTGTGTCTAATGAAGCGGCAAAATGGGAGATAACCAGTTGGCAACCGGACTCCCCTCTGGCGCATTAACGACAGCAGTCCGACGGTCTACCAGCTGGCCCCACCAGAGCACACGACAGATACAAACACTCGGGCTATGTACCCTGCGAGTGCACGAACAGCTTAGCCTCCTGCGCTTCTCGCAATCTCTCCAGTCTAGCTCCAGTAAAAATACAGACCGCTCCGTTACCAAGGAGCACGCAGGGAGATGAATGGCTGATCACAGTGACCACTCCGCTGAGGCTATTATGCTCCCGCGGGCTCGTTGTCGCCGCACGACTTCATGAGGAAAATTGTCACGCCGCAACACACTTTTCATTTGTTTTATTTCGACGGGCGCCGAGACATGCGGTTGGAAATGATGGAAACAGTGTGAAATCGCAGATTAAGTACGAGTCCGAACGCCAGTGGATGAAAAAGATAGAAATGCCTGCTGGTAAACGGAACAAAGGCACGGGGAAGATGACAACAGCCATTTCATGCACCATACCAACACCTGGAGGTGGGATTGCAAGATTGGTTCAACATTTTTCCCGTGCTGTTGGCGATTAATGGCGGAAAATTAATGACGAGGAAATGGTTTTTAGTTGTGGTGCGTCGCTCTGAACTGTTCTCTTCGAGACCGCTGAGCGCGGGCGCAAGACAGCGTGTCATAACGCAGCAAAGATGAAGGCCGAGTTTCTTTTTAATTTAACGAGGCAGACGGATCTCTTTGTGTGTTCTCGGAAAGAAGGAATGGCAGAGATGAGGTCGCACCCTTGGTTCAATTGTGCCGAGATGCGGCGTCTGCAAAAAGCAAAGCGTGTGACTCATAGAACTGTCATGCTCCAAAAAGTCTCAGGTCTGAGCTTCTGAATGCGTTTGAAATATCAAGTATTGCAGAGTACTTACCTAAAATACACTACAGGACGATTACACCGAGCAGGCATAACATTATGACCACCATCCTAATATTGTGCAGGCCTCCAAAACAGTTCATCAGAGAATGGACCTGGGCCTTCTGAGGGTGGGTTGGGTCCTATGGGTTGAGGGGAGGGGTCTCTGTGGATGAAGCTTGTTCCAGTGCAAAACTACCAACATTTAAAATAAAAATGCTTTACGTCATTATTCATTTTTGACACATTATGTATTTTTTTTTTTTTTTTTTTATCTTTCATTCATTATTCATGAGAATACTCTTTTCAAATGATTACCCTGTGCACTTCGGATGGTTAACCACCTGGGATTGAGACGTTATCCTTCTAAATTACAATGTAGTGTGGCCTTCTGTCTTTCCAGTGAAGCCGTTCTCTAGCAGCCTTGGACCTGCACGTGAAGAGCATCTAAAACACTCCTTTTATAATTCAAGAGTCTCTGTATTTGTACTGCTTGCCACCCGCTGGAGGACATTTTTGTTTGATGTGCCCTAAACCCCTTGAGCACACCGGTAGATATACACCGACCAGGCATAACATTGTGACTCATGAGAGAATGGACATGGGCCTTCTGAGGGTGTCCTGTGGTGTCTGGAAACAGAATGTAGTTAGTTGGGGGCCTTTGAGGGGAGGGGCCGCTGTGGATCATCCCACAGATACTTGGGATCTAGTGAATTTGGAGGGACAGGAGGGACAGGAGCTTGGCTGTTGCATAACAACAAGCTTGAATCAATGTGGCCAGTGTCATTGTAGATGTGGGTCCATCTCTTTCCATTGAATGAATCCAGTGCCGTCAATAAAGTTGAGAATCTCGGATCTGAATGATTTCAGTTGGGTTGAAGACATATGGAAATGTAGCCACTGTGAGGCTACAATATACGCAACAGACAAATAAAGACTCCATTTATTTGCAGAGCTCAAGACCACAGTGGAAACGCTCATGACAAACAGCTGGGGAAATTTTAAAAGGCGTAGGTCTGGAGCTGAAAGCGTGGAAATCTTTTGGTAGAAGCACAGCTTTAGTGGAAAGAGTAGAGAGCAGGCAGATATTTTTTCTTTTCTTTTTTTTACAATGAATGCAATATTAATGAAATGTGACAACGCCAAGCAGCACCCTGGTTCCATTGGGTAGCTCCTGCTGGTCTCGTCCTTTGAGCCGTGCCTTTGGAGTTTCTGTTCTTGTGTGTCCGTGCTTGATACGAGACCAAAAGAGCCCCTGTGAGGGGTCTCTCTCTGTGTTCAGCACCTTCGTGGTTTCTACACAAGGCCCTGTGGTTCTGTTCGCGTCTGCAGCTCCTGTGCTTTCAGATATCAGCTTGTTATACAGCTTATTGATCAAGGGGGATTGTTGCAGGGGGGGTTCCACTATTGTGAGAAAGCTATAAAAATGTTTGTCAAGAAGAAAGCAGAGGCTGTAATTAGATGACTCCAGCCTCAATATACTGACATATTCTGCTCTATTCTGAAGTGAATTCCTAAATATTATAATAATAAAATAGATTAAAAGTATACCTGATGGTAGAGGGTATGTATACTGTATATGAAAGTGCACTGCAACAATGAGCAGAGGCATTGCATAGTAACATGTGTTATTTATATTCCCAGTAGCCATTGTGTTCAAGTTTTGCTGTTGTTGTTGTTTGACTGTTGTTTTGGGAGTCTTCAACAAACTGGCATGAGAAAATAAGCCAGGAACCGGTTCCAGTTCTTGCTCCCTGAAGCTAGTATTTCCATAGTTGCAGTAACCCCGTTAGTCTAAGTAAGGGTTTGCACAAGCTGTGAGTTGTTAAATGTGATGAACATCGATACCAACTAGTCACCGATGACGTCACTAATAAAAACACAAATGGAAGCAAAGGTTTGCAACAATGAAATCTTTGCAAATTTGACCTGAAAACGTCCTCGTATGCTGAGACTAGACTGCTCATGTGCTACACACTGTGCACTGCAGATGTGTATAGACTGTATAAAAACAGCACCATCGACTCCACAGCATGCTGTAAGATGGTATAGTGTAGCCGATTTGAAGAAAATGCAGCATCTCTCTGCATCTCACTGCAGCTAAAGCTTGAACCTCTCTGACAATGAAATCCACCAGCAAATTGTTGATTTGCCGCCTCTTTCCCTCTGTTACCGCAGGGCGTTAATTGACTGCTGTCGGGAGGATTTGGACCGTTCCTCAGCTAGCATTAGCGGACACCTTTTCAGATGAGTGTGCATTGCATTAGTCCATTTGTGGCATTTCAGGACTGGCTTGCATATTAGAGGTTTCATCCTCGGTGAAGTATTTCCACACACTTGATGAACCACTGCTACATAATTTGCCGCTAAGACCCGCTGGGCTCCTCACCTGTCTTCGCGGAGGCGTCCATGTTGTTATTGTCACGTGATCAGCGGCTAATCGACATGATGCCTAAAGCTTCATGGCACAGCAGTGAAGTTGACAAACTAACTAGTTGTCTAGTCTGTGCAGCCCCTAGTATGCGCAGTAGATTTTAAGGAGATGTGGTGCCATAGCAAACCTCGTCTATATCTTTAGTGTTAGATAACTTAATTATGTTCTCCTCAGATTCAGCGACTTGGTGCAACATGGTGCTATTCCAGATCAAATCCCGATAGATCTACCAGATAGAATGAATCTTTACTAAAAGAAGCGCGTTTCGAACCAGAATAGTCTCAGCAGATGTGGATGCTTGATGCCATGATTATCTTATCACACTCATCTAAGCACTAAGGAGCATCTAATTCGGTGACAGATGACAGTATCACGCCCCCTCTCAGAGCATGCAATTAAAGCCACGTGCACGGCCAGCACCGGATAATAACGAAGATTGATGATTCACTCGCTGACAGGCATTTGCGGACATTTCAGGATCTGCATGGTTGCACTTCTTCGGCTAACACTAACTAACACAAGTAATGCATAATTCCTCAGTGGGAGGAGCATATGCCAGTAATTGCTTCTTGGTGACAGGCCGTCTAACATTTAAGATGACGGCTGTATATTGCACGGTTAAATACTTCCTGTAGTTTTTCATTTTCACTCATTTTTATTTATTCATTTAAGCCGCCATTTTCTTCATATCAAGGTTCACCCTTTAGCGCAGATTGTGAAGCACTGGTACCCAGAAGGAACTCAAAGTGAGAGTGCAGTTAAGTAGTCTTGTGATCACAATGCCTCCCAGGTCCCCTTCCTGTGGGGTGTATTCTGGTCATGTCCAGCTAAGAGCAGACCCTGAGGCAGACCCTAAGCATGCTGGGGGGAATACACAGCCCATCTGGCCAGGGAACGCCTTGGGCATCCTCCCACAAGAGTTTGAGGACATGACAGGAGAGAAGGACGCCTTAGCCTGAACAACGCACTGCCACAGAAACTACTTTTCCCACTGGCACGAGCATGTGCATTCTAAAGAGATGGAAAGAGTGAGGTCACGGTCATGCATTCATGCATGTTTGTTTTTGTGTCTGAAGATTGGAAATATGGAAAAATATATATATATTTTTTTAAAGCTACAAAGTAATCAAGCGTAGGATGAGAGGATACATATTCTAACCGACACTTAATCTGAGATGCAGGGTACAGTCTCAGGGATGCGTGAACATCTGTTTACTCATGTTCAGTCTGCATTGCTGGTTGTTTTTCTATTACACAGTCAAGTGATAATTTCTCTGGTGTTTTTCCACTGAACAGACCGGTGCTCTGAGCAATTACACGGTGCGGCCACTGGCATCATTTACCTTGGTTTCCTATTGATGATTTCTTTGTTTGCAGCCGCATAGTCACTACTCCTGCTTGTCCTACGACCCAACTCCCTCTTCTGTGTATTACAGGAAAAACTGTAATTGTGTGTTCACTGGCAAAAAAAAAAAAAAAAGCACAACAAAGGTTTTCCCAGAAAAGGCTGACCTGATATTGATTGTTTACAACAGAAGATTCGCGGCATTAGATTTTCATAAACCACAGTATATATCTTTCATTACGGCAAAATGGATATTTGATTATGTGAAAATGTTTCACATTATTACTTTATTCGAGGATGGGTACACGGGGGGGGGGGGGCCTCACAGACAAATGAGGCTCAAATGATCGAATCACAACGTGGAGCATATTTATTTATTATTATTTTTTTGCCAAATTATGACAAAACGCACCGCATATCTATGGCGCTATCATCGTCCTCTTTGAAGCTCCGAAGCTTTTTTAGGAGCAGAATGTTCAAAGTTATTGATGTACAGCTGGGAACTGGTTTATGCAGCACTAATAGTTGAGGAGGATTTACACGGCAGTTGATAGGTTGCTTTGAAATCCTTGAAATTAATTTTTGCCTCGTCTAAATCGTGAAACTTGTTTATGTACAATCACAGGTTGACTGTCAACAGAATCTGTCAGCAGTGTCGTGTAACGCGCAATACTGAAGCAGTCGCCAAATCTGCAAATAATCATGCAGATACAGCCAAGAACACAATTTGTAACCGTAATTATGACCTCTTTGTGAAAGTACAAGGAGATTTAAAGGCAACCTTTCTAAAGTGCTAAGTGATTCTTTTACTCGTGTTACTAGTTATTAGCAGTGCCACTGTGGTGATTCGCACCCATTTAGATCTGATAAAATATCTGAAAATAAAGTTAAAACAAGTGTGCTTAAAGTGGTTGAACCACTCATCTAAGTGGCTTCTTCAGTTCTAGAGCTGAAGACTGAGAACAGGAACAATGTTAGTGGGTTTCTGTTTCAGATATGCATTGGAGGGGGTTGTTAAAGGGGAACTACTGTTTTTTTACAGCCTGGATCTTATTTCTGGCATAAAATACGATTGTTTACTCACCCATATATAACTTTTTTGTCATTTATATTCCATTTGGAGATATTTAGATCTGTTTATATCCATGCAGTGGAAGTGACTGGGGCACCGAAACGCAGACTCTGAATAACACATTATCTGCCACGAAACTCGTTCATTTCACCAATATTTTGTTATCGTACACTAGTACTATTCCCCGTTAAGTCCAGAGTTAGCTGTTATCATAATCCAGGGTCTGTAGATTGACAGATAATGTCTCCTGACCTGGATGATGTCGTCTCTCGTGGCTTGTTTACCTTTAATTTGCCCTTTTACTCTCACCACATGGATATACGCTGATCTAATTATCTCCTGAACGACTACAAATTACACGAAAGTTATATGGGTGAGTAAACGACCGTATTTTATGCCAGAAATAAGGTCCAGATTTTTAAAAACGGTAGTTTCCCTTTAACTCTGGTGCAAATCTAAAACAAAAACAAAGGTATGTCTTTATGCTAGAACAGAATACCTGCAATGTACAATGTCAGAAACATTCTGGCACCCAACATTTCCTACTGATGCAATCCCATCAACTTGCTGGTTAGGGTTTAGTTGATGACGTTCTCCAGAGATTGTCGTTCAAAAGCTTTTCTTCCTTGGATGTTCGCCTCACATGTCAGAACTGACGATCCTTAACATCAGTGTCACACGTAAGCGTTAAACCTTTTAATAATCACTCTCCTTTCTTCTTCTGCAGACTCGGTTTCCTGGTTCACTCAAGTACGACTGAATAACTTCAATGCAACCTCCCGTTCTGTAACGCGGAGCAAGTTCGCAGCGTTTGAGCAGAGTTGAAGGTGAGCCGATCTACTTGAGCTGCAGGCAAGCCACGCACAGAAGAGGAAGGTGGAGAGAGGGAAAGGGAAGTGAGAGCTAATTTGTTAATTCGCACTACATGAGTGACAGGTGTAGTCACATCTGAGCCCTTTTTAGACACAAAGTGGTAATTTTCATGACAAAAGCCAGAAAAGGACCTCAAGCAATCACACAGTCACAAAGGCATTGCACAGGTTTTACTCATTAAATGTCAGGTTTATGTCACGAAGTAATGCGTAATGTTTTTGGCTGGCATGGAGGAAGCACAGTTTTATTTTGTATTATTTTTTCAATGAAAATCTCAGTTGGCCTGATAAGAATTGTAAGATCCAGCGTTTTTGAAACGTGATCCAAAGTAACCTCTGCTGCTTTGATTGATTGTCCTTTATTTAACCTGTCGCCCGTGAGTCTCCCAATGGGAGCACATTGCTAAATTGCTTGTGTGACGCTTCAAGATGGCAGGTTCTGTGTTTAGCAAACACACTAGTGATCATGGGCACGACCCTAGATAGAGTGCACTTAACCTCCAAGCAACATCCTCTGCACATCTGATCTCACCGTTCTGTGACCATGGGCAAGTGGACATAGGGGAATGCAAGTCATATAAAACAATTTTTCTGTATAAAGATTACACTTTAGGACCTGGCATTCATTCATGTGGATGTTACTTATACATGTAGCACCCACCTAGACCAGACCGGCACCCCCACCCCATAGCAATGATACTCCTTGATGGCAGCAGGATGCACAGACACACACTCAAAAAAACAGCTTAGGAACAACAAGAAAACATGAAGAACAGCTCAAGGTGTTGACTTGGCCTCCAAATTCACTAGATTCCAAACTGATCAAGTATCTGTGGGATGCACAGGAACAAGCCTGATCCACAGGGGATCTGAAGCTAATGTGAATTTGCAAGAAAGTCTGGCATGTTCTAACAACTCCACTGGGAGACGTCAATTTTTCTTGAGTTGTTTTGTATGCTTGTTTTTAGGGTTAAAAGAAGATTACTACGAAGAAAGGCAAAGAAAGCTGCGGATGCTGATCCTCACACATGCACAGAAGTCAATCAGAAAGCAAGAGTGAGTGAAAATGAAATATGAATGACAGAGAATTACACAGACATCCAGGCTGTTGCGAAATCTGGGGAATGGGGAGCTGTTTTCAGAGATTTAATGGTCTTAAAGACAGGTTTTTTTTCCAGTTTAGATTAATGGCACAGTGATCTCCACATTGTGACATTGGATTGACATAATTGTCAAAATCAGTTTGTCGCTGCTGCTGAGCTCTGCTGAGGCGTTTTGTTATGACTGTAGTTTATGTCCATCATTCTGAAGTTGATTTAGCTCCAGACTTGCATGTGAATCAGCCTTTCCACTTGAGCATTTTGAAGATAAGACATAAAAAGCCAATTTAGTGAAGAAGGCGCTTGTGCTAAATTGATTGCTAACCCATATAGTAGTTCAAGATGTCAGCCAAGAACCAATTACTTTTGTTATCAACTATCCTCTTATTCTGGAGGAGATTTTCGTTTGAGCATCACACACCACGGGACCACAGACGTCACAAGACTCCCGTGAGACCGCTCCACTTAATGGATTCATTGATTAATCATGTTGTTTATTTGTGTGCTAATTTGCATGTAATTGTATAATGGCCAGCTCTTGTTGTTGAGACCTGTTTTTTAATACTGTGTCCACAATTATAGGAGCAGAGCATAAATAACAATTAAACTTCAACGTCGTATTCTCCCCAAGACTGACTTTGAACGCAAAATTAGCTATGTCAGATAATTAAGAAATTAATTAAGTAGAAGTTGTTTACACGGAATAACACAGGTTATGAAGTCATGCAATAGAACATTGTGAAATATGTAAATCATGCATTAACGTAACCATGGTTGTTTCAGAACAGTCCTTAAAATGCCCCTCTTTACATACAGGGCCCTCAGAGGCCTAGTGCCATCCTGTCTTCTGACCTCATTGTACCATACACACAGTAGAAGGGGAAGTATGCTATGAGGCCCCTCTCCTGTGGAACCAGCTTCCTGTTTGAGTTTGGCAGGCACTCTCTCTACTTTTAAGGTTAGGCTTAAGATGTTCCTTTTTGATAAAGCATATGGTTAGGGCTTAGTTATGCTACTATAGGCCTAGGCTGTTGGGGGTCATTGCACAGAGCACATATCCTCTCCTTCCTCTCACCCAGAGCACCTATGCCATAATATCTTCTACTTAGCACAGAGCACCTATCCTCTAATTTCTTCTCTCTCTCTTGCCGAGCACCTATTCTCTACTTTCTTCTCTCTCTCACTGAGCACCTATCCTCAAATTTCTGCTTTCTTGCACAGAGCACTTATTCTCTACTTTCTTCTCCCCCTCTCTCTCTCAGAACACCTGTCCTCTAATTTCTCCTCTCTCTTACTGAGCACCTGTCCTCTAATATCCTCTCCCTCTCCCCAAGCACCTATCCTCTAATTTCTTCTCTCCCTCATTGAGCACCTATCCTCAAATCTCTGCTCTCTTGCACAGAGCACCTATTCTCTACTTTCTTCACTCTCTCTCTCTGAACACCTATCCTCTAATTTCCACTCTCTCTTATTGATCACCTATCCTTTAATTTCTTCTCTCTCTCTCTCTCTCTCTCTCTCTCTCTCTCTCTCTCTCACGCGCTCTCTCTTACTGAGCACTTATCCTCTAATTTCTTGTTTTATTTCTTCTCTCTTACTACTCATGCATTGTGTCTTACTACTGTTTAGCATGTTATTAGCTGTGTCCCTTTTTTGTCATCTCCCTTTCCTCTCTTTCTGTCCCGACCCAGCTGACCTCAAGCACATGGGTCCCCCCATATGAGCTGGCTTCTGATCACGGTTAAAGGGGATTTCAGGTCATGTCTGCAGTTTCTGATGAGAAGGTTATTTCCTAAATTTTCAGGGATGATGTGTCTAGTCTTTATTTTGCCTCTTTCATCATTACTGGGGTGATTAAATATTGAAGTGTTCACATAAATCTCTTCTAGCTTGTGCAGAGTTTTTAGCTTCATATTTCAACACCATCACTTCTCAGCTTTCACAGGAAAAAATATTTTGTCTTATTTGTTAGAGCCATGTCACACTAAGGCGATGGTAGATGCTCGCCAGTCGTCTGGTCATCGGTGGGCATCTGTCTCTGACGCTTGTTTGTTGGTGTGTTCCTGTTGGACCCATGGCTTCTCAGCTGATTGAGCATGTGGAACAGATGGCGGCACACGTCTGCAAGAGCTTAGCAAACCGGTTCATGTAAAGTAAAATGGATGTGAGGAAAGTAAGAAAACACTGAAGTGCAGAGGTCACACATGCATAGAAGGCTCTTCTCAATATATATGTGATCCAAAGATTTGCATACACAAACATGTTAACGTTGCCATGGTCAGCTGGAAGCAACAAATGGCAGACTGAAAACAGACTACTGGCACTTTCCAGTATAGAGAGTTTTTTACTCCCACTCAAGCTCCGGACATAAGTGCCAGCTGGCCATTGTGCTGTAGTCTTAGTGGTGTTACAGACAGTGGCGGCATGTGACGATGCACTTTGCAGGACTGTCCACTTTCCAAAGGTTTGTGTTGCTTATTTTATGACTAATTTTGAGGCTATATTGGCTTTACTTCCAACCTCATTAACTATTTTATTCCAATGTGGAGCAATGGAAACTACCTGCAAAAACATTAATGATCTATTATTGCCCTTTTAAATGGGGGAGCTGTCTGCAAACAGTGACAGAAAAACACCACAGAACAGCCATCATTTAGAGCTGAGGGAAGGGGAACTAGGTACGAGTGTCTGTCCTGGGGCAACATGCTTGTCTAGATTTAATCCTATTTTTAATCTCTGTTTTGTCTGCATCTTTAAAGAACTAAATGATAAAACCATTCAGTGTCAGGGAGAAAGGAAAAGGCACATTATATTTTCCCCAGTCAAAAAATGACACAGCAGAACAAGCAACAAGAAAAGCTAAATAAAATATTCAGTTTACACGGCTGTTTGACGTTTTTAGATTCCAATCTGTCAGCCAATCAGTGGACTAATAAATCAGAGGTAGCATGTCCGCCTTTGTCAATCAGAGCTCTTATAAATGTACAGCAGATCTGACTCCGTGCTGAATATTTCTGTCTGCCTCTGCTTGGAATCTGCACTGAAACTAATGCAAGTTAAGTTCTGCCGTTTTCAGAAGCACCATTTTGCCCTAGTAGCGAGCTTCCTTTGATAGCTGTATCAGGTATTTTTTTCCAGGCATGTAACAGTAGCCCATTCTCTGGTGTTACACGCTATCTACAGTATTTCAGTCTGTGTGCAAGAGAATCCGCTTTGTGCCTGTGAAATAAAGGAGGAAAATCCTTCCAGAGAATTTCTGATGAAATGTAAATTCAGGCTCAATTAAATGGCAGCGAACTCTGCACGCACGTGTTCTTCGACGGTGCACGCGGTCACGCCGCCTTTAAGACTTCCACTGAATTCATTCACCTTAAGGCCTCCACTCACCTTCAGGTGTGTCCTTGGTCAGGTTCTTTCCACCACTATCTAGGGCACAAGCCAATGAAAGAAATCAGTACTATATATATATATATATAAATTTAGAAAGAAAAGGGTGGTGAATGAACAGGTGTACAGCTTGTTGGGTGTACTTGTCATGACTGCATGAGGGTAAGTCTAAACCAGGTTTAAGTGGGCTTTTCATTCAACTCAAAGAAGGACACAATCAGAGACTGACATGAAGATGTGTGCGTGCGCAGCCTCACAGAGGAATAAGTATGCAGGCACAGAATGTTTCTTTGCATAATGCATGAAGTGTGTTGAGAAAGCTGGCCTGCTCTTTTCTCTCATGATTGTGTCTCCTACTCAGATCAGAGAGAATACATGAAACAGCTGGCAGCTTCAGACCCCATGCAGATGGATACTATACACTCCAGGGTGTGATGCACTCTCGGAGTCAGTTCACCTGTAAATGTAGTGCACTTATCACAGTTTGCAGAAATGGCCTGCAAGTAGACGGAAAGAGTCGCTTTTCCTCGGCGTGCGCACGCGGTGCGCACTGCATCCCACCTCTCTCATCTGCACACTCCCACATGCAAACACATGTAAACACGGGAAGAAAATGTGATTTTCTAATTCACTGTGTTGTAGCACGTGGGCAGAACTGAGGCAGACGCTTGCAAGGGCGCAATGCTGTTCTGCAGTCTGGACGCGCTGTAGGGCTCTGCTGCTAACGTTTCAATTAAGTTAGCTGGCGGCTTCTGGATGCAGAAAACCGTAGACAGCGTTTCAACTTTTTGAAGAATCGAAGATGTGTATGCAGCGGGGGAGTAGAAATGGTTCACGACCAGCCACAATATTAAAACTACTGACAGGTGAAGTAAATAACATTGGCCATCTTGTGACAATACAGTGTTCTGCTGGGAAACTTCTGGACCTGGCATTAATGTGGATGTTACTTAGACATGTAGCACCCACCTAGACCAGACCAGACCAGGCACCCCCACCCCATAGCAATGACACTCCTTTCTGCAGCCATCCCCAGCAGGATGCAGACAAAAAAACGCTTTAGGAACAACTCAAAAAACATGAAGAACAGCACAAGGTGCTGACCTGGCCTCCAAATTCACTAGATCCCAAACTGATCAAGTATCTATGGGATGATCCACAGAGGCCCCTCCCCTCAACCCATAGGACTCAAAGAGCCCCATTAACAACATTGTGTTACCAGACACCACAGGACACCCTCAGAAGGCCCATGTCTATTCTCTGATGAGCCACAACAGTTTTGGAGGCACAAGGGAGACCTACACAGTATCAGGAAGGTGGTCATAATGTTATGCCTGATCATTGTGTATATATATCAATATTCTGAATCAAAGCAGCTAGCTGCACTCTCAGCTGAACCCAGAGTTTTTTTTCTTCTCTGAGATGCGTTTTCCATCCGCTGCGTTAATATTTCCTGTTCGGCGTCGAGCTCAACTTCTCAGTCATCCTCGCTTTGGTTTTGCCTCGGTGAAAGACAAACGACAGTCAAAGTCGCGCGCTCACACACACACACACACACACACACACACACACACATGCGGCCGTTAAACTTTTTCTCTCGCTCCCCGCACATAACGAGCGCCACATACCCGCCCTCACATTTCCCGTACCACATCTTATCCAATAATGCATTGCACTGCTGCACACAGTGATGGGTTTTAGGCTGCCTTGGAATAATAATAAAAAAATAATAATATAAAAAAATCCTTTCGCATGGCAATAAAGAGATTAATTGAACTGAACTAATATAAAAGCATTAATGAGCTCTAACACTAATTTTTATAAGTGCCCATTGTATAATAATTATAGCTACTGTTGCTGTCATCATGTACTCAGTATCTGACTCAGTGAGTGTGTAATTTTTACATCCACATATCCTTACTTCAAATTGCCACGCTTTAATTTCCACCATTACTGTTTCAATTAATACTACAGTCGGTGGTAATAAATGTGATTGATAGCATGGTGATGATGGGAAAAAAACTCTATGAGGGATGTGTTTGGAAATATTTGTAAGAAAAAGCCAACCTCGCAATTATCATACGAATCTTACATTTATAAATTTACACTACTACTACAAAAAATAATAATAATAATTACAGACTCTGGGTTTTTGTGGTGCAGATTTTAACAGAACCCTGAGAGAGAGGAACTGAAACTATCAAGCACTTCATCCGAGAGCATAATGAAATTAAACCGAAGAATGCAAATAACGCTGTGCAGAGAACAATGAGGAGAAAGTTGTTTATACCTAAAACAGACGGCGTAAACACGGCGAACAAAGAATGCAAACGAGGCCGTGCTCGACATCACGCGAGGAAGGCGAGACGGTGACAAAGACGAGAGATCTTCTCCCTTTGGGGGGGAACTTTCCTCGCTCAGTGGGAGATAAACGACAGGCTCGGCTGCCTGGGATGAGAACGGCGACAAGATCAGAACTGTCGCTGCAAAAGACTTAGCAGTGATCACGGCAGAGTGGGAAAGTGGAGTTCAAACCGCCGCGGAAAGAGGAAGGGAGCTGACAGAAGAACTGTTGATGGGAGAGGTGAGGGGAACCTCTTCAGCAGGGTCAGTTAAAGCTGGAGACACTCAGAATAAGCATATTTTCAGGCTCTGGCTCGGTGCCCAGAGAAATATAGCGCTAAAAAAAAAAAAAGTGACGCTCTGAAGGAGAAAAAGCAAAGCTGCTTACTTAAGAGGACATGACAAGAATCACTTAGAACTACGAGTTCAGCTGCTCCGTTTTCACTGCTTCCAAAGTGAAACTCAAGGACAAATGTAACAGGAAGTAAGGAATGGGTAAAACAATTTTACCTGAAGTTAGTAAAGTCAACATGCTAAGCTAGCCTCTTTGCTAACTGAATGAGTGGGGGGCTTTGGGTGCTATGGATTGAGAGGAGTTACCTGATCAGTTTGGGATCTAGTGAATTTAGAGGCCAGATCAACACCTTGTGCTGTTCTTCATGATTTTTGAGTTGTTCCTAAAGCGTTTTTGTGTGTGTGTCTGCGTCAGGCTGCATCCTGCTGGGGATGGCTGCTGTCATTGCTATGGGGTGGGGGTGCCTGGTCTGGTCTAGGTGGGTGCTACATGTCTAAGTAACATCCACATGAATGAATGCCAGGTCTAAAAGTTTCCCAACAGAACATTGAATTGTTACAAGTTACTCAGTGTTATTTACTGCCAGACACCAAAATTTAGCCCCAGCAGTTTTTTTCCTATCAGGCCCTGTTCTACCCTGACATACGGCCAGCAATGTTATAACATATACGAGCAGGGCCACTGTTGTTTCAGAACCATGGACACCACTGTTAGTAGAATGTGATTTCAGGGCAGCACAGTGGCGTGGTGGTCGACCAGGCCTTTCTGTGTGGAGTTTGCATGTTCTCCCTGTGTCTGCGTGGGTTCTCCAGCTTCCTCCCACCATCTAAAGACCTAAAGACATGCTCCTAGGGTTCATTGGTGATTCTAAATTGGTCGTAGGTGTGCATGTGAGTGTGAATGCTTCCAGGGTGTACCCCACCTCTCTCCTTATGACACCTGGGATACGCCCCTCACAGGACAAGCGGTTACAGAAGATGAATGAGTGAATGATATTGTAAGTTTATTTTTGGTAAAGCAGAGCCATAGATCGCTGAACCACATCCTTCATAACTGGACTTCTGTGTTAACACTGTCGGCTACGGCAGCACAACCTAGGACATAACAGAAAAGACAGAAATTAAATATATATAGTTTTTTTTGTTTTGTTTTTTTAAATGCTTTGAACTTCTACTAACCATAGCGAGAATAGCCAAGTATAGAAATCAGGGGGGAAAAATAACCTCTTCCTTGCACTGCTGTGACCTTCCATCTCACTACACGTGCCGCCATATCTGTCATTGCCAGGTTTGCCAGATTGCCAATCTAAGCCTGACGTTGACTCCAAGGCCACACAGCATCTCACTGGCTGCGTTATTATGTAGGGCCGCAACGCAGGTTAAATAAAGCCCTATTCTCATGTGGCATACTGTATATTGGTCTAGACCCAAGGACATAACCTTGTTCCGTGGTAAATACAAAGCATGCTCACAAAACAAGCTGGCATGCTACACTTATCACACACACACGCACATATATTAAAATATATATTTAAATAAATTATAAACACTCTGCTCACTGAGTCCTATTCACACTTCAGTGAGAATTACAAGGCCGCTTGTCATGCTAACCGTTGCTAATCACTTACAAAGTGGTTAAAAAGTCACTCAGAAGTCAATGTAATATAATTCACTGTTGCCTGTAATATAATTGATGCCAGTTAATTCGAGTTAATTCATAATTGGTTTAAAAAAAAAAAACGCCTTGAAATAGGTTGACACCATAAACACGACTAATCAAGGCGAGTTTGGACTTCCCCTGGCGTGACGTGACAGCTGTCCCCAACGTTTTCTGCAGAGCAGCAGCAAAAAAAGAGGCGAGTAAGACAACGCGTGGATTAAATAGACACAGTTGGCGTTAAAAGTTCTTCACTGGCACAGATTTATTTATTTATTTATTTTTTTTTTTGTCTCATATCCAATCCTCATCACAACTGTGAGGCTTCCTGACCTCAGCCACGGTTCATTTACCGAGGCACGCTCTGTACGTAGCATCGGCCGCACATCATTTAAATGGATATTGGATACAATATGTGTTCACGATCGCTGTTCCCTGGATACACGCGCATCACTTTGACAGAAAGATGGATGAACTGTCTCATTTTCATTTTAATGAAAACAGATGGAAAGAATCAGTACCGGCACAAACATTATTTCCACAGCTTGAGCCGGTGCCGTTTTCTTTATGATTTTGCCATTTTAAAAACCGCCCAACAGTTAGCTAATGGCTTCGCCCGCGCTGGAAAGATTATTATTGAAGCATATGCCGTCAACATGCATACGTATCTCTGCCTCCCTCCTCTAATTCTGACACGCCGACACGAGCACGCTGCCGTTCGCTTTCAACTCAAGGGCAGCTCAGCGCTAGCGTGATTTGAGATGTTAATGCGGGATGTCATGCGTGGACATCATAATGAGTCATTTAGCGCCTGACTTCTCCCGTTTCTATTGACACTGCTGGTACATCCAGAGGACAAGGATTTTCCCTGTCTCCCTTAACTCATTGTAAAGGTATTTATTATTTACTAACTGGATCTCTCTCTCAGTGGAAGGAAGAAGTCTGCAGGACGACTGGTGTTTTTACTTGCTGAAGTCAACGCGTCAAGCTGCCTTTGAATAATTTCCTAAATGACTGCATTTTTGCATTTGTGAAATTTAGCAACAGTAGTTTAGTTTAATTCAGTTTTATTTATGTAGCGTCTACAACAATACAAATCGTCTCAAGACGCTTTACAAAACCCGGCCTTTTTTTCTTCTTTCTGTTTTTATGCAGTTGAATACTGTAATAACACGTCATGATTTCTTTAGCTTAGTAATTATTGCTCTATAACATTCATTCATTCATTCATCTTCCGCAACCGCTTGTTCCTGTTAAGGGTTGCAGGGGGTGCTGGAGCCTAACCCAGCTGTCATTGGGCGAAAGGCGGGGGTACACCCTGGACAGGTCTCCAGTCTATCACAGGGCTAACACAGAGAGACAGACAACCAGAGAGACACACGCCTACGGCCAATTCAGAATCACTTGTGAACCTAACCAGCATGTCTTTGGACGGTGGGAGGAAGCTGGAGAGCCCGGAGAGAACCCACGCAGACACAGGGAGAACATGCGAACTCCGCACAGAAAGGATTCCAACCAAGGACCTTCTTGCTGTGAGGCATCAGTGCTAACCACCTCGCCACTTTGTTCCCCTGGAAACAGACACTTTTTCAGTCTTGCCTTTTGTTATTTAAGAAAAAGAAAAGTTGGCTACAGTAGCTCAAGCTAGGAAATAACAAAGACAGAAATTAGACATTTAAAAAAAAAATGAAAATAAAGCATTTGTATTTCACAAGTGCTATAATTTCATGGCAAAGCGGAAGCGCGAGCAGTCAAAAGCATCGCAAAGTTCAGCGCCAATCAGCCGGCCTCAGCGTCGTAAACGGCAGACCCCGTGTTAGGGAATCAATGCGTCTGATTGCTCTCTGCTACGGCTCAACGCGGCGTGCGTTTGGGAGAGGTGCTTGTGTCCGTATAGATAATGCGGTGAAAAGTGGAGGATAATAGAGGCCTTGGCACCGAACATGTAACGCGGTCGCGAATTTCATGTTCAAGGTGATGTGGAGTTTTGCCGAGTGAAAATGAAAATAGACCTTTTTGGGGCTGCTTCTGCCAAGTGAAACTGCTGTGCTTCTGTGGTTACGTGAAACAAACGTAGATGTAGACAGTTTGTGATCATTTTAGTCGTGACTTATGGGTATTGGCATGATTTTTCATTTATTTGTGAGGCATATTTTAACAAGTGTTTTAAGGCACAGGCATTAAATATACAGAAATAAACAGCCTTTTAACATAAAATTACGTGAATTATATGAAAAAATTATGCTGGATGTATTTTCATTAGATGCTGTAAAAATATGACCTTAACAACATATACATTTGCACATTATTTTCTAAAACCGAGCACCAGAAAAAAAAAAGTGAACACACAAAAATGTCTCTGTAAATGTTTTGCTCGCATGCAGATAAACTAATGACTCACAGCTTACGTAGAGTGCATTAACATCCACTTACTGCAAATGCACTCTTGCAGATCGCAGCTACCTTTCATGCACAATTTGGAAAAAAGACATTCCATAAAGCCCCATTTATTCCCACCCACTTCCCAAGTCCCCGTAGCTGCGACATTATGAACCAACCTAATATCGACTACAATTAATCACCACATCTCAATCTTCCTGCGTTTCAGCCACATTCCTGCAGCTCTCCTCCGAGTCGAACCATGAAAAAGGCGGTGAAGAATATGCTAATAGGACTGACAGTGAATTGGCACGGATCATCTCTGGTTACAAATCCTACCACAATGCCCTTGTGTTGTCGTAATTAGCTTTAAAACGGCAGCCCTAATTACAAAATTAGTGCTGGGAGCGACTGTAAGCATAATGGGACACGAAGAGAAGACAATAGGCATGAATATCACGCACCTGTCGTTTCCGTTAACATGCAGCAACACACCACGAGCGTGTCTGACGTGAAAGTGAGAAACCGGGGATTTTGTGACGACCATTGCGCACCGTCAAGACTTTGAGTTTTGAGTATTTATCTAATGCCAGTGTAATCTACATCTAATAGAAGTGGAAATTCAATCAGATGCAAAGCCGTCGAGGCACACTGGGCATGAAGAGAGGAGATAAAGACAGAAGGAAATTGGTTGAGGTGAACGAAGGATCTGTAATGTAAAGCAAATGAAACATGGAGAGAGACCCGTCTCTCTTTCCACCTGGAAAGGACTGCATCGTGGAAGGTAGGTTAAGACTGAAAACATCTAGGCACCGCGTGAAGGACCCACTTTTCCTCATCACAGCTGAGCTCACTGCCGACCATCTGATAAAAGCCGAGGCAGAGCTCTGAGTAGCTCCTAGTCGTTTCTCTGTTCCTTGCATTAGGAAAAGGAGTTGAAACCTCTTGTTTGAGGTCACCTCGCTATTTTTACCTTGTGGTCGGTCTTTCATGTTCTCTTTTAATCCATTATTGGCTCTTGAAGTTAATTTTGCTCCCGAGCATCCGAGGTACTTCAAAAGACGAGGAATGTGGAGGCTTATTAAGAGCTGCATTGACAGAAGTCAGAGGAACAGGGCATGATGACAAATCGAAACCTGTACCGTCCACCTAGACTAGACCAGCCATAGCAATGACACTCCTTGAGACACTCACACAAAAACAATTTAGGAAGAGGTCCAAAAGAAAAAAAAACAAACATGAAGAACGGGACAAGGTGTTGACCTGGCCTCCAAATTCACTAGATCCCTCTTCAAAGTCCCCCCACTAACAACATCCTGTTGGCAGACAGGAAGACGATGTCCCTGATGAGTCACAAGAGAAGCAAGGAGGACCTGCACTTTATTAGGAAGGTGGTCATAATGTTATGTCCCTTAACGTTGGTTGTATTTTTTAGGTTCTTCATTTTCACAGTGAGGTAGAAAAAGCAGTTCCTCACTTGCAGACAGTTAGCTTTTTAAATAAGGCTGAAGTCGGAGTCACCTGCAGATTCATCTCCGGTGAAGAAGCACATTTAACCACCGTGTTGGGCTCCTGTCAGTTAGTATTATAGACGCTTTGCCCAGCCTTAGGAAAGCTGTGTTCACGTGGAGTGCGATCGGCCGACTCGGTCCGGCTGCAGATTGCCTCGATCATTCTCAAAGACTCTCATAATAGAGCATTTGTTTTCCAGCGGGAGAAGCTGAAATGCAATCTGAATGGGTACCGGGAGGGTTCGCGCTAACGTGCTTTGCTCGCGGCACAATCTGTGTTACTAGATGGCAGCGGCAGCCGGAGAACTAGTGATCAAGACATTCTTGCAGTGGGTCAGGAGAGTCTGAGGCCGTGCATTTCTTGGAGAGGGAACTGTCGTAAAATCCATCCAAACCATGTGATTCCACCAGCAGATCTTTGCCGAAGCAGGGAGTGACAGCCAGAGCAACTTTTCTCCACAAAAGGTTTGTGAGTTGAAAGTTCAAACTGGCTTCCAGGCTAAGTTAGGAGTTAATTAAATACAGATTACGTGTTGGTCAAGCTGAGTTCTTTGACAGCCATGTGAGAAAAGAGCCAAGCTTAGAAGATGTTTTCTTAATCTCATGGGGTTGTAACGAAAAACCAGCGTAAAACAAAATCTAATGTTCTTCCACACAACCTCTTTGCGCTGGCTCTACCCGCTGCTCTGTAGCTGACTACTCTCCACCACAGACGTGTTTATTCCTCTTCTTTGCCTTAGATTAGTTAAGCTGTCCGTGGCAGAGTAGCAACAAGGTTGTTTGTGATGCCTGTATGGTCGGAAGGAGGACAGCGAAAGGCTTGATAGCTCCATTAATGTTCCTTTGGTCTTCCATTTCCAGGCTGCGCAAGCACTCTAATGTGCATGAGTGTGTGTGTGTGTTTCTAGAAAATTGAGGCTAAAAAAAAAAGTCGGTTGAAAAGCTAGCGTGACAGTGCATGTGTGTGTTTACTCGTATTATTCGCGTTGTGGGGACATAAATCTGTTTACAGTGTCAAACCGAGGGGATTTGCCTCCATTTTTTTGGGGGGGGGGACAAAGAGAAAGCAAAAACATTGTCAGGTTAAAGCTGTGTCTGTGTGGCAGCGTGATGAGGTTTAGCTGCATTGACATTCTGCTGGGAAAATCTCCCAAGATGTCTCGATCCGTTATTTGAAACCACATATGGAGGTGACAGACGCTTTACGCCACAGCCGAGTACAAAGGCTTGTAAAATATGCACCACTTGGCACGTGTGTATGAAGTAGAATATACAGCGATCAGGCATAACATTAAGACCACCTTCCTAATTTTGTGCAGGTCTCCCTTGCGCCTGCAAAACAGTTGTGACTCATCAGAGAATGGACATGGACCTTCTGAGTTTTCACTTGCAGTTTCTGCAGTCTACCATCTAGACATACAACCATTCACACAACAATAGTACATAGCAGGAGTGGCATGATATGGCCTGAGGAGAGGGGCCTCTGCGAATCATCCCACATCAGTTTGGGATCTAGTGAATTTGTCCTGTTCTTCATGTTTTTTTTAGAACTTCCTAAACCATTAGTGTGTGTATCCTGCTAGGGAGTGGCATTGCTATGGGGTGGGGGTGCCTGGTCTGGTCTAGGTGGGTGGTACATGTCTAAGTAACATCCACATGAATGAATGCCAGCAGAAGACTGAAATGTCACAAGATGGTTAATAATGTTTTTCACTTCTACCGTCAGTGGTTTTAATGTTGTGGCCGATAAGCGAACAATCAATACTTAATGACGTTTTGAAGATGAAGAATATACTTACCATACGCAGAATTGACCAGGATTGACATTTTCAGTTTTGCTGGCTTGTGGCAGAAATGTTTCTCATATATTTTTATTACCAACATACAGGGCCATGATTTTTTTCTTCATTTCACCGTATGTGTGGCAGCAGAATCATGAATAATTTGACACTTTTCTGACAGCAGTGGACTGATCAGGCAACCTGAAGGTCCTGGCTGTTCAAGATAAGGTCAGTGAAGAAAAAAAAAAGGCAGACTGCCCAGTCGGGGAGCTGGACTGTTTTTTTTTTTTTTTAAGAACGTCAGAGCTGCTGAACCAAAAAAAAAAATATCCTCCACTTCAGCTTTACAAGAATACTCCTCAACGAAGTTACCAACTCTGCAGTGGAAGCTACGCACTTTATGCGTGAATGCTGACATCTGTGAGATAGTTTGTGCAGTTGTCTTGTGTTTAGCTGGTGAGGTGGACTAGGGGCTGGTTTGTTTGGAGTAATGGCTGACACCTGGTTGATTGCTAACTTATATCTAGAGGTGTCTGAGGACTCTTTCTCTCTTCGGTTTGGCCTAGCTGAGTGCTTCGGTCAATATTCATGCTTCATTTCTAGCATTCACAAGCTACAGACATTTCTGATTTACTGCCTAGTCAGTTTCAGTAGATTTACTCCAAAAGACTTGTGTGTGGTCTCAACATTTTTGTCCTTCCATGAGTTGGGTCATGGCAAAATAGCTTTATGCAGTAATTCACAAGAGCTTTCAAGGCATCATTTCACATAACGTAGTTGTTCGTTTAATGTCTATCTAGCCGAGCTTAATATTGTTCGGAAGCCGCCGAAAAGCGAAGCCAACAAGCGCCAAAGTGCTTTCAGAAGCAGCTTTTGGCTGCCTCCAAAAGTGATTCAGCCTTCATAGACCTCCATGTTAAAATGTCCAATAAACGAGCGTATGGCCTGGTACACGTGGGGGTAAAAGGGGACCTGACTACCCAGTACCCAAGTAGAGAGCGGGTCTGTGAATTTTTTATTTATTTATTTCGCTTCGTGCACTGGTGTCCATAGGGGCCTATTGTACAAAAGTGTACAGGGCCCAGAATTTAGTGCTACGCCCCTGCTGCTACAAAAACTCTTTTGTTCTCTGTCGCTAACTTCCCAATCATTCACTCATCTTCTGTAACCGCTTGTCCTGTGAAGGGTCATGTGGCTGCTGGAGCCTATCCCAGCTGTCATTGAACGAGAGGCGGGGTACACCCTGGACAGGTCTCCAACACAGAGAGACGGACTCCCACTCCCACCCTCAGAAGGCCCATGCCTGTTCCCTGATGAGTCGCAACTGTTTTGGAGGCACAAGGGAGACCTACACAATATAAAGAAGTGGTCAGTGGTCATAATGCTATGCCTGATCGGTGTATATGGTCAACGCGTTGGACGACGTGGTTGCTGTATTGAGGCAAAAATGCATGCTGTTTTTTTTTTTTGTTTGTTTTAAAGAATGGATGTCTATGAGAACAAGCTTCAAACCTGTAGCTGAGCTGTTTGGACAGAATTACTGTCAGCATCCAAGAATTGAAATGGCAAACAATGCTGTATTTAGTCCCCATTTAGCACTGATGCAACAATGCAATTCTACCCCCGTCCCTCTGTTCCAATTTGACCATCTGTGTAAACATTAATCACTAATCTAGCATGATAAAAACCACTATTCCCTCACCTCGGCATCTGCCACGGCGGATGATTTGTCCCTGTCTTTAACAAAGGGTCACATTCACGAGCGACATGCACATCTGAAGAGGGATCACAGATCTGCATCACTCTCAGATTTTAAATGCGCCACTCACTCATTAAAATAAGTAAGGAAAAGGACAGACAGGATGACAGCGTCTGAACCAGTCCGCTCCAGCTCTTCACGCTACGTCAAGCCCCACCGTGCGGCTTGTCGTCGTAGCCGGGTTCCCGGGTTACGCCGTCCTTCCCATTCACAAATATGCCTCGTTCCTCATTCTCCGCACCGCTCGTCTCACAAGCACCCGCCCGCCACTCAGCAACACCTGCCACATGATGACTCGAGACCCCCCACTAGGCCTGGCTCAGACACCCTCCCGCAGAGCTTTCTGTCGGGAGCTGCTCCAGTCTTGGCTGGATTTTGTGATTGGCAAAGTCTCCTCCAGCTGAGGCACCTTTTAATGCTGCAATAAAGATGTTGCATAATCACATTGGGGACTTTAGTTATACTAGAGGGTGGGTTATAGCTCCCAGCTGAAAGATGCACACTGTGTGCCAGTTTGTTGCACCTTTGTACCAGCGAGAGATTACTTACTGCACACGGGTTGTACACATTCATTTAACAACTGAAGATTTATAGATTAAGGTGTTATATTAAGAAATAATTTGTAATATTGAATCAAAGTCTTATTGGCCATGTTTGTATATTTGGATTTTGGATTTAACACAACTCCACTCAGGTGAAAACAACATTTTAAAGCATATGGCATGCGCTACTGCATCTAGATAACTAATTGCCACTTACACTTAAAATAGTAACCACTGTTTTTTACAATCTGGACCTTATTTCTGGCATAAAACATGATTTTTTACTCACCCATATAACTTTTGTCTCATTTGTAATCGTTTGGGAGACATTTAGATCTGCAAATATCCATATAGTGGGAGTGAATGGGGCACCGAAACGCAGCCTCTAAATAACGCAAAAGAAGAACGCGAAACTCATTCATTGCATCAATATGTCGTTATCGTACACTAGTGCTAGGTTTTTGCAACATGGCTGAATATTTTTCCGATTCTGAGGTTGTGGACGAACCGTAGAAGAAGCAAATTGCAGGTTAAATTACGTCAAGCAGCTGTGTGCAGCGCACAGAGATGACATCATCCAGGTCAGTAGGTCAATCTACAGACCCTCGATAATGATAACAGCTAACTCCGGACTCAACAGGACAAAGAACTAGCATGTCATCACAAAATATTGGTGAAATGAATGAAATCGTGGCAGATACTGCGTTATTAGAGGCTGCGTTTCGGTGCCCCATTCACTCCCATTATATGGACGCTGATCTAATTATCTCCTGAATGACTACAAAAATAGTCACAAAAGTTATATGGGTGAGTAAACAATCATATTTTACACCAGAAATAAATTCCAGGATGTAAAAAACAGTAGTTCACCTTTAATGCATCAAAAAAAAAAAAAAAAAAAAAAAAAAATTAGCAAGGAGCATTATGTTGCAAAAAAGGACTTTGAATGCAGATAGAGCTGTAAGTGTATTTTCTTATATTGGCTTTTTTTTACTTTAGTAGAGGATCTGAATACTTTCAGAAAGTGTCGGCACACGCTGTGTAGTTTTACCAAGTGTGGGACTTGAATTTCTCCTCATGCCCAAACAAGTGTGGAGAAGCATAAATGTGCTGCAGCCCTTTCCTACCTGAGCTGCATATAAGCACTCAGCAGGGGACAGCTGCTCGATAGAAGCTCAAGCCTTCTGCTCCAGCCTCTAAAAATCCTCCGCCGGCACAGACTCGATGTCCACGCACGGTAATTAGTGCCAAAATTTTAACTTAAATTAGAATTTTAGATTTTAGTTTCCGGCATTTTAACATGCGCGCCGACGGCCGGTAGTTACAGGTGGAGTGGTCGTAGAGGAAGATGGGGCTCTTCAGCGGATTCCACTTGAGCAAGGGTGCTCTCATGAAAGATGTAAGATTAGAAAAGTGCAGTAAAGTGTTTTTCAGATTGTTTTTATTTTTTTTTTGCCCGACTCTAAAATGGTAAATTGTGTTAAGGATTAGATCCGGACATGTTCTTGGCAAACAGTTGGCGAAGCGCTGAGCGTGATGCACAACTTTTATTGTCAGTGTCCCTTTTTGATGCCACCCATAGGTTTACTGAAGAGCTTGTCGTCACCTTCACCTGACTCCAGACTAATTCCAAAATTAGTGGGGGCCTTTGGGTTGAGGGGAGGGGCCTGTGTGGAACATCCCACAGATACTTGATCAGTTTGGGATCTAGTGAATTTGGAGGACAGGTTTTTTGGGGGTTTTTGTGTGTGTGTGCTTGTGTCAGGATGCAGCCTGGTTTGGTCTAGGTGGGTGCTACATGTCTAAGTAACATCGTACCATGTCTAAGGGCCCGTCCACGCGGAGATGCTTTTTGGTTTAAATACAGATGTTTTGCATCGTTTCGGCCGATCGTCCACACGAATCCTGTAAAGGCATAGCCCTAAAACGCATTTTTCTGAAACCTGGTCCCAGGGTTAAAAAAAAAAAAAAAACGCAAACGCAGCTCTTGCGTTTTTGTGTGGACAGGGAAAACGGAGAAGTGCACTTTGATGATGTTATGGCCACACCCCTCGAGCAACCTTCCACCTCTTATATCCCGCGAGACGTCTCCTAACAACATCGCCAACAATGGTGGACTACATGCTCATGTTCCTGCTGGAGAAGATATTGAGCCTATTATGGTTACAAGGGCTAAATATCATTTCTCCTTATGTTTGGTTTCTTCTAAAGCTGATATGTAAACAGATCTCAAGCTTTATGCACATGCTCCGCCTCTTCCTCTCCGTTTTTGGTGAATTTCTGAAACTGAAACAGCGCCACCTATAGGCCTGGAATATAAAGTAGCGTTTTGAGTCATGTTGAGACGGATCGTGTGGACGCAGATATTCTTGAAACGATGCCAGTGAAAATGGAGGGGGAAAAGATCGTTTTGGTACGTGTGGACGAGGCCTAAGTAACTTCCACACCAATGAATGCCAGTTCTAAACGTTTCTAGCAGAACATTGAATTGTCACAAGATGGTAAATGTTATGCGCTTCTCCTGTCAGTGGTTTTAAATGTTGTGGCTATTCCTGCTGTACAGTTGAACATTTTTTAAATTGGAGTTTGGTGGAGATTGACGCAGCTCCAGAGACTGCAAAGTGCAAAGTAGACAGGTGAAAGCCATTACGATCGTAGAACAGGCCGTACAGCATCCTCCTCCAAACACAATTTGTCCACACAGAGTGTAAACAGGCATTTACCAGTACGTATTACGGGTGTAGTATAATGTAAAAGCAGTAGTGTTAATAGCACAATGTGCAGCAACATTTTACTCTCATTTTACTGCCGTCACACTGGTTGTCCTTTCTTTGCAGACGTAGCTTGTTGTCCTTGACTGTTCGTGAAGCGCAGCACAAATGAATCTTGACACTCTACCAGTCATTCAAGATGCACACGAACACCTCACTACAATCAAAGGCTTTCCTTAAATCAGAAACGCCACATGGAGAGGAGAGCAAGGCGGGGGCGAAAAGTCAAGAAGGAAAAGCAGCAGATGCTCGATGATGAATGAGTATCAGCGTCGAGTACAACACATGAATATGCTCGGCTGAATCCATCCATCTGCCTGCCTCTCGTTCGCTCTATTTGCATTAATTTAATAAAGTTCCCACCAACACGCCGCGCCCGTGTGTGTGTGTGTGCGCGGGTGTTTTCGCAGAGCTCCTGCGAACGCTTTTAACGCGCGGGTCGAGCGGACGGGCATTTCATTAAGTGTAAAAGCCCGACTTTATGGTGATCAATGGCCCTGCTCATCGGTCACCTGGAGTGGCCTAACTGACCGCAGCATCGAGATGGATGAAGGGAGTGCAATGGAGAAAGAAAGGGAGTGGCTGAGATGGAGTGGAAATAGAGAGCGAGGGGGGGTGTTTGTGCTGATGAAAGAAAAGGGAAGTGAAGAAAAGGGAGAAACTGGAGAGATGAGGAATAATGGATCACATCGACCTCCCAACCCCAGTCTGAATAGCTACTTTTACAAAATAGCTTCGGGGGTCATTTCACTTCTGATGAGTTCAAATTATGGAGCACGAGCCCGCAGGGTAAATATATAGATTGTGTAAATGCACATTTAACAATGCATATGCCGCGCACAAGCCGACATAACAGGGTAATTCTCTGTAGTATATGAGGATATTTACAGTTACTTAAGGCCACTGAGGAAAGGTTTCCAGCCCAGTGCTTTTTAAAGCTACTTGTAGCCATTAATTATGTAGATTAAAAGCACTGTTTTCTGAACCTACTTCTTTTTTGTGCTCAAGTGTGTAAAATACATTAAGGGTGGCGTCATTTAAGAAATGTTTCACATCATTGAATTCCAACTACAAATTGTGTTGCCTTAAAGAGGAATTACCCTTTTTTTTTACAACCTGGACCTCATTTATTTCCAATATTTTGTTATGATACGCTAGTGCTATTCCTTGTTGACTCCAGAGCAGGGACGTGTACAGGGGGGTTGCTCAGGTTGCTGCCCACATGTCCTTCATGTTGCCCTTCTGAGGGGGGGAAAAAATGTACGATGGATGCAGAATTTCATGTAGGCCTAGATATAAAAATATTAATCGCAAAGCCTCATTCACTTCCATTCGGGCACCGAAATGAAAGTCAGTAGGGGCAAACTCTGTTTACGTGGCTGCAGCGCTACACGACCAACAGCGGCCCTAGTAGGAGCAGATCGAGGTTGTCGCATAGACAGTAAAAGATACGGTTGTCAGGTGAGAGGACTCAACGTTGTCAGAGAAGGTGAGTTTGTGATGTATAGTAAGACAAGCAGCCTGTTATCACACAGCAGTGACTTGATAGGATATTGATGTAGGGATTTTCGTGACTCAAGTGTCATGAAAACTGCAGTTCCATAAATGACCACTTGGGGCCACTAGCTCCAAGAGTGAATCAATCTCCGTTAATCCCCATTAAAAAAAAAAAAAATGCCCAACTTTACACCAGCCTGGCACAACTCAAAAAACATGAAAAACATCTCAAGGTGTTGACCTGGCCTCCAAATTCACTAGATCCCAAACTGATCAAGTGTCTGAGGGATGATCCACAGAGGCCCCTCCCCTCAACCCATAGGACCCAAAGGCCCCCACTAACAACGTCCTGTTGCCAGACATGCCCATGTCCATTCTCTGATGAGCCGGGACTTTTCAAAACCAAAAGATTTGCTTTTAAATAAATGTCCGTCACCGAACGAGGTAGGAAAATGGTGCCCATGGCCGACTGATGAAATTATATGAAAGTCTTTGCATTTGCAGCATTAAGAACTCAGTGTCTGTTGTGACACCCCCCGGCCTAAGCTGTGCACAGTAAGTGATGTAGGATCCATCACCTGTGAGTCATCTTTCTGCCAGAGACAGGTAGAGTTACATTCAGCTGCCAGCCAGCGAGGTTCAAAAACACATTTTAACACCTACTGCTGAAGGTGTCGCCAAAGAGAACAGAGGTCTTCGACATTGCCCTTTAATCAAAGAGAATGACACAACATGACAAATCCTCAGGAACAAACCTAACTTATGCTGTCGCAGACACAGCACCGCAGTGATGGTGATCAATGGTACTTGAGTATTAACATTTTGTGCTACTGAGTTGAGAAGTTGCTGGATACTTTGCAGAAGTTTTAAGAGACTCATAAATTATACTCCACTGTCACAGATATGAATTACCCAGCCTATCAGAGTTGTTCAGAGGAATAGTCCAAGACCACTTGCAGGAATGAGTACTTCAAAGAAATTGTATTTCTGGCGCAACTTTACCCACTACCAAGGTGCATGGAGGAGGAAATGAAATATTAAAAGGTCAAGACTCCAGCGACACTCGTAGTAGATGGAACAACTTTATTAGACCGACGCGTTTTGGCTCATGGCCTTCATCTGCAAAGGAGATATATTATTCAAATTTAAGCATAAAATAAATATGAAGAAGACTGGCTGATAAGTGCAGCAAACAAAGTAGAATTAAAAAAGAAGAAATGCTTTTTCCAGAATTGATGAAACCTCATGTACTGCGCTGTAATTCCCCCGAAGACCAAGACAAAGAATTGCATTGGCGCGTCCTTCAAAGTGGCCGACTCTCGCGAGAAACCTTCAGAGATCCACCCGTGATGACATTTAAAAGAGGATGAAACATAGGGGACGGAAGTGTCAACGTCCCAAAGTCCCAGTCGCTTCCAAATCTGTTGCAGCCCATTTTGAAAGCGGATCCTGTGTGAACTGGCAATATCCAAAAAGCTTAAATCTTCCATGCTGCATAAGACGGTCGACATTAAGGCCTTTATCGCTCGCAAAACTAAAAATACAGTTTAAATTCTAAACTGCACAACTGATAAAATCTATATATGTAGGTGAAACCTCTCGTTCCAAAGAACAAATCTCTGAATATAAAAGTACCATTAAAAGAAATGATATATCCAATCTTGTTGCAGGACGTCTCAATGACAAGCAACATGACAGCTCATATTTATTATTTTTATTTATTTATTTATTTATTTTATAGGCATAGAAATTATTAATCCCAACCAGAGAGGTGGTGATGTAAATTTTCCCAGCACATTTTCTCTTTAAAATCTTATTTCCAGGGGGTCTGATTACGTTTTTATAACATCTTTTACCAGGTGGCTTTGCAGCATTTTAGATTATATGGTTCCAATTTGGCATTATATGATATTTTAAATAATTTTTATTATACACTTGTGTGTTTTACATGCATTGTTTTACTGCTTTTATTGTGTTTTATTGCACTGTGATATTTTTACTGTTAGCCCTTTGCCGAACATTCCTCTCCTTTGCCGGTCTGCTGCAGTGACAGGTCTGAAACCACATGGCAATATGCCCAACCCACTCTTTTATGGCTCTCCTGGCTAGTATATACAGTATGCATGTGGATATATGTGATTCGTTGGCCGGATGCCACGCCAACCAAGTCCGCTCTACACATGCCCCATTGACTCTTAGTTAGAATTACCGTTTTTTAGTTAATTTATTTTTTTTGTTTTGCTCAATGCATTATTTGAAATGTTATTTGCACGGTGTTTCTTAATGAACCCGGTGACGAAAGAATGAATATTTCCCATATAGAGTATGTGTGCATGGGCTTAATTTTGTGCATGCATCAGATAAACAAAATATGCACCTGCACCCATGGTGGCAGAAGCATCCTCAGCTCCAGTAATGTAGAAGGTATTTGGTACTCTAACACTGGTAACCCTATTTTAAATGAGAGCAATGTGTGGTCACTCCTGTCCGATTCCATTTATGACCTGGAGATGCCGAATTCCAGGAATGATAGAGGGGTTTGATATGCAGAAGTATATCGGGCTGATATACTGTATATCCCAAATGTATGTACTGTAGATGCAGATTGTGATTTTCACTCGGCTCACTGTGCACGCAGAGACAGGCGATCCATCACCGTGTGCATTTCATTGCCTTCATTTTTGTCCAGCTTATGCTGTCATTCCCTGGGAATGCAAATCAAGTCAACTTTCTGACGTGGTGAAATATCAGAGGAGGAGTGTGACCTCCGTGTAACCGAACAGCACATGGAAAGGCTCTGTTTTATCTGCCTGCTGCCAAGATAAAGAGGACTCTCAGCAGGGGGGGGGGGGGCCCTCTCTCCCATCCTGCCGCTGCCATTGTCACTATCCAGCCTCCTAAACGTACAGCAAGGCCAATTAACCTCCCTCATTACCACTGCTATGGGCCTTCCGCTCCAGAGCAAAAGAGCGAGATGGGAATCCGGATGGGGGAGAGGCAGGGGTGTGGTCGGGGGGGGGGCGAGGGGTGTTGATGGGTGGCAATGCAGTAGAGGGAAGGAATAAATCAGCGGAATGAAAAATAAGAAAACGCAATTTGTCACACCATTGTCGGCTTCCTCTCTTCCCTCTCTTCCCTCTCTCCCCTCTCTCCCGATGCACGAGGAGCATGGACTCTCGAGGCGAGGCTTGCGTGTCAGCCCAGCTGCTGCATCTATTTAAATGAGACTCGCAGCTTCATGAAGTGAGACCGCGTCTCCTTTCAATATGCAGCTCTGCAACCACTGTGCATGTCTGGATGAAGAGAGGCAGAGTTGAGACAGGGGGAGGCGGAGAGGGTGATCTGCGGGGATAGAAACAGAATAAACCCATTTTTTGAAGATGCATGAGTAGATTGAAAGTGCGGAGCAGGTCTATTGCCCTAACGGATCGCTGGGATGCATCGGTGTCTACAAAAGACAAACTGTGTTGACAGGAAAAGCCACTGAGTCATTATTCAATGGGGGAAAAAGTGAGAAGAAAAGTCCCTCAGTCACGGCACAGTTTAACTCTTTCATCAGATACAGAAAGTCTTTTGAAGCAGCAGTTCATTAAGAGTGCTGATTTCTCGTTCTTTTGCAGGGATTTTACTTCACATGGCATTTGAATGAAACAGCTGGCGGATTTTATTCAAATATTTATTAGGAGAATCACATATGCCAAAATTTACAATTATGAATACGAGAAGGGGAAAAAAGGGGATTCAAAAGGATTCTTCAAAGCCGCTGAACGTGAACTCCAGCGATTTCAAGCTCTCCGAGAGTAGTCATGTAAAAACAGCTGCGGGGTTAACAGGGTTATCTGTCTGCATGACGTGGAGACTTTTTATTAAAAAAGTTTTCCGTTCAAATCGGGCCACGTCTCTTGGTCGGCTGGTCGGTTCACCACGCCGGGGTTCGGGTCCACGAAATATCTGCTTTTCGGATGACAAATCCAATTGACTTTGGCGATCCTTTGACTTTTCGTCTCGGCCCCCAGAGTTTGACTTTTGTGGTTTGGGTGACACGCCTCTCACACACCACTCATTCATACTTTCACAGGCAATGACATTTACTTTACCCTCTGCTGCGTTTAGCTGCAGCGTTTAGCACTTAGTAGCATATGTTGTGTCTTAGTGCAGCCTTAGAGATATGCAAGCAGTACGGTGTTATTCTTATTTGTTTTTCGGTTATGTGACAGTGTGATGCTAAATCTGCTGGAGAAACCTTTTAATCTGGACACATCACACCAATCAGACCATTATGACCACTTTACTAATATTGCGTAGGTCTCTCCTGTGCCTCCGAAACAGTTGGGACTCATCAGAGAATGGACATGGGTCTTCTGAGGGTGTCCTGTGGTGTCTGGCAGCATAATGTTGTTAGTGGGGGCATTAGAGGGGAGGGGCCTCTGTGGATCATCCCACAGATACTTGATCAGTTTAGGATCTAGTGAATTTGGAGGCCAGGTCAACACCTTCTGCTGTTCTTCGTGTTTTTTTGAGTTGTTCCTAAACTGTTTTTGTGTTTGCATCCTTCTGGGTCTGAGTGCCATTGCTATGGGGTGGGGGTGCCTGGTCTGGTCTAGGTGGGTGCTACATGTCTAAGTAACATCCACATGAATGAATCCCAGGTCCAAAAGTTTCCCAGCAGTCATTGTTATTGACTTTTTCTGTCATTGGTCATAATATTACGCCTGATCAGCGTATTGTGTACATATGTGGTAAATGATTCTTCTGGCTGACTCTCCAGTAACACATTATAGGTCTTATCAGTACAAGACGGATTCCACTTAGATATTGCTGAAGGATTTTGTAACGAGAGCAGATAAAACAGCCAGAACATCTGCTTTGATGAATTTCCCCAACATCTGCTTTGCTTCCCGACTGTCATTCGTTTGGGGATTTTGACTCACGCACGGTAGGAGGTAATTTAAATTAGAAGCGAGAGAGTGAGGAAGAAAAAAAAAAAAAGGTGTTTCCTGGTTTTCCCGGGTGGCCCAGATATGCAGGGCAAAAGATGAAGAGAGGACGACTGAGGAGCTGGAGGTGAATTAGCCTTTGGTCGGCGTGTGATCATCGCCCCTGGGCCTCGACTGTTTACCTGATCAATGAACTCTCTGTAACGGAGTCTGCGCTGTTTATGTGTGCTGAATGCATGCATGCATATACATACGTTCTCTTTATGGAACGTGCTTAACTGTATCTGTGATCCAAAGGAGCAAATCGATGGACAAATGTTTGTTTGTGTGTTGGTGCATGAGTGACACACAGACATCGGGGTGGGGGGGTGTTTTCACACACTCATTTCAATCTGTCTGGCAGCTGTATCAGGCCAAAAGTGGCTGTCACCCTAGGGTGATGCCACCGCTACCTCTGCCTGTCTGTTACCTCTTTTTCATTCAGTAACACGATGTGATACAAGGCACCAGGTCACCTAATACTGGCTAATTGCACCGAATGAAGCGGGTGCGGAAAATGCCATCAGCAAGCCAAATGAGTTTTAATTACGGCCCATAACCAGATATAGAAGATCTGTCAATCTCCAACTCGCTCTGCAACTGGGACGGGCAGGGGTGGGTGGGTGTGAGTCGAAAGGAATAACAGGCCGGACCCAAAGGAAGAGAAAAGATTGAACGGAGGATATGCAGGGGGAAGGTATGGAGGAGAGAGAGAGGGAGGTTATGGGTAAAAGAAGCAAGGGAATTAAGGTGTTTGGCCAGCAGACACATCAGAGAAGCATTGTTCAGGCTATGAGTGCACGCTGAGAGAGTAAAACTCTGCTGCCCTCTAAAGGTTGCACCCAGGAAAAAAAAAATATGGAGGGATTCAAAAAGCAGTACGTGTGCGTCGGTCGGACTGTGTGGCTATGCACAAGTGAGCAGCATGTGTATGTGTGTGTCCTGATTGCTCATAAAAGCGTGAAGCCCTTTGAAGGCAGACCAAGGGATTGGATGGGCCGCGGGTGCAGGGTTGGGTTACCAGGGGGTGGAGAAGGAGGAGAATGGCGATGATGTGAGGTGAGAAGCATGAAGGATGGCCAGGGACAGCAACCAGGAAGAATGGATTAACACACTCGGATGAACCCTCCCCTTACACACACACACCCAGACTAGGACGCACACACACAAAAAGTCAGTGGCCTGCAGGTAAAGCCGGCCCCGGTATCAACTGCAAATCCCACTTTCCCCATCACTTACCTGCAAGTGCTGCAGTGAATAGGCCGCACAATGACATTTAGAACATGTGTGCGGAAGCCTTCATCATAAAAAGCGACTCAAGCCCAAAAGCGGGATGCATTGATTTCCCTCAAATGTCAAGAGTGAATGTTACAATAAAATGGCACACCCTATAAATTCCAGAGGGCACACCTTTCTTTTAAACTGCGCTGAGATCCTACAAAACACAAACCAAGGTTCATAGTTTTTTTGGGGGCAACATAAATAACTTGAAGCACCAACATAAGACCTACAGTGGAAAATGACACGGTGCATGAGGGATCAGTCCTAGACCTAAGCAGAGCACATCTTCTGTAACTGCTTATTCCTGTGAAAGGTTGCTGGGTCTGCTGGAGCCTATCCTAGCTCTCATTGGGCGAGAGGCGGGGTACACTCTGAACAGGTCGCCAGTCTTTCGCAGGGCTAACACAGAGACAGACAACCATTCACATTCACAGGAACACCTACGGCCAATTTAGAATCACCAACTGACCTAATGAGCATGTCTTTGGACGGTGGGAGGAACTCACGCAGACACAGGGAGGCTAAGCAGATCTTTTATTCTGAATTTTTAGCTGAATTCTTTGAGTTTTTATGTGATTTAGTGCTAATCCTAACAGATAAAGATAGATCTTAGATCGTATACTAACCTACGGCATAGAAACTGAAGGTTTGACAGTGTTTACTCTTTTGTCCAACCATTTCCTCACAACATTTGAATTGACAATAGTTTATATAGTTAACTAGTTTAATAGTTAATATTTACCTCAGTAACATGTGGCAATGTTTTGGACAACAGCAACCAAAACTGAACTCCGACACAAATAGATTATTTTGTTGACAGCACTGCAGCATCACTTAGTAAAACTCTTAACTCAGCTGCCCCTCTGAAAAAGAAGGTCATTTATCGGAGAAGACTAGGTCCCTGGTATTATTCACAGTTGCGCAGTTCAAAGCAGGCAGTCCGAAAGCTCAAATAGCCTGGAAATATGGTTTAACAGCTCGTAAAAAAGCTCTCCGTAATATTCATCACTAACAGAAGAACACAACAACAACCCCTGATTTGTTTTCAGCGCTGTAGCCAGGCTGACAAAAATTTGCAGCTCTGTTGAGCCATCTGTTTCTTTTAGCCCTCAGTAGTAATGACTTCTTGAGCTTCTTTACTAATAAAATTGTTGGCATTCGAGAAAACAGATGTAAGTACAGTGGCATTAAAAACTCCTGTAGGACCTAATCTATACTTGGAATCCTTCTCTCCAATAGATCTTTCTAAGCTGACTTCAATAGAACATCTAAACCTTCAACTTGTCTTCTTCATCCCGTCCCAGCTAAATTGGTCAAGGAGGTTTTTCCAATTCTCAACACCTCCATATTTAACCAGATAAATGTACGTTTATTAACTGGATATGTGCGTCGGTCTTTTAAGATTGCTGCAATTAAACCTTTACTTAAAACCCCAGTCTAGACCCAGATGTTTCAGCCAACTATAGACCAATAGCCAACCTTTTATTTCTAAAATTGTTGCTAAACAGTTGTGTCGGTTCATTTTAGTACAGAAAAAGCTCTGGTTAAAGTTATCATTGATCTCCTCATGGCTTCAGACAATGGACTTGTCTCCAGGCCAGCTGACAGACTTGCCTGGGCCCGGGACAAGATCATCGTGCTTGTCTCTAGACATCTTAGTGCATTTGACACTACTGATCACAATATTTGACAACATAGACTTGAAAGTGTAACCAAGACTAAATTAACTGCATTAGACTGCTTTAAATCTGTCAGACCAAATCCAGTTTGTCCATGTCAACAATGATTCTTCTTCTTTTACAAAAGTAAGTTATGGAGTTCCTCAGGGCACTGTGCTAGGGCCAATACTCTTCACATTATTAATGCTTCCCTTAGGTTGTATTATTAGGAAACATGGTATCAACTATCATTGCTATGGAGGTGACACTGCTCTATATTTATCCAGGAAACCAGATGAAACAAATCAGCTGGTTAAGCTCCAAGCATGCCTTAAAGACATAAAGGCTTGGATGACCTGTAATTTTCTACTCTCAAACTCATACAAAACAGAAGTCATTATGTTTGGCCCTAAACATCTCAGACATTCATTATCTAATCACTTAGTTTTTCACTTAGTTTCTTTGGATGACCTCCAGCGCTACTGTGAAAAGCCTTGGTATTATATTTGACAAAGATGTGTCATTTAATTCTCACATAAAGCAAGTAACCAGGACTGTCTTCTTTCGCCTGCATAATACCGTCAAAATTAGGAACATCCTGCACCAGAGTGATGCTGAGAAACTAGTTCATGCATTTGTGTCTTCCAGGCTGGATTACTGTAATTCATTACTGTCTGGCTGTCCTCATCTCTCTATCTCTTCTTTGGCTTCCATTAAACATACAAGGCCCTTTAAGGCCGACCTCCATCAGGCTCCTCTCCTGTGGGGCCATCTCCCAGTTTGGGTTCAGGAAGCAGACACCCTCTCTACTTTTAAGGTTATGCGTAAGACTTTCCTTTTTGATAAACCTCATAGTTATGGCTGGACTGAACCATCCCTTTGATATGTTACTATAGGCATATGCTGCTGGGGACGATTCTCTGCTCTCTTCTCTCTTGCACCAAGCTCCTATCCTCTAATTTCTTATTTCTGGCATTGAGCTCCTGTCCTCTAATTTCTTATCTAATGTCTCTATTACTAGTCATGCAATTCTGGTACTTCTATACTGTTTAGCATGTTAACTGCTGTGTCTGTTTCGTTATCACAGTTACTCATTGCGCGGCTCACGAGCCACACGCGGCTCGTCAAGCTATAACTGGTGTCTCGCATGGTAGCTTACAGTATCACACTGCCACACAATCCACTATTTACCGGCAATGCTACTTAAACTGCCATCTCGTGACGATAAGTTGTAGCGCGAATGAAAGTGGCCATGTGGCATTGTTTACAAAACTTGACCTCAACGCATGTTTGCAGGCAGGCGAAGCTCCGCTAGCTAGCGTAAAACACAAAAATGGACCGGTTTTTAATAAAAAAAAAAAAGAGAGAGACAGAAACGAGCTCATTAAAGTAAATCTGGTCTTAATATGTATTGATAAATGTATTGGCCGTGTTATTTATTTATTTGATTTATATGTAGAAATGCACAAAGCTGACTAACTTAGTATGTTGTGGTAAAAGTGGCTCGCCTTTTGATTTTGCACTGCCAATGTGGCTCTTGCTCTGGGGATTTCAGACTGTTTTTCGTAAAGCATTTTGAGACAATTTGTATTGACACTATATAAATTAAACTGAACTAAATTGAATTATCACAATTTAATGAATCTGGCAGCATTTGGCATGTTGATTCATCCCTGTGAATTACAGCCAGTCCAACCACACGCAGTCCTAGGGAAGCACATTAGTTTTTTGAGATTTAAATGCTCAACAAATTAAATCTAGAATACTCTAGTGAAATAGATCAAATAATAAAAAAAAAGGCATTTTCAATTTCTCTGAGGTCAAAGTTTGATAGATTAGTGCGTGTGTGTAAAAAAGATGCAATTAAACCACCTGTCCGCTTTGAGGCAAAGGTCAAACTTCACAGCATGCGACAACACTGTGTCAGTTCCATGAAGACGAGGCTGATGAATGCTCAGTAAGAGTTCTCCCATCATCTCTGCGCCTCCGAAAAATAATTACATTTTTACATTTTGTTCTCCTCCGTGGCGTTTTCTCTGCTGCACTTGCCTTTGAGGACACCACTGGCAGGCTGAATCTGACTTGGCATTTTTGCACATGTTTTCCACTGTGGCGCAGCAATCACAAGAAATATTGGACCGCGCTGAGTTGGAATGGGTTTATTTTGTGTTGTGTGCCAATGTTTGTACTCCGTTACATTTAATATAATCAAGCATTTCAGTGAAAGGAAACGAAATGAAAGAATTTTTGTTTGGGTAGAAGATGAAGTTTTGGATTTGTAATGCCTGGATTTGAGATGATTGGTAAAATAATGTGGTCTGAATATGTCACATTTGGCATCTAAACTCGTCAATATATAATATTTAAATTGATATGTAGTCATTGTTTATTTTAAGCAAGATTTCTTATCTCTTTAAAACTTGCCTTGCACATTAAATTTCAATAGTTTTTCTCAATTTTATTCATATGGCATCAGTAATAATACAGATTGCTCTGAGACGCTTTACAGAACCCAGAGCCTGAAACCCCCCAGGAGCAAGATGAAGACAAAAGGCTTATAAATCTCCGACCTTATCAGAACAAATTAAAACGTGAAAATGCCATAGCTACCAGTCTCTGATTTCTCTGGTCACTGCGATCTGTAAAAAATTGATTAGCTTCATTTGTAAGGCAATTTCCTCTGAACGAAGGGCAAGAAATGAAAAAGCAGGACCGGCACGCACACATGCACTTAACATCTTAAGAAAAAAAAATATGAAAGGATTGTTTGAATTATTTTTTTAGATGAGGCATGAATTTCCACAGCAGACAGTTTGTAATCAATTGCAATTAGGTCCTCTGCTGCTTTTTTTGGGACGTGTCAGCTCCGAGACGTGTCAGACGACGGAGCAGTACAATATTGAACTTGGCTGGGAATCCATTATCAACATGTGCAGGACTGGAAATGTGACAAAACTGTGATTTGATTGGATTAAAAAAAAGAAAAGAAAAAAAAAGAAAAGAAGAAGACTGGGGTGCCAAAGTAGAAGTCGTTAGTGATCAGAATACTTGCTGCTACATTAGTCTACAAATAGCTCCGACACTGAAATCAGATTTTACTGCAATTCAATCACATTGTCAACCGCTGCCTTCGTTAATATGATATTTAAAGAAATTACATATTCAAATTGGATTCATTTGTGCAGTCGTTTTCAAACTGACCCCATTTTACGATTGATTTGTTCAGCATGTCTTTGGTTATTTAACTTTAAACGTTAAATAAGCTTTAACATCAGAAAGGTGCACGGCGTGGATTAATTCCTCCTCAGAATATTCTCCAGTCCTGTTATTTCATTTGCAGTGACTCAGTATTCCCCTTTTGTGTTAGTAAACACGATGAAGTATGTTTAGGTGGGCGGGGCTTATCTGGAGGCAAAACAATCCATAGGAATACGTTAGTTCACATGGACTAGCAGCTTCTGTCAGCTTGTTTTTTACAGTGGTAGAAGAAAACGTGATTTTTTTTTTTTAAATATTGTTTATGAGCTGAAGTTCTGCCTAGCTAGCTGCAAAGCTCGAAAACAAATCTTTATCAGGCTTGGGTCCTTGTGAACAGCACAAGTGGCTACGTCTTGACAGCTAACTGCACTAGCATGGCTAGCTAAGTAACCTACATCTGGTATCTGTCAACTCTAAAGTTAACAGTGATTGTTACACAGGCTAATGGCTAAGACACTAACAGAGTTAAGCAAAATGTTGTTAGCTTTAGCAAAAATATGAGTTAACTGAAGCTTGCTATCAAACTTCGAACATAACTCATTGTTCTAATGTTAGCTAACTTTTTAGCGCCAGCTAGCAAGTGTTGTTTTGTAAAGGCACACACAAGCATTTCTGATGATCCCATTGGTCAGAGATTTCTTTTTGACTCCGAGTGGGGGCAGGTGTGTGATAGCAAGATGACACAGCAAGATGACATTTTGATAACGGTAGCTGCTGTGTGGTTCTTGCCTCCAGCTAATCGCCGTGCGGAAGGCCGTAAATCTGATTTCAGCTCTGTAACTGGTCGCTATGTGAGCATTTTACCTTCTTAGTCTAAAGGGGAAAATACCTGACTGGCTGCTTAAATAAATAAATAAATAAAATCATTATTTTCACGTTATGTCGTTATTCATAGTTAATAATTAAAAGACGGCGGACTCCCTCACGGCTCTGTGGCCACTGCCACCGGTCATTCCCGAGCAAAGGTGGATCAGAACAAGCCCTAGCTGCCGGTCGCAGGTGTACAATTCGTCACTGTTGTTTCCATGGCAACCAGCACCACATTGTCCATCCGCCTTCGTTGCCCCCACCGCACACAGAGAAATGTATGGGTGTCTTATTGTCATGAGCCTCTCCGGAGACTCTCGCTCGTCTCTCAAGGGCATCCTTTAAACAACTGTCCTTTTTACGCTCCTTTACACGCCTCCCCACTACTTCACAAGTGAAGACCATCAATCTAGCCATTTACTTTAACTTTATTTCTCACTCCATTAGTTTCTAGGACACACAGCGGCACAAAGAGAGAAAATGGGGGGGTGGAAAGACAGAGAGTGTGAAAAAATGAAAAGAAAGTTTGGCTCCTCGGAGAGATAAAATGTAATTTCACAGTCAACTTGCTGTGATATATTATTTCACAACAATGAGGTGTGGGCTGATATGAGCCCTGCTTGGCACCTGTACGGAGCAGTTAGAACATCGGCGATGGCTCTCTGGAGAGATTGGTCGTCCGTGTGTCTGTGTGTGTGTGTCAAGTCTAAATTATCAAAAAAGAAAATAAAATCACCTGAATGGAATTACCAGGAGGGTCCAGCCCAGTGGGTTAGAGTGAGCACAGTCAGTTGTGAAACATAAACAGTCATGCTACATGTACAAGAAAATAAAAGAGCAATTTTGTTTAGAGTTATTTAATATCAAATAATATTTCCACTCTGTGATTTCACGCCTCTGTGTGTTGGGCTTTAGTGGGAATAAGCAGTGTAACAGCAGGTGGAGATAAACCCAAGGAGAGAGGGGGAGGGGGGGCGAAATCTAATTCCCTCCCATTCTTCACAAGTTTGAAGCGAAACAGATCAGTCAAATGAAAGAATCTAAACATCGTTCACTCTAGTAGCTGCACTCTCTCTCTCACACTGTTATCCACGTACATGCTATGGCACTGATAGATGCCTCGTGCTTCATTAGCCGCAGTCCGTCCTGGGAATCACTTACAAAATATCAAACAGCTACGACCAGAAGCCTAATGAGGCAAACAGCAGATGGGATTAGTTGCGCCACGTGAAGAAACAGTCTATTTTTAATTCAAAAGTAATAATCAGCTTACACCTGCTTCCTGCTTCTTTTTTTTTTTTTTGTCTGTCATTTGGCGAAACATGCCAAACATCAACGATCAATATCAGTAATATTTAACAGTCAGTATATTATCAACACCAGGTGCAACGAGTGTTCCTGGTGTAATCTTATCTCTTTTTCTCACAGTTTGCTGTGCTTCTGAAATTGGGACACCAGCCCCAGCACCTGCTCCGACGCCATGATGACCTTGTTCTGCAGGTAAAGGCCGCTGTTTTTAGACGTCTCGTTCAGGAAGTAACGATAGTTCACCATGATGCCGCAGGAGTTCGCCGCGCCCCTGGGGCTGGTGTCGGCGTGCCAGTTGAGCCGCCACATGACGGCGCCGTTCTGCAGGTGGAAGTTAGCCACCGGGTTGAGGGCGTAGCCCCGCCTCTTCTCCCCGTACAGGTACCAGGCGCAGAGTCGCATCAGGACGGGCTCCAGGACGCTGGTGAGCCTCTCTGAACGCATCCACTCGCTGGTGCTGATGAGCTTGCGGAGGGACTCGACGGTCTGCGCCCCCGGGGCGGAGTCGGTGGCCTGTTCCACCTCCTTCCACTCCTGTTCGGAGAGGAGGTCAGTGCCCCTACCCTCCTTCCTGTACTGGCTGAGCAGGCCTTGGAGCCAAGAGGAGAAGCCTGGGATGGGTGACAGGCTGGAGAACTGGCCCATGTGGGGGAACTCACTCTGGAAGACAAGAGGAGAGGAAGAGAAAGGTTAAATGTTAATTCAATACGAACAAAAGGCTAAGTCTCATCCTTTTAATTAATTCCCCTTCTTTCCCGGAAGCTATAGCTGGTGTCAATGTTTTTATGATTATGAACAGTTAATACTCACGGTGAAGATATAATTAGTACATTAAGTAAGTATTGAAACATACACAGATCAGGCATAACATTATGACCACCTTCCTAATATTGTGTAGGTCTCCCTTATGCCTCCAAAACAGTTGGGACTCAACAGAGAATGGACATGCTGGCCTTCTGAGGGTGTCCTATGGTGTCTGGGAACAGAATGTTGTTAGTGGGGGGGTCTTTGGGTTGTATTCGTTGAGGGAAGGGCCTCAGTTTGGGGTCTAGTGCATTTGGAGGACAGGTCAACACCTTGTACTGATCTTCGTGGGTGGCTGCAAGGAGTGTCATTGCTATGGGGTGGGGGCGCCTGGTCTGGTCTAGGTGGGTGCTACATGTCTAAGTAACATCCACATGAATGAATGCCAGGTCCAAAAGTTTCCCAGCAGAACAAGACGGTTTAACGTCATTCACTTCTCCTGCTGGTGGTTTTAATGTTGTGGCTGATCGGTGCAGTTGTGCGCGTTTGCAGTCGTGTGGTAGCTGTCTGCTAGTGTATTCCTTTAGCATCTGTAAATGAAAGATAAATGTCGAGAAGCAACGGTGTGCGTTCGAATGGAGCAGTCATCTAAAGAGGAATGTTTGGGTGAAGAATTCTCGCATTTAAGGTTAAAAAAAGTCCCCCTTTTCCATTTTCTGTTTTACAAACACGGCGCGCTGAGTCTTATTTATGCAAAGACAATGCCAGAATTGCTTCAACCTGTCATAACCGGCTGGAAGACAAAAGAATATACACAAAATAAAAAAAAAGGCAGCGTAAGGGTAAGACACAAGAAAACAAGGCAGAGAGAAAACAAGAGGAGCCGAGATTTGATCTCCGCTAGAATATAAAGGGCACCGGCTTTGCAACAGTGAGAACAGAATAGAGAGATGAACGCGTAACCTCGACATCAAACCAAAAATCTCGTTTGAGCAGGTGCTCGCACAGGACTTTGCTCGGGCCTTTTGTTCGTCAGACAGGGGAGGCATTACAAATCCACTCCACCGCTTGACCGTCCTGCCCCGCTGACGGAGATGGATGACTCCTTCCCTCCCTCTTATTCTATCCTCATCCTCCTCCTCCTCCTCCTCCTCCTCCTCCTCCTCCGCTGTCCCTTGCCTGCTCACCTTTAATACCTGCCTTCTTTTCTCAGCACCGGCTCCCCCGTCCGTGTCCCCGTGTCGCCTCGGCCACCCACACACACACGAGTCAGTTGCCCACCTGTCTCCTGAGCTCTCCTCCACCCCACTACCCCGCTCTCCTTTCGAAGAAATACTCCCTCCCCCGGCCCGTCTGTGTTCTCCTGCGTCTAGGTTGATAAGTGATGGAGCAACGTGGCAGGCGGAGGAGTGAAAGGCTGCCGATGAAAGTGGAAACGTCAGACAACCCCTGGAGGAACACGCTGTTGTCTGTCTGCCTGACTTCGCAACATTGTTTTCCTTTCTCCCTCCTTGATTTCACCCTCCTTTCACTCCAGAATCAAGCCTTCTCGCTTTGCGCGTCCCGCTGCTTCTCACCAGACTATATCACGATCTCGCCTTCCTCTCTCCATTCTCGGCTTTTAACTGTCGTCTCCTCACACGTCGAGAGCAGACAAGGTTGACAGAAAAAAAAAAAAAGGGTGAGATGGAAATGAGGACAGAGGCAGTAATAAAAGGAACCGGGGAGGGAGGACAGAGTACAGGGGAAAAAAATAAAAAACAGGGAAAAGAAGCAGCCGCGGCAGAATTGCGCTCCAGGGTCCAATCTACAAAGACAAGCAAGACGTCCTCTTTTCACCTCAAATCACGACTGTGACCTTTTCTTTTCCACTCTATCATCTATCCGTCATCAGAGTGGTCCCCGTGTGGCTGTGCTGTTCCTCTCCTCACCTTTTATGTAAGGTAAAGCCCTGGGCTCTCTGCAGAACCAAATTCTGATACTGTATGCTCTTTCCCAGGTAAAGCATTGCACTTACACTGTCAGGGTCGAGGGTACAGTTCCCGCCGGGATCATACAAGTTTGCACTGATGGGATGTCTTGTGCAAGGTTTAAAAGTTATGGACTCATGGATAATGCCAAAATGCAATAATTGAATTGAAAAAACAGAAGTGTAGTCATACTTGGACTCTCTGTAGTAGAGAGTTAGCAACATAGACCCTACAGCAACGGCCCTATATCAAATTAAATCAAGTCTATCAATTAACTTATAACAAAGTATGTAAGTTATAGCATGGTGATGATTAAAATCCCAGTTAAAACCCCTTTTAAAGCTACAAACGTAACTATCTTGTGCCTCCAAAACAGTTGGGACTCATCAGAGAATGGACATGGACCATCTGACAGTGGTGGTCCTGTGGTGTCTGGCAACAGAATGATATTAGTGGGGCCTTTGGGTCCGAGGGGAGGGGCCTATGTGGATCATCCCACAGATACTTGATCAGTTTGGGATCTAGTGAATTTGGAGGCCAGGTCTGTTCTTCATGTTTTATGAGTTGTTTAAGAGTGTCATTGCTATGGGTTGGGGGTGCCTGATCTGGTCTAGGTGGGTGCTTCATGTCTGAGTAACATCCACACAAATGTCAGATCCAAAAGTTTCCCAGCAGAACACAAGATGGGCAATGCCTTTTACTTACTGTTAGTGGTTTTAATGTTGTGGCTGATCAGTGCATCGTTCCCTTGTGTTGTTGCATGTTTCAATGTTTAACGTAAGGTCGGATTAAGACCTCCCAACGATGAGTGATGTAAACTGGGCCGGTGCCACTGCAAGAATGGAGGCTACGCCTACTTCTGCTCACAACCAGGATTTCACTTCAAATATTTAAATTTTCAAACATTAGTAAATCTTATTTTACCGTATATGCTCTTGCATTGCGTCGAGGGATCAGTACAGATCTCACTTGTGCAGTCTTTGCTTTAGTACAATCTTTAGTAGTTCCTGCTCTTTGCTTTTCAATAGGAGCCTAGAGAAGCTAAAAAGGTATCACGCTTCTGTTTTTACATTATTCATTTTAGCATTACAAGCACAACAGGCTAAGAAGTTGAGACACAAAGTTCTCAGATACAACGTGTCTTTTAAGGCCTTTAAAACCTACTTTCCAGCCAACTCAAAACCACGCTCAGTCAGTGGTATGTTTCCACTAGTGAAAAACCCAATAAGTAAACCACTCACAGCGATCAAAACAGTCCGGTTACATGAATAAATAAAGTTAAGAAGCAGCTTAAACCTGATTTTTATGAGGATATGCTATAAAGAGCAATTTCCCATCTGGTGAGTAGAGTGGCTTTTGATGTTCCATTCAGCGTTCCAATCATTTAACAAGTGCTAGCTGGAGTGGCCCGACATGAAGGGCTCTTTCGTCGTTATTGAGAGGGATTGACAAGATTTCATTACCGCAAGTGCCGCTCCGCTTCTGTGTATATGCATTTACGTGTGTGTGTAAGCAGAACATTTATGATTCCGCTCCAAAAAGTAAACTAAAATCGCTCCTGTCTTAGCTCTAGTTCTCACGAGAATAGCGCTTTAGCAGCTGGGCGACACCTGAAGACAAAAATATTTCATCGCGGAGGAGGAGCTCGAGGAACTGTGCAGGGGTTAGCACCTGTGACTGTCAAGATAAGGTGTTATTAATGAGTTTAACCAAAATTTACAATAAGCATTTTAGTTAGCGTTGAGAACAAAAACATCCCTTCTCCCTCTTGTGCTGTTACCTTGTCGTGGTGGAGAGGGTTGCGTACTTCTGCGACCCTAAGAGCTGGGCTGGGAGGAGCATATGGCTCCTAGCAGGTTCAACCATACCAGATAGGTCTTAGGCAAGGAGCAGGACAAAAGTCAGCAGACTGGCCCTTCAGGTTGGGGTGTTGGGTGTGGCGCTAACAACGCTACCTCATAAAATACGTATTGTTACAGTAACTACAACGAGCAGTCAAGTTAACAGCAGGCCAATAGCAGACCCTGGCCTCCCAAACCCTTTGGGTGACCGCATGACCACTCCTGATAAAAGCCGAATGGAAGCCAGGAGAACAAAGGAGGTTCTACTAGGGCCTTAAAACCAAGATCCGCATTGGGGCACGGAACGTCCGAACCATGTTTGAAACCACCAAGACAGCACAAGTCCTCAGTGAGATGAAGAAGTACCATCTGGACATCCTGGGGATAAGTGAAAGTCATTGGACCGACTTAGGACGTCAAGTTTTGCATGATGGGTCTGTCAGCCTTGATTCAGGGCATGAAAACACTCACACACATGGCGTAGCTATCATAGTCTCCAAGGAGAAAGCCAAAACCTTGCTGGAATGGAAACCATCACCAAGGAGATTACACACAAACATCTGAGATGGTTAGGTGATGTGCTGAGGACGTAGCAAAACCGTATCCCAAAGGTCGCCCTAAAATGGACACCACCAAGGAAGAGAAAACCTTTGAGACCCAAAACCACCTGGTGTAGAACTGAGACACAAGTTCTGAATCAGATAAATCTGTCATGGAGAGAGGCCCAACATGCTGCCAAGGCCCGAATGCAGTGGAGAGAAAAGAGCTTGTTGAAGCTGTATGTCCCATTGGGGTCGAAGAGGAGTAAGTATGTACAAAAACATCCAGCACAGTTTCACCCACCTGCAGTTCTCGTACCACCCTCTTGATGAGGTAGTTGCCCAGCTCCACCCCTTGCAGGCCGGCCTGGGTTGAGGAGATGGAGTAGAAGATGGCCGAGTTTATCTTGTTCACGTCCTCCTCTGACTCGAGGGTGGCGAACTCGCGGACAATGTTCTGTAAGAAAAGAAAACACCTCCGCATTACTCATGCCACGCAGATATAAACCCCTTTGTATTTTAGGCGGCCTTAGCTGAATATCTGCCGCCAGGAGACCCTGTGGGAGCAGCAAACCTGTGGAAATGGCTGCACAATTTGACACCATGAAATAGTCTGAAATGCTTTTGTTGTCAAAACCACCTTTTCATCACTGCAACGAGGAAAGGGAAGATGAAGTGAGCACTGCAGAGGTGCTCCCAGAGGAACGTGCGGTTTAAAGGTCACGGCATTGTTTTTCCACACAGAAATAATCCATTTGTCAGCTGAGAGGAGGAACAAAATAGTAAATCCCAGATGTGTATCTAACCTCTGAGTTGTGGAAAAAGCGGAAACAGGCCATTACAGCAGCCCGCGGCTACTGATTCTAACCTGTATGTTATCGGCGATGTCTTCAGTGAGGGCCACGTGTAGTACAACCAGGGGCTCTCCCGGCATGGCGGCGTGGGTGAAGGCATAACAGCGACGGTAGGGTCCCACTCTGCGCTTTAGGTCAGTCCAGTTCCTGATGGGGTGCACTGCCTCGTACCTGGAACGGGACTTACACTCAGTGACACGGTTTTCAGTCATTTCCGTTTTATTTAAAGATGTTAACATGCTTTGTAATGATAAATATTCAGGGTTATTTCTGATTTCAGACAGAAGTAGGGAAAAGCAGGGTCTTGCATTGACAGCACATATTTTGTAGTTGAAATAACAGTCAGATCTAAGACCAGCTACTTCACTACTACAGCTGACTGCTTAAGTACATACTTGGACAAGTGAAATATAGGTTGGAGTCATGCTACTGGCTTTCAAAACATCACTTTTAACTTTACATAAGAGAGCACCTCCTACGTAACAAGTTTGACCGGTAAACTAGATCACAGAGCTCAGGGTCGTTAAAATATAAGTTCCCCAATTCCACTACAGACATAGATTAAAGTATAATAAACCGTATCCAGGATCTACTCCAATATCGGATCTGCTAAGCACAAAATGCAGGTACACCTAATGGTGGCATGGTCCAAGGCCCTTGAAAGTAAGTAAAACCGAGTTAGTTTAATGTTAACCTCTACAAACAAAGAGAATCTCTCCGCAAGTTTGTGATTTTTGGAACTAGGAGCTTTCTGGTTCATATTTGTGGAGAGTTTTAATTGTCAGAGTACTGACCAACAGTTTGTTTGGAGTGAAAAAGAGGTTTAAAAGCCCGCCATACCCTGTCTGCACGCAACTTGTCACATTTGTCAAGCAAATACTCTGGTTACTAACAACTTGGCGTCCACTGTCCCGTTGTAGATGGCATCTGTGACCTCTAACTCCATTCTTGCGTCCAAAGTGTAACACAATGACTCTGCCTTGGTATCTGTTGTCTTGTCTAAATATATCCAAAGGCAAAGAAGGCCTTAAAGATTGCTCTTTGTCCCAGTCCTCAGACAATAACAAAAGGGTTCCCAGACTGGATTAGTTTTATTACTACAGATCAGGGGTCTTCAACGTTTTCCAAGTCAAGGACCCTCAGACTGATAGAGATGGAACAAAGAGCCCCTACTTATATATATATGTGTATTTAAAGACATTTAAATTTGTGGAAAATTTTGTATTCACCTCCGTCTAATCAACCAGAACTTTCACGACCCCCCCTGCAGTACCTCCATGGACCCCCTAGGGGTCACGGACCCCCTGTTGAAAACATCTGCTATAGATACTATTCTACCTGGACATCACGGCATCTGAAGTTACAGAAAGTGAACACAGTGTTTGATGTATTCCTATTGATCTTGTGCTCCTGAATGTGAGAAATCGAAATAAAAAGCCACAACCCTGCAAACTGTTTAGATGCTCAGCGCTGCGCTCGCTGTAGCCTTGTGAACTGCATTTAAAGATGCGCAGCAATCTCTTTTTCAGCGGGCCTGCTGCGCCGGCCTGCGGTTACTAAGCGGTGAGTGGAGCAAAAAGTCAATTTTCATTCTATGTTATACAACGCGAGAAAGCGAGGGGTAAAGCAGGTATAGGGGGAGCGAGGCGGAGCACGGCGTGGGGTGCGCGACGCGCCTTACTGGCTGATCTTCTGCAGGATCTCGCAGGGTGACTGCCAAGTGATCCTCTCAAGTCGGAGCAGACCCACGGAGAACCACTCGGACAGCAGGGCCTTCAGCGTGCCGTTCAGGTCCTGCGAGGGTTAAAAGGTGAGAGCTTAGCATTAACGTCCAAATCCGGCTGATAATCAAAAAATTCAACACATTCTTTCCCTCAGCTCAGCAGCCGCTCAAGTCTATGAAAGTAAGTCGTATAAGGAAACGCAAGGCCACGGAGCACACTACTGTATATTCAGGTATGTAAGCACTGTGCAGAATGTAATTTTACTGCAGCAATGGAAACGTTTCTTTTATATCTTTTTAAAGAAGTAACGCCATGAAATGTTCTCTGGAGACTGCACCTTTTATATAACCGGATTAACGCAGACTTCGCAACCTTGTGAGCTCTTCGACGGACAGAACTCCCAGCCTGTATCTTACTGCGTGACAGTGAAGTCTCTTAAAGTTTGTCTGCGGGCGACGAACAATGCCACGCCGAGATCTTACACACTGTTCCAGCTGCGCCTGGGTGCCTGTGTGCTGTTTGACTGTTTTCACATTATGAATAGTGATTTGTTCGTGTTTGCATTGGGCATGGAAGGGGCACTCCAATAAACAACTTGCCATTTCAAAGCAGGCCTGTCCTCCAGGAAAAGGTCAGACTTCATTTAAAGCAAATCTCTTGCAAACACACAAACAGGCGCAGACGGTGCACGCGCTCGAGCACATAAATACAGCTTATATTGGCTGTTCCATAGGACGGCTTCTCTTCGGGCTTACTTTAATGCCCGGCTTGTCAATCATAATAAAGGCTAATACAAACAAGCACGACTACAGTCATGGTGTAAAAGCCGCCGGACTGAATATCTCCGCGAGCCGATATCAAACAAGATTTAAAATTCTTCCCCCGTATGCGGGAATATGCGCGAGGCCCTGCATTATTCAGCTCAATGGCTGAGAGTGGAAAATTCTGTGGAGCGAAGAGCAAATCGAAAGTAACCGTCTGGAGGGAAAAAGAAGTTCAGCAAACTTCCATCACTGCTTATTTGATTCGCGTGTTTGTGCTCCCTCAGACTTACAAGCTGCCTGAGGTGAAATAATCTACGATGGCCGATAATCCCAGTTTGACGTGTTTTTTTTTGGCGCGGCACATCAACAACAACGTGCCGGGGTAAAGCCGCCGCCACCGCCTTGGGTAGCCAATTCTCACCCGCACAAAAGGGAAGGTCAAACTGAGGCGTGTATTCCATTGACCTAGCGGAAGATGAAGTCTTTAGAAACGGAAGGGTCTAGCATTCAAAGCCTCGGGTTAGGAGAGAGACGGAGGGGAGGATGGAAGGCGTAAAGAAGAAAATCCTCCATTCCATTAGAAAGAAAATGAAGCAGCACTTTTTGACACAGAAGCTGTATCAATGTGTTGAGGCGCCGATGCCGTGAGCTGATACGGACTGTGCCGTGAGGCTGTCTGAGCTCGAGTTTGAGTTATTTTGCGATTATAGAGGGAGAGGGGCTGCGGTGCTCGGGAAGGAACGGTCCGTCTACCCGTGGCCAAATTACCACTGACTGCCCCAGTGTTTATGGGTCGCACTCAGAGTCTGCCAGCACCTTTACTCCACTAGGCTGCACGCCACTTGTCAGCTTGGCCACGTGTCACCGGGGAAAAAATAGTCACACTGGTACCTTATGTAATCCTGATGAGACACCTAAAATTACACCTAACTTGTCTTACCATCTCAAATCCACTCAGTTTTTGGACAACACGTACGTCCTACATTAAAAGTCACCCAACCAAGAGAGACTAATACCAATCTAGTGTAAAATCTAAAGACATTCTTGCAAGAGAATTTCAAACTTCACTAATCATATATCCTTTCCATTCTTAGCTGATGCTTTAGTTCGACTTATCATATTTCGATTGCCAGGTTTCCCTACCCTGGCATGCACATACCATCAATACAGGTGCTAAAAGCTTCATATTTACCATGACCTTTTCTCGTTTTTAGCTCAAATCAATTTTTGCAATAACAACAATCAAAGATTGCTGGACAACACCAAGGTGGTCAGCGCCGAGCAGAAGCCAGAGCTCCGTAGGTAGCTCAGACCTTTCTACAAAAGCTCTCAGTGAGCCCGGGTTATTGAAATTAAATGCATCTGAACCACCTCACAGCATGAGAGGGAGGGGGGGATAGATATTGAGCAGGAGAGCGGAGACGAGAAGTCCTCTGGCGATCGCGCAGTCACGGCCTCGGAAAATCGCATTACACTATAGGCCTTGACACTTCATAACACATGATTGCCGGGTCAAAGAAATACAAGGACATTTAGTTCTTTTCCAAAAGTAAACTAACTTTAAAAATGATCATAAAGAAGGGAAAAACTTTTCAAGTCTGCTCCCAAAACAGCTTTTATCAGGATTGAGCAAACTTCCATTAAATAGCCTATTACGGTGTCAAGCTGTGGGAAGTCTTACATTTCATATAGCAGCCCAAGCAGAGGCGGAAATTGCTTTAAATTTGACCATCGAACATTGATATTGTGCTTTTCCGATAAAAAATAAAATAAATTAAGCTGTCTTTCTTAATGGTGGGCCTTGGTGTTTTCTATTATGCCTACGTCGTTACGCTACAGGGGCTTTCAGCTTGTAGTCCGGATAAAAGAGCTGCTGGTGGCCTATGATACATAAAAAGCCATTCTCTAGCTTACATAAAGCCAGTGGTCGATTTATAAATCCAGCTTCACGTCAGATCAGTATGACTTCAACTCGAGTACAAAGGAAGTCAGACTGACCAATGACAGACATCAAGCCCAGTGAAAAATTCAGCCTGTAAAAATAAATTAAAGCGGTTTGCTAATGCTTTTGATGCAAAGTAAAGGAAAGAATAATGATAACTACCGAGACTGTTGAGGGACACGTGATTGGCAAAATCAGCAAGCTTAACAATGTTATTTAATTTAATTATTGGGATTAAGTTGTGTGGTTTGAATAAAGATTGATTAGTAAGGATTTTTACTTGCTACAGTTTATGCAGCCCATCTCAAAAATTAAAAGCAAACTCTCAGGTATCGACTCCTGGAACTGGTTGCGAGTCCAATTTTCTCCGCATTAAATGGCCGACTATGTATTAAACTCCTAATAATTAAATATTTCTGCGGTTTTGGGGAAAACAAACCACCAAGAAACTGAATTTGCATTTACTCTGTCAAACTAACTCGGTGCACAGAATAAATATATTCCACGCTGGCTCATTGGTGTGCATGAACCCCGCCACAGCCCTCAAGTGCTGGGCGGAACTGAACACTGTAATTATATCTGACTGCACGCGAATGGCTGATCTTTGAGGTACATGAAGATGGGCTTTTCTCCAAAAAAAAAAAGTGCCATTAAGGGGGCAAGGAGCACGAGGGCCGTGGCGGTGTGATTTCACCTACGCCTTCAAAAGATTCATTCAAAATATTCATTACATGCCTGATTTGCATTCCGCTCTTTCTCTTTGTCGGTGCAGTAGAGCGGCTGTTGCCTCTTTAGGTGCAGAGAGGAAACATTGTTAAGGGGTCTTTTCCTTTTAACACAAGCGCCTTCCAGTAAATGTGGAAGAAAACTCAGATCGGCGCTGTATGTATGCAGAAAATACAAACAAAGTTTAACAGTGTTGTGTGTTTATTCTAACTATTAGCTTAATAAATAGATATAAAGAAATAAAACGATTTAGTGCACAGTTAAGGAACTGGGGCAAAGGTTCATGGCATTCAAGCCGTGTGGAAATGTGAACCATGTGACGCCTGAGTGCGTCATTTGGTGTTGTGCCATACCCAGCCTGTCAGTGCTCTGGAATTACACCACATGCAGCGTCTATATTAGCTCCTGTACCATAAACGCGAGGCGAGCATTTGAGCCATGCGAGCACCCGTAGCAAATGTAAACAAACGTATTACCCTGATGTGCGGGCTCTCGCTAGCTTTGGATGAGATTATTTCAAGCACATCGGCTCGGAGGTCCACCAGAAACTTCACGCCCCCCTCGACTCTGCTTATATGACTGAGCAACTGTTTGTAACGGGGGGTCAAGAAGTACCGAAGCCTGTCCTCAACTTGTAGAATGGTGGCCAAGTCCCGAAGCTGAGAGTCCAACAGCTTCACGGCGAGCTCCGAAGCGCCTTTATGGTCCACCCCGAAGTCCTGCGACAGCTTCCCCAGGAAATCGCGTTTGTCTTCTTTGTCGAGACTCTTGTAGAAGTGCATGAACTCCAAGCTGTTGGTTTCGGGTGGAGGGGGAGACTTGTCTCTCGTTTCGTATGAGGGTAAAGGTGCAACGACTCTCGTCAGAATCTCATCCATACCCGAGACGCCGACGCGATTTTGGGTAGAGTACCAGCGACAACCGTTGACCGCCGAGGCCCCCAGAGCTAATTTGACGACAGTCCGGTGTCGCCAGCACCTCACACTGCTGCGGAAAGCACAGATTACAGGGTGGGATATCATCGCTCGGGAGGGAGCTCAGCTGTCCGTTTTTGGAACCCGCGACCAGTGAACACACAGGAAGAAATCATTTCCGGGTCTCTTAAAGGGACAGTACAGATAGCGCGGCGACTAGAAGGTTAAACTGGAGGTTACACAGCTCTCATTATATATAAAAAAAAACAAAGCAATAAATGCCAATGATTTGAACTGTGCCATGTATGGTACAGGTAAACATGACAAGGTGAAAAGTAATTACACAAGATCATGAAATGCCTCAGTATTTTCAGTTAAATAAAGTTTACACTTGTGGATACACTTTATTGATCCACTAGGGAAATTAGTTGGTCACGGTAGCTTAGTTGCACATAAACACTCTTAAGAACCAAGAATAAAAGAAAGATTAAATATAAGTAAAATAAAAATTGTAAATAAATAAATAAAATTTTCTGAATTGTCATATACAAATATACAAGAAATATCAGATTGATAGTAGCGTCTATTAACATGAATAACATGGAGTTATTCTGTTACAGAAAGTTGAGTTGACAGTTGGACTGAAAGAAAAAAAAAACAATGCTCTAAATATCTGTGACTGAACATGAACAGTTACTTTGAGATATCCATAAGCTGTAGCTATCACTCCAACGCTACCCTGCTAAGGATGGTCAACAGACAAGACACTTTGGATGATTTATGAAATGCATATATTAAAAATTATTTCTTTTTATTTGATCGTTTTGTAAATTTTAAGTAAATGATCTTGCATTTATGTAATACATTTTTCCTTATTGTATGAGGACCCATCATTACATGCCGAGGTGTCCTTGAGAAAGACACTGAACCCGTTTTAATGAATTTCAGTTCCGTGTCTTGCTCGTTCTCATGTTTGCCACTGGTATGTGCGGGTATATGTATCATTGTGCTTTGAGTACCAATATATAGAAATACAAGAAGGTTCTGGGTTCGACTCAGGCTGACGGGGCCTTTCTGTGTAGAGTCTGCATGTTCTTGATATGTCTGTGTGGGTTCTCTTCGGGTACTCTGGCTTCCTCCCACCATCCAAAGACATGCTGGTTAGGTTCATTGGTGATTCTAAATTGGCTATAGGTGTGAGTGTGAATGGTTGTCTGTCTCTCTGTGTAAGCCCTGTGATATACTGGTGACCTGTCCAGGGTGTAACCTTCCTCTTTAATGATGATGACTGGGATAGATGTGTATGACTTATATAGAAATACAAGATCATTTACCATTTACATTCATCTTGAGTGGCTTCAGTGTTAACCCTCTGGTTCTTGGACATCCCACTCTACCTACTGAGCCAAATCTATTCCAAATTAATTTGAGTAAAATCATCTCTTTTCTAAAAATGTGCTCATACATTTATAATTGATCCCTGCTGTCATGTCCTACACATTGCAGCACAGTTACTTTCCTTTTGCCATCTTTTGCTTCTGGGATCTGCAGACTATAACGTCTTTGGCATACACCATTCACCTCTTTGACATTCAACTACACCTTTTAATTAAGGTGAACTGCCTTCAAGGGTTTCAGGCATATGAAGTCTGTTCGTAAGATTCACCCAACAGCTTGTCATGAATATTGTCTCTTGATTTCACAACGAATCAGCATGTTGCCTTTAGCACAGCAAGGCCCAGAATCATATGTCTTTAGAATAAAAACCAAAATCACAGTACTTGTGTTTCTATTACTAGTATCAGCAGACAGAGGTAATTGAAAAAAAACAAAAAAAACATCTTTTGAACACTGCAGGCGATGGTATATTTCTTCCTCTTGGACAGGTATCAAATAAATGCATTAGGGATATATGGTGTGTCATTGCTTTCATTGTTTCATGTTTGAGTACAGGGGAACCAGCATTTGATGGGACTCATTAACATGCCAAACAGCATTTGGCAGATAAATGCATAAAAGGGGAAACCATAAGGCAGATAATGATGCATGTGAATTTGTTTCACCTGTATCTGATTGAGAAGCTGCAGGAGGCCGTTACAGGTACGAACATCAGTGAGCACTACATTACAGTCATTATCTTCCTGCAGAGCAGAGAGCAGAGTTTTACTTAAAGAGTTTTTCATATCACTGACAACTAGCAGCTGACGTGTATTGATTGTTTTTTTTTTAATCCTTCTTAAAATCTTAGTGTTGATGTAATTTGTCATGAGTTGTGTTTGTGCTCAGCATTGAAATTTCTCCTAGGTAGCGATAGATCATATTAGCCTAAGTTTTGCTCTTCATCATCAAATAAAAGTCTTTATTGCACCTATGTATTCATTCTTGTTGGCCTTGTTGTGTCTCTCACAGTGCAGTGTGCTCTGTCAAGAAAGAGCACTGGCAACCTTCAGTTGTCTACCTTAATGGACCCCTGTGGGCTACGCATACCACATATTATCACTTCTGCCTGCAACACAATTCCACCAAGACAAATCCTCCTCCTCTTCCTTCTCTAGTGGAAACCACCACCCAGTTAAGATGAAAGCTGTGTACAATAGCGATTGTGTTTATCTGCAAATAATTTAAATCCTGAAATGTCTGTTATTGTTGGCAACAGAGGCAATAAACAAAAAATAATATCATGATCCTGTTTTTTGTATTAGTCTTATTAATGATTTATGAGGTTTCCCTGCAAACAGAAATAAAAAAGCCAACAAGTATGTCATACATTTTTAAATTCAGCCCTGGGAAAGTTAATAATTAAAATTTGTCTTAATGCAGTCTCTCTTCGAGAGACATTTGTTTTGACAGTGATGTTACTTTTCCAGGAATTCTTGGCAACAACCGAGTATTTAATGAAATATTCTCTCTCGGGTCTGATGGAAATAAATGTGTACCTCAGAAAAGGATGGGCTGAGAAAACAAAGAGGGCTGATTGCACTGTGGACTAGAATCCCATTTAGAGAGGATAAAAGAAGTGAGAATCAACATTGCAGATCTGAAGAGCTGACATGATGACGCCGCCAATATGCAAACCAAATGACTGCAGCGACGTAAACACGTGTCGAGGTTAATCAGCTGCCAGACTGCGGTCCCTAAAGCAAGCACTTCTTGAGCTTTGTTTGCTTCCTGAAATGTGAAGGCTGCAACTACAAGTATTTCCTGAACATTTGTTAACATATACTGGTCTAAATTATGCTATTTGTTTTGCCAAACAGCATTACTGCACAATGCTGAATAAAAATAACAATCAGCAAATAGGATGCTTCATACCAAGTCGCATGAAACCAAATTTGACATCCATTATGTATTACAACTTTGCCATTTCCACAACAGTAGACGATACATGGAACAGGCATAACATTATGACCACCTTCTTAATATTATGTAGGTCCTCCATTGTGCATCCAAAACAGACTCATCAGAGAATGGACATAGGCCTTCTGACGGCGTCCTGTGGTGTAGACCTGTTAACAGGATGTTATTATTGAGGGGCCTCTGTGGATTATCCCACAGATCATTAGATCCAATTAGTTTGGGAACTAGTGAATTTGGAAGCCAGGTCAACACCTTGTGCTGTTCTGCATGTTTTTTTTTTTTAGTTGTTCCTAAACTGTTTTTGTGTGTGTGTCTGTGTCAGGCTGCACCATGCTGCCATCAAGGCATGTCATTGCTATGGGGTGGGAGTGCCTGGTCTGGTCTAGGTGGTTGGTTCATGTCTTCAAGTACACCACATGAATGCCAGGTGCAAACGTTTCCCAGCAGAACACTGTGTTGTCACAATATGGCCTATGTTATTTACTTCTCTTGTCAGTGGTCATTATGTTATCCCTCATCAGCACATTTAATAATTTCAACTAAAGCAATTCATCCACCTCATCCTTTCACATTTTTGTCACTTTTTATGTCACAAAAATGGTAAGTGCTCGAGAAACCAGTCAATCATAATACAACACGAAGAAGCCTTAAAGGTCATGGAATCAGACCGGGTCACATAAAACGACGTAAACGAGCGTAAGAACGCCACTCAAGGGTAACGCTCGGAAGTTCCTCATCCAATCAGAATTCAGCTGAAGTTGACGCATGCTCAGTTCAGCGCTAGCAAAAGTCAGGCGAAACTGCGCGCCGTCCACCTGAATTTGCACCGCCTAAAAGGCTTGTATTTGACGCGAAAATTAAATCAAATTTTACGGACAGTACACGCGGTGAGTGAGTTGATAATAATTAATAGTTTTTTTTTTAATTGAATTATGTGTTTACTTGATACGCGAATGCGAGATAAGACGTACTTGCCATAAGCTAGCTAAGTTTTTAAGTCTGCTCGTGGGGTGCTGAAGTTTGCTAGCTAATTGGCTAGCTTGGAAGGGCGCTTAGAATATGAATGCTGTAAAACCGTGATGACTTTAAAAAAAAAACTTTGAATGGTTTGCCGTTGTTCACTGTCTTCAACCAGGGGACTTGTGAGAAATGGGAAGAGAGAAGGACGCTAAAGGAGACGCGAAGGCCAAGCACAAAGCGACCAAACTGAAAAAGCTGAGTGATTGTGAAAGCGCAGGTGCCGGGGGAGATACCATCACGAACGGGTAAATGTAAAAAGAAAGATGGATTAAAATAATAAAAATGAAAAAAAAAAAAAAAAACATCCGCAATTTAGCTAGCGTTTGATCATCATCCCACTGTCCTGTTATCAAACCAGTTGCATGAACGTTAGAGCGGCTCTAATGATATTAATATATGCATATGACATCTGCTCAACATTCACACAGGGCTCACATCAAAGCTGTTTTTTATTTTTTTTCCCCTCTATAGAACATAGCCTTTCATGTCAATGCAATGTGGAGACAAATGAATTTGAATTAAAACAAAACGCATATTCGATAAATAACATGTGGCAGTAGGTGTGTGTGAGTAGAAGAAAGAGAGAAATGAACAAGTATTGCTGAGAGGATGCTGTTGCAGGCTGGTGGCATTCAGTGGGCGCGTTCATTTCTGCAGGTACTCCATCTTCATATGAATAAATTAATTTACTTTGATATCTGATGCGTTTATTACCATGCATATGTGAGCAGACAAATGAATGCAGAGTGATCTGTCATTGGCTTGTGTAATTGATGAGAGCAGAGAGATGAATAGACACCTGTAAGTGCCACTGGCAGTAGAGCAGGCAGCTTTCTGTGACAGCTAGCCTCGTGTTATTTCATGGCACACTGACTGAATTACTGATTAAGGACCAGCTCTTCCTCCTTCAGCTGCAAGAATCATGGAACTAATTTTCCTGAGCAAGTATCTCCTGCTTTAACTGTTGTACTGCCGCAGTCAAATGTTCAAAATGTGCGACTTCTGATTTAAAAAAATGAAACAATTAACTGTGGAGCAATTGTATCTCCGTTTTATGCTACGTTCAGCCCTGAAGGTTGGAAAGGTCATACTAAAAAGAAACATGTTAAGAGCTGCTGAGAGGGTCCTCTGGGACACTGCTTGTCTGATTTGTGACATTTTACCACGCCTGACTAGAACAATCCTAACTAGGCATAGACATGAGTGTAACATTCACCTAATATGCCTTAAAGCCTTCACTTGATAACAGTGCAGCTTGAGCTGTGTGGCCAATTCAGCCATGTCGGAGTAAAAGGGAAAGCGGCGTTCCCCTTGCAGTTCTGCACATTTTTTTTTTTCTTTAGTAACTGCTCATGTATTTCCAAATACTGCCTCGTTAACAAGCAACTTCTCTTCTCTCACGCTCATCCCCGCCCTGTCTTGACGTCCCGATGAGAAGCACAAAGCCGACTAAATCCAGAGAAAGAACCGAAAATGGAAAATCTCATAAGAAGGTAAATTAATTCAGTTCTTCTTTTTGTACTGCTGATGCTAAAATCCAACTGTGCGTCCTATTTAGTTTGACCTTAAATGAGAATTCAACCTCAATGGGAATTCAATTTCATCATGACCCGGGATGAGCTGGTGATGGTCATGTGAGTCCATCTATTACTCATCCCCTGTCTTGACTTGGTGTGCCAGATAACAGGATGCAAATTCCATCCTCTGTCACCCACTAACCCCGGTACTGACTGTGATAACTACAGTATGTGAAACAGCTTGTCCTAGTAGGTAACGTCCATTCTATTTTAAACCAACAACATGGCCAAGTATGTTCACGTGCATCTCTGTATGTAAACAAAATTCTATTAGGGTGGATTTTTTACAGTTAATCCTGCAAGTAGAAATGTTCTGGTCATAAAAATAGCTGAAATAAACAAAATTTTCAAATTGCTTTGTTTTGTGTCAAGTCAAGTTTGCAGCAAACTCTAAATAACGGCCGATGCCCGCATTTCAGATGCTGATAAATAGATTTTCAGATTTTTCTGTTTGAACATTTTCTGTTTATAGCTGTATTTACTTGCCCTGTTAAATAAAAAATCTGTGCAGGTTTAGATTTGTTCACTGGATGTGAGCGTTTACCCTCTAATCACGGTCCTCAAATATGGGTCAAAATATTCTGAGTAAGCACTAACCATTGCCATTGTGTTGTTTTCATGCATTACTTTGCTTATGTTGTTGTGTTATTATGCTTAAAACCATGGGAGTGTCCTCCCAGTGTAAATATACCATACTGAACTTTAGTGTGTGTCCTCCCCCTAGGTCAAGACACCAAAGACAGAGACCCTGGAGTCAACCAGCAGCACCAGGTAGGGATGACGTCCCATTGCCAGGAGATTATATACTATTAAAAACTAAAATAATAACTGGCTGCTATGGTGCAATTGTGCCAGTAAATCTTTCTTTTTTTGTCTTCTCCCTCCCGAGGTGATGGAAATTAATTCTTGTGTTTTGATGTTCAGGGGCCCCGGACAGAAGCATTCCCATTTTATACAGTGTGTTAAGCTGTCTCACAGAAAATTAATTTTACTCTGCACTGACAACAAAGATCCGTAGCTTGTCAGGAAAAGTAATAAATGAGGATGCATCGTTCGAGTAGTTGGATTCTCAGCAGGGTCTTGCCAGGATGGCAGACTGTGGCTGAAGGCTTGCTGTGCGGAATCTGTCTCACAGCAGTGTTTCTATAGACTTGTTAATGGATTATTTCCCAGATGTGGATTTAGCTCGGCCCAGTGTTGTGAGTGACATTTCAAAGGTGATGTCAGTTGGAAAAACAATTTTGTTAAATTCTGGCTTTTAATGTTTCCCTTGAGAGTTTTATTTTGTTTTCCCTCCAGAAGGACTCAGGTGGCAACTCTGATAGTTGAGTGGGTTTCATGGAGGGAGGAAAGTTAAGGCCTTGCTGCAGAGTTAGTGAAGAAACATAAGGCTATTAGAACCACTGAGCGTAAATGTCAATGGGTGCAGTGACCCACCCTCTTTTTGTATAGCTTTTTATGGATTTTGTTCAGTGGTGCAGTATACCAAAGAACATCACAATTTCTACCAGTGCTATTTTTTATTTCACTCTACATTCAAGCAGTTGAACTTGTCCTCAGTGCACGCTTAAAATTTGCAAAGCTTACTAAAATAGGAACGACGGGAGAGTTGGACGAAAGTTCTCTGCTGTGCTCTGTTTTTAGTGAAACTCCTGAGGAATGGTTGTGATTGTGACTCACTGTGACACCTGCAGGCAGGCATCGGGGTTGCTGCATGTACTTGTCACATTAAAAAATCCCTCTATCCCCTGATGGGCGCTGATGCACAAAGCCTTACGCAAAAGGAACTTGTTCTAACACATTTAGTTAGTGTGGTTGTATTTTGCCTGAACACACTGTCGAGTAAAAAACAAACAAAACACAAATGATACAGAAGTGGTTTTAAAAGAAGTTGTGTAAGTTTAGCTCCATTGGAGAGAAAAAAAATGATGGATGAAGGTGTTTGTGATGTTAAACTTAAAATGCAAATGCTTGATGTGATTGTTTCTGACTAGTTGGAATAAATTCTTCCTGTGTATGTTTGTGTAGAAACGTAACAGTAGCAGCACAGCACTAACTGGTGGCTGTTTTTTGTTGGCGACTGTAATGGTTAATAATTGATGTAAGAGTGTATGGTTTGATGCAATGATTTGTTCAAAGAAGTGTTTTGAAAGATTAAGGAAGCTGGAACCCAAACAGTGGTTAAAACCATTTTCATTATGTCCAAAATATGTTTATACCCTGGTTGATATTTTGGAGCATTTAAGTGCATACGTGTTATCTGGCGTCCACGTAAACAGTTTAGTTGAAATTTGTAGCCAGTGATGAGGAAAGGTAACAGTTATCGTGTCTTGTTTTCTTCTAACCTTCAGCATGCACCCATGAACAACAACCCTGCTAAAAGGGAATCTGTCATTATCTTGAATTAAGCAGGTTCTGATTGACATCAAAATGCTAACAGCTTTTTTATAGCAGGGAAAGTGCAGGTGTTAATACCGCTAACCACGGCTTTGGCATACTTCTTGCCTTTTAAGCCCTGATCGCTTGACAGCTAACAAGCTTATCCAGCCTTTGTTTATTGTTATTTATGCACACGCTTGTTCTGTCATGCATTTAATGTTGAAAAGGCCTAGCTAAACAATGAAACCGTAATGAATGTGTTTAGTTTTAATTCATTGGAATCCACAAATTATTTTAGTTGTAAAACAAGTGGCTCCTCTCGGCTTTGTTTTACGCCTGCACTCGCACAACATTTGCAGACCCGATGAATCCGAAGAACCTGCGGGAAGGGTTATTACATTCAATCTGAAGACATCAGGGGTCATGCTGTAGGAGCGCAAAGAGAGTGCATCAGCCACATAAATGTGTTCTGGCTATTTGTAGCTTTTACCCTACTGTCTCGCAACTGTGACTTGCCAGTTTCACAATTACTTGCTGCGGTGCTTTGCATGTTCTCTATCCCCCTCCCTTAAATTATGTTGTGAAGGAGAGGAGAGCACCGTTATTTATTAGGACTAATTGGTTGATTTCTTAATTTGGGCTATTTCTCTAACTAGCTCAATTCTTGACTCTGCAGGGAAATCCAAGCTTGCTGTTATATAATTATTTTTTATTCCTGACTGCCTCAATTATGTCATTATCATTACTGTTTCCGTAATGTGGCTTAATTACAACAATTATGTGTGATTTCTTGTGGTCAGCGAGTCATCATTGTGCGCTTAAAGATTTTTTTTTTTCCCTCTCCTGTTCCACATGGAAGGGTAATTTTATCTCAACTCCGTAGCCGGCAGTGTGGCAGGCAGCTAAAAAAGAAGGAGCCATTAAGCTTTTATCCTTCCTGGTTATTAGCTTTTTAAATAGGGGACTAATTCAAAATCAACAGCTCCAGACAGATTATAGCTGATGGAAATATGGAACACTTAATAAGATTATAGAAATGTCTTCGCTAAATTCCAGCAATATTGAAATTGGGTATTAAAATGAGGTCAAATTAAATTAAATTAAATTGAAAACATTACATACCTTTCTGAACTTGGTATTAATAAAGGTGTTTGTTATTTGCTCAAGATGGTAGCTGCAGTTGCACATGTTCTTAGACATGTGGGTTTTTTACTTCAGCATAAATGCACAACTCAGTTAGACTGCAAAGAGCACAGACCTGTGATTAAAAAAGATAAATAAATGAATAAAACGAACCACTCTGCTTTTTTCTGTGTTTTTAGTGAGTCTGTGAAAAAGGAGCCACAGGATGAGGACTTTGCTGAAAAGAAGAAAGGGTTGAAAAGGAAAAGAATTAAAGATGAGCCCACGGACGGCCCTTCACATGCTGCTGCTTCACCTGCGTAAGTCTGACCAGGTTACCGAACCTTTGTGTGTTAGCCAGAATTAAAATGATTTTCACATGCAGGCTCCTTAGCGTGGCTGTTTGAATGCCAGTTTTCAGGGTTGCTGTTTGCATATTGAGAGACATTAAATACTAATCCAACACCAACAATAAAAAGACGTGTACATAATGTATAATGCTTGTCCTGTATGGATGTAATAGGATTGCTAAACTATGATGGCTACTCTCCTGGGCCCGTAGACTCTTAGCGCTAAGTGTTGCTCCTAGTGGCCAAATTCTAAGAAAATTCTTATAATCATGATGTTTTCTAAGAATTTCCTCTCACAGTTAGGAGTAGAATCTTAGCTGATCCATCAAAAGGTGAAATCCCAAGTTTTCCACCACCAACCCGGGGTCTGTCACCTGGAACAGATTTGAGGACTTCTGAGCTGTAATTGTGGAATTTCTAGTGACATTAGACATAGTTTCCAGCACATGTTTGGCCACGCTTTGAAACTACAAGCTTACAGGAAAAATGAGATTGATGTATGATACTAATATACTCATAAGATTCATAATTCTTCTTATACTGTGTAAGTCATTAGTGCTCTTTCTCTCTCTTAAGCAGCGTAAAGAGAAAAAATAAGCAACGTGGCCACGAAGAAGGAAGTGACGGAGAAGTTGAGAAAAAGAAGTCAAAGAAGAAAACAGAAAAGGTAAAGTCAGTTCTCTCGAGGTAATCTGTCCATCAATAATACACTCTGCTCTCGAGTTGTTCGCTGGGAAGGTTCACGGCGGGATTGTTTGAGTCCTCGTCTTAAATGTCTCTCTGTGCACAGGCGGTGAAGAAAGAAGAGGGCGAGCATGCAGTCTCGAAAAAAACAAAGAAGACAAAGGAGGAGATTAAGGAAGCACGGCTGCTGAAGATCAAAAAGAAGGAGGAAGAGGAGCAGAATCGCTGGAGATGGTTGGGAAATGCTGCTCTTTTCATCTTGCGTTGACCCGGTCTCACGCCCCCACACATACAGTCAAACACAAATTGCACAGGGAAACAGGAGAGCATCAATTTTCACATTCTCAAATACACCCTCATTTTTTTCATCTTGCTTTCATGTCAGGTGGGAGGAAGAGAAGTATGAAGATGGGGTGAAATGGAAGTTCTTGGAACACAATGGACCCTACTTCCCCCCTGAGTACCAGCCTCTACCTGACAATGTTCACTTCTATTATAACGGTCAGTCGAGCATGGAAGTAGAATGTGTAAGAAAGGATGATAGAAAGGGTTTTTACACATGCCAGTTTTTTGGCGACCTTCATATATTTCCTTCACTGTTGGTATTCCACATGTAACTATTTTTTATGGCAATGTAGAAATGACACACACTGCAGGGTACATTTTACTTTTTGACCAGTATTTTTATTTCCTGCATGCAGACGTGCACCGAGACATGAGCTCATCATGCAGCGAACATGAAGAGCTCAGGCAAAGTGCTGTCAGGGTCAAAAGGACCACTCTGTTCTGCAGAGGCATGCTGTCTTTTCTGGCACATCGAGGCCAATTTTCGAAGCTTCAAGAAAAAATTGAGTTTAATTACATGGCTTTCCATCGTGTCACATCCGCAACCCCTTTTAAGCATCTTACGCAACTAACTAATAGGTGAATAATATCGTACGTCACAAAACGGTCATAGTAGACTCGTAAATGATCTCAGTCTTGGAAATTAAACTCAAAACGGTGACTCAGGGGAGGAGGAACTTTGACCGGAGTTGTGTGACTTGAATCAATGAATCTGTTAATGTTAGCGTGCATGCACTTTCACTGATCAGCCACAATATTAAAACCACTGACAAGAGAAGTAAATAACATTGACCATCTTGTGATAATACAATGTTCAGCTGGGAACATTTTGAACCTAGTATTAGTGTGGATGTTACTTACACATGTAGCAGCCACCTAGACCAGACCAGGTACATAGCAGTGACCTTGATGGCAGCTTACATCCCCAGCAGGATGCAGCCTGACACGGGCACACACACACAAAAACGCTTTAAGAACAACTAAGAAAAAACATGAAAAACAGCACAAGGTGTTGACCTGGCCTCCAAATTCACTAGATCCCAAACTGATCGAGTATCCGTGGGATGAGCCACAGAGGCCCCTCCCCTCAAAGCCCCCCCACTAACCACATTGTGTTGCCAGACACCACAGGACACCCTCAGAAGACTCATTTCCATTCTCTGATGAATCCCAACTGATTTTGAGGCACAAATGAGACCTAAACACCATATTTGGAAGGTGGTCATAATGTTATGCCTGATCGGTGTATGCATGATTGAAACTTTAGAAGGCCAGTCGTGTATTGAATCAAACACTGATTGATGACTGTAATTGTTTTTGCTTTGTTTAGCAGCCAAGCCACATTGTTGTCCTATGGGGAGTTGGTTTGATCTGTTAATTCCTGTGCGTGCATGTTCTCCGGGTAGTGGGCCTGAATGTAGATCTCTGTCCTTGTCTCCCAACCTACCTCTATAAATTCATGCATTGATCTCACAGCCCTCTAGAGGAGCTGGGGTGGGTGGTATTGCATGATAGATTTTAATCGAACTCTTCCAAAAGCTTATTGGTGGATTGTAGACCTTGTTAAGTGTGTAAGTAAAGAGGACAAAGAATTTACAAATCCTTGACCCCAAAATGGCATTAAAGTGTCGTGCTTGTGTTTTATCCACAGGTAAAAAGGTGAAGCTGAGTTTGGCAGCAGAGGAGGTGGCACTGTTCTTTGCCCAGATGTTGGACCACGAATACACCACGAAGAAGGTGTTCCGGGAGAACTTCTTTAAAGACTGGAGGAAGGTAAAGCCATGCATTTTGCAAAATGTAGGTTAAATTGCTTGCAGGTGTAATTGGTAGTGGGTCTTGACGTGTCGGTCCATATTAGAGCTTTGTGTTAGAATATGTGCGTATGTAAATAGTAGAATATTTGTGCGTAAATACGGGATGAGTATGCGAAGTGTGACTGGTACATGCTCACTGGTGTCTGTCAGGGTGTCCTCTGTATGGAGAAAACACCGTGCCAAGCCCCAAGGCATATCATGCAGAATTAATTTTGCGCTGCTTAGTGCTCAATGCACTTGAAAATACGATTTATGTGAAGGCATTGATATGCTAATCCAGACAACTAGCTCCCCTGCATATGAACAAATCCAATTAAACTGTTTTATTATAGCCGGAAAAAACTCTCCTCGCTCCACTGCCCTCGGTGCCCGCCCACTGTCGGGTGTCATTCATGCTTAGACACGCAGACTGACGCCGTGTCCACACTGTCAGTGTTTCTGGAGAGAGGTGTGTGTGTGCTTATCTAGTCGTCTGTATTTGCCTCATCTCTTATGGCAGAAGTGGGCTAGATCATCACTTCTCTGAAAAGCCTGTGGACTCATTTTCTTTGTTCTTAATATTTGTGATCAAGCTTGATTTGTTTGTAAAATGCCACTTTACGCCTTCCTTATATTATGATCTGTATTTTTATGATAACTATAGGGCTATACTAAGATCAGGATGCCCTGTCATTGTACATTGTTTACTGTTTTTCCTCTGCTGCTGAAGATTCACGACGTGAAAAAAACCAACAAAAACTCATCGTAAAAAATTGAGTCTAAAAAAATCATTAAGGAGTGAGCATCATTGAAGGAAAGGCAAATCCACAATTTTCTTTTTTCCTCTACAATGCACATCATCTAGCCTGTCAGCTCCCTCGTAAACAAGCTCCCTCTACCATTTGGGTGTGGGGGCGACCTGAAGCAACAAAATGTCAGTCTGAACAAACAACATCCAAAATAAATGCAATTTCATGGTAATGAATAAGTACCATAATTTGGGGAGGGGGGACTCCTGCAATGGTCCTTATGTCCTCATCTTATCACTTATCTTGTTTGTTTGTCTGAGTGGCAGTGTGCATGTAGCTACACATAAAGCTCTCACTACCTACTGATATTATTTTCACAAATAACTGTGTTATTGACCATTTGTATTATACGCAGGTAGTGTACACCGATCAGCCACAACATTATGACCACTGATAGGAGAAGTAAATAACATTGACCATCTTGTGGATGTTACTTAGACATGTAGCACCCACCTAGACCAGACCAGGTGCCCCCACCCCCCATAGCAGTGACACTCCTTGATGGCAGCAGCAGGATGGCAGGAACAGCTCAAAAAAATAAAAATAAATGAACAGCACAAGGTGTTGACCTGGCCTCCAAATTCACTAGATCCCAAACTTAACAAGTATCTGTGGGATGATCCACAGAGGCCCCTTCCCTCAAAGGGCCTCCACTAACAACATCCTGTTGCCAGACACCACAGGACACCCTCAGAAGGCCCATGTCTGTTCTCTGATGAGTCACAACTGTTTTGGAGGCAGAAGGGGGACCTTCAAAATAATACGAAGGTGGTCATAATGTTGTGCCTGATCTGTGTTTTACATATCTTTTATTACAGTTATCACTGCGTCACACTATACTTTAGTTTTTCTTTTCTGCTGCTCTCTAACTCAATAATTCCTCATTTGTGTACATATACTTCCTAACCTTGTCCTGCTGACTGTAGATGTTCTTGATATCTTGGATGCTTTGTACCAGTTTGTCTTATTCTCATTAAAAACAGGCATTTGTGCTCCAGATCGGTCCAAAAATGTGGCTGCCAAAGCTTTCTTTCCACACGGCAACATGTCACATTTAAACTACCAATGATATTTTAGCTCTATAAACGTCTGAGTCGAACCTCCCACTGAGTCATTCTGTGTCACTGCCTTGTTAGTGAATTAGTTATCGGTTGTGCAATGACTTAAAAAAGTTGAAACTCAGCTGCTCTGTCGTGCCCACTCTGCTTGCTTGGCAGTGGATTTCTGACTTTGTGCACAAATATGTATACAAAGGAGCAGTAACATCTGGTCTTTCAAGAATCTGTGCTGGTACTGCGTTTTTGCTGTTGAACATTCTCCATTTCATTTAAATCTTGCTGCTTTTTGCGTAGTGGAGTAGTATACAACTGTGTAGTTCTGTTCTCTGTGCAGTGCACTTACACTGTATTATGTATTTAAATGAAATTGAGCCCAAATTACCTCACTGTAATATGTTGAGCTCTGGTGTCATTCTCAGTGAATTTAAAAGAGAAAAAGCAGGAACGGCAGCAGCTGCCAATCAGTATGCGTTAACCATTCGTTAGAGGAAATACTCTTCACTCTGGCCTTTCATGACAGCACCACTTTGTTTTTTTTTTTTTTTGTTTGTCTGCCTTGCCTCCATAAATATGAGTGATTAAAAGAAAGGTCACTGATCTGTTTTGATTATGCTTGTTTAATTAGGCTGTATATGACGCTTTATCGCTTTAATGTGTATTTTGAACAGACAAAGGTCGTGCCCTCTGTTTTTGTAGCACCCACTGTATTTAATAAAGCAGCGTTACACGCCAATGCTTTGTTTCTTCCTTCAGATTTTTTTTTTTAACCCATCAAGGATGAGTTGTGCATGTTTTGAATTATCAGTATTAAGATTTTGTGTCACATGCATTTGATTTTTCCAGTGTTTACCAGCTCTGTGGACTTTTAAGAACAGTTTCTACCTAAATGCGTATCTTGTTGCCATCACTTATGCGGTTTATTTAATTAATTTAATAATCTACTGTTTGGCAATACTTTGGATCCACCTAATCACTATTTCCATTATAGACCAGTCAGATTATTTTAATATTTCTCATTTATAAAATACCAGACATGTCCCGAAGGCATTTTTCATTAGTTTGATGAACGTCTAAAAGGTATAATTAATATGTTATTGATATGAATTGGCATAATAGATTGATAAGACGGTACTTCAAAGTAACACACTTTCTGCCTGCTTAGGAAATGACCCAAGAGGAAAGGATGCTGATTAAAGATCTTGACAAGTGCGACTTTGGAGAAATGAATGCCATGCATAAAGCCAAGGTGGAGGCCAGGAAAAACCTGTCCAAGGAGGAGAAGCTGGTAACGTTTAGTCTCTTCTTTTGTGCATTTGCATACTGTAGTAGCCATAACATGCAATGTTATATTTTTATATGTTGTTATAGGCATTAAAAGAGGCCAACCAGAAGATCGTGGATGAATACGGCTACTGTCTGCTGGACCACCACAAAGAACGCATTGGCAACTTTAAGATTGAGCCTCCGGGCCTGTTCAGAGGCAGAGGGGAGCATCCCAAGCAGGGCATGCTGAAGAAAAGGATCCAACCGGAGGATGTCATCATCAACTGCAGCAAGTGAGAAAGAGGATTATTACATTTAAGTGAAGCAGGATTTACTAAAACTCCGTCATTGTTGCTGCCAAGGACACATTTCTTGGGTAATTCTCTACTCTACATCCAGGCAGACGTTCACGCCACGGAAGAAATTGCATTGCAGTTTGTTTTAGGTCTGCCATAAACCAAAACCTGTAGCTACAAACCTCCTCTTCTTTTTTTTAACGACCGTTGGCTAGCATCAAAGCTGCCAAAAATCAGTGAAGAACAAAATCATGAGGCTAAACATATCTGCTATGTGGAAGAGGGAAAAAGAAGTCGGTCTCACAACGATTCAGAAATTGCACAGTGTGTATGTTTCATATGGTGGTAGTAGGAGATCTGATACGCCACCTACAAAGACACTTTGTACCGCCTACAAAACTGCTTTTAAGAGGAGGAATGTTTCCTGTAGATGGCGCCAAGGTGCAATATATTACAGATGAAGTACGTAGTTTAGTGCGTTTCTGTAGCAGAGAACCAATCCAGCTTCTGGAGCCATTGTACAAGCTACCCTCTCGACACTGCATTAACTTTGACAGCTCTATTTATTGTGCTTAACACACTCCCAAGGTGCACACATCATCCAGGAGAATACAAGTGAGATGAGTTTTCAAAGTATAACTGCTGCAGGTGTTTGCAATGCTCTCCTATGGAAAGTCCTTGAGTTTCTGTGTTTTCTTTGCTTCTGAAATACACTACGTTGAAGGAGTACATTAGTCAAGATTATGAGTCGGTTGTTTACTCAGTGCTGTGGGAAATGAAAAGACAGTCTTTGTATTCCTTTTCATGCAGACACATTACATTTCTGGTGGTGCAGGTGTCATTTATTTATAGTCTGCAGCTTGAACCTCTGAAGGATGCATTAGCGTAACTACTCAGACATACTTTTTTTTGCACATTCTCTTGCTCTGACAGAGAGTCTCGTATCCCTGTGCCGCCCGCTGGCCACCACTGGAAGGAAATTCGACATGACAACACTGTGACATGGCTGGCAAGCTGGACTGAAAACATCCAGGGCTCTATTAAATACATCATGCTCAATGCAAACTCGAAACTGAAGGTAAGCTGTCTGCTGGAAACGGAGGAAAGGTGCGCATATTAATGTCAGCAATGACAAATGATGGCAAAGTCTGCAAATAATTTCAGTCTAATTAATTATTGTTTGGGCGGCACAGTGGTGAGGTGGTTAACACTGATGCCTCCCAGCAAGAAGGTCCCAGGTTCAAATCCGTGGGCTGACTGGGCCTTTCTGTGTCCTGTGTCTGTGTGGGTTCTCTCCAGGTACTCCAGCTTCCTCCCACCGTCCAAAGACATGCTCATTAGGTTAATTGGTGATTCTAAATTGCCCATAGATGTGAATGTGAATGGCTGTCTCTCTCTCAAGCAGCTGGAGGACTTATGGGCCGTGTTTCAGATCAGGGATGTCTGGTGTGACTGGCTCTCTAGAGGTCAATCCACAGCATCTCTGAATTTGCTTAGTATGAAGTCCTTCTGTTGTACATTTGCTTTAACGTCTACGGTCATTGTCCCGCTGCCTCACCAAGTATATAACAGCCGCCCTGACATTATCCTTTATGATACATGGATAAACTTGGGAATTCAATTCGTGTTTGATGGTGGTGAGCTATCCAGGCCAAGAGGCAACAAAGCAGCCTTTCAGAATAATTGAACTTTAGTTTGAACAGTGCATTAAACATCCTCCTTGCAGTGTAATGGGCGTTTTCCAACCTACACAGTGAAAATGTCTCTTTTCTACTTCTTTGTTATTTAAGAAACAATTATATATAAATGGGTTGCCTTTCTTGTCTTATGCAAAACCTTAGCAACACCTTTGAAAAGGGGGAAAAAAAACACAACTTAAAGTGCTAATTCATCATGAGATCCGCAGTGCTGTGAAAAGGTTTGCCCGGTTTGTTTTGGTTCATTTTTCAAAGGCACAAAACACATTTGCATGTGCTCCTAAAGCTGAGTGTATAACTACTGTGAAAATAGTTTCAGAAAGATTTTTATGCGAGCTACACAAAATCTGGTAGAAAAAAAAACAGCTAGAGTCACATCCCTGCTTGAGGCTCGTGACTTGACACATGCCTGAACATCCTACTGTAATGTGTGTGACCAATCTGCACTGTTGGTAATAGAGGTGGTGGTAGGTGTCGGCTTTTGACAAGTATGCACAGAATTAAAGCTGCTGCATTTGTACTGAGTTCAGTGTGACTTTTCCTTTTTTTCCCAAGTCCAACAGTGTTTAGGAGTTAAGTGCTAAATTGCTGGAATACTCACAAGGCAATTCAAAGCATTGGCTCAGCTTGTATTTGTTAGTACCTATCCATTAAGATCTGCTTGATGTCTTACAGAAGCCCAGCACTAACTGGCAGCCTGCCTCTTGTTTGGCACATGCCAAACTGATTCCCAAACTATTTATATGCTGTGAGAGAGTAGTACAAAAGAAAAAAAAAAAGAGATTAAACTTTCACAGCAAGTTATGTTCATTTTAAGAGTCCTTTGAAGCAAATTGTGCACATGAATATCGATTTCCTTTTAACATAAACAGCTTAATTGCAGTTTAATCACAAATAAACTTGAGTGACACCTTGTCCTTTTCCTTCCTCTCGTTTCTCTGCTCCATTCGCTCCTTCCTTCTTTCCATCTTTCACGTTGAAAGGTTAAGTTATTCCACTGTTAGTCTCCATGACAGTATCCGTGTGTGTTGACTGATGGTGGGCTTAATTGCGTCTCGGTCTTGATATAGAACCAGCGGCAAAGGACCGTCCTCAAAGTTGTCTTTGTGTCGAACAAAAGCGCCCTGCATTCATGTCGCGATTGCCGTTTTGATGTTGGACTCGAAGCTTCTCAAGAAAAACTTAGTTTAACATTAGTTCTTTGTTACATGTTTACTTTTCTCCAACTTTATCACTTTCTCGCTGTCTTCCTTTTGTCAGTCCTTTGTAATAATGTTTCTGTTTTTGTGCTATATTTCCTACTGTGCATGGGCTAATGTGATGTATGTTGGGAGTGAGGAAGTGCAGGGTCTGTCGTGTAGAAGGTTGAGTAAAGTCTTGAAAAACGTACAGTTGTTGTCATGGACATGCACAGGTACGGGCTATTGTTGCTCAGGCAACAGCCCGTAATACCCTTAGTAGCTGAGCTGCCCCTCTGGAGAGAGTGCCATTTTTTTTTTTTTTTGCTGTTGTGTCTACATCAATACAATGAGCCCATAACTGGTAAAGTGGAAGTGTTAAAACAAATGACATCGCCATATAATTCAAATGTTGTTTTATCTTGACGTCGGCGATGCCCTCTGCCCCTCGTCATGTGACTTTCTGATACACTGATGGCTGCCGGTGGGTATACGAGAGGGAAAGGTTGTCAGTCAGGTGAGTTTTAGAAGTTATGGAGATCACAAATGAGCTGTGACCGATACAAAAAAGTATCCACCTCGCCTTGAATAATGTGCAGTTCTTAACGTAACATGAACCAAAGGAAGCTAATAACATCCCATGAGCCATGAGTGGAGCCTCATTGGTGTGTTGTGCCCTCAACGGAGCCTTCAAGGCTCCGCAGAATTGGGTTAGGTATTCAGTTGTGGTAGTTAAGGTTAGGGTAAGGGACTCTGGAATGGGGGGCATGGTGCCCTTTTTCCATCCCCTCCACATGTCTGTGCACATCCCTGGTAGTAGAGGATGGCCGCAGGTAATTATAAAGTTCTGCGTTTGAGAATAAATCTTACGAAAGCTGGAAAAATGAGGTTGAAATCTGGAGACTGGTTACTGACTTGGATAAGAAGCAGGCCTCAGCGGCTGCCTTGACGTTAATGGGTAGAGCGTGGGACAGCGCTCTGGAAATAGCCAAAAAGATCATGGGATGACGCTTCTGATGAAACTGGACTCAGTGTTTTGTGCCATATCGCCTACTGCACATGAGCTAATATGTTGTAGTTGTCGTGCAGAAGTTCTAGCAAAGTCGTACCGTTGTCGTCGTAGTTATTGAGCTAACATACACCTCTCTTCCTTCTCACGAATGCAGGGAGAGAAGGACTGGGAGAAGTACGAGGTTGCTCGGAAGCTGAAGTCGTGTGTGGACGGCATCCGTAACCAGTACCATCAGGATCTGAAGTCTAAAGAGATGGGCACGCGCCAGAGAGCTGTGGCCCTTTACTTCATAGACAAGGTCTGGTTTTCAGTCATTGCACGCAAAAAAAAATAAAAGAGCACAAGAAATACACCACTGTTAGTTTCAGACACCCCTTAGTGCACACTACTATTCCACGAACCATGTGACCATATTGGAAATCAATGCAATGTGTCTTGATTGCCTTTCTGTTTTCTCACATAGCTGTTTGAAAGATCTTTTGCAAAGAGAAAATGGATTGTATGTAGCCATTTTCTTCCAGTGACCCCAAGCTAATTATCCAAGTCTGCGTGGAATGAAATGATAGATTGAGTATGTGATTACTTTTGGCTCATGCCACATACTATCTCAGTTCTGATTTGCTTTGTTGTGTTTTCTCTGTGTTGTTTTTCTTTTGTGTGTTCATACATTTAATGATAACCTGACTGGCACATGTTTTCTTTCTAAATTGAATTCTCTGTATTTGTGGATTTGAGTTGTGCCAATCTCTGTTTTTTTTTCCTCCACCAAAGCTGGCCCTGAGAGCTGGTAATGAGAAAGAGGAGGGAGAGACGGCAGACACCGTGGGCTGCTGCTCGCTTCGCGTCGAGCACATCACCTTGCACGAGCAGCTGGACGGCAATGAGTGCGTGGTGGAGTTTGACTTCCTGGGTAAAGACTGTATTCGCTACTACAACAAGGTCCCGGTCATCAAGAAGGTAAAGAAGGACAAGACATGCACACGCATTGATTGATATTTCACACCCAACCCTTATTCATACTTTGTCCAGACCTAAAAACTGTACAAGGCAAATCTGTAGGAGAAGACATCAGTAAATGACCCTGCTGAGAGGCTAACTCATTTGATTCAACCCAATATATCTTATTTTATTATAATAATCTAGGTTTTGTCCTTTGGGTTTTAGCAGAAGTCTCTGCTGAGAAGGTCACTTGCTTGCTTATCAACGTGCACAGAGCCCGAAACACGGGGCCAGCTGAGAGTTTTCCTCAGGTCGCGGTTGGAGATTGGATTCCCGTGGCTGTGTTGGTTTAATTTGTCTCGTTTTAAATTAGTTGAACTGTCCCTCTGCTACTTTGTACATTCTCTTGGATTCTGTCTTAATGAAGGGGAATTTTTAACCCACAAACGGAGGTTACCCACAGCTGGTCAGTGCATCTAAGAGATCTTTTGGTGAAGTTTCTCTCACAGGAATTATCTTTTTATTGCTGTTAAGCGAATGCAGGAAGATCCTTCACGCTGATCAACTGGATTTTTACATCATGCGCATTAACATGCATGGAAAGAACTGATCCTAACAGCATCTTAAGTAGGGATGCACAGAAATGGACATTATTGGCCAAAACTGAAAATGGAGAGACCAGGGTGGAAACATTGAAACCCCGAAAGAAATTATTATGACAATTGTTAGTACCATTGCATTCATGCCTATGACTGTGTATTAACCTTTCTAAAATCAAGGATTTGCAATTGCATACATTAATAGTAATATTTCCAAGAATAAACCAATTACAAAATTATGAAAATATTTGTTTAGCACCGTCCACCAATGCACAGTTAATCTAAAATAAAATGTTTAACTTGACCCCACTCATGTTCTTTAAGTAATAATACATAATGCATCTCAGTGACATCTGTCAGTAGACTATAATTGTCACATCACAGTAGCTCATGGTCATTTTATTTTTTTCCAGCTTTTCATCACAATCACGAGCCACATGTGCTCCTAATGACAAGTAAAGTAGACTTTCAAAACCATTTGCGGGCTGTTTTCACAGTGTAGCGGCTGTAATGACCGGAAGCCTGTGGAAGCTTACTCAGAATTTCCCCGGTGCTTCATATTTTTCACAGTTCACGGTACAACTTAATAGCTCGTTGCCGAGGTTCACGGCTACTTTGTGCATTTTACTCGAAGCCATTCAGCCTGTTGGGTTTCTTGGTTGAGAAATAATAAAGTTTGTGAGAGATCTCTACAGCAAAATTATTGAAAGTGGGAATATAAATAATGTGGACTAATACATGTAATTATTTCACCACTAAAGAGGTGTGTTTCCATTAAAAGTTGTCATAAAAAAGCACAGGCTGTACTAATACCTCACTAGACAAAGTGCCTACATCAGTACGTGCAAGAGCAGAAAACAAAACTTTCTTTTTTCTTTTCTTTTTTTTATCGTTTTGTTGTCTGAAATCTGTCAAACAGCTGTCACATTTGTGTGTGTGCATGCACATGCATGCATGTATGCATATGGAAATTTCCAACCCCTCCTCTGGTGTCAGCCCATGCTATCTTATATTCCAGGGATAGAAAAGGAAATGTTAGCACCTGACAGCCAAAGTGTTCTGTTTCTTGGCAGAACATATAATTATTCAAATGAGCGCATTCAAAAGCATCACATTAGCTGGAATTAATTAGTCCCTGCATATTTTAGCATCATCAATTCCCTGGCAAATCTCGGAGATTGCTGCTAAATGTCACTTCGAATAAAACGGAACAAGAATGGGAGGAAGGATTTTTAGGTTTTAACCCCTATGGTTGTTTGCAGTCATTGGATCTAATTCTTGCGAGTACGCGGTCGCCTTATAGCGCGTACTGCGTGTGCAATTTCTGCTGTTTTCGTAACATTTCTGCATTTGGATCACGACGGTGAATGAATGCAAAATGGTTATGATTTGGAAACATGCAAGCTGTGGACTACCAGTACTGTTCTCATTGTCTATTTAGAAGGCGAATGTTTCATTAGTAATTCTCATAAGGCATCTGTATGAACACTGCTCTAGCTTTCTTTGCCTTTTCCCTCCTACGAATGTTTACACAATGACTGCTCAGTGTATCCATTTATAATTGTACTTGTCCATGTACCTACTGTACATATTATCCAGTTTAACCTCACTGAATGACTGACTTGACTTCTATTATCGATACACATTCACCCCAAACACACTTTAGCGTCTGTGTTTTTCTGAGACATATACTGATTTACATTTTCCTGCCTTTTTTTTTTTTTAATATTTCCCAGTTTGTTTTCCCAGGGGGAAACAAAATGGAGACGCAAACGAGCCAGTGAATATGTCAGTGTGTTTTCGTAAAGCAACACATCTGTTGATATTAATTGGCGTCTTGCATATTTTCCTGGTTTATTTGGGGAGCGGGTGCATCTGTGGAAGCAACTGAGTCACTGGAAATGTCAGATGTAATTGTTTCAGTTTCTCTGGCTCTGCTCTGAGATGGACAAATAAAGCCCACGCCAAGAATACGCTCCGAGTGCGCTTTAATGTGTACGTTTATGTCATTTTAGCACGCGTGGTACTTCAGGTCTGAATTCAGTTGTTAAAAATCCAACATTTAAAAATGGCTGTTGCAAATTATTTGCTTCCTGTTAAATGTTTTCATGTATACCTGTAAATGTCCCTTGATTATTAGAAATGTATTTATTCTTCTGTATGTTATTTCAGGTTTTTAAGAATCTTAAACTTTTCATGGAGAACAAGCAGCCTGGAGATGACCTCTTCGACCGGCTCAGCGTGAGTGTCTCAGCATCTGCATTTATTTTCCTAAATATGGTTTATATTTCATATGATTGTAATCATTCCAATATTTCTGATTATTTTCTTAAGCGTAGCCAGCATCTAAACAAAGGAACGGTTTATTGTATTGGCCTAAGATCAGACTGATCACGCGTGATTAACATAATTGCGCCCCGGAGGTGCATAATATTTGAGGAAGTCACAGAAAAGCGCAGTGAAAGCAAAATAGAATTACATTTCTTTTTCTTCTCCTTCTTTCTTGGGACAAAAAGCTGCGGTAAAGGAAAAGCAGGGACTAAATTGCAAGGTGTAAGAGATGAGATTGAATGAGGATGAGCCATTGGTGTGGAGAGATGAAAGGGGTAAAGTGAGGAAATGGGAGGTGAGGAGAAGGGGAAGAATATTGGAAGTGCGGGGGTGGAGGGGAGCGGAGAGGAGGGGTGGGGACTGAAAGCAGAAAAAGGAGTTTTTCAAAAGAGAGAAGGGATGGACTCTGGCAGATAAAAATGAAAACTACGCGAGTGAAAATGGAGAGTGAACATGCTGGGCGGATGAATTTCCACACATGAAAATCTGGCATCCTCTCAACCTCTTAGCTGCAGGCAGCAAGGCCACACAGACTGCAGCAGTTGTCTATACGGTTAATCTACCACAGGAGCATGTGGAGCTTCTTAGGCAGCAGTATTTGCCTGTTTGAGGAAATATAACGCAGGGTAACAGGTTGTCCTTGTTGAGGAAATGTATTCAGAACGACTCTGTATGCGGTGTCTTGTAGTGGCGGCAAGGTTAGTCCTCCAGCAGCTCATGACCTTGGGTTAAGAGCCCAGATTGCAGTCAAATACCTTATTTAGTGATAAAGACGTGCACCAGATGAGTGTCCATCTTGGAGGAATGAATCTAATGAAATGCAGGGAGAAACGAACATTAAAGAGCCAGCCATGTGTCGGTATATTAAGACTGACAAGTATGGAGGGGGAAAAAAAAAGCGGATGCAACACAGGACAGGAATGTGAACGTGAGATGAAGAGACAGAGCAATTGAAGGAGGGAGTGCGGTGCCTCTGCTCTCTGCCCTCCGGTGTGTAAGGAAATGTCAGTGTGTGTTGGAGGTGGAATGGTAATGGCTTCTCAGGGCAGCCCTGATTGACACCTGGAAAGGCCAGGGCACCGAGAGAGCGGAGGGAAGGAGGGCCGTGGAGAAGTAGATGGAGAGGGTGGAAGGTGACAACTGGTCCAGGTAAGGGGTGGTTAAGAGTGAGAAGGTGCGCGGTGTGGCTAGAAAATTGTAGCGGGAGGAAAGATTGCATGTGGCAAATGGGGGAATTTAAAAAGAAAAAGACGGACATGAGGGGGGAGATGTAGGAAATGGTGAGGAAGGGGCTGGTGGATGAGTGGAGATGTAGGCTGCACAGTGACTGTATTTGTACTTCAGCCGGTGGTGGAAGATGCTGAGGAAAAAAAAAAGAGATGAAAATGGAATTCTAAATGAGAGACGTTTAAAGAAGGAGCAGAGTAAATGAGTTCTGGGAAGCGCCTGATGGTTGGACTCTAACTAGCTTAGCTAGCTGGGGAGCTTGATGTTGTTCCAGTACTGATCTCTAGTGTGAACATGACTACACAGAATAACTTCTTATTTGTAAATCCCTAAACAAAAGGCTAAAATTGTAACAGCAGAGCGTTATTATTATTATTAACCAAGTTCCTGCAGGCTTTGTAGTCTTAATGTGTTAGAATCCCTGAAACACAACTTGTCAGTGCGTTCTGCAGTTCAGCAAAGTGAAAATCTAAAAGTTACTGCAGTGTAAAGGCTGCCACTGTAGGTGAGAGAGACAAGATATTGAAGGAACTGCATAGAACTGATATGAATTTCTTTTACATGACATATATCTTGCACTATATGCCAGCAGTAAGTGAGAGAAAGTGTGTTGTCATTCTTAATGTTGTTTCAGAGTTTGGGTTAGTTTTTTTTTTTAGAAACGTTGATGACTCATCTCGTACTTGATCTCTCCGTCACCCACAGAGCTGCTCCCTTTGGCTCTAACATGCATTCGTAGGATATCAGAGCAGACTGATCAGAGCAGATTGGACTGTTTGGGGATGGGGTGCCCTACCTTGCTCTGTTTTTACAAAAGGTACAAAAAAGCACTCCGTTAGCTGTTCATGTAAACTTTAAAGTTAGAGTAGGTGGGTTCAGTACACCTGTTAACACTTAGCTGGGATCTGAGTTGGCTAATAAATCTTGACATACATGAAGCAGGTGGTTTACACCGATCGGCCACAACATTAAAACCACTAACAGGAGAAGTAAACAACACTGACCATCTTGTGACAGTCAGTGTTCTGCTGGGAAACTTTTGGACCTGGCATTCATTCATGTAGATGATACTTAGACATGTAGCACCCACCTAGACCAGACCAGACACCCCCACCTCATAGCAATGACACTCCTTGATGGCAGCAGCCATCCACAGCAGGATGCAGACTGACACAGACAGACACAGACATACACAACAATGCTTTAGGAACAACTCTAAAGATCAGCACATGGCATTGACCTGGCCTCCAAATTCACTAGATCCCAAATTGATAAAGTATCTGTGGGGTGAGCCACAGAGCCCCCTCCCCTCAGCCCATAGGACCCAAAGGCTCCCACTAACACCACCCTCTCAGTAGAATAAGAGACAAAAGTTGGAAGTATGATGAGTCCTAACTGTTTTGGAGGCATAATGTTGGTGTTTAAAGGTCCTAATGTTATGCCTGATTGGTATAACAGGTATAAACTCACAGAAGCTTCTTTTAAATTGTAGAAGTGTAAATAAAAGCCTTAGATCCATGAAGAATAATGTTTCTTACTTTGTTTCTTACAGTTTCAGGTTTGTAATTGTGTCATTGTGTTCCACCATTGCTGTTTTTCAGTGGTTTAATTGCACGTGCTAATCAAATAATTTAAACGAGCCATCTCCTACTTCACGTCGATTGTTCAAAAGTGAACATTTAACACGGGGACTTGGGGAGTGCTGTTTTTTATTTGATTGTTTTTGGAGCTTGTTCATTCCTTTCTGTCTGGGCTTGGGCCGGCATCTGGCCACGAAATGCCAGCGTGAAATTCAGTTGGTGGAGTTTAAGAGACGTGTATAGTGGAGTGCACAGAACGCGGAATGCTGGATGAATGTGGTACGAGTTTCAAACATCTGGAACCAATTCAGTGCTGCAAGTTCATTGTACTGAATAACCTTTCAGAAATACTGAGGGAGAGATGGCGTCTCATTGATATAAAGCTTCAAACTGCTTAGCTATGGTTTCTGAGTGTACGCACAGACGCATAACGCACGCCGCGTTGAGGTGTGAGTGTCAGATCTGTGCTAAAAAATGCAGGTGTTCGTCAGACATGTCTGGAAGCGTCCTCCCTAGACTCCATATGATTAAAGCCACAGTGCACGCAGTATGAAGTTTCACATTAACTGTAACTTCCTAGTTATTTATTTAACTACATCTAAGTCAAATAAATTAAATTACCACCTGCAGTGTAGTCTTGTCTCAGTGAGCTGCTTTATTTGGCACATTTCATTATTTTCCCTCCACTCTGTTCTATCCCTTCCTCCATCTACCAGAAGTTTTATTTATTTATTTTTATATTTCTGACAGGGAGCACACAAATTGGACCCAGCGAAAATAAAAAGCAGATCATCATAGCTGGTTTAGAATGGCAACAGCCAATCCTTGCAGCATTAGTTTCCATCACCGCAGATCGGAGCATGTTAATGAGGAAGTCCAGTACGTTGCGTCTCGTGTTATGGGTAGGAAATTAGATCTGCAATAATGGCAGATAGCAATAACGCCTTAGGAGATGACATGGAGGACGTACACAAACCCGCACAGATTTGTGTGCGCGCAACACGCCACGCCAAGGGAGTTGGGGGTGAGAGAGCTATCATACTTTCCCCTCAGAGTTGCAGAGTCCTTCATTAACATTGCAGGGGCAGAGTTAGGTAGCTCATTAGCTAGGAAAGCACAGCAGCCACTCTGTGTGTGTCTGTGTGTATACCTGTGCGCTCTCCAGCACTTGCATGCACACATACAGTATGTATACATGGAGATGCGCCCTCATTTTTGTTTTTAATAGGCTCCTGCAGCTAGAGACACATGCATATTGATACTGGCCCCAGACAGCCGGGTCCTGACCCCGCTCTGATTAAACCGGACATGTCGTTACTGTAGACTTCATCTGAATTATTTTTCTCATCTCCAGGAAGCTCGTCAGTGAGCTTCATCACAGCGTACTGTTGTTAAAATGTTCATTTCCTGCCTCTCCGCGTCCGCATGTTTGCGCCTGATATCAGTGTGTGTACAGCCAGTGTGTGTTTGTTTTGCTTTCCCACCACTGTGTGTGTGTGTGTGTGTGTGTGTGTGACCTTAAGCTGTTAACACCGTTTCATCTGGGACGTTCTGTTGAAAATACTGTTATTTGACAGGAGCTAATGGCTGTCTAACCACAGCCTATGACAACTCGTAACTTGTTATAATATCTACAGAAATGTCAGAGGGGAAATGTGATCTTTTTAATCTCCCTGCTCAAATGGATGATGGTGATAATGACGGCAGGGATGATATTTTATATGTTTTACTTGTTAAATTACGCTCTGGACTTTAAACGCTGCGGCGGCGCAATGCCACACTGCCACCTAGTGGTGGAGGACGTTTGTTGGTTTTTGTTGGAGTGATGGCTCTGTGATTTGTGTACTCTTTGTCCCTTTTGCTTCCTATCTCAAATTGCAGACAGCCCTACTGAACAAACATCTCAGTTCTCTAATGCCTGGATTGACTGCAAAGGTTTTCAGGACGTACAACGCCTCCATCACGCTGCAGGAGCAGCTCAAAAAGCTCACAAACCGTAAGGCTCACTATATTATACAACTGTTAACCTTAAATTAAATGCTCTCTACTATACTATGCAATACTAAGACTTCTTGAAGGATTTGTGCTCGTCATTGTCTCATTACCTGGCTTCTTCTTATGTGTCGGAAGTCTCTCGATAAGTCTGTCACACTTGAGACAATTTTATTTTTAGCTCGCTTGATTCAAGATACCCTGATGTCAGTCAGCTTTCTTCAGCGATGGCAGGGAGTACATTATCACTGTACCCAGCGCTGTGCGTCTCTGCCTCACTCTTATCAGGGTCCCATTGGCTGCCTCTGCCGCCGTTTCTCATTCAGAGATAGAAGTGTCACACTCCTTCTCATTTCTGGGTTAGCCACAGAGAGCCAGTAATGCAGGCAGGCATGTGGTTGCAGTGTGTGTGTGTGTGTGTGTGTGTGTGTTGTGTGTGTGTGAACCCCAAGAGGGGCAAATGAAGCTAATGGGTATCTGAAATTAAATGGGAAAATATATAATTGTCTGTGTTGAAGGTTAAGATTTTGTATTGCAGATGGCAAGTGCTCGGTAATAACACGAGGGATGCCGGCGTGATTTTTATCTTTTAATTTTCTGTGCATAAATTTCTGTTTAGAAATCTGTGCTCAGAGGGATTTTTCTGTTTAGAGGCAAATTACTATTCCGTCACCCTCCAACAGAGTCCGACAATGTGGCGGAGAAAATGCTGTCCTACAACAGGGCTAACAGAGCGGTTGCTATTCTCTGTAACCACCAGCGGGCGCCGCCAAAGACCTTTGAACAATCCATGGCTAACCTTCAGGCCAAGGTAAGGACAGATTTAGTTTACTGGTCATGGGAAATTATATTAATATATAACCAGTGCAGAAGAGAGACAAATCAACCTTTTTAAAAAGTGATTTTTTTTTGTCAGTGAAGGTGTCTCATTGTGTAAGAACTGATGCCCATATGTGCTTCACACAGATTGATGCTAGAAAGGAGCAGCTGGCCCTCGCTAAGACTGAGCTGAAACAGGCCAAGAAGGAGGCCAAGACCAAAGGCAGCTCAGACCCAAAGCTGCAAACGTAAGTGTCGCGTGTTCTAGACAGAAAAGCAGTTAGGAAAAAAGTATCTGTTTGTGGATAAATCCTAAGCTACACACACTTATTGGTGGAAAGATTCCACCCGAGACAAATCTAACTTTGGCTGCCGTTGATATATTTTCTGTCAGGCTGGTGGAGCGGAAGAAGGCAGCAGTGAAGCGCTGTGAAGAGCAGCTGCTTAAGATGGAGGTACAGGCTACTGACAGAGAAGAGAACAAACAGATTGCTCTGAGTACCTCCAAGCTCAACTACCTGGATCCACGCATCAGTGTGGCCTGGTAAGGGAACACTAACATAGACGCTGCAACACTATTAGACAAGAACACAGACTGCATCCCTGAGTGAAGCGCAGCAGGTCAACTTAAGCTTTACAGTTCTGTACTAGTGATTCATTTGGTACTATGCTCAAGCAAGTCCAGCCCATTGATCAGGCATAACATTATGACCACCTCCCTAATATTGTGTAGCTCTCCCTTGTGCTTCCAAAGCAGTTGTGACTCGTTAGAGGATGGACATGGGCCTTTTGACGGTGTCCTGTGGTGTCTGGCAACCGACTGTCATGTTGTTAGTGGGGGGGCCTCTGTGGAACGTCCCACAGATACTTGATCAGATTGGGATCTAGTGAATTTGGAGGCCTGGACATTTTTGAGGTGTTCCTAAAGTGTTTTTGAGTGTGTGTGTGTGTGTGTCAGGCTGCATCCTGCTGGGGATGGCTGCTGCCATCAAGGAGTGTCATTGCTATGGGGTGGGGGTGCCTGGTCTGGTCTAGGTAATGTCGAAGTAACATCAACATGAATGAATGCCAGGTCCAAAAGTTTCCAGCAAAGCAATGAACTGTCACAAGATGGTCAGCGTTGTTCACGTGGTCATAATGTTGTGGCTGATTGGTGTATGTGTCAATAATGCAGACTTTTTTTTTTTTGAACAGAAGGCTGACTTCTGAAAGTGAAATGACATCTTCTCCTATCTCTCAGGTGTAAGAACATGGAGGTACCTGTAGAGAAAATCTACAATAAAACCCAACGGGATAAGTTTGCGTGGGCCATCGACATGACAGAGGCAGACTTTGTGTTCTAACTTTAAACCTGTGTGACTGTCGCCTCATTGGCTGATCCCTGGCGGCTGCAATTAAGGAACCATCCACTTAATATTACATACAGTACTTTAATATTCCAAAAACATAGTGTGTTCATAGGATTCCTGTTGTATAAGATTGTGTGACACGATCAAGCCCCTCCCTGCTGTTGTTGTTTTGTTGACTGCTGTTGTTTTCAGTTTGATACTGTTTTGTCACTTTATTTGAAAGATTGCTGTTAGCTGGTTTGTACATTTTGTTTGCATTATTTTTGAATAAAGGTTCCTACTTATGCAGTGAAGTGACAGACGTGGTTACATTTATCAAGACACTGATGTAAACACAACATCAGGCGTCAGTTTTAATTGACATTTTTGAAGATTATAATAGATTAATGCCCAATTTCTCTCTGAGGCGCCTAAGTTTACTTTTAAGTATAATACTAAATTGTCATTTCAATACAGTATAAACATGAAGCAGGAAAAACCATGCAACAGTGACACGTTCCAAAATCATATGAATCATAAAATACAAGTCTGGCTCTGAGTTGGTTATAGTTTTTAAAAATCCACTCAGCACCTGGCCAAACATTTATTATGCCATACATGACGAACAGCAGTGTATTAAATAACTTTAATAGAAGAATATCAGAACTGGAATGCGTCCCACACCGTGGTAGGAACAGTGTTATTTACCAAACACTGCAAACTTAAAATCTTCGCTGTGCCCGTGTTGGGATGGACATTTTACCGGCCCGTCGGCCTGCGGGTTGTACTTCTCAGCGCAGGCCGGGGCGACGTGATGGCAGCGTTAACAACCTCCAGGCTGGTGCATCAACTCCGTAAGCTGCACATGAGCACTTCTGAAGGGCAAATCGCACTAGTCTAGCTTAGAAATAACGTTCAGATAACTCTTCCAAGTCATTACGTAACTGTAACCGTTTCACAATATTCAATATATAAAAAAGCATTTCACACAACGACACACCAAATCAATAGAAGTCATTTTCGGTATGGGAAAAGTCTGCTGCTCTTGCATAAAGGACCGACTTCACACATGGTTATTTAGGAACCTGAGGGAAAGACGAAGAGGAAATATTAACAGTTTAGGAAATCTGCTTGAGTGACGATGTCAATATGAAACTCCAGATGTCTCTACCGCTTCCTTCTTACCTTCATTACGAGCCTTGACCTTCTTTAGCCTTCTCTGGCGGTGCCTCGATCTCTTCAACGCCAGCCTGGGTCATCAGATCCGCGATATTTTTCTCCAGATCATCAATACGTGTGCTCATCTCATCGAGTGGAGAATCAGTTAAGGCACATAATTAAATTACAGAACCCATCACGTTACTTCAGGCCGTTGGTCATCACTTCATCACGTAAATGGTGCGAAGCAAACCACCTCTGATCAATACAGCTAAAACCAAAGAGATGACAGTGGATATCAGAGCTCCAGGCCCTTAACTGGACTGGTCGGCTAACACAGACTCGGTCTACAAAAAAGGTCTGAGCTGTCTTTATTTCCTCAGGAGACTAAGATCGTTTAATATCATCCGGAAGCTGATGGACATGTTCTTTGCCAGTGTCCTCTTCTACACTGCTCTATGCTGGAGAGGCAGCAATAAGTAGAAGGACACCTGGACAAGTTGATTTAGAAGGTGGGCTCTGATTGGGGCAGAGCTGGAGTCCCTGACACGGACGCAAGGACCTTGAAAAAGTCATGAACAACGTCCACCACCCTCTGTAGGACACCATAGTCAGACAGAAGCTCGTTCAGTGACAGACTGATGTCTCTGTCCTGCTCTACAGACGGGTTGAGGAGGTTATTCATCCCTCAGGCCATAAGACTCTACAAAGCCTCTCTGTGAGAAACCAACTGGACTGTGGTCATATTATTATACAACCTAAATATCTTTATATCCGTTTCTGTGTGATGAAGCTACTGGACACAGGATAAATAAAATCATCTAATCTAATAGAAAAGGAGCAGTCTATTATTAACTGAAACCAGACAATAAATTAACAAATGAATTTGGGCATTTTAAATGATTGTTAGGATATTCCTCCCGATGATCTGGTCTGACATGGTCTGGAACTTGTCCTGCATCTGTTGCAGCAGTGTCTGGACCTGTGGTGAAAAACAGAATGAATAAAAAAACACTAGTGTAAGAGATTAGCCTTATTCAAATGTAACAATACAAAAACCAGCAGGAGAATAACGGCTTCATATCAGCTCTTAACCCTGTGAGCTATTTTTATTTTATTTTTTATAAAGAAACCAGATGAATGGTAACCTGCTTGTTTCCTTGCCAACAATGAAAAAGCTCCGTTATACAGAAGATGACTGAAAGCACCAGTAATTTATTTTTGATTCTGTGTATATTCTGTTCAGTCTAATCTTAGGAACACTGGTGTTGCTTTTAATCAAACTATGCATTTCGCTGCTGCTGGACAAACTGATACAGAGGACAGGCTCCCTGACATCGGTGGCAGACGCAAGAACCCTGATCTTCCTCCACGGACAGGTCAAGGAGGTCGTTTGTCCTTCAGGTCACAACGCCTCCCTTTGAGGAACCAACTGGACTGTGGTCTTTGTTAATGCTATTGTATATTTGTTTACACAGCGTTACATGTACATCTATATTATTATGTAACTGTAATATCTTGTATCTGTTTCTAAGCGACGATGCTACTGGATAACAAATTACTGCTCCTCATGTTTAGGGCCCTTTCATTACCAGGCCCCTGTGTACATCACTTCAGAGCAGGGCTGACTGATTGTCCTCCTCACTCGGGACAAAAACAAAAGTTTATTGTGCCTTTCTTTGGATCTGTGGCTCTGACTTGTTTAAAACATGACGCCCGCTGATGCACACTGTCGCCTTTTAAAGACACTTGGAGGGTTTTATAATGTTTTTACTTTTGTGGCACATTTTTCTACCTTGCTGTTTCAGGGCCATCACTTTATGCAGCTGATAGCTTAATTTCACCACATTTATTCACCAGGTGCTAACAAATAAAAAAGTACTTAAGAAGCAGTGCTTTCTGGCAAATTTAGACATCTGAGGCGTCCTTGACATGAAAAAGCTTTTTTACAACTAAGACTGATTCAAAAGTACGAACAACTACTAAAATGAGACAAAAATAGATCATGAAAATTACAAGAGGGAACAAGTTAAAGGTGCGGAGGGCCTGGCTGAAGCATGGATGCCTTATAGCCACGCGTATCTCCATGACAACACTCAGATACATTACCTCTACCATCTGAATCATAGTGATATAACAATAATAATACTAAATTCAGTTTATTAGAAGCTTATGGAACAACTGAGATGAGTAGAAGCATTATTAGTATCGCATAGTAGATGATGTTTCTAATGCTACGGTTGTGATTTGGTGATGTCATTTACATGACCCACTGACCATTACATAACGTGATGCGGCTAAACAAAAGCCAGAGCATTATGGTTTGATTAAAACAGCTTGAAAACACGTAGTAAACCCATATATTATATAAAACATTAAACAAATAGCACGAAACGCAGCATACGCGCTGGGTAAACTCTGCTAGCCAGCGATAGCTCGCTCCGGTTAGCATTCTTGTTTCCACTGCTAGCTAAAGCTAAGCTACTGCGGCTAGCCTCTAGCTTGCCCCTCGACCACGACTCACCACGTTAGTAAGGTCCTGCACCGACTTGGGGTCCGTCTCGGCCATTTTTAGAGGTAAACGATTATCTGTGACGAAAATTGAAAAGACTGTGGCGGTTTGTTTTGCTTTCAGCTCTGCTAGCCGCTGGAAATTAACAGCAGTCACTATGCTTGCACCACCCACTGCACGGTCAGCTGTTCCAAAACGCGGAGACTGGTCTCGCGAGAGTTGGTGCTAGGAGCACGGAGCTTTGAATGGGCAGCAGAGAAGCTGTCCGCACAGTTTTGTTTACCTCTTATGGTCTCGGGGACACTCAGAGTGGGAGACTGCATCACATTAAACATTAATTAGACCTTAGCAATTTAATGCTGCAGCCTGCAAATAATGCGAATAGTAATAATAATAATAACAATACAAAATAAAAAAATAAAAAAACATGTTTGTATCAGATGCGCGTGGATGTGTGCGTGTCTGCGCGCGCACGTTCCAGCACTGAACGAGTTGGGATTTGAAAGTTGGAGCTGCCTGGAGACTGTCTTTAAAGCTGAAACATCGTCTGCGTGTGCGGGTTACGGGTTCATAAACTGCAGGGGTAGTGAATGAAAGCGACCGGTAAGTGAATCTTAAAGTTTTTAACTTTAATGACATTTAAATTCTGAAATTGATTCGGCTGCATATGCTTATGAACAGCGATAAACACTCACAGCTCGTGCGTGGAGTGAAAGTAGTGAATGTGCGTATTATTCTTCTAGTAAAACGGACACTTTTCATATTTTTCCGTAAATGTTTATCTCAGAGTGGTGACTTGGACAATACCCAGGTGAAACAGACTCCCTGTCCTTTTATGACAATGTAACCAGACGTTGTTTCTTTGTGTGCTGCTACTGTGAGTTGCTCTATCGTCGGGCCAGTTGCCCAAAATTGATGTGTTAGAGGAAGTTCAGGCATGTTGGCCCAACCCCATGAAGCTATGTCTTGCTTACATAACAGATCTTGTTCTGTTACCAAAACTGGCCCAATGCATCCAGGCTACCCTGATGGTTCACCGTCACCACCAGGGAAGGAAGAAAGGAAGGGAATATCTGCAGGCGTGTTGGATTGTTAAATCTTTGAATAATGTTTAACTTCTTGTAAAAGAGAAATATTTTATGGAGTGTGTTAAAGGGCTTCTGCAGGATTGCATTGTTGATAATCATCTACATTACTGAGAAGAGTTGATTTTTGCTTTGCACAAGTCATCTGTCAGGCACTTTCCATCCTTATTTATTCAAGGTCAGTTGTAAAAACATAACAGACTCAGTTCATCCTCTATTTGACACCGTGCATCAATTACAACTTTGTTTCTTCCTACATCGGCAGCCATTCAACCTGGTTTTATTTACTCATGACTTAAATACCCGGCCCCCTAAGCTATACTGAGTGACCTGTCATCTGACACTGGATACCAATATGGGAACAAAGGAGCGCATACTTAAGCTGGCCCTCAGCTTCTACAGATTTTATGGTGAAAACAATACTGAAGTTACACAATGTCACGCAACGATTACTAAACGACAAGCAGCAAGAAGTTAACAGTCACACCTCAGTAACTTCCTGTACTTTTCAGTGTTTGCTCACAAAGCGTAGGTCATGGTTTTGTGTACACGCCAACATACCGGCTCCTTGCACGCTGTAAATCAGAGCAGCCATTTGTTTTCCCAAGGAAGTGTAGAAAATCGCATTGACTCAAAGGTAAAGAATCACTGTTCTTTGTTTTAAGAAATACAAGCGCTCAACCTGAAGCTTCACAGAAAGAAAGCAGATTCAAGTACCTGACCTGGATGTAATGTAACACAGGCAGGGCAGGTTGGTAATAATACGTGTTTAAATGTGCACAGTCGAGAAACTGCAGATTAGCTGCAGTCTGGCAGGAGTCGGTTAGTAGGTGGAGACGCAGTCTTTCTTTTTGACTTGTTATCTGCACACTCTGGCAGCTAATACTGGCGCCTCCCACCCAGGTCACCTCAGCCGTGCCCCCAATACGCGCCTGTCATGTGGTGCCTCTACCGTCTGTTGACTGTTCAACCTTTCCCACTATCCCACGTCTTGCCTTGATAGAGTACATTTCCACATCTTTGGCTTCCAATTCCCCTGCTTGTCATCTCCATTATGCTCTCTGGCCGCTAACTCACAGAGCACAGCCTCGCTTCAGATGCGTGCACCAACAATTCCTGCTTCTGTGTGTTAAATTATTTAATATAAGTGATTTGCGCGTTCCTCTTGTCTGTCATAATATTTCTATAGTGCAATTACTTGCTAATTTAATCACAATGATCATTAAACCCACTGTTAATAAAATACTAATTCTTCTTAATCCCGGCCTATGGGCTTTGCTTGCAATATGTCTGACTGTAATTAAAATAACGAAATTAAAATAATTTTTCAGGCAGAGCTTTACGCTGTGTATGAATAATATTGCTGCAGTTGAACGTTAATTACATGCAACTGGCTAAGAATCATTGTTTGAGCACCACAGCACACATACAGTGTATTTTCTTATCTCATGCACAGCTTCTGCTGTGGGACTTTCCCTGCCTATAGCAGCCTGAGACTAGAGTGAGTGTCTTATAAATAAATCATTATTGTTTAATGTGACACACAAATGAATTCTGAGAAGATGTGCTTGTATAAATGAGGACATTTGAAATAAATAGGAATTGTTATTACCAACCTTTGCAGTCTTTAATATGCAGAGCAAGGACAATAACACACTGTCAAGGGATATAGTGTATATTTAAGACTGCTGAAAATGTCAAATTGTGGATTTTATACCCTCAAGAATGATTTCAAACGCAACTTTACCATCTTGTCATGTCATGGTAGAAAAACACTGGATGTTACTACAGCATTGACAGTCGCTCTCCTTCCAGGAGGCCACCACAGTGCAACAGCATGCCTGTGTTTTCCCCCGAAGCGTCAAAATAATTCATTCATTCATTCGTCTGTAACCGCTTGTTCTGTGAAGGCTTGCAGGGAGGGACTGGAGATTATCCCAGAGAGGTTTCCAGAAACACGGAGAACTGTTCACACTCAAAGCTATGGCCAAGTTTAGAATCAATAGTTAACCTAATGAGCATGTCTTTGGACAGTGGGAGGAGTCTGGAGTACCTGGGGATGCAAATGTTATGTTCCCCAAAAGAAGTTTGACCGTTGGAGCTATTTTGCTTGAGCCACTGGCTTGCTATAATTGGATTTTCCCAGGCAAAACAGCATTGTGTAGTGAAGAGGGATGGCATTTTTAACCAGGCAAAACCCAGTAGTGCAGTGATAACTGAGGCATTTAAATGTAATCAGCTTAATGTGTTTAATGCTGTTTGGCACTTGGGCCAAGTTAATTTCAGACCCAGTGACCTCTGGTTGCCTCATGACACCCGTTAGCGGTAAGTCAGCTGAACTTCCCGTTACTCCGATCACTCTGATTGACCTGTAACATGGTCCCCTCCCCAGCTGCTACCACTAGACCTCCCGGACACCACTGAGATTCTCTTGGTGTGATGGATGCAGATGTGGTGCTGCAGGAGGAGGACATGGAGGGCTCATGGTCGCTGCTGTCCTGGATGGCGTCCCTCGTCATGGTCTTTGGAGGAGCCCTGCCCTACGTGCCACAGTTCCAGGAGATCCAGAGAAGCAACAACACTGAGGGCTTCTCCACCAGAGTCTGCCTGGTGCTGCTCATAGCCAACATCCTGCGCATATTCTTCTGGTGAGGATGGGAGAGAAAGTATTCAGTCAGTTCAGTTCTTGTCTAATTTTCATTTTCATTTCACAGGATCTAATATGTTATTGTGTTCTTTGGTTTCGTTCTTGCAGGATAGGGAAGCAGTTTGAGCTGACTCTGCTGCTTCAGAGCGTGGTGATGATCCTCACCATGTTTGCCATGCTCCACCTCTGCTGCACGGTCCAAAACACCAACAGAGTGAGCACCAAGCAGCACCGACTCTCAGGTAACCAAAAATCGCAGCGACTGACAACAGTCGTACGTAAGAACACACTTACAGCCAACACAGTCTCCGTCATATATGTGTAACGCAAATAATTCTGAGGCGGTACACGACACATTCAGCACACCACTTCCTCTCTGTCAGCAGTTTTGACTCGAAATGCTTCAATTCCCACGTCTTGCCAAAAGAGGGAGCTATTGGAAAAGATTAAATGACAAAGCTGACATCAAAATACCATACATCTGAAAGCTATGCACATTTTCATGTCCCCTTTTTTAAAATCAAATGGTTGCATCTGACTTTTTTTTTGTATAGGTGGTGCTTTTTGTTGCTGTTAATAGTAAAGCTTGAAGCATAATAAAAATAATGGTTTCATAAACTGAACCGTCAGAAAACGTCATGTCAGAAACTGCAAGGCAAAGCACAGCTGCCCTGTGGGATGTTGTAGTGCTGCACTGTCACTCATAAGACGAGTCCGACGGTCTGTGTGTGCGTGTGTGTGTGTGTACTTGTATTACCCTTGCTCTGGGGACCTAAGTGTGTTGACACAGTCATGTTGTGGGGACCCAACTCTTTTAGCTAGTGTGTGTGCTCCTTGCATCTTTGAGGGCACAAGGAAGGGAGCCCAGCCTGTATTAATATTTCAGGGTGCTGTCTTTTATGGGTAATTGTGTTTTTTATAGATGCTCCAGTTGATTGCTTTTGCAAATGTGCTGACAGAAATTCAATCAAAAATATTTTTTTAGAAGAAGTTAAATGATTGAATCTTGAAATACTTCAAAGACTGTTTTATTCCCTGTTGATGGATATGCAGGAAGCAGATTCTTTGTCGGTGACAAAGCTTTTTAAATGTGTTTTGATGAGAAACAAATAGAGATTGTGTGTGTTTTCACATGAGAATAATGCTCATCTTTATATCAGGCTTCTCTTGTGTCTCCAAAGAGCTGAGGTATTACTCATCATCAGCGCTCTTTTTTTTTTTTATGTACTGTATGTTACAGCCCACGCCAAACCTTTTTCATGGCAAACGAAATAATTTTTGACAAGTGGTGGTGGATTTTCTCTGGGGGTGGATTCCATAGGCTTCATCTGTGCTCAGTGCTGGTGTATCAGTGGACAGCGAGTCTGCCTGCGAGCCACTCGAGTGTACGCTCTATGCTAATGAGAGAGTGATGCATCTTCGCACACTAGCTGGCTCTTTAGGACTTCGGTAACTAAAACTTAGCGTGACCACTCTCTGAAGGGCGGGCCTGAGGTCTGGTATCGCAGAAAGCTGGTGCGATGGGGGATGGCAGGGTCACGACGAGAATAGATCAGAACAGCCCTGTGTCCCAACTGTCTGCTCCTCCCTCCTTCCCCCCACTGTTAAGTCTTTCCAACAGATCAGGGTCACCACTATGTAAAGCAGTTGCTGCCCCCCAAGATGCTTGTTGGCATGATTTCCAAACACAAAACTATTTTAGTGGATCTTAAATCTCCTGTCATTTTCGTAAGCTTTTCATCTTTCCCTCTTCTCTCATTCCAACTTCCTTTGTTGTTTTACTTTTATCCACTGTTGGTCTTTCTGTCGCTGCTTCTATCTGCTCCCACCTCCTCTCCCTCCTCTTCCTTTCCCATAACTTCTGCTTTGGGAACAGACATCCGAGACTGCCCGAGTCCATATTGGTGTCACCCCTGCTCCAGTTGCTTCAATGCCAACACCTGTCATCCACTTGCTAACCTCATTTCCACGTCCTAAAAGCGCACACGAGCACACCACAAACTGAAAGGAATAGAGAAAAACATTTGTCAGTCGCATGTGTAACTTCTATGTGGCGATGATTCATACCTATTCGTACGTCATATGCTGTGCTGATCACCCCCATCCTCCAACTGTTCTTGTTTTATTTTTCATACTTGACAAGGGATCTGTTGCAATGTGTGTTATGTGTTTGAAATTGATGTTTGTCTGCTGAATTATTTTCATGAGCCTTGCACACAGAGGTATTTTTTCCTGCATAATGCCACTGGCTATGCATTGTTCTTAATTGTTTTGACGCAAGTGGAATATGCTTCACCTTTTAGGCCTTTTTTCAAAACAGATTTGATTGTGTCACAATCTGAGTTAATTGTTCTTCTCTCTGAAACCTGCTGGACTGCTCTCATGTTTGATTCCTATATTTCTTTTTTGCGCACAATGCTTCCTTAACAATGTGTAGGTGTTGACTACCAAACAAGGCGGGCTCCTTTTGTCTGAAATAAATGTAGAAAGACGGCGCCGTCCTCGTAAGACTAAACGAGTGTGATTGTCAAAGTAGTAAGTGAACAATGAGCTCCTCTTTATCACTGCCCTTTAAGGAAAGACTTGTTGTTTAGCGTCAGTGTGGGCTTGGGCTGTTTTCTACACATTTTATCCCTCCCGCTGTCTTATCAACAGTGATACAAATAACTATCAAGTCAGTAAGTAGGTAAGTAGACAAATAAGTATTGTGTTGTGAGTCCACACATCAACAGTCTGAAGGGTTCGGGTAGTTTCTCTCGAGACTCTAAAAATAGTCGCCGCACTTTTAGACAAAGTTGGGGTCAGGCTAAGCTGTCAATGTGAAATTACGTCACATACTTCTGTCCTTAAATACACGCACTATATATACACTGATCAGGCATAACATTATGACCACCTTCCAATTGTGAAGGCCTCCAAAACAGTTGTGACTCATCAGAGAATGGACATGGGCCTTCTAAGGATGGTGTCTGGCAACAGTATTTTGTTAGTGGGGGGCCAATGAGGGGAGGGGCCTCTGTGGATCATCCCACAGATACTTGATCAGTTTGGGATCTAGTGAATTTGGAGGCCAGGTCAACACCTTGTGATGTTCTTCATGTTTTCTGAGTTGTTCCTAAAGAGTTTTTGTGTGTGTGATTGTGTCAGTCTGCATCCTGCTGCCATCAAGGAGTGTCATTGCTATGGGGTGGGGGTGCCTGGTCTGGTCTAGGTGGGTGCTACATGTCTAAGTAACATCCACATGAATGAATTCCAGGTCCAAAAGTTTCCCAGCAGAACACTGAACTGTCACAAGATGGTCAATGTTGTTTACTTCTCCTGTTAGTGGTTTTAATGTTGTGGCCAATCGATATAAAGCACCTGCTTCATGTACATCATGATTTATTAAGTGTAAACAGGTGTATTGAACCCACCTACTCTAACTTTACTGTAACAGCCACATGAATGAATGCCAGGTCTAAAGGTTTCCCAGCAGAACACTGAATTGTCACAAGATGGTCAATGTTTTTCAGTCAGTAGTCATATTGTTATGCCTGATCGGTGGAGTTTTTTGTTCTCTTAACCCCGCTGCGCTTTGAGTATTTTTCTTTTTTCTTCTTTCAGGAAATCATTTGTATCAGAATGAAAGGTCAGCAACAATAGAAGTTGCTTCAAACATACTGTATGTCAGCATTGTCGAGCTTGTCATACCCTTGGCGTGGCCCGAGACCCTACGTGTAAAATGTCACTACGTGTCGCTGCGACGCTGATTGCGACGGCTGCGATTCCTCCACAATGCATTTCCTTCTTCACCTGTCTCAGCGGCCGGAGAAGCACAGAAAATACTCCCTTGTTCTGCCTCCTACACGCGATCTACTCAGACGTCTTCTCTCCGTTCTGTGCTCCACTGATTTCAGTGAAACGAACGTTTGATCCACACTAACTTCAACACGCGGCGCTCCGTTCCACTCGTCATTGTGTGAAGCAGAGAGTAGTAGTTTTTAGAATGATGTCGACATACCAGGGTGCAGGTATGAATGCTTTATATCTGTGTGCAGTGGTACAGCGTAGCCTCCATGTAGACTGATTGCAGGAGTATTAACCAAGCTTTACAGTGACTGCTACGTTCTCTTCACATAATCAGATAGATGGATAGTTTGGCTATCTTATGGACTAAAGTTGGAGCCTGTGTGCCACAGCCGGAGTTGACTCAGCTGTGACTTTGCAGTGACTTTTATCGGCCACCTCAGGGTGCCACGTTAGCACTCCTGGCCTTTGTGATACATGGATTGGGAGCCTAATGGGGGTAAAGGGAGAGAATACAGTCAAAGGCAAATGTAGCCTCAGGGTGACTGTGAGGTTTCGTGCAGTGAACGTGTAGAATATCCTTCAGGCTTGATTGGTAAAAAAAAACCAGAGTCAGGATATTCTTATTTGTCAAACTGTACCGTTACTGAGCATTTAGGAAAATTTAGATCTTGAGTTGATTTGAGCTTATTCACAGATGAAACAACATAAAAATGGGAAAACATCGCCCTCTACTGATGGAAGCAGCTACAACACAAAAACACATTTGACATCATCTCTAGTAGTGCACTGAGGGTATATTCTTCTCCTTCATATTGCTAACATCTATTTATATCAACCAGCCCACTCACAAACCTACGCCCCTCGTTGTGAGTCACCTAGAAAACAGCCACCATCGCTATTTAACATCCTGTTTGTGGGAGCGCACCAAACCATGAATTGAAGAAGAGATTGGACTCTTGATAGTCCACGTTGACCCTGTGGTTATCCTTAAAACCGTTGACTCGAACCGCTGAGCGCCACTTCAATTTATTCGAGATAACCTCTTCGGGAGAGGGTTAGACAATCAGACGCTGGGAACGTGATGGGAATTGTTTAAGGAACGTGTGCTCAGGGAATAGATTGCGAAAATGCGGTCACTCTGCATTTATTCGGGCCTTTCAAGAACCATCGAGCGCATGCTGAACGCTGTTTTCTAGAAACACGTATTCGCGTAGCTGCAGCGTGTCTAACATCAGTTTTCCACCTGTCTAACTGAGATTATTTGATTTCATCTGGAATATACCTTTAAAATGAATGAGTGATTGGGCACTAGACACTTCGCTGCAGCCGTGGGCTGTGTGCTGGTGGACAGCTTGGCAATGAGGGGATGTGGCGTATTTTACCCTTGTGCTTCCACATTTCATAGTTAACCGAGCCAAAGTGCTAACCTTCAGTTGCTCAATCGTGAGGCTGCTTCATGGGTCACTATCTTGATCTGCAAGAAACAAACGATACCCTGAGTCAGTGTACAGCGTTGAAGGCGGAGCAGTTTACAGAAATCTCTAAATTGATGTCTGAGTTGCATACAGTCAATATGCCAAAACATTAGGTACACTAATAAAAACATAAATTCCCTGTACTAAATCCCCCTTCTTGACGGTGAAGTTCTTAATTTGTTTCTGTGTATTTTATTGTTTTATTTATCACAAATTTGTTTTTATAATTTTTATGTTTTTGTGAAGCATTGTTGATTTCAAAAGTGTTATGCAAATAAAAAGCTCTTTTTTTAGTAAAAGTGAGTGTATATAAGTTTTATTCCCTTCAGTCTCTGTGTTTTACAGGAATACACTGGATTTGACTTTATATTTTACTTGGTAATTTGACTTGTGAAGGAATTAGCATGTTCAATTTCAGAATGTTTATTCTCTTCGTGTTCAGTTAGTCAAGTGTCGTCGAGTGGTTTTATTTCTTACAACTGAAAGAAGGCAAAGACACAAATCAAATCCCATTATGTTGAACTCAAAAATCAATGAACAACTCGATACCAAATCAATTAGGTGCATTGATACAACCCTGCTTTGAGCAGACTGAACATTTAGACATCACTTCTTCTGCTTTGTTCAGTTATCCTAGAAGGGTTTCTTAATCCTTTAGAGTCAGACGTAAATGCACGACACATTCAGGATTATTATAATTATTATTTATACCGTTACTTATTCAAATCCATGCCCCTTGCTCAATTTTTATGTGCACACACAATTAAAATGCAAACAGTCCCAGTCCCGGTATGGCATCACAGTAATGTTAACACTGACTGGTGCGGTGTGTGATGACTCTGGTGCTCATGCTTATCTGCAGCACTCAGACAGCACCGCAGCAGGAGGATTCGCGTCTAAATATCACAAGCGACACGCACATAAACTTTGCGCAAATTGCATTTACATATCGTAAAACACTCACACACACACAAATGTCTTCTGCTTACTTTTAACGTAAAGTGTTTTTAATTAAACCCCCCCCGATAACAGCAGTTTTTAATTAGCAAGTCAAATGAAGTTAGGTAAGGTGAGAGGTGCTCTATTAGCCTGTTAGCGTATTGGATTACTTCTTTCTGCAGGATATTCAAAGAAGTGACAGAAATGCACATGCACCAGGGGAAGTCTCGTGGAGATGCATTATTCGCTCATAGGAGTTTTCTAAGGCTAAACGCAGGACATTTCCTGAAAACAGTTTTTGTAATTACCGTTTTATCTCAGCGCGTCTTCATGGTGGCGCTTAGTGGATATTTAAACAAGAAGATAAAAGACTCTTTATCTGATCACTGAGGTGACCATTCACCTCTCAGGGGCTGTTTGTTGTTTTATTATTGAAATAGTACAGCTGATATTCTCCAGTCAGAGTGTCCATATGTTAGCTGAACAATGTGTGACACATAAACCGTACAGGCACATCCGCTTTTTTTTAAATAATGGAGAAAAAAAGACATTTTGATGAGTGACACTTGTAAAATTGATGGTGCTTGATGGTTAAAATCCATTTGGCTTTCGCAGGTTTAGGAGCTTGCGTGGTTTATGTTTAGAGATAGATGTGGAAGAGGAGACTGGTGTAAAGCAGGGCCGCTGTCAGAGTCATTAATGGCTGAATCACATGACTATCAATGCTTTTGACTGGACTTATAGACATAAAATAGCCCAAACTGTGGTAAAAATAGCCAAAAGTAGTGCATGATAAATAAATGTGCTTGCTTTTACCTCTACTACAAGTAAACACAATATTACATAATCAAGCCGATGCATATTCAGTAGTGTAGGCCTTTTATAATATATTCAGTCATATGTGTGCGCTTACGAAGCTCATTAAATAGCACGGCTATGCTAAGGTTAAATAAAGCAACAACTGTTTGTTAATTAAAACAAATGTTTGGCGTACACTGATCAGCCACAACATTAAAACCACTGACAGGAGAAGTAAATAACATCGACCATCTTGTGACAACACAATGTTCTACTTGGAAACATTTTGATCTGGCATGCATTGGTGTGGATGTTGCTTAGACATGTAGCACCCACCTAGACCAGACCAGGCACCCCCACCCCATAGCAATGACACTCGCTTGATGGCAGCAGCCATCCCCAGCAGGATGCAGCCTGACACAGGCACACACACAAAAACAGAGAGAACATCACAAAGTGTTGACCTGGCCTCCAAATCCATTAGATCCCAAACTGATCAAGTATCTGTGGGATGATCCACAGAGGCCCCCACCCTCAAAGGCCCCCCACTAACAACATCTTGTTGCCAGACCCTACAGGACACCCTCAGAAGGCCCATGTCCATTCTCTGATGAGTCACAACTGTTTTGGAGGCACAAGAAAGACCTATACAATATTAGAAAGGTGGTCATTGAAACTTCCACACCGGGATATTACTTTTAATTAGACTTCATCTAAAAAAAAGCTGATTGATGGCTCCTTTATCCTATCCTGTAAGCTGTATTGTTTTTTGTTTTTTTAACTGGACAGTTTTAGTCCCTGAACAAAGGTCTAATTAAGTGAAAAGACAGTGATATTGTAGAAGCTTAAAAAAGTCTCACAGTAAGCTGATAAGCTGCCCGGTTGACCGTTAATAAATAAATGACACAAAAGAAAAGGTTGCTTTCTCCAAAACTCATTTCATGTCTTTTGTTCTTGACTTGAAACAAATGGGAGAAATCTCATTTTCTGTCAGTTTTTAAGACCCTGATATACTTGTTTTAGGTTTATTGACGACGTACCGAAGGCTCCTTTTATGAAACATCTCGCATGAAGTGGGATTCTGAACGTGCTCTTAATTGGCTCGCCGTGTTACATCAAACAGAACAGAAGCTTGAGGAAAAATTTGATATTGAGCAAATTCTTCCCCGTCCCTGTCTTGACGGTCCGCCCCTGATATGCTGTGGTTATTTATGGAAGCGGGCTAGTAACTCGTGAACCCGTCTTTGACCCTGTTGAACTGATGGTGCGTCGCCTCATTAGTGCAGCGCTACAGAGAAGTCGTGACAAACATACACCTCCATCAGCATCAGGATCCATCTCTGCCATATAACCTGACAGGTGTGTGTCGGTGTGTGTGTTTGCACGCTAAGACAGGGTGTTATGTGTACCCATCTGTTATGCCATGTGTAGCATATTTGAGTGTGTGCGTCTTAGGGGTCTTGGGGCATGTTGCACATCTGTTTCAGCGTTTTAGCCTGGGTGCTAGTGTTTTTGTATGTGTCTCCATGCATCAGGCCAGCTTGTCATTTGACTAATGACTGATATTTTCTTGAATTTAAAAACTTCATGTACATCTTGCTGTACTCCAAATGACCCCTAGGGAAAGGGTAGCACCGTTTGAGAAAAGTTGAAGCAAACCATCTATATAACAAAGGTCATTTCAGCCATATATAGCAAGTGCTGCACATAGTGAGCTAAGAGGAGCATGGAGCTAAATGAAGACTTAGGACCAAGTACAAAACAAGGGACTGAGCATTAAGTGTGCACGTGCAAGCTTATGCAGACGATACAGTACAGTGCAAATGGTGCAGGCAGTGCAAGGACAAATTATACAATACAGACCGTACTAAACACTTGGGAGACGACTAATGGGCAGACTAACAGAGTATGAGTTAGGCTGATTATAAACCTGACTGATTAGCAGCATAGACTGTGCAAAGGATGCAAACGGCTGAGTATAGGTTATGATATCATGGTGGTTGTTGGAGCCATTATATCTTTTGTATTTCTTTTTCCTTTGGATCACTGTGTTCATGTGTTTGCGTGCAATTCCTGGGGTTTTACTTAAGGGGAGCACCAGTGTGAAAGTGCATATAGATGAGTGACGGGTGTGGGAAATTCAGGCGAGTGTTTGGTGTAAAAGCACACAGTTTTTTGACCGTGTGAACTGGAGAGCGCCAGAATGGCTGGCGGCTTAAAGTAAATTAATTTGCAAAAGTGCTTTGGTCTTTTCAACGTGGTGAGAATTTAATTTGTGAATGAAGAAGAATCCAACTATAGAACGCACTGGATATCATTCATTGTTTATCATGAACACACGTCAGAACAAGTACATTGCACGCCACCTCAGTGACTTTTAAGTTAGTTTGGGTTTCTTTAAGTCACTACAGTGGTTGTGAGTGAGTGAGTGTGTGTGTGTTGTGCGTGTTAAGTCCAAATTCAGTGAGTTCAAGAGTCTGTTGGTTTGAGGCTTCAAATAATGTCAATGCTGTGATATGAGTTTCTTTATCAAATCACTTTGACCGTTGTTTGACCTGCTTATTTCTGCTCCTCTTCTCTCCATTTTACACTTTGTAAGCTAACAGTGCTAAATAATCATAAGTATTGTCCCATTGTCTGACTGTTTTCCTTTCAGTCTGTGTTTCCAGCTTTATTTCTCTCTGTCTGGCATTTGGAAAAAATAATAACAATAATCCTATTTAAATAGGTTTTTCTGTTTCCCTTATCACGGCGCCATCGTTTCCAGTCAGGACATATGGATTTGTTAGTTTTCGGGGTTTGATGCTTGTTTGCTGGGCCAGCTGTTCAAACCGACGGGCATCCAGCCACGCTAATGATGTCTAAAGTACACTGCAGCAAAAACTGCTGATAATAGACAACTTGGTACCACACAGGAACCAAAAGTAGAATGAGTTGAGGCACAACATTATGACCACCCTCCTATTGTTGTGTAGGTCTTGTGTAGGAATTTGGAGGCCAGGTCAACACTTTGTGCTGTTCTTCATGTTTTTTAGTTGTTCTTAAAGTGTTTTTGTGTCCCTGTGTCAGGCTGCATCCTGCTGGAGTTGGCTGCTGCCATCAAGGAGTGTCATTGCTATGGGGTGGGGGTGCCTGGTCTGGTCTATGTGGGTGCTACATCCATATGAATGAATGCCAGGTCCAAAAGTTTCCCAGCAGAACACTGAATTGTCACAGGATGGTCGGTTCCATTCACTTCTCCTGTCAGTGGTCATAATGTTATGCCTGATTGGTGTACTGCAGTGTAGAGTGATGTGTGTAGGATGGACAGAAATATCCAATTACTCCTACAGTGCTTGGAGGGTTAATGCACATTAGTCCTTGACTGCACAATGTCAAGGAGGTGGCAGTATAAACCGTGATAGCTGTCAGGTTTTAGCTCATTATTCCCTCACTGATTTGAACTGAAATGAGCCTGGCCTCAGCCGTTTCCCTCCTCCTTCACTCTCTCGTGACTTTGTTGCTCAGTGTGTAGTGTTCTGATCAGACCCAATCAGAGGGAATATGATAGAGTCAAACTTTAAAGACCCTCAGGCTCTCTCATTAAGAGAAAACTTTGACATTCTGACTCTCGCACAGAGACATGGAGACGCCACTGCCCCTGTCCTATAGGAACGGATTTACCACTTTATTGTTAATTGCTCTGTTTCCTTGTTTCAGTGGATCGCTCACCAAATATACACTGTTTGGGCTGTGAGGGACGTTTGTGTCGTGATTAAATCTGTGTCTCTTCATGAGTCACTTGACAGTTTGGGATACACCTCAAACTGCAGCTCAGAATTGCCATGAAGTGAAATCTCTAAAAGTTTTCAGACTCTAAACCTTCACACCAGTTCAGCACTGATCCATTCTGTAGGAGAGCAGGAACTCACAGCTGTGCGTGTAGTGGATGATGTAGCAGGGGAGTGCGCTTTCCCGCTGTCCTAATTGGAGAGGTGATGCTGTGCCCTGGGCGCTCTGCCATCTGTGAGACACTAGACTTGCGCAGACTTCTCTGACTCGCCTCCAACATGTCACACTCTGCTTCCTGAGAACATCAGTGCCTGTAGGAGTGCCCTCAAACCCAAACACACACACACACACACACACACCTCTGTACAGTTAGACCATGACAAATCGTAATGTCGCTGAAAAAGTGGGATATCAGAAAAACAGACAATTCCAGTGAATCGAATTCGTTGTTTGTTGACGGTCTGTCTTGTCGGCTGTTTTGGGTAAGTAATTGGATCTTCCACTGTTTCATAGATCAACTAGTTTCTGAATAAAGCTGGAGACACACTATACAGTCTTTACAGATTTGGCCTCAGCAGATCTTTGTTTCAAAACTAAAAGACTAGAAATCGCACTCTTAACATCCGTGCCTGATGACGGATCACACACTACATGATTTGTCAAACCAACGAAAGCCAACAAAACACATTAAAGGTTGCTCAAGGTTGCGGTGTGCACTGCAACCAACATTTTATAGGCACTCATGCTTCGCCACAACTCGATTAATCTCTCCTCCATTTCTGCGGTCCAGGTTGGCTTTGTCGCCCCTCCCCCGCCCTCGCTGTTCGCCATCGTTCCTACTACTACCCGTCGTCTTCTGATGCTCTCTGCCTCTGTTTTTCATTCTCTGCTGTCAACACACGTTTGCTGCTGCGTCAGTAATCAGTCCACCCTTCATGATTGTGTCCGGTCTCGGCTCAAAAAACATGTTTGGTTGATTGTAACCGGCAAAAATCTGTTCCCCTCGCACGCTAAAAGATTTTTGTGCCAACTACCCAGACCGACTGTGACCCGCTAGTGCAGATTTTGCCCAACTAGGAATTGTGGGTAAAATCTGGCAAACAAGTCTTTTAGGATGTATCTTCAGACTGCTCACATTTAATCATCATTTCAGTTCAGTTTTAGATGACTTTTCCTCCACCCAGGCCAGAGTTTTGCCAGACCTCGCTGTTGTTTTACGTGCTAAAATCATTTTTTAACGACTGATTCTCTGTAGATGTGTTATTTTTTTTAGCTCCCTGTCAGACAGATTTATCCTTTGAATCAACTGCAGACTAACAAGCTGTCCTGAATAGTTTAACTTGGCTCCACCGTCCTGCAAAAACATGTCCCATTATAATAAACACCCTGACACTGGAGCAGTCTCAGCCAGAGACAGAGAGCTAATCTCAGAGATTCTTTAGCAGCCATCCATCTGCTTTTTCCCCTCTTCTTTCCCAACCCTAAAAATTATTCTTCGTGTCTCTCCTCTTCTCTCTAAACTGTTGAAACAAACAAGTGGACACTGATGCAACCTCGTAGCAACAGCTCTGTTGCTTGCTGCTTTTTTTCCAAGCCTATATCACGGCAGCAAACACTGAAAGACAGTCACTAAAAGAAGACTAACTTGCTAAAGGAGATCCGTATAGATCCTGGAGAGGCTGAGGGTGTTTTGTGAATATGTCCAGTCAGGCCCAGTGTATGGTATTTAGATCTATTTGTGAAATTGATATTTGTGAAACGTTTCCAGAAGGTTTTAATGTTTAGATTGTCATTATATGATTTTAAACAACTGTGTTTTCTGAACTCAGCCTGGAAGCCAGTCTAGCTTCCCCCGCAAATGTGTTTCTACCAATCTTGACACAGATTTATTACCTTAAACTGAAGTCTGAGCAGCTAATTCATTAGCATATTAATTCAAATGCTTTCATAATGCAGGCCGTATGTTTGTTTTTCTGTGTGTCTGTTTCCACTGTCTGGAGATGGCCAAAAATATCAACAGACACAGATAGACCTCAGTGGTACGGACCTTCAGATTCAGAAAACTTTTTTTATATTTAAGACACATGTGAGCAGCATTACATCCAAGAATGAGACACTTCTTCATCCGTCTCTCTGATTGATAATGCTTCAGAGAGGAGACTATAATATTTGCAATATACAATTGAAACTATGCACGTTTCGTCATGACTTAATGTCAGTCATAGGAGACATTAACATCTCAGAAAGGCCTTGAGGGAATTTCTTCTTCTAGTTCAAACCATCCACTTGATCAATCTGGAGGTCACTGTGACCTCACAAACCACGTTTGGTGGCCGTAACCGGTGAATTTACAAGTCTGTCTATGTGAATTTGGACAAAATAGGATAAAATAATGATGTTTAACACTCACGTGCCAGTTTATTAGGCACACTAGTGAAAACAAATGCATTCTCACGTAATAGTCCTACACTAAATTCGGGCTTTGTGAACGTTGCGGTAATCAGCAATTGTTTAAAAACCCAGAGACAGCTGTTAATTCAACAGCATTTTCACTTTAAAGGCTGTGGTTTGTGCTATTTAGAACATGTTCCTTTTATTTTGACAACCCTGTTTCAGTCAGTAACAGGCTTTTGGGTGTAATTCAAACAGTTTAACAGTCCTCCAGACTGACTGTGCTGTTTTAACACAAACTAAACATAAGAAAAGCCACAGAGGTGAATTCAGTGCAGTTTTGTTAAATTACTAGACTGGTTTGTTAAAATATTACATTTAATAACCTTATACACCCATCTGGCACAACATTAAAACCACTGATAAGAGAACTAAATAACATTGTCCATATTGTGACAATTTAGTTTGGTGGGAAACGTTTGGACCTGGCATTCATTCATGTGGATGTTACTTAGACATGTAGCACCCACCTAGACCAGACCGGCAACCCTGGCCTGGCCTCCAAATTCACTAGATCCCAAACTGATCATGTATCTGTCCCGCGTCCTGCGTCCATTCTCTGATGAGTTAGACAAGTGGTCATAATGCTAAGCCGGACACATATCATACACTGGCTGCAGAAGCAGAGTTCGTGCACGGTAACACATTTGTGCACCATCCTGTAGACAAACACTCAGTATTATAGCTGCACAAGCCACGGATGAGAACACTCTGATTAAACTGCAGTGGACATTATGTTTGGGCAGTAACTACACACACACCAGTAGAAGGGAACGATGTAATGTAGCCGATTGCCTAGCGAGGTAAGGTCAGTGGACATTCTATCTAAATAATGACTTTTAATGAGTCGCTGTAATGCTAATCACTGTGGACTCAGACTTTGTGATGAGGTAATTGTACCCTGAGGAAGACAAAGAAGTGGTTGTTTGTTTGTGTGTGTGTGTGTGTGTGTGTGTGTGTGTCCCAGTGGATTGAGATACTGTCCTGCGCATCCTGGATGTGCTCCTCTGGATCACTTACAGATTTCGCTTATTGCATCACATTCTGTGATTCTCCACAAATTGTTCAAGCAGGAAATGAAGTGCACGTATAAAGTCAGCGGCAATGATGTGTACGACATAGAAAATTGACTTTTTTCTTTGGTGCCGTGCACATAAAATGGCAAAAATGTCCTTATCGAGCCCGAAAATCACGATGTCAGCTGCAGATTCTGCTGAGCTTAAACATTAGTTTATTGGAAGCGACGTAGGATGACACGCGCTTTCTGCGTCGTCCTCCTCCTGTCAGCGTAACAGAGCAGATACGACGGTCTACCCGTGTAACCACAGTGATAGTGTATCGCGCTCTGACGCAGACAGCGCACCGGAGCTGCTGCTGCGACTCTGCTAACATGCTGCTCACCCTCCGTCTTCTTCCTAGACACATAAAACCACATTTGTAGCACTGTGATTAGGCGGGTAATGTGCAGGACTCTTCAAATATTCACAACCGCACCGGCTCCGCTGTCTGAGTTTGCAAGCTTGTGAGCCACCACAAGTTTGCTAATGTGTCATGTGGGCAAACAAAAGGCTGTCCTTACTGCCTCAGTGGTTTTGTTCTATCTGTCACCTGCAGTTTGCGTATGTCTGTGAAGTTTCTCAGTCATCCAGGTCATGGTATATCGTGGTATATCCATGATACGGTATATTAAAACACATTAAAAGGAAAGCACAACTGTCCCAACACAGGAGATCTAGCTCATCGGGAAACAATTCAGTGAAGGACACTTCTTTGAAGATGGCAGTGTCCACATTTTAGCCAGAGAAAGAGAAGCAAAGGAAGACATCTATGTCAAATTGGAAAAGCCTTCTCTGAACAGAGGAGGTGGACAACAGTCTTGACTTCTGTCCCCAAGACGTTTCAGCTCCACAATTACACCTTGAGACTGGAGCACCATTCATTAGAGACAGACCACAGGGACAAAGAGTCCCCCCTCAACGACAGGCAAGCTTCTAGTTGTTAGCGGACACCAGTGAAGCAAGTTTCTGATGGGCTACACCCACAGATGGTCCTATTTAAACTCCCCACCAGTCTCTTAGCACTGCAGAAGCTGCTTGGATGAGTGGTGAATCGTCTTCTCAGTAAACTCTGCAAATCCAGTTGCCTTTCTTTTAACGTTTTTGGATCTACCTGCAGTTGTATATTTTCATTGTATCTCATACTTCACAGTTTTCCATGAACCTTGCATGTTTTTTTCACAGAATCCTGACAAATTGTAATTGGAAACACTCTACACTATAATGTAATCATAATAGAATTAACAATGTTGTTTGTTAGGGATATCCCGATTGAGTTTTTTTGCCCCCTGATCCAAAATCGATCTTTAAATATTCAGTGTTGGCCGAGCCGTGTTGCAATCCGATATTAAATAAACAGAAGGCCGTTCTCTGGAGATTCATTGTTCTTATTGATGAGACAGTTGCTCCTGAAAACCTGTGTTCTGTACTGCAGAAATCAGCTGGTCTATCTAAGTAAGTCCGTAGCCCTCTGTGTAATACTTTTTCTCCTCACCATCTTGAGGAAACTTTTCCCTTTTCTTTTAAACGCATTATTTATTTTTTGTTGTTTTTTCAGTGCAGTTCTTTTGTTGTTTTTTTCGGTGCGTGTTGAATGAAGTAGTCCTGAATTATGATCTCTTACCAGCAGGTCACTAAACAGCCGCACTGCATAATTTACAGATTGCTGTCTGAGTGTCTTCATTTTCCAGAGTAAGTGCATCCACACGGCAGACACGTGATTTTGGTTCCTCTTCTTCTACCTTTTTTAGGAGCTTTGACGCTTTTAGGAGCTTTGACGCTAGCCAACCACCACTAATAATAAAAGAAAAGAGACAAGAACATGTTTTTATTTTTTGCTAGCTTAGATGCTAAGAAGAATGAGACATTTTGAAGCTACAAGGACGTGGTTATGGTTTATACCAGACCTTAAATAAATAACTACAAAAACTCGGGCTTAGCTACAGCCCGATACCGATCCGATCCCATCGTTTTAAAAATACCTGGATCGCCCCCGAGACATCCCTACTGTGTGTACAAACTCGCCTCGTAATGCTACTTATTAACTACAACTCATCTGTATATAATAGACGTACATTTCAAGTTTGTCTGCACATCTTCAGAAACACACATCCTTTTGTAACAAAGGCCTTGGCTTCATAGTGGTACACACATCAAACACTCACGGCGCTCTGCTGTGAAGGTCATGGTTTGATCAGGAACGCGTTTGACGCACACATTGTGATTGCACAGCTAATAATAGTGTCGCTGCCTCCCCCTGTCTTTGTTTCCTAGTCACATTATCTTTGATTTACACCTGCTTATCTTTATAGGAAGAAAGCCCCCCACTGACGACGTGTTTATCCGATTAGACCACAATAAATAGCCTGGACCCTTCTGAGCCTGTATTGCTATGTGCTTATCTGGACTTCCCTACTCATCCATCCGGTCAACTGTTGATCATTATCGGGTTGGATCACCTTCACACACAGGGATGCTTAACTTTGACTCTGTGTGTGTGTGTGTTAAACAGAAAGGAAGTAGGGAGACAAAATGGAGTACTTCTATCATAAGCTGCTGTAATAAGTACAGTATAACTGCACCCACTTGACTGTGTTGTGTTTGTGTGTCTGTGTGAGAGAGTCCACGAGGGAGGCAGAGTGAGTCGAGAAAGGACGGGAGCCAAAGCGTAGTTAATTTGATCTCCTACTCCTCCGTCTCTGTCACGCTCTCCCAGCATGCGTTAGGATGGGCTCCAGCGATGCTTCACCTCCTCGGCTCTATCCACTCCGCTCCTCCATCCTCAGCGCCAAGGTCACGGTAGTTCAGGCTTCACTATGCTGTCCAGATATTATCCGTCAGACGCACCGCTCCATGGTCCGCTGCTGTACTTTTCAGCAGCTCAGTCTTCGGGGAGCCTTTTTGTAGCTGCTGTGATCAGCTGCAAAATGTACTCCAGCAAAAAGACTTGACTGAGGGGGCCAGTTCAAGTGATCTACGAAATTTGGGTTGGCTGCAACTCACAGTAATAACTTAAAGACATTGCACATGTTAGGTATTGGGGGTGATATTGCACATATATACCAATCAGCCACAACATTAAAACCACTGACAGAAAAGGTTTATTACCTTTTGACCGATTGACCATCTTGTAACAATGCAATGTTCTGCTGGGAAACGTTTGGACCTGGTACTGGTGTGGATGTTAGTTAGACATATACTACCCACCTAGACCAGACCAGACCAGGCACCCCCAACCCATAGCAATGACACTCCTTGATGGCAGCAGCCATCCCCAGCAGGATGCAGCTTGACACAGACACACACATAATAACACTTTAGGTACAACTAAAAAAAAAGACATGAAGAACATCACAAGGTGTTGACCTGGTCTCCAAATTCACTAGATCCCAAACTGATCAAGTATTTGTGGGATGATCCACAGAGGCCACTCCCCTCAACCCATAGGACCCAAAGGCCGTCCACTAACTACATTCTGTAGCCAGACACCACAGGACACCCTCAGAAGACCCATTTCCATGATGAGTCACAATTGTTTTGTAGGCACAAGGGAAATCTACACAATATTAGGAAGGTGGTCATAATGTTATGCCTGATTGGTGTCATTAGAATTGGTATTTGAGTGTCTTTATAGCTCATTGTTTCTGTATCTCCTTCCGGAGCAGGTGGTGTCCAGGATGGAGGTGGTCACCAACAGTTTTTGGCCATGTATAGCCTCTTTGGTTAACTTTATGACCCTTCCTCTCGTCCAGTTAGCTTCTTCTGAGTATTATTGGGTAGTGAAGGGTCCACCACTGCCTTTGCAACCATTGTCAACTTTTGTGCAGATATGCATGTGCTACCCCTTATGGGCGATTGCTGTTCGAGTTTATAAATGCAAAATATGATTGATTACGGTCATTTAACTGAAAGAAAGACAAAGTGGAAAAAAATATTTGCCAAATGAATACAGTCATTACATCACTGTGACTTGTTTACTGTAAGCCGATGTCTTCATTTCTCGAAATACTAAAATCCAGCCATAAGACTTCCAGAAACACAAGCTTCCTCATGAATAAATGACATTCATCATGTTGAAATATTTTACAACCAATAGAGTTTCTAAATCTGACAGGAGCGAACCTCATCATGACTCATCCGATTGATGTGCTGCCAGACGATGTCGACATTAGAAGAAAGTTTGGCTGCACATTCGGAGTTACCAGATACAATTACTTTACATTAAATCATTAGCAAGGCTGAGAAAAGTCCTTGGCACCCTGCAAGGGATCTCGTTGTCGTGTTGCCTTACGCTAAATTTTCAAGAAAAAAAAAATAGTTGCAGCACTGTAAACTTTTAGAGCATAATCTACTTTCCTGGACTTTTTTTTCTCACTGTCAAACAAACATTTACAACCTGAGTGCACTGTAGTCTAACAGCATGTGCAACTGCCAGTGTGGATTCACTGGTTAAAGGCACTAGTGGGTGGAAAAGTAAAACAAAAAAAGTTTTCCTTCATCTGAATCTCCTCATCTTTGTGTAGCCATTGTTCTTCTCCTGATGAAAATAGCTTTTCAGAACAGTCTGTGGTCGCCTTTAAAGTTTGCAAAAACAAAATGATTAACATAGAGTCGTTGGAAATGATTTGGCGACTGTTGTTAGAAAGACAGCCAGTGTTTGGCATCAGCAGACATCTCGTCAGCGGACTCTCTCTCTCAATAACAACACACGATGCTAATTCATCACGCTGTTAAAAAAAAAAAAAAAAAACTTTGAAAAACACATGAAACAAATGAAAAACGCTTCCTTTGAAACGTCAGACTTTCATTTCGCCGTCTGCAGCAACTCCCGAACAAGCTGTGAACTTCAAAGAGAGCACGCTAAAGTTTCTTCAGGCCAAACCACCCGCAGACACGCCAGAGCCTCTTGAAAAGATTTGAGACATTTGCGAATTTAACTGGCGTGCCGTGCAAGATACCGAGGCTCGCACAGTTGCTATCAGGACAAGTGAAGGACGATGCCAGTGACGGGCTTCTTATCTCTGATTTTCTCCGCCTAATGGAACTTACAGTACTGTCACGATACAGAAGAATAACAATGAAGGATGGAAACGGATATGTCAGAGCAAGCAGAGCGAGAGAGAGAGAGCATAGCCCTGTGCGGTACCCGGCAGCTGAGCAACGAGCTGGGATCTGAGCTGAGGCTGGGCCCACGTCATATTCTGTGTGGTTGGAGTTTGATAGGCCGTCGCTTTGTTGTTATATCCCCCAGACCTGTCTGTCAATATGTCTTTATATATCTGACTTGATCCAAGGAGACTCGATATCAGCGTATGCAGGTTAACAATAACAGTAGAGAGAAAAAAAGAGAGAGAGAGGAGGAGAGATGACAAGGGCCTGCCTCTCCTTCAAGGCGTAGCTGCTCTTCAGCTGGTGAGTGTTTGCAGCAGTTGTCTGTTTTGCTCGGCACTGTTCAGTCATTATGTGGTCTTGGCTTTCTCCCATCTTAGATCTCATTTAAGCCAATCGGGCAAAACATTATGACCACCTTCCTGATATTTTGTAGGTCTCCCTTGTGCCTCCAAAAACACTTGTGCCAAATAGGATGCCTCATACCAAGTTGCATAAAACCAAATTTGACGTGTGCATTTTGTATTCGCAATTGCCACAACAGTAGACGATACGTCGAGCAGGCAAAACATTATGACCACCTTCTTAATATTGCGTAGATCTGCCCACTGTGCCTCCAAAAACAGTTGTGACTCATCAGAGAATGGACATGAGCCTTCTGATGGTGTCCTGTGGCGTCTGGCAGCAGGATGTTGTTAGTCGGGGGCCTTTGGGTGCTATGGGTTGAGGGGAGGGGCCTCTGTGGGATGGTCAACACCTTGTGCTGTTCTTCGTGTTTTTGTTTTTTGAGTTGTTCCTAAAGCGTTTGTGTGTGTCTGTGTCAGGCTGCATCCTGCTGGGGATGGCTGCTGCCATCAAGGAGTGTCATTGCTATGGGGTGGGGGTGCCTGGTCTGGTCTAGGTGGGTGCTACATGTCTAAGTAACATCCACACGAATGAATGCCAGGTCCAAAAGTGCAGCAGAATGTTTTGTCACAAGATGGTCTATGTTATTTACTTCTCCTGGTCATAATGTTGTGGCTGATTGGTGTATATTTCTTGTAAAGAACTGCCCTCGACACAGCGTCACTCTGAAACCGTTAAATTGAACAAAATACAGTGACAATTTAATTCTACTCGTTTTGAATTAAAGTCCAGTCTTGCCTGTAGCCACAGCAGGAAGCTGCCCGGTACCTTTCTGAATGGGAGCCTATTTTTGTATCATACTGTAGCCGACAGACTGAGTCCCATTTATCTCCCAGCTGCAGGCGCCAGCCGCTGACTTTTAGGGTCGAAAGTGGACGGAGGCGCTAGAGCGAGAATGAATGTTAAAAGGTAGATTGGATGGTGGTGGAGGATGTGGGAATTTGACAGAATATCAGAGCAGTCAGTGGGCCTGAAGATGAAACAAATGTTTTTAGTTGTGGAGACGTCATGCTGTGACTGATGTATTATACTCTTGTCAGGATGCATTCAAAGAGACGCGGGAGTAGGTCATCAATCTTTCTGATGTGAAGCCAAACGTCTTCAGCAGCACATCTGAAAAGACCTTTTAGAAAACTCTGACACGGAAGTGCATCCATTCATATGTATAATGTCGAGGTTATGCAGACCCTGTCAGAGGAGAAGCATGTGCTCTGACTTTGATATGGAGCACTTTAGCATCCCTGGTATTATTCTTTTCTAAAGTGGGTACAAATGCGGAATCCATTAGTGTATAACAGAGGTCGGGCGGTCACGGGATTGTTGTTGTGAGTTGCTGATGCCAAAAGAGCTCATTAGTTAAGCCTCGCCTCGGTCAAGAGGCCAGATAGAACACACACATGCTCTCAGTGAGGAAGCAATCACTGGTGGAAAAACACAGTCACGGTTCGTCAGCAAGGTCAAAGCTGCACACTTTCAGAAGTGCTAATGCAGCAGAAACTCGGAGGGAAAAACGTGCTCTGGACAAAAGATTATCTGCTGCAGACTCATTTTTCTCTTCTTTCTCTTTATCCCTCCTCTGAAATCACAGTTTTGATGTTTCGTTTTCTTATAGGTTTCCATACAGATTAAATAAACAAGACATACATACTCTTTTATTAGTCTTTTATTATAGATTTTTTCGCATGAGCTCCTCAGTTTTGATTGTTTTACTTTGTCATTTCTAATAAGAAATCTATTTGTTTTTTTCTATAACTTGGCACGAAATCAGAACTGCACTTTAAATTATTCCGGGACATTAAAAGAACAAAACGATTAATCACTTGAGAGATTATTTTGCAGAATATTTGATCATGTAAATGAGTCCTGGTTTCGGTAAATGTGGAGTATGCGCGGCAATGTGTGTGAAAGAAATCTAATCATGTTATTAAGGAATGCATTTTTATTATGAGTCTCTGGGGTCTTTCTTTAAATGGAGTTCAAAATTAGCTCAACATGTGATGACAAATGTACACCGATCAGGCATAACATTATGACCACATTCCTAATAATTGTTTAGGTCTCGCTTTGTGCCTCCAAAACAGTCGTGACTCATCAGAGGCCAGGTCAACACCTTGTTCTGATCTTTGGGGATGGCTGCTGCCATCAAGGAGTGTCACTGCTATGGGGTGGGGGTGCCTGGTCTGGTCTAGGTGGGTGCTACATTTCAAAGTAACATCCACATGAATGAATGCCAGGTCTAAAAGTTTCCCAACAGAACACTGTATTGTTCCAAGATGGTCAATGTTATTTACGTCTCCTGTCGGTGGTTTTAATGTTGTGGCTGATCGGTTTATGATGCTTTTGCTTGCTCAGCATGACAACCTCACTCCTGTTAACTATTAACATTTATGTTTGCCTGTTTCCCAGCTCATGAAGTTATTATTATGTCTTCTTTAGTGCATTATCACCTGTGCATTGTGTATTTGATGGCTTGGAATCAGCCTTTCATGACTACACTGGGTCTGCCATGTTTCCCTAGCTGCCCAAATCAGACTAAATCTAAACACTGAAACTATGCAATATCAGCCACCACTGCGATGGCTTAGATGCACCTGTGCCGTGATGACGCAAATAAAAGCACAGGTTTTCAGTATTTACTCTACATGGACAATTTTCTCACTCAGTCTTTTTGTTTTCTTTCACAATTTTCTTTTCTTTTTTAGTCTGCTGTTGTTTAATTTGATATTAATTGTGGAAGACGTCTGTCTGGTTTGCCTAAAGTGACCGTTACAGTGACATTATATAATGAAATCCCTTGAAAGATGAGTTTTAGTGGTTTTGTTTCTGTGTGTGTGTTTCACATTTAAGCCTTGCAGCCAATACCCAACGTTGCCGAGAGGAAATCTTTATCAAGAGACCTGCAACGCATCACTCTAAGGGTATTCAAGCAAGCCCCTGTGATCTGGCGACATCTGAATCCATTACTTGGATGTTTCTGTATGAATGACCTTTGTCATGCGTAAAGTAATATGCATGAGATGATGCACGAAGGCTGTTTGTGTTTTGGCAGATTTGACCAAACAGCTATGAGAGAGACTGCTGCAGCGCTGCCTCGCATGTGGTCCTCTGTCACAACTTAATTTATTTTGTTAATGCACAAACGATTAGACTGGAGGATGTGCTGAGGACGAATCGGTCACTGGAGCAAGAAATCCCAAACTGGATTAGACACGTCGGCTGAAAGTATTTCGCGGCGGAAACAAATTGAAACTCAAACGCACTATGCGGTAGTTCATGAAACGCCCCGTTCCCCTGGAGCAAACACGCAGGGATGCTACTGGAAATTAAAAGTCACAGTAATTGCACCGGACGTTGAAAATCCCTCCGGTAAAGCGTGACCTTAATGCACCGTCACAACTTTTTTGGTCTTCACTGTCCTGAGCATTTTTATTCTTCTACTGCAATGTTTTTTTCTGACAGATGCGCTATTCGTTCCTCTTTTAAGACCTTTTCTAAGACGTTTACTTGGAGCATTTTTTTTTTTTTTCTGGCAGCCGACGAGTCAAATTAAGAACTCATCCTCGTGGGTCGGACGTTTCATTTTTACGCAATCGAAACACTTCCAGTAGCTGTCGTCTGCACTCATGCTAGTGAAGCGCTGAAGGAAAACGGACTTAAAAGTTTTACAGAAATAGCGGCTGACGTTGCCGCATATAACCCCTGTAACGCATGGCTGGTCCAGAGAGCGTGTTCGTCCAGTTTGACATCATGCAACATCACGTCTAAAAAGAAAATCCTCTCCGCCGGGAAGAATTTAAAGAGAAGAGAGGTCGATAGGAAGCATTCTTGGTCATTTCTAGACTCATTTTAGGCATTTTTGATTCTTGTCATCGTTGTTTCATTCTTTAATTTTGGGTTTTCAGTGCACTACTTTCTTTTGACTGATTATTTTGCCCGGGATTAATAGTTAAACTGCTCAGTCAGCTTTTTCTCGTAATAAATTTGCATTTTTTTTTTACAAAATTCCTCTGTTTCCAAGTTAAATTTGAACTACATCAAGAGAGTAAAGCCTCTGAGAAGGCAATTATCTTGTGTGTGTGCCCGTGCCTGTTTTATATTCCCAGTGTAACTTAGGGAGTGGACATAATTTTAGAAGCTTTTGAATTAGTCAGGGAGCTGACTTCAAATGCAGTGGAGCCCTTTTCTGTCTGCCTCCTGTCAGACATACTGAGCTGATGAACCGAGCTGTGTTTCTGCTGCGGGAACAAGCCCACCCGACCCCACTGGAGAGAGCTGAGAACGGCTCAGTGGCTTCCCGTCCGTCCGAGTGATAGCAGAGTGCCTGGGGGGTCCCTGTTAAAGCTTGTCAAGGAGGAATTAGAGCTTCTTCTGACATGTCTGTGCTGTTATTACTCTAAGGATCTGTGTTCGTGGTCTGCAGGTTCAGTTTACAGATTCTGCGAGCAACTACTGACCACAATTTTCTGGTTTACGGTTGCTCACACTATTTGACCGGTCTGCAGACAAACCCATGAAACAAATGGAGTTTTTACCCACTGCAGTGATCTCGCAGGAGGCCGGCGAGCCAGACAGCCTGCGCAAAACGTGTCAAACAGCAACTTTCGCACGTCTTAAAATACACAGACTCAACAGAGCTAAGTATCGCAGACTGACAGTGCTGAGCCTGCACAGCTCATAGCTCCCGAGCTGTCAGTGTCAATCGCCGTCTCGGAGTCTCTTCTCGCCGTTCCGTATTGCACACGCACTCTCGATCTGCTCGGCCTAATGGGAAATGCCTCGAGTTTAGAACTGTGTATCTCCTTGACTGACTCAGGGCTACTCTCTCTGTGACTCACGCACCAACCTCTCCATCCCTTCATCCTCGCCTAATCATATTTTCCCTCCGCTGTACACCGTGCATGCTGTTAAGGTCCAACAGTCTCGCCAATGCTGTCGCAACTCCGGACACACACCTGCTCAAATTGATTGACTTTATCCTTCCTGGGCTGATCTTTGCTCCTCCTCAGAGCAACGTCGCACACATATATCGACGTCCTCCGGGCTTAGTTTTAGTAATTGAATTGTTTGATCTCAAACGGGCTTTGTGTACACAAAGAGTGTGGCTGAAGAAAGAGTGCCTCGCCTCCTCCTGGCACTCCGGAGTCTCCGGGGGCCTTTGAAGTGGGGCCCTGGCCCTGACACGTACCAGACAGGAAGATGCTGTTTGGAAAAGGCCAAGCCACCTGTCCTGTCTCAGGGGGATGAGAGAGAAGCCACAAAATGTGTGAAACCAGAACTGAAAAGCGGAGAGGAAAGAAGGGAGCCAGTCGGGGAAAGGAAGCCGGGGACGGTGGTTGATGTGAGACGAGGACAAATAAAAAGATGACTCCATGAATGATGCATGGCTTTCTCTCTTCATTATATTCTGAGGACAAATTAGATTATGCAGGTAAACATATAAGAGGGTGAAATCGGGGATGCTGATGTGTTGAGAGGTTTCATACCTGAAAATCTTGACAGCAGTTTTGAAATACCGATACTGTCATTGTTGGTGCTGTCAGCATGTCTGCGCTTCACCGCCTGCCTTGAACGTATGCAAGAGGAAATGAAACCGGGCTTTCATGTAGCTGATAAAGGGCAGCCTCCCCTGGTTCTCACGTACCTCCTCATTCAGCCGCCGGTGGCTGCCGTGACTCAGGTTTGATGTTGTTTTGAAGTAAAGGGGCATCCGGAGTGCAGAGGGATTTGTGAATAGCTTGTCAAGAGCTGAAGTGTGCCAGGCTGCCTGTCTGCAGCTCTTTGGCTTCTGTCCATGTCATCGTTTCTGACGGCGGACATAAGTCCCCCCCCCCTCAGGAGAGGCAATATTTGTCATGTCACGTGTGAGCGAGCGAGCCGAGGAGCATGTGTGTTTGTTGTGTTGTGCCTCTCTCCTTTACCGCCTCGTGTGTCTGTTGTCAGCTGTGGGCGATGTGTCTTTTGTGGCTCTCGGTAATAAAGCCATTAATCATGTTTGGCTGTTTGCCGCAAACATGCCACGCTGCTCTCGCTGCAAGATGTCTCACTCCCTCTGTCCCCAGATTCAGCATCAGATGCAGCCCACTGGAGTGGAATGGGAAACCGCACCCGCCCGGCGTTTGGTGTGCGCGCATGCAGATTCTGTGCGACGTACATCTTATCTTAAACAGTCGAGACCCCCGTTCCAGGTGGAGAATCACAAAACTGGAAAGGCTCCCGGTTCCTGTGTGGCTGTTTAATGCGTTCCCAGCACTGCATGTCCAGGGGCCTGTTCACAAGAAGACAGTTCTAAGTGCAGCTTTGAATGCACCGGGGACGCACTGAGATCGATCTGGGCCGCACATGATTCTTTTAGCAGTGGGAAAGCCAATCGGTCCTTAAGGACCATCCACTCAACTCATGTCCTCTTCATTTGTAACAGATTAAAATGTCCATGAGATGTGAAATTACTTCATTTCTGCACTGAAGAGTATGTAAAAAGTCAAATTAATGCCGGGTTTCCCATGCAATGTTAATACTATAGTGGTCGACTGGGGTCTAATTTACTCTGCCATGATCTCATAATGAATCAGAAATATTTATGCACGTCTCAGATAGCGTTGTTTGTGCGTTGTGTTTTTACTTCTCCCGAAAACCCCCCACACACACTGGTCGCTCACCTGTTCTGTACTGAATTTAACCTGACGGAGAAAATATCATGAAAAACTCAGGCCGACGTTTAAAATCCACTGTCTGATGTGCTCTTGAATTTTTAGACCATGGACATTTACAGTTATTTTAAGAGAGTTGATCAAAACTCGGAGGAAACGTCTACACTGTTAACAAGATGCACCAATAATAAATGTTATTTCATTTTCTACATATGTCCTTGAACTGAAGTTTGTTTGCTGAATTCATTACACATTCCTGCTTGCACCATTCACACAGCACGAGGATTGATATGAGCGTATCCAGAGTGAGAGAGCCGTGACAGCTGTAACTCCATTAATTACTTGTAATCGTAAATTATCCCTGACATGGAGACAGGAGCTGTCACAATTTTATGACAAATGACGTCGTGTAGTTAACTTCTCTCCAGACAAGTGCTCTGTCACACTACCATTACATTTATTGAGACGCTTTTATTCTGATGCCAGGTTATAATCTGATGCCACTTGAGATGGGACCAGCCAGGACGCACGTTAATGTCTCAGGACGACTGAGCACGCTCCATATATTTATGAAAACCACTTCCATCATTTTATAATAGCTCAGTGAATTTCTGAGCAGTCCCAGCATTTATAACCTAATTTTTTGCTGTGGAATTAACAATTTATTAAGTTAAATAACTTCATGAGTTTGTTATACTTAAAGAACAACAGAAGGACCCATATCCATCCTCTGATGAGTCACAACTGTTTTAGAGGCACAAGAAAGACCTATGCAATGGTCATAATGTTATGCCTGTTATCTGTGTTGTTCACATTAGAGACAAGGAACACAAGAAAAAAAATGACCAGTTGACATGGACATCCAATTTTCTTTCAGCTTAAACCAAATGAAATGTTTGTGTTGCTGATATTTGACGTGGCCTTGCAGAAAAATCTCATGTACACATACGCAAATATTCACGTGTTTCCTTCATCACAGTGCATCCTGTGTGTTTGGAAATGTAAAAACTAACAGCAGCAGCAGCAGCGCATGTGGAAGTCATGCATTTTGCAGCATGCACAGTCATGCTTGCGTCACCACACTTGCTAATGTGCCCCTACTGTGTTTAGTCATTAATCCCCGTTAGCTGACGTCAGCTCGTTTTCCCACCGCTCAATGATCATACATAAGCAATGAACGAGAGTCCATCATCTCACATTATGGTCCAAAGAAGAGATGGCTGATGGGTAATTTAAATAGTAGTCACCCTAATGTGTCCTCTGATAAGCTTTCCTTGGCTGTACTCACTGTCACCGATGCTGGCAAGGAATTTCGTAGCTTGACCGTTGGGACTATTCACGTCAATTTACTTTTGTTTTATGATAACACAATATTTCTTTACTGTCTGTATAAAAGAAACAAAAGAAACCTTTGGTCGGCGTATTTTTCACTCTAATGTAAAGGCACACCTGATAAATAGGGCTGCGTCAGTGAAAAGATAGCTTTAAACCAGATGTAATAAACCTAAATGTATTGCCTGGCCTCTCCAAAGGCCAGGTTATTCCAAAGTAATAGAAATGTAAAAGCTTTCGAGTATCTCATTTATCTTTGTTCCTCTCGCTTATGCATGTGCGCCGTATTGATTTAAGAGTGCTGTCTTTGCAGAATTTCTATGTGTGCTTTAATGAAATGCCCTCATTCCTGCACTTTCCTCCTGCCTCCTTTTTTCCCTCTAAATGGCTCTCGTCACGTTCAATCTCAATAGTCTGTCGCTGCTTTTGTCTTTCCCCCTGCACGTATTCTCACACTTACATTGGCTTCTCTATTTGATAATCGCGTCAGGCTCCGTCTTAATTCTTTGCTTTCTGTTTCCTTTCTCCTCCACCAGTCGTCTATCCAGTTAATCTGACCGTTGTCCGTTTTACTTGCCCCCTCTCTGCAGATTTGGACTTGCACTACTTCTGGAAGTGGAGCGCGTTCGAGGACTACCTCCTCTTCTGCTTCGGCTTCACCGTGCTGTGTTCCGTGGTGACCCTGCTGCTGCTAGACTCCGCCGTGTTCGTGGAGACTCTGGGCTCCCTGGCCGTGGTGTTTGAGGCCATGCTCGGCGTCCCTCAGCTGCTGCAAAACTTTCACAACCGCTCCACCAAAGGCATGAGGTACGGCGCGCTCGCTCCAAGGTCGAACGCAGCCCCGCAGAACGCTCACAGCTCACACACACAAAAGCATGCTTCAAGTGATGCCTTTAAGGATCACCAAAGCCATTAACCTTAATGCTCGGGGAGTCCAAGCAATTTACATTTCCATGCACAAAATATGCAAATAAGATAATTTATAGTCAATAAAATCTACATAAAGAAGGAAACAGCTAGTGAGAGATCAGATGAACCCAAAGGATGAGAGCTAAACAGTTATCAGTCTCTTGCTTTCATCCATTTGGGCTAATTCCTGCTGTCACTGGGCGAGAGACAAGGTCCACCCTGGACAGGTTGCCAGGGCTAACACAGGGAGGCCTTTCTTTGCAGACTTGGCATGTTCTCCATGTACCTGCGTGGATTTTCCCTGCGTGCTCCGGCTTCTTCCCACAGTTCAAAGACATGTTTGTAAGGCTGTCGGTGTGCCCCAGCGTGCGTATGGTTGTTTGACTGTCTGTGCTAGCCCTGTGATAGACTAGTGACCTGTCCAGGATGTATCCTGCCTCTCGCCCGGTGATGGAGCTGGCATAGGCTCCAGACCCTCCCCCCTGCCTCTCAGTCTGTTTGATAGAAACTGAAAAATGCATTACCAGCACTGACACATTGATTTAACTTCAAACAAAAGGAAACCATTGTGTATTCAGTCCTTCCTTTCATGCCTTTTTGTTTAAACTACAATAGCAGAGGACTAAGAAGGAAAAAAGAGACTCGGTAGAGCCCTACAAAAAATGCACTTAATATAATTACTAAATGCTAAATTTAAATTTGATTCATGAGGTTTATCTTGCAGCCTGTACCCACTCTAAACGTAAGGTCACCTTGAATGAAGTGAGCGAGAAGAGGGTGCAAACAAAGCCCTTAGCTTGCATTATCCTGCTGAGATTATATCAGAGTCTGTAAAGGTCAATGAATATAGTGATTAACCTCTCAGGTAAACGACTATAAGATCAATTATGGCCCTAATGGCACAGAACCACGTTCTAATTATGATCATTATTTCCTCATCATGTCTCTTGTCTGTTGTGAGAGCAAATACCATGCATCGTTTGTGTGTGTTAGTGTTAGTGCAAGGGGCTGTGAATGCACCACCGGTCCTCTTCAGGAAATCGGGTTACCATGCTTTGTTTTCAGTAGCACATGCAGACGTTAGACCTGAGTTAACATGCATACCGGGGGGGCGTGATGAGACGAAGAGGAAGTAAAGCTAAAATTAGGTATTTGCAGTGACGTCAGCACAAATTCTCTCCGGGATCGGTTTTGTTTTCCGTATCTTGACTCGCGATTCCTTCTTACACGAACGCGCGCTGCCGACGTGTGTGTGTGTATCTGCGTGTCTTTCATTCTATCGATCTCAGTGGCCTCGCTGCGCAGATGACCCTGGAATAAAACGCCACACTCAGCACTTGTCTCTGATGTTCTGACCCTCGTCATGAGTACTTAAGGACGCTCCAGTTTGTTCAGTTAAGCCTGAACAAACTGTTTTCCAGATATGACGACGTGGCACGCAGCCAGCACTTCCTCTCCCGCGATCCCAAGTGAAATGGGCACTTGTTGTTGTTGTACAGTCTGGTTCCCCCGAGCCGTGTTACTGAGGCGTGATGCTGAGTGGATGGATCTTTTTTTATCTGGGACTGCCTCACCTTTTTCCAGGTCATCCCAGTGGTCGCTTTTAAACAGATGCATGTTGTGGAAAAACAGGGCAAAAAGAGGAGAGGAGGAGAGAGAGAGAGGAAGGCACAGACAGCCATGTTCAATCACACTCAGCGTAATTATACTGCCTGCCTACTATTGACATTCTTCCTATGCGTGTCTGCTGTGCATACACATTCACACCGGTACCCCACCGCTCCAGGGAAATCGAGGGAGGGCTAGAGTAGTGATGGAAAGATACAATGAGAAAAAAAAAAACAGAAGACTGGATGGGCTTTAGAAAAAAAGACCGCCTGGTTTGATAAGGAAATACGATGTGGCTGGAAAAAGTAAATGAACCCTGTCGAACCAATTTTTTCCTTTGAACACTGGTAAAATATGGCCAGATCTTCTTTAAATTTCAAATTATGGACAAGCATGATCTAATTTTTAATAATTCATCATGTAATAGGTGGCAACGATTTTCAAATTGATTGTTTTGGATCAATAAAGATGCAACACATCGAGAAAAGGTCAACTGAGGATGTTCGGAGATACGAACATTTGTGCGACCCGTCTTCGGCGAAACATCGGCGAAGGTTTCAGTTGCCATTGTTGAAAGCGAAGCAGGAAGTAGAAAGAAAAACCCGACTGAACCCGACTGGCAAAAAGCACACTAGCGTTGGTGAGACGTTGTTAGACGGCCATGTGGCTGCAGGTTTTCATTCCAAATATGCAGCAGCACACCTGACTTGGCTCAATCAATCAACTGAACTGCCTTCACGCAGTCATTTCAGGTGTCCTCTTGCTTGATTGGAACAAAAACTTGCCAGCCACACCCACTGCATGGGTGCTGCATGGTTGGAATGAAAACCTGCAGCCACAGTGGCCCTTTCACTGATCAGTTTGACAACCATGCTCTAGAGAGACTGCTATATATGTAGGTTCCAGCGTCTAGGTCCCACAGTACTTTAAAAGAGCCTTAGTTTGACTCAGCTGACTGAAACCTTTTTGGAAATCCGTTCTGTTTGAAAATATTAGTGCTTAATAATGTTGAAGAAATCCAGTCTGGGCTCAGCATTCTGTGTTTCCATCAGTTTCTGATGAAGAATACACGTTTGGTTACACGGTTGCTGTTGTCCAGAGGGTCACATCCACACGTGTCTTTAGTAAATAAGGTAACTTAGTAATGTCTGGGCTGTCTCCTACCCCCTAGAGTTTTAGCCCTTTGTTCTGGTTACCTTTAGCTATTGTCACCTGTATGCCAGACCCGGTGTAACTCATAACTCCATACCTCCGTATCTGTGGGATGATCCACAGGACACCCTCAGAAGGCCCACGTCCATTATCTGATGAGACATAACTGTTGTGGAGGCAAGACCTACGCAATATTAGGTGGTCATAGTCAGGGGTGCACCGATCCGATATTGGGATCGGATATCGGCCCTGATATTGACAAAATAGCTGGATCGGGGATCGGAAAAATGAACAGATCCACGAGCAGATCCTACGTCATTTGTTAGCAGCACGTGTGTCACATGCTGGAATGAGTTGGAGTTCCTGTGTATTAGTCCAGTAGGTGGCGGTATACTGTATGTCATGAAGATATGATCCGCCATTAAACAGAAGAAGAAGAAGAAGAACGAGTTGGAGCATTTAAGCAACATGGAGCGAGCCAGAGAGTCGGCTGTGTGGAGATATTTCACGCTTGCCACGCCAACTAGTTCGATGGCTGTTTGCAATGTCTGCATACACATAGATGTAATGTACTGAATACCTATTTAATGTTTAAATAACAAATAAGTATGTATTCAGTACATTACATCTATGTTATTTTGTCTTAGTTAGGAAAGTCTGGTGCCTTTAGTTTCTTCTACGTGGTGGAAGGAAGGTATAAGGTGGAAGGTATGCAGTTTATTATTAATTCAACAATGGTATCGGATCGGTATCGGGTATCGACAGATATACAAAGCCCAGGCATCGTATCGGGACTGAAAAAGTGAGATTGGTCAGCATAATGTTATGCTTGATTGGTGTAATTTAAAATAGAGCCATTTCTAGACTCGTATATAATTCTGCAGCACTCAGGTGTCCTGTATAGATGTGACACATTGTGATTCCAGTCACTGCTTGACTTGGACTTTCATGTGAAATGAGGTGAGAAGAGTGAGCGCTAAAGGCTTCAAGGAATAATTGGAAATGGCTAACTGCTCTGTTTATGGTCTCCCCTGAACAGGCAAGTGGGTTGTTTCTCTCCTAAAAACTTCCCTGCACACCTGTAGTTTCCTAAATACTGCCGCTGCCGAAACGTTTCGTGGACTCCCACGGACTGAAATATTCACTCAGAGTCTCAGTCTGAACGCTGGTGCTTGGTTTATGGCGTGATAAAGTAGCTCAGTAGCTTCAGTAAACTCTTGATAAGGACTAAGCACATTCAGATTTACTGCATCCGTATCAGGAAACAGTCTCCTATTCGTCTTATATGATCAATAAAAATCCTGCTGGGTCATGCAACTGCCCAGTCAGTAGTGAGTTACTGGCCCGTCACTTTCTCATTTGTGCTCAATAAATCAGCGTGAACGCAAAACAGACCAGTACTTATTTGCTCTAAATCAACCCGGGCACCAACCTGCGGGTGTGAAAGCATTTAGTGCCTTCATGTTATTTCAAAGATTTTGTTTTAGTTTTTATATATAAAGTTGTGTGATTTGCAAAAACTGATATTTAAGCTGTTTCTTCCAATTTGTTAGGCAGGTTTACATCTGACAGCATTTTGTTGTTGAACGATGCCACGTCTGACATTTGGAAGCACTCATTACTCTAGTGGAAGCTACAGTATAATGGTAAAGTTGAGATTTATTTATATAAACAGCGTGTCTGTGCGTGTGTGTGTGCAGGTGATTTTTATTTTATTTTTGCTCGGCGCTCTCTGCTCCTTTGCTCGGTTGCCAGGGCTGCCTGCTTGTTTTTCCCCTCTTCCCTCTCATTAAACTTTATCTATTTTGCCTCCCCACCCCATTCTCTTCTTGCAGCTCGGCGCCAGCGCTGCCAACTTTCACAATGTCACTCGGCAAGAGTGGAGGACGCCGGGGTTGGTGGCGTGTCTGTCACTCTGCCTGACGGTAAACTATGCTGACAAACGCAGCGCTATATCTTTTCCTTAGACAGCGTTTTCCGTCTGCACTTTTTCTTCTTTTCTCTCGGCTGAGTTTGTCGTTCTTTATTGTCGTATACATCGATCAGACATTACATTATGACCACCTTCCTCATATTGTGTAGCTCTTCTTCGTGCCTCCAAGACAGTTCTGTCTGTAGGGGCAGTTGCAGGATATGGATACTGCTAGTTGAAATGAAAAGCTTGGTTTACGACAATCCAACAATTGTAGCTTATGCTGCTGGGGTGGGGGTGCCTGGTCTGGTCTATGTGGGTGCTACATGTCTAAGTAACATCCACATGAATGTTAAGTCCAAACGTTTCCCAGCAGAACATTGTATTGTCACAAGATGATCAAAGTCATTTCCTTCTCCTGACGGTGGTTTTAATGTTGTGGCTGATCACTGTATGTCACATATACAGACTGCTGCTCTAAAAGCTTCACGTTCAGCTCCTGTACCCTTTCTCCATCACTCCCTCTTCTACACTTTCCCAGCCAGCATCTTGTTTCCTGCTTTCAGTTCAAGGCAACCCCCCTTCAGGCATTAATGACTGTCCTATTATCATGTTTCTTTAACAGCAGCTTAATGGTGGTTTCACGTTTCTCCTGAGGCAGCCATCACCTTGAGGCCGCTTCAGCCAGTACCTTTATATTTACAGCCTGACCCGGTGTGGTATGATGCAGACGTAAGCACTTTGTGTCCTGTGTGTGAGAGCTGGATGCCAGAGGAGCCCACATGTGTGTGAGGCTGCCAGTGGCACGCGGTATATGCTGCAGCCACAGCAACCTGACAGAAGGTTTGATAGAAAAAATCATTCTTTGATGCAGATGATTTGACTTCATCGCTGCGTTCGTAATCCAAAAAAATCTGAAATCCTTTGTATGTGCAGCTGGATTTTTTTTGATCATGCATGTGTCATCTCGTACTTGAGTAGCTTTGACAGGTAACTGTGAATATAGATGAAGTCTGCTCTTTACTGGGGCTGAGCAACGGGAAGGTTGAATCATTTGAATACGAGCGATTCCACGGACTCCATGCGTCAATCTTCCATGAAACAAATTTCAAATATAAATTGAATATTCCTGTGCTCGAATAATAAAAATGAATTTCAGTCCGCTGCATCCATGATAGATCACAGGGGGCATCCTCAGCTATCTGGTTGTGAAATTGAATATACATAATGATACACCTGTCACGGTCTTTCGTCAGGTTGGCTACCAGCTCCTCCCAGAACCAACCCTCATTATCCGTACTGTCGAAACATCACTATTTTATGACTGAAACTACTTTCCGAGACATGTAGTGCTGATGGTACTAGTAAGGTTGTATGTCAAGAATGGCTTTAACCTCAGCTGCAGTATGGTGTGTGTGCTGCGCTGGTGACATTTGCAGTTGCAAATTTATTGCACTTTTTTGTTCTTGTTTTAAGCGTACCTGTAAACTTGTATTACTTTTATGATCTTATCTCATTGCTCATCTTATATCTGCAGTAAATGCAGATGACTTTAAAGGACTGAGAAGCTAAACTTGGCATCAAAAGAGGTATGCCCTCTGTGTGGGGCAAATGACCGCACTTTAGATCCTGCTTGCTTTCCACAGCGTTACTGCTGCTTTGATCACTTCCTAATTTTCCAAACTACAGGCAGGGTCAAGCTCATAATGATGTGTGTGCAAATTATGATAACGGTATAAGGCATTAACAATACCCAGTGAACTCTAAATGTTTAAAATTTCTTTGATTTAAGTATTGTGGTAATATCGTACTATGAGGCTCTGGTGACGCCCACTCTTTACAATACTATCAAATTTTTCCCAGAGTTGGAAGCAGCTAGTGCACCTATAGGGGTCGGATTTGTGTCTCTCTTTATGCAGAATGTGAGTGTGCACAGAAGTACAGTATGTATAAAACACATTATGTATATTAGTTTGAAAAACAAAAGGCTTTGTGTAGATCATGTTCTGCTGTACCTCAGGAACAGGGTGACGTAAGGTGGCTCTATACCACTCATGTCTCTGCAGGCCCACTAACGCAGTAGCAGACAGCATCGTTCTTCAGAGCTGTCCCGGTTTCTCAACATTCACATCTCTTCTCGTTGGGTTGTAGAAACCTTTCTGCGGTTGTCATAGTGATGGAGATAAACCCATTGTTGCAGGATCTGGCCCTCTACAACCTAAAGCCCTGCTTTCGAAGAGTGACCCAGAGATGGATGTAGGTATCTATTCAGGAGAGATATCAGGTGAAATAACCCACAGAAAATCCTGAACACTTTTTTTTTTATTATTTGTTTGGAGGAGTGAAGCTAGAATAGGAGTGTTTTAGATCGTGTAAGATTGCAAATGTGATAAATACGTTAAATAAATAGCAAATGAGATAACCAGCAGGCAATCTCATCTATTCTGTATTGTTTACATACTCCAAAGAGGCATGTAAAATGTCCTTAGGCAAACTCTGTGTAATACTTCTTCATCTCCTAGCCTCCCCTCTGCCTCGTTTCATGAAGCAGAATCCATCTTTTTCTGGCAGGTTGGGAACTTTTCAGTGTTTGCCTGTGTGCGATCGATCAGCATGCATAATTCATAGTTAGTGGGTTAAGAGCAGCTCGGCTTCTCCCTCTCTCGCTGGGTCCTTTGATTTTCATCTCTCTATCTGCACCACCCCACTTCAGGGGGAGCTGCAGCCCTGCTGCTTAATCACCTCACGTACACCTTTGTGTGTGGGCACACACATGTGTACTCGCCATATAGCCGGCATGCGGCGACCCCAAAACACGCATGCAGGGTTGCGCTGGAAACGGAGGACGGAGGAGGCTGATGGAGCTTTTTGAGGCTTCAAACGGAAACCCCTGCTTCTCCAGTGTGTCTCTTTCCATACAGCTTTGCAACGTTGTCAAGCAATGTACTGTCTACCTCCCTCCTCCTCTGGAGACGCTTTTAGTCTCGCATATGGTTTGTGACTACCCACTTGAAGCTTAAAGCTCGTACTGGGTTTGATTTGTGATGAGCTGCCTATTTATCTCCACAGTAGCAGTGGAACATGTGCCATGTGTCCAGTGAGGATAACGTTTTGGCGTTTAGCCATGGAGAGTTTTTGCACAGATTCTGACGAATGAATGTATCCCAAACTGAATTGTTGGAGAGCTACAGTAATTGTTCAGGCAACAGACTAGTGCATTCAGTGCGACTCAACCATAAATGGAAAAGTGACTCATTACAGTTATTTTGACTATATTAATTATTTTAATGAATTTTAATTGCTGTTGCAGAATTTAGTCCACGTTGTTTCTGTTAAACTTGGAAGGAGCTTTGTCTTTGACTTCCCTATTTGCACTCACAAAAGAGCTTTAAGCCTTCAGTCGGCTATTTCTTCGTCCATCCATCCATCCATCCATCTGTCCATCCGTCCACCGACTGCTCCCTTGGGCAGCGGACAAGGTAAAAGCCGGCAGAGGATGCTGGGACCAGAAGATAACAAGACAGTAGTTGACAGGACTCTGGGCCAGAGGAGGGAATGAGGGCTGAGGATTCAGATGATTCAGAAGCAGGAGGCAGTGGAGGTGACTGACAAAGAGAAACATGGTGGAGGACAAGGAGCGACCTCACAGAGAAAGCTGTAAACAGATAAACCAGCAGAGTGATGGGATTTGGAAAAGGAGGGCAGTGTGCAATTTGCAGACAAGTCAAAAGGCATTAAATGGGCATACATTAGAGTAATGAAGTTGACCTGCTTCAGTAAATTATCCAGCTGCAGTAATGGAGATCTTGTTAGCCTTCCAAATTTGTGTTACAGGTGTTACGTGACTACACCTTTTTTTTTTTTTTATGATGTAAACCAGATTTAGGTTTGTTTGGAAAAGCTTAGATCTGTCTGTAATCTAAAAATAGAGAGATCTGAAGGGGTGGACATTGCATGACTGATTTTATTGCAGGGCTGTAGATTCAGTAGTTAACAGATTCTGTTTCAGTCTGTAAATGCCAATTGTCTATCAACTGGTGTGATTGTATGGTATGTTGCGCTTGACAAATGATTTAAGAATAACTGTCATACATTCAACTGCTGTCAAATTATGTAAAGTCATGAACGGTGAAGTGAACATTTGAGCACTTGCGTCTTATGTCAATCAGCTGTATTAGATGCTTTCACTGTCCGTTACCTCAATTGCGTTCAACTCAAACTTGTGATTAGTTCAACTTGTCCATTTCATTTTCCCGAGTTGCACGATTTTTTCAGGCAAATATTTGGGACGTCAAATCGGTGAATGGCACAAAATGCATGCGTGCTCTCTCTCCCCTCTCTCTAACCTTTTAAAGGCCACTCAGCCCTGCTTCCTGTAGTAGTGTTCCACTTGTCCACTCCAGCCGCTTAGAGGAGTTAATAGCTGGCCTGACAGCGCTCGTTCAATACACCGCACAATTACTGCCAGGCTCACATACTTCACAGCCATCACACAATGCAATCAGACCCCGCCTCTCGCTTTCTGTATCACTCTTCCCTGTCCTGTCACCCTCCAAACTATTGAAGCGGCTTCGATCCTCATCCCTCGTTTATATTTATCGCCACCCCCTGTCTGGTTACATTCTCATCTATCTATCTAACTCTCTGGCTTTTCCTTTCACAGCCATGCTGCCATCCTCATGCATGTGCGTCTTCACGTCCATCCTTGAACTACCCAGTTCACTGTTTCACCCTTTCCTACATCAACTCTGTCCTCTTAGCTTCGATGGAGGCGTCAGATCAGCAGTAATCAATGAAAGACTTGACCATGCTGAGATTAACTGAACTGCATGTGTGCGCATCTGGGTGTTTTGTTTGTGTATGTGTGTGTGTTCTTGTGTGTGTGATGAGGCTGTCTGTGAAGAAAAAAGATGCAGTCTCATGCTGTGCAGTTGTGCATTTTTGTGCAAATTTATGGAAACTGGCGATGCCGTTCGATGTACTGCATGCTTCTGTATGTGCACATGACACGGAGATAGAGGTAGTTATAATCACTCCTTGTCCCTGTTCTTTTTATTTGTGTCTCTTAATAACTTTGAACCGAGCCACTAGCCCATCTCTGCTAGATGGATCTTCCTAAAACAGTCAGTAAATTGTGGTAATGTGTGTTTATATCTGTGTGCGTGTGTGTTTGTGTGCCTACCAGAGATAGACGACCTTAAACCGGGTGTCTTGTTTCCATTCCCCAGCTCTGCTGTAGAGACTTCTTTTGTGGCGATGACCCACCCTCCCTTAATTACATTGTTAATGACTCGTCCTCAATAATGGCGTTCGGCGTCTCCTGAGCAAAGAAATTAGCCAAAGGGGGGGCGCAGAGAATTTGGCAGGGGGAGAAAGGCACAGTGAGGGGAGGGAAGGTTAGGCGGAGGCAGAGAGGCTGGAAAAGAAAAAAGAAATATAGAGAGAGTGAGAGAGAGAGAGATGCTCTGAGTAGAATAAAGAACAGAGGTTTAAAAGCTGCAGAGGACAGAAAAAAAGGCATTGTTTAAAAATAAATCATGTGTGCTGTTAAAGGTGCAGCAGTCATTTATTTATGTAGTCTCCATCATTTTCTTCTTCTACTACTTTTTTTTCGCTCCTGCACCTACACCTACACCCAACTTTAAATGCTCATTCTGGCTAAACTTTGTCTTCCTTTTCAACAGCTAATATATATATATTTATTTATATATGACTAATTAACCACCAATATAAAAGTACAATCAACACAAGAAGTATTATTCTACTTAATCCTATTTTGTTCTATAATCTCAGAGTTCCCATGATAGATAGACAGACAGACAGACAGACAGACAGTTAATAAAAACCAAATAGCCAACACCCAGAAAAGAATAATAATACTAAATATTGTGACTGTACATACGTGGTTTGTTATTGCATACATATTGTGATTGCACATGCTTTCTTTATTGCACATTCCTAGAGAGAAAAATACCAACTGCACAATATTATTGCAATGTCAATGTCAATTTTATTTATATAGCACATTTCCAAAGCTAGGCTTCCCAAAGTGCTTTCCAGTAAAACAAACAAAATAAAACAGAGCAATACAATAAAACAACAATGTCACATATGAACATAAAATATTCAATAAAAGTACTCAGCCAAAGGCCAAGGTGAATAAGTGGGTCTTAAGTAAGGATTTAAAAGCAGAAAGGCTGTTTGCAGACCGCACAGCTGAAGGTAGGGTGTTCCACAAAGAGGGAGCCACAGCTGAAAAGGCTCTGTCTCCTTTAGTTTTGAAATGGGATCGAGGGACCTCCAAGATCATCTGATTAGCTGACCTAAGGACTCTGGGGGGCCGATGCAGTTCAATTAGGTTAGACAGGTATTCCGGGGCCATCCCATTCAGGCACTAAAAAATAAAAGAACCTTAAAATCAATCCTGTACTTGACCGGTAGCCAGTGTATATAACATGCGGTTTTGAGTTCTGTCAAACTGGCACTGAAAGGCGACTATGTGCATTGGTCTGCGTGATTGGTCTGCTTGGTAGTAGCGTGTTTCCGCTTTAGTATTTCCAGCTGCTTCTCCATCTCTGCAATTTTTGAATTGGTTGTTTTAGATCAAGAAAGATGGAACACGTCGAGGAAAGGATAACTGAGGAGGTTGGGAGATACAAACATTTGTATTTTGGCGGTTGCCATTGCTGATAGTGAAGCAGGAAGTGGAAACAAGGTGGTCATAATGTTATGCCTGATGGGTGTAGATTAAATGTGCATAATGTGTTTTGGGTTTTAACAGATACAGGATTAGTTCCAACCGGATGATTTACTTTGCTATAAAATGCAAGTATATTATTTGGCTTCTTTGTGGTTCACTTTAACAGTTGATAAAGGTCTTAAAAAATAATAATTATAATAATAAAGATATAAAACTTTATCCCCTTTCATACGGAGGAGAGAAGTAAATGACAGAGGCAATGAAAGTAAAGTTAAGCAGGATGGCAGAGAAAAGATAAAAGTAATGCAGTGAAAGGAAAAGATGAGGAGTCAGATGAAGCAAAAAAAAATCTCAAGTTCAGCGAAGGGTATTCTCTGAAGAGAGAGAACTTCAGTGGAACAAAAAGCAAGTACGTTCCCTGAGGAGCGCAGGCAGCTTACAGAGAGAAGTAAAACCATGACGGTTTCAAATTCTGCAGCACGTTTATCTTCAGAGCAGTTTAGTCAAACCCCTGAGTGTTTACCCTGAAAGTTTAAATTGATAGGAGAGCAGATCAGTGAGACTCAGATGTTGCTCTAAACAAGCATTCCTTGATCAGTCTTGCGGCAGGTCGCGGAAGAATCCTCATTCTCACTAGAGCCTGAGGTTGTATATCCACCTGAGAGTGGATATAGGAGGATCAGTTGGACCATATATGGAAAAAGCATGGTGCTCTTGTTGGGTTTTTATTAATCTCACATTTGGCGCCCTTCTAGCTTTGACCTAAAATGCTGGGTCAATCCAGAGTAAGACTCTGTAGCTGTTGCTGTCTGTAGGGGCAATTACAGGATATGGCTACACAAGGGCATTAGCATATAATATTTTAGTATAAATAAGAAGCAGCACAGTGTCCAGAGCTTATTATAGTGTAAAGCTTGGCTTATATTTTGCATTATGACCGCCTGTCTGTCTCTATTGTGTAGGTCTGCCTTGTCCATCCAAAACAGTTGTAACTCATTAGAGAATGGACGTAGGTCTTCTGAGGGTGTCCTGTGTTGTCTGGAAACATAATGCTGTTAGTGGGGGGCCTTTGGGTCCTATGGGTTGAGGCGAGGGGCCTCTGTGGATCATCCCACAGATACTTGATCAGTTTGGGATCTAGTGAATTTGGAGGCCAGGTCAATATCCTCCTGCTGGGGATTGCTGCTGGCATCAAGGAGTGTCATTGCTATGGGATGGGGCTGCCTGGTCTGGTCTAGGTGGGTGCTACATGTCTAAGTAACATGTCTGTGAAGGTTCTCAGCCATCCAGGCCATGGTATATCCAAAAAAGGCTGCACTGGCTTAAACAAGTTCAAATAGGAGTTTCCTACTTAAACCTCAAACTTCCCACCAGTCCCGTGGGACTGGAGAAGCCACTCGGATTCAGATTCAGAAAACTATTTGTCCCCGGGGGGCAATTTAAGGCACAAGTGAGCAGCTTAACATGCAAGTACAGACATTTCAAGGAGCAAAAAAACTGAAACAGATCAAGATACAAATACACAGTACATACAAGGATGAGTGGCGTAATGTCCACTCAAAAAACTCTACAATTCCAGTCGCCTTTTGGAAACCTTTTTTTGGATATGTCTAAGTAACATCTATATAAATGCGAGGTCCAAACGTTTCCCAGCAGAACACTGAATTTTCACAAGGTGGTCAATGTTATTTACTTTTCCTGGTCATAATGTTATGCCTGATTGGTGTATACTTGTTTGCTGGCTGCGTCTGCATCGTTCTGTAATTACGCCGCTAAAATGCTAGTTGGCAACTCTGCTAGCCAGCTCTATTGAGTTTCATTGTGTACTTTAAACAATGGCAACGGTATCCTTTAGAGTACTGAAATCACTGCAGCCATGAGTTCATCTCGGATCATTACACATCCTGTAGCTCTCCAGTGCAGCCTCCGTTTGTCATTTTCTCATGCCACGTGCATTGTCTGCACATGCTAGAACCAGTGTGAACGCTACGGCCCTCGTTTCTCCGTCATTTCCATGGTAGGCAGGATTGTTAGACACTAATGTTTTGCTTCCTCGTCGTGGCCTGAAGGGACGCCAGTGGAGAGTTTGATGTAACTCTGCAAGGGGAGCTGAAGGATAGTGCAGGGCTGCTGTCCCCGCGGTCATTAAACTGCCTCTACCCCCACACACACACTCATCATCCTCAGCCATCTCACAGAGGTCTCCTCCCCGTTCACAGAGGTCCTTCTCCTTCTCCCTGGTGGTTGTGTTTTTGTAGCCTTGTCTCTCTCTCTCTGCATGCTAGATAAATTCTGTCCTCTGCAGGCTCTCTGTCTCTGTCTCTCTCCTTTTCCTTTCTCCCGCACCCTTGTCTGACCCTTACAGTATGTCTCACGGATGACGGATGGTCCTGCTCGGTCCCCAGGCCTAGTCAGCTCTAATAAAAAGAATAAAGACGTATTCACATTAGTGCCTATGGGACTTCACTGTCCAGCGAGCAAGGATAGAGAATTGAGGATGGAGCAGAGAGAATAGGGTAGAGGAGGATTGAGAAGGGCGGCATTAAAGGAGAAGTATGCTTTATTTCTAAACAATCTTCTTTTCATAAATGCTCCTAAATAATCGATATTCACGCTGTTTTGTGCGAGCCTTTATTTCTGGATGTCTCCTCTGCAAAGAGGAGTGCAATAAGCAGTCAAACTAAAGACTCTGGTGCTCTCTGTTAATCCTCAGAGGACTTTTTTTGGGTTCAGTGTTTGGGCCAAGCTGCTAGATAGATTGATGACAAGTTTCTCCAAAGTGTTTCTTCTCTGAGTGTTTCCCAGCTTTTTCTAACTTTGTCGAATAATCAACAGTTTAGACGAAACTTCTCTCTTTATTGATTTTCCACTGCCTTCCCCGCTGATTCCTGGACAGCAGGCACTTAATCAAGCCCAACAACTACTACTGATTTGGGCTGATAGACTGTTGTCATTTTTTACTGTCTCTATTTTTATTTATTTATTTATTTCTGTTTTTGGAGGAGGATTGTAATCAACAAGAAAAAAAAATGTGTAACATGAAACCCTGAAATGTAAAAACAAATGATACATTGTGATCTGTTTCTTGGCTAGGAAAGATTGGTGTACTCAACTTAACATGTTTACACTTTGTGATTAAAGTTTAAATTACAAATAAGATATACCACATTAAGGCTGTTAACGTACTTCACGAGAAGCAAGAAATTTGTTCTTGAATCAGGGGCTGCGAGAACAAAATGACGTTTTGGAGTTCTTGCAGCTTGATCTCGCCACATCAGCTGGGCAGAACTTTTTTCTCATGTGGTGTCCATTTACTGTTCTGTGATTAGTCAGAAATTGGAAGTGGGCATGGCTAATGAGGAAAAGCGGAAATGCTCTGTGATCTCCCAGACGCTAATATTCATAGTGTGACCGCTAATCTCTGCTGCGTAGAGATGAGCATACTGTGTGTGGGTGCATGCTGAATGAACGGTGTGATCCGACGGACACAGTCGTCAAAACCGTAGTGGGGGGCGTACTATGAGGACTTCCTTGGAGTTCAGCACTTGAGCTCCTTGAGAAGTAAATTACCTGGCCAGAGCAAACTTTTAGATTTTTTTTAAAAAAATAAGAAAAATGAAAAACAAATTCACACTTCTTGTGGAGCAACAAGCTTTAGTCCTTGAGGTTCAGAGACATTCATAGGTAGATTCATATTTATACAAAGTAATTTTTCCTGTTTCCCTCTGTTTCCAATTAGCCTTTCACTAAGCTTAATATGTTAGCTACTCGCTCTGCTCGCATGTTGTATGTTAGCAGATAAGAAAGCGTCCTCACACTTCCACAATGTTCCTCTCTGTCTCTTCTTTGCTTCAGTGTGAAGATGGTGCTGCTGTGGACGGCCGGCGACATCTTCAAGACCGCCTACTTCGTGCTGAACGAGAGCCCCGCTCAGTTCTGGGCGTGTGGTTCGGTCCAGATCCTGATCGATGTGACCATCCTGCTCCAGGTGCTGTTTTACAGCCAAGACACACGGGTCAAGCTTGGCTGAGTGAGGCCGTTGCTGTGGGTGACATGAAAGCCGTGGGCTTTTTGTGTTAACCTCAGTGAGTCCGGTGACTGGAGGCCCTTCAATAAAATCCATTGCAGTTTTAATAGAATTGTCAGGGGAGACACTGAGAGCAGAATTTGAAAACAAAGTATAGATTGGAGCCATGAGTTCAGTACTGTCTTAACGTATGTTTCCGTAAGTATCCGGCTCACCCAACCAAATACCTCCAAGTGCCATTAAGCAAAAAATTAATCTTTGAACAAACTCATTATCGTCTTCAACCAAGGCCAAGACACCAAATGTATTTGCCTTAAATATAATAAGGCAGCTGTTTTACTATTTATTTGCTCCTTATGGATTGTAATGTGGACGCCTGAAGTGTAGTGGACATTGAAGCTGTAAGAGGGAAACATTACTCACTTTGGCAGCTCACTCACAGCAGATGCTGCTCTGATGGCAGCTATAACAACCAGTCCCGTACTGGTTACCCTGCACTGGAATGTACTACCTGACTGATGAGTCTCCCACTCCACACTCCATGCTTCACTGGCCTGTTTGAATGATACACAGTGCTTGGATATATGTGTGTGTGTATGTGTTGGCACTTTTGCTTGTGTCTCTGTTTAGCTGAAATTGATTTTTGCCGTTGGCATCGAGCGCCAAGCCCAGGCCACAGAACGTACATCAAGCAACGGTAACAACACAGGCCATCGGTCTGGGTTATGACTCTTGCTTAGTGGTTTGATTGACAAACAGTGCAGGTCTCCAGCAACGTGTACACAGAGCAATGGAAAAACGTGGGAATGCCACGATGCTTTGCACTAACTACAATAGAAAAATGTATTGTAGACACCAAAACACACATCACAGGTCAGCTTAAATTGGGTTATTTTCATTGTGATGGTATTACCGAATATATATGCTCTCATTACATGTTTGTATTGTCCCATATGTGTTGTTTTTATTGCCCCATTTTCTTATTGCAAGACGTCATGATTAATGTTCCAATCTTCACAGTTCAAAAATAATGTACCTAATATTTTATCCTGATATTTTACTGAATGCATCCAATGTTACATCACCCACTAACACCTTTTTTTGACTCTTTAGTATGATAGGAAATGCTCTATTTAATAATATATAAACAAAATGTCCCATTTTTTCAAGTCCATTTGCTAAAGTTCAAAGTTTAGAGGCTAAATGTAAAATATTTGTTTGTGACTCAATCTGTTTTTATTTGAATATTTCCCTCTATGAAAATGTGTAAAACCCTGGGTACGCTTCCATTTGTAAAACACTTGATTAAGCGGATCACATTTCTGGAGTTGGTAAATTTCCTGACTCTTCAAACCTGATGGTAACTCTCAAAAAACCCAGGCACCTTTCGACGATTGACTGATATCTTTTTTTTATATCTTCTCCCTGTTCAGCAGACATCAGTCAGCTTCATTTTCAGACCCTCAAAGTGTTCCCATCTTGCATTGTACGCTCCCTGAAATGTCAGGAACATTTTAGAAAATGACTTAACTGGAAATAGACCTGCTCCTAGAACAGGTAATGGACCAGAGCGAAGATCAAAATCACAGTGAAGCCCTTCAGTTAATGCAAGCCGAAGCTTTTGAAATTACCCTTGTGCAGTAGTCGCCTGATCTAAACATGCTATGTCCCAGACAAATTAAGATCTCTGAGATTGAAGTAATCTGAGAAAATGATGGCCAAACCTTTGAATATGACTGTATTTCAGTGTTTCTGTTAGCAAAACACTTTGCCACTATCAAAAAAAAAGAGAGAACCTAAAATGTTGCAGGTTGCAGATGGTTTTTGCTAAAAATCTATTTATCTGAATTGCAGCTGTTCAACCTATAACATTATGTTTGCTGATTGAAATTAAATCTTTAAGTTTGTCAGCTAAAGTGAATTCTTTCCAAAGATTTATCAGCAAGAAAGAACTCCTAGCAGAAACACTGCTATACCAATGCACAGCAACAATGAATTCATAAAGATGTCAAACAAACCATAACATATCCTTCCCATTTTCGGCCCTCTTTACCACAAATATTTTTGTTTTTTTGCACAGCCCATTAAATTAGATTAGAAAAGTTCCTTTTTATAGCATGTTAAATGGCTTCTTAAAGTGGCTATCGAACTTGCAAGCGTCTTCATTCTCCCAGAGATGCTCCGTCGGACAGAAGACACTATTCTGGTGTTTTATGTTTAGTTCCTTGCTGCAGCTCATGCCACAGCTCATTTAGAGGCAGTAGCAGCCAAGTTGTGGAGAAAACAGGGTTATAAACTGTGATGATGACTCGAGCGAGGTCATTTGCCCAGATCATCTTACAAGGCAGGCTATCTGCACAGCTTCCCTTTACTCATCCTGATGGACACTGTCTGTGTCTAATCGGTTTGGGGAAAAACATTACATCCATTATAGAAACTTAATTCATCCTCTTCCAAAAGCAAACTCTTTCTCAGATATATTATTCAGTGCCTCTGTTTATAACCTAAACACTAATTTACCAATGTAGCCCTTAGGTGAGTTGTGGTTCTTTCACCTGGAAGTTTCCTGTTAGAAAAACCACTGCAGGGGGGAAACAAATCAGCAGCTGATCAGTAGTCAGCGCAGGTTTCCTTTTACTTTCCATCCTATGTGATTTAATTAAGTAATTATTGGTGCTTATTAGGTCTCTCACTTACCTTTCCCTCCAACAATTTATGTCCGTCTGTTAATCTCAATGTGTCTGATTCCCCTCGCTGAAAATCATATTTAAATTACACACTGCATTGGTTATAGTTCGGCATTTTAGGACTGGTGCTATAACGGACTGTTGGTTCCCGCTGCGCTGTTGTTCAGTGTCCTTCCATTGTGTCGTTCACATTATGTGGCCGAGTGGTTTTATTCTGTATGTGCTCAGGCTTCCCGTGTACATGCTTTTTTTCCAAATCCACCTATCTCACATCTACTATCCATATTGTAAGCTGTATGTGCCTCCTTATCTCCTCTGCCCGGCATACCACAGTTATATTACATTATTTCTGCATTCTGTGCGCTCCTATCGCCAGATGTTTATCTTTATATTGTTTTCCCTCAGCACAGAACAGCTCATAACAGCTGCTTCACTGGCTTTACTTTAACATTTGGGCGCCCCGTGGCCTTTTCTTCTCAAGGGCAGTCGAACAAATGAACACACGCACACACACATTTGTATGGCTATCTCGGTGGGGACTTTCATTGACATAATACATTCCCTAGCCCCTTACCGTCAACCTAAAACCAATTTTCAACCCTAAAACAGCCTTGTAAAGAAGTGAGACCAAAATGTCCTCACTTTGCACAAATGTTCTCATTATGATAGTTTTTAACTGGTCCTCAGGAAGATAGCTGTACAAGTGTACACACACACACACACACACACACACAGCCGGGTTGTGACAATCCTACAATTAATGCACTTGTCTTATTACCACTGATTTAAAAAAAGAAAATAAGTGGTTCGGACAGTCCTTCTACTCCAACTTCTTTCACGTCTTGACATTTGAAGCCAAAAAGTAACTTATGTATATTTTAGTAACTTTTATCTGGTACTGTATTGAACCAAAACTACAATCGATGGTAGTTATTGCCTTTAAAACAAACCCAAACAATGGTATACTGTTAAATTAAATATCATGGTTATCATAAGATGAAGGTGTTACATTATATAAATACAAAAAAAATAAATAAAAATGTTACAGTCCATATAGTTGTTACCACCTGACTGTATGTATGTGATATATTTATCGTTTTATTTTCTCACATATAAACTATTTATATTGCAGAATGCAGTACTGTGTCGTTACTGTGAAATGAATGAACGTTAACGGGAAAAAAGTTTGCCGCTGAGAAGGAGGAAGTGAAGTGAGCTGGTTGTTCTGAGGACAGTAATTCTGTGACTTACTGCAGGATTTAAGATGAGATTTGGACGAATCTGACCTGAAGCATCATGTGAACCTTTTCCTTTTAGCCAGACCTGGATCACACAAGGATCAGCTTTCATATTCCTGTATGTAAATCCATTCTGTGGTCCATTATCCACCTTGGCTTTAATTCAGACACTGCGCCGTGACAAGAACAAAAAAAATGGAATTCCATCATTTGAAACGACTGAAATAACAAATACAATATGAAAAAAAGTCCCAATCCCCTTCTAGTTTATACAACATCACACCCAGATGCATTTAGCACATAGCATCTCTGGGTGAGGCCACTGACAGTCAGCAGTACAGAAGAGCACCTCAGTATGGATAGTAAAATATTAAACTGGATTCAGTAGATAATGGGAAGCACTCTATGGTTTATAGATGAGTCGGACAAGGACAGGCTGTGTGCTGCACCTGTTCTCATCATGCCTCCTACATCCATTAATAATAGGTTCACTTTAAGTCAGGCTGGAGTGCACCTGATAGTAACACCTTGTACCTGTATCATACACTCTGTCTGATTGGTATCACTTGTCTGTTGAGCTGACAAGAACGAATGAGTTGGCCTGTGACGTATTTAAGATATTTCCGAGGTAAATCTTATTCGTAATGGACCGGCCTTGGCTGCGCGTCATTATCCGCCTTCCTGCCTTTCTGCTGTCCACCCATCCATCAGCCGGTCATCCCGCATGTCTGTCTATACAGTGGCTTGTTTTAATGATAGATGAGACGGGGCTAAAATAGTCCACCTGCACATAAGCGCGCCTGCGATGTGCCGCTCCGCGCTCTGTCCTGCTCCATTTATTAATGATGGAGTGTGTGTCGTCACCTCGTGAAAGATAGGAATGTGCACTTCTCCTTCCCGTCCAGTGCTCCAGACATCTAGTCGTAAGCATGGTCATTTTTAGCTAACGGCGACTTTAGTGCACCCCTGAAGAGTACTGTTAAGGAAAAACTGCTTGAGCAAACTCTTTCCACTGTTGACAGTTTGACACCTTTATGCTTTTTAAATAATTCTGTAATTCATGATTCAGACTTCTTAATTACTTGCAGACAAAAACATGTTTACTTTTTCCTTGAAAATCAAGATGTTTCCGTAGCAGACGTAGCACCACTGTTTCCAGAGACGACTACTGTTCACTGATGCTTTTTAAGATTTCATAGTGTAAATAAATGGTAATACCTTGCGTCGGTGCAGTGTATTTTTAAATTCGGATCCAATCAGAGCTCCTCCAATTTGTATTTATCTATGGTTTAATGAAGTTCTTAGTCATTAAGAGAAAAAAAAAAACGGATTTCAGACATTCGCATCCTCCGTTCCCAGTGGAATTGAAGTGTCAGACTCTAACTTCCCGTTTTAAGTCTGCTCATTTGAGTCTCTGCCGTGCACATTTAATGCCCCAGTCAGAAAAACATTAGAGAGGACATTAAAGCTCTTCTTGTAAATCACAACTAAACAGTTTGATGGTTTCTAAATCTTCTAAATATTCCCTGTGACGTGTGTGATGATGTAACCTCACCATTTGGCTACACAGAGCTCCCAGGTTCCACTGTTGATCGTAGCACTAACCCTAAGTCAGCAAAGTGATTTGGTTCCAAGCGACAATCCTCAGCTGTAGCCGACAACTTTTTTCCAAATCTAAATTATCCCTAATCTGCGTAACCTTTTACATGATAACCCTATGTATGTATGTCCCTATAAGAACATGTTGGAAAAAGGGTCTTGTCTCTTAATGCATGCACAAAACTTTCCTGATGTAGCATCAAAATCTATTTTCCTCTTCTTACGAGGGAAGAATAGTCACTAGTGAAAGACAGAATGAAAAGCAATGAGAGAGACACGTAAAAAGAGATCAAACTCGTTTTATATCTGAGAATTCAGGCTCAAAGCAGGCAGATGGTGTGATATTAATGTGCCCAGGTAAGCAGTAGAGCGGCTGAGCGCTCTTCAGCCGGAGAAAGTGAGAAAAAATGACCCTCTTTTCGTGTCACCAAGTCTAATAAAAAGCTTTTTACTACTTATTTCAAGCACACGCCACTTGTCAAAATGGCCTTTGACCATTTTTACTTTTCCTGCTCATAACGTGCACGGCAGGGCGCAGATGAGATGAGGAAAGGCTCTGATGACAGATTAAAAATATCTCAGTAATTTTGGAATCTGATAACCAGACAGGGTGGTTTTATAGGTTTGAGATGGAGCACTAAATGGAGGGAGAAGAGAGCTAGAAGAGGGTACAGTACTGGGAGTGGAAGCAAAATCAGCGCATGTATTATTTCAGAAAATGTAGGATGACGGGGTTAGCATCAAAACATGAGAAAAGCACTGAATGTAAGGCACCAGAGGGCGAGGCAAAGTGCAAATCAAACTGTTTGTGGAAACCGCAGTGTAGCCAGATGGCTCTGGGTTTAGCGTAGCCTCATGGTCCCAGAGTCCAGAACAGTCAGCGCCCCCCTCCACACCACCTCCAGGCATGTGATGACAGGCCCGGCGCCGAGGGACAAGATCAAACTTTCGGGATGAGTGATTTTTTTTCCTAGGTCACCGACTCAGGACGAAGAGAAGAGGAGCTGGGAGGAAGACACGAGACCCAGAAGCACAAAGTGTAAAGAAACCTCAGGTATCTTTAAAAATTCATCTTGGGGAAAAAAAAACGTGTTTTCAAACTATCCTCAATGCACTTCGATATCTCTTCTCCGTGTAAGAGTGTGTAAAGGTCGCGTTTGAAGCCTTCACTTCAGATTGTAAAAACACGTTACATAACAAGTACAATGTCACGCTGTTAAATTCCATTACTTTATGATACAGCCCCGAAGCTTCTCAATGGAGAGACCCTGTGCATCCATCATGTACTGTATAGGGAGCGTAGAATAGATTTCTCCTGATATGGAACAACACTGAGCAGAAAGCAGGGACTCCATCAGAGAGAGAATGAATGAGGATAACCCTGCATTCTCATAAGTAACAATAACTTTTTTTTTTATCAGTCTTGCACCTAAACGTGTGTTGTCCACAGTTTTTGCTCGTTGTTGTTCCATATGCATTTCATTCTGTTCCCAGTTCTCATCTCTGGAGCGTTTAAGCATTTTCTTCAGCTCATTGCTTTGGTTTAACAGCCCTCAACTTAAGCATTTGTGCTCAGTCTCGCCGCGGTCATCCATTTAATTCCCAGCAGTAACAAACCACTGGGCTGCACTGTGGTGAAAAGCAAAGAGTAATTAAAAGAAGGGGACTTAACATTCATTGGTTGACCAGAAACACCTTCAAATCAATGGTTAAGTTGGTCCATGTATTTATAATCTTAGGATGGATCTCTGTAGCAGCTGTTCCCTGATTTCTGCAGCCTGCAACTCCTCAATGAGTTAGGGTGTTGGTGAGTTTGTCAACATAAAAGATCCAGTCACTTCTGTGCTGTGGCTGGAGAGCAGACAGCCTCATCTGGACTCTCGGCATTGGGCACTGAGCAAAGATCTACTGGGTCCAATCTAATCGTTTGGGCGGGACTTATGAAGTGACGGACAAAAAAGTAACAGTGAATCTGAGCGGGTCCAAACTAATCTAGGATATTAACCACTGGGTTGATGCCACGTGCAGATATTGCAGAAAGCATGCCCTTTTATGATTTTTCTGTGTAAGCCTAGAAGCATGATGAACTTCGCCACCCACAGCTGTTTTGTTGTGGTAAGTAGTTCTGGATCTCCTCCACTGGGAACCAATCACATTGTTTGGGTTGGCCTTTTATTTAGTGACGGACCCAGCCCCGGTGGAGTGGAATTTGTTTACGTTAACACAATGGCTCTGATTAGTTGTAGGCTAATCCAGTTGCATGGAGAGGTCTTTTTCTCTGTGTGGGTTGAATCCCAATGGTGCGTTCCACTGCTACAGGTTTGTATTATTTTCCTAGTAAGTTTAAACTTTCTGTTAGTTACCAAATGAGTTCTCCTGTATGGTCGGTGTCTGAAGCAGGCAGATGGTGCAGAGCCCCTTTGCAGCTCCACGTAGCATAAAGAGGAAGGGATGACGTCAGGAGGATGCTCAAACCACCGGTGGATGTTTTCATTTGGCCTCCATGCAGGATGTCAGAACCACAGCTAAGAGCAGAGAGGTCCGTCACAGGTCATGCATAAATTATGAAATAAATGAAAGCTGCATGTAGCATTTATATGAGCTATTGTACAGACGCGGTGTATACCAACGTTTTAACCTTCTTTATTGGGACTGAAGAGCCTTGCTTCACCGAGTGCTCTCCTGTGGGAGTACATGTCTTCCTATGCTTTCACTGACATTTCTCCATCTGAAGCACACAGATGGCCAAAAAGCTTTTTTTGTCCAACGTCTCCATCTCATTCAGATTTATTTTGGAACCATTAGCTCACTGAAGGAGACGTGTTCTTCTGTTTGTTTCAGACAGTTTTTTTCTTCTTCTTCTTCTTCATACAGTCTATTTATTTATTTTTTTGTCCGCCCCGAGCTACACATTGCGTGCAGTCGTTTGGGTGTGTAAATACCGTCTACCGCGACGGAGAATGCAGTGCAGCAGGTGTCGTGTTACCTGGAAGCACCGTTAGTTACTGTTGTTACAGTGGAGCCAGACGACAAGCCAGCCAGTAAACGGACGACTGCAAAGAAGAGGTATTCAGTGGTGTAGTGAGTGTTCGATTTAGCCCGGGGTATCATCTCAGTCACGTCTACTGCGTGTGAGAGCGATGCAGAAGTTGAATGCATGACATTTACTTTAAAATATTATGCTGAGGGTGAAATCTCACACATCCCACATTGCGAGTGATTCAGGCACCTAATCGGAGCAGCATTAGCTCGAAAAGACACAATGTAAGGAAATAAAAAAGAAGTAAATGCTCAGGTGCAGTGGATAGAGCAGATATAAGCTACCTTAATCAGTTTTTTCCCTGAACATTAGCACTGTTATGTATTGTCTTTCATTACTTACGTCTGACAATAGACCTGAACAGACAAATACTGTCTCTCCCAATTGTCTATTATATGTTGTATGTGTTGCACACCAACAACTGGTTCCTTTCCGTGTGGACATTGCATGTTCTCCCTGTGTCTGTGTGAGTTGTCCCGCCTCCCGCCGTCCAAAGACATGCTGGTTACTGGTGATTCTAAGGCCCCGTCCACACGGAGACGCTTTTTTGGTTCAAACGTTTTGCATCGTTTCGGCCGATCGTCCACACGAATCCTGTAAACCCGTTGCCTTAAAACGCACTTTTCTGAAATCTGGTCCCAGGGTGGACAAAATTCGCAAATTCGCAAACGCAGCTCTTGAGTTTTCGTGTTGACGGGGAAAAAACGCATTTCGATGATGTCATGGCCGAGACGTCTCATAACAACATCAACAACAATGGTGGACTACATGCCTCGTGTTCCTGTTGGAGATGAGGGACTACATGAGCAACATTTTACATCCACATCTACAGCCTCTTCGTCTCCGTTTTTGGTGAATTTCTGAAACTGAAACAGTGCCACCTATAGGCCTGGAATATGAAGTAGCGTTTTGAGTCGTGTTGAGACGGATCCGTGTGGACGCAGATATTCTTGAAACGATGCCAGGGAAAACGGAGGAGGAAAAGATCGTTTTGAGTGTGAATGGTTGTCTGTGTCTCTGTGTTAGCCCTGTGATAGACTGGCGACCTGTCCAGGGTGTACAACGCCTCTCACCCAGTGATAGCAGGGATAGCCTCCCACCCGCAACCCTCCAGAGGATAGGCGGTTATGGAAAATGGATGAATGAACAGTGACAAAACAAGAAAAGAAGCGGCAGAAACACCAAGTATTTGCTTTTTCCATTTTTTTCCAGTCCGGTTTGTGAATTTTCTGATTTCCTCTGGTTTATTTTAGGGTAAATTCAACACAGTTTGGGTTTTAGATTTGTTGGTTGTCTTTTTAACCACCACCCCTCCTCCATCTCTCTCTATCTATGTTTTCCACCTGAGCTCCAGTACGGTAAATGACTCCATAAGTTAGTTTAATGGAGGGGAGTGCAGGCCCACAGTGAAATATCCACCTTGTCACTTTGCCACAGCTGGCCCTCAATTTGAGACCGAATAGCCAGCATTTAGTGTTGTTTGCCCATATGTTCTCTGGCTCACAGTGTGTGTGTGTGTGTGTGTGTGTGTGGTGTGTGTTTGAGTCCATGGCCCCTTTTTGCCTCATGATTGCTTCAGCAGCACTCTGCTTTCTCCCCTCAGTTCACTCGTTGGCAAGTAAGGTCACTCACGCGGCACACACACACATACACACACACACATCCACGCAGGCCAGCTGTTTTCTCTTCACTAAGACAAACTGCTGCACCAACAGCAGCTGACAGCGAAGCTTCCCTGAAAACTTCAGCTGCATTCTCACCCCACCTCCCTCCGCCCTCGTGCACTGGTTTGGTGGTTGCACGAAGGCCGCACACTTCTTTTTCACATTCCCACTCAGTTCCCTCCATTCCCAGAGCAATTAGCTCAGGATTAGATTGAGGTCAATACCCTTACTCCCAGTGCATTCCCATTTTGTGGAACATTTCGGTCAATACAAGCCCCCCCTCCTTTGCACAAAACAAGTTTCCTTTCTACGCCTTCCTCCCTCCGTTTTTATGCCTCAATTTAGATTCAAATTAAGCCACCGCTAATCTGGCAGTTAAGCTGAGCGCTGGGACTCTATCACAGCTTCTCGGACTGTTAATCTTCAGGTGGAAGCTATTTTCTGCTCTCAGGTGAGGTAATTGTAATGTCTTTTTATATGAAAAGCAGTTTATGACACAAAGGAGCAGCACGTGCTACATCAGTGAACACCATCACCGGCCCCAAGGCGGTCTTTTAGACAGGTGATGTAAGCCGGAGTGGCCGATAATTACGTCGACGATGCGGACAAGGACAGACATGACGGTGATGAAGATGAGGGTACGGACCACAACCTTCATTGCCTATTACCACCCACCATGACTTGAGAAGAAGGCTGTCCTCCACATTTCACAGTCCGAAGGGTTTACGTATCATTACTGATTATCACTGGTGGGTATTGAGCCCGGAGTCATTTGCATGTCACGGTACCGCATTAGCTTGATGATCTCAGGCTTTAAAGCACATCATGGAGCACGCGGCTGATGGGGATTAATCCGGAGGTCATCTGTGTGATGTGCATGCCAAGATTACATCAACTTCTGCAGAGCCTCTTGGCTTAAAGATAATCGTCAGTTACGTGCTGGAAGTGGATGCACAACAAACTCCTCTCATAAAGGTCTCTCAAAGATAATGAGCTGTTGAAAAGCACAGCTGGAAAATGTCACCGCCAATCTCATAAAGTGCTGAATTCGCAATATCATCTCCTCGGACAAGTGTTGGCGACAAAGCCTTTAATCCTCTAACGTCAGTCTGTCTGACAACCACTGACTTCCATTCTAAAGGGGGGCTGCTGTTTTTTACAACAGGAGATACAGGAGATAATTAGATCAGCGTATAACAATATAGTGGAAGTGACTGGGGCACTGAGACGCAGCCTCTAAATGATGGATTATCTGCTGCGAAACTTGTTCATTTCACCAATATTTTGTTATGATATGCTAATGCTATTCCCCGCTGAGTCCGGAGTTACCTGTTATCATCATCCAGTCTGTAGATTGACTTACAGACCCTAGACGATGTCTTCTGACCTGGATGATGTCATCTCTGAGCGCCACGCACAACCGCGACTTGTTTACCTGTAATTTGCTACTGCTACGGTTCGTCCACAACCTCAGAATTGGAAAAATATTCGGCCATGTCGGTCAAAAAACTAGCGGCAGCAAATTACAGGTAAACAAGCCGACCGTCGCGGGTGTGCGCGGCGCTCAGAGATGACATCATCCAGGTCAGAAGACATCATCGTAGATTGTACTACAGACCTCGGATGATGATAACAGGTAACTCTGGACTCAACAGGGAATAGCACTAGTGTATAATAACAAAATATTGGTGAAATTAAAGAGTTTCGGGTAGATAATGTGTTATTTAGAGGCTGTGCCCCAGTCACTCCCACTATATAGATGTACGCAGATCTAATTAAAGATATTTGGGTGAGTAAACGATTGTATTTTATGCTAGAAATAATGTCCAAGTAGTTTCCCGTTAGACTCATTCATACTCAGAGTCACAGCAGTTTTGACTAGCAGCTAAATTAACCATTGTAATGTATATATGCATGAATAAGACTTGCCTATTACTTACATGCTGCAGTAATACTTGCATATCGCTCCAGAGTATTATAACTTACGAATATCACCACCTACAAAATATCAGTTGGATATAACAACGCATAAATAAAGAAACCAACCATATACTGTAGTTTAACGTAGAGTGAAGTAGCAGCATCCTCCACTTCCTAAACTAGCTGACTCCAGCTCTCTCACCACCCACATCCAAGTTTGGGCCAAATTTAGTGATGTAATCCCAACGACAGAGGAATTTCCTCTACGCTCAGATGCTAAAGTCTGAGGTCCCAAACACAGAAGATCCCCAGAAAGTTTGTTTATTGCTAAGCAACACAAGGCTCAGGGTTGCTAAGTGTTGCTGTGGGTAGTTGTTCTATTCAAAAATGCAATATGTCAGAATAACTTGTTATTTTTTTTTTTTTAAATGTTTCACGGTGCAGTGAGTTTACCGCTTGTGTCACCTTCCTCAGTGGGAAAAAGCAAAAATCTAGACACAGATGTTGGCGGTGCTCTTGAGATCCAAGGGCAAAGGTGCCCTCCCCTGCCTCACCCTGAGGGAGATAACTGATGGCCAGAGGGTGAGAGGACAGGGAAGGGAGATGGGAACGAGGAGGAGGAGGAGGAGGATGAGTCAAGAGAGACAAGGAGAGGAGAGGAGAATCTGACTGTGAAGAAAATCACTTGGAAGGAGAGGCTGGAGTACGTGACCGGGATGGGAAGACAAAAAAAAGGGTGAAAAAGACAACAAACAGAGAGGAGTAGGGGTATTTACCATGCATGCCACGGCTGTCTTCTCCGTGCACGTCCCAGCCTCGTCAATATTCCTCCGACATAGCTGGGATGTAAACAACAGCGATGAAAGGAAGTATGTCGGCATCTCCATCACAGTTAACGTTCAGACCGGCGGTTTGAGGATAAATTAACAAATGCCTTTTATAGGACTATTTCATGCCTAATCACACCTTTCCTTCAAACAGAAGTATATATGTCTGTCACACTTTATGTTTGCATTTCTACATCAGTGCCACGGCCTGAAGTGATTTATACGGTGTATGCACCGTGGGTAAGATTACATGCAGGTATCTGTGTCTGTATTTGTTTTGCTGATTTATGAACAATGTCCTCGTTGTCTCTGTGCAGAGGTTCTACCTGTGCTTTGCTTTTTCCGCAGACAACTCTCGATGTGTTTTACTGATATGACTGTTATCCACGGACAAGCCAGGTGCTCAAAGACTGGCCTGCTGCAGAGGAGCCAGGTGAGGAAGAGGGAGGAGGGAAAACATTGAGGAGATGGAGATGAACCAAGTAGAAAATCTCAAAGAATAATCTGCCGACTCTGCAGATCCCCTCGGCTCTAAAAGGTGTTGGTTGGTTTTGCACTCGATGGATTTTTGTTTACCGTTCTGCTTCCGTTTCATCTCACCAACTTTATTTCCAGTTGCTTTAAAAATCCACTACGCACGTCCTGCCGAGCGCAAAGTAGATTCAAACGTAGCAGCACATGTTGCAGCTAAAGAGCCAGATATTACCCTCAGGAGGGGGGTGGAGAACTAAGGGCGACCACCTGGAGTGAAACACTGGTGCCAAAAACTACTACAGAATCTAAAACAAATCAGTCCCCATAGTACATCCAACTTTACAGCAGAAATAAAAACTGAAAACCTCCAAAGGTTAAACTTGGCCCCACCAGATACACTGGCAGCCATGCCCAACACCAATAAAAATCAGCATTTGAGCTTTTTACAACACCATCAATCGAAAAAGGACGTACTTGAGATGATACACAGTGGCGTGGTGATTAGCACTGATGCCCTACTGTGGGTGGACTGCATGGAGTTTGAGTTCTGGTTCTCTCCAGGTTCCTCCCACCGTCCAAAGACATGCCCATTAGGCTCCTTGGTGATTCTAAATTGGCCGTAGTGAGTGTGAATGGTTGTTAAAGGTAATGGGGGTGAGGCGTGGCATTTTGGGTGACCGGTGGATGCCCACTTGGCCCCACCGATGGCCGACCTCTTTGTTGACTTTTGAATCACCCAGGAGAGAAATCAGGCGTTGCCAAGATGGCCACAGTCAGAGTCGCAACACAGAGCCTCAAACGTGCTCTTTATGAATTAATGTGGATGACGTCTTCCACCGTTACATAGAGGCGAAGGTGGAGACCAAAAAAGAGTGAAAATATTTTGAATATCGGACTTTAATTATCAGAAGGACAGAAAACAAGGCTGAAGAAGCTTCCTGCTTGTCTGCTGCATGTGTAAGTAATCCACTGTTTGCTAACTCAATAGCCAAGTTAACAGAAAATCAATCGATAAACAGACAAGACCTAAGCAGATTTACTGGAATTAGTTCAGGCTAGCGCTCATTAACAGTCACTGCTGATAAATGAGTGTACATGAACATGGACATGAATTAAAAAAGCTGATGCGTTCTAGTTTTACGTTAGGAAGCTGTGTCGGAGCTTTTAACCCCATAAATGCACCACATGGTGCAATTTTAAGCCTCTTTCCTCTCCAGTGTTATTTGAGAGGGGCTGCCTAAATGGATCTAATCTTCAGAAAATCCAATAGTATTTTTTCCAATCCATTAGATTCCTTCCCCGAGACATGTCAATGAATGGTAAGGTAAGCTGATAATGCTTCTGTTTGTAATGGCAACATGAGATCTGGAGCAGAGACGCTGCAACCTGGAGGAGAAGCCCCGGAGAGATGGGTGAGAGGATGTCATGGGTGAAGGCGTACAAGCGGGCGGGAAATGGAAAAGGAAAGACGGTCGAGTGAAAACATGTGAGAAACAGATAAGCATCGGCAATTACAAGAGCACACAGATGAAGCATTTCACATAATAATAGGCCCCTTTTTCTTCTTCTGTCTTTAGAGATGTAAATATCTGCCTTGATGTGAATCACTGTTTGAAAGAAGATGATGACTAAAAGGTAGAAGAAAAACAAGACTATTTACAGTTTATTACATTTACACCAATCAAGCATAACATTATGACCACCTTCCTAATGTTGTGTTGGCCTCCCTTGTGCCTCCAAAGTGACTCATCAGAGAATGGACATGGGACGTCTGAGGCTGATAAAGCTAGTGGGGAGGGGAGGGGCCTCTGTGGATCATCCCACACATACTTGAGTTCGGGATCTAGTAAATTTGAAGGCCATGGTCATCACTTTGTGCTGCTCTTCGTTTTTTTTCTTGTTCCTAAAGTGTTTTTGTGTGTGTGTCTGTGTCAGGCTGCATCCTGTTCAGTGTCATTGCTATGGTGTGGGGGTGCCTGGTCTGGTCTAGGTGGGTGCTACATGTCTAAGTAACATCCACATGAATGAATGCCAGGTCCAGACGTTTCCCAGCAGAACACTGAATTGTCACAAGCCGGTCAATGTTATTCACTTCTTCTGCATTTAAGATTAAGTGTATTTCACATTTTACCATCAAGCCTATCATTTTACGACAGCTTAACTCGCTAGGATGTTGCAGTCACGTTTCCGCGGGAAGCTAAAATACGATCCGAGTGAAAGGCTATCAGCAGGAGCTTGTTCTTCATTGACCGAGCCATTACCTCGATTTATGTAGAGAGCACAACAAAGTGGCTCCTCTAACCGGTACGCTCTCAGTCTCAGCTGGACCAGGAAGAAAAGGAGTCTCCTCGGAGAGAAACACGTCATCATTAGCTCTAAGCATGTATCATAGGGTCTGTAAATGATCTTTATAACCGTCCGTCTATTTGAATTGACTGCCATAGTTTACGATAAATAAGGTCTTGTTGTGATGAGCATGGCTAAGCAGACCTTCCACATAAGATAGTGAAGACAAAGAAAGAGGGAAATACATATTAGTGGTTCATCAAACACAGGATTCTTTCTAATTATGTGCAAAAATGAGAATTATTTCGCTGTATGTGCATGTATTTAATATTTAAACACACGCACGCATCTTTTGAATATTAAAAGTGATAACAGTGTGAATGACTGTTCGGTCAAATGTTGTAATAAATGTTGCGTAACACGAGGGATGCCCGCTGCGTCTCATCTCGTCTGGTAAACAACTCCTTGACCTTTCGCCAGACTCCCATCCTCCGTGTGACTTACCTGCCCACGTGGAGCGAACGCATGGCCGCATCTCGGAAACACGCACGTTTATTCTTTTCTTTTCTCATCTCGAGATACTTGGCACGCAGAAAGAAGGAAGGAAAGAAAGAGAGAGAGAGAGAAAGAGCGACGGAGAGAAGACTTTTCTCCTCCCACACACCCAGCCTTCTATAACCGGCTCCCCTCTCTCCCTCTTCTGTGCTGTATCACTGCAAGCCTTTATGGACCTCTTGTTCCCAGTGTGAATTATTAACCACGGCTCCACAGGCCCAGACAGGCTGGTGGAGGGGAGAGCATTTCTCAAACACTCGGCTTAAAAGAAGAGAGCTTCCCCTTTTGTTTTGTGCAACACTTCCCTCTCACTTTACAGCCAGCTATGGAAACACTTGTGGAAAATCTATCACTCGTGCGTCGGTGAAGTTGGGAGGGGAAAGTCCTTCGCTGTCTGCTCTGTGAGCGACGCAATTTGCATGTGATGGGAAGTTTGTGATGTCGATAACGAATGCTGTGCAAAGCGAAACCTGACCTAAGTGATAGAAGAGCTAGGGATCAATAGGAGTTATGACAGGTTCACGTACGGTGCATGTGACCTACACACAGTTACAGTATGTGTGCAGAGGAGTAAGGATTATCCTGTTACTGCTTCAGAGCATCATATTTGATTAAGCCTCTCCATCCACAGAGTCTCGACGTGCTGAGGAAGAGGCTGAACAGGTTTGTGATCTTTCTTTACTACTTCATCTGCTCATGCTGCTTTAGCTTTCGGCTTCACAGCGCTCCGTAACGCAAGCCTATCTCCGTGGTGGCTCCACGATGATCGCAGATGTAGCCACAAGGTGATTAACTGTCACGCGGAAAGGGTTAGGGTCTTCATCGTACGCACGAACCTCAGCGTGCAGAGATGAGACGACATGCATGCGTATGAGGGGGAGCCGTCCTCAAGGCCAACAAAGTGCAAACGCTGCATTTACTGTGTGTCACAGAGAACCAGCGATTCAGAGAGCGGAAATCATTTGATCATCTGATTATTATGGATTCCCCGGTTCCTTTTAACGTATCATTTCAAGCGCGTGAAACGTGACTCCTCGCCCGGTACTGATAGCCTCTGATAATCAAGGCGGACTTGGGTGTCATCACGACTACCAGAGAAGAATGTGTAAGTTTGCTGCCGTCAAACCTGAAACAAGAATCCTATAAATGGTTGACTTTGGATATATATATGTTTTTTGTTTTTGTTATTATTTTTTTTGAGGCAGAGGCAGAAAATTACTTGGAATTCCTTGGCACATAAACTAAATACCTGAATTGCTCTAAGGTCATGGTATATCCAAAAAAAACCTTTGTGTTTGGGCCCCTCTCCACAAATCTTCCTCTAGAACGTCCTCACCTAGCTCGAAACAATGTTTGGTTTTTAGGATCCTCCAGGGTAGGGAATGTGAGAGCAGCCTTGAGAAGCTGCAACAATTTTGTCACAGCTGATTAAACGTCGCAGTAGAATCTGCCTAAAAATAAAAATAAAAGTTGTAAACCCTTCTTAATCTTTGTTGTTTTCTTTCAAAAATATGATAAAGATCGTTGCTGCTGCTCTTGATTTCCATCTCATACCACTAAAGGTAAGGAAGAAAATCCTTTTTGACTTTTTATGGAGTAACGCATGTAAACATCACGTCCCAGTCGGTTTGCAAACTCCTCCTCGATTCTTTAATTCTCTATCACTGAGGTGAAGTGCATGAAGCAGTGTGACCCATCACTGGGAAAAACATGAGGCTGAATTAAACAGGAAGTAGCCTTTAAATTGTGTCATTTCAGGCCATAGTTTCAGTTAAAAGATCAGCTCTGCCCGACCCATAGTTCAGAAAATCAATAAGTGATACAGACCAGAAGCAGATAAACAAAAGCGTCACTTGAACGGCAGGCTCAGCCCCAAAGCTGCCCCATGGCTCTCCTGACAAGTTAAAGCCTCCTGCATTCACTGTTGATGTGAACTAAGCCACCACTGGAGCAGGGTCAGGGTCTGGAAAGGGTCATGATGAATTGACAAAACGATTTCACAAAACAATATGCCTCTATGTATGTGAATAGACATTATTAAAGCTAAGTAGAGCCTACGCCTCAAGGGGCTACGCCGATGGAAGCATTTATACCTGTGTGCCGGGTGTAGGCACTGTTATTTGTAATTACGCCACTAATGCTAGTTGGTCATTCGTCTCCAGCTCATAGTTACATTTCTGGGGAGGTGCACGTCAGGTTACCTAGTCTGGAGCAGCACCACAAATGCGGTGTAGCAGTGAAGCGATTATAAATTAAACAGCATGAGGCCCGTAACCACACCTGTACATAAAAAACAACCCAGTTCAATCTCTGTCGAAAATTAGCCCTACATCAGATCCTTTCATTGCACATTCATTTTCTTATTGAATATCAAAAAGGGTATATATGTTCAGTATCTATATCTATATACTGTATTTATATGTCATGTGATGATGATGCACACATGTGGTTATCAATCAAACCCGTTGAGAACACGTTGAACACTGGCCGGTCTGTGTTTGTGGCTTATTTTCCATGGACCCTGGTTTACTTCCGCCTCCGGCTGCATGTTTATTCAAGGCAGACTGTTTATCGCGATGAGTGACAAACGCTGGGGCAGAAACCTGACCACGCGAGGGGGAGGAGGGCAGGACTGTATATTTATGTCCCTCTTCAAAGTGAAAAGTTGCGAATCACACGTCGAGAGGAAGTCCGCCGGCGTTCAGACGTGGCCTTCAGCCAGCTTGTTTAGCGTTTATGGTGCAGCATCCTGCAAAATAACAGCTAGGAAATCTAAAAAATAAAAAGTAGAGGAAGTCCGCTGGTTAAACTGGAGCAACGCAGAGACTTTATTTTACATTTGCATGTTTTGATTGGCCGCGGGGTAGCAACTGTTGTTTTCCAGAGGGCTGCAAATCACGCACAAAGCACAAAAATGCAGATGTGAACCAGAAAGTCACAAATGAGCCAATTACTGGTCTGCAGATTTTACTCCAACACACTGTTTACTTGTGTGCGCTAAAGAAGAACAAGAGCTCATTTGTTTTGTGAATAAGAATGAGGGGATTACAAATTACGGAAAGTGGATGAAGAAATCTGTTTAAAAGTCGACGAGGGATTAAAACTTCTCGTGTTAATGGCGCGTCATCCTCTCCTCTGGAGGACCGTCCGGGTCGCCCGGCGGCGCCGCGGCGTTCCCTCGCCTGCGCGAGCCTTGCGTGACTGAGTCAGAACAGTTGGCCTTTTTCTGCCTCCCAGAGCAGCTCTGCCCGCCCATATGCTGGTGCACCGCGCAGCATCTCCGTGCCGTTTAACTGCGAACGTTGATTGTAGGTTGATTGTAATTTAATATGCCCCCATTGCGATGTGCATAATTTGAGCAAATGAGAACGAGAAGAGGGTGGATGGTGTAAGGGAGAGGGGGAAAACCTAGAAAGCAAGAGTGGTCGTGGTGTGTGTGTGCTGACAGTGAAGCAAAGCGAAAAATCCTGATGAAAGGATTAAGTGTGGCAGCACTACTGTGTATATATTTCTTTGTTGGCTTTTCTTTAGGCCGCTAAGGAAGCTAAGTGAATTCAAGTCATGTTTCGTTCGTTTTTCCTCCAGACTCTCGCACACACACACACTTTTTATTCTTTGACATCTCTGGCAAGCTTTGAACGTTGTTTCCTCTATGGTTTCCAAAGCCAGGGGTCAAAAGAGCTCGGTTCAGAAAGGAAAAACTGCTGCCCCGTGACTTACAGGCTGCTGCTGCAATTAAAAAACATGGATCCACGGATATACAGTACGTGTCCAAATCTCCAAATCATACTTTTCTAGGTTGCAGTTGTTGTGGAAGTTTTCAGCCTCTTCCGCTGCTGCTGGTGAAGAATGAAATGGAGACTTCTGCCGGCCGACAAGGTTTTATTTTCTTTGCAAAGAAAAGGTCAATCAACACGCGAGCGGTCAAAAGTGAAGAAGGACCCCGATTGTGGGGAAACCTAAACATTTATACCTGAGGAACATCCCATTTGCATCCCTTTGTCTACTGCAGGGGTGCCCCCACTGGGAAGTGTTGCCACACCCTTTTGTCTATTGTAGGTAGCGGCGCCGACCCCCCGTTGGTGCGTTTTACACCTGGAGCATCCTGCAGGATCTTGCACTCAAGTGAAAAACCGAGTCCAGACATCACAATCCACAAAGACAAAAGGGCCCAGTATCTCATGTTAGAAAGGGGGAAGTTAGCCGTCTCTAGTGGCCGAGACAAAGAAATAAAAATTTCTATTACAATTCCCCCTTTTGATTATTGATTAATCACTAACTTCCCAAATAGAATATGAAATAAAATAAGGTAAAATAAAATAAAAGTTCGTAGTCACAACTTAATTATCCGACACATAAATTCACTGGGATTTTAAAATGTATCATCATGGCAGTTGTTTGAAGGATAAGGAACTAGGGAAGGAAAGAAAAAGAACTAAATAAAATAAAAAATAAAAAAAAATAAAATAAATGAAAATGAGCCAAAGTAAGACAAACACTATTTACACAATGTCCTTATCGGAATCATAGTTTAGGCCGGGGTATTGAGAATATTGAGGTTGGTAGTTATTAAATTAGTGGAGTTATTCCTTGTGTCGTCCTCTCCTTGTGCTTGTTCGTCTCCTGTTGTCTGTCTCTGCGCCGTCTGTCCTGGTGTTGTCTGTCTCTGCGCCGTCTGTCCTGGTGTTGTCCGTCTCTGCGTCATCTGCCCTGGTGTTGTCCGTCTCAGTGTCATCTGCCCTGGTGTTGTCCGTCTCAGTGTCATCCATCCTCGTGTTGTTCGTCTCTGCGTCGTCCGGTTGGCTGTTGAATTCCTCCGTTGGTTCAGGGACCTTCCTGCAGTGGCTGGCATGAATCCACGTGGCTCTCTCAGTGATCTTCACCGCAGTATGCGTTGTCAGGAGCACCTGGAATGGACCTCGCCAACGTTTGGAGTGCCAGTGCTTTCTTCTTAGGTCCTTTATCACCACCCAGTCGCCAGGCTGGAAGTCATGAAGTAATGTGGAAGCTGGTAGTGGAAGGGCTGATTTCACCTGCTGAGAGATTTGAGAGAGAGTGGAAGATAAGTTTTTGCAATATTGTAACATGTCATCTTCACAAAGGCCAGTGGAGGGGAGTGGCCTGGTTACAGGCTCCACTCCTAGGGATGGAGGTCTGCCAAAAAGAATTTCAAAGGGACTCATGTTCACTCTGGACCTTTTCCTCATTCTCATGTGCATTAGAACAATAGGCAGAGCCTTTGACCATGGCAGCCCCGTTTCCTCACAACACTTTGCTAATTTTGATTTTAACGTGCCATTTTCTCGTTCAACTGCACCTGCACTCGCAGGGTGGTATGCGCAATGTTGCCTGAGGTCGATGGCAAGGAATTTACTGATTTGGGTTATTGCTGAATTGACAAAGTGTGAGCCATTATCACTGCTCAGTCTAGTTGGTATTCCCCATCTGGGAATAATTTCCGTTAACAGAGCCTTCGCTACCACTTGACTGCTTTGGTGTTTTGCTGGGAATGCTTCAACCCATTTCGACCACATGTCAACCATTACTAAGCAGTACTTTTTCCCTTCTGCTGGTGAAAGTTCTATGAAATCCATCATCAGATGTTCAAATGGCCTATCTGGTGGTGGGTGTGCGGCGTGTGTGATTGTTTTGGTTTTACCTGCGTTGTGTGTTGCACAAACCATACACGACTGACAAAACTTTTGCGCATGAACTGAAAAACCTTTGGTGAACCAGTGTTGAGTTATGGCATCCAACATTCCCCCTTTTGAGACATGGTCCAATCCATGTGTCAATTTTGCGAAGTGAGGAAAGAAATGTTTGGGCAGGCAAGGTTTGTCGTCGGGTCCCCGCCACACTGCTTCCTTCTGTGTGGCACCGCAGCGTTTCCACACCGTCTTTTCTTGTGGTGTGGCAAAGGATTGAATTGCTGTAAGAGAACTTGGAATGGAGACTTGAGTCGAAACAAGCAAAGGGTTAAGGATGGTGGGTCGGAGTGCAGCATTTTTTGCAGCAGCATCAGCTCTTGCATTCCCTAGAGAGACAGAATCTGAGTTGTTAGTATGGGCAAGACATTTACAAACAGCGATTGAAGTCGGGAGCAAAATGGCATCTAGAAGAGCTGCAACCTTGTCATGGTGGAGAATGGGTTTTCCATCAGATTTTAAGAATTGTCTGTGTTTCCACAGAGTACCAAAATCATGTACAACACCAAATGCATATCTAGAGTCGGTGTAGATAGTCACAGTCTTGTTGCTTGCCAGCTTGCATGCCTCTGTTAATGCTGTAAGTTCTGCAGCTTGTGCAGAATAGTGAGAGGGGAGTGAACCTGAGACAAGAGTTTCATGATTAGTGACAACCGCAAATCCAACCCTGTTGCGACCGGTTTGTGGGTCGCGGGAAGCAGATCCATCTACAAAAACAACCAAGTCAGGGTTAGTTAATGGAGTTTCTTGCAGATCAGGTCTTGGGGAGCAGACCTGTTGAAGGACGGCAACACAGTTATGTTCTTGTCCGTCGTCAGGTGTGGGAAAGAGAGTGGCAGGATTTAAAACGTTGCATCTTTTTACAGTGATGTTAGGCATTTCCAACAACACAGTGTTGTATCTTAGCCACCGCGCTGTGGAGAGATGGGAAGTTTTTTGTTCAAGTAAAATCATAGACACAGCATGTGGAACCAGGAGAGTTACATCAGAGTAGCTCACAATGTCCCTGGAAGCCATGACTGCCTTTTCAGCAGCGGCCACAGCCCTGAGACATCTTGGGAGACCTGCAGCCACAGGATCTAGCTTTGAAGAAAAATAAGCTACAGGGCGTAGTTTATTTCCGTGATCCTGCAACAACACAGAAATCATGTATCCATTTTTCTCATCTACTGTTTGGGTGAAAGGTTTGGTAGGATCAGGTAGGCCCAAAGTTGGGGTAGTCTGTAAGGCAAGCTTTAGTTCAGTGAAAGACTGTTCTGCTTCAGGAGTCCATGTGATCTTATCTTTTGATTGTAGACTTTTCCCATGAATGAGGGAGGAGAGTGGAGCTTCAAGAATGGCATAGTTTAAAATGAATTGTCTACAATAAGAGCACATGCCAAGAAATGACATCATCTGCTTTTTTGTGATGGGTTTCGGAAGATTCTGTATTGCATCCACTCTTTTTGGTGAAAGAGTCTTCCCTTCAGAAGTAATGACGTGACCAAAAAAAACAATTTTTTCCTGGACAAATTGAAGTTTGGACAAGCTGGCTTTGTGACCACCACTAGCCAGATGTTTCAAGAGTTTTACGGTGTCGACTTCACATTGCTCTTTGGTTGGACTGCAGATCATAAGGTCATCAACGTACTGTAACAAAGCAGAGCCTGGGGAGAGAACAAGGGATTCAAGACTTTGTCTGAGAGCTTCATTGTAAATAGTGGGACTTTCACAGTAGCCTTGGCATAGGCGAGTGAAAGTGTAGCCTCGCCCATTGAAATTGAAAGCAAACCAGAACTGACTTTCCGGGTGAACAGGAACACTGAAGAAAGCATTAGAAAGATCCACCACTGAGAAGAATTTTGCATTAGGTGGGACCTGAGACAAGATAGTATAAGGATTTGGAGCGTTTGGTGCTCTGGGTTGGACTGCTGCATTTACTGCTTGCAGATCCTGAACAAAGCGCCATTCCGTTGGTTGATCCTTATCCCTTATTTTCTTGACAGGGAACAAAGGTGTGCGCACTGGAGAGTTATCACATGGAATAATTACTCCTGCTGCTTTAAGAGATTCAAAGACTGGTGTTATGCCATCGATAGCTTCTTGTTTGAGTGGATATTGAGTCTTGCAAGGTCTAAAGTCTGATTTCGGAGTAATGACAACAGGTTCACAGTCTTTGATGAGGCCAACATCATACTTACCAACAGCCCACAGTGTGTTAGGGACCCCCTGTAGGGCTGTAATAGCTGTTGCTTGTTCCTCGGACAAAAAAGAAAAAGATTTAGAAGTGCTTTTAGGTACCAGCTGGATTGTTCTTTGAGTGTGCACACTAGATGGTAAACTCTTAGAGTAACACTGCAGTGATGGTGAAAAAAAAATAGATCGATCAGATGTTTCTTGCCAATCGGTTACGCGCTGACAGGATTTTATAAAAGAGCCCAAATCTTCCCAATTATCTGATGTGTGCTTTGCAAGTGTGATGTGTGGGACTGAATGGTCCATGGTATACATATCACATTGACCTGGTGTGAGTGAGACTGATACAGCGCATTTGTGTTGTGTCCAATAGATATGTGTTAGTGCGAGTTTATCAGATCCTTCTCTCAGCCAACTTTCCTCATATGGTTCATCAGGTCCTGGTGACACGTGAGAGGTGCAGTGCAGATCCTCTGGTGTTTTGAAATCTATTGTAGTTGTTAAGACTGCTTTTCTGGCTAAAGTAACAAGCTCAGATGCTGTTGGTGACTGCAGTTTCCATTGATATGTATATTGTAGGTCTGGGGTGTGGTGAACAAAAGAGTGTGAAAAGTTTGGCTCCAGATCGGATAGTCTGTGAACTTTGATACCTTCTGGAGTCGAGATCAGACAAAGGCCTAATTTGCACATCAAGTCTCTGCCCATCAGGTTAATAGGACAGACTTTTGAGAGCAAGAATGCATGTTTGAAACTTGTATCTGGCCCATCCACACATTTGAGTGGGACAGTAATGTTCTCTCTAATTGTTTGACCTGATGAACCAACAGAGTACACATAGTCTCCACTCATTTTTGGTTTTGTAATGAATTCTAAGGCTTTTATCACAGAATGTGTGGCTCCTGAGTCAACTAGGAACGTAACATTTTGTTCTGCAATTGTCAATGTATGTTGTGGAAATTTCTTGAAATGATCAGATGTGTACTGAACGTATGTTGAAACCATTACATGTCTATCGTCTGGATTTTCAATAGATTCTGTATTTGTCTGCTCAGTATGTGTGTGTGAGTGTGGTGCAGTACCTTCTTTCGAGCTCACAAGTTGGTTTGGTTTGTCAGCAGGAGTCCATCCCTCTCCGACAACCCTTTCCCGTTTTCAGTCCGACTGATCCACCGGGGTTGATGAGGTATTTTTGGGGCATTCACGTTTCCAATGTCCGTGTTGACCACAGAGGAAACAGGCATCATGTGGGGATTTTCCTTTCCAGTGCCTGTGCCCGGCACGTCCTCTTCCCTTATATTCACGTTCTGGTTGTCGGACTGTGTTGTACATGGTCATTGCTGCCATGTGAAGCTCTTTCTGTGTTGTCTCTTCTTTTTTCTTTTTCTTTGAGAGTATTTGGTCATGGGCATGTATGGCGTGCCTGCGAAGCTCGGACAAGCGTGCATCATTCCATCCAATGCAGGAACTTTTAACAGCTGAAGCAATGTCTGGTTTTAGTCCACTTAAGAAACAGTTACAGAGATGAATTTCCCACACATCCAGAGCATTGTTCAACCCAGCAGGTAGTTGAAGACCACTGTAGGTGTTGAATATCTCTGTCAGACGAGTGAGGTATTCATCCGGGTTTTCATTATCTTTTTGTTTGCAGGCAGTGATTTTCTCCATGTTAACTTTTACAGGAAAAGCTTGAGTGAATGTATCACAAAGAAGATGGACAGCGTCTCTATAGTGGGCATTAGACTCATGTTCCCAATTGATGTGCTTACAACGAATGTCAGCATGTGGGAATTTTCCAGCTATTTTTTGCCAATCTGCGGGTTTCATCTTTGTAATGAGAAGTCTTTTTAGCTCATTTGTGGTGGGTTTGAATTCTTGGCAAAATGTGGAGAACTGCTCAACAAACGTTTTACCTGAAGCTGTTGGGTCTGGCAGATGTTGTGAAGCTGCTGTGATGTCAGCAGAAGTCCATGGGCGGAAAACCAATGTTGCACCTTCTGGTCCAGATACTTCAACCATGGGCATGTTGAAGACTGCATCTTGATTTGGATGACGTAGTCTATGTGCTATTGGAGAAGACGGTTTAGTTGTAGGGTCCTGTGATGAAATGGATACATCAAAGGCAGCCGCTCCTGGACTTGCTCCTTGTTGTGGTTTGGTGGAGTCCGTTTCTCTTGTTCTGTTGGTTGTTGCTGTGTTGTATGGTGGTGGAGCTGAAGGGTGAATAGGTGGGTTGCCGTCAAGGTCTGGATCCAGCTTCGAAACCGCCAACTGTGGAAACAAAGAAGAGATCTGCGGGTCTGGTGTTCCCTTTGTGTGTGAGATTTGCTTTTCCTTTGTCTCAACTTCATTGCATGGAAAAGGCAGCTGTGCCTTCAGTGTTTTTCTAGTCCGTGTTTCTGCTTCCCCTTTCCACATCTGAAGACATTCTTTCTGACCTTCCATATTTTCTAATTTTCTTACTGCAACCTTATTTTTTCTTCTCATTACTTGTTCCTTTCTCTTCAGTTTTTCTTCTAATATCGATAATGCTTTTAAACTGAGGGATCCCCCTATTGGGAATCCAAACTCAGCTGTCCAATCGTTTAAATATTTTAAGCTTTTGTCCCCATATTTCCTTCTCATGATATCCACTATCGGCCCTACCGGAGATCCAATCTCGACGGAATTTTTACTCCCCATTACCCAAATGGAGGCCGTGCACGAACTATACTACGATACAGACGTCTCTGTAAAGTTCACTGTTTATAGCAGTGTTTTTCAACCACAATGTCGAGGCGCACTAATTATAATTAATAACCAAGACACTTTGACAAGAATTATTATATAATGTCATCAAAAAGGGTTGAAAAACATTGGTTTGAGGAACAAGTGAAAAGACCTGTCGACTTCGTTTATGCTACAAGGAGAAAAGCAATCACTTTATTTAAAGGATCTAGGTGATTAAAAGACCTCACTTGTTCATGCTACAAGCGAAAAAAGCAAATTACTTATTTTTGTGAGGATACAAGTAATTTTAAAAACCTACCTGTCGATTGTTTATGCTACAAGCGACAAAAGCAAATCACGTGGTTTAAAGGTACAGGTAATTACAGACCTGGTCACTTCGTTTTATGCTATAAGGGGACAAGTGAGAAGACCGATCGCTTTGTCTATGCCACAAGCGAATGAAAAAGCAAATCACTTAGTCCTGACTACAAGTGATTCAAAAGCCCGCCGATTGTGGATATCTGAGGGGCGGAAATGTTATTCCGAATTTAAAACCCAATTTTTAAAGAAAAGAAATTTAAAAGTCATTATTTCAATGCTCACCAGATGAATTTCGCTGAATTTACGTTCGTGAAGATCCCAGCGGCGACGATCTGGGGCGTTTGCGGTCAGCCCTCCCTTCTCAGAAAAGAATTTTGAGGTTGGAGGCTGAAAGTTTTTCTTTCAGGATGGCCTGTCGCTTTCCGCGTTCCGTCCCAGACGATCGCTCGAGGGATCCCACTCCTGACACCAAATTGTTGTGGAAGTTTTCAGCCTCTTCCGCTGCTGCTGGTGAAGAATGAAATGGAGACTTCTGCCGGCCGACAAGGTTTTATTTTCTTTGCAAAGAAAAGGTCAATCAACACGCGAGCGGTCAAAAGTGAAGAAGGACCCCGATTGTGGGGAAACCTAAACATTTATACCTGAGGAACATCCCATTTGCATCCCTTTGTCTACTGCAGGGGTGCCCCCACTGGGAAGTGTTGCCACACCCTTTTGTCTATTGTAGGTAGCGGCGCCGACCCCCCGTTGGTGCGTTTTACACCTGGAGCATCCTGCAGGATCTTGCACTCAAGTGAAAAACCGAGTCCAGACATCACAATCCACAAAGACAAAAGGGCCCAGTATCTCATGTTAGAAAGGGGGAAGTTAGCCGTCTCTAGTGGCCGAGACAAAGAAATAAAAATTTCTATTACACAGTCCAGGAAAAGTAACGCACATCGTCATAAAGAATCATAAAATCTAGACTTTTGACGACGCTGAAGTCAGATTTTTATGTCAAATCCAAACCTTGCAGCAGGGGAAAGTTTCAGAGAAATCACCTGTTTGCTCAGGTGGATTCTGTCCATAGGCAACGCCCTGGATCAAATGTTTCCACTCTCCCGTTTCCTCTCGCGGCTCAATGTTTGCTCCATTTATCTGAATCATCTAAGTAGCAGACGTATAGAATAATACATTATTGATGGCTGATTCATGAGGGACCTCAACATACATTCCACTCGTACAGAAACCGATTGTGCTCAGTGAAGATTCCTGGTATTGCTACTGCAACGGTTAATGCTCGTCCAGGAAGCTGAAGTTGATACGAGAGCCAGGAGGGGCCACGAGAGAAGCTCAAGGATAATGGAGAGAGAGTCCTCTTTGTATTTCCCCCGCTCACTTTCCTTTCCTTTTCTTCTCACGTCTGTTATTATTCTGCTTGCGGCTGATGCTGCTCTCCCTGCTCGCTCGCGCTCCTCCTCACTTCGTGCTCTGCGGAGGGAATTAATTAGTGCTGCGCTTTGAGCTCAGGGTTGGAGCGAGGATGCAGAGGGATGCGCGGTCGCAAAGTGGAATTGCATGACTTCACGTATTGATGTGGTTGCTTGTGAGCGTCCTTTCACTGGAGAACACACACACACACCACCCAGTGAGGTGACAAACACTCACCAGCGTGGTCATAGTCTTACTTATCTCTTGTTTCCTCTTTGCTTTGACCTTAAAGGGGTGGTTTAAACATTTTGGGAATTGCTTTTTTTTTTTTTTTGAGCATTATATAAGAAGTATTCTGGTAGTCTTCACACAGAGTTGGCTCTTGCAGACACATTTTTGCACATTGGTGCCATATACATTGGTTGGAATTTGACTGTGAGATACACTATATTACCAAAAGTATTCGCTCACCTGCCTTTACTCATTCTATGAACTGAAGTGCCATCCCATTCCTAACTCATAGAATTCAATATGATGTCGGTCCACCTTTTGCAGCTATTACAGCTTCAACTCTTCTGGGAAGACTGTCCACAAGGTTGAGGAGAGTGTTTATAGGAATTTTTGACCATTCTTCCAAAAGCGCATTGGTGAGGTCACACACTGATGTTGGTCGAGAAGGCCTGGCTCTCAGTCTCCGCTCTAATTCATCCCAAAGGTGTTCTATCGGGTTCAGGTCAGGACTCTGTGCAGGCCAGTCAAGTTCATCCACACCAGACTCTGTCATCCACGTCTTTATGGACCTTGCTTTGTGCACTGGTGCACAGTCATGTTGGAAGAGGAAGGGGCCCGCTCCAAACTGTTCCCACAAGGTTGGGAGCATGGAATTGTCCAAAATGTTTTGGTATCCTGAAGCATTCAATGTTCCTTTCACTGGAACTAAGGGGCCAAGCCCAGCTCCTGAAAAACAACCCCATACCATAATTCCTCCTCCACCAAATTTCACAGTTGGCACAATGCAATCTGAAATGTACCGTTCTCCTGGCAACCTCCAAACCCAGACTCGTCCATCAGATTGCCAGATGGAAAAGCGTGATTCATCACTCCAGAGAACGCGTCTCCACTGCTCTAGAGGCCAGTGGCGGCGTGCTTTACACCATTGCATCCGACGCCTTGCATTGCACTTGGTGATGTGTGGCTTGGCTGCAGCTGCTCGGCCATGGAAACCCATTCCATGAAGCTCTCTGCGTACTGTACTTGGGCTAATCTGAAGGTCACATGAAGTTTGTAGCTCTGTAGCAATTGACTGTGCAGAAAGTCGGCGACCTCTTTGCACTATGCGCTTCAGCATCCGCTGACCCCTCTCCGTCACTTTACGTGGCCTACCACTTCGTGGCTGAGTTGCTGTTGTTCCCAAACGCTTCCATTTTGTTATAATAGAGCTGACAGTTGACTGTGGAATATTTAGGAGCGAGGAAATTTCACGACTGGATTTGTTGCACAAGTGGCATCCTATGACAGTTCCACGCTGGAATTCACTGAGCTCCTGAGAGCGGCCCATTCTTTCACAAATGTCTTGTTTCACAGTCTGCATGCCTGAGTGCTTGAATTTATACACCTGGGGCCAGGCCAAGTGATTAGAACACTTGATTCTGATCATTTGAATGGGTGAGCGAATACTTTTGGTAATATAGTGTATTACACTGATGCTAAACAAGTTGTGAACCACAGAGCGGTCGGCGTGGCTCAGATAACACGCTTTCCATCGAGGTGAAATGCTGAATTGAACGAGTTGAAAGAACTGTTTTAATTTGTGCTAGACCGGGCACTTCAGTGTAGCAAACCATAGACGGTATATAAATATGGACAACACGCCTCCACACATCTTGCTCTTTTCCCGCTATTTTATTTTCAGTCTGTGCAGTACAGTCGTTTTCATTTAATTAATACTACGCTCTACATAGTCTATTGACTGTATATACTACGGACAAACGCATCATGATGTCTACCCTTAAATTCAAAAAAGTCCAAAGTGGGTGGAGCCTTCGTCGCCATGTTGATTGTGCTTTACTCCGCCCACACTTGGATATTCCAAATATAGGCATGGGCATCATGTTGGGGGTGGACCTGAGGCAGCCTGGACATTGAATCCCACCCACCCAACTCTCTGCTACCACTAGCTCAGGCTACCTAACCAGGCTAATCTCGATCCGAAGGTGCTAGCGGCCGGCTAACACGACAAAGTGTGCCAACTCCCCCTTTTTCCTAAACCGTCTTCCCAGCACCCCAGCTCACCTTGCTTGAGGTAAGTTCACCCGAAGCCATAATAACACTCTAAATAATGATTGCCAAGAGCTCAAAGCTAGCAGCTAGCACCAAGTTCCAGCGCCTATACATCACCTGTCACTCAAAGCCCTTAATTCTGCAAACTTTTAAACCTTAAAACATAAAAAACACCCCCATACAGTTGACATGAATAGTGAAATGAGGCATTGAGACTAAAACCGTACACTGCACTGTACTGTACTACCCTTAAGTATGTATCAGTATTATATTAATTACCTAAAACCATCTTTTTGTGTTTTAATTAGGCCCAGGTCTCATCCACTAACATGGAGGGGGTGGAGCTTATGACCTATACTGCAGCCAGCCACCAGGGGGAGCTCTACTTGCGTTGGCTTCACTTTTGAGGAGCTGTTCCAGTACGTCTTTTTATCTGTGGACCAAACTCTGGCGTCTTCTAATGTTTCTAACTGCCAGGTATAGACACACAGTGTTAGTACAACAGATTTTTAGTCCATGACCCTATTACACTGGCGTCGTGCTTGACAAAAAGTTAAAGAAATTTACGACTTGTTGGCAACGGAGGTGGAGGAAGATGAGAGTTATGGTCCCAACTTAGTCTAATGAGTTTTAGATGTTAAGCAGAGCTCCAAATAACCTTCATTCAAAGTGACACATTTTCCTCTCTCGCTCTGTTCTCTGAAGGTGTTTTGTATTCATTACTCCATCGCTTTCCCACACTCCGCACGCCGCCTTCATCCTCTGAGAGCGGCAACAGTCTGAAAATACAAACACAACAGCGAGCGGTCGTGACGCTCCACGAGCTTCACTCTACACGCTTTGTATTTCTTTGAGCTCTTACAGCACACCTGAGGTTTAGAAAGAGATGCTTTTCTTTTTTTTTACACCTTTAATTTCATTTACAACAACTCCACCCTGGAGGCTTTTTCAGTTGCCCTGCTGAGGCTCCAGTTGTTTCTGTTGTCACCAGGCACCTGTGCCCAAGAAGCAGTGGGCAGTCCGGCTTGAGCCAGCACTGACAAGCTTCCAGACTATGAGAGGAACAAGCTCCAGATTCCCTCAGCTCCTTTATCTAATAACACTTCAAGAACATCAAAATCCTAAGAATGTTTCTAGGCAGGTGTGACAACAGAGACACCCGAGTATCCTCACCTTCATGGTAAGGCTGGCGGCGCTGGGTTTTCTGATGACTCACCTGTTTTATCTTTGTCTCATCCTCAGACAATGTGGGTGTTTTAACACTGTTAAAATCAGAATGCACAAGAAGTGTTAGAGACAGGCTGTTTGGTAACAATAAAATACACACATTTTTGTGCATCCTGTCAGAGCGAGTGAGAGAAAGAGGAGCATCAGCAGAGGGAGAGACTGATAAGGCTGTCGGAAATAATAACAGACACGGTGTTGTCACAGCGAGGCAGACTGGGGGCCCGCTAATCCATTTCAGACTGAAACATCAAATGACTGAGAACTAACAAGCTGCCGTTTGTGTGATCGGTCTCATACTAACCAGCGTTGAGCATATGCTTTGCTGTTGGCCACTGTGCATTGACGGTAGGGGCTCAATAAACCAAAACTGCGTCTGTCCTCACCTCCTGTTAGCACGTTCTCAGGGCCCTTCTTCTCTGTGTCCCCTCCCTCTGTCACAGAGACGGATCGCCCGTGTGCGTCTAGCGGCTGAAGACGCGGCCATATTTCGTCTCCTTTCAAAAACCCCGGGGGCAGTTGGGTTAACAAATGACTGCCCGGCCTGCGTTTTAACATGCTGGCATGTTTAGAGGGGACGCTCTGATTATCAATGAGGGCGGCTAATGTTCACACACCAGGCTGTCCACATTAAACAGGGAAAAGAGCAAACACACCACTGGCGAGACGCAGAGGAATGGCTGCAGCCGCTGGCAAGCGTGCTGGCATGAGAAACGTGAACACAGAGGAACATTTCACACGATGTGGATTCAGCAAAAGACAGATAATGAAGGATTTCTATAGCTGAAAAGAATAAGAATCTCAGACTTGTGTGATTATTATGACCATATTCCTAATATTGTCTCCTTTGTGCCTCCAAAACAATTGGGACTCATCAGAGAATGGACATGGACCTTTTGAGGGTGTCCTGTGATGTCTAGCAACAGGGTGATGCTTTGTCATTGGGTCCTATGGGTTGAGGAGACGGGCCTCTGTGGATCATACCGCAGATACCTGATCTGTTTGCATCTAGTGATTTTGGAGGCCAGGTCAACACCTTGTGCTGTTCTTCATGTTTTATCAGTTGCTTGTGAGTGTCATTGCTATGGGGTGGGGGTGTCTGGTCTGGTCTAGGTGGGTGCTACATGTCTAAGTAACATCCACATGAATGAATACCAGGTCCAAAGGTTACCCAGCAGAACACCGAATTGTCCCAAGATGGTCAATGTTATGTACATCTCCTGCCAGTGGTTTTAATGTTGTGGCTGATCAGTGTATGTAGCCGTATAACCAAATGTCCAAACCAAGCGCTGCATGAAATTCAGAAGAATATCAGACCAATTCCAAGTCTCCGTATGGCACTCGCATTGGGGACGTGTAGTCCATATTTATATACAGTCTATGCTACGCTTCACTGAACTGTCCAGTCTAACACCGAGTAGAAATTGATCGGAGAAACCTGAAATCACCAGGATTACTTCTTCTGCTGTAGATGTGTGTTTTCCCTTCTTGTATACATGAATGTGTAATCACGTTTCTGACGGCCCCTCGGCCCGTGTGCATGCGTGAAGAGACGTGTGTGAGCATGTTCTGCTGTCTTGTTACGTGCAACGTTTACAGAAGTAACCAGAACCTGCACTTTTTAGGTCCCTTTTTTAAAGTTTTATTTTGACCTACAACGACATGGGGGGAGCACAGTGGTGTGGTGGTCAGCACTGGTGCCTCACAGCAAGAAGGTTCCTGGTTTCAATCCAGCCGAGCCTTTCTGTGTGAACTTTGCTGTTCTTGTGTCTGCGTGGGTTCTCTCTGGGTACTCTGACTTCCCACTGTCCAACGACATGCTGGTTAGGTTCATTGGTGATTCTAGGCCCAGGCGTGCATGTGAGTGGCCATGCTCCACAGAACCAGCGGTTACAGAAGATGAATGAAGAACATGTGGGGCATGATTCAGATGAGTGCACAGCAACAACAACATCACATGGAGATGGGCAGAACAATGCCACATACGTAAGACTCGCAATTTTAGCACAATTTTGTCAAGAAAGCTAGAAATAGAGAGCTAAGATGTTCATATGTGGTCAGTACCCTGAAAATACTGTTTTTCCCTCTGAACTTAATTCAGACTCTGGTTCCTGCAATGGGAAACACTTTAAATACCTCCTGTTCCCTAGTCCCTGCTCCTTTGTACCCTCGCTGTATGTGATGTGATCATTCAGCATGCCCTACACAGCCCTTAGGGGCACACTCTCGTATTTTTAGTTTTCCTTAAATGTGAAACCAAGTTTAATCCAGTTTGTCCACACACTGCATAGCATATAGCATAGAACCGTTCACAGGTCTCAGTGGAAACCAACCTGAAACCAAAATGAATAAATTAAGAAACTAATCCAAAGTTGGGCCTTAGCACAGCTAGACTTAAACAGAAAACAACAGACAGGAAGTGATCCGTGTCAAACCAGATTTCAATAATTTATCATGTCATCACAACTCCATCAGACAGACGACCCTGTGTATCAACAAATCACACACGGAAGGAATGTTAAGTAAGAGCCACAACGTGAAGAGCCGTGAAACCAACTAAATGAAAGTCCAGTCCCTCAACGGTAATCAATACCTATTCAATTAGCATAATGCTGATGAATTGCCACAGCCGATCACCTGGCCAGATTCTTCTTCTCCTTCTTCTTCTTCTTCTTCTTCTTCTTCTTCTTCTTGGCAGCAATATTATCACTCTATCAAGAGGTCTGTTTTGATCCCGGTGTGTGATACCGCGTGTTCAGTTACATGTAATCAGATAGACGCGAAGCACTGAGTGAGAACTTGAGAGTGTAATGAGAGTCAGCAAAGGCTTGTGTTTCCTACGACGCAGCCGCGGTTTCTTTTGTTTCCCGGCAGATGGAAAAGCCCCAAGATCAAATCAGGGAGTGCACCTTGTCTGCGAGCACAGGGCAGCAACTTTCAGACGTCAGGCTGCACAGAAATCACAGCTACGACCTAAGCAATCTGAAATATAGCGGCATAATTGTACGTAATGCGCCGGGTCAAGATGGATGATGGGTTAAGAATTAGATGATTGACTGTATCTCACGTGGCCAAGTACAGAGAGTTCTTTGCAATTTTACGTCGCCTCCTTTGGGTGATGGCAGTAAAGAGCTCCTCACGTCTTTGTGCTCTTACAAAATGCAGCAGCAAAGCTTTCAGCTAACAGCTCAGACGGCATGGAGTGGTCTTCCAGCAGTGGCGTGATTGCTCTGAAACAGTCCTCTTAAAAATACCTGGACTCCGAGAGGAGATGAAGGGGAGTGGAGGCTTTTGATGGGCTTCTTATTCCATTTCCATTTAGCTCATTAAACTGAGTGAAACAGGCCACTGTTCGGATAAATGTGAGGTGAACTCGACCGCAGATCTGATTCCTTCCATGAAGGAACCCGACTTCAAAAATAAGATGAAAGTATACGGAGAAAGAAGGAAAAAACTGGAATCTAGAAATGAATAAGATCGGACTAGGCAATGGAAATAAAAGATAAATATGGACTCATTGCCAAGACAGAGACAGGAGTCTGCCTTGCCCACCTGGTAACCTGCTGTATAGGATTCCCTTTTATGCTGGAAGGGATTTTGAAGTCAGTAGGGAGGCTTGTTGATAAGCTGTGAACCTGGTTAGAATATCAATTATTTCACCTCGAGCAGAGTATACAATGTTTGCTCATTTTGAGTGATTTGGTCCAGTGGAGGGTGCACATGTTTGAATACATTTACATTAACAATACCCATTTGGATTCAGCAAATCAGCCATCACTCATCATTATTAAAAGTCTGGTTGCTAATGACTACGGGGTTTACGATAACACTTCCATTGATGCTCCAGCACCTGGTACAAATTTATCCAGTTTGCACAGAACCAGGATTTACAATATTCAAGTAGTACTTAGGTGCATACACCAATCGGCCATCTGCATAACATTGTGTCAGTCCCACTGCCCTGACCTGTCAAGGCTTGGACTCCACTCCTGTGGTATCTGAAGCCAGCAGGTCCTTGAAGTCCAAGTTCAAGTTGTGAGGTGAGATCTCCATGGATCACTTGTTTGTTGATCCCTTGTGTTCGTTTGGGATCTTGGGAATTGGGAGGTCGGGTCTTGAACTCGCTTTGTTCCTCAAACCATTCCCGATCCCCATGTGCATCTAGGAGCCTTGTCACTGGTTCGCCTCTTCTCCTTCCTTGGACCACTTTTGAGCTGCAGTGTTGGCTTAGGTTCTCTGATCTATTTGTGTAAACATCACATCTTATCTAACCGCTTGTCCTGGATTCCTGGATTCGAACCCAGAACCTTCTTTGCTGTGAGGCGTCAGTGCTAACCATTGCTCCACTGTGCCACCTGTAGCCATCACAAGCTTGTCAAATCCTTCCACTTTTTCCCACTTTTAATGTCAACTTTGACTTGCTGACTAATAGATCCAATCAGATGTTGCTGTTAGCCAATGCCTTGTCATGATCGGATCTGAACCATAAATCTGGCTTAACCCCCCCTCTCAGTTTGTCTCAGATCACCACACTTGCATGAACCAATGAAACAAGGAGCTGAAACATCCTGAGCGGTTTCCCCCTGGATTCCTCCATACTTGAAGCTCATCTTCCATGTCCACACTTACCCCCCTCGATCCCTTCGTTTTGATCTACCCTCATTCCAATCCCTCAACCTCTCTCGCCCCCTCCGTCTCATTCCACTTGGGTCTGGTCAATTAATAATTGCATCAATTACGTTGGCGTGCTCTTTGTTAGTGAATTCCTCCGTTTCTCCAGCCTTAGAAATGCATTAATATGCTTTGCTTTGCTTTTGCAGTTTGGCTTGGCAGCAAATACAATGCCAAGCTGAAGGATGGTTTTTGCTCCTAAATCTTTGCTCCACGCTGTCAGTTTCCTGCACTATACAGTAGATCAGACATTGTTTGGATGTTTTATTCATATGAAAAGAAATCAGCAATAATATTTTAATGTTATACGACCCCTGATGTTACACTAACTGGAACAGACCCGATGTAAATGCTGTCTTCCCGTATCAAGCACTGGATTTTGGCAACCTGTCCTCTCCGTTTAAATCCACTCTTGTGTTTCCACTTGTCTCCCCACCGTCTCTTTTCCTGCACTCCCTTGGCAAGATTCCTCCTCTCTTTTCCACCTCAAATATATTCACTCATCTTCTTTAACCTCCTCCTCTATTACATTATCTTGATTCTGTCCCTTTTTGGCGCTCTTCGATTTTCTCTCAGCTTTCTCTCTCTCTCTACTCGCACTGTGTGCAAGGCAGAGCGGTTAACCTGATCAAAACGTGCCAGAAGTGAGATCAAACTAATTTCAGGGCGGGAGGGGTGTAAAAGAATCACAGACAGAGTGGGAAAATCACAGGCACATAAAAGAGAAGGTGGAAAAGTTCGCTGGGACCACGGGGTGGGGCCTTCAGGGGTCCACAGGTGTGACAGTGTGCGTTGAAACGGTTTTTAAAAGCCTGAGTAACTCATCGCCGCCCTCCTGCGTGCGCCTCCCGCCGCTGCTCATCAGACCCCTGCACGGCGACTACCGAGATCTCATCTCAACCACTCTCGCCCGTGAGGGATTAAACTCCTAATCCGCCTGGCTGAGGGCTTGCTATTAGTACTGACAGGGGGTGCAGTTATCTGTGTGTTTTCTGATGATTAATAAAAAAAAAAAAAAAACAGGCGAGGCAGGGAAGAAGCGATGCTGCTGGAGGTGGTGCAACACATAAACAAGTTAGCCGGTTTAGCGTTGGAGGGCTCGGGTGTTCCCTATCTGCCACCTGTGCCGAATCCGGACTGAAAAAACACTGTGAGTCTGTCTGTCTGTCTGTATGTGTGTGATAAAGCATAATAAAACGACAGAGCATTAAAAGGCGTATTGCATTACTGTCAAACTGAGGCGCCTAATCCATTTGGCTGTGACTGAAACATCGTCTCCTCTGTGAGAATAAGAAAAGCTGATTGAGAACTAATGTCCCAGCCCGTGTGATCCGTCTCATGTTGCATACACTCGCCCTCCTGCTCTCTATGGTTAATGAATAGATGAAGGGGTTCAGTGTTTCTGTTCTTGGCACACGGAGAACTCCACCTGTCTTCCCCCTCACTTTCCATCTCTACTCTCGCTAATGTGTTGTATGCTCCGTTAGCAGCCATAAAGGCCCGGGCAAAGTGTTTGCTTGTTTTAGCAGCTCCCTCAGGCTCATGCTACCTAATGAGCTGCTTCTGAAGGACAAAGTGGGCGTGCACGAGGCAGGCGATGCCGACAAATAAGGCACGGTGATATTTCGCTCTCTGAACTTTCACCTTTGTTGCCGATTTGGTTCCACGGTTACAGAGGTCGGAATGGCGAGTATTTCAAGTCGGTGATAAAGTGTTTTGGTTTTTTTTATGATGCAGTCTAAAGCTTGGCCAGCTGTTCAGCGTCACTTTAGGTTTACTCCTTCAAACTTCTGTGGGAGTTTGATTTGAAATGGTTTAGTTTCATTTGTTTTTATGTTATTCCAAACATCTGGCGCAGCCTGCAAGGATAGCAGGACACTATGGGACATACAGTAATATCTACCATCCAGTAATACATGCATGCAAAGAGTGAAGCAGCTACTGAATTATAAATAGTTCCATATGCGTTCAAACACAAATTTACTGGAGGGAAAAAATATATATATATACACACAAAACATCTGCTGCAAGATTATCCTGCTAAGAGGCATGAAAATAGAAAATGTTTTATATGTGAACAGATAACGCAGACTTCCATGTGCATCATCCATACAATCTATTTGTGGTTTTACCTTGCTGAACAAAGTGCTGTGCAGTTCCCAGAGGAACACTGCGGTCAGATGGCCACACAGCTCTTTGCTTTTGTACATGATTTGTGATTTTGTTTTCCTGCCATGCTACTAGACTTAGTCTGCTTGTAAATTAAAAAAAAAAAAATGACCTACAGATTTATAGCTGAAGGTAATTTTGGAGGGGAACCGCGCCCCCTGTTGCGCGCGAAGCATTCGGGTTAGGAGACATGGGAGATGGCATCTCCTCGGTGTCCTTGAATTTCATATTATCTAACTGCAAAGGCAGATTTGTCGAGTAAATCACTCGGCAGCTACACTCCACCCAAAGATAAGTAAAGATGACTCCCTTTACCTGCTCTCTACTGTATCTGTCGTCACCTTTACGCAAACTTGAACTTGGGTGAGCCACTCCGAGCCTCCTCGCTTGCGCACCACGGCTCCGACTCCCCCTCCCCTGCGCCTCCTCCTCCTCCTCCTCCTCCTGTTCCTCCTCCTGCAGCAGCACCACTAAGCGATCTGTAACGGGACACTTTCCGCGCACTGAAACCTTTCCCCGCTTCGCCCTCTCTGCTGTGTTCACGCTGCCTGCGCGCCTTCCACCGGCTCGGAGGATGCGGATCCCGGAGACGTGTCTCCTGTTGTGATGACATGTGGCGGAGGAGAATGCTCGCTGACACCGTGATGTGGTGTTTAAAGCTCTGAGGGACTGCGAGGCGACAGAGGGATTTTACTCAGAGGCAGTTCGGCCGTCTGGGGATGAGTGCGGGACTAAGGATGGTAAGCTGCCCTTCATAAGTTATAGTGATGTTTGCACGGGTGGCGTTTATAGCTTCGCGTTGCTCTGAAGTTGGGATATCATGTCAGTGCTGTGCCATGCAATAGAACAAGGCAGAATATTACAGTGTTTCACTTAGAAGTGTTCATCAATTTGAAGGCATTGTCATGGAACATATTCAAAGGGAGGTAAAACGCCCTTTAAAACCACATTTGACTTTGACTTTATGCCTCCCATTGCTTGTTACCCTACCCATAAAATAATCTAAACACGAGTTGATTATATAATCTTAATTAAACGCCCAATTTAAGCGAGTTTAATTAAAGGTCTAAGCTTCCACGATAAGGGCGCAGAATTGTTCCAGTGTGTGTGCTCACTTTTGCAAGTTAAGGATAAAGAGAGAGAGACAGAGAGAGAGAGAGAGAGAGATTACATTAAAGCAACCCGATCCATTTGGGACGCGGGTGTCTCCACCAGCTCCTAACATATGCAGCCACTGTTGACTGTGACTATGAATGTTAATGTTCCCTCACAAGCTCCCTGTCTGAAGCTGTGGCCACTGCATAGAAAAGGTCACAGAACATGCCCAGTGTTGACATAATAGAATATATAAACTGAAAGAAAAGTATGGATTTATGTATATTTTCAATGCTATTTTACCTTAATCAAAGCTTGATTTGCTGTACATAAGGGTGCTGCTACAACGCCTCCTTTAATTAACTTACCACTGAAGGAAAAAACAACAGATCCCACAGGGAGTGGGAATCGATTAATAAATAGTTTATCAGCCCTCCTCTTCCTGCGAGGTGGAAATGAAATACCAGAATTGTGACAGGAGTGATTTATTGGTCCTCCCAGTACAAGATCCTCTCCTCCTGGGTCTGAATTAGTGACGCACGCTGGCGGGATTACATGCACCAGACTGTCTTCTCTGTTCAACAACACCTTCAATAAGCCCGTGGTCGTGCAGAAAAAAAAAAAAAAATGTCTGCTGATAATGTTTTTATTTTAGTGCAACTCGGCGACAGCCCCGCAGCTGCTGCGAGACTGTAGGTCCGGATTAGTTTTACAGGACACCATGCCGAGCCGGCCATCAGGGCTGTGAGTCAGGACTAGTCACAGTAACAGATGAGTGTTGTGTTTCCACGGGGAAGCCTGTACCTACACGTTATTTTAGAAACGGGTGGGAAAGTGTGGAAGCTGACATTGAGATTCTGGCTCAAATTGCCTTATCAGCTGTGGAAGATCTGTTGCGGCGTTTTATTCCCACCGAAGGCTGACAGGAGAAAGCTTTACCGTTATTACAGGGATACGAAAAGCTAGAGAACGGTGCATCTGAAAGGATAACTCCAGCTGTTTCAACCTGGGTCCTTTTCTTTCATCTTCGGGCCAAGCTTATCTTTCGAAAGTAAGAACGTTCTCATCTGATTTCTTTGCAATTTGGCGTTTGATCTCTAAAGGTTGCGCAGCTCAGAACGCTTTCAAAAGTGTAGAATAATGTGAATTTCACAATAAGTTAAAGCTCAGATTTTGACTTGCCGGGCCAAAAGAAGCACAGGTGGAATTTGTGCAGGAGGCTTGGCCAGAAATGCCTAAATGATAGCAATAAGAGAGAGTCTTTTGCAAACTGCTGGCCTCCGTGCATGGAGCTCAGGCTAAACGTGATATTAGAACCCACTTTAAAACTCAATATTCAAGGCGTTGATGCACAGCAAACAATTCTGGGCAACTGTAACAACCAATGGTGCCAGTGAGTTTCGGGGCAGTCGCGTTGCCAAGAAAACATTCTGGACCCTGTGTTTTAGTGTCTGTTGCTCGGATTTCTGCCCATTTTCAGCAGCCAATAACTTACTTGAGTGTGAATCATGCAGTCACAACCCGAATGTTCTTTTTTACACCCTAAAAGCAGCCAGAAACGGCCCTTACTGGGTTTTGACTGCACGTTTGCTTGCTAGCCGTTCAGCTCCTGCACTGACTGCCGTGGCCGACCACCTATAGCTGCAGAGCTAACGTGTCAGTCTTGTTTCTTGCCGAAAGGAAGTGAGGGAGGAGCGTGAAGCACTGCAGTCTCTCTCGTTTAGGTGTGCTCTCTTTCTCTTTCTGTTCTGCCTATTATTGTCTCAGTCTGTCTTTTTGCCGTGGCCCCTGCCCCTATCTTAGTCTATCTATCTGTGCTCCGTTATGACATTTTTTCCTCTTTCTGTTTCTCTCCCAGTGCCTGCATGACGCCACCACGTGTCTAGGCCCCCCTAATCCTGCTGCGGCGACACAGAGGATTCCCCTCAGTCACCGGACTCGCCGGTGCTACGCGTTTGGCCGCTTGACTCACCCGAGCTCATTCTCTGCAGCTATCAGCCACTGATCAATCCTGCCCCACTCCCGCTGTTCAGGCGTTTTATTTTCCAGACTTCAGACCTGGGATTACCCACGGGCCTGATGCCGATTCCTGATACACAAACTGAGTCTATTGTGGAGCTCTGATGATAGCTCAACAGAATTCAAACGTCGTAACAGCCCTCCACTGCTCCGTCCTTTTCCCCCGTTTGTGCTTTTGTTTGGAAGCCAAAGCCATAGCTGGTGAATTTCTGAGGAAAAGAAACTCTGCACTGATTTCTTTTTTGTTCAGCTCGCCTGCGGTACATGTGGGATGTGACAAGTCTTAGCAAAAGGCTGCTGCACAAAAAGGACTGATTCTTCATGAGTCCAGTAGGGTGCTGTCTGCAGGCTCTTTCTCGTCCTGGTTACGTAGTCTGAACTGCCCACTCCGGAGCAGTTTGCTTTCCAAATGCCGCCATGCCCATCATCAGCAATGCCAACCATGACTTCAGCAATCTGTCCGTCAGTGACGACAGCAGCCTTGACCGCATCTTCACTGAGATCCCCGAGACTGAGACCGTCAAGGTATGAGTGTGATGAGAAATGAATTATTTATATCAAATAGGAGATCAACTTTTTACTGTGCATCTGCTTGTACGTTGAAGTTTTCATTGTTCACGCTCTAGGGTGTGCACTACCAAAGAGCTCAGTTCATCCGTCGCCCAGAGGACTTGGTGTCCGTCGACCATGCCTTGTTGGCGGTGATCAACGTTGGGGGAAACCGCTACACCTTCCCCTGGAGCACCCTGGAGCAATTCCCCCTCACGCGGCTCGGTCGCCTCTGCGGCTGCCGCTCGCCCGAGGACATCGCCAGCGTGTGCGACGACTACGACGAAGCCCACAAGGAGTTCTTCTTTGACCGCTCGCCGTCGGCCTTCAGGGTCATCCTCAACTTCCTGGCCGCGGGGAAGCTCCGCTTGCTGCGGGAGATGTGCGTCCTCTCCCTGCACGACGAGCTGACCTACTGGGGCGTGGAGATGGCGTACATGGAGCGCTGCTGTAAGAGGAAGATGTACACCCGCATTGAGGAGGTGCACGAGCAGGAGAGGCGCGAGGAGGAGTGCAGGCAGAGGAACGCCATGCAGCGCGTGACGGTGGAGGAGACGCGGTACCGGAAGGTGATGAACTGGCTGAGAGACACGATGGAGAATCCACACTCGGGCTTACCGGGGAAGATCTTCGCCTTCATGTCCGTGATCATGGTTGCGGTGACCGTTGTCAGCTTGTGTATCAGCACCATGCCAGACCTCAGAGAGGAAGAGGACAGGGTGAGTGAACCAGAGTGTTGTCAGATCGATATTAAACAATCAGCTGCAATCAGCTGAACTGGAATAGGGCCAATAAAGTTCAAGACTTGTAGTAGGATGCCTGCAGCACCTCCGTCTGTCAGGGAGATTTATCACGAGCGCTGTGAGTGATTACAGCTGTATCGTCTCGCAGCTCCCGCCTGATCAAAGATACAGTGATCACGAGGTTACAGAGCTGCTCACAACTTATCGTGACGAACTGGATGCTCATTTAGACGTTAGCGTACTCCAACACAACCTTTGCTTTTTCTGGAATTTAATACTGAAGGTGGCAGTATGAGAAAAGAGAGACACTGTCTTGTTTTATTCAAATCAGGCATTGAAATTCTGCAGAAAGTCAAAATTCTAAAATATAAAATTCCCTGTCAACACACTCTCCTAAACATCCATGTGTGCAGCTGCTGTGTGTGTGTCCTGTGATCTGTGTCTCCCCAGCGTGGGATAATGAAGCCTGAGCTGTTCACTGAGCTCTGTCCGGTATCTGAATAATGAAATGGGTGTACTGTATGTTGCAAAGAGGACGTACTCAGCCAAACGTGCATTAGACATTTGCCAGCCCCATCCATGCACATAGAGGGACTTGCACATTCAATTGCAATGGAGCTATTCAGTGTAACGGATATGCACGCATTTAAACTCTTCTGTTTGCATATAACAAAAAAAAAAAACATATCTAAATTGCATTGCATATACGTTTTACCTGCAGACAAAGCAACTTCCCTCCTGTCTGTTTTCCCCTGCGTCAGATAATGTTGCACCTCTTTGCCCGAAGTGCCTTTTAAATGAGACTTATGTAACGTACATATATAGTCCTCGTGTGTGTGAGGTAACCTCCACCTGCTAGAGAAGTCGTGAACTGCAGCTTCTCCGTATTGATTCTGACAAGGGGCCGCCCAAAGCATCGGGCGCAAGAGGCTGTGATACTGGAGAATTTAGGACGGCAGAGGCAGAGGAGAGTACCGGCTGCAGAATGCTTGATGAGTTGTAAAGGTTGAAGTGGGGAGCTGTGCCAGGAGGATGAGTCCTAGCAGTTAAAGACAGTCATCAGGAGCACAGATGGAAGAACTTGGGCACAGGAGAGGAACGAGTCCCCGGGTCTAATTCACCGGGTGCTTGTAAGCCTGTAGGAGTGAGTGATGCATTTGATATGGACCTTTTACGGCGTATGACAGGGCGACCCTAGCAGCATTTGCCTAGAGGGGAAACCATTTATTTTTCTGTGCAGCGACGGCAATCACAACAGAAGAATCAGATGCAGCCTACAGCGCTACAGAGACTTTGTATAGATGTGACTGAACGCAGAAATAGATTATATTTCCTGACGCACAGCATTGTGGTTGCATTCTAGATGCGGATAGTAAATAGCTTGTAATTTTATCTCGTAAAAACGCGGGAGCATTTTTTTTTTTTTTCTCCAAATGAAATGATCTGTGTGTTTCCATTTCCCCAAAACATCACTACGAATATACGCTTACATCAAAGTGGTTCTGTCCACCGTGGAGCTGTTGTCTTCCTTTGTTGACAAAGCGGCTGCCTGTGTCGATTCCGGTTTTGTTCATTTTTTCAAAAGCTTATTGAATAACTCCTCTTATACCTACTCTAGTTCTACGGTCATCCTGGACGCTCACCTGATGTTTACTGGATGCAGAAACAACGTGTTCATTAATGGATTCATAGAGAAATACTGGGATCAGGCGTTTACATGGTTATTAGGCACTAATACATCAATCAGCCACAACATTAAAACCACTGACAGGATGTGTGGATGTTACTTAGACATGTAGCATCCACTTAGACCAGACCAGACACTCCCACCCCATAGCAATGACACTCCTTGATGGCAGCAGGATGAACGGCAGAAGGTGTTGACCTGGCTTCCAAATTCATACAGACACCACAGGTCACCCTCAGAAGGCCCATTCTCTGAGTCCCAATGCTTTGGAGGCACAAGAGAGACCTACACAATATCAGGAAGGTGGTCATAATGTTATGCATGATCGTCGGAACGTCACCCCTCTCTATTGATCGGGCCTTTCTGTTCTGAGTGACCTGCTTCCATGAGGCATTTTCAGTCTGATAGAGCCCTTGCTGTGATTTTGAGTGTGTCCACGTAATCGTAGCCAGTAAAACTCAACCTGTCTGCAGGGACGGGGGACACACCACAGGGACCGGCTTGCTTCCCCAACCTCTTCACACACCGCATGTGCACACTTTTATCGATTCCTGGAATAGTGTTTCAGGGAAAAGCAGAGATTGCTGATACCCTCTGCTGATGGCGTTGTTTCTATGTGCCTTGTGAAGACAGCGGAGGTTATGAAGTCATCTCAGGTGTGTGTGATTGTGTCTGGCATCTCACATTCCTGGGAGGACGTCGCGGGTTGCGGGTGCAGCGCGATCGTCCGAGCGTCTTGGAAAGACAACGGCGGGCCTCGTTGGCGAGTAAACAAACCCATCTGCTGCCTTCACTGATTTCTTCTCTGCATATTCAAAACTAGAAGCTCCATCATCCGCAGCGCCCGGCCTAGCAGGATGCCCGTCATCTTTAATTCACGCGGCCCTGACGTTTGTCTCTCCGTGCTCTGGCTTTGTGCTGCGGCGGGCCAAAATTTCCCTCATCCGCTCATCAGTCACGCTGCCTCTGTTTGCGTAAGAGGTGTAAAAGGAGAGATAAAGTTAGTGAGAGATGGAGGAATGGACAGATAAACAGAGAGAGAGAGAGAGAATGTGTTTTGGATTGAGAACTAAAGGGATGAGTGGATGAGAGCAAGATCCTGGTAGAAAGAAAATAAAAAAGGGAAGAGATAAACCCTGCTTCATTTTACCCCTCCTCCTCCTCCTCTTCCTGCTGCCCTCTGTCAATGTAACATGTCCTCAGCTGATCCCGTCTATCAGGCAGTACACTATGAGCCAAAGGCTTCGGGAGGGGCCTTTATCTCGGAGCTCAGTTTCAAGCGCGCTGATGATAACCCCTCTTTCCATCCCTCCATCCCCTGCTGTGCACCTCTGCACCGCCCTTCATGTAAAAAAAAATGAACAAAAATAAAAATGTGTCCATGTAAATGCCTCGGGCTGTGCACCGTTGCGACGTTTTTTGACAGAAAACACTGATGTGTTGCACATATGTGCGCATAAGAAGATGCATGAAATATTTATGTAAAGCGCGGGGGGGCTAAACAGCAGCGCATCTTTCAGATCCTGATGAAACGGCCAGAGGAGTTCGTTAGGCTGCAGGCTCCGACTCAGATCATCAGTTTTCACAGCCGTGAAGTTAAGAAATTGGACTCATGTAAGCGAATGCACAAATTTTTGAATGTTATGTGAACGTTGCATTGATCCATTACAGACTGGAATATGCAAACAGCTGATTTCCAGTCTGTTATTTGCTTTCTCCACTAGAGAGTAGTGTCACGATTACAAAACACATTATTAATGGATTTAACATCTATCTATTTCTGAAAATGAACTCCCAAATGTTTGTATTTAGAATCAAAGTAGATCTGTAAAATGGAAAAAAAAAGTCAAGATTTCTTAAATAAAACATCAGCCTGCCTCCAGATGTTTAAAACCTCCTGCTCGGATTTGATCATTTGTTGACAGCTGAGGAAACAGTCCAAGGTCAGATCTGTGAGGCTAAGAAACCGTCGCTTCATCTTCCTCTAACGGCACTCAGCAATGTGACCGTTTAAAGGAAAATGGGAACTGGAGCTGCTAACATGTCGTTTTTAAATCAACATTTTTGTTTTTTTTCTTTCTCTGAGGAGCTGCTGCTGCCACGGCACAAAGACAGTCCCTCCCGCGTGAATCAGGCTGCTGGTGGTTTGGGTTGAGATTATGATCCAGTGTAAAAAGTCACGATCAGTTCTGATTAGGATATAGGTTTGGTATGAATCTAAAAGCTTCCTTGTATCTTAAAGAGTCTCAGCAAGGCAGTTATCTGATTATACACCGATCAGGCATAACATTATGATGTAGGTGCCTCCAAAGCAGTTGACTCATCAGAGAATGGACACAGGATTTCTGAGTTTGTCTTTTGGGGTCTGAAAGCAGAATGTTGTTAGTAGGGGGCTTTGAGGGGAGGGGCCTCTGTGGATCATCCCACAGAAACTTGATCAGTTTAGGGATCTAGTGAATTTGGAGGCCTTTTTTCATGTTTTTTTGAGTTGTTCCTAAACTGTTTTTGGGTGTTTTTCCACGTCATCCTGCTGGGGATGGCTGCTGCCATCAAGGAGTGTCATTGCTATGGGGTGGGGGTGCCTGGTCTGGTCTAGGTGGGTGCTACATGTCTAAGTAACATCCACATGAATGAATGCCAGGTCCAAAAGTTTCCCAGCAGAACACTGAATTGTCACAAGATGGTTAATATTATTCACTTATCCTGTAAGTGGTTTTAATGTGTGGCTGATTGATGTATTAGTGCCTAATAAACATGTAAGTGCTTGATCCCGGTATTTCTCGGTAAACATATTAATGAGTATGTTGTAACATCCACACCAATGAACGCCAGGTCCAAAAGTTTCAAGATGTTATTGACTTCACCTCTCAGTGGTTTTAATGTTGTGGCTGATTGGTAACTTTACTTTTACTGTTTCAGTGTCACCCTTGACTCGGTTATTCTCATTCTAGTAATTACTCCTTAATGTAGCAGCTCTGTAGCAGGAGCACAGTATGTTTTCCTTCTTCGTTTTTCATCATCCCAACCCAGAAGTGACCCTCTCTAATCTCTTTGAGTCCAATCTCTGACAGCAGTGTTAAGACGGAAAGAACGGGATGTACGTAAACGCAGCGGGTCTCAGCATACGGTGACAACCTGCCTGAATTCACATCATGTTCCTCTTCAAATGCCACGACATCCGTCAAAAACACTGACGGCAGATTTCAGAGTAAAACTTTTTAGCAAACTTTTTTCTGCATTTTCATTTCTCCCTCCCTTCATATACATCAAAGTGTTTTACCCTCAGCGATTCATGGCTTTAATATTCTCCACGACTGTTTTTCAGACAGGCGAGTCAGATTTGCTCTCCTTTTCCTAATTTAGCCGTATTCTGGACCCGGGGAGTTATTGAAGCGGCCGTTTTATGTCCTTAATGCCGTAAATTGAAGTGGGATTTGCTGTTCAATAATTACGTCCCGGGGCATCAATCACAAGTATCTAGAGAGAGGATGGAGACAGACAGACAGAGAGAGCAGAGTGGCAGACTTCACGACTCAAGCGCCAGGCTGTGAGTTTTCTGTCCATCCACTTGTTCTCAAGCAGAGATCTGTCAATAATCTTTCTGAACCTGCCTGGACTTGTGATTATAGAGGGAGCAGACAGGTATTTGATTTCTCATTCTATTAGGAGACACAAAAAAAAAAATGGAGAGAGACAGGGTGAGACACAGATAATGTGCCTTATGATGTCCTAAGGTAGATAAGGCAATTTCTTATGTATTAGAAGGGAGGGAGGTGATAGAGGAGTCTGGATCGATTTGAAGATAAGAGGACAGGGAGGAGGAGAAAAGACCAAACCCCTACTGGCCTCCCTCACTCCGTCTTCTCAGAGGAGCTGCTCAAAAGGGGGTGGATGAGACACAGCGATATGAGCTGGGAACATAAAGAGAGGACACGGACGCCCAAGGAGAATGTCTAACTCATAGTCGGATTGCTGTATTATCTACACTTATCAGCCACAACATTATGACTAGATAGAAGAAGTGAATAACATTGAGCATCTTGTGACAATCCAGTGTTCTGCTGGGACACTTTTGGACCTGGCATTCATTCATGTGTACATGTAGCACCCACCTAGACCAGACCAGACACCCCCACCCTATAACAATTACTTCTTAATGGGAGCAGCCATCCCCAGCATGATTATAGACACACACACAAAAGCTTTAGGAACAACTCAAAAAAAGAAAAACATGAAGAACAGCACAAGGTGTTGACCTGTCCTCCAAATTCACTAGATCCCAAACTGATCAAGTATCTGTGGGATGATCCACAGAGGCCACCTCCCCTCAACAATATGCTGTTGCCAGACACCACAGGACACCCTCAAATGTCCACCCCATGTCCATTCTCTGATGAGTCCCAACTGCTTTGGAGGCACAAGGGAGACCTACACAATGTTAGGAAAGTGGTCATAATGTTATGCCTGATTGGTGTAAAGGTAGCTGTGTAAAGTCATTTTCAGTGGAAGTCAAGGACACGAAGCTACAAATGATGCCCGACACTTTTTGTGCGTTACAGGTACGACACCTTTTGCAGCTTAAACCATCAACCAAATTTATCTTTCATTTGTAAATCTTACTTTAATTATTTAAATAATCACGTAGCTTCAAGAAAGAATGGTGCATGTTAACGGGGAACACGACTACCTCACTTACACACTCTCCTAACTAAGACTGCGTCGTTGTTGTAACGGTTTACACCACATGTCACTGTAAAAGAAAGAAGAATGACAAAACTTTCGCTTTTGTACCAAAGGGTCTTCTTGTCATATCACCAGCTACCAGAAACTAAAAAAAATAAATAAAAGTCTGTTCCCTTATCTGTCGCTTTACACCAACGTCCGGTTCCATTGAGAATCGTTTGGAGCAAATGAAAGTACTGGCCGTGATAACATCTCAAGCGTGTACATCTCCTGCTTCTGAGCTGTGCAGAATTCCATTATGCGAATCAACAAAGCCATTTTTATTTCTGTCTCCGAGGGGGAGTTGTGATTTGGTATCCAACATTTTTGAGCGTCTGGACTTGGAAGCATGAAGGATGTTTCCCCCGCGGCTCAAAGCAGCGCGGCCGACACTCTGATCCGGAAAACTATGTTTCGTGTTAACTGAAGAACAACTGAAGGCTTTACCAGCTTTTTATTTCATTTAAGTTCACTCGCACGCGCAAGATGTGAGACACGTACTGTAACTTTAAATGGTGTGTGTTTTTGTAATAGGAAGGCCAATTTATAATGGAAAACACCAATCAGGCATAACATTATGACCACCTTCCTAATATTGTGTTGGTCTTCCTTGAGCTTCCACAACAGTTGTGACACATCAGAGAATGGACATGGGTCTTCTAGGGGTGGTGACTAGCAACAGGATGTTTTTAGAGGGGAGGGGCCTCTGTGCATCATCCCACAGATACTTGATCTAGGGATCTAGTAAATTTGGAGGCAGGGTCAACACCGTGTGCTGTTCTTCATGTTTTTTGCGTTGTTCCTAAATTGTTTTTGTTGTGTGTGTGTGTGTCAGGCTGCATACTGCTGGGGATGGCTGTTGCCATCTAGGAGTGTCATTGCTATGGGGCGGGGGTATCTGGTTTGGTCTAGGTGGGTGCTACATGTCTAAGTAACATCCTTATTAATGAATGTCAGGTCCAAAAAGTTTCCCAGCAGAACACTGAATTGTCCCAAGACGGTCGATGTTATTTACTTCTCCTGTGGTTTTAATGGTATGGCTCCTTGTTACTCTTAATTTTAGGGTTAAGGTGTGGGCTAAGCGTCACGGTTAGACACTTAGGGTTTCGGGTAACGGGCTTGGCAACGCATTACGTCAGTGTAAGGATAAAGATAGCAACACGAGCTTGTGTGTGTGTACTCTATTCTCACTCATCGGCTAAATCCTGCAGACAAAGCACCGTCGTCAATCTTCAGCCTTGTTTCAGCACGAAACTTATTGGCACAACATTAAGATATGCATTCGTCGCGTGCCTCGTACGTTCCTGTATGGGGCACCGTCACAATTTCAACCTCCATTAAACGCGCATGAAGGGAGCATAAATCAGCGCTGGTGTCTGTAAACTTTGTTGCCATGGCAGAGTGAGACCGAGGCTGGCACTCAGTCAAGGGCTATAAGTCATGGAGCATAAATTTAACCTAAAGGGAGCTGGTGGCTGGAGAGCAGTTAGTGTACGGGGAGAAAAACATTAAAAAAACAAAAAATGAATGAATAAATAAATGTGAGGTGGTTACATCATAGGATAACACTTGCTAAGGTTTATCTGCACCTGCATTCTGTAAGTCAGAAGGACAGAGCTGACACATAAAGCTGAAGATGATAAAGTGTGCAGAGATCCAGTATCACAGTAAATATTTGTCTGTGTGAATTGCCACACTCCGTTGTGATGCATCTGACTCTGTGCACTAATAATTAGCATGCACACGCAACCCCCCCCCCCCGCTCTCGTCTGCAGACATGCATGCATCTGGCCGTATCAGTGCAGAGCACATTCCATGCCTATTACGGCCTATCTGCTTACGAACTGCATTCACTGAGTCAGATGTGCTGCACGGCTGCCAAGTGGGATTATTGAGAGAACGGCAAAGTATGAGGTGTTTATCCTGTCCATGCCAGGACGGGACTGCGCAGCACAGACAAGTGTAGCACAGTGCAGTGGAGAGGTGTCAGTCACCAGGCAGTTTCGGGAAGTCTTGAACAAACAACGAGGATACAACACGCGCATTGCCATAAACTTCAAGCGTCCTTCTTCGTTACAGAACAAGAATAATAGCCCTCTTTATTAACGTGTGTGTGCATGATCCAGAAAGGTGAGTCCTCCACGGAAAAGAACAGCTGATTGAACTTTAATTTCCTCCCCAAATAAGAGCCACCAGACCAAATCTAATGGGGAGTGCACCAAGAAAAACAGCCATAAATTTCAAGGCTCACTGCCAGGGTGGATGTTGATAACAAAGTGATGGATGCCGCTGGGACATGGAACGTTTGATGATATCCCTGCAAATATACCCTGATTTGGTCATATTTATCTGGCTATAGTGGATCCATTTTTGGGTGATTAAAGCGCAGTCATGTTTCCTCGGAACTGGGACACGCTGAACTGATCCTGGCTCAGCAATCCTGCAACTCCGGAGAGCGTATGCTCGTACAGAGGACGTGTACGGCGGCCCGGAGAGCTAAAAAATATAGGAAAACGTCACCAGTGTGGCAAAGATATGAATATATTATTTTAATGCTGCTGGGTGAGAATACACAGGTAAATATAGAACTTAGATGCCAATAGATACTTCCGACTCGAGTCAAAATCCGATCTTAAATTAACAAATAAGAGAGAGTCTAATAAATGGAGTTATGTCAGAGTAAATGTACCCGATATCTGTCGTTAACCCCGCTGTGTTTCTCTGTTTATCGTCTATATTTGCAGCTTGTTTCTGTGTTTGCTTGTTTCCCTCTCACTTGGCAGCCTCTTTGTCTAAATGAAGCATGGGCTCTGACAGAGATACAGCAGGAAATAATGGAAACTTAGGTGTTGCTGCAGCATTGTACTGACGAGACAGTGCAAAGTTGCTGGAGTGAATGTATGCTTGCACAAAGTGGATCATAACTTTGCTGCTGTGTGTGTCAGACTTCAGATTTCACCTCTTTTCCTCATCAACTTATCTTGTATTGCCGTTCTCCCTCTTCACCACTTAGCCAGCCACTCCCCTTTCATCTATCCTTCTTCACTTTCCAATCTTCTGTCTTATATACCCACCTTGACTCTTTCATTTCTCAAGCCGCTGGTCTTTGATGGGCCCCTCTGCAGCCTCTGCAGCTGCCTTGTATGAAAATAAAACCGTTCGGCTGTGCTTTCACACCCGTGTCCACCCGTTACGGCGAAGGAGGACGGTCAGTGGACTGTGTGTCTTCCCGGGTGGCTTACAGTCCCTTCACCCCGTGTGCATCTGTGCGTACAGCTAGCCGGTAACAGGAGAGCAGCAGAATAATGGATGGAGGTGTCACATAATACGAGCTCTTTAATAACCCATGACTGGCTGAAGACACTGCTAGATGTGCAGTATTTCTGGTTAAGGCCACTGCTGTGCCGTTTAACCACACCCCCCTAATCCGCGGCCTGCCTCCCATGGTCGTCCTTGGCGTTCATCCCCTTTCTCCTCCTTTCAGTTCTTCTTATTTGGAGCTTTTAAGGCTTTAAAGGCGAGGGCAAGGTCAGTGCAGCAGCGGAGAGGAGGGAGTGTTCATTGGTGCAAAGTTTGTTCAAGGTCTGTTGCAAAGGTGAAGCTGATTGATGGGTAGAATCTTTCTTTTTCCTTTGTTCCCCTCTCTTTCCGAAACCTCTTGATCCGGTGAGATTACAGAGTCATCACGGGAGAGAGACCCCAAGAGAGATGTAAAAGAATTAAATGAAGACTCTGTAGACGCTGTATAGGGACCTGCTGTGAAAGCGGTATAGAATGAATTGAAAAGGCCTACGTCAGGGAGCATTTCTAAGGATGATAACCCAGTTTTAAACACGGTGCACTGCTGTTAATAACCATATAGTGGTTATGAAAAAAAGCACACATGTACAGTACATGTGTCTGAAACGTGGCATAGTGTGGCAGTTGTTGCATGCAGGGAGAGTCGTCCCACTTCCCAACTGAAGGTGGTGAAATGTGGAGCTTTATCTCACCCACGAGCATAAAAAAAAAAAAAAAAAACACATTTATAATTCAGAACTATAAAAGCTTTCCCTTGTCTAACAATAAAGAGGCACATTTACACTTCATACCCGTGGTACACAGAGTGACCGTGCATCCAGCAGCTTCGGCTGTCTCGCAGCACACTGACGGGTCACCAGCTACGGGTCGATGGGAGGCTGTCAGCCAGAATGTGAAACTCAACTCGTGTCGGCAAACACGGCGCAATGCAGTAAGACTTTTTCATCTAGGAATTATGCTTTCATGTGTGGAGCTGTGTTTTTTTTCCTTCCTGAGGAGCAAACAACCTCCTGCAGATTGCTATCATTATGAGGAAGCCTTTATGCTGTCAAAGAGAGAGAATCAAAGTTCATTCATTCATTCATCTTCTGTAACTGCTTGTCCTGTGAAGGGTCATGGGAGGGGGGCTGGAGCTTATCCCAGCTGTCATTGGGCGAGAGGCGGGATGCATCCTGTACAGGTCTCCAGTTTATCACAGGGCTAACATAGAGAGACTCACATGCACACCTAGGGCCAATTTAGAATCACCAATGAACCAGCGTGTCTTTGGACGGTGGGAGGAAGCTGGAGAACCCGTAGAGAACCCATGCAGACACAGGGAGAACATGCAAACTCTGCACAGAAAGGAACCAGATGGAATCAAACCCAGAACCTTCTTGCTGTGAGGCATCGGCGCTAACCACCACACCGCTGCGCCTCCCGAGTCAAAGTTTTGCACCGATTAAATTTCTTTCTGACCATCTGTCTAACACAAACACTGATATCCGTGTAACACCCTGACTATGATCCTAATTATGCAACGAAAGACAGATGTTTAATCAGAGAGGTGACGGAAAACATTTCAGCGACGCTGCAGAGTCAGAGCCAGACGTTTGCTTGTCGATAAAAAAGAACATTCAATACACGCTGCTCTAAGGCAAACTGTCTTCTTCAGAAATCAGATATTGAAGCACTTTGCTCCAAAACGTCCAAATCGTCACGATCCTCTCTCTCCTTCACACTGCGCCGAGTCATTTTCAGCTCGAATTTACTATTTTCCACAGTTCTCAGTGTGGTTACAAAAAGTAATGGAAAATTTTTAAGCGAGCATCTTCTGAGTTCAGAATTTGAGGTATTTCTTTTAGCATAAGTCTTTGCACATCCTTCATTTAGGGAAAGTAGTCTGAAGGATGTCTCCCCTATTCTATATGTGAGAAAAGAAGGTGCATAAAGGAAAACAGTTTAAAGAATTGTCTCGGAAGTTTTGGTGAATTCAACACTGTCGCACAAATCTATAGAACATATGTATTTTACTATGTGTGCATTATTTGTCTTTGATTAGCTTTTTCTTTTTGTTTTCATTTAATTATTTTGTGCAGTAGGTTTTCTTTGTTAGAAAGTCTGCACATCTTGTCTTGTAATTTCAAGTTGAGAAAAATTTGAGAGGCTGTGATAATCATTCAGCAGCTTCCTATGTTCCCTTTTCAACTCTGTGCTCATGTCACGCCTCGCGCAACGTTCTCCAGCCTCTCTGCGGGTCTTTGTCTTAATTTGACATTGAGATGTGTCCGTATGGACGATAATGTAAAACCCTGTGTGAGGGCAGCTGCCGGGGTGAAAGGCGTCTGTGCTGCAATGTGCCCATCGCTGACAGCAGCTCCACAGAGAGAGAGTCGTACAAATGAGATGAGGCCGGGGTGATAGTTGGTGTTGCGGGAGGTTATCGCGTGTGCGGCCGTGTGTGTTTAAAAGGTTGAAAGACAGAAGTGGAAAGCTTCCATGTGTAACAAATGGCCTCTCCTTCATGGGGTGAGGACAGTATTGCAAAGCTCGCATGGGAGGGAGAGAAAGAGCAGTTAGAAGGGAAACAAACGACAGGTGGAAAGTGCACAGGAGGGACATAACATGTTTGCTGTGGGGAGATAGCGTCTTAAAGATTGATACAGGAGAGACAGATGGCCAGAAATCTCAGCAGAGCTGAAATAAACCCATGACGAATGAGGTAAGATTGAGGACAAGGAGAAGTGTAAAGGTTAATATTTAGTTAAAGATTTATTGAAGTGGTGCTTCTCTGGGAGAAAACATTTAAACTACTGAATGTGTCCTGTCCTTTCGTGAATGCCCTCTGCCTGAGGACCACACATCCCTCGTCTGCAGACGGCTGAAGAAATCACGGGGTGTTCCAGTAAAGCAATTATGATTCCATTTTTTTTTAGTGTGCAGGCTGCTTCCGAACAAAATGATGAATTCAATAAGTTGGATATTCGTAATTTTAGTAAAATGTGGAATTCAAAAATGGCATTGAGAGATTCACATTCAAATTAATTTTTAATAACTGCACCAGTCGAGATTTTATATTAAATGCATTAAAAGGACTGCAGTCAGAAGTTAAATCATAAAGCGTCACCATCCTTGGAGCGTTCCTACCTTCACCTCTTTGAGCTTTTTAGGCTTCTCTACTTTATGATGCAGATGTTACTTGCTAGCGCAGTTTAAAAGCCAGTGTATCCGAAGCTGAGTGGTTTTGTCTCGTTATGCTTCCTCCAAGTGGTTAAAAAAGTAAATTCAAGTAGCTGTAAAGACAGGCTAGGAAGTGTTTATCGTCGTGTAACTGCACGTAAGAACTTTGCATCCATTTACAGAAACGGTGCAGTAATTGTTGAATTGGTGATCATTCATTAAGCGTTTTGAAGCACATTTTACTATATAATTTAAAAAGCCATTTGGTGATCAACTACTTACACGTCTTTAAAATTTAAGATTTAGCTGCAAAAACACAACACAGAAGCCACTTTAAGGACACTTTGACACTACGCTCGCTATTGTTTAAACCCAGAGGAAAATTATTTCCAAAGAAGGCATGCGGACTGTTTTTCTGTTTAAAGTTATTCACAGCAGCTCTAACATTTCCACCGAGCGGCTTGTTTTGGCCGTAGAAACGTGGAATCTGGGGTTTTAATATTTCATTTGGTGTACACACCACAAGGCTCTAATGAAGCATCGATACCGCCCACGCCGTACGCTGCGAGCGCGCTGACGGAGTGCTGAGGAGCCGCATAAAACCGCTTTAATGGATATTTATGTGTTAAATATAACAGTAAATAATGATGCAAATAAGAGAACATGCCCATGCACGAAAGATAGAAATTAAATATACCATAAGCAATTTGGTTTTCAGCACAGTCCACATCCTGAGGCAAATTGTTGCTCCCTCACCAAAACCTTTTGTCCTGCACTTTAACATTTTCAACCACCCGACGACCTCCCAGAGTCTCCGAAGGAGCCGCTCCGGTTCATGAATTGCAAGGAGACTTGAAGTGGAACTACTCCATCATTTACCGTGATGTAGTGCTCTCAGAATGAATGCATGACGGGTCTAAAGTCAAACCAGCGCCACAAATTACAGGTCAATCTGCAGGAATGAAGTGAAAGATTAAAAGTCACAGTGGGATGAGAGTGCGTGAAAAAGCCAAGAGGACAAAAGTGATGAATGAGAGGAGGAGGACACGTGTGAATGTGTGTGTGTGTGTTTGAAGGATGCATCGCGCACAGAGGCGACGTGGAGGGTGTAGAAGGAATGAAGGATCTGGTACAGAAAGAGAGCAGAACGAGGGGCAGGCGGGAAATGATGGATGAAAAGGGGAGGGAGTCCGGAAGGGGTGATGGAGGAGGAAACAGAATGAGTGATGAGAAGGTGGCGGGAGAGGAGAGGGTAGCAGGGGGAGAAAAGAAGGACGAGTAGGAGAGAAAATAGATGAGGCGGAGAGACGAATGTGCGAGGAGTGGTGGAGAAAATGTGGAGAGGCTGACGAAAGAGGGGTCAGAGAGAAGTCCGCGGTGTCCACTTTAATAATAAATACAGTCATTTAGTCTTGTATTCACTTATGTTCCTTATATCAAGTAAGAAATTCTGAATTTGTGAAGCTGTAGGAAAAATCTTGAGACTGTTAAAAATATGCGTCTAGTGTCTGTTACTGCAGCTAGGAAACTTAAATGTAGACATCAAGGCATGAGCAAAGGGTTCTGCTACATCAGTTCGTTTCACAGTATGCTCATAACCTTATACGTTTGACATTCAAGCAAGAAGGACCTCTACTGTCTGCAGGACACGTGACTCTTCGTTGTGAGGAGGAAGTGGGCTGTAGCTGAAGCCACAGAGATGGGCGGTGGTTGGGTTGGATGGATTACTCAACCGAAGTATTGAACAGGACTCTAGAGAGTGTAAAGTGTTTATTAATGTAACCATGAGGACAAAGGTCCCTAAATCAGATCAGAAAATGGATGCCAACACTACAGCAGGGAAGCAGCAAGGATAGAGGAATAGGATACACTGATCAGGCACAATATTATGACCAGGCTTCTTAATATTGTGTAGGACTCACTTGTACCTTCAAAGCAGTTGTGACTCATAAGAGAATAGACATGGGCCTTCTCAGGGTGTCCTGTGATGTCAGATCGTTGTTAGTGGGGGGCCTTTGGGTTGAAGGGAGGGGCCTCTGTGGATCATCCCTCAGATACTTGATCAGTTTGGGATCTAGTGAATTTGGAGGACAGGTCAACACCTTGTGCTGTTTTTCATGTTTTTTCAGTTGTTCCCAAAGTGTTTTTGTGGTTGCATCTTGCTGGGGATGGCTGCTGCCATCAAGGAGTGTCATTGCTATGGGGTGGGGGCGCCTAGTCTGGTCTAGGTGGGTGCTACAAGTAACATTTACAAAAAACTTCAACAGTGAAAAAAGGCTGATGTTGATGTTGGAGGTGCAAGGATATTTTCTACACTCCTGTACAAATCCCTACATACCTTGTGTTTTACTGTTGTCTTGTGTAAGTGGCTTGTTATCATGGTTCAAGACCTCCACGCTGGGGTGGGGGTGCCTGGTCTGGTCTAGGTGGGTGCTACATGTCTAAGTAACATCCACGTGAGTGAATGCCAGGTTTCCCAGCAGAACACTGTATCGTCACAAGATGGTCAATATCATTCACGTCTCCTGTTAGTGGTTTTAATGTTGTGGCTGAGTGTTTTCATTTGTTTTTCATTGTTGTTTGGGATGAGTTTAAGTGTTGGGAAAATTGAATAAAGTGAGAACGAGCTGTGCAACGACACACAGGTTTGAAGAAGAGAGTCCGTTCACAGCATCGTTCTCTTACTCCACAGCCTCCCCTGTATTATTACACCATGATATTGTAGTTAGAGGGCATGCAGTCATGATTGCATTTTGTCACCACTCCCACAGAGTGTTATATTAATCTTTGAAGACTTCCCAAATGAAATAATTGATTGATTTTGTCACTGCTGTATCTATCAGTACAGCCGCGGTAGCATTAGCATACTGAGTGACTGTAGCTCATGAGTTATTAATGATTGCCACGGATGATTATCTGACCTCAGGATTTTTGTCTTCCCTCCATCTCTCCATGCCTTTCTCCACCATCTGTCTTGCTCCCTGTCAACCCCTGCTCCTCTCATCCTCAATCTCCCTGCCTCTCCTTGTCTCTCCGCCGACTCCCCCGACCCTTTATTCCACCTCAGGGCGAGTGTTCCTCCAAATGCTACAACATGTTCATCATAGAGACCGTGTGCGTAGCCTGGTTCTCCCTGGAGTTCATCCTGCGGTTCATCCAGGCCCGCAGTAAGCTGGACTTTCTCCGCGGGCCGCTCAACATCATCGACGCCATGGCTATCCTTCCCTACTATGTGTCCCTCGTGGTGAAAGAGGAGGACCCGTCCATGGAGCATGAGAGGCCGGGAGGAGGTAAGGGCTACTTAGACAAGCTGGGCCTGGTGCTGAGGATCCTGCGGGCACTGAGGATCCTGTACGTAATGCGGCTGGCTCGCCACTCTCTCGGCCTGCAGACGCTGGGGCTGACGGTCAGGCGCAGCACCCGGGAGTTCGGCCTCCTTTTGCTTTTCCTCTGTGTCGCCGTCACCCTCTTCTCCCCGCTGGTCCACCTAGCTGAGAGCGAGCTCACGGGCACCCACGACTTCAGCAGCATCCCCGCCTCCTACTGGTGGGCCATCATCTCCATGACGACAGTGGGATACGGCGACATGGTGCCGAGGTCCATTCCGGGTCAGGTCGTCGCGCTGAGCAGCATCCTGAGCGGGATCCTCATCATGGCCTTCCCTGCTACGTCCATCTTCCACATGTTCTCACGCTCCTACCAAGAGCTCAAGATGGAGCACGACCGATTGTTCAAAGAGGAGTGCGCTGCGGCGGCGGCCGCTGCCGCCATGGGGGAGCTGCAGGAGGCGGGAGGTGAAGCTACGCCTGAACTGGGATTACGTGTAGACAAGGACAGTGTTCACTCACTGGAGTCCATGGCTCTGCTAGGGAAAGGTGGCGAAGCTGCAGGAAATAATAACCACAACATTCCAGCTGCAGCTTTCTAAACAGAATTCTCACTGACTGAATGACTGACTCAATCCTAAACTTCCAAGAAGTCCACTTGTCTCTCTGTTGCATACAATGAAAGTAGTGACTATTGCCCAGAAGGCCTCACTAACCATGCAGTTCTAAAGGCGTCAGTGTTCCGTTGGATGAAAAAAAAAAAAGATCTTTTCTTCTGGTCTTCAGAGGGACGATGAGGAGTGAGAACGCTGCAGACTGCTCAGAAACTGAAAGACATTCAACCCTTTAAACTGGACGGCCCATTTGTCTGACCAGAAAGCCTCTGCAGCAATATAAGTTACAGGCTGCTTCTGTTAACATGCAATATTCAATCCAAAGTTGCTTTTCCTTCCACTGTGAAAATAATTACAAGCCTGACTGCAACTTTTAGTTCCATTGTCATTATTTTTTAATATGTTGCCTACAGTATGATCTCAAAGGGTGACTCATACTGTATACTCTTCTGCCATGAATTCGATGAAGTGCTCCTCTTAGCTTATTTTTAAGAAGCCTGAAGCCATGTTCTGAAAAGAAATATAAACAGTTTTATCCGTATATGATGTATATCTATCTCTCTGTCACGTATACTCGTGTGCTCGGAAAGAAGGAAGTCCATCCTCTGCTATGAACTACAGGTAGACCGTGTCCAGATACTGCAGAATGGTCCTGATTGGTTTCGATCGATGAGGAAGTCAAAGGACGGAGAGAGGAAGAGAGGGCGAGTGTGTGAGTGAAAGAGAGTGAGCGCTAACAACCATGAAATGTACTTTGCAACGCTCCAAATAAAAGCTCTCCTGGTAATCTGAGAGAAATCCATTTTCTGGGCTTTAATTTCTTTTGGTTTGTTCTGGGCATGACGGCCTAATCTTCTTGGCCGGCCGGGGATGCTCAATCAGAGTCCTGACGCTGAACATTTCTGAGAGGAGAAGGAGAAACAGAAACAGCTGCCTCAGCCAGACGCACAGATAAGTATTTAGTGAATTCTGTCACAATCCCCGTCTTACATCACTTCCTTGTTTTCATGTACACAATTACACTAGTTTGGACGGGGGGCCGTGTCTCTCCTCATGTCAGGGATCTCCTTAATGCTATGCGACTAAAGCACACCTCTGCACAGTGTTCAGGTCTGGCACAAACCAACCGCCCCCCTCATCCTTAAATCCATGGGTGGCCTTCAGACCACTTGGCATCACCCTTGTATTTTCTGAGAAGAGCGACCCACCACACCATGGGGTCCAAGAGGGATGTGGAGGCACGCAGGGATATGCCAGATGTGGATGTAATCAAGATTAAAGTTGGGATTAAAACCCCCACAGGCGAACGGGTTACTGCCTAAAGCTCAACTACGTCCAGTCGCTTGAAATTAAATTTAGCTTTATTTTTACCCCCTCCACAGAATCCCAGTCATTCCGCTGCAAACGCGGTCAGTCTGGTAAGGTGTCTATTGCACATATGGCATCCCATTTCACCCACTATAGCTTAAATGGGATTTATTAGAACAGTGGATTTTGCAGCTGAAGCTCTTTCGCTGACATATGGTGCAGGATGCATCGGCCTTAATGTGGCGATGCAACGTGCAAGAAAAGATGCGGTGGATTACACAGACAGATTATTATCCATCTGTATACACAGCATATAATGTCATAAGTAACACTACGTGCACGGTGCTTCACAGGAGTGATCATAAGTGACGTGGACCAGGATGATCAATCCTCACCGTAGCAATAAAGATGCAGATCAGGTAATAAATATGCCCTTAGCTGTTCCACTGGTTGGATGGGTTTGTCTGCCATAGTGGGTTTATTGATGAATGGCCCAGGTAATAACGTCTAAGACCTCCAAACACTCCTTCCTTATCAGTCACAGAGGTGGCAAAAATGATGAATACGTCACCTGAACTTTCTCAATGACATTCATGTTTGAGTTATTGTTAATATTTTGACCTTTTTTGGAAAATGTTCCGATTTGTGTTTTTCTTGCAGAAACGTACCTGAGAAGATTGATAGCATTAGGTAAGTAAATCTTGGTAAGACTGACAGGTGAAGCGGCACAGCTACGTGAAATGTTCAGCTGTAATGGTTAGTATTTGATTTATACTCAAAGAAAAATGTCATATTACACATCACAGGAGGCTAACTAACTAGTGGGCTGGTTGTTAACACCTGCTTCCTGACTGATCATGCTAAGCTCAGCTGATTGCCCCTCGGCTCTCAGCGCAGTCTTATACCTCACATTGTGTTTTCCTAAAATGTCAAACTTTTTTAATGTTAGCTAGGCAAGAGATATCCATTTTGTTTTTTTAATAAGTGCGGTCGAATAAGTGACTGTGAGACATATTGCACATACCAGCCTGGAAAAAAAAAATATATATACAACATCTAAAGCTTCATTATAACACAGGTATAACCCAAAAGGAAGCCTCCAGGCCACCAGGTTTTATATCAGCTGAGAGATAGAGTTCTCGCCAGCTGATATGTTCTTGGTTTGATACTGCTTTCGGGATTGCTTCAAACAGTGGAGCTGAAAATTGAAGCCGACGCCAACCCCAAACCTGTGCCTACGCATAACTGACTTTCTCTTTAGGAGTAAGGTTACTTTCTTGTCCGCAAACATAACCCTAACCCTAACCTTAACCCTAGGTCACAAAACCTGTAGTTCCTTGAATGGCCACTAGAGGCTGGCTCCAAAAGTGAGTCCACCCCACAGCCAGCCATGTTAAAATGCACAATTTAAGCCCAGAAGTAAACACGTTTACAGCCTCTTGATTCAAACTGTTTTGGTCTCTATAGCTAATTTCCTTGTTCATGACGACTGGACCATTTTGAGTGACAGACAGTTGCTGTCTCAGGTTGCTAGCTATCTGCATAAGCGACATCCACCCATCTCATCTCCACTAACGCTCCAATTATTAGCCCATATTTTGATTTTCCCATTTAGGTGGAGTCAGGCACTGCCAAGATGCCAACAGCCGGAGCTACAACACTGAATGTCCGTCTTACTGTGGGTAACGTCCCAAAGGTTTGGTCCATCTTCATACACAGTTCATGGTTGTGCATCATTTAAGTACATTAAGTCAGTTTCCTCAAAAAACCTTAAGAATTCACCAATACTACGTAATACTGCTTCAAGAGGTACTCGTCTTGAAGCAACTTCCTGCCTCCCCATGTTTAAACTCAGTCCACCCTTTCTGGATTTGTTTACCTCTGTAAATTGACTGTCCTCCAACTGCTGCAGCTTTTGGAAATAATTTGTGTTTTTTAGCCACTTGTCAGAAAAATCCTTCTGAACAGATGAGCTGGATATTATGAAGCCATAAACCACATGAAATTAATGGCAAAACTGCACAATTGTCTCCCAAACCACAAAATAAGAGCTGGTTGTCCTTAATTTAGCGAAGATCATGCATACACCAAACTAAGCTTCTCTGCACTTAAAAAGACCCCTCTCTGGCCTTTGCACACAAAGTCTGGTCAAGATTTTGTTGCTGCTAGAAGTCTCATTTGAGGAGATCTCCTCTCTAGTCCAAATTAAATCCTTCTCAGGATCCTTTTACCAGGCACATCACATAAATTGTTGATGCCACAGACATCCGCACTGCCCTTGCTGAACACAAATTGCACCTCACTTTCAGTATCGCTCTACAACCAACGTAAGGCTGCCCTCCATTTGGAATGAACACGGTGTTTGTGTCTTTATTTGTCTTTGTTTCCTCTCAGTCTCCTCCGTCCTCCGTGTCTTTGTTTCTTTAATTCAATCTACTTGACTGCTCAAGCGAAACAATATAACCTAACCGTTATTCAGGAAGTCAAACACCGCTGCACAACAGAATTATACATAATGCATTTAATATGCGATTCATGCCAGAAGTTAAAACATGTAAACAGATCCGTCAGAAGTTGCTGGTATACCAACAAACGCTCTCTCACACACCTACTCATGTATGAAATCGAGGTTTTAGTGGGTGTATTTCTTGCACATCGAGAGTCTAAGGGTTGAAGAGGTCACCGCATGCGTTCACTGTTACCATACCGTGGGCGTCGGGAAGCCCCTCGGGACTGCAACTGTGATTAGACAGTGAGAATAAGCATAAACATGCAAATGCGTGTGTCTCTCTCGCCGCGGGTGAAGTAAAGACGGAGGTGCGGACGGCCGACGCGACAGAGCTCGTGGTGTTTTGACGGAGTAAGGTGATGATGATGGAGACTCGGCAGATGCTCCAGATGGATTGTCTGTCATGTGTGTCGTCTGCCTCCACCGAAGCAAATAGGGTTTATTACAGTCTGGGGAGAAAGGGGGGATAAAATAAAAGAGAAAAAAAGTTTGATAGTATTCACAAAAGATCCTTCTCTCATGTGCTGCAAGCCTATCTGGTTTCACTCCAGCTGTGGTAAATCATTTACTGTAGCTGCAGGGAGAGTTTCTAAGAGACGCAGTGACTCAGACACTGTATGCTATTATATGTGAATTAAAACAATCTGCGACGCTGAGAAAAATTACATTATTACAGTCAATCTTTATTAGCATCAATCTTCTGGTCTGCCGTGGTAAAATCAGAGCAAATGAGCATATCTCCACCACTGTTCTTTTAGCATTCCACGTCCGTGCTGCGTGTGTTATACCGTATCGCCCTGCTGCATCTACAAAGAGAGTTCAGATCCAGTTAGAGAGCCGAGTGATCTCCTTGACCCACTAGCTAGCAGCGATCCAAACCCCAGAAAGACCGGCAAGGGGGAGGTAAGGCAGAGAGGCCGGCTATTTAAAATTCAAAGCCAGCTTTACTTTCATCCTATATTTATCTATTGATGGCAGGGTTGTCTGAGCTGAGGGCTGTGTTGCAAGAAGTGCTGTAATCTTCACAGTGAATCCGGCACTTGACTTCTTCAACCGTGAATTGATTGCGAAAGGAGGGGCCGCTGGTTTATGTTCCGGTGGAAGCGAGGGACGATGGGTGCTTGTGTTTTGTCTCTCTCACTTGGACGTGCATCTTTCTTTGTTATGATGATTTGGAAATAATGACCAATTTTAAACGGGTCTAAAGATAATATTTGTTTTCAACTTTTAGAGAAAATAAAACTCCCCGGCTGTCCAGAGGTAAAACTAATAACAATATATAAAAAAGATAATAAAGTTTTAAGCTCTCACCAGGCAAAATTACATTTTCAGAACACTGCAGCTTGTAACAGTAAAACAAATCACTGCGGTGTCCAGATCACTCCAAATCTTGCAAGTTATGGGCTGATATTGCTCATGATGGCTCTGATTTGCTGTCGTATGGCCAGCCTCACATATAGCCTACAGATTGACTTGTCTTTTTTAGCTTTAACAGACAGGTGTTGGCTGTTCCCTTAAAGCTCAACTGAGTCATGGATGCAACAAAGCACATAAGGAGGATCAGAAGAGACATGAGATAATATGAATACAGCATTAACTTTAAAAGGTGCGTTCCAGTTGCTTTTCCACTTTGCTTCTTGTTTTTATCTCGGCCTCTACATATACTTATACAGCTATTGTTATTATTACGCCGTTTGTCAGCCTAATGTCCCCTGAGTTACTCACAGATACATCATCTGTATAATATCATTACTGTTTTGTGTGGACTACCTCTTTGCCTGTACTCATAGAACCTGGGATTACGGTATGTAACCAATGTAAGAAGATTCCTGCTTCATTCATCTTGTCAAACACTAGTTCCAATGCTTTTTTTTTTTTTTACCATAGATGTGTTCAACATTTAATACTCTTTAAAGGTCCAGCTAAAAATTTGTTTCATGTTTTGCCACTGTCATGTTTCTATCTGTCCCAGAAACTCATCACATCACCCTATGCTATTACTAAAACCGCTCATGGAACCTGGGATTATGGTACATAACCAACTTTGGCATTTTTCTACTAACAATACTCAGATCTATCAAATATGTAACCCTGCAAACAATAATAGAAATGTTTTACAACCCTCAGTGCCATCTAAAAGCGGATATCTCCAGCTAAATGACAAGCCTCAAAGTAAAGCTAGCGTCATAGGTCAGGATAGTGTACGTCTTTGACATCATTTTAAATCAATGCTTCCGTCCTGTTGTCTCCATCTCAAAAGCTGCTCAAAGATTAAACCATTTCCGTCAGTCTGGCAACTGTTACTCAGGTCTCCAGTACAGGTCGATTGGCCCACTGTAACTCCCCGCTCTCCAGTGTAAGTAAAAAATCCATCTCTACTACTCTCTGCTTACTGCTGCCAAAACTCTTCTGAAAAGAATAGTGGTCACATCTTCCAGATTCTGGCTTCCTTACCCCAGCTACTTGCTCTTTCTGAAACAAATACAAATCACTGCTGTCCTCAAACATCACAACATTACATGTCTAATCTTTTGTTATGTCATGTCCCCTTCTGCCCCTGTACCGAGGTCTAGACTTAGACTCAAAGATCACGGACCCTTTGCTATTAAGGCTCGCTGACTCGAGGGGATTAGCGCTCTGCAAACTCTGTTGCATCATTTAAATTAAACAGTGTTCATGTCCACTTTTTGCAGTAATTTAGTTTTAATCTTCCATGTTCTTCTTCATATCCTTAGTTTTATTTATTGCCGCTGTTGTTTTTTAAGTATTATAGATGATAATGGTGTCTGGGTTTGCCTGCCACATAGACCACGTTTACAAGAATAATAATCTTTCCGACTACAAACTGTTTGCATGGATGCTAAAGATGGTTTAAGCTCTAAAGCATCTGTTTTGACGTAGGACGGTTATGTCTGCTGCGTCCAATCTTCTGGATTTTTCCCCAGACAACAGTGAATCGATTTAACGAGCAGTGCCCACACTGATTCCTGCTTCATTCATCTTTTCAAACACTAGTTTGAACACTTACTTGAGCTTTTCTATCACAGAGGTGTTCAACAGTTAATAACTCTTTAAATGTCCAGCTAAAAACTGTCTGTTTTGCCCAGAAAATCATCACATCCCCTGATGCTATCACTTAAACCCCTCTCCGTCCATTTATTGTAGCTATGTCTCCACATAAAAACGTATCTCAAGGGAAACATTCTCTGCTAAAAGATTCAAAATTACTGAAACAGCTGAAGAGTTTTGTTGCTATAAAACAGGATGCAAAAATGAACTCAATCCAGTTTTCATATGTGAACCAAGTCCAGACAGATTAATAATGTTAAAAATGTTATAAAGTTTTTAACATAGGCGACTGTCTGTTACTATAATCAAGGGTGTCACAAATCTTCAAATACACCATTAGATTATGTTCTGACTCTGTTCCTTTATCTTCTGTCTTCAGGGTCATACTATAAAATACCACCAGCGCCACCATGCAGCAGTATTTCTTCTTTGCTGCTGCAGCTGCACAAAAAAATAAAAAATAGAACATCTTGAATTTCTTCAGTGTCATAAAATATAATCGCTCTGTGTTCACTCGCTGCTGTTGATGCACACCACAAGATTTCTGATTAGATGTGGATCTAATTAAACCACACAGACCCAGAATATCAGAATAGAAACCCCTATAGAGGCCTTATCCCGCAATCTAAATGGAGAGGCTCAGACTGCAAATGTAGAATTTAATCAGCTGAACGAGTCTTCAAGGAGTCACCGGAGTGTCTTCTCCCCCTTAATTTAAAGGAATGAAATGGAAAAGAAGAAATCTGTGCTGAAATCTGACAATACCAAACCCACTCTAGGGACACCAGAACCAATGTGATGAATAACAAAAGAAACATGAATGTCAATGGGGAAAAACAGTTTGAGTTGGTTCGTTGGTCGCCAATGCCATCTGAAATGGGAAAGTTGTTTGGGGGGGAAATAAGAAGAGGTGTGATGGTTTGATTCATTCATTCATTTATTTTCTGTAACCGCTTGTCCTGTGGAGGATTGTGTGTGTGTGTGTGTGTGTGTGTGTGTGTGGCACAAGAGGCGGGATACAATCTGGACGGGTCTCCAGTCCATCTCAGGGCTAACACAGAGAGACCAACCATTCACACTCACACCTACAGCCAAATGGAAGGCAGATCCTATTTTATTCTATAACATAAAAGGGATCTATTTCTAGATTTTATATAGATAATGAGACAAATTAGGTGCTTGGACTCAGAATTAACCATTTATCATGTGTCAAGTCTGCTTCTGTTTAATACCTCATGCAAGCAAACACAGATGCACGGTGAGAAAGCACCTCAAGTTCAGCAGGAGAAGAAGTATTTGCTGCAACAGAAGTCATTCCTGGTGGAGACTCCACACACTGAATCACTGTTGAACGACTAATACGTGTCGAGTCGACGCAACAGAACTGCGTGCACTGCAGATACGTATAGCCTATATAAAACGGTACTGTCAATCGCATTTAATAGAACTTCACAGCGTGTTCTAAGTTAATATAATATAAAAATATTAAATATTTAAAAAAAGGGTACTATATCTCCAAAGCCTTAAGTCTAATAATGAAATTCACCAACATATTGTTGATGTGCAGCCTCCTTCTCTCTGTTACTATGGGATGTTTGGTTAAGTTGTTAATTGACTGCTGTCCAGAGGATGTGCACTGTTCCTCTGCTAGCATTAGCCGATGCCTTTTCAGATGAGTGTGCATTGCAGTTTTGTTATATTTCAGGGCTGACTTACATATTCTGCATGTCACGTTAGAAAGGGCTTCATCTTAAGTGCAATGACCCCCACTTTCCTCATCTGTCTTCTCTGATGGGTCTGTGTTGTTGTTGTCATGTTCCTGCTTAAAGCATTCAGCAGTCAGCTAGTCGACTAGACTAGACCCCTAACCACTGTTCCAGAGCCCTAAGCTACAAGATGCAAACTATAGAAACTGCATGATAGAGGTGAGATGAAAATAGTGGCTTGAAGCTGTGGTGTATCCTGATGCCACTGTGTGTTCCTCAGCAGAGAATCAATCAGATAGCGATGACGTTTTAGTTCTTTTATTTGAAACCACAACACACACACACATCCTTCGGTGTCGTTCGCAGGCGTACTCTCTGTTTCGTGCCGCCGACTGGTCTTCCTCCTTCAGGTCCAGCACGCTACTGTGTCTCCACACCTCTCTCCTGCAGCCGACGCACCACGCCCCCTCCGCAGAAACATTTTGCAGGCCTGGAGCTGTATTTGATTCATGTTTTGGATTTTCTTTCACAAATTCAATACTTGGTGGTGACTCACAGACTTAAAGACCAGTACAGATGTTGGTACTCTTGTAAAGCATTCCTTGCGACTTCTGGCGACTTAATTTATGTTCTGCTTTAAACCGTAAATCCATTGAGGAAGATGTCACATTTTCTGTAGTATTCTTGTGTTTCTTTCAGTTCCTTTCAGTTTATTGCTGTTTTCCTGTTAGCCAGACAGACTGAAAGGAGTGAACAATGTGACTGTCAGTGGATGAGAAGTATAAAAAAGATCTACACTGTCTATTCTTTGCTCATTAGCCACTCTCGGTGCTTCCTGTCTTGTCTGCGCTGAGAGCTTATCTCCATATGCTGAATGCTACGCACCAAACCACCAGCATGTGGTCAGTATTTTAAAAACCATGACGTCTGTTGATTGTGGTAATTATAATACTCACCCAAGGGAATTAGGAATGCAAACAAACTAATTTGCATTGCTTTATGCTTGGAGGGGTAGTAATGTTATGTCTGGATCCATGCTGCAATGTTATTGAAATGAACACATCTCACTACTTTTAACCAACCCTAACCAAGATTGGAAGTCAACAAAACATACACATTGATTGCCTTAGGTGGTGAACTAATGTTTTTCCAACTTCACGTTAATAAAATATTTTCCGCTTTTAAAAAAAAAAAAAAATGGTGACAGAAAAATCTGAAAGCCATCTCTCATTTTGACTTCAATTCACACGTCTGCCCACTTGGTGGCGAGTGATGTTATTAATTGACTTGTCTTTTTTGTCATTATTATTATTTTTTTTTTAAATAAAGTGACGGGTAAAAATAGATTATGACAAAAAAGTCTGTCATTGGCTCAGGTGAGGACTAGCTAAGAAACAACTGCTAGCATCTAGTGACCTCGGACAGCTTCCAACCGTCACTTATAACTCAAAGGGGGAACGCCCTTAATTATGTAGAACTTAAAGGTTTAATAAAAAATGAAAGACATCTGCGTGAAATTGTCATGAAAAGCGAAATTAACTATTGCTACCAACACATTTTTGACACTGCTGTTTTGGCATTGCCACATTGTCTTGGACCCAGAGTTTCTTGATGCGTTTACAGCCAGCAGGGAATCAGCAGGCTCTTGTGTCGCTGCCAAACAAGTTCTGCTTGGAGATGACCACTGCTGCGGTCAGCGAGGGTTCAGAGCGGTGGAGAGTGGCGGAGAGAAAAGAGGAAAAGCTGGACTGCTGTGGTTTTATCTCTCTGGGTCATGGGGAGGTCCAGGTGGTATCAGGTCACTGTTGCAGGGAGTGACCAGAAAAATGTTACCTCCATTTCACTCAATACTATGAAAGAAGAAATAGTATTATGACTGGATGCAGAGTATCCTGTTCATAAGACAAATATCTTGATCTGCACCAGATAATTTCTCCAGCATTGTTTCTTTAACCAAACAGGAAGACATGGATGCCACCAAACCCAGGAGAGCTATTCCCGTGTGTGAACCTTGCATAAAAACAAAACACTCCCAACAGCAGCTGACCCCGCTCATTAAATCCTGACTCTTCGTCATACGTGCCTACCGTAGACACTTCTGCTCTTCCTGGAAACCTCCAGCTGATTTCGCCACACCTTTCACCTGGAGACCAGACCTTAGCTTCGACGGTGAGCATTTACACGTTATACTGAGTTTAAACTGTGCTGTATTTTTACTTCTAAAAGAAATGGATTTTAAGAAAATGGGCAAGATGAAGCTGGAATGGATTTACTGATGCTTGTTTACTGTGGTGTTGGGATTAATGGAACATTTCTAAATTTGCTGCCATCTGGAACCGCATGCATCTATCAGAGTGTAACAAGGGCAATCAGATATCCAGCAATGGAAAGGCTTTAAATAATTCAAAATTTAGATGATTAAGCAGCCAGTTAATAAAGAAATAAATAATAACAATAATCCCAAAACTTGGCATTGACTTTTTTCGAGTATCCTTGGTTCACATATTTATTAGTGAGCCTTAGTGGTGTTTTTGATGTGTTTAGCAGTCCAAACCTTCACTGCAACAAGGCTGAATCACATTCTTCTTATGGAGAGTGTTTGCCCTGCCAGTGTTTGACCTGTATGCAGTCGGCTAGTTGGCTGCCTCCCCTCACCGTCAGCTGCCATCTGGGTAAGCCCACACACACCTGGGCTTTCTGGGACTCTGCCACGAAGAGGCAAGTGGAGGCTGAATGAGTGAAGCATAGGTGGAGGGCAGGATAGAGAACGCAGGGCTGGAGAAGATGGAAGGACTGCATTTCAAGTAGATTATACCTGATCATAATATGACTGACTAAAATGAAAAAGAAAAAAATACTGCCTCCAGTTTAGAGAACACTTAAGTTAGGGGTGTCAAACATATGGCCCATGGGCCAAAACTGGCCCAGCAGAGAGTCAATAATTAACTAAACTGTAGATGGCAGCAATGTGTCATCTACAGCGATTTGACGTTGGCTGCTGAACTGTATAATGTATGTGGCCCCTGAACTTAGCTTGTGAGACAGATTGATCATTCATTCATTCATTTTATATAACCTTTTGTCCTCTGGAGGGTCGCTTAGGACTTGAGCCTATCCCACCTTTCATCGGGCGAGTACAGGGTACACCCAGGACAAGTCTTCAGTCTATTAGTCCGGGCTAACACAGAGAGACAGGCAACCATTCACACTCGCACCTACGGCCAATTTAGAGTCACCAGTGAACCTAACAAGCATGTCTTTGGACAGTGGTAGGAAGCTAGAGTACCCGGAAAGAACATGCAAACTCCACACAGAAAGGCCCAGTTAGGGAATGGATTCGAACCCAGAACTGTCTTGCTGTCAGGCATCAGTGCTAACCACCTCACCACTGTGCTTCCCATGGTAAGAGATGGAAAATGGATTAACAAACAGGAAAATAACATTCAAGAAATGTTTGCTGTTTGTTCAAGATCAACCATCTATTCCCAACTTAACGGAGGAGAAACCGATCCAGCGACCCAAAGTCAAGTGGCCTAAAGCAAGTGACAAAGAGGCATGGAGAAGTTTTGAACAAGTTCTCTTTGGGAACAACATCATATATAAAGAAGGCAAGGAGAAATTTGGAGGAGACGTCCCTACCATGGCTCCTCCACCGTGAGATGTACCGGGATTAATGGAGCAAAACATCAGTGAAGGGTTAGGGTTAGGGCACCATCGGAGGTGTGTCAGTCGGAAACACCTTTCAGGTTGCCCTTACCTGTGCTTTCATCTATCTCAGGTCCAACACACATTATGCCAAAGTGGTTCAAATCCAGGGGAGGAGGAATGATGCACCATACCCCTGTTATACCCATCAAAAAGGTCAGATCTTTTATTTTCCCCCCGTGGGCTTGTTTTAAATGAGTCTGCATGTGTCTGCAGAATTTCTGTCAAGCCTGTCAGCCCATCCCCTCCGAGTAGAGGCCCGCTTCAATTCCCCACCTGCACAGCCCTCCTCTACATTCACCAGAATAATTCACACTCAGCTGAAAACAAAAACCGACTTCCAAACATTCTTGGGGGCTGAGCGGGTGAAGCCTGATGCGAGGACACCTGCGAGTTATAGGGGTTGTGCTGATGAGGAGACTGTGTGGGTTGGTGTTGGAGCGAGTGTGCGTACATGGTTGGGTTTTTAAGCAGGGTTCAGTCCTAAACGATCACTGACTAAGCCGTTTTTTGGACAAGAAGACAGAGTGGGGAAATTGCCGAGGGGCAGTTTTGCAGAACCTGACTAGCTTAAAAATTAGCTCGCAAAAACATCTTCACGGCTCATAAAACAGCAACTCACGGTGTCACAGTTTTTTTAATTGAAGCGTTACAGAGCAACTGCATCTGTCAAGTTGCATATAAGAATAGTTCTCATGGATTCACAAATGCATTTCTTGATGTTTAGGCAGGATATTGTATTCCCATTTGGAGAGTGCTCAGAAAAACAAGGCGCCAAAATGAACTAAATCACTGTTGAAATCCTTGATGTGGCGTGTTTGTGTGTATTTGTATGTGTGTGGCAAGCCTCCAGTGGGACCCGAGATAAGATTTGTCTTTCATTGCACACAGAAACACAGAGGCTGGTTGCAATAAGCAGTGATTTACAAAACGTTTGGACCCTCTATAATCAGAGAGCAGGACCAGGAAGCCAATGCCAGCGGACTCCCTCCCTATCTCCCTTTACAGTATTTGTACCAGCGTGCCGATCTTTTTCAACGACCTTGGCTCATCAAACAATCAAGTGTCTGATTGCATCACACACACACGCCCCAGCAGCTGGCTTGTTAGCGTTTTCTGCAATTACTGCGGTGCATATTTGAGTGGCTGTTGGACAGAGCGCGTGAGTTTTCAGAGAGGTTCTGTGTCTCGTTGCACTGCTGCTTTGCTGCTTTTGTGCACTCAACATCCACAAACTTGTGTTGTTGTAAACACAAATCTGACACCCCATTGGTTCATGTTCTAATGACTAGAGGGCAGAATCATCTTGGTGGCAATTCGTGAAAGCATTTACAACCAGGCCCAGTATTGAGTTAGGAGAAAACGTGGCTAGCTAGCGAGGCTAAGAAACAAACAGTTTACACAGAGGAAGCATGCAACCAATATTCACGCGTTGCACAGCTGTTGCATCACCGACTTCAAGACACAAGAACAAAGCTTTAGTCAGCAATGTCCTCTCCAGAATTAATACGCTGGGATTCTCGGAATTTGCAATTTTCCACGTGGAGTTGCATAAATTCAGAATCAGGATTATTTTGCCTGCTGGTTATGTAACGTGAACCGTGATGAAACTTTAATGTGGTCGTGGTGGACGGGGCCCCGGCGAGCAGCTTGTTGCATTTTTCACACGCCGCTCGGTCAGAATGGGTTGACACCATATTCACAAAGATCCAGGACTTGGTGACTCCTGGAGAGACAAACATGTCTCTGCTGCAACAACAATTCAGGCATGAAGCCAGACATAGTGAAAGGCAAACATCAGAGGAGTCCACCATCCTCTGGAAACACACTTAATAACACCACCCTCTGCGCACACCGTGTCAGGCCTCGGCAGCTCGGATGCATTATTCAGAAGGCGTTCCTCCGCATCCATACCACTACTCTGCCTCTCCCAGTCATCCCCACCATAGATATATAATTTATCACACATGCCGATAAATCTTTAATTGTTTTTAGAGCAGCCGTTGGGGATGTATATGTTAATGTCCTGGGCTGCAAAAGCAAGCCTTTCCATGAAAGCAGGAATGCTAAAGATACCATGGATAATACCTCTCATGGAGTACATCTACTAAAGCCTGAATTGTTGTCTTAGCGAACATATGCAGCGATAGGTCATTGCTTGTTTTATTCCACCCAGCTGTGTTCGTCGGCCCTTTTCTCTTTGCTTAGCCGCACTGCGACCTTCACCAGAATACAGAAGCAAGCTAAAGCATGAGAGTGTGACTGATCCTACCATAATATTTGAGGATATGAATTCTGAAAATATGAAACTGAGCCTATATTAAAAGTATGCAAATTTAATCTACTAAGTCAACCTGGTGTCAGTTAAGTGGTTTAAAGTTGAGTTTACATTTCCGGAAGATTTAATATGACTGATATGATATGACCTGACAGAATAATGTGTGGCCCTATTAAAAGAACTGTCTTAGCTGCTGTCTGCAGACTCAAGGGCCCACAGAAAACTTGGCACAAACACTAAGGCCTTTGCGCTTGGCTTTAAAAAGATGTTTGTCCTTGGTAACAATATGGTAGGACACAAACCTTGGGTACTGTGGCTCTTTAGTGACTTGTTAAGCTAATATAAGTGGTGGATCATGAGCTGTGTTAATAGTTTGTGAAACTTTACTGCCGCAGCTGGAAGGAAATGATGAGGTCGTCTACCTGCGACGTTTCAGATAAAGTCCTTCTTCTCCTGTTTATGAAGCGTGCTGTGTTTACAAAGTTTTAATACATAAAAAATACAAAAAAAGACAGTCCTCCCTCCAGAAACTTTTAATTTGACAATTAACATGGTTATTTTTGTTATTCCAAGAAAAATGTGTTACAGATTTGGTGGTGACCGTTCAACAGTTGCATATCACATGTGTCATATGTCGTAAATTATTTTTTTTGCTTTGAGCAAGGCACACTGATCACTGATGTTGAAGCAGCAGAGATGTGAGCATAAGAAAACGTATAACTTTACTGTTATATAACTGTCCTATGCAGAATATTGCCTCAGCTCATCCTCCTCATTGACGATGCAAGTGTATCATATCCCCACTAAACTAAATAAAAAAGTAATAGAAAATTATGGTTAGGGTTAAGGGATCAGACTCTAGTTTAAAAAAGAACAAAATTTAATTATGTGCAATTCAGTTTCCTAAAGAAAGTGTAAAAGTGTTTTCTTCAACAGCAAATGTTACGTTTGCTTTATACTTCTGCATCTCATCTACATCATAGCTTATGTGAGTGGCCTACATCATTGTATGCATTACCTGTGCTCTGCTGGTGTGTCTGCATTGTTCTATATTTACGACGCTAAGACGCCATGATGGATGAACGCCTGGAGCAGCGAAGTGAACGCCATCATGTTGGTTTGCAAATGCTCAATCCTTCCTCTCGGGCGACAGAGCTAAAGGGTTATGATGGGATGTTCAGATTGTTGTTGCCTGTTTTGTCGCAGTTGTTTCACATCACAGAGAAATGAAAGGAAACCAGACTAGGATTTCAAATATCTTCATGGTCATCTTTCCAATCAGGCATAACATTATGACCACTGACAGGTGAAGTGAATGACATTGATAATCTTGTGAGCATACAATGTTCTTCACTTTAGGAACAATTCAAAAAACATGAACCTGGCCTCCTAATGCACTAGATCCCAAACTGATGAAGATGATCCACAGAGGTCCATCCCCTCAAAGCCCCCCTGACAAACATCATTTTGTTTCCAGACAGCACAGGACTATGTCCATTCTCTGATGAGTCACAACTGTTTTGGACGCACAAGGGAGACCTAGACAGTATTAGGAAGGTGGTCATAATGTTACGCCTGATCAGTGTATTTTAACTTCTGTTTACATTTTTCATGGTGTTACTCATTCACATTCCTGAATGTCATTATGGGCTGTTAAATAGGTTCAATTGCTGGTGTCATATACATGATTACGGTGAAGTTCAATTCCCTTTAAGTCTTGCATCACGGCACGCGCACAAGTTTACTGACCAGCTGATAAGACTTTGCCCTGGGTGTCGCTTTGTTTTCAACATGCTAACAATGTAGGAATCCAGAGGGTTACAAAGGTCTGCTCAACCTGCCGTAAAATCCAGCTACAACCGCCATCCTACCTGAGCTAGTCAGCGTCACCGTGTTTTACTCGACATTCTTTTTAACCCTCTGTTGTCTTCTTCTTTCTCCGTTTCCCTTCTGCTGCTGATCTTCTTTCTGTCACTCATTTCCCATGTTTGACCGTAGCACCCTGTAACCTGAAACCTCGCCTGTCAAGCATGCAGAGTCTGTGTGTGATCCACACCACTGCACGTGACAAGACAGTTGGGTTCATGAGGCCTCACCAAGTGTGGCAGGCTGCCTGCAGGAGGGGCATGATGACATCCGAATGACTGACACAGGTAGGAGGTAAATTTGGTCTTACCTTTTAACGTGGCGTGTGCAGATTGTGAGACTGTCAGTTGTCAGTTGTCTCATGTGTTTTTAGGGTCATGCTCTAGATTTGAGTTCAGACCTCTTTCAGTCAAATCACACAGAGGGTGAGTAATCTCAATAATTAAAAATGCTTGAAAATCGACTGTATAAACTGCCTCTTGTGCACTCTAGGGAGTGGGATTTTTTTTTTTTATGATGAGTATTACGCATTTTCCATCAACCGAAAGAGGAATTGAGCTAAATCCTATCATGCACGGTAAATCTAATCTGCTTGCATGGATTGTGTGCTGCAGAGACAACAAATGTCTTACAGTGGCACATTTTAACATTTTTAATTCTTTCTCTACACAACCGAGGACGCTCTTAATTCAGTGTCCTGGAGAGGCCTTTGATCGGGCAGTAAATGATCTACTCTGCTCAAATAAAACTTGAAACCCGGCTGATGTGACTTTATAAGTGACCTGGTTGAAGGCAGTGCATTGTGATCTGTGTATTACTTTTAAATCAAGTTGTAATTCCAACATTGTGATGCTGCACAGTAAGGAACCAACACTCTTGGCTGTGGTGTTGGTAGGTGTTGACAAAACACAGACTAACATGACATGGGAATAAAACGTGTAATGTAAATTTTAGCTTTATGGCCAGCGGTGCACATATACCTTTATACGCAGATACGAGTAAATAATTTACTTAGCAATAATAATTACTGCTTCAGTGATGTTTGGAGATAACTCCTTAGTTGGTGTTCATTCATTCATCTCAATACCTGCATGCTGGGTTAGAGATCAGGCTCAGCTTGTCTGTGCATGTTCCCTACCATTTCAGTTGAGTGCCTCAAAAATACATCCCTAGGCTGAATAGTTTTTACCTGGGTGTTTACTCCAGCCTTTCAAATGTGTACTTCGCCTAAGCCTTTATGGGGTAAGGAACCGTATTTTGTAACTTCTGCACACACTGAGTTCGAGAAGCATGTGGTTTTCACTCAGGCAATCGCAGAAGGTCAACTACATCCTCAGGTCAGATGAGGTCTGCAAGGTCCAGTCTATCTCAGGGCTAACGCAGAGAGACAAACAATCATTCACATTCACACCTACGGTTAATTTAGAATCACCAATGAACCTAACAAGCATGTCTTCGAACAGGAAGTCAGAGTACCAGGAGAGAACACATGCAGACAAATCTGTGTGTGCCCTATAAAGGGTTAAATTTTTGTGCTTTTTTTTTTAAAAGTCTGCTTTCTGGGTTTTCCGGTTTTTAAAAAAACACTACCTTATTTCTTGGCACATACTCTAAAAGTACTTCAAACTAAGCAGTCGAGGAAAAGATAGTTCTTCTGAAGATATTCAGGGGGGAAGTCAGATTTTTGCTCATTTTAAAATTACCAACTGAATCAAACCCAGTAATTGTAAATGCCTCAGGACCTCCTACAGTACAACTACCACTGTGAACTACCACCCCTCGTCTCACAAGTCCTCGTATGTCTCCCTAGGTGAGTGAGTGTGGGTGCTGCCGGGTGCAGTGCAGGTCAAGATGGACCCTCCAGTGAAGGACCAGAAAAGGGGAGTAGCCACGGCACCGACGGCGGCCCCCGACGGCGGCTACGCCTGGCTCATCCTGGTCTCCTGCTTCTTCGTCTTCGGCCTGACCTTTGGTGTCATTAAGTCGTTCGGCGTATTCTACGTTGAGATACACCAGTATTTTGAAACCACGGCAACGGGGACATCGTGGATCACCTCCATTGCCGTGGCCACCATTCACGTCGTTGGTAACTATCACCGATTTGTTTTTCTGCCTCAAGTCAAAGGCTCTAATGTGGCGCATCAGAGTGTGGGACAACGGGCATCAAGATACGTCCATCTTTTATTTATTTTCTCATTTTATTTTTATTAGGAGTCGCTTGTCATTAATGTTACGCATAAAAACCTTCATCGCACTGTTGCTCATTTTGACGCTGTGCTTCAGTTTTTTTAAACAAAACACATGAACAACAGGTGTTTTCTATGTTAATAATACGGGAAGATAAATAACTGAATAAATATCATCAAAAAAAAAACAAGACCCAAACAAAAGAATGGCGTCTCAGGGACATTTGTACATTTTCCATTTCTTCCCAATGTCTTCAGATTGCTGAAGACTTACTGACTTTTCTCCCATCACAAACATAGATGATATCATATCATTCATCTATACTTGGGATGTTTGGTTTAAGCCATTTCTTTGTAACTGCTTTTCTTGCAGCTAAACTACAGTACAGTAGTTGATTGCACAAACCCAAAAAGAAGTTCATCCCAGTTAAACGTAATATCCGTTTCAAATACGGTCACCAGTTCTTCTAGATCTTCTGCCAGAAAAAAATATTTATTTTTGGACAGGCCCAAAACAGGTGGCTTCCTGGGAATGACACAGAGAACCTGAATGGTGGCATTGCTGGAAAAAAAATCCACCCAAATGTTCTCCACAAGTATGAGCACGATATCCTCCACTGAAGGCGGGTGTCGGTTTCCCCCATCCCAGTTTAGTTTTATGTAAGTGGTATTCATTGAAGTCCTACATAAAGTCTAGAGACCACGTCTGTGTCTTTCAAACTCTCTCCCGCCCTTTGTTACCTTCGTGTTCAATCTTATGACTCAGAAGAAACTATTAATGTTTATTAATTCTGAGGAGGAGGTCATGTGGTCTGTAGGGGTGGACACACCATTTACACCATTAATGACAAAACCCTTGATTCCTTGTAACCTGATGTGCAGGTAAATTATCTGCTCACTCAGTTAAGTGACTCTTTAAAGCTCTTAATCTCTTACAGATATAAATATACACTGAACACATTTCAGGATTGCTCCGAATAAATGTATTCAGTTGAAAATGTGCTGAACCAAAAGTTTGCTAATTTTCCTACTCTTCCCCCTCCTTCCTGTCTGGATTCCCTATTAAGGGTCAATAGGCTGAATAAAAGCAGAATATCATTTATTCATACCCATATTATGGATAGCTGCAACCACTCTGTTTTACATATCCGAGAATAGTGGGAAAATGACTTTGGGGTTCAGCTGTCCGGTGACGAATGGGATATGGCTCTTACTAGGATCCACTCTTCTTCCATATGTTCTAGACATGCCTTAATAAAGTGTTGCATAGATTACACTTCAAAAAAGATAAATTAGCAAGAATGTTTTTCCGAATGTGGACCCATTATGCGACAGATGTAAACAGACCCCAGCTACTTCCTACCGTATGTTCTGGTCTTGTCTGAAACTTTTTTGCCGTCATCTTCTAATGCTTCTGCTTATAACATCTCACCGTCTCCTTTGGTTGCTGTCTTTGGTTGGTTTTCTGATCCAACGGGATCGGTTCCCCCTGCTCATTTACAGAGGGTCATGGCTTTTTCCTCTTTACTAGCTAGACGTTTGATTTTTTTTTTTTTAAGTGGAAGGCTGCTACTCCTCCGTCACATCACCACTGGATTAGGGACGTTATGCAGAAACCTTAGGATGGAAAAGATCAGATGTACCCTCAACGGTTCCATCAGTAGATTCCACAAAACCCTGGTACTCTCTAATAACTTATGTGAACAATTTACCTGGTCTGGAACTGGAACTGTGAATGATTACACCTGCCCTTGACTAATCCTGTAACAAGAGGTGCACTTGTTGTTTTTGTTGTTTAGTTTAGTTTTTGTTTTTCTCCTCTTGTCTGTTCCTGTCTGTCTATGACGAGTCTGTCACGTTGATTGTGGGTTTGATTTGTCTCTGCTTGTTGTCTCCGATCTGTTTGGTGTCTGAATTCTTTTTTTGTGACTATTTTGTAAAACAGAATACAACTGTTTTGTATAATTGGAAAATTACAAAGAAAGTGTTTAAATATGCTGAAGCAGATTATATGTGCATTATGTCATGTGTCCCTCTGCAGCTCCAGTAGCATCTGCACTAAGCGCTTGCTGCAGCCACCGCTCCGTAGTGTTTACAGGTGGACTGATGTGCAGCTTAGGAGTAGTGCTTGGGGCTTTTGCTCGTAACCTGACCGAACTCTACCTCACAGTGGGGGTCCTAAATGGTAAGTGCAGCAAACGCCCACCGTCTGCAGGGCGAGCTCGGAACGTGACACACAGAATATGCTTGTCACCCCTTGTTGCAGGTTTTGGCTACGCGCTAACCTGGACTCCCACCGTGACCATGCTCGGCTTGTACTTCGAGAAAAGGCGTCCGGTGGCAAATGCGGTGGCCAGCTCCGGAGAGTGCATTCTCACCTTTGTCCTCACACCTTTGTTCCAGCTGTTGATTGACAGCTTCTCCTGGAGGGGCGCCTTGCTGATCCTAGGGGGTCTGCAGCTTAACCTGTGTGTGTGCGGGATGCTGCTGAGGCCCCTAAAAGACACCAGAGATGCCACTCGCATCAGTGAGGTCAAATCAGAGGACGGAGACTTGTCTGTGGAATTTCTCCCCAAAGAGGACTTGGACCAGGTCAAGGCCAGCTGTCAAGCAGGAGTGAAGATCTCTGAGGACACTAGGACGTGTCCAGAAGACCCAGAGGTGAAAAATAATCTGACCAAAGACTCAAAAAGCAGGACTAAGAGGACTGAACTAAAGAACAAAATCCGTATCTATGTAGATTACACCCTCATCACAAATGCTCGGTTCATGGTCTACTCTATGTTTGGGGTCTTTGCTGCTCTGGGTTTCTTCGCCCCGGGTTTGTTCCTGGTTCCATATGCTCGCAGTAAAGGGATTGAGGAGTACCAGGCGGCCTCACTTATGTCCATCTCTGCAGCTTTTGACCTATTTGGAAGATTGTTCTTTGGCTGGGTGGCAAACATGAGGCTGGTGCAGACAGTAGGTTCAGTGCAATAACAAACCAGTGCATTTACAAGTACCTGTGTTGAGATAACCGCTGATGCGCCGTCTGTTTTTGTTCCTCCACCCCAACCAGGTGCAGCAACTGACCGCTACAGTAATTCTGCTCGGCTCTGTGTTGCTTCTCTGCCCACTGGCCATCTCGTTTCCGGAGCTGGCCGCTTTCAGCGCCGCGTATGGCCTGGTGTACGGCGCCACGGTCGCCATCCACATCACCGTGCTGGCTGAGGTTGTGGGAATCCAACAGCTCGGGAGCGCGCTGGGGTTTTTCATGCTCATACGCAGCAGCGGAGGTCTGCTCGGGCCGCCCATTGCCGGTGAGCAAGAGAAGAGTCAACCTGCTGTGAATATCAAAAAGAAATAGATTTTAGCTTTGTGTTTTTGCTGTAGGATTTCTTGTGATTCATTCCACTGTGGTAACAGGGAGACGGGAATACACAAGAAGCTGCTCCGAGTAGAATATTTTACAAGTCATTTACCTTTAACCTTTCAATTTGCAGAGCTTCAGTAAAATCTCAAGGTTACCTTGTCGCCCGGTCATTTCCTGTTCTTCCAGCACATTAAGTCTCGCACAATGGATGTACTTATACGCCATTCTGCATTGTATCCACAGCCCAGTGAGCCTCATTCAAACAAAATGAGATTTTGATACCTTCCTGACATGCGGCGCCACCCCTCAATTATTTATGGATTTCGTGGATTGTCCCACAGGATCGCAGATATTTATATTCAGAAAGCGAATGGGCAGGAATGTTAATGTCATGATGCTTTATGGCCGTGTTAATTTCACGGCTGATTGCTTCCAAAATCAGCTCTTTTTCTTGTTAAATGGAGTTTCTTTCCCCACTGACTTTTTATTCTGTCACATTGTCCTACAGAATGTCAGAACAGCTGTGATATTACAATGGCCGAGCAGCAGGGTGGAAAAATGGCGAAACGTTTTAGACATGGGGGGAGAAAAAAGTGAGTTTATATTAAACTTGTGTGACAGTTCAATAACTGATCACCAGGGAGCATTAAACACAGTCTACATACTGATATTGACCAACCTAACAGACAGCTGACTCATTTGCCAATAAATTAAGCTGTTTAGTGCAACAGTGGACAAAAGTTAGAAAACCCAAATATTACGATAAATATACAATAACTGGACCACTACAGGAGCCGTTTTCACCTCCACTTGGTTATGAGATCCATGATTAAAATTAAAAATATCAACCACAGCAGTTTTAAAGGGGAACTGCCATTTTTTACAACCTGTTCATTATTTCTGGCATAAAATACGATCATTTACTCATTTCCCATATAACGTTATTTGGAGTCGTTTGGAAGATATTTAGCTCCAGTGGAGTGCTGTGTATAACCATATAGTGGGAGTGACTGGGGCACCAAAACTCAGCCTCTAAATAACACATTATCTGCCATGAAACTTGTTCAGCGAGTGTTTAAACCTGATTTCTCAGCTTTTGACCCACATTTGCACAAAACTCTAAACAACGGCAGTAAACACAGACTTAAAAAAAAAAGCTTGACTTGGCAGTCAGGCAGAGACACCGCTGCCAGAAAGTGTCCTGCCGCTGAGCACATCCACCACTAAATCAGCTGGGGGAACCTCTCCAGCAGAGTGGAAAGCTAAACATATGCACATAATTGCAGTTTCGGATGGCCCATGTGATGGCATTTATGGATTTCAATGAAGACTGGGAATACGGCCAGGAATGAAAGACATTTGAGTTATTGAGGTGTGACAGATTTTTATTCTGTAAGTCCCAGAGAACTTGAACTTTCTCTTTGGCACAAGATCCTTTTTTTTTTTTTTTTGTCGCTCTTTGTCACTGATCTAATGCACTGGAAGAAGCTTGGATAACATAAACAGATTACTTTCATTCCCTCCTCGGCCCTTTGAATCTCTATTCCATTAGTCGCTGTTTAACAAGTGGCTGGACCACACGGAATAATTTAATTAAAGAAAATGCTAAAGGCTGAAACTGACCTCAAATAAAGTTAAATGCTAATTGAAGTGAAGCAGATACAAATATAGCCGGTGGTGTCCTATTTTTAACTGAGCGCGGTCCCTCTGACACAGAGGCTGCCCCTAACTTATTTACTCAGAGTACTTTTTAAGACCAGAGAGCTGATGGATGTTGAAGATGCATCAAAGCATTCTAATTATATTTCCTTCACGAGGAGGAAGGCTCTGGCATTACCGCCTTAGGATAAACTGCATCTTCGTGCAGTTCACTCTTCCTTAACAGCGCCTCTGTGTTTTGCCTCGACCGTGAATGATAACATAGTTGGGAGGTTGCAGGGTTTTGGCCGGCGTGGGGGCACTCAAGTCCGGGGGGGAACGTCGAACGGGAAAAACATTTTTGACTAACGCCTGTGCTTCCTTTCAGGATTCTTCATCGATAAGATGAGCGACTACGGGACGGGTTTCCTCATGGCCGGAGTGGCTCTCATCGTCTCTGCCTTGTTCCTGCTCATCCTCCATCAGATGAACCGAAAGGATCGGAGCCGCCAAAAAGCGCAACACGCACATGGACAAAACGGGACCCAGTCTTAGAGCTGAAGATGAGGCATGGAGGACAGGAAAAATGTCTGTGGTTGGTGAGTTTGAAAATGACGAAGAACAGAAGGCCGGGAAGAATCCAAATTCATGAAACAGACAATTATTTTTTCAAACAAACCATTGGTAAAGAACATTTTTTTCCAGGTTTTTTTGACTCACAAACTTGAAACCACCAATTGTCAATAAAGCAGATTTCCTAACTATGATAATAATACATTTCCCCCTGTTGATCTCCAATGGGGAAACTCTTCTGTGTTCATTATATATTTTAAGATGAAAAATAATATTCACACATATTAGCTTCTCCCTCCCCACTGCTATCAGTGCACAATGCCTTAAAGGGAAACTACTGTTTTTTCAACCTGGACCTTATTTCAGTCATAAAATACGGTTGTTTACTCACCCATATAACTGCAGAAGACATCATCCGGGGTCTGTAGGTCAATCTACAGACCCCAGATTATGATAACAGGTATCTCCGGACTCAGCAAGGAATAGCACTAGTCTATCATAACAAAATATTGGTGAAATTAACGAGTTTCGTGGCAGATAATGCGTCATTTAGAGGCTGCGTATCGGTGCCCCATCACTCCCATATGGATATATGTGGATCTAAATACCTCCCGAAGGACTACAAATGACACAAAATCTATATGGGTGAGTAAACGATCGTATTTTATGCGAGAAATAAGGTCCAGGTTGAAAAAACAGTAGTTCCCCATTAAGTAATAATACTGAGTACAAAGTGAATGCCCTTATATCTAGTAACTTATACACATTCAAATGAAATACCTGCAAATGCTGTTAAATTATCAGAAACATGACAATAAAAGACTATGTGGAGAAGACAATTCAAACAAAATCCTCCAGAGCTTTATGTTGTATTAAATTGAGCATTTACTTTTTTTTTTAATGAACATATTCTTCGTAATGTTGAACTGGATGAATGATGGTTTGTTAAAATGTGACTATGGCGCCCTCTAGTGAGAAGCTACTGGTATTGCATTTCCGACCTTCTGCAAGACTGAACTGTGTAAAAAACTGTAGATATATTCTGGTATCTAACCACGGTGAATATTTTATAGTAGTATAAACCATAAAAACTCATTGCAGTAAGATGCATCTGTTTTTGGCTGTGTGTAGCCGTGTGAAGCATGCTCTCTTTTTACTTTTTACTTGACTTAAAGAGTCCCAAAGCAACGTGAAATGCTGAAATAATTGCTGAATAACCGAAATCTTTTTAAGCTCTGCCCCAGCTTTGCAGTCTGAAACAAAATTGGAAAAGCCTCCTTTGTTTTCCTCCCCTGCTGCACAGACTTTCGTGTCCAACCATCAGGAAAACTAGCTTTCACAAGCCAAACCAACAAGAGGCACAAGATAAACATCTTCAACCTGGAATGGTGCAAATATACAGTAACGAGTATAAATAAACGGGTCACTCTCCATAGACCTGCAATAACAAACTCCAAAGTGACCCACACTGGAATCCCCCTCTCCACTAAACAGACACACACACACACACACACAGTCACACACAGAAAGAAAACTTGCCACAAAAAGAGAGCTGGTCACAAAATACCACAAGCCTTTGATCGGCCGGACAGGAACAAAGACATAATCCATGTTTCATGGAAGCTCTACATGAAAACCAAACATGAACATTCACACACACTCTCACAGGCCAACGGCTTGCAGTAGTTGACTGCCAAGAGAGCAGAGGGGCCACCTGAAATCTACCCTTATTTGATGCTAGTTTGAGCCTCTAATTACACGCCAGGCTTTGTTGAAATCATAAACTGTCTGTCCTGAATCTAAAACGGATTACATGTCTGACTGGGTAATAAACAAAACTCTTGAGAGGGGAGCAGCAGGATTATACTTTTTTTTGTATTTAGAGAAGATAAATGAAAGTTTCATTGCAGTCTGGCTTTGATTTGAGCATGGAGGCTAAATAGAGGAGGTAAGAAAAGGTAAAAGTTTTAGTTTTTATTTAATAAGCATTATGTTTCAGCAGTACTGATGTCATTTTTGTAATTAAGTCTAGAGAATTTAATTAGTATTGTGCTAAAAAAGGCTGCATCGATGATTACAAGCCCAAAAACATGAAAGACTCCCAGGTAGTCTGTCAACAGTACGTTGCCGTCACTCCACTCATTCCCTACAGTGTACAAAAAAGAAGTTGGGCTCTCTCTTTCTCTAAGGCATCTGCATTCTCACATTGGTTCGTTTTCACAACCTGTGCCAGAATAAAAGACATATTTTCCTGCAGAATCGCCTGTGCACGAAGTCATATGCAGAGTTTACTATTACCAGAGAGTGAGAGAGCTGCAGGTTGCATTGTGATTTATGTGTATTTTGACATTGGATGTTAACTTTTATATGCTGGCGTCTGGAGGAAATCTTGCTAAATCACTAGGCCTGGCTTGTGACTTAAAATCATACAAGTGCAGTCACTTAATCAGGTTCATATTAAGTGATGTTATTCTCGGTTTTCTAGGTTTAGGTATATCTGCTAGTGAGTAGCTGGTATCTTCACCATTTGTTTGATCTTTTATGTCTGCAGGTCAGCCATTTCATTTCATCAAATTAAATATGATTTATGTAACTGTAAAATGTGCCATACATTTTCATGCATCCCGTAACAAAATACTCTCAATTTAAGGCCTCGCTTTGTAGCTTGTGGACCACCAGAGGCCTTTAAATGTGCATGTAAATCTAGGGCGCTGAGATTACTTTGTCACACTAGCTGCAGTGTTTTTGTTTCTTCATACACCAGGGGCAAATATATTACAGGGAGGATATGAGGCAGTCTAAATCTGACCCTTACAATGTCAACTTCAATAAAGCGGAAAACACAGGAAGAGCTTTGAAGTCTAACGGGATTTACTGAGAAAAAAAAAAAAAAAAACATGCCTCCTGGTCATTTTAACCCCAAACTGAGACCCCTGGGCTCAAGGTCGCTATAGAAACAGCTGAAATAGTTTTGCCTTCTTCCCCGACCTTTCGGGGTCGCGCCGAGGAATGCGGCTCGGCTACCTGAGTTCAAAGTGTTCAGTAGCAGGATGAGGGACAGGGAGAGGCGAGAGGGGGAATAACTGTATGCGAAAGAGGAGAAAGCCGGGAAAGGAAAACACGAGGAGGGAAATTTAAGACTGAGCATCGAGCACAAGAGGCGGAGAAGAACAGATGGGGTGGGGAGAAAAAAAGGCAAGAGAAAGTGAAAAGAGTCAAAGAATGTGGAGAAAGAGAAGGAGAGTGACAGAAATGAGGCAATTACTGTATAGTCTGGAAACCCTCAGAGCAAGCTGAGAACAGTCAGACTTTATGTGCTGGTTAGAGCCATTAGAGGATAGAGGATAATGATTCAGGAATGAAATAGTTGCAAAGGGGAAGCAGTTGGGCACAGGCATGCCTCTAACCTCCCCGCTGATCAAAAGATACGAGGAAGATATGCTGATAACGAGAGCTGATTAATCCGGCTACGCAGTGGGTTAACTCTGTGAGGATAACTAGCGATCAGACGCCACCTCCACAAGTGACACACAAAAAGAGTCTGTTTTGGGAGCGTCCTGGGTGATTTTACCGAGAGCAATAACTCAAGCCAAGAAATGATACAATGCGTGCTGTGAAGTGAGCTATTGTTTCAAGTGGCTCGTCGTCCAAGGCCGAGAAACTATTCTGAGATTGTGCCGATTTACCCTTTAGTTTTCTGATTTTAAATCAGTCAAAGTCCCGTTTCGTCTATGGTAGGGGTACTGACTGGTCGACTTTACTGCTGTACCGTGACGCTTAGTCGCTGATTACACGACAATAACAACACGGACGAAGACAGCTGAGGAGCCCAGTGGGTCATAAAACTAGCAGCAGTTCATCAAGTGTGTGGAAATATTTCACTAAAGATGAAGCCCATTCTGCCATCAATCCTGAAACACAAGAAATACAACTGCAATGCACACGCTAACGCTAACGCGAGCAGAGGAACCGTCCAAATCCTCTGGACAGCAGTCAATTAACGACCTCACAGGGAGAGAAGGAGGCTGCACATCAACAACTTGAATTTTATTGTCTAAAAGTTATGAGACCTTTAGCTGCTATACAAGGAAAAGGCTTCAGAGAAATACATCATTATATTATCTTACAACGCGTTGTGAAGTACTATTAAGCGGTAATGGTGCCATTTTATAAAGGCTATACATATCTGCAGGGCACAGTATTGATGAGTGCATGTGTTTATGTTCAGTTCTGTCTCGTTCTATCAATTGACATTGTTTGGGTTTTTTTTCCATATTAGACTGACGGTGTTTTTGGTGCTGGCACTTGCACTGAAGCTGCTTCAGTGTGAGACAACGTGTATTCAGGTCATGAATATCGATCTCATTGTTGCAGAGCATTACTTACAATGTGCGATATTTTATCGTTTACAATATATCGTCAAAAACATTCCCCACGGTAAGAATATGTCATCCCGCGATAAAAACGATAAATTTCCACTGATGACGTATATATGTGCGCGACACGCTTGCAGCCCAACACGTGTGGAATATTGACAAATTGACAATATGGCGGAGCAGGTACGCCGGGCATCGAGGAGCTCGATCCTAGACGAGGCTCCACCGACATTATCTGGAACGGGTTTGGTTTTAAAAGTCTGATGCGGAGCAGCAATTTACAACATACAAGGTTTGCAAACAAATAGTGCATACAAAGGACAGTAACGCCACTACAACACAGCTCAAACCAGAATATGAAGAAAATGCGCAAGAAGCAGCGTCAACTTCATCCAAAGCCTCCGGTAAAGAACAACAACAAAAATAACTTGCCACAGTCAAAAGGATTAGGCTAAAATGGTGTTTATTTATCGTTATTTTTATCGTTACCGTGATAAATAGCAGAAATTATGATACATTTTTTAGTCCAACTCATCTCTACTTACAACTGTCTTTTATGTGTGACGACCTCCACTCAACTTTCACCACATATTAGTCGACTCTAAAACAGTCCGAAGTCGTTCAACCCCTAACTGACGATGCCGATTCACATAGCCTATACATATCCACAGCACACATTATTGAAAATCTCATGTGCTTTATTTTCAGTTCAACTCCTAGTCTATAGACGTGGACAGCTTAATGTCCTTTCATCTGCCGTACTTCCTTAATTTCTTCATCTTGCCCCCATCAACAAACTGCTGCCCCACTTTGACTCATCAGGGCCATTGTCATTGCTTGTCTCCACAAACTCTTCAAAAGGCATTTAAAGGAACATGGAGGCAACAGTGATTTTGAGATATATGATAAAACAGGCCCTGGTGAGTTATAATTGCATTTTTTGTTTATTTGCAGGGGTACATAATTATATATCATATAGTTACATAAGCAGCGAGGAAGGATTTCCATTTCTGTGCTGCACTCTCATAACGCGGAGTGGCCGGTGTCCTACTCTCCTTGTTATTTAATGGCCAAATAAATCATTTAACAGCGACAATGTAATCTTGTTTTTGTTTTGTGGTTTCGTGCGTCCATGTTGTGTGTGTGTGTCTTTTCTAAAACTGAAATTGCAAAGACTCAAACAGTGGATAAAGCTGCCGCCAAGTCAGAGATTTACGCGTTCGCTTTTGAACTCTATCAGACACACATTAAAACCAAATGCCAGGATGAAGCTAATGGTCTCTGAACTGTGTTAGTGTGGGACAGTAAAAGTGCACTTTTATTGCTGTTGATATACAGAACATCAAACGGAGGAAATTGGTTTAGACTAAACTGAGTCAGAGTGCTATAAAAACTTGTTCAAGAACTTTAGCAAAGTGTCTCCTCCCTCGCTTGGCGCAGCATCGCAGCATGAGATCACACAGAAGAAAAAAAAAACATAAAGCAGTATTACCTTTTAAATCCCTAGCTTCTATTGTGCTTGTGTGTTGAAACGTCCCAGTGTCCCATGCCATTCTGACTCCTGTTCAGATCCGGCAGCCTAGTTCGTATCGACCAATCGCAGCTGACCCCCCGACCCTTTAGGCTGACCTCCGACCCCAGCTGACAGCTCTGATCTGGAATGAGCGGCTTTGACAGGACTCTGCTCGGGGCTTCATCGCGCTCACGCAGCCCACCAGACTAGCTGACGATCATTAAAGTGACAAACGAAGTGATACGTGAGACGCTCGCTTGGTTAGCTTGTTCTTAGGCGTGTTATTGGCATAGCATTGTGGACGCCATTTCCTGTCTGTCTCTCAGTCCACTGTGTTTATCAGACAAGAGGTCCACCATCTTGATTCCGATGTCCATAGTGTCCTCACTATGGATTCTAATAGGGGGACATGAAGCCTTAATTAGATTTCCCGACTGAACACTTGTATCACTTTAAACTCCACAAACCAAAAAGATTTTAGGCACTGATATATACCGATCAGGCTTAATATTGATATTGTGTAGGTGCCTCCAAAACAGTTGTGACTCATCAGAGAATGGACATGGGTCTCCATGAGGGTGAATGATGTTAGTAGAGGGGCTTTGAGGGGAGGGGCCTCTGTGGATCATCCCACAGATACTTGATCAGTCTGGGATCTAGTGAATTTGGAGGCCAGGTCAACACCTTGTGCTGTTTTTCATGTTTTTTTCAGTTGTTGCTAAACTGTTTTTGTGTGTCAATACACACACATTGACACACATTGTGTGTCAAAATGAGGTGGGGGTGTCTGGTCTGGTCTAGGTGGGTGCTACATGTCTAAGTAACATCCACTTGAAAGAATGCCAGGTCCAGAAGTTTACCAGCAGAACATTGTATTGTCACAAGATGGTCAATGTTATTTACTGTTAGCGGTTTTAATGTTGTGGCTGATCGGTGCACGTATACACACACACACATATATATATATATATATATACACACATGGCCGTAGTGGTAGGTCGGTGTAGTGGTTAGTACTGACGCCTCACAGCAGCCCACCAGCTGGCTGCAGCTTTCCAGAGCAGAGTTTGCATGTTCACCCTGTGGCCAAAGACAAGCTTGTAAAGTTAATTTGTGATTCTTAATTGGCCCCAAGTGTGGATGTGAAGGGTTGTTAGTCTTTCTGTTTTCACACATGTTTTGTGGTATTAAACATGCATTAAGGCTATGGTGGGTCAGCTCACTGTCAAGATAAATGCACCTTGTCTATGCAAGACAGAAACAAGTACGTAGTGTTTTGATGGACACCCATGGGTGATGGTGTCTGATGGAGGGGGTGTTGGTTTACTTTCCGTGCCTCCTTCGTTAACGTCCTGCACCCAGTGCCAATCTCAGCCAGAAATCGGATGAATCACAGGCGAGTACACTTTCTGATTAATGTTAAAATAAATACATTGTACATCGCACCTTGTAAATGTTTTGCGTACACAGACAGAAACAGCAAAGTATAAACACAATAGGCGTGTATACACTTCTGTTTTACCCCACACGTTACATCCAGATGCACAGACCGGACGATATCATGACACACATGTCTCACATGCTGCTCTTTGGCTCGTGTAGAGTCATACTCGCTGTACTCGAGCAAACACTGTATCCGACCGAGGAGCTGCCCCGTCCGCCGAGCCAGCAGATCTGACTCTGGACGGCTACCAACTATTACACCATGAATCAGACTGGAATTAATTTTGACCATCGGAGAGTCACCCCCCTTCTCCCCCATCTGACAGATTTGCAGAAAGTTTATCCTGCAGGAGAGAGAGCTACAGTACATCTCCGGCTCCACAGAGAAAGGCTGTCAGATGAAAGGAATTTCTGTCTTATGAGACAGATTGTTCTTCTTCAGCAGACTTTGGTGCTCCTTCCCCTTTCTGACACATCTATTATTTGACAGTTAAGCTGAATCCAAGTTTCCGAACTAAATTAAACGCTCTGCCTTCGCTCCGCGTTCATATACCGTACATACCTCTGGGCTGTCTGCTGGCTGGACTGTTTCATCCTATTTCCTGTTCAGGAAATTGTTTACGTTATTTAATATTCATGTAAGCAATAAATGTCAGATTCAGAAAGGAGGCAGGATACGGATGGAGCGTATGAGAGCGCGTCTGGGAACATCAGCACATTGTCTACAACTGTAAACTGGGCGGTCGAATTCCTTTCCACTCCAGCATACCGGGCGAGCCGACAGTCTTACCCACAGTTTGGGCTCTGTAACTACAATTTCCTAGAAAATCTGCAGGCATTAAGCTGTGGTGTTCTTAAGAAAGGAGTACACAAATAAAAAGAATGAATGCAATGTAAGGCACACGTCCTGTTTTTAAAGTTTTGTAAGGATCTTATAAGAAATAGATCTTCTTTTTCATCTTGAACCTAAAACCACATGCATGCAGGGAATGTTGATTGTTGATTACTCTTGATTACGAGAGTAAAATTCTCAGGATTCATTTCTTAAACTGTGTTTTTCTGCCCTAAAATAAGCTACTAATACTAGCACTAAGAGCTAAATACATGAAGAATAAGCTAATCTAATTCATTCCCAGGCCAAGAAGCAGTTTATTGGAAAAATCCCATAAAAACATTTTCTTTTCTTTCATGATGTTAATGCCCATTCTGAATATACTATTTATAACAGAGCGCAGGTTAATAAAAGAGTTAATCATTACAGTCAACATTTAAGTTTCTATTTATGTATGGGCCTTTAAATGTGGGATTTTAAAATAAAAAAAGTAAAATTTAAAAAACCAAAATCTATATTTTTACAGGAATTATAAAATAATTGAATATTGAAATTGAAACTGCAATGAAATTATATACCAACCAACAACCATGTGCAAAATGTGCTAGTAACAGTAAAGCCCAGTGTCATCTCTTACAAACACATGAGGAGCTGCACTTTATCCTCTTGATCCACTTCTTTTCTTTTTTTGAACGAAATTAGTCATAAACCGTGTCAGTTCACTACATATTTTATCTCACAGTCACTTTAAGTCAGCGTCCTGTAAAAAATACGTTGTAAAATAAAATAAAATGCCAAAGTAATGTCTAGTAAAACTATTGTATTTTATATGTCCAGGATGTACCCCGTCTCTCGCCCAATGACGGCTGGGAATCCCAGCCTGGGATAGGCTCCAGTAGACCCCCGTGACCTTCCAGAGGAAAAAGTGGTTACAGAAATAAATGAATGAATGAATGAATGAATGAGTGAATTATTCTCATTGAACAGTGAGACGTTAAAAACACAATTGCACTAAATAATGACTGAAATTGTTAGTAGTGGAGTTAATAATGAGAAATAAGCAATTATTATTGGGATTTTTTTTGTTTCTGACACTTTTATATAATTAAACGTGCTGCAGGTTAAACTGACCCATAAACATTATTGATGTTCCTGAGAAACAAACACAACAGGAGGGTTAAAAGATCAAAAAACCTTGTGGAACTAACCATTGAGCACAGTCAGCCGACTTTCTACAGCTAAATAAAGAATTAACTGGTGACCTTTACTTTTACCCAACAGTTGTCCTTCTTTCCTCTATGCCCGTCTGAAATCAAGACCCCACTGTTGAGAGATTTTGTAGATTTGTAAACAACACAAGCACACCTACGCCGGTCCAACAATACAACTGAATATTCAGCCACTGACAGGTTCACTTCTGTGCCTTTCTCCCACGTTTTCATTCATCCGGTCACTTCCACTGCCCTCTCCCGCTATCTCTATGCCCCCATCCCTCCCGCTCCCCTTTCCGCGGTCTCCTTTTCTCTCATTCTTTCTCTTTACTCTGCCTTTTGTGTAAGTGAAGCCGGGGGCCTCCCAGTGACATGAGCCCTGCTCCTGTAAAACTAATAGTGACCGAGATTTGTGCGGGCTTAGCATTCTTTCTCCCTTTCAGCACAAGACGGGGAGGGGAACGGGGTGGGGTGGTGGGGAGGGGGTTAAGGTCTGGCTGTAAGGTGGGGAGGGTGAGACAGTGGGGTAGATGTCCTAGTTTGAGAGGGAGCAACTTGGGTGATATGTGAAAAAGGAAGACAAGCGAAGCACAAGATGGAGAGAAGAGACGGAGAGGCCCCCTTTTTCCCCCCGCCGAAACCCACCACATGCTTTCATTCTGTATGGGTCAATGCCAATGAAATTCCGCTGCATCCTCTCCAAACATATAACACAAACACAGGGGTGCACGCACTCACATAATTGCATACTCAGGTGTGTTCATGTATCCCATACAAATCACAAGGACTCGTGTCCCTGCTGGACAGTTAATAGTTAAAATGCATTCTTGAACTTTGAAGTATTTTCAAACCCCGTGCTTAGCGGAGGCACTTATTTTCCCTCCTCCAGCACGCTGCACGCGAGCAAAACCTGTAAAGGAGATCCGCGGAATATAAAAGATGTGGCTCTGACACAACTCTTGTCAGAATTACATAAAGATCACCAGATGTGCTGCAAGATGCAACGAGGGGGCAAGGGGGAGGTCTCGCACACATTGCCCTCTCTAATGCTTTCCCCTCCCTCCTTTCACCTCCCCTCCTTTCTCCCAGAGACATGTGCACTCACTGTGCCAGCAGACAGCTCCAGCTCTCAGCAACTGATGCACGGACAGTTGCCGTTTCCTTCCTTCCCCTGGTTTTTTCGCTCCCCTAGCTCTTCTCCTTCTTTTCGTTTCTTCCCTACACTGCCTCCATTCATCCCTATTCTGTACTTTCCCCCTGCCTCTCCTCTGCTCTGTCATTCTGCCCGGCACTTTTCTTCAGCCGGATATAAAGGCAGGTCCTGTTGGAGGGAGAGGGCTTGTGTAATCTCTGGCTGCACATGAGAGTCGTTGCTTCACTTGGAGTCAAAACGCAGCAGAGGATCTACAAAACCAAAAATCTGAACTCTGGGAATACGGGAGGAAGACGTCCCGAAAAGTAGGAGACGGGAGGGATTCGCCGCAGGAAATTGGAGTTAAGGTGCAGGACACACACCATGCCGGGCTCTTTGGTGCTGCTGCTGCTGTCTCTGTTGGTGCTGTCCACAGGAAGTGATGCCAGAAGAATCAGGAAAAGAGGACTCAACCATAAGGTGGGGCTGCAAACCTCACCTTTGACTTTCCAAGTCACGTGTCTGTTCTGTCTCTCTATCTGTCAGTCTCTATCTTATAGACGTTCGGTTTATCATTCAGAGTGGAAGTAGGTGAAAGCTCACAGCGCTGCAGCACAATGCAAGGTCTGTTACCCGAGAGGTGCTTCACACTGTCGGGGCAGTTTTGTGGCTGAGGTGAGAGGTGGCAGTGAAAATAAATAAAAGAGCAATACTTTGAAATTTTTGGAAATGCTCTTGCAGAGAGTTACACGGTTTAGTTCAGGAAATATGACGTAGCAGCTAGTTTGTTTGTGCCCACTGGTGACTAAAACACCAGCCTGCACCTCTAACTTAAGAATTAAAACCTAAACTGAATTATGATTTTTATTTGTGCAGTAAATTCTATAAGTTACACGCCAGACTCTTACAGCTGCAACTAGTTTCCTCCTGTTTCCGGACAACTTAAGCAATATGACAGCTAGCCTTGTAGTTAAACCCCGGAGATATGCAACGTATCATAGTATTTACTTGACTATATGTGACAGCTATTACCAGACCAGACCACCCTAAACTGTATTAATCAGACAATACAGACAGGCTTGTGCATTAACGCCTAATTATACCATAAAAGGCAGCGTCCTCGCAGAGATCTCTGTGTTATCGTCACACGTGCTTTTATTTTGAAGCATAACAAATCTACACAGACAGGCAAAAGTTTCTGAGTTTTGATCCGAAGCAGAAAGTGCAGCAGCTCGGAATAAGTCGCTGATTTCCATGTTTCCATGTGAGTAATTGTTGGACACATGTGTGATGTTCAGCGTTCGTGTGTGTGTGGTGGATTATTAGGGCAGGAACTGAGCTTGCAGACCAGGCCCCTGCTTGTTAACTCAGCTCAGTGTAGCTGATTGATCATTTCTAACAAGGGCTCAGTGTAGTGTGCTGCCTCCTCTCTCTCTTTCTCTTCTCCCATCCGCAGCTTTTCGTGCTCCAGCATTCTCACTTTCTGACTTCTTTTTGCCCTCACTGGCTCCCTTCCCCTCTCTCCTTTTCAGCCTGCGTGCTCCCCCCCCCCCCCCCCCCTTCCACCTAATAAAAAGTCACCCTTCCGCCCTCTCTCTGGCCTGCTCTCCCTTCTCCCTCACCCTTGTGCCTCTCTCATGAACACACCACCCTCCGTTTTCCTTTCCTTCTTTCGAAAGTGTCTCTCCCTTGCTCTCAGGATGGGCCGTCGTGCTGGACTCTGCTTCAAAGCCGCTGTAATTGGAACATGCTGAGACCGCGGTGCAGATGGAGTTTGCTTCTTTTCGCTGATCCTTTTCATCTCTGTATCTTTCAATCTTTTATTTTTTCGAAACCCCCGCATGCATGCATGCTCGTACACCATCGGCCTCATTCATAAGCCCAGAGCCTCGCAGAAAGACAAATTGTAGTCAATGAGAGTAGCACATACAGTAGACATTGCACTGTTGGATAGCCATCTATATATTTTTGCTTTTTCAGGGTTAGCCTAAAGTCCTTTTGTCTAAACTGTAAGGTTTTATGAAAATTGTGTCTGTGTGACCTCTGGGTGACAGAAAAAAAATGATGTATGGCGTGTAACGAGGGTCCTGAAGTAAGAATAGGTGCTAGAGTCAAGAAGTATGTTTTGTGGTAGATGGGAAAAACAGGTGGGATTGTTTAGGGAGCAGGGGCGAGAGAGTAAACGCACAAAAGTGACAGATTTGGTAAGAGAGACTTGAGTCTAGGGCATTTTGGAAGCAATTAAAATCAGCCAAAGCAAAGGAAAGAGCTAAAAACAAAAAGCTTTTATCACCAAAATACTAATTAACACATCTCAGCGACTCTGACCATGCAAGTCTGAAACTGTGTGATCCATGGAAATGTTTGTTTAGGATTGTGAGTGGAACGTGAGAACTGAATGTGTAGGATTTTCATCCACACTTATGCCAGAGATAAATCCCCCATGCATTCACACACACCAGATAGTTTAGTCTCATTCAGACATAACACAGTCTAACTCAGACATCTGCCGGGGCATGTCACTGCGCACAAACAGTGTCTGAAGCTGGCATCATAAATCCTTACAGTTACATTCATGTAACGTGATCGCTCCGACGGCACCTGGTATTACGACGGGGGCCCTGCAGGTGCTCAGAAACACGTCTTGTTTCTGGTCTAGCTGGCTATTTGAAATTGGCCTCGGGCTGCTGCACTAGGGGGAAAATGTGTTGCTTTTAAGTGATACTTGTGTAAGACAGGTTTAGTTTAAGTATTTTAATGGCAGTGGCTCAGAATGTCTTAAATTTAAACGCTTACATATGGAGTTACTGACACTCATGCATGACTGTTATGCTATGACGTTGGTGCATCTGTTTATGTTATGGTTTAGCGTAGTTCATTTCCAATTTTCAGGATGAGTCAATTCATCTTTGGGTAGAAAGCAAATATAAACTTTTGTTATTTAAGTTAATTCCAGTGATGCTTTAATGTACAAAGTTATCGTAGCTACCATATATAACCCGAGTCATTTTTATTTAACCCTCTCTGACGCATTTTACTTGACAAAACAAACATGATTTGAAAGTTATGAGACACGAGTGAATGGTACAAACTGTAGATTGGGCAAACACATTGTCCCATTAGCATCTGGGCTAAGATTAGCCTCATTAGCGAGCTCACTAGCTGAAGAATTTGGTGTTGCCTTTTAATTATCTTTATTTTACTGAACAAAGTTGTTCAGTACCATGTGTAAAAAACAAGTTTGTAGTTAGAAAACCAAGCAAATCTTTGTAAATTTTTTTATAACTAATGAGCGATAGCCGGTTGAATGAGTTAGCGGTTAGCTCAACAGCTACAGAAGTCCGTCTGCCGTGAAAATAGTCATCATGTCACCAGCCTTTAGGAAGCATATATTTTACAAAGATGCCTTTCTTATGCCCCAAACAAAACAAATGAATTATCAAGAATAGCCATCATCTCACAAGCAACCATTTTGGAATAATTTTTGTGCTACAACATTCCAGTCTGTAAATCTGAGATTACACCTTTATATAAATATGGGATCTGTCAGCCCGACCACTTAAACAGAAGTCGTGTGAACTGGTGTCTAGCAGGACTAATCCCGGTCAGATGATGCGAGCCTGCTGGTCGGTCAGCAGCACATTACTGGAGCAGATCCCTGCTCAGTGCAGCGTGTTCATGTATGTACAGGCCAAAAACATAAACTCATTTCCACATCCACTGCTGGCTACTTCTCTATCGTGCCCTCCCCGTTTAACCTCAGGCTACGACTATGAGTTACCAGATGATATCCCGAACTGTAATTAGCAGCAGTTACAGTCAGACTTGGTTGACCTCTGTGCCGTTGTGTTAACCAGACACCGGCTGCGTGTCCTCATGTCAGCGGTAAACACCACTGCTCTGTATGTCGATATTTCGAGGACTGCGTTTCCCAGCTGTGCATCTACCAGCTTTCCTGTCAGCACATCTTGCCATTATTCATTAAACTCCCATCTCTGACTGATTTACTGTCTGGCTGTTTGTCTCACAGCTTAGCCTGCTGTATCTCTGTGTATTTGTGTTTCTGTCTATCGTTCTGTCAAACTGACCTCTGGCGTAAAAACAGGAAATTAGCCTTGACAACCCAAAGGCTAACCAGATGCGTGCCGTGGGTTCCTTCATTTAGGAGACATGGGAGGTCTGGCAGGTTTAAGTTGACACTTGAATGAAAGAGCACAGTTTCTCATTGTTTGCTCACACCCTTGACGCTGTAATGTTGCGCTCGCGTTTATCTGAGAGGCTGGGTGTGTCTCTGGGTCTGAATGTGTGCGCCTGTTTGCTCGCGTCCGATTGCGCACAAAGGAAGCAGAAAATCTTAGTATCTGTCTGGGATCTGTGTGCGAAACAGCAAACTGTCTGATCTCGGTTCAGTTGTGGAGCCAGACTGGGTCTCCGGTGGCCTCTCCCCACAAACCACAGGACAAGAGCGTTCAAAAGAGGGATGGGCGAAAACGAACAAGAGCCCATAACATCAAACGTTACAGCCGGCATCACCCTCCTGCTTTTCAACGCTGACAATAAGGGGACATGGGAGGGACAAATCAAGGAGGAGAGGAGACATATTGTCAGAGAGAGGAGGAAAATATGCCCAGAGATAGACATGAACATCACACTGCAGACTGCTGGCAGCGTCTCTATGGGAGTGCAGCGCAGCAGACAGTAGCATAAACAAACAACGTGGAACATCAGAGAGATGTGTCCGGGATTATATGATAGAGCTCAGGATGCAGAGGATGGTGGCCCTCCTGGCGTATACAGCAGGATAAACACAGAGGCAAAGGAGGCAAGATAAGCCCAGAGAAGCAGTTAGAGGAAAAGGTGAATGACAGGCATGCACTGCAGGTAAAAGTACAGTAAGTCAGCATGTCAGCAAGTCTAAAGTACAAGGATCAGTGCTCCCCATATCAAGAAAGAAAGAATGAATGACTTCCGCAGCGTTCAGCTGTCGTGTGTACGAGCAAGATTCATTCAGACAAACACAGTCTCGTAAACAGGAAGGGCACATTTGAACTTTTATAGGAGAGGTTATCACTGGGAAGCGATCGGATGCAAGACAAGGGGAGAGAGTAGTAGTGGTTATGTAATTATCCAGTCAGATAAGACATTTTAGTTCTCATTCACAGATCTAACTGCACCAGGATATGATGCAAACAAGCTCTACGCGATGGTAGCAAGTGAAAGTTGTGCAGAAATGGAGGTAGTGATACTTTCTAATGTTTTAAAATGAGATTGGTGAGATTAGGATATCATTAGAAATACAGACACGCTCAAGAAGACATGTAGCTTCATGTATTCTGATAATCCAGTTGCTTTTAAAGTATTTTACAGCTTTTTATTTTTACTATGCATGCACAGACTCTTACACCGTAGTCTGACCTCCCCAGAAATATAACTACGCAGCAATGCAGACTGCAAGAGCTGATTGGTCAGCTTGGTAGTATTGTGTTTATTCTTTAGTGTTTCCAGCTGCTTCTCCATCGCGACAATTTTCAAATCGACTGATTGGAGGAAAGGTTAACTGAGGAGCTTTGGAGGTTCGGAGACAGAAACATTTGTTTGACTAGTCTTCAGACAAATTTCGGAAAAGGTTTCAGCCGCCGTTGCTGAATGTGAAGCAGGAAGTAGAAACAAAAATGAACCCAACTGGCAAAAAAGACAGAGTAGTTTTTGGGTGGGGTTTTTACAGAGCAGGCCAGACTGATGAGTGCACAAGCATAAATGTCTCACACCGGCGTAGGCTACGAGCGTGGGTTATAGCGTCTATGTCCCATAGTACCTTAAATGAGCCTTAAAGCCACAGATGTATTCATATCCACCACTGCAGTGCAGTCATTATAAAGCTTCCTCCCCTTGATGAGCCTACATTGTTTTATTTGTGGTCATGTCCTTTTATCTAGGTTTTGGTCTCCACCAACTCCTGAGAGGTTGGCTACTGGCTACTAGCTACTTTTGCCAGTCAGATATTTTCAGGAATGCATGAACCCAACTGAGTACAAAGAATAAAGGACTATTGACCTCAAACACTCATCTCACAACTGTAACTGCTCATGGTAAAATCTAGGTTTCCAGATACCTTTTAATCAAGCTGGGACTAAACCGCACATTATTCCCACCATTGTTCCATGGTGTAAATCCAGTCCCACTCCCCCCACCCCCCAAATAAACCATCCACCCACGGAGCTCGCAGCTGCCAGGATGAATTAATGTGTGTTTAAAGTGAGCACGCATGCAGTGTGTGTGATACCATCGTCAGTGCCAAACATTTGCTTTTGTTTTTCCGGTTGGTTTGGAGGAGCCGTGAATAAGCCTGCCAAATAAACAGCACCGTTTTAATGATAGTGTGCAGCCCACAAACCCATTACCTAATTACATATCTAGACAAAACCACCAATTTCTCTCTTTTGTTTGTCACAGAAATATTCTCGGCCTCTTTACAAAAGTCTCTGCAAAAGTTCTTGTGTTTATTAGAGCAGGTCAAAAATTGACACAAAACTTTTTCTTGTTATTTTCTCCTGCATTAGAAGTGATTTAAGCGTCGTTGCATTTGCGGCAGTAACAAGGAAGGTGTGGAGTGAAGTGGAAATGTGTTCGTATTGTAGCGCATAGAGTGTGTGAGAAAATATGAAAGTTAATGCTTAGCAGCGCTTCTTAGGATTTTGTCGTAACACTTTCCATGTGCAGACAACCCAAATCAATCAAAGGAACTCATAATGTGGCACAGGAAATCTGAAATTCGATATGAACCTTGTGAAATTCATAAATTCTGACATGTCTAAAAGCAAAAAATTAATAATGAGATGTGTCTTTGTAAAAAATGACCAAGCCACAACTGTGATTACTGTCGTCTCGCAAATGTTCTCAACAACGGTGGACAGAAGTGTGAATCTAGGTCTGCACTTTAGGTTGCCATGGCTGCTAAAGTGTGTCTTGGCACGACTCAGGCTCCTGTAGCCCAGTTTCTTCCTCTCAGACTCATCAGTGAAGTGTTTGTTCCCGCAGTGAATCACCTTCCCAATCCAGGTCAAGACGCTAAGAGATCAACCTTCAGTGTTTATGCTGCGGCTCAACTGATGCACTCGAAACTGCAGGTCACTGCTGCCATCAGGTGGCTGAAATGTGCCACACTGATCAGGCATAACATTATGACCACCTTGCTAATGTTGTGTAGGTCTCCTTTGCGCCTCCAAAACAGTTGGTGGACCTTCTGAGGGTGTCCTGTGGTGTCTGGAAACAGAATATTGTTAGTGGGGGCCTTTGGGTCCTATGGGTTGAGGGGAGATACTTGATCAGTTTGGGATCTGGTGAATTTGGAGGCCAGGTCAACACCTTGTGACGTTCTTCATGTTTATTGAGTTGTTCCTAAACCGTTTTTGTGTGTGTGTGTCTGTGTCATCCTGCAGGGGATGGCTGCTGCCATCAAGGAGTGTCATTGCTATGGGGCGGGGGTGCCTGGTCTGGTCTAGCTGGGTGCTACATGTCTGAGTAACATCCGCACCAATGAAAGCCAAAAGTTTCCCAGTAGAACATTGTTTTGTCACAAGATGTTCAATGTTATTTACTTCTCCTGTCAGTGGTTTTAATGTTGTGGCTGATTGGCGTATGTAATACCTGTAACGTCATGTGGATCTAGCTATGCCAAAGCTAAAATTTAAAATCTCCACTCATCAGCAGTATTACTGAGAGCAAGTCAAGTCACTGCATCTTCAGCAAATGCCTGCAAATAGACATAAAATCAAATAGATCTTGTGGCGGTGCATTGTTAAGGCCAACACACTGACCCAGTGAAAGACACTGACTAGGTGAATTAGAACAAAATGTTCAAGATGCATGCTAAAAATAGCCTGTTCGCTTTCTAATTTGACAGACTAAACCACTATGTAGATAGTTCAAAGCGCTGGTGTTCCAATTACAGCCCAACAAAGCCACTTGCATTGTATTTTATGCACTTAGCTGCAGTTTAACACAACATTTGTTCCAAAATTAGTCAGCTTATACGCCGTCTTCTCAGCTTGAAATCTTTAGAATTCAGGCTTTAGATTTTTAGCTTTTGCCAGCTTTTGAGAGAACCAGTGGACAAAGAACTGGCGTTGAAGGGTGGCCCTCGCCTGGACACAAACCACGTCCATGTCCACATTCATACCCTTTTTTTTTCTTTTTTTGACACTTTTTCTCGTTCTCTTTCAGGATTATGAGTACCCCGGCCACTCCCAGTCCACGCAGCACCAAAAGAACGACCGGTGTCCACCTCCTCCCCAGATGCTGCCAGAGCGAGCCTGCGAGGTGCCCGGCTGTCGCTCGGACTCGGAGTGCGAGCGCCACAAACGCTGCTGCTACAATGGCTGCATCTACGCCTGCCTGGAGTCTGTCCAGCCCCCACCAGGTCAGCAGAGATGTAGAAGTTAAAAAGCATAGAAATTAAGCACTGTTAATTAGTATTGCCATAGCTAAGTGTGTGTGTGTGTTCTGAGCAGTGCTGGACTGGCTTGTGCAGCCCAAGCCTCGGTGGTTGGGGGGCAACGGTTGGTTGCTAGATGGTCCCGAGGAGGTACTGCAAGGTGAGTACACATACTGGACATTTTTAGTGATCACACTGAATCTTAGTCTTCAAACAAAGAGCCTCAAAAATCCTCTAAATGTACTTTGCCCCATCTGTTATGTGTATACCAATCAGGTATAACATTATGACCACCTTCCTAAATATTGTGTAGGTCTCCCTAGTGCCTCCAAAGCAGTTGGGACTCATCAGAGAATGAACATGAGCCTTCTGAGGGTGTCCTGTGGCATCTAGAAACAGGATTTTGTTAGTAGGGGGCCTTTGGGTCCTATGGGTTCGGGGGAGGGGCCACTGTGGATCATCCCACAGATACTTGATCAGTTTGTGATCTAGTGAATTCGGAAGCCAGGTCAACACCTTGTGCTGTTCTTCATGTTTTTTTTTTTAGTTGTTCCTAAAGTGTTTTTTCAAGTGTGTGTTCCTGCATCCTACTGGGGATGGCTGCTGCCAGGGGCGTAGCACCAAATTCTGGGCCCTGTACACTCAGTGGGCCCCTATCCATGCCAGGCACGCAAGCAAAAAAAAACTTTCACGGGTCCTCTACCTACTCGGGCCCTGGGTAGTCAGGTCCCCTTTTCCCCCCACTTCCACGCCCATGGCTGCTGCCATCAAGGAGTGTCTTTGCCATGGGGGTGGGGGTATCTGGTCTGGTCTGGTCTAGGTCTGGGTACATGAGTCCAAATGTTTGCCAGTAGAACATTGTATTGTCACAAGATCGTCAATGTTATTTACGTCTCCTGTCAGTGGTTTTAATGTTGTGGCTGATTGGCGTATACTTGTATTTCATGGGCAATTAAAAATACTATAATGAAACGCTTTCACCATCTATAGTCTTGGTTTGTCTCTATTTAATGTGAATATTGAATTTGCAGTCATTGTCACTGAGACATGTCGGAAAATGTAGAAAGTCTGAAAATAAAATAAACATAAAATTACCACTGGTGTGACTTCTCCTAATGCCCAGCATGTTTTTTGCCCATTAGCTGAGGCCTGCAGTACAACTGAGGATGGAGACGAACCTCTCCACTGTCCCACAGGCTACGAGTGCCACATCATCAACCAAGGAAACCCTGCCGCTGGCATTCCTAATCGGGGACAGTGCATCAAGCAGCGAGGCAACTCTGGTACAGCCAGAAGACTACTCTTGACTTGCACATTTTCTTAATTTTCACAGCTTAGCTCCTCTACATCTGACCTAATAGAAGATGAGTTTGTGCTCTTCTTAAGCACCGTGGGGCGGAGGGCGGGACGGGGTGGGCCCGGGGGAGCACTGGACTGTGCCAGCAGCTGTCTTGAGTCTGGCCTGGTGTCTCTTGGCAGAGTACATGCTGTCCATTGCCAGGTTTCTTCTTTTAAATGGATCTATAAATACACAAACTGGAGTGACCTTGCACATCGGTCGACCGCCACATGACAAACTGATGATATGTGTTTGAAGCTGTTGGCAGTAATTTTAGACTAATGATTTAATGACGGTAACGTAATGGTTTTAGACCGTAGACATTTATCTTGCTGTCTTAAAGAAGCGCTCAGAGTCCAAATGTCAAAATGTGCTTAACAAGAATCCAGAAAGTTTCAAAAAAGGCAACTGGACTTTTTAGAGAATAATAATAATTAACTGTAATTTTATTTACAGATGGACGTGGCTTGAGGCACAAATACTTTAAGGACTACAAGGACTTCTTAGGTAAGTAGTGTAAGTGGACAGTGTAAGTGTAAATTACTTATTGCTATATAAAACTGAGAAGCATGGAGTTACAATGTTTGCCTTCCTTGATAGGTACCAGTTCTAACAATGCAGTCGGCTATGAAAAACATCATCACAAGCACCTGGGATAAAGTACGTTATCAGCCGCTTAAAGGGGAATTACCGTTTTTACCTGGACCTTTCTTGTTTCATAAAATACGATCGTTAACTCACCCATGCAACTTTGGTGTCATTTGGAATCGCTCGGAAGACATTTAGATCCAGCAGAGCGCAGCGTATATCCATATAATGGGAGTGACTGGGGCACCGAAACGCAGCCTCTAAATAACGCATTATCTGCTGCGAAACTTCTTCTTTTCCCCAATATTTTGTTGATACGCTAGTGCTATTCCCCATTGAGTCTGGAGTTATCTGTTACTTAGTCGCAGATGTGCACGTCCATCATAAACAAAGTCGCCATCCACAACTTCAGAATCGAAAAAATATTCAGCCATGTTGCAAAAAAAATAGAAGTAGCAAATTAAACAAGCCGAACATCGTGGATGCGCATGGCGCTCAGAGATGACATCATCTGGGTCAGAAGTTAGTAGGTCCCAGGTAACAAGTGATAACAGGTGACTCAACGGGGAATAGCACTAGCATATCATAACAAAATATTGGTGAAATGAGTTTCGTGGCAGATAATGCATTTAGAGGCTGCGTTTGGGTGCCCCATTCACTCCCACTATACGGATGTACACGGCGCTCCACTGGAGCTAAACATCGTCCAAACAACTCCAAATCACACAAGAGATATACAGTACGTGAGTAAACTATTGTATTTTATACCAGAAATAAGGTCCAGATTATAAAAAATGGCAGTACCCCTAGAATGTTTAAAAAAACAAACATCTGTACGTTCATTTGCAAAAAAATATAAAGTTTTTGTTATTATAATTATTATTATTTCTGCTCACAGATCAGCTTGTCCTCGCTACAGCCATAACACAACCTCAGACATCAGTCCAGTCCCGTTTGAGATCTGCTCACACCTGAACCAGGATCAGATCTGAACCTTTAGAACCACATCCACAGCTGCTACCTCCTCTTTCGCAAAGCCTCGTCTCTCGTCCTCCCAGGGAGGCGAACCTGATGCGCCTACAGCCAAAGAAATAAGTGCTTTTTTTTTTTAGTGTGTGTCTTGTCCCTTTTTCTGACGGACGGACGAGGGTGTCGGAGGTGAGGCAGAGGAACAGAGAGCAGGGTGTTCACCAAAGCTGTTTTTAACTCTCAAAGAACTAACGAGTTCATGCCATGTTTTGTTTTCATTTCTTTACCAATTTCTCTGCAGCTCATTCTGATTCTCTCTTAACCTTAAAGGGGGTCAGCAGAGAAAATCTAAACCATGTGTCCTTCTTACTCCTAAAAGGACTCTGGTTAAAATTCTTCCTCTGAAATGTGGAAAGTTTTTATGGACAAAAAGAAAAAAAAAATCCAGATGTAGTGGTTTACATCATTGAATCAAATCCAAATGGGGTTTAATATTTGAACTAATTACTAATTAAAAGACCACATGCGTGTGTGTGGATGTTTGTGAAGGATGTGAAACAGCTGTAGTTTTGTTCAGCTGACAGCCAGCTGACTGTGATTCCATCGTTATGCAAAGCAGAAGTAAAATTTATTCACAGTGCTTGTTTCTGTGAAAGAAGACCAACTTTAAAGCAAATGTATTGGAGTGTTTTATACGGAAAAGGCTGATTCAAATAAACCCCTGTACATATCATATCAGGAATTAATTGACCAGTTCAGTTTGACTCGTCAAGCATTTACTATGATTTTGTTTATATATGTGTGGGTCATCAAATTAGGATTTGACAACAAACTAAATAATGCACTCAGATCATTTACTTATCAGTGATAATCCCTGGTGCAGTACAATAATAATACAGCTCAGACAGGGACCTTGTACAGTGCAAATATTTAAAACTTTACTTTCTAATCTCTCTCTGTTGTCAACTCAAAAGGTGCTCTGGTTAAATTACTGCCTGGAATAACAGAACGATAAGCTGAAGGTGTGGAACAAGTTCTCTGGCTAAAGTGATGTCTGAATGTTGCTATCTGACTGGTGCTACATTGTTTATTCTAAATAAACAACATTATTGGAATCAGTACGGTGTCTTTTTTTTTTTTTTTACAAAGTCAAACGGTGTTGCAAAAATAGCATTACAAATCCAGAGCGTGTGAGGACTGCAAGAACTTCTTGGGTAAGTAGCGGCAGTAGATAGAAAAGTTGAATTATATGGATCTTTCACAACAAAGAAATTGTGCGGACTGTCTTTGTCATCTTTCAGTAGCAGAAGATGTGCAAAAAAACAACACTGAGCACTGTTTAAATTATCTAGATGATCTGGTGCAAGGTAAAAACGTCTTTTCAGGATATTCCCAATAAAATCCCCAATAACATCGTATCGTATCGTATCGTATCGTATCGTATCGTATCGTATCGTATCGTATCATAAAGTATCGTATGGTACACAAAATATGACTGTTGTGAAAATCATTTATAAAACTTTATATAAACACATAAAGAAATAAAATCCATGTAAAACTAAAAATATTTTCCAACATATCCTTAACTGCACACAATGTAAACTTTAACAACCAAGCGTTAGACATAATATCAAGAAGAGGAAACTTTTGGTCCAATGAATGAGTTGTTTTCAGTTCCACTGCAGATCCATGATGGCGCCGTGGGTGTACGCTTCGGTACTGTACTCTCGAGTACTTGTTGCTGTTTTACTTTGTGTTGTTTTTCTGTACAAGAGAGCAAATTTACCGGAGTCAGATTCCCTGTATGTGCACACATACTTGGCTGAAAAAGCCGATTCTGATTCTGAAAGCAGAGGGAAGCAATTAAGCGGTGCACCTGCAGCTAATTAGCCAATAATGGAAAGACGTTTTTAAGCCATGTATTGTTGTTGTTGTTTTTATATTGCACCTGCAGAGGCCTAGGCCCAACATGTTCCAAGAGATCTTTGTCAACATCCCAACTCCCCCTACTGGGAAGAGACATTCATACGTGAGATGTAGGACAAATTCATATCAGTCTACAGTAAAACACAAGAGACTATGGAGTAAGGTGAAGATTGTTGTTCTTAAAAGTCTTATTTCTGCTCTCATTTAATAAGGAAACTACAGTTATGTGTCACTTGAAGGACAGTGTATTAATATTCCCTGCATGACAAATACTTTGACTCAGACTCTGGTCGGTTTCAGGGTTTTTTTTATAATGACAGCTTTCAGTTGACTGTACGTCATCGAGAGATCTTAACTGAGCGAGACATTGTCTCCGTCTGTGCTGGGTGGCAGGTGTAGGCTTTCAGCACACTAACAGAAGTGTCCCCTTGGCCATTAGGAGAGCTCTGTTTGGACTTTTGGGGGATAAAGCAGAGTATTATTTCACAATACAGACACAAATCCCGCATTAAAAATTCATGCCGGGGGCCTATCTGTTACAGTTGTTTGACTGAGGGTTTTCTTGTCCTGTCTAGAGGCTTTTTAGACCCTTCTACCACATTTTTCGTCGTGTTTATAGGCCATCTCTTGTTTTTATAGACATATTTCAATGTATTTTTTACACAAAATAAAAGATGAAACATGAATTATTCTTTAAAAAGTATATATTTATTTATGCATTAACTTTATTTAATGTTTTAGAGGAGGAAATCATATTCTCATAACACTTTATTGCAGAAATTATGACTTAAATATGATGCGTTTGCTTAAATATGATGCGTTTGTTACTTAAAATGCTTGAATTATGTAAATGTTTTAATAACTTGGGGAAAAAAAATCTAAAGTGCCATAAAAACACTTGTACTTTTTTAAAATGTATAGCCCAATGTTTACACAGTGAATATGCATTTAATCATTACTTAGTTAGTATACTACAATACTATTATAATATACATTCAGTATATTATCTTATTGAAAGAATTTGTCTGAAACTTTGTAAAATATGAATAAAAAAACAAATACTTTTTCTTTTAAATTATAGAAATACACTACATCGGGCATAACATTATGACCACCTTGCTAATATTGTGCAGGTCTCCCTTGTGCCTCCAAAACGTTTGTGACTCATCAGAGAATGGAAACGGTCCTTCGGTGTGTGCCCTGTGGTGTCTGACAACACAGTGTTGTTAGTGGGGGGCCTTTGGGTCATAAGGGTTGAGGAGAGGGGCCTCTGTGGATCATCCTACAGATACTTGATCAGCTTGGGATCTAGTGAATTTGGTGGAATGGCCAACACCTTGTGCTATTCGACGTGTTTTTATGAGCTGTCCCTGCTGGGGATGGCTGCTGCCAGCAAGCAGTGTCATTGCTATGGGGTGGGGGTGCCTGGTCTGGTCTAGGTGGGTGCTACATGTCTAAGTAACATCCACATGAATGAATGCCAGGTCCAAAAGTGTCCTTGTACTTTCACAAGATGATCAATGTTATTTACTTCTCCTGTTTTTAATGTTGTGGCAGGTTGCTCCTCTAAAGCGTGACACGTTGATGGAAGAGACTGGGTGAATATGAATATGTACGTTATCAGGTATTTGTAATTTCAAAATAAAAGACCCGTTTTCAACATTTAACAGTTAAAACGTGGATATGCGTTTAGGTGCAAGAAGCCCTGTGAGCTACAGTAGGTAGGTAAACGTATAGCCCGGCGGGTGCCTTTCTGTCTCTCTGCGCCTTTGTCTCGTGCCGTCACGCGCGCGCACACACTCACGCACGCACGTGAGCACCTGCCTAAAAGCTGCGTCAGAAAAAAAAAAAAAAAAACTGAGAGGGGGAGAGAGAGAATCAAACAGTCTGTGAGCGTGGTGACCATAACAGGCTTTGTGTTTTTTGGATAAGCAGGCGGTGGTAGCTCCGTTTATTGTTCTTTTTTAAATTTTGTTTTGTTTTTTAATCACCAGTTTGGAGCATTATTAACTTTTGGGCATGTCAGCTTCGTACCTGCCACTTTGTTGATTATTTCACCATGAGCGTGCCGAACAAGTTTTCAGAAAAAAGGTTAGTGTGATATTTATTTATTTATTTTCAGAGGAAAACAATTAACATGTGCTCATGAGGTTTGCATTTAAAGAGTGTAGTTTAAGGTTAATGTAGGTTCGTTTGTGTATTAAATGTTTTAAAAATGTGTTGCTGTCCATAGCCTACCATTTGCATCTTCCATATTTACTCACTGTAGCATCTAATGTGCTGCATGTATTAAATATAAAACAAACAGAAGGTGTCAGTGTAGTTTCTGCTATAGGCTGCTCCACTAACGTGACAGCTGTGACTGTCTGTATAAGAGAAACGAGCTGACACATTAATGCCATCCAAAACACTGTGTTTTTATGTGCTTCTCTTTTTAGTCAGCCTCATGGGGGAACATTATGCCCTGTGTGAATGAGATTTATTTATGGTCCCCGAACCAAAAGCATCACCGAAGAACGGTTTCCATGCAGGTGCAGAGTGCCTCGTGTGAACTGATATTAAACGCTGATTTATTTATTTATTTGTTTGTGTGTTTGTTTCGTTTGCACAGAAAAGGCACCAAAATTAAGCTGGATAAGCTCTTAAAGGAGAGAAAATGCACCTTTCCACTTCTGATCAAGGTATGGAGACGCCATTTATCCGTTATTTCAGTTGTTTACCAAGTCTGAGCAATGTTTTTATTGTCAGCCCTGACAGGCTGAATTACTATAAGTTATGGTGGTTGCCATGTTTGTGTGGGGTGACGGTAAGGCCTCCAAGCAACCGAACACCCTGTGTTATTCTGCAGGCCATTAAATAAATGTTATTTGGGTGATTACGTGTACTCAGCAGAAGTGATTTATTAGGGAACATACCCTGCCTTGTAATGTTCCTGGCCTGCACCACAGAACCACCGGGGAGAGAGGTGCCCTGTTCGCATTGGTTCGAGCAAAACTGATCTAACCTGTGGCATTATTATAAGGCCACATACTGTACTATATCTGAGGTGTTCTCCTAGCATAACCCGTACCCCACCTCTTCTTCCTGGAAAGTTCCACAGCTTCCAGATATGCCCTGCTAGGACACATTCATGCAGCAGTGGACTGATTCACCTCCCTCCCTTCCTTCCTGAGTGGAGGGATTAGCGCGTTTCAAAGCCCCCCAGACCTCCCGCTCTGAGCTCCTGTAGGACACGTTTCTACTTACCGTTGATTAAACTTTTAATACAGTTTGGAGCTCTTTGCCATTAGTGGACAAACCAGTGGAGCACGAATGACTAAATCCCTTTGATGTGAAACACTCTGCAGAAGGTTACCCCTCAGGCTCTAAAGCTGCCTGAGCACATTCAAGCTCTAGGCATACAGAAGGAACTGTTTGGAGATGGAAATAGATTAATATAAAGGTGGAATTATGTGTACATACATGGGGAATGAGGAACATTAGATATAGATCTTGACTTTTATAAAACAAGCTCAAGCTCAGTCTCATGTGCAGCATCTTACAGAGCAGGGATGGCTGAAATCTTCAATGCTGAATCCAATCATGGCTCCTTTTTTTATGCTTTGATCATCCCTGCACTTGAAAAAAAGAAAAAAGTGAAAAAAGTGCCCCTCGCGTAGTTATTCTCATTAATTAGGAATAGCACTCCCCGCCGGTTGTTAAGCCAAAAGAGGCTGAAGTCAAGAACACAGGAAAATCTTTGAACGCTGGTGAGAAATTGGAAAGAGAGACGCATCTGAGTCATCATCTGAAGCTGCCAGAAGTGGACTCCCCGCCCGTGGTGTCAGTTCAAAAGATTTTTCTCACTTTCTAAGTTGGGGTATCAAGGCAAGGCATTTGCGTCATTACAAAATAAAGACGCAAGCAGCTGCTCTTAACAGATGCACAACAACCCTGCAAGATGTAAAACACAGTGAGGCTGTAGCAGGCGCTCAGGGTTTTCATGTTTGGTGCTTTTGCACAATATGACTCACTGCTGAGGTTCACTGTCGTCATTGAAGCCTTCTTTTTATATCTGAGAGTGTTTGCAGATACTGCACACTGCACACAATGAATATATTTCTACATTCATGGGCGTCTGACAAAATATTACACTAGGTAGGCAGTGACTTATTTAGAAACTTCGTGGGTCTTGAGAGTTGAATCTATCGAGTGGAAGTTTGCAGCTAGAGATGCAAATAAGGATTATTTTCATTATAAAGTGACAAAACAAGACGTTATGAAGTTAGTTTCCAGGGTTCAAAATGGAAAATTGTTTCATTCGGAGAAGCTGGACCCAGAAAAAATTTTTTTTTGTTGTTTTGTTGATGTATTTCCTTTCGGTCAAACTATGATTGAGACCTTATTTAAAACCTTTGTTATTTCCCCTGGTGTTAGATCATGACCTGTATTATCTTTTGTGAACTTCATGACCGGCTTTAGAGTATTATTTATCAGGGCGCACTCGTGCTGCTGGCCCAGCCATCACCCCCCCACAGACTGTGGATCAGGAGAGTGTTGCCCTATTATTCTGATGAACCCTGCCCCTGATAGGGTTTCTCACCACAGCTTTGTCCCATGTTGACACCGGACTCCCTGAATTAAAGCCGGTCATTTTGAGAGAGATAGATAGAGAGAGAGAGAGAGAGGGAGCGCTCACTTCTGCTGAATAACAGGCTGATATCGAGTCTCCTGACTGCAAAGTGGAGGCCTTAATAAACTAATCACCTCTTTACTCATTTCTACTTCTGTGTTCAGTCATGTGTCGTGCCCTTGTTCATGCACGCTTGCATGCATTCATGTGTGCAAACAGAAAGGCCTGTGGCTTGTTGTCAGAGCTCTCACATGGCCCCTACTTGTCAGCATGTGAATTTCCATGTTCCATTGGCATAAAAATAGTCCTAGTAGCATCCTCATCGCTGTGGATGACATAAGACTGCAAACACCTGGCCAGCATCTGGTCTCATACTGCCAGGTCTTGCATCCAGTCGTGCTACCGTGTCACAGCTGCAGGTCGTCATGGTGAGGAAGTGATGTGGTGCCACCCCACGAGGAAAGCCGGCCTGAGACGCTCCTCGAGTCCGATAAACATTCACTGAATCTACAAGGAATGCTGGGTAAACAGCCACCCAGGGAGTTTGGTTAATGAGTGCCTGGCTTGGTTGCATGAAGTGTCTGTTTTCCCTTTAACGGTGAGTCATGCAACAACACGGAGCTGCGGGGTATGCCAGCGTCCTCCCCCATCGCACCCTCCCCTCCCATCTCCATAGGCTCAGGAGCATTGTTGTGTAATCAGGCCTTGTGTGAAATATTGTTATATAAGAGGATGTTGTTGCTGTGTTTGGATCCCTTCATATAAGACTGTGCTATTTAAAGAATGAGAGCATGTCATGGCTGTTCTTTGAATGTTGGATTCATTTTGCAAATATTCCCTCCACATTAGCAATAAGTCAAGCTCGCCCTTCAACAACCCCACAGGTGTACTTTATGATATTTATATTTTATTTCAACAAGATGTGTTTTTGCTGCAGAGCCTGTCTTAACTAGATCTTCTTCATCTTCTCCTCCTTCTCTTATTCTTATTTAGACTTCTGCGTTAAGTCTAAGCTGTGGCGACAGCGTAGACCCCTAAGCAGACCATACGCAGACCCTTACGCCGTAGCCTGACGTGCACCTGCCCAGAAATGTAATTATACGCTGCGGGAACGCAAACCGCAAGAGCTGTGATTGGTCTGCTTGGTAGTAGCGCGTTTTTGCTTTCGTATTTCCAGCTGCTTCTCCATCTCTGCAATTTTCCTATTGATTGTTTTGGATAAATAAAGATGGAACACATCGAGGAAAGGTTAAATGAGGAGGTTCAGAGATACAAGTGTCTTTCAGCGAAAGTTTCAATCCTCATTGTTGAAAGTTAAGCGGGAAGTGGAAACAAAAATTAACCCGACGGGCAAAAAAACGAGACAGCGCCCACTAGCGTTCAGGTGGCATTGCATAAATGGATTGGTGTGGGATGCGTGCATACGTTATGGCGTCTAAGTCCTGCAGTATTTTAAGAGAGCCTTTATTCTTATTCTTGAATTCGTTTTCTCCTGCAGTCGTAAATTGAAATGAAAATTGTGACACATAATCCTGATCACGGTAATCAGGTTTAATCTTTAAGCCATGCCTGTGCTGGTCCCACAGGCCAGAGTGTGTCAGTATATACCTGCAGCATCATTTAAACGCCAGGTCAGTTGATTACGTCCAAGTCTGGGATGATAAGGCTTTTAGAGCCTGAGACAGGATGTCCTTTACAAACCTGCCCGCTGTTGTTTTGAGAACACTCGTGTTTTGGCACCCAGAGACATCGAGAAGTTTCCGGTCCTCATTTGTTCACATCTGTCACATCTTAAATCCTGCAATTTACACTAATTGCTACAGTTTGAAGGCAGAGTATTGCCTGTCTCAGTCTCGCTCTGACGCGGGGTCTTTTGTGTCCAGGTGGCGACAAAAGCGTATCACCGTGCACAAGTTTGTTGTGGGAGGTGACAGGAGACTTAGTACTCCAAAGGAGGGCTGACTGTGCTCACCTCTGTCCAAACTGTGGGACCAAGAAGACGAGCTGGAGCTTTTAAGAGGCTGGGATACAGGCTCACCAAAGCTGTTTTAGCTTAAATATAGAGAATGAAATGTGTCACCTAATGTTGTGCTGTCGAGAGGTTTTTGCCTAGAGGGGCAACATTAGAGCCATTTGTGTGACCTCTCGGCTGCCAGAGATGCCAGGCCATCATCACTCAAGCATGGCTCCATCCTCAGGTTCTCAGACGTGGTAGGGCAGAGTCTGGGGCATTCAGGTCAACACCCGCACCCCACAGGATCAGAGCTGAAGGGTTGCAGGCATACTGAACACCGAAACCTTTGACGCACGCCTTCTGATTATGCAAATATTACACTAGTCCTGCCTCAGGTGTCGCGCAAGACGGCAAATTGTTTCATTTGATCGGCTCTATTGAAATGACCGTGGTGTTTTTATGTCCAGCTGAGTCAGACATGGGGCCCTGGGTCAGGTCTAATTCCAAGGATGGGAAACAGCAGATCTTAGATGAAAGGATGATTAATGAGGTAAGGCTTATAACTCTATGGCAACTGCAAAGTGTGCACAACATATGGGCTACCACGTCTCGCTAGAAGTTGTTGTCTTGGCTTCCTTTCTGACTGTTAACCTGTTAAGTTTATTGAATCCTTTCAGTATCCTCACAGTATCTATAAGCTACATGTTTAATATTTTTGTGCTCGTGTTTATATATTTATGTCATGCACACAGAAAGCACACACACGGTTTAAAGATAATCGCTTCGCAAAAACTGAAAAGAACTCAACGCCTGCAGTGTCTGTTTCTAATGTGTTGTATTGATTTTGAGCAGTTTTCATTTAGATTTTCTAGTTGTGTGAAAGAGGTTTGGATGTTTGGTTTTAGGGCTCACTGACAGCAGGAGAATGTGAACCTTCGTAATAACCTTTGCGTTTTGTCTGCACTCTAGATTAGCCTCAAAAGTGAGGGCTTAATTTTTCAGGCCTTTACTTATAATGCTATCATGGTCTAATCATCTGCTAAACAAGGCCACAGCAAAAGACCTGTGACCCAGTTCTGGTGATTTCTTGTCTGGGTCTCTGTCTGATAGACAAGAGGGACAGGACGCTCTCGGGTGTCTGTTTGTGGTTATTATAGTACGTGAAATGATGAGTAATGTATTATAGAGCATGAGGGGATTATGTTCACTCTGTATGTAGGTGATCTGGACGGGCTGGTACAGTTGACACAGATGTGAAGTAATAGGTCAGTCTCCACCTCCATCATCCGGACATGTGGTTTTAAATGGTCTACACCGATCAGGCATAACATTATGACCACCTCCTAATATTGTGTAGGTCTCCCATGTGCCTCCAAAACAGATGGGACTCATCTGAGAATGGACATGGGTCTCCATGAGGGTGTCCTGTGGTGTCTGGAAACAGAATATTGTTAGTGGGGGGCCTTTGAGGGGAGGGGCCTCTGTGGAACATCCCACAGAAACTTGATCAGTTTGGGATCTAGTGAATTTGGAGGCCAGGTCAACACCTTGTGCTGTTCTTCATGTTTTTATTTAAAGCGTTTTTGTGTGTGTGTATGCGTCGGTCTGCATCCTGCTGCCATCAAGGAGCGTCACTGTTTCGGGGGGCTGGAGCCTATCCCAGCCGTCATTGGGAAAATAGGCCCAGGGGAGAACCCACGCAGACAGAGGGAGAACATGCAAACTCCATAACAATAAACTAGTTGCGAATAATATATGAAAAACCTTCTTTCATGTCTGTTGAGTAAACAGCTTCACTGCGAGATCTATTTTAGGAGCTCTTCTGCGGCTTCAGATCATCTCACAGGACCTCACGCATCATATTCGTGTCATTTAAGGTGATTATATTTATATTTAAATGACACGCAGATTATCTTTTGCCACACTGAGACACACATCAAACTCAGAAAATGCCCTTATTAATATCAATCGCTTTAAAATACAGTTAAATTTCTTGTTTTGTAGCTAGTTGTCAATTTTTTGCAGGTATTTATCATTAACTGAGCCGCTATGTTTATTTTCTAGCCACAGTACATGATGTTCCTACAGCACAGGGGCTATAACTGATTCATTAACCCATTAAGAGCTTGGCAGTGCTTTCCTACAATCAAACAATGTCTTTGTTACTATTGTTGGACAAGAGATGATTCAAGGAGCTTGTTTTCTTGCCTCACCCTCTTCACCCTGGCGGAGTGTCTCTCCACACGGCTAATAAGATTTGGCTTGCTTAATTTTCAGCTGCATCCACATCCATAATCTCTCTCTGTCTCTCTCATCCTCTCTCTTTCTCTCTCACACACACACACACACACAAATGCATAAAACACAATGCAGTACCTGTGATAGAGAATGAGGATAATCAGGCTAACGTTGGCAATTTGTTTTGATTGTAATAACTTCTGCAGTAAAAGCTTATCAGATCATCTATTAATACTCTGGCTACATGTGGGTTGTTCATGAGTTACCATTGTTACAGTAGCTTTGGATGAGTCAGTTGCCCCCGTGGAAATATCAACCCCTGCAAGGTTAAGACTCCACAGACGTTAGATGAGAACCTATTCATAGCAAAATATTTAGTTTTGCAATAAAAAAAATATATTAGTCATTCTTACATTTCGGTTGATTATGAGTGGTTAAAGGAATCTGAGCCTTTAAGCCTTGGTCCACTGAATTTACATTCATAGATAGCAGCTGAAATAGAGACTAAACAAATATTACCACAACAGTTTGTCAGTCTACACTTATTTACAGAGCAATTTCAAGCACCATTAACATGTAATATGTAAGTCACAATTAAGCCTATAATCGCCCGTGTGTCTGTGAGCGTGTCTAAGTATATATGTGCTTGTGTCAACTTGTGAACCTGACCCATATTTCACATGGCGGCGTGCTGTCACGCACGCTGTCAAGCCGGCTGTGCGTCTAAAACTGCAGATGCCCCGGTCCACCTGCCGGTCAGGTCAAACTACCCGCAGCCCTCCCATGCCAAAATTTCAGGGGACACTAACACTGTCTGTTTTGGCCAGCAGCTCGGCTCACTTCAATTTGCCTCGTCTGGCACCTGGCAGCAATTAGCCAAGGACCCAACAGAATGTAAGGCACCAGATTATGGAGCCATCAGAGGAGGTAATTCGGTCTCATCTGGCCCGCTGTAGCCAGTCCAACCACCTGCTGTTAACTCTATCCAGATCTGGCTGGATGGTTTAAACACATGGAAGAGGTGTGGCCCGGGGGAAGAGCGACAGCCTGTCAAAAGATACCTATAACTGTGTTTGTGTGAATTAAATATTATAAGAGAAATACTTAAAGACGCAGTAAGTAGTTCAGAGAAGAGATACAGCAGCTACTGTACCGCTGTGTCAAAACTGGCTGACTGTGCCGTAATGGAATACAGTACCACGGTGCTACAGGAATAGCAACATTTTCCTGTCACCAAAACACAGTGATTTACAGATTTTATTTTTGGCTGAGGGATGGACCTTAAGTAAGAAAGACAAACATGCGCTCGTTGAGAGTGTGTCCTCAATAAAAACAACGGTTAAAATGGAAATTTGACACTGAAACCTACTTAATAGCTCGAAGTTAAATAAGAGGATGGCACTTAATTATATTCCAGTCAATCTCTAGCAAACAAAAATGCATAATGACGTCAACTGAGGTGAGTAAAACTCTTTCTTCTCCCATGGCCTGCAGCATAACGCTCACAGCCAGCCTCGGTGGCCTGTCCTGCTGTGGACTGTGCAGCTCTCTACTGCTGTGTGCTGCAGGCAGGAGGCCAGGGCTGGGGTCGAGTAAACTATTTGTCAGCAAAAGTGTAGGATCCCACAGGGGTTTGTGTGGCAGCAGGTGGAGACGGGTAGAAGAGAGGGAGGAGCAGATAAGGAGAAGCAGGTGGGGAATATGACATCCCCGCTGGCTTTGTCTCCAGGATACAGTGGCAAGCGAGAAGGAAAGTTGCGGGCGTCCGTTGGACCACATGGGAGGCCCATTAGAGCTCTACCTCCTCCCCGTCTCACTTCCTCAAACCCCATGAAGAGCCCACCTGGGAGGATGATGGGACATGTATCCACAGTACCTTTCTCTCCTCGCCTGTCTAGTCCCACCCCGCCCCCCTACCCTGCACTCCCAGAGGCCCCTTTTACAGGAAGCTAAGTGCCAGGCCCCTACTGCTTTGTCTCCGGATCAGGATGGGTCCCTAGTTGAGTCCCATCCACACGTCACTGGCAGAGGCGAAGGCAGAGAGCACTCCCTCGCCGATTATAGCAACACCACAAAGCAACTGAATCCTCTCATTGTCTCTCTACTCTGTCTGTATCCCGGAGCAGAGAAAAACAGTTTGCGGAAACCTGACAGAGAAGAAAACACAGGGGCACTGAGGTCCACAAACAACCGGAACGTAACCTTATATGAATAAATGACGCAGCGAAGCCAAGACTAGAGTAGAGTGGAGAGCTGTGAAGAATCACGGGAAGTTCTGTGTTAAGAATCAGGATTTATACACAAGAAGCTCACGGAAACTGAATGCAAAAAAAAAAGAAAAAAGAGAAGTTCATGGTTCACCCAGAAGGATTATATTACAGCAAATGGATTCAATAAGCAGCATCCTGACTTTCTAAACTAGAAACCAGAGGAAGTGCAGGCCGGGCTCTGTCGTCATCTTGTCTCTGATCTGCTGAGTAACTACCTCTATGTCTGGCTGGAAGTGATGTCTGGCGGTTGAGGTGGGCTTCAGGGTGCGGTTTTGGCAACATGGAGGAGATGTGCTATGTGGGAAGACGGGACCTCACCTGCCTGCTGTGGTCTTAGCCTCCTCCAGGGCTGCTGCTGCTGGGGCAGGAACAGGAGGGTCCAACCGGAGGTATGTTTAAAGGCCAACACAGCCCTGTGTACTGTGCTGTACACGCCCACGCTTATCATTTATCCTTGTTTGGTCCTTTATTTTCTTGTTCTGAGCACTTAAATGTTTATTTTTAGATTCACTTACTGGTACACGGTCCTCGTTTAAACTGTAATTCTTTGTTTCATGAAGGCTTGGTTGTCATGGTGAGATATACTTTATTGTTTTGCTCCGTCTGCTCTCTAATGCGTCGTCTAATTCACCATCACCGGGGCGACAAAATGCACACAACACAGAGTCTCTCCCAGGTGAACTGTGGCATGGTTTACCGTTACAGTTTAACAGGCAGGCTTGTTGTTGTTTCGCATCGTTTCCAGACGCTTGGCTTTTACTTTTCGATATAAGAGCGGTAACTCATCTAGCTTATGTTTTCCCATGCGAAAACAAATGTACAGTGAGTTGTAACTTAGATTGTATTAGATGAACGCCTCCTACTGTAGCCTGTGTCTGTATTGATCAAGTTTAAATGAGCCCATTAACTTCTAAGAGAACCGTGTGTTCCCCATCTCCATCGTGTTCTGTCTGTGTTCTCCTGAAAGGTCGCTCCACCAGCTGAGGCCAAGTACATTCAGTTCTCCAAGGTTTCTAGCAGCAACTGTTTGATCGCTCCCTACAAAGAGTGCTTTATGATTAAGCTTTACTTTAGTTTCATTGCCGACCCATAAAATGCAAAAGCAGGCAAGAGGAATGAGGGAATAGATTACGGGGAGAGTGTCATAAGGAGGGCAGGAGCAGCTTCCCCAATAGCTGCTCATCCCCAGAGATGAAGCTGATTACTAAAGTGGCAACCGCTGTTGCATAATAGCTGCAGTCTTATCATAGTCATCTCTTGTACTTCTGGGATAATCATCACATGGAGCATCTGACTTGTGTCCCCCCCTTTGCAGTGGGGGTTAGTCATTTTAAAAATGTCCTCTCCCTGCATCTGCATCATGAGGACAACGGCATGGTGTTAATGCTGGTATCTTGTTACAGTGAAGTATATGATGGGATTTCATATTACCACTGTTGCCGGGGGGAAAACTTGCAAGCGTTTTGCAGAGGTTCAACTGAAGTTTGCACGCTCCTGTGTCCTGGTTTTATAGAGTTTAAGGATAAATGTTTGTTGGATCATAAAGCTGAACCCTCAGTCAATGTTTTAGCACTTTTAATTTTGAACTTAAATGGCATTTACCTTATAATAAACAAGCTATTTATTATCACCCAGTAGCTCATTATCTAGAGAAAGGCACCCATGTTCTACAAAAACCGTAAAGGTGATCATGTGAATAGTTTATGGTGCAGCCGCGTTTAAAATAATTATAAGACATTTTCTTTAAGTGATCCACCTCTTCGGGGTCGTTGCATCGAATTGAACGAGGATAGGATTGGATGAGACGACTGGATTCGCCATTGGCAGAGCAGAGCCGCCCCGAATCTCGTTTTGAGATAGTCAACATAACATTTACTGTATTTTAGGTGCGCTCAAGCAGTGTGTGGCGTTTACGGACGTGCGTGCGTCGGCGTAGGGAGCCCTCTCTGTACAGCGTCGGCGTTGGCCAGAGCATCAGTCTCACAGCATGCTGTAGGTGGACGACAGCTAACGGATAAAAAAACAAATCTATATCGGGACTGCCCCAGCTGTCAGCGGCAGAAACCTGAACAGGTGGCTCCTTCGGTATCGGCTTCAAGGCGCAGAGACCCTCAACAGCTTGTCTCCCTCGCTAATCTCCTCTGACGACAGCGCATTTACCCTGCGCGCGTAAAACCGGGAGCTCGGCTGCTTTGGGCCGGGGGGGATCTGATCAGTCATCGGGATTTTACTCATCAGTGTCGAGTCAGTGCTCATCACGAAGTTGCGCTCGCGGGAAAGTGTGTTTTGGTTTTGAGGCTGCACTGACAAGAGTTGGATATAATGAGTCTTTCTTGGATTTTATAATTTCTCCCGTGTGTTTGGATTGTCAAGATCGACAGTGATAGCACAGCATGTTGCCAGAAATAAATAACAAGGTGAGGCACTGTTGTTGGATCACTGGTTGACTGCGATAAAAATACAATTTAATATGCTTAATGTGTAATTTAACTTATTATAGCAACTTTAAACATTTCAGAAGAGATGTAGGATTTTCTTATAATTGCAGAGTTAATGTGGTTATCTAATATAAGTATGTTTTACATAGTTATAGAGTATAGAGTATATAGACTATTTTAATATCTCTGTATTGTGTCATAATTATGCATAATTCAGGAACTTCCCTTGAAATAAGAGTTAGTTTTGCCCAGATACAGGGCTAACGTCCAGGCTGATTCCATTTTGGGAGAAACCTTTAACAGTTATGTGTTACACAATGGTAAATAAAGCAAATCCACCCTTCATTGTATGTTCAAACTATGTGTGTGCCCATTCATGCCAAGAATGTTTAGTTATTCTAACTTTGGAATAATCTGCATTTCTCCTCCACAAGTTATCCCACTCGAACGCTTATTCTGTGGTCCACCCCCTTTCTCTTGTCCGCATGCCAAGTTATGATGAAAAATCTGATCCATTTCTATTTCAGTCGTTGTTTAGCCCTCTTATTTCAGTGTTTGTTGTGCTGACAGTTTCTGTAAGTCTATATGCGTTCTGGTGTATTTTTCACACCTTACATGGAAACTAATATAAATTTAACCGTCGCTGATTTTGGAACTTAAAAGGAGTTTCAGTGCTTTTCTTGTTGTTGTTTTATCGCTGATTGTTTTTCCACTTACCCCATGGACGAACGCTTATTTTGATCACATTGACCAGTTGTTACTTTACAAGAGTCGCCCCCTGTGTTAACTTCAAGGTGCCAGCAAGAAAAGGCCTGTGACGAGAGCTGAAAACGGCGCAATAGCATGATTAAACATTGAAAAATGACTGTATCTGACATGTGATAGTGTTGAGCGAGCACCGTTTTACAGTTTGTTGATGTTTGCCCTCAGTTACTGATGGTTTTATAGCTTTGGTTTGACCCTTTGCCCAGCTGACCCTGCTGGAGGACATTAACGAGCCATGGCTGCTCCCACGTACCTGCTGGGATGATCCTGCCTCCAGCAAAGACCTCGGGCCACATGGGTATAGTTCTCACTGGGCACAGGTTTTGGTTCCTTGTCTTTAGCTGTGTTTGTTTCGATATGTAACTTTAACCTGTTGGCATTGAGAGAGAATGCACTCCTCCACAAATGCTTTGGATGTAAACGATGCACAGGATGGACAATTTAAAGCGTCATACAATGAAATTTCATCCAAGTCTGAGCTTGAGGCATTTAACAGTATATCAACCACTGTGTGAAATACAAAAATCTGCCAGGTTACATCTCTATACCTGGATTTAACTGCTATCAAAACTTACTCCGTATTGCTTAAGCATTTGTCAGAGTGGAATAAATGTCATGTCATGATGTCACCTGGTTTCCAGTGGCTCTTTGCTCATTAGCCAGGCTTACAGCAGACCTCTCTACAGGTGATGTTTTAGAAGCCAGGCTGTCACAGTGACCTACATGACTCCAGCTGTCAGTCACAATGCTCCTGAGATTTTATTTTCAGTGTAAAGGAAGAAGACTGGGACCTGACCTGTTGCTTTTGCTTCTGAGTCCGCACAGAAGCTTCAGATTATGATTTGGAAGCTGTTTCCTATCTGGCACCTGTAAACATCACCCCAATCTCACCCTCCTTCTGTATACACCAGCCTGCTAGAGTAAGTTTAGCACATATCCTCAAATGAGGCTAAGCTTTATTTCCCCCATATGGTGTCGCCCGTCTCAGTCGCACGCTCACCTGCTGATTAATCAAGCACGTGTAAGCTGGCTTGGGTGCTGGAGAGAATCATGCAGGATCATTCTAAGCGCGCGCCGCACCGTTATTTTTTTAGAGCGTCCGTAAATCTGTTGTTTCTTCTTCTCAGCGTTTATTGCTTCCCTTTAACACGTTCAGTCAAATGGCTCTCCAGTGTGCACAAGCTCGGAGGCCCGTGTAGGCACCAACCGCCTAGCACATGAGACTGCATGCGGGCACACACCTGCACAAAGTAGCAGGTACACAGAGTACTAGAAAGGGATAGGATCACTGTTGCTGGGTTTTGGGGGAAGTAATCTATTTTAGGATCATAGTGCATTATTTTCTCTAGTCTGGTGTCAAGCTGTCCGGTGGCTATGTGATTCTGATGACTAGAGATGAGGCCAGCATGAACATAAGAAGTTGTTCCATTATCGTTTTACTCGACTGCTTTAATCTGTTTCCCAAACCTGACTAAGAGATGTTTTTATAACACATCACGCTATAAAAAGCCGTTTTATTTCCAGCCAGTTGGATAGAATTTTTTTTTTCTTGTGTTTTATGAATTGCTCTCATTATATCCCACAGACATCACGGCCCGAGGCCTTCCCTCACCCTCACAGACACCCCACGGATGGCAGCCGTATTGGAACAAGTCGACCCTGCTCACAGGTGAGCACCTCTCCTCTGCAAAATGCTGCAGCAAATTACCCAAAACATATTATGACGACAGTGACATCTTTTCCTCATTGTGTTTAAATCGCGCTCCTCCTTTTTTGTTTTGCACATATGACCTCATCTCTTGTTCAAATTAAAAGGCTTAGGCATCACAGAGAATTATTCTTATTATTGATAGCAGCTCTTTTTTGTATGAGTGCCTACTTGAAGCATGTTCACCACGCTCTCTATAGTTCACGTCATTTGTGCCGACCTTAGACAAGCATGAATGGTCCGTTGCACATCTGTGCGCGGATATGTGGTTACGTGGTGTAACGCATCACAGGTTTCCAATGATACAAGAGCATCTTATTCAAGCAGCATGCCCCCTGGATATGTACAGGCACGTAACTGTGTTTACTTCCTTTGCCTGTTGTGGCAGGTGCTTGTGACTATATTTAGCCCTATCTCTATGCGTCATAACCAAGTTGGCAGATCCTGCAGCGCCCCGTAACATGTGAGATCGAGCATCGGAAAAATCTACTGTAAAGATGGAAAATATTCAGAAAGGATGTCCCATCTTAACATCGGTGAAGGGTGCGACAAGCAAACTGGGTGTGGGGAAAGTTTTCTGCAGAACTGCAGCTCAAGAAATGAAAACATGATTTAAACAAACTCTGTAGTACCTGTCTTGTCTCAGATTCACTTCTCTGGGATATCTTATATTTTGAAACGGTCTTGTCAAAGAGGACAGAGGTCTAATTTTGCCCATCATTGCCAGGGCTCCGGCCTTCGTAAGCCTGCGACACATGTAATCATGTTCTCACAGCAATCAGGGTGGCAGCTAGAGAAAAGCAGGTTGCTGCACTTAACCTCCCCCACAAAGCCGCCACAGACAGATTCTGTCAAGATCCAGCCGCATGGGGCTTTGTCCCCGTTTCACTCGCACCCTGATCAGTAATTCCAGCCGCTACCTGCTGGAGGTCTTGGTCACTTTAGCCTCCACGAAACGAGAAGTGCATGTCGGGAGGTAGATAGGTGGGAACACACAGACCAAAACTGACAAGTTGCAGCCACGATACAAACACATACTCATAAAAAACTGTTTGTAACAGGCTTGTACTATCAAAAATAATGGAATAATACTGAAATGCAAAGTGTGCACACTGGAAAGGATTTTAAAAGTCTCTTATTTGTGGAAGCTGTATTTTAAGTTGTATTTTAGTATTTATTATCAGACGCAGTATATAAATGTCAGTGTTCCTAATTTTGTGACAGGTAAGAAACACATTTAAAACATTTTCTCTGCTTTACAGAAGTTTGGCTCCGGTGTAGGGACCCTGCCTCAGCTTGAGCCACCGGTGGTCCAAGTGGTGGTCAGCAATGCCAAAAACCAGCACCAGCAGTCGGACAGCATCCTGCCCCAAATTGCCAACAAAGGAGGTCAAAATAACTATCAGACACACACGGTAAGACTCTCAAACCTTTGCACAGTAATGTGTGATAAGCTAGTTTGTCTAATTCAAAACTGAAACCTCTGTGTGTGTTATTCAACAGGATGAGAGGCCGAAGCCCACCCAGCCGTTCAGCATGCGGTTCGGTGCGGCTATGGATAAAGTGTCAGGGTCCCGTAACGGCAAGATTTTCAGCAACAAGGTGGAGAAGGAGAAAATGTTTGAGGGACAAAGATTACCCATGTCACCTATCGGTATGTTATTATTAATCAGAGACTGCTGTGGGTGTTTTAACACAAACAACTATGTAATATTTTTTAATTCCCCTTGTAGAATGAAAATAGCATGCTGGCAGTGGAAGACGGTTATTCACAATCCTCTGCACTTGGCAGAGGTGTTACAGTATCAAACTGACTCATCTTCTCCTCCTCCTCCTCCTCCTCCTCTTCTGACTTTCTGTTGCAGAGGCATTAAATAACTTCCAGGAGCGGCTCACGGAGTTTGAGCAGGAGGAGATTATGGACTACTCGGAGGTCTGGTTCCTGGGCGCGGGCTCCCAGAAGATCGAGGGTTCCCAGGGAGCGCCGCAGAACTCTGGATACGATGACGAGCATGGGAGCTACATCAGGGTAAGGTTTATAGATGAGACATTAAAGGTTGACATCAGTAGATTTTTCAGGGTTTGGGATATTATACGGCACACTATCAAGGACTATTTTACACCAGAAACTCAGTGTCAGCTGCTAGTTTCAGTTGACAAACACAGAAATATTTATTCATTCATTCATTTTCTGTAAGCGCTTGTCCTTTGGAGGGTCATAAGGGGGCTGGAGCCTATTGGGCAAGTGGCGGGGTGCATTCTGGGCAGGGCTAAAACAGAGAGACAACCATTCACACTCATACCTATGGATAATTTAGAAGCACCAGTTGACCTAACGAGCATGTCTTTGGACGGTGTAGCCACAGAGAACCCAGACAGACAAAGGGAGAACATGCAAACTCCACACAGAAAGGCCTTAGTCCGATGGGTTTGTACCCAGAACTCTCTTTAAATGAATTATATTTGCAGAAATTTGCAAAACATGATGAGATTACAAAGAACGCTGCATGATTTTTTTTCCTTTCCGTATTAAAACTTGAAAAGAGAAGCAGATTGTTGACCTTACACAGTAATTTAGCAAGCTTTGCTATTAAAACTGAAGTCTAACACATGTATTGAAAAAATCAGAACACGTAAGTGGTCAACACTGATTGTCAGATAATTTCCCTCATGTGCTCAAAGCTTCCTCAGAGGCTTCTTGTTTCCTTCACTTCATTTACAGGCATGCTCATGCATCTGTGCGCGTAGACAAGACCTTTAAACAATTAGGTAGAAGGAAGAAGTGGTAACGCGAGACATTCGCTCGTACGCTCACATACTTTAAAGCTTCAAAGCTGCCCGAGCTCAGCTGTATGCGACCAGATGTCTTCCATTGGCCTTAATCCAGCTTGCTGCAAGCTTGAGCCTACCGTTCAGTCTGACTTTATGGTGTATGCAAAAAAACAAAAAGAAAAAAACAAACCACCGAGGTCACAAACCCTGCAACAACAGGCTTAACTAATAAATCAAACGGCTGATAGGTGGTTTTGTGTCAACAGACAATATGTAATGAATGAGCTGTGTAAGGCTGAGTGACTGACTATTGTTTTTAGACTCTCATGTGTCTATTGAGGCTTATCTCGCTGTCACAGCTTTGACTGACACTTACAGCAAAGACAGAAGACAGTTAATACCACAGAAGAAGTTACTGCCTGCATCCTAAGGCTGTAATGTCATACACATTACATTCATGTTGTGTAATGTTAATAAATTATGTAGTTTACACACTTTTAAACGTTTTTGTTGAGTGAGATATATTTTCCTTTCATTACAAGCACACAGTAGATTACACTGAGGCCTGCTTAAATATTCATTTATTATGTTTTTGCGCCCCACCTCTTGCTCTTCCAGGTGCTCCACGACCACATTGCCTACAGGTTTGAAGTGCTGGAAGTGATCGGAAAAGGCTCGTTTGGGCAAGTCCTGAAATGTCTGGACCACAAGACCAATGAACTTGTAGCCATCAAGATGATACGCAATAAGAAAAGGTACCACAAAAAAAATACTGAATTATGAAAAATCATTTTGGTTATTTCTGCCCATTTCTGATTTACCAGAAGAAGAAACAAACCTTCAAATAATCAACTTAAAATGCTTTAAAGCTGTTTTCTGCATTACTGTTGAGATCATTTGAGATCCAATACCGTGTTGTGAGTTGTTTTTTTTTCCCCCGCATGCCAGCACCGTGATCATTTTACATTGCAGAAGTCTGCCAAATCGTCGAGACCTGATTTAGCATGATAGAAGTCGGCAGCTCGTGGTGTTGCCTTACCTTTCCTTTCCTCACGGACGATCACGGCGGCTGCTAATGCCCGAGTCCTTTAGGTTAGATGCGGGAGCCATCAGGTCTTGCCACTGCTTCAATAATGCAGAAAACAAAATGGGTGCAAAATGCCACAGCGCTGCCTCTGATTAAACTCTCCACCGTGTCAGATCCCTATCTCAGATCTACCTGCTTCTTTCAAGAAATATTTTAAGGGGGTTTTTAGTGGAAATTAATATCAATATAAATATGTTTTCCGCTTTCTATTCTAACACCTGTACATTCACCTGTAGGTTTCATCATCAAGCTCTAGTTGAACTTAAGATCCTCGACGTCATAAAGAGAAAAGACAAAGACAACCTGCACAATGTCATCCACATGAAGGAGTACTTCTACTTCCGAAATCACCTTTGCATCTCCTTTGAGCTTCTGGGGTTAGTATGGTTGCTCATTTTCAGCATGCATGCAGGCAAGAGTCTTATTAGTCGCTATAAAGACATTGGTGAATAATTGATCTTTTAATCAAAGGTAGTAAAGGTGAGCCACATTTCCCAGGTACAACAGCAGTATGAGTGTGAATACTCTCATGCTTATCAAATGCACTTCTCATTTGTCTGTGTTGTGCCATCACTTCTGAGTAGCTGCGGCCAATCAGGAGTTAAGTGATTACCTGTGTACCTTAAGCTATCGGTGTTCGGGCATAGATCGCCCCTGATATCTATTTGAAGGGAGATCGTTTTGTGTATCACTCTGGCTGAATGACCTTTAGAGGACGTCTTGGACTGCCACCTTGTCTAACATTACTGTCACCGAATCCTTTAGTTAAGGCCTTGATTAGGGCCCTATCTCTTACCCCGTCTTGCTTCACGGTGTGAAGGATCCGGTTACACAGGCTAAAGAAGTTTATGCTTATCACAAGGAGTACGAAATAGAAGGACATGCTATGTGTCTCGACTGAGTACAATCGTAGGTTATTTCCAAGTATGTGCTTGACGGTCAGCGGAGGTTTTATCATGGGTGTTGAGTGACATCGAACTTAGCAGTCTTCTTTTTTCAGAGCGTTTATTTGAGGCGCATGTTATTCGTGTGGTGAATCCATACTGGGATGTGCTTTTCCTAGTCGTGCGTGAACAGAACGGACGTACTCTAGTAGAGGAGAGAAAAGGAAATACTTGTGAAGGAAGAGAAGTGAAAGCAGTTTGACATTTTCAGGGGAGATGTATTTATGTTTTTGTCAGCACCATGAACTGATCGTTTTTGCTCTCTCCGACAGGGTCAACCTATATGAGCTCATCAAAAAAAACAACTTCCAGGGGTTCAGCATCGCTCTTATCCGTCGGTTCGCCCATGCACTTCTCAGATGCCTGCAGATGCTGCACAGGGAGAAGATAATCCACTGTGACCTCAAACCGGTACTGACTTCCATAGAATCAGAGTCAGAATGCTTTCATCGTCCTTGCACACAGCACAACAAGAGTTTAAAGTCTCGCTTTGCAGTTTACGTAAGAGCAAAGGGAGGCAGCATAAAAAAAACACTATAAAATAAACAGTATATATAAAAAATACAACAAGGCACAGATGAGATAACACAGAATATATTACATATTACAACAACTAAACAGTAGTTAGTAATACCATAATCTGCTTTGAGAAGATAAATTGTGGAACTAAATGAAATGTCTATCATAATCTATAGCTGATAAGTACCACAAATTCACCATGAATCACTGTACAGCTGCTGATGAGTGTCTTGCAAATATTATTCCTTAGAATAAAGTAAATTGAGCTCCATCTTGTGGGCGATCTGAATATTGCACCAACACCACACTTGCAGTATATGAGCAATGTGTTTGTTTATTCTTGTCAACAGGAGAACATCCTTCTGTCTCAAAGAGGGCCCGGGAACATCAAGGTGGTTGACTTTGGATCGAGCTGCTACGAACAGCAAAGAGGTAAGAAAGAGGACGTAACTGCAATATTACGGGTCTCAACTCACACACATCGTTGTGTCTTTTATTTAATTTTCCTTCTACTTTCCAACTTCCTTCAGTGTACACCTACATTCAGAGTCGCTTCTACCGCTCTCCAGAGGTCATCCTGGGTCACCCCTACAGCATGGCCATTGACATGTGGAGTCTGGGCTGCATCCTGGCCGAGCTCTACACCGGCTATCCTCTGTTCCCGGGAGAGAGCGAAGTGGAGCAGATAGCTTGCATAATGGAGGTGTGACATATAACATATAATACTTATGTGTTTAGTCCATTTACTTTTACATTTTGTAATGATATTAAATAAGTTTTAAAGGATCTGAGTATTAAAGAGTCCGGATATTTTAACTTTCAGGTTCTTGGAATGCCTCCAAATGACTTTGTTCAGTCTGCATCAAGGAGGAAGTTATTCTTTGGTGAGAATCTTTGATGTCTTTACTCAGCTGATCCTCTTTCATGCAGTGTTAACCAGAATTCTGTGTGCACCATACAGGCTAGAATGAAGGGCACCTTCTGCACATGTTAATAGATAATGAATGAATAGGCTAGCACTTTCCAGGAGCTGTGTGAGACACTATGCCCAGATGATTTAATCCACGCTGTTTTTTGTTTTTTTTACGTGCAGACTCCAAAGGAAACCCGAGGAACACCACTAACAGCAAGGGGAAGAAACGGAGACCCAGCTCCAAGGAGCTGTCAGCTGCTTTGAAAACTAACGATGCGTTGTTCTTAGATTTCATCAAACGCTGCCTCAGGTATGTCTATATTATCTGTATCTGAGCTTAAATTATATATATGACGCCTTCACTTTGTCTGGACTTAATTCAAGTATTCTTTCATTAAAGAAGAAAGTGATTGCTGACCTTCACTTCTGCTGTGTTTTTCAGCTGGGATCCAACTAAGCGCATGACTCCTGATGAGGGTTTACAGCACGAGTGGATCCTGGAAGGAAATTTCAACCGGACCAGAACCAGGCCTACAGTGAAGAAGACCTCAGACAGTTCGACGAGCACAGACAGACAAGCTAACAGCAAGCCTGGTAAGAGCACAGCCTGCCTGCCTGCTTTCACATATAGTTACAGCAAATACTTGTGTCATATTCATAAAATCTTTACAGTTCAGGTTGAGCATGCTGCTCGTTTGAATTTTTCCAGTTTTTCCACTTTATCTATTATTAGTCGACCTACTGTCTAAGTTAAGACCATAACTGTTTTTCTCACTGCAAACTGACATTTAATGTGCTCTGTTTCCATGGCACAGGAGAGAAGGTCAGCTCAGAAAGTAAAAGCAACGACAAGCTGAAGAGGGAAAGTTCAGCAGCAGGAACAAAGATGGCCCCCGCCGAGCGTCTCCGGCCCATCGGGGCCTCGGCAGAGGAGGAGGTGTGCGAAAACGGGGGCAAGCGCTCCACGGATACAAAGCAACAAGGAGAGAGCGGAGAGAGGCCCGTCCACATCATCATCAAGCCTCAAGAGGAGTGCGCAGACAGGAAAGACAGCCAGGAACCGACTCAGTGTTTGCCCCCTATCATGTAATATTCAGAGGGAACCGCGTTACGGTCATGACAGTGGGAAGTGCAAGTTTGGCTTTAAACAAGACCGATGAGAAAGCTGCGTTTTGTTTGGCTCTGCACATGTGAAAAATTAAAAGATGCTTCGAACGGTCATTTGCAACAAACACTGCCACGTTGCTACATGATGTCGAGAAACAGCCTGTTAGAAAAGTCTGAGAAAAGTCTCAGTTTCAAGTTGGAAAGCAGCTCAAATGAATGTTGTCCACTAACAGGTAGAAAGGTACTTGGTTCCCACATTTAAAAAACATAGTGTAGGAGCGATACAGTGATCATCAGTAAAGAGGGGCATCTATTTATTGTTAAGTATACAGTCATGGGGTATTATTTCTGTTCTGTGAAACTTTGTTTTGTTTTTCAATCATCCACTTTCATTTTTTAAAGCAGTTAACAGGCATTTTGTCTGTGTGTCACAACCGAGACACCAACTAATATTATTATTAAATATTTACATAACATAAGATGGAAATGTTGTTTTTAGATCCTTAGCGCAGCATCACGTTTTTTGCTGACACCGTCTCCTTGTATTATTTAATGAAACCAATCTTTGCTGCGCATTGAAAAGCTCTAAACAGGTGAGACTTTGCACGTGAGAAAATAAAAATGTGCATGGGTAGAGTAAATGATGAAATATGTTAGTGCTTTTTATTCATTTAGAAATTGTAGACTCATTTGACTTTCATAAAGGTGAAAGATTTCAACGATTGTGTGCAATAAAGGCTGAGCCAAATGTTTTTTCTTTTTTTAATTGACAATGAAAATAATTGTCATGTACATTTTTAATTGTAGAATGAAACTGATGACATACTGATGGTTAATTATTTCAGTTATTTATTGTGGAATATTCTGTGTTTCATATTTGTTTAACAGTCAAAAACCATAAAACATGTATTTGTTATAGAACTTATTGTACATATTTCTGCTGTAATTTCTTGGACTACAGAACATATTTTAAGAAACTATTTAGACAAGGTTTTACTTGTTGTGTTGTTACTGTATGAAAACATTTTGTATGTCTGTGGTATTCCTAATATTTTTTACATTAGAAACAAAAAGACAATCCTATTATTGATAGTTTGTGCCTTGCAGTATTAGAAATATTGCACTTTATTGTCGTGCGTGTGCGTGTACACATGGATTAGAAACTTGCTGAGATGGTTTTGGACTACCCCGCCAGGATCCCCTTTATCTGACAAGATGATATATAACAATTTAACTAGCTTTTTATAACTAATTTGTCTTTTAGTCGCCAACAGAGATCTGACTTGTAAAGTGTAGACCTGTGCACTCACTATGTATTAGCTTAGTAACCAGTCCTACACAGAGGATGGATTGTAGCTGAAACAGGATATGTCGAGAAAAGTACTTTTTATGTCTTTTACGATTAAATAAAAAGTTGTTTCAAAGGCCATGTGTGTTTGGATATTTCATCATTTTTTATATCATACATTCATGTTAGTGTGTCCATGGATATGAAAACGCAGCATAATGAACAAAACACAAATTTAAATGTCTTTAAATACACACACATATATATAAGTAGGGGGTCCTCGCTCCATCTCTCCATCAGTTTGAGAGTCCTTGGCCTGGAAAACGTTGAACATCCCTGCATGCTATATTATTGTTGTTGTTTGTTATAGCCTAATTAAAAATTAAATGACTACGATATCAACTTATTTTTATATGAGGACAAAATATTTTCAGATTTTCAGATTCCTATTCAGATTCAGAAAACGTTATTTGTACCCAGGTTACAAGTTAAGGCACAAGTTGGCAGTATAACGTGCAAGTACAGACATTTTAAGGAGCAAAACTGAACAAATATAAAACGTGAACAAGTTACCATGGCAACTATCCAAAATGTCCATGGAGAATGTAAACCAGAATGTAAACCAACTGTGTGAGTAAAGTGACTAATGGGGAAATGTAAACAGTAGTTACATGGATTATGCCGTATATAGGCATGTCGTGTGAGAAATATACACAGGAAAGTAATTTTTGTTGCTCTAAGACAACAGACGCATTTAAACGTTTTTCCTAATTTGTTTTTTCTCCGTGTTTTATGTGTTCGCCGTACCATTACCCGGTCGCGCATGTATTTTGTCCCACACGGGATGCCGTAGACGGAAAGATGGCGACCGTAGCGCTGGTTAGCCGTCCTGCGAGTGTCCTTCCAAAGATTTCAAGTGAGTAACGTTACAGCCGCAGCCAGAAGACGCACATATATACGCTTTACGTGTGAATATAGCAAATCTTTATACGTATGCCATCCCAACAACACAGTCTCACATTTAGACCTCACACTCGGCTTGAGTGACCTTGCTAACGGGCTCGGCTAATCACCTGCTAGCAAGGGTTTTAGCTAGCTACTAGCAGGCATTTGACTTTTAATATCATCAGTTAGGAAACTTATCTGAATTCCCTTATCACTTTAGGTATTAATAAATGAAGCAAAATGCGTTAAGTTTGTCTGAGTTTCGTCATTTCTTGCATATTTGTACAGCTGTGTGTATATATATATATATATAATGACGTTTGGAATCTGCTGCGGAAATATAACACCACTTGTCAGTTCATTAGGGTTGCTAATGACAATGATTGCTTTTTAATACAGTAATCCTTCACTTAATCTTAGCTTTGTGAAAGTTATGATATTCGGCATTTGATATTGACTCAACTGTGTTTTCATTCTGGAGGCTGTGGGGTTTGTAGTTCTGTTAAACTGGATTGTGTTGCAGCAACACTATTGTATTTCAGTGTGCTAGGATTAATAACAGAAGCACGTCAGTCATCAGTTGAATCCACCACCACAAACTACATCCTCTAACATGATCATACGGTTGAATTACCACCTTTCTCTGCCTGTTTCGACTGTAAACTCAACATTATAACAGTCATGAGGATTGATTTAGAGCAGGACTGTTATATTAGGATGCTTTTGTTTTCACTGGCGTGCCTAATGAACTGGCAAGTGAGTGTATAGTTGCTTGACAATGACAGACATTGTAGGTCGTGTTAGCAGCAATAATATGATACAGGTACAGTAACACAGGGTAAGCATTGCTTCGTGGTTGATGTACTTCATTGTATATTTATGTATTCATACCCTCAGAGTACAATAAGTGACCAAATTATGAATGTGGCTGTTATTTAAAAAGCACTCAGCTTGATTTTGGGACTAATTTCCTGCAGATAAAACACAATGTAAGGCTAAACTAGGCACATAGACAAACAGTGGCACATTGTACGCTTTAAAAATGTAAAAAAAAAAAAGGGTGTAGAGTTTTCGAGCGCTGTTGGTCCAGATTTGTGGTTTTGAAATGTGTATCCACCCCCTTTATGTCAACAACATTAAAGCATCCATAGCGAGTCTCCTACAATTACCTGTTGAAAGCCGTTTGGATTAGGTGCAACTGTCTTACTCTTTGATGCTGACCCAGCTGCTGCTCCTCCCCTCAATAGGCTGCTGCTCCCCTGCTGTGTTATCCGCCGCCTCTGTCACCACAGTTCAGCAGAGGAAGCTGCACCATGCCGTCATCCCCAAAGGGAAAGGAGGACGCTCCTCATTCAGCGGGATAGCGGCCACCGTCTTTGGTGCCACGGGTTTCCTGGGTCGATACGTGGTCAATAGGCTGGGTGAGGTGGAAAACGGCAAACCTGTGTTTCGAGTGTATGACCTGTATGAAATTGTCTGTACTTGTAATATCTCAACATTGGTTTTCCTGATCCGTAGGTCGGATTGGTTCTCAGATTGTAATCCCGCACCGCGCTGATCAGTATGATGTCATGTACCTCAGGCCCATGGGTGATCTTGGTCAAATCATTTTTATGGTAAGATCTGCTAATCTTGCTGCAGTGTTCCATGTTCAAACTGCATGCAATCATAAATTAAGTTCCAGAGTCTCTTTGTTCCTTATTTTCTTCAAGGACTGGGATGCAAGGAACATAGACTCCATGAGAAAAGCTATGGAGAACTCTAATGTCGTCATCAATCTGGTGGGCAGAGAGTGGGAGACGAGGTACGCCAGTCTGGAAAAATGCATCCGATTTGTGTTATGTCGCTCACATGAAGCCCATTGGTCATTTAAAGCTGCTGTAGCTTTCAGAGGTAGTTATCTTTTCCCCTTTTCTGGTGAAGGAACTATCGCTTCGAGGATGTCTTCGTGACCGTCCCTCAACAGATTGCCAAGACAGCCAGAGAACTCGGCATCTCAAAGTTCGTCCACATGTCACACCTCAACGCTGATATACGCAGCCCGTCCAAATACCTGAGGAACAAGGTACAGGGTTGTTTCACCTCCCGCCCAGTCACATTACAGTATCTGAATGTTTTGTTCTTGCATATGTACTGTACATGTACAGCGAGAGAGATAAGTCATTGTGTAGTAAGATTTTTTTTTTTTTTATCACAGGCTGTAGGAGAGAGCGCGGTGAGGGAAGAGTTCCCTGACGCAATCATCATGAAGCCCTCTGAGATGTTCGGGAGAGAGGACAGGTTCTTCAACCATTATGCAAGTAAGATGGTTGTTTGTGTTGTAGGCGTTCTCACAGACATTTTTGCCGTCCTGCTTAACGGTCTGCCCCTGGAGAACTCCACTCAGTAAATAACTGACCTGTGAAGCGAAACTGAAAGCCTGTGCAAAATTTTTTAGTTGTTGCTGTCTGATCCATTGGTGGTAAAAGACTCATAAATCATATTTTAATCCTAATCATATTGTAATCATAATCATAAATCATAACTATGTGCCGTTGTAATGACAGTAATAGTAGAGTAATAATGTTTATAATGCAGTTTTGCTGCTATGAATAACATATATTCGGCTAGGGCTGCACATTTAATCGAATTTTAATCACGATCACGATTTTGGCTTCCCACGATCAAATTTGCGTGATCGAGTGATATTTATAATGCGTTATTCCGTTCATAGAATGCTCCACGTCAAGTTTTTTTTTTTTTTGTTTGTTTGTTTTTGCAAAGCCAATCTAGCGCTCCGTAAACCACGGTCTGATCACGTGCCTCCATGAGCCAATCAGAGTGGATCCCTGCACCGCACAGCATAGTTTCTAGATGTGGACAGTGACAGAGACCAGACTAACGTGGGGGAAAGTTCGCAACAGATAGCAGTCGGTCATAAGGACCCCAGACCAGCTGACAGTCTTTCCTGGGCCTGGGACGAGATAATCTTTTACGTGTTGTGTCAAGCTTTTATACAAGCGAATGGACGTTAGCATTAGCGCTACAATACGTTACAAGGCTGGTAAACGTTGGCTGCGCTGTTTCCTACATTGCTCTTAGTTCACTTTACTAGTTCCAGCTTCATCGTCACCACCTTTATTTAAATATTTGTTAAGAAAATCTTTAAGGCCTCTAGTTTCTTCTTCTCTTTTCTTTCCTTTTCTGAGAATTGGACTTGTGCTGACCGGAACATTTTGAGCGTACGGAACTCAAACGGCAACATCAAAATTTGATCAGTGCTCAAACTATTTTTGTGTTGGGGATGGGGGAGGAAATTAGGAAGAAAACAAATAAAAATCTTTTATGTATTTTAATTATTCCATAATTTAATGAGAGTCCAGTTCTGGGCCCCACCTCTACCCTGGGCCCGGGACAGCACACCTGTTTGTCCCGTACATAAGGCTATAAACAATCTTAACAAAGAAAACAAAAAATGTCTAACGTAGCAGAGGCCGAAGCCGAGGGGCTTGTCCCGAGGTCGGATCGGATTGTGTGGAAACATTTTGGGTTTAGCGTGCAAAATATGGATGTGAAAGCAGTTAAAATAGACTATGTGACAATAAAATTTGTTTTGGTTGAAATAAACAAATATTCGTGATAATTAATCACGATCTCAATATTGATCAAAATAATCGTGATTATCATTTTGGCCATAATCGTGCAGCCCTGAACATTTTCAGCCGAAAATGGCTCAAACGTTCATTTTATCACCAAAACAACACGATGCTGTGATGACGCAAGCAAAAACCAGAGCCAGCACGGGCTTGTCTGAAATGTCCAACATGTCTGCAGTTAGGATGTATTTCAATATATAAAGTATTATATAAAGACACGCAGATAACCATTTGCACAACGTGTAATGCTGAAAATTCAAGAGGCGTGCATCTGCAAAGAATTTTTCCATGTCGGGTTTAACTTATCACCTGAAATCCAAACATCTAAGCAAGGAAGGTTACATGTGATGGTGGCAAGACAAAGGGCAGGGGGGCCCAACACGCCAATCACAAAAGCACTGCGGGTAGATTGCATGCTTTTGAAAAAAAAAATAATAATTTTCTCAATAAACAAATATGCTCAGTCTAACCGCTCAGTGGATCGATGCTGATTTCCAGCTGCAAAAGCTTCTGCTCCATTATTATTTAATGTACATGAGTCGGGTCAAGTTATTTTTTATTTGGAATTTTATTTTATTTTATATTGTGCATTGTTGGATTGTGCTAAAGAAATATTTTCTTAATTTTGTAATTGATTTATTCTTTGAAACATTAATATTAATTTATGCAGTTTCAATGTCTTGATTTTAGTGAGATTAGAACACAGTCATAAATGCAATGGTAGTAATAATTGGCATAATCATTTTTTTCTTCATTTCTGATTTTCAGTTTCAGCCAAGAATCAACATTTCAGTGCATCCCTAGTTAAGACCAGTTTATAATGTAGCCCATCCCGGATATAAAGGCTTGGTTTGTTTGGTAGGGATGTGGTTTACATTTACACTGCAGTTAATGTTTATGTGTACACTATATTACCAAAAGTATTCGCTCAAATGATCAGAATCAGGTGTTCTAATCACTTGGCCTGGCCCCAGGTGTATAAATTCAAGCACTCAGGCATGCAGACTGTGAAACAAGACATTTGTGAAAGAATGGGTCGCTCTCAGGAGCTCAGTGAATTCCAGCGTGGAACTGTCATAGGATGCCACTTGTGCAACAAATCCAGTCGTGAAATTTCCTCGCTCCTAAATATTCCACAGTCAACTGTCAGCTCTATTATAACAAAATGGAAGCGTTTGGGAACAACAGCAACTCAGCCACGAAGTGGTAGGCCACGTAAAGTGACGGAGAGGGGTCAGCGGATGCTGAAGCGCATAGTGCAAAGAGGTCGCCGACTTTCTGCACAATTGCTACAGAGCTACAAACTTCATGTGACCTTCAGATTAGCCCAAGTACAGTACGCAGAGAGCTTCATGGAATGGGTTTCCATGGCCGAGCAGCTGCAGCCAAGCCACACATCACCAAGTGCAATGCAAGGCGTCGGATGCAATGGTGTAAAGCACGCCGCCACTGGCCTCTAGAGCAGTGGAGACGCGTTCTCTGGAGTGATGAATCACGCTTTTCCATCTGGCAATCTGATGGATGAGTCTGGGTTTGGAGGTTGCCAGGAGAACGGTACATTTCAGATTGCATTGTGCCAACTGTGAAATTTGGTGGAGGAGGAATTATGGTATGGGGTTGTTTTTCAGGAGCTGGGCTTGGCCCCTTAGTTCCAGTGAAAGGAACATTGAATGCTTCAGGATACCAAAACATTTTGGACAATTCCATGCTCCCAACCTTGTGGGAACAGTTTGAAGCGGGCCCCTTCCTCTTCCAACATGACTGTGCACCAGTGCACAAAGCAAGGTCCATAAAGACGTGGATGACAGAGTCTGGTGTGGATGAACTTGACTGGCCTGCACAGAGTCCTGACCTGAACCCGATAGAACACCTTTGGGATGAATTAGAGCGGAGACTGAGAGCCAGGCCTTCTTGACCAACATCAGTGTGTGACCTCACCAATGCGCTTTTGGAAGAATGGTCAAAAATTCCTATAAACACTCTCCTCAACCTTGTGGACAGTCTTCCCAGAAGAGTTGAAGCTGTAATAGCTGCAAAAGGTGGACCGACATCATATTGAATTCTATGAGTTAGGAATGGGATGGCACTTCAGTTCATAGAATGAGTAAAGGCAGGTGAGCGAATACTTTTGGTAATATAGTGTATTAACTGCAGTGTTTCTCATCGTCGGCTTCTACAAGGACAAGAAGCAGAATTACTTCTTTTTACCGCTTTAGTTTTCCAGTGCTATGACAATATCTCTTTTGACACTAATAGTAGCCGACAAAAATGTTGTTTTTTTTCCTCAGACATGAGCTGGTTTGGAGGTGCTGTTCCTCTCATTTCCATGGGAAAGAAGACGGTGAAGCAGCCTGTTCATGTAAGTTTTTGAAAGAAAGCTCTTCGTTTTCTATTTGTACTCTTAAAAATCATAACTTTATGTGATGTGTACCAAACTGCAGTAGCCATTTCAGCTGTTGCTGATCAATATTCGGCTCCTCTGGGCTTGTTCAGTTTTAGGGCCGTGACGCACCAAGGCGGCTGTTGATAAATCTTTGTGTTATAAGCTCTTAGAGACGTGTCACGCGCTGTTGGCAGCTGGCGTAGATGGCTCTTATTGTCGGTTCACCTTCACAAACTGATGCACCAAAGAACAATGAAAAGTTCAACATGTTTATGAGCCACATCCCCATAAAATGTAATTGGTTTTTTTTTTTTTGATGCCTTCCAAGTTGTATTTGTGATAAGCTTTCTTTTTGTGATTGTTGTCCAGTGATTGCTATTTAATATTAACCCCATTAACTCACTGGGTGTAAGGGAACTGTGTGTCAAATGAACACGACTAAACGTCTTTTCTTCCTCAGGTGGTGGATGTAGCCAAGGCCATCATCAATGCTGTCAGAGACCCAGATGCTAATGGAAAGACATATGCAGTCGTTGGGTAGGTGGTCACCGTATTAACAAAAACACAAATGCTGAAATGAATCGGTTATAAAACTGTCGTTTATGAAGGGTGGCTGTTGCCAAGTAGCTAGAGCAGGCCATCCACGGGTTAGCGGTTTGATTCCCGGCATGTAGACATACTGAAATGTCCTTGAATGAGACAATAAACCCGGAGTCGTTTCCTGTGCTTGGCACCGGTGCGAGTGTGTACGTGAGAAAGCGGGAGATGTGTCAATGTGAAGCATTTTGAGTAAACATAAGCAGAAAGACGCTTTATGAATACAAAGATCTGTTTAACTTTAACATTTGCGTCTGCTGTTTAGTTGCGTGTCTCAGTGTTGTCGTGTGTCTGCTATTCTTACTAAAACAGTGCGCCCCTAGTGGACAAATTAGAAATAGGATATCATTTGATTCTCAAAAATTGAGTTAATGTTTTATGTCTCCTGGCGAGATGGTTTTGACATATGTTTGACTCTAGATCCACCTGATAACACTCAGCCGATAACACTCAGCCAGTCGTCTCTGTGTCTTCCAGGCGTTATGTTCTTGCACATGTCGTCCATTTAGTTTGAATTAAAGGATGAATGGATCGTGTCTATGAAAACGTGATCGTCTTGATTTTTTTCCCTCCAATGAGATATCTGTGTTTCTCTTGTCTAGTCCCAAACGCTACCTGCTTCATGACCTGGTGGAGTACATTTACGGTGTGACGCACAGGCCTTTCGTGCCCTACCCGCTGCCTCGCCCGCTCTATCAGTAAGCAAAAACACTCATCTTCTCCTGTGATTGTCTCGGCCTCTAACGTATGCAAGAGATTCCTGAAACATTTCCAAGTGTACGCCCACGTTCGCTCGGGATTTAAAATCTGGAGGCGGTAAGACGTGGTGCTTGTGACGTGGTGTTAACAAATGATTTCAAAGTTTTTCTGCCTCTGTGATGTAGTAAAATAAACCGATGTGGGTAATTATCATTGGCGCATGTAGTGAGGATTGTTTATCGTAAATTTGAATTACAGCTGCTGATCTAAAAGATGATACACTAACTACAATAACAAGATCTCTACAGGGATGATGTGTGTGATAATAATTAAGTATTACCTTCTTGTACTTCCTCTTAGTCTCGTTGCCGGGATCTTTGCAAAGAACCCATTTGAGCCGTGGATAACTCCGGACAAAGTGGACAGAGTAAGACGACCAAGAATTCAGTAGACTTGAGATTTGTACAACTAGCTGTGGATCATCTACCGCCGACGCTGCCAACGATCCAGCACTGTGCTTTTGTTTTACAGTTTCACACAACGGACATGAAGTACCCAGGACTTCCTGGTCTGGAGGATCTCGGCATCACCCCCTCCACTGTCGAACAAAGGGCAATTGAGATTCTGCGTCGCCACCGCCGATTCCGCTACCTGGACGCCGACCTGGATGAGACGAAGCCAGCCAAGACCGTCAACTATTAAAGTGCTCGATGAGGAATCTCCTTGACATGAGTTGTCTCCAACTATATTCTGTACATAAATAAATAAAAAAGTATCCTCTAAAGGTCGTCTCATTTTGAGTTTATTCCTCGTTTCTTGGCAATTATTCTTAAGTGCAGTAACTTTCATCTCCATCAACAAGGAAATGAACATTTTTTTTAAACATGTTCCAGGCATCAAGTTTAACACGAGCAAATGTTTTTCACTTGTTTTAAAGTGAAGCTTTATAGTTGTAAACAGCTGTGAAGTGCCAGCGTGAAGCTCATCTTTGTCCACTAAAAGCGACACGCCTTTTAGACTCACTTGGGGTGAAGCGCAGTGAAACGTTAACTTTGAGATAAGATGTTATTTATTGTATTGGCTGAGCTGTAAAACCTGATTGAAAGAGGAGTTGCAGCAGTGGCGACGGTGTGATACCCTACCGAGAAAACCACGATGAGGGCAAGTTATATGCGAAGAGTTGGAACATTTGGAGGAGTTTTACTCTTAATATACATCACGGTCAACGTGATGGAAAACTTGAGAGCGGGAAAATCTTTTCCAGGAGTCGCAGATCAACAAGTTGTGGGGGACAGACTGGACAGGATTGAACAGAACATGAACAAACTGGGTGAGTGACTTATCTAAGAGCAAAGTTTAAAAAAGCTTAGTTTCTAGTTGTGGCTCCGTAATGGGATCGAAAAAGTGTAATCGTGTTGTTTAAAGTTAAGAATTTGTTACAGATTCATTGCTTAAAGAGATTGTTGTGTTTTAACCCTCCTGTTGCCATAAAATTTACTAATTTAACCTCCAGAAAATTATTAGAATTAAGCTTGTTACATTTATGTGTTGGGTACTTTATGTTTGCTTGTTGAAACATAAAAATAGCTCTTTATATAAAACAGTGCTTTTACATAATTCAAACATATTAATTCTTTCTAACATTTCGATTTGAAAAATGATTTCTGTCATCAAGAATAACAATGCTCGGGGCCAGCGTCCGTGCCTTGCTGCAGATTCGCATTTTGATTTATTCACTCCTGCCAAAATGAGCTAATTTAACGTAGGCTCGCAAGAGGTTCACGCAAAAGAATGTGTGTAAAATGTTTGTTGACATTTCTTTAACGTTTTATGCCGCCAAAAAAGCCTGGGGGTTAAATTAACCGTGAACAATGTGTGTATGGGACATTTAAAAATATGTTATGTTGTGTAGTTGTCCTCTTTTAAATTTTAAAAAAGGTCATTAATTATGATTTAAAGAAATTAAATAAATATATAAATTAAAAAAATTCTGAATCTGAATGAATTAATACACGAGATAGGCTACACATGTGAATTAATGTAACTGCCAGCAGGTCAAAGTAAAATTTTTTTTAGTTAATTTTTATTTTTTATTACATTTTTATAGACTATATTTGAGACATTGGCAGATCATTCAACTGAGCTTTTAAGAAAAGCACACACTGTGGCTTCATATCCGATTCAGCATCACTAAATACTGCACAGGACACAGCCTTATTATGTGTTTTAATATTTACTATGATTACTGTGATTATCAGCTTTATTCCGTACGTAAGGGGACATTTTTCATGCTCGTCCACAGCAAGCCCCCAAAAAATAAGCCAGACCGTTCAGTCATTTACTCTCCAGATTCATCACGGCTTTCAGGTTAACAACTCGCTGCTATGTCACATGGGGCTGAAATCCGCTTTTGTTACCTGTTATATTGACTCTCCAACACTGTACATTGACCCCTGCGCTTTGAACGAGTCATGCCTGACTTGAACCTTTAAGTGGAATGTACTGAAAAGATGGAAACATTTCATGGCAAGTTCTGCCTTAAATGCACGCTTTCCAGATGTAAAATTGCTGACACAGAATTGTCCTCTGCCTAAAGCGACTTCAAACTTCAAAACGCGTTCGGGTTCGTTCTGAAACATTAAAAATAATTATGTGACAAACGTGTGCCTGTGTGGTTTTTATGGTATTTCAAGGCCGAGCACAAACGTGCGGCACGTGCACAAGTTCAAATTCAAAATTTGCGAGCAAACGGCAATTTGAGCGAGGCGGCCAAACCGACCCGAAGACTGAGAAATATTTCCAAGATTATTCAGGAAAAAAAGAAGAGATGGACAGAGACTGGAAGAGAGTAACACAAAAAGCTGGAGTTTTGGTGAGTGGCACACAAAACAAAAATTAGCTCCACATTTTAACCTCAAACTGGAGGTCTGTGGAGGCTGTGAGATGTTGAAGCATCTTTTCAAAATACATTGTTTTAACAACACTGTTACGAGAAACAGTAAAACTCGATAACGCTCCTTATCGTTTCCCATCTCCACAAAAGCAAAGCTAATTGAGGAATATGATCCGAAAGTGGCCAAGGGGAAAGAGAAGGTCGTGGTGCCAAAGCTGTACCCGAACTCAAACCTGTTTAAAAGTTGGGGCAGTGGTCTGTCAGAAGAGGACCAGAAGGCGGCCCAAGACCTTTATCAGATTTATGGATATAATGTCTTCCTGAGTAACCAGATACCACTGGACAGGAAACTTGCAGATACGAGAGATCAAAGGTATTTACGTGATACCTTAATATATTCTGAACATGTTGAGTGTATTTATGTGTGTGTGTGGGCACGAAAAAGAAAAATCTGTGTAGTGGAAAGAAAAGGATGAAAACAAAATGCCGTCTTAAACCATTTAGGTGTCTGACAAAGGATTATTCCAAAGACCTGCCAAGCATCAGCGTGGTGCTGATCTACATTAACGAGGGACTTTCCATCATTAAGAGGGCGATAAGAAGTATCATCACTCACACGCCAAAGCACCTGCTGAAGGAAATCATTCTGGTGGATGACTGTAGCACTTACAGTAAGTCACGCCTACTGTCAATTACATACGGCTTGTTTGTTATACTAAATTAATATATACACTGATCAGGCATAACATTATGAACACCTTCCTAAAACAGTTGTGACTCATCAGAGAATGGACATGTGTCTCCATGAGGGTGTCCTGTGGTGGGTCCTATGGCTTGAGGGGAGGGGTCTCTGTGGATCCTCCCACAGATACTTGATCAGTTTGGGATCTAGTGAATTCAGAGGCCAGGTCAACACTTTGTGCTGTTCTTCATGTTCTTTCTGAGCTGTTTCTAAACCGTTTTTGTGTGTGCATCCTGCTGGGGATGGCTGCTGCCATCAAGGAGTGTCATTGCTATGGGGTGGGGGTGCTTGGTCTGGTCTAGGTGGGTGCTACATGTCTAAGTAACATCCACATGAATGAATACTAGGTCCAAAAAAACACTGGCTTGTCAAATGTTTGCTTCTAATGTCAGCGGTCATAATATTATGCCTGATCGGTGCATATAAACCATCTCCCTGTAGCGATTATTACTTCTTTATATGTAGGTCTGTCTGTGGACTATATTTTCAGTTTCTTTTCCCGCTCCCTGCACCTCGCTAGGAGGTGAAGTCGCGCCAGAAATACAGCCTTTTCTGTATATTTTTTCAGATGACCTCGGAAAACCGCTACAAGACTACATAGATCTGATCAACAAAGAAATTCCTGGACTCGTCAAGAAAGTGAGGCACGAGCGGCAAATGGGCTTGTCCCAGTCCCGGATCTCAGGTTGGGAGCACGCCACAGCTGATGTTGTAGCCATCTTAGATGCCCATATTGAAGCCACAGTGGGATGGTGAGCAGAGCAGTGAAATGACAACTGCAAACTGGATCTCTGTTGTCTTAGATGTCTGTTATAAATCTATACAAACAACAAATTTAACTTCCTCTTCAGATAATTGTACCGTTTTAATTTGGTGCAGGGCAGAACCCTTGCTGGCCAGGATCAAAGCTGACAGGACTGTGGTGGTGTCCCCCGTGTTTGATAAAGTCCGTTTTGATGACCTACAAGTGGTCAAATATAACCCAGCTTCTCATGGCTTTGACTGGGCTTTGTGGTGCATGTATGAGAACTTCAGCCCTGAGTGGTTCAAGATGGGGGACCCATCGCAGCCAGGGAAGTACGTGATACAATATTCTACTTTACGTTTAGCCTTGCGTCTTACATTGTCTTACCTAATAATAGGCTTATTTATTATTCATTTTCATTATATCTCTGCAACAGATTAGCCTGCATGCTATTATCCTCTTTCTGTAGCAGCAAAACAGCTACGTTCAATTAAAAAACAAGAACACCTGGGGCCTCATGTACAAAGGCTGCGTGCGCACAAAAACCTTACGTACGTTCTCGTTCACGGAAAAGTTCAGATGTATCAAGAGTGAAATGACCTGCACATGCAAATACTTTGATCCTTTGGCGACACTTAGAGGTGATGCTGGGAAACTGTCAGCACTGTAAAAACAATTCATGTGAACGATCAGGACCGTGTCAGTCGGCCCTGAGCAGAGCCGTGCACGCCGTGGGCATGTTCAAGCGCAATTTGCATCGAAATTTGCTGCTTGTAATCGGAGCAATCGACTGCACACACATTGATATAAAAGCGGCATCACATGATAAATTCGTGTATGTCAAGAGGAAACATTTTCATTCGATCAATGCACAGATCAGACGTGATGTGCAAATGCAGTTAACCAGCATTGTGGCGTGGAGGACAGCGTGGCTAAGAGTACGTTTTTGCTCACCTCCACTCCAGTGAGTAGCATCTCCAATTCACTTCAAATGAAGTTCCTCTTTTTTTCCCGTCTTACTCATGCTTATGTTTTCATTTTCTGATCGTGCAGAGAGGGGAACCACAGGGGCAGGGTCAATTTAAATATAATTTGCACATTTGAAAGGAGGCGTGGAAAGGGAGGCGCTCCATTCCACGTTGATTGGGATGCACAAAAGAAATGTGCTTCTGGATCTGAGCGTGCACCATGTTTTAAAAGTTCTTTCTTTGTACATGAGGCCCCTGATGTGCCAGGCAGTACAAAGTGCAAACGGTGGCACAATCATACGAGTGCTGTGATGCTCTTTCTGCACAGGAGTCCCTCTGTTATGGGAATCTTTGCTGCAGACAGACATTTTCTTGGAGAAATTGGTGGCCTCGACGGTGGAATGACGGTTTACGGGGGAGAAAATGTTGAACTTGGGATTCGAGTGAGTCGCCATAAACAGTGATGGTTGTCATATAAGCAGTTAGCTAAATTACAGTAGATGATCACTGCTCTCCATCTGATATGTCTCTTTACTGCTAAAGGTGTGGCTGTGTGGAGGAAGTGTAGAGGTTGTGCCTTGCTCCAAGATAGCTCACATTGAGAGGGCGCACAAACCGTATGCACCGGATCTCAGACTTGCCATGAAGAGAAATGCCTTGAGAGTTGCAGACATTTGGTTGGATGATTACAAGAAAAATGTGTTTTTGGCCTGGAACGTTCCTTTAAAGGTTGGTACCTCACCTGGGTGATACGTCTGCTAGTGACCTGCAGGAATCTGGTTTCACATGACTTCTGTCTCTTAACATACATCAAACAAACAATCACATGCTCAGGCTGCTTTCTTTTTCCCACTCCTCACAACCCGACCAGAACAAAGGATTAAACTCTCCACTAATACGTTCACGGAAAATCTGTAGGGGGTTCACTTTGAAAAGCAGGAAAGCACAAAACCATCGACTGCTCAAAAAAAAAAAAAAAATGAAAGGAACAAGCACAAGTCTGTTCAGCTTCTGGGCAGTTGAGTAGCAGAGGGGGTTGTTAGTTGTCAACTGCTTCAGGTGCACCGGAGTGTGTTTTACTAGCTTTGCCTTTGACCAGGGTCAGTGCCACGCTTGGGGGTGATACCAGGACCCTACAGAGGTTACACAGGTTGGCAACTCCTCCATGATGACGCATCAATACGTGCTATTGCCAGAAGCTTTGCTGTGTCTTAGCACAGCCTCAGGACATTGGAGGAGATTTCAGGAGACGAGTGACTCTAGGAGAGCTGGACAGGGCTGTAGAAGGTCTTTATGTAAGGAGGAACAGGATGAGCACTGCCAGAGTCCTGCAACATGAGCTTCAACAGGCCACTCATGTGAATGACCAAACTATCAGAAACAGACGTCAGAACGGTGGCCCGAGACCCTTCTCCGGTGCAGTGGGTCCTGGCTCCTCTTGCTGCATGACAATACCTAGGTGGAGAGAGTACGCAGGCAGTTCCTGGAGAATGAAGGACTTAAGGCCGTTGACTGACCCCCACACTAGACCAAAATCCAATGGAGCACCTCTGTGGACTATGTTTCGTCCATCCAGTGCTGCCAGGTTGCACCTTAGACTGTCCAGGAGCTTAGCGAAGCCCTGGCCCATATCTGGGAGGAGAAATCCCAGGACACCATCGATTGTTTCATTGGGAGAACAAACTACTGTAACACCATTCATCACTTGGCGTTATTGGCCGTTACCATCTTGACAGTGAAGGCACCATCAGCGAAGGGATCTACACAAAGGAAGCAACTAGGACCAATGTGGCAACAAGAGACCGATTTAATGCAGCGAGACGTAGCAATGATTACCGAAAAAAAAACAAAAACTGCAGTAGAAGAAATATTTCAGTTTTTCCTGTGTTTCTGCTCAAAAATATTAGAGATGGGAAATATAGTTATCTAGGTATTTGGGCATTTCAGTGAACAGGTCTGTGCAAACTGACAGATTCTTGAAGTCGGACTCAAGTGGTCGTTTGAGGAACTGCAGGTTTTGGTTCTTCTGTGTTGACCGCATAGCGTAAACACTACAACCAGTGATGGCTGAATATTATTTAGCTGCTTCTGTTTCAGTCTTCTGGTACTGTGCAGGATGGCTCAATAAGTATCCATTTTTAAACGTACATAGCTTTTAACCAAAGTTTCCATCCGTCCGTGCACACAGGATCATGGAATTGATATTGGCGACGTCTCTGAGAGGAAGAAGCTCAGAGAAAAGCTGAAATGTAAACCTTTCAAGTGGTACCTGGATAATGTCTATCCTAGTCTGAACACATGGGATAACATCTTGGGGTATGGAGGGGTAAGTGGCATTATCGGTCATGGCATTATCCTATCCTCAGTTAAGATTCCAGGTGCAGCCATGCTTAAAGTGTGATAGAATATGAATTCATTTCTAGAAGATACGACACAGCGATAATTCAGGTTAACTTTTCTGACACTACAGCTGCAGAACACACTTTTTAAGGGCTTCTGTGTGGACCAGGGAGCCGTTCCAGGCAAAATCCCCATCTTGTACACATGCCACTTCCAAGATCCACAGGTAATCTACAAACGGAACAACAATAAACCCTGAAATACAGAAATTCTAACAAATCAACATATTAATTAATTCACACCTTATCCTTTTCACCAGCTCTGCTACTACAACACAGACAGTGAAATCATCATTGGGGGGATTAAATCTCACAAATACAACAATAATCGCTGCCTGGTTGATCCGGGCTCTGGAAGCACGCCGAATCTGATAGAGTGTAACCTGGCAAAGCGAGACAACCTCCACATGTACTGGGAATTCAAACAAGTAAGACCGCAGCTGAGAACAATCAGGCCTCATTTACACTGCACGGAACAGATGTATTTCCTGTGTTGACGTTGCATTAAGCTGATGATTCAGCCTCTGACGGCAGCAGCAAGTGGTGGATGTCAAAATTACTTATAACAGAAACAGAATACCTGTCATTGTTATTGTTTGACTAGTTTTTTTAAATTGGCAAGAACAGAGTTGACAGGCCAGGTCCATAGCCGGACAGTTCAGTTCAGTTTAGTTCAGTTGACAAGGTTCAAACCCCAAAACAAAAATACAAAAACAAATCAGAGAAAAGATGCAGTTGAGTCAAGCCATGCCATAGGTTTTTAGAAGTGTTCTGATACGTTTTCTGCTCCGAGACATACGCTTTAATATCTTTGCTATGATGTTAGCTTTTCTTACTGTTCTTTGGCTTGCAGGGTCAAGCAATCAGGAACAAATCATCCAACCGATGTCTTGAGATCACCCGTGGACAAAACCAGTATCAGCTCGTCATTCAGCAGTGCAGTGGACAGTCTTGGACGATTGAGCATTTCACCGCAGAGCTTTGAGTGCAGCGTTAAAAGTGAATTTAGAGTGTCACCATGTCAAACTGGATTTTTACAAATGTTGTTTCACTGACAAATACAGAATGAAGATGTCAACTTCAAAGCTTTGAGTGTTTTTTCTGCAGACCTTTTTTTTTTCACCTACGCAGGAACAGGGTTCAAACTCTTCAGAAGAACGGCCTACACTGGTACTCTGTTGAGACTGTGCACATCAGGACATTATGTTCTGCTATGACTATTTTTGTCACTGTGCCATTATAAACCACCTCTATAAATGCCTCAGACAATTGGTAAACAGGCACACCTAAAAGTACCATAGACATTGGTGTCACAAAACTATTTGAGAGGTTACTGTGAGAATAAATTCATTCATGTTCAGCCTGTATTTCCCAACAACAACAACAACGCTTCATCAAACCTGTTTTATTGTGTGTCTAACAAACATAGCACCCACATCACTAAAAAAAAACACAAAATCAGATGAACACACTGACAGCTAGAGACAATTTAGTCTGTGTAAAGTCTGTAGTGCACCTGAAACAGCTCATCTCTGGAGAGGGGGAAAATCAATTTAAAATGTTCTGGTTATTGCAAAAAAATGCTCATGGCTCCTAAATGGAGCATAGGGTTAGAAAGTAAACCAAACTTAAGAAAACTTTGCCAGAGTCTCACTCTTAGGTCACCTGTCCGGTCCCACACCCGGATAAAGCAGGAGGGTGAATAATACTGGACAAGAGTTATTTATGTAATGTGTGCCTAGGCAAAGCATTAGACATAGAGTTATGTTACTCACTTTTTGTCTCTCACCCGACGTTAATCCTCTCTCCTACAGCATCCATCACAATTGCATCCAAACTGCCAATTATGCAATTAGCAGTGACGTCATTTAAGGACTGCTAGCTAGGATAGCCAATAGCTACTTTCCTTACTGAGGAGTTAGCAACGCTGGTCTGAATGGTAGCATGGTAGCATGGTAGCATGCCAAAAGCAAACAAACACAAAATCTTTTGTAAATGGTTGAACGCTTTAAAGAGTTTCCCAACATTTGTTACACTGTATTTCAGTCACAGCTCACTTACTGGCTGAAGTAAAACATTTTAATATATCCCAAACAAAAACACGCTAACTTGAACACTTTGCGACGAAAAAAAAGCCCAAAATCTGTTAAAAAAAGGCTCAAAATTGCACAAAACTGCCTAAAATATTAGATTAATAGTTTGTTAAGTATTTTAACTAAACAGATAGACAACAGTGTAGCTTATCATTAACAGAAAATTCACAAACCAGCCTAAATTATTTATCAGTCCACCTCATCAAATACATGCTAACACTAATAACTAGCTAGTCACACATGGCAGGCTGTGCCAAAAAATATCCCAAATAAAAAAACGCGTCATTGACATTTAGATACAATCGATGCTGCACTACAAGAAAAATAAATAAATAAATACTACTAATAGGCTAATAATTATTAAATTTTAAAAGTAAACTGCCAAACATGTTGTACAAATAAAAACATGCAAGGATTTCTTTTTACTTTTTATTAACGTGTTACTGCACATATTTCTGCTTAAGCAACGAAAAGGTGATGTACACCTGAGTAAAAACATGCCAACATCAGCATTTAGCTAACGTCACTGCTGCTCAACAAAAATACCTTATCTTAAATAGTTATCTTAAATGTGTTATTTGTGCCAATGCGCATGTAGCTCCGCTCAAGCAACAAAAAATACCATGTCTATTTTTTTTTTTTATTGTTTGCGTTGGTCCAGTAATTAATCTCGTTTTATGTTTATTCCACACCTGCGCCAAATATGGTCAGCGGAGGAAGTGCGTCCTTGTTCAGCTTAGCGTCAGTTTTACATATGTACCTCATCATGTATTTATTAGGATAAACCTGCCCGTCCAGTCTGCGCTGGGCTCTCTGAGTGAGAGCGTGTGTGTGGCGCCTGTGATTTCATTCCCTACCTGGGAGCCCTGCATCCAAGATGAGACTCGCGTCCTTTAGGCGGCCGGTCCTCGTACTGGTGGGGCTCGGGTTGGCCCTTTACGTGGTTGTGTTTCTGAGTAGTGGGTTTAAGAATAGCTCGGAGACTAAACGGGATCAGGAATCACGTTTTTCTGACGTGGAGGAAGGCATCAGAAATATCCGTGAGTTGAGATTAATGTTATCACCAGTAATGGACAGATTAAATTTCCAGTTCTTTATTTATTTTTGGACATAATTATTTGTTTTCTTCAAGTTTGCAATCTACAAATGATATAAAGGAAAATTAACAGAGGAGGAACAAATGTTAATAAACTGTGCCCCTTTTCTCCAACTGTCAGTAACTTCCCATTTTTAACCCCGTGTATATTTCAAGCCAGCTCTTTTAATCCACGTAGAGAACTGGCAAATATGACTTCCTAAAATGCAAATAATCCCTGCAAAGAAGCTGTGTTGTTCACGTCGTCCTCTCGCTGATCTCTCTGACCTGTTAAAACATTTGCAGACAAAGTGCTCAGAGATTTCGAGCAAAAGCAAGAAGCCATGCACAAGCTGCTCCAGGACGAAAGACAGGCGAAAGCTGCGGCCGTCCAGCAACAAGCAGCCCAGAAGGAGCCAGAGCAGAAAGAGGCAAATATCCCGCAGGAGAAGGAAGCTCCGGCAAAGAAGAAATCTGGAAAGCTGTTCCCTGGCTCAGCCCTGTTCAAGGAGTGGGGGGAGAACCTGTCTGAGGATGAGCAAAAAGAAGCGCAGGGTCTGTTTGAGAAGTATGGATATAACGTTTTTCTCAGCGATCGCCTCCCTCTTGATCGAGCCCTTCCAGATACCAGGGATCCAAGGTAAAACATTTACTTTGTCATTTTTCGCTGCTTTAGAGCTGTCAGTCCACTTCATGCACACAAAGGGTTTGTGACGCTTCACCTGCTACACCCCACCCACTTGTGTGTTTGCCCTTCATGTTGCTTTCAGTTGGCACGATTCATCATGTTTCCTATGCATTAGACTGTGGTCATGTTTGCACATCTCCCTCTTTCTGAACAGGTGCTTGAAGAAGACCTACCCGAAGGACCTTCCGACTTTAGGGGTGGTGCTGATCTATCTGGACGAAGCCCTATCCATCATCAAAAGAGCCCTGCGCAGCATCATAGACCGCACCCCGAAAAACCTGCTGAAGGAAATAATAATGGTGGATGATAACAGCTCCAACGGTTGGTTGCTTGCCAGTAATGCACGCTCACCTCATGTGCTATTTAAAGGCCACATGGATTTTTGAGATTCAGAACAGGCTGCCAGCGGATGGGTTTGGTCGTGAAGATGCCAGTTGCTGTACAAATCACCACAGTCAAAAGGCTTTAAAGTAAAGAACACCTCCGTTAGATGTGCAGCAGAGCTCAAATCATCACAAATGATCGTTTATTTTCTTTCAGTTTTATTAACAATTGGGTTGTTTTTCGGATTTTTTTTTAATATTAATTTAATTCTTAAAAACAAACATTGATGGATTAAGCTTAATCTAGCTCTAAACTTGTACCAACAAGCTGTCAAGACACACCTTCACCCATCCCTTTGTAAGCATGTAGGAGAGCCTAATGTGGCATTCCTTCGCCTCTAATGTCACCGATGCTTTGTCCGCTCTCTGGGCAACAGGTCTGACTCAATCACAGGTGATCATAACCTACGGGCACAGTGGTCAGAGAAAGAACAAAGGGATGTTCTCACAAGTAAAGATCACCTCCGTTAGATGTGCAGCAGAGCTCAAGTCATCACAAATGATCGTTTATTTTCTTTCAGTTTTATTAACAATTGGGTTGTTTTCGGATTTTTTTTTAATATTAATTTAATTCTTAAAAACAAACATTGATGGATTAAGCTTAATCTAGCTCTGAACTTGTACCAACAAGCTGGCAAGACAAACCTTCACCCATCCCTTTGTAAGCATGTAGGAGAGCCTAATGTGGCATTCCTTCGCCTCTAGAGTCACCGATGCTTTGTCCGCTCTCTGGGCAACAGGTCTGACTCAATCACAGGTGATCATAACCTACGGGCACAGTGGTCAGAGAAAGAACAAAGAACATCCCTTCTTGGATACTTGTAACCTGCTGACAGAGGTGGCAAAAGTACTCACATTCTGTACTTACGTAAAAGTATGGATACATGTGTTAAAAAGTACTGATTCAATTCCTTTACTCAAGTAAAAGTAAGAAAGTACAGGTTCTGAAATGTACTTAATTATTTTACCATAAAATAAACAATTCATCCGTTGATCATTTTGCAAAATGAAAATTTGATTAATTGACCAGATGTCCTGCATGAGCATCTGGATAATTTTTAATAATAAACTGAGGGTGATTGGTTTGTTGTTTTTAAACTGCTAGCTAGTGTTAGCTATAAAATATCAAAACGGTGTGTTCCCATAGCATTGCTAACGTTGTAAACTAGCTTCCAAAAAATCCTCAAAAAGCTAATGATAGCGACAAAAAAACACACCATACCTCAATTTTTGTTTCTTCACATTAGACCAGTAGTTCTCAAATAATGGCGTCAACACGCCTCCAGTCGCTAGGTGGCAGCAGAGCTCAAACTGATCAACAGGCTGCCTGTTTAAAACAGTAGAAGAAGAACACAGGAAGCGCATCGTTTACTTTCCTTCTGTAGTCATGTCCGGTGCGATTATGTCACGTCTTTTACGTGGAGGTTAAAAAAGTAACGAGCCTGTTTTTCCAGTGTAAGGAGTAAAAAGTACAGATATTTGTGTACAAATGTAGGGACTTAAAGTAAAAAGTCTACTCAAGCAGAAATACTCAAGCAAATGAAAAATCTTGAAAAATCTACTTAAGTACAGTAACAAAGTATTTGTACTTCGTTACTTGCCACCTCTGCCTGCTGATTTATATAATTTACGGCTAAACCAGATTCTCCGGTTGAGTCTTGTAAAGCATTGCTTTCATTTTCACTGTCTTACAGAAGCCCTAAACGGCATTCGTACATTTTATTTCCTCCGTTTTCCCGAGATAATTTCATTTGTTTTCCCATGATAACGGGATAATTTATTTGTTATCTTGACATCACGAATTAATTATCTCATTATCTCAGGAAAACGGAGAAATTAAAACGTATGATAAAATGTATGAAATGCATGTTCTCGGCTTCCATACTATCTTACTAATTAGTAAGAACTTATTATCTGAGCATGCAGAGTTTAATTTAGTCCCAAAGCTGTAAATACTATGTACTGAACTGCAAAATACCACATGTTTGAGATATTTTCTGTACAGATCAACTTAAATAAATGAAAATGAAAGGTGTCCTCCCCTAACTGTGTGTTCTTTCTTTCAATTCAGAGGACCTGAAGGGAAACCTCGATATTTACGTGAAGTCGCTTGAGGAGCAGAACCCAGGTCTCAAAATTACAAGAGTGAGGCACAATGAGCAGCAGGGCCTCTCTCACGCCAGAGCCTCCGGGTGGAGGGCTGCCACCGCTGACGTGGTGGCCATCCTGGACGCGCACATCGAAGTCCACGAGATGTGGTAGGCAAATAAACCCTTTCATACCCAAGTTTACAACTTGTCATATCATTTCCTTGTCGTTGTTTAACCAGGAAATAATTTTTTAGAGAAGAGGGATTTCTCGTATACATGCACTGTTGCAAGTGCCCGCATTGTGTCTTATCTTATCTTCTTACGCATGTATGTCTGTGAAGGTTCTCAGTCATCCAGGTCATGGTAATCCAAAAAAGTTTCAAAAAAGGCAACTGGATTTTTGGAGAAGACGTTTCACCACTCATCCGAGTACTGATACTCGGATGAGTGGTGAAAATCGACAAGTCCAGTTGCCTTTTTTGAAACTTTTTTGGATTCCTACGCATGCTCTCTGTGTTAGTAGACACAGGTATTTAAGTTTGTTGAAGTGATCCTCTTCTCTTCCTTTCATTGCAGGGCTGAACCTCTGCTGACACAGATCAAAGCCGACCGAACTGTGGTGACTTCTCCTGTGTTCGACAGAGTCAACTTTGATGATCTGAAGGTCATTGAGTACCTTCCAGCAGCACACGCCTTCGACTGGGCCTTATGGTGCATGTACGAGGGATTCACGCCCGAGTATTACAAACTCAACGACGGTTCATTGCCAGGGAAGTAAGTTAAAGTCAAGTCTGCTCAGATTTAACTTTGAAATGAGGCGTTTAATAATAATCTAATACCTGTGAATACTTATATGATCGTCTCCGTCCAGGAAATGTTGAATGACTTCTGTTTTCATTTTAGGAGTCCATCCGTCATGGGGATCCTGGTTGCCGATAGAAAGTATCTGGGAGAAATTGGAGTCCTCGATGAAGGAATGAAAGTGTACGGTGGAGAAAATGTTGAGCTGGGAATTCGTGTGAGTAAAGCTCATAATTCAGATACTGACACCTAAACCTTATCACAAATAACCCAACCTTCCCCTTTTTGTGTAACAGATGTGTTTACACAGTTGTCGATAAAAAATTATAAATGACTCTTGCTTCAGACACCACCCAGATTATATCACCTGTTCAGTGTTTGCCATCTGATAAGCCGTGCAGACCCATACAGTACACGGATTCTTCGTACAATTAAAGCACGCTACAGGCATTTTCAATTAAACCTAGCATTAGGGGTCTGCAAGCTGACGCACAGCCCTTTTTGCTAAATGAAAACTGAGCTAGCTTCAGCTAAACTTCACTGCTACAGTGATGCATCAGCCTACTGCCCAATTCAACAACTGACAACATAACAATATTAGCCCTTAAGCAACACTCTAACTACGGCTCCACTTGATTTGTCTTGCTCCTTGTGTGGACATAGCGTAATGGGCGGTTTATGCTTCGACGTCAATTTGACGTTGTAGCTACAGCGTTAGCCTACACCCTAATGTGGTATTTCCGCTTTAGTATTTGCAGCTGGTTCTCCATTTCCGCAATTTTCAAATTGATTGTTTTCGATCATTAAAGATGGAATACATCGAGGAAAGGTTAACTGAGGAGGTTCGGAGATGCAAGAATTCGTACGACGCGTCTTCAGCGAGATTCCGGCAAAAGTTTCAGTTGCTGAAAGTGAAGCAGAAAGTAGAAACAAAAATGAACCTGACTGGCAAAAAGACACAGCGCCGACTAGCGTTTGGGTGGTGTTTTTAAAGAGTAAGTCAGACTGAAAGTAGTTTGCACCAGCGTAGGTTATGTACATAAGTTACAGCCTCTAGTCCTGCAGTACTCTGGAGAAGCCTTTACTCTCTCACTCTGTCACATCGGTGTTGACTGAATGTCAAAGCTAGTTTCAAACCTAGAGCTTGCTCCGTTAGCAGTAGCTACTAGAGTTAGCATTTTAAGAACATTTTACTTTCTTGCCATGGTTTTGGTGAGAAGATACCACACCGCACGTTATCTGCACGATTCATGTATAAAGAGAGCTAAAAAAATGGCTTGCACACTTATCCACTTATGCATGCTTCACATTGGAGATTTGTCAGTGATGCCTGATCCTTGGCTACTTTTATTGGTTAGCGTGACGTTAAATTTGAGGATTTTTGCTCGTGCAGGTGTGGACTTGTGGAGGCAGCATCGAAGTAGTCCCGTGCGCCAAGATTGCCCACATTGAGAGGGCCCACAAACCCTACATGCTTGACCTGGGTCCCGCCATGAAAAGAAACGCCCTGAGGGTGGCAGAGGTCTGGATGGATGAGTACAAGCACAACGTCAACTTGGCTTGGAACTTGCCGTTTGAGGTACAGTCAAGAAGTTCAGTAATACCGTACGCTTGAAATAAGCGAGACATAATCGAGAGTTTATATTTATTTCTCGTTTAGCTTTGAACTTAGCTTTGAATCTTTGATTTCTTAAGCGACGATATAACCAATCAGGCCATTGTCTTTTCCCTCTGCAGAATCATGGAATTGACATAGGTGATGTCTCAGAGAGGAAGAAACTCAGAGAAAGGTTGAACTGCAAACCTTTTAAATGGTACCTGGATAATGTGTATCCTAAGCTGGATCCCTGGGACAACCTGCTTGGCTATGGAGGGGTGAGTTTACTTTTATCTCCCGTTTATTACGCGTGAGAAACGGATTGCTGCAAAATACGTGGGAAATGCTGTGCCACTTTGTGTTTTTATGACGCAGCCATGTCTGTCATAAAGTTATGCTCCCTTTAATCAACAGATGAAGAACCTCGATGCTAATATGTGCTTAGACCAAGGTCCCGTACCAGGTCACACACCCATTGCCTTCAATTGCTACTACTATGGACCTCAAGTGAGTAGAGCAGCAATGCGAGCGGCTGTTAAGAATTGTTGTCGTTAATGGATTAATTAAACGTCCGTTTCTTTCTCTTTCTTTAACAAGATCACGTATTACAGGGGAAATGGTGAGCTGTACATTGGCGGCATCAAGTCCCACAAATACAACGACAACCGGTGTGTAGCCGACGTTGGGAACAAAGAAACCGAGCCCGGCCTGTACAACTGCAAAGAAGCTATGCAGAAAGGGATGGGAATATACTGGGACTTCACTCAGGTACTACGAGATAAAGAGGATTCAAAAGCACCTCCATGCTCGCTGTTTTCAGTGCCAGTATATCAAAGGCCTTTGCTAGATAGTCGTCTTGAACGCTTTGTTATTTTTGTTCTCTTTGAGTTTGCAGTCCAGACCATGATTGGTCCGCTTGGTAGTAACATATTTCCGCTTTGGCTGGTTCTCCATCTTGTTTGTTTTTGATCATTAAAGATGGAATACATTGAGGAAAGGTTAACTGAGGAGGTTTGGAGATTCAAGAATTCGTACGACTCGTCTTCAGCAAGATTCTGGCAAAAGTTCAGTTGTTGAAAGTGAAGCAGAAAGTAGAAACAAAGACACAGCGCCGACTAGTGTTTGGGTGTGTTTTGAAAGAGCAAGTCAGACTGACATGGCTCAAACTTAAGCTAGGTTTATGCTCGTCCACATGCGTCGATACGCAATGATGCAGATCCCGCTGCGTCATTGCGTCATGCTTGCGTTGTGCTTGAGTGCACCTCCCCGATGTTTTATCTATCCGTTGTTTCGACGGAGCGCCAACGGAGACCGCATCGCTCTGATTAGTCCGCTGGAATTTTACCTCATTTCCGTAATTTCATGTTGCCGGTAGTATTCCCTCACCACAACAACAACACCAGCATTTTCATTAAAGAAGGAACGACAAAATGTACAACATCGAGGAACGTGTCGCAGAGGAAGACAGGAAGTAGGAGCCGAAAAACTTTTTGGCGATGAATAGCTTTGCAACGTTCACCGGCTGACAGAGAACTTCGAAAGGATTCACCTCTGCGTCAATCCGCCTGCGTGACCATGCCGTACACCGTCGGAGAAGCATAATTTGACCTTTAGGCTACATGCATAAGTTACGGCCTCTTGTCCTGCAGTACCCTGGACGAGACTTTACTCTCTCACTCTGTCACGTTGGTGTTAACTGAATGTCAAAGCTAGTTTCAAACCTAGAGCTTGCTCCGTTAGCAGTAGCTACTGGAGTTAGCATTTTGAGAACATTTACTTTCCTGCCATAGTTTTGTTGAGAAGAGGCAGTAATTGCAGTTGCATAACATTAACCATGCGCTGCCAGAAAGCTTTGAAGACGAAGTATAATAACGTTTTAAGCCTGACTGCAGCTTCACGGGCACTTCAGGGTTTCAGCTGGTTTCGTGAAAGGCTGAAATCAGGCGTGATCCAGTGAGCATGATCTCCAAAAATAAAGGAAATAGTTTTCTTTCAATACATTTATTGAGAATCAAAAAAAAAATATATATATATATAGCATAAAAATAAATATAGGAGGGATAAACTGCTATATGCAAGAAAAGAAACGGTGACTCCAATAATTTAAAACATAAAAAGCATTCTTAACACTTTCGTTTTTCTTTTTCAGGGGAAAGAGATCAAGAACAAGGAGACAAAGAAATGCCTAGAAATTAAGGACCAAAAACTCCTAATACAGGAATGCACCGGCCAGAGATGGGAGATCCAAAACGTGATCAAGGACTTATAACGGGCACGCGCGCGGGAGACCAACAAGAAGTGCGTTTCTGCTCATAGGTCAACGAGCGCCTGGATGCAGAACAAGTAAGAGAAGCGCACCCTTGTTAGGTTGGAAAAAGGAGCAGCTGATTTTCTAAAGTGTAGTGATTTTAGTTTAACTTATTTAAAACCGAAGAAGACTAAGTAAGTACAACTTATGTTAAAGCTGCTGCTTTGTGTGTGCATGGTGACTTCCCAGAAGGACACGTGTTGTAAAACAAAGTTACGTGGTTGCGAAATACCCACTTTGTCTTGACAGATGAATATTCCCGTACTTCAAATGACATTTGTGGAAATGCAGTGACTGAGCACCACGCCTCATACGGGTTAAACAGCACAAATATCACTGCCCATTCCAAGGAAAACCAGAGCTGATTCCTTTCATATTCCACCCCTGAGTCACATTTAGTTTTTTTTTCCATACTTAAAGCCAGGACATGGATAATGTCAAGAATTTTGCACTTATTTTACTGGGTTTTTTTTTTTTAACTTTAATGAATTTTCGACATGGCTATAGTGGCCATACAGACCAAATTAGGGTTTTTACACCAGTTTACCAGCTTTATGTGAATTTTGTGCACTACATGTGTCACTGATGGGCGACTTTAAATGTTTGAAAAACTGAATTCTACTTTAATCAGTCTGTTTCTACCTGTATTGTAATTGTGAAGGGGAAAAAAGGCAAATGAAGACATATCAGTGACAGCAGAAAACCAGAAGTGTAACGAGTGCGGTACAGAGTTCAACGGCTTTATGAGTCATGAACTCAAATGCATGGCATTGTGGCGACTGTTAACAAAAGGTGATGTTTTTGAATGCCACTCATCAAACAGGTTCTTTTCTTTTCCAGGCTTTTATGATCGTGGGATGTTTTTTCAGTACCTTCCCTTTGTAATTATTTTCTTTTTGTAAAATGGCTTGAGGACGGTTAATGACCCAGAGATTTTTTGCTTTGTGGTTAATTAACATGTGCGCTGTAATGTTTAGTTATTGTCTGTACTTTTTGTTGTCATCAGCACTTAGGTTTTATTTATGGTACTAGTGGAGGCTGCGTATATATTGGAAATGTTATCTAATTTTGAATAGGGTTTTATCACTTTTGAAATAAAATGAATTTATGAAAGTAGTTGACTTTTGTTTTGCATTTTTTCTAAAACCTTCACCAGGAAAACACATTAATGAATTGTCATCTCTCCCATTAAAGCAGCTCTTCCAGGTAAAAATTTTATTTTTTAGAACAATGCCAAAGAAATGTGACTTGTTAAATATTTAATTTCCCAGCACTATGAGGCGTAACTGTGTTTGTTTTGTGTGTACTCCAGAGATGGTAAGAATCTCTAGGTGTTATTGTAATATGTGGGGCTTGGCTGGTGTCACGAAACTGCCTGGGAACTAAAAAGAGTAGATAGATAGATAGATAGATAGACACTGATGCAGACTGGCAAACCGGTAATGCAAAGCATTAACGTGTTATGCAGCACTAAAAATAAATGTCACATGACATCTTAGATTCCCAGAATATTAGCAGGACAACCATCCCAAACTTTTGGACGTAGGCTTATCAAAATGATTAGGAATCATCCTCAGGTGATCCCTACAACACATGAACTCAGTCAGGGCAGGCTTGAGTCTAAATTCTCACTACTTCATCGACACGGGTGATATTATTCATCAGTTTCAACTTGGCACAGCTAATACCTCTTCCCACCGACAAGTAGCAAGCTCTCCAAAGCTTTGCAACACAAAGGAAAGCTTATAACTTAAAGGAAAAGGTACCGGAGCCTCTAGGGCCCGCTCCACAAGAGGACGCTGGACTCTACTCACTACCTCAACCAGAATTTTATTATTCTAGATGTGTCTACTTTGATGACACTTTGCTTATTTCAAGGTGTGAGAGAAACAGCTGGAAATCTTTGAGTGTTGAATCTTAAATAAATATATGACTTGAAGATAGGCAGGTTCACGCTCGAGAAGCAAATCTCTCTCTCTCTCTCTTTCTCTCGTGCTACCTTTATAATAATATCTCTGTGAACACTGTTGATTTTGCTGAGTGTTTGCTTCTTTGAATGCTTCAGCTGAGAACAGCTATGAACACAGTAAGATAAACGTTCACAAGGAACACGGAACTGGAGCTAGATCTATGCAAATGTTGTTCCTACCTGATAATATCTGATTGAGATGTGCATGGGAATAGCCTTTACACCGGTGAGGAATAAACTTGAAAAGAACGGACAATATCTCTGTTATTGAAGATTATGATTAAAGGCATTAAACACATTTGGATTTCATCAGGTGTTTGTTAAAACAATTAAAGCATTATACACGAAATCCAACTCATTCGGCCTGGAAACAGGAACTAGACATTGTTGTTTGAAATATTTATTGAATCATTAAGCCAGGGGAGCACTCAGTGTAACAATATTACTGGTATAAAATTACTAGGGCAAGAACTCAAGATGTCTTTATTTGCAGATGATAATCTGATCACTTTATGAGAGCATAAAAATTATATTTTGTTACTGCTGTCTTTTTTAGATGCCTTTGGCTCTGTATCGGGCCATAAATTAAACCTCCAAAAGACTCAAAGCTTTAATTACAAACCTATCCAGGACATAACCGGCAAGATACGACTAAACTGGGAATTAGAGCACATTCAATATTTAGGAGTGAACATCCCCAAAGACTTTATTAAATCCTTATTATATATTATTATACTTTATTCAAATTTATTAAATCAGGAATTCAAGGAAGACATGCGGAGATGGAATCTTATTCCGAAATTAAGTTTTGAATCTCAGATTTAATCTGTAAAAATTAACATCCCGCCAAGGATACTGTATCTATTCCAGACCCTTCCAGCTGAAATTAATGACAAACAATCAAGAGAGAGAGAGAAAAAAAAAACTAGAGTCCAAACTTTTCTTGGCAAAAAATAAGGGTGGACTGGCACTTGCCTGCCTAAAAGATCAGCTCAGTTCAGGATCCTGTTTTATTGGTGTGTCCCAGATTATAAAGCAAGACGGAAAGATTTTTTTTTTTCTCAAAGGTTAAGCAATTATTTATTTGTAAAGTTTATTCCACCATTCTCCACACTGTACATACAGAATGTCTTATATTTTCTATATTTTCTCAGAGTATGGCTATTCTTTTGTATATTTTTTGATATATATTTTTTAAATGTTTGTTTTTGGATAACCTTTTCCCTGTTCAAAGTCGTCACTGTCTTTCTGTTTATATATACATTTTTTTTGCCAAATTCTGTGCGACAAGGAAATTTCCCACACGTGTGATTAAATAAACGCCTTATGTCTTATGACTCGTATGGGACGGTGTCAGTCCAAGCAAGGTTTATTAGACAGAAGACTAATTAAAAGACTGATGGAAACAGGAAATAAATGGGTCAGTTAATCCTTAAAGACATGGTTAAATGTCTAAACTAAACTTATTAAATCTAAACTAAATATGATATGATAGAAGATGGATGGATGCCAGTTATAGGGGATGAGTCAACCTTGGTCTCTCCTCATATTGTACCTTTTTTTTTTTTAACCAGGCACCGCTGAAGAACAACTGCACGGTCTCAATAATAGAGACTTCTTTAGATTTTTTCAGGTGTGCCATCATTTCAAAACTTGTATTAGTGCCCTTACAGGACAGAATCCAGACATAAGGTGGTCTCTAGACTTTATAGAGGACTTCAACAGATCATAACAATGAATGACATTTACATAAAACAAAAATGAGACAGGGAAACCAACACCTGCCTCTCAGAAGATACCTGGATGAAATACTGTGGATTTCAGTGACAGGATATCATGCTCAAACTTGTGGAGCTCAATGTGGCAGAAATATCTCATCAACTTTATTACAACAGTTCAGCAATGCCACCATTCAGGTTCTTCCAGCTACCACTTGTTCTGGGCCTGTCCAAAAATAAATACTTGGATGGAAAGAAGCACTTTACCAATGAGACGCCACCATTTTGTATTTATATGTTTGTTTTTCCTTCTGCTTCTTATGTGGGTGGCCATAGAGGTAGTGCGGGTAGCTGGTGTGCGACTGAAAAAAAAAAACGTTTTAGTTAGATGTTAGTCTGGTCCTGCGATAGACTGGCGACCTGTCCAGGGTGTGCAGACCCTGTGACCCTAAACAGGAAGAAGCAGTTACAGAAGACGAATGAATAAATGAATTAATGAATGTTAGTCTAAAACATTTATCTGTTGCACCTCCAAAACAACAAGACAAATGTATTTTTATTTTATATTTGCAACATGCCCACAGTTCAGCACCACAAATCCACAGCCACGCACAACCTCAACAACTCAAGACTAGTCTTTCCTAAAGAGACACCACAAAATTTTCCAATTCTGTCTTGATGAAAATAAAAACAAAGATAGATAGAGCTTTTAACACTGTTGCAACAATTGATATGACTTAAGATTACTATAACTATAGAACTATAGAGAGCCAGACTGACAAACAGGTAGTAGCTAACCAACCTGACAGTTGGTTGTTTAGTGGTATGTTCAGTGGTATTTATTTCCTTGTATTTCTTGGATGTTCACACGGGACTTCTACGAAAAAATATAATAAATAAGTAACAATTATAGCATAGCATATTTAAACTCTTCTAAATCACTTTTAATGGTGTTGTTAAATCGGATAGTTGTTTTTTTTATTATTAGCCTATTATTTTCCATTGGTCCGCACCATTGGCTGGTTCCTGTGCTACTTCATTTTTTTTTTAAATAAATAAAATAAAAAGTTGTTCAGAAGTAGCTGACATGTTTTTCTTTGCGTAAACTATTTTAAGTGTTTATTTTTATATAAGAGGATCAACTTCCGCTACCATCTTTAAACCACCCGTACCGTAGCAACAGGTGTGTTTTCATTGGCTGTTGCTCATGAAGATGAGCCAATCCCCGACGTTCGCTCGAACATCCCGGAAAACGCCGACATCCTACGAAAACTCACGAGTGCTCTGGTTTCCTAGCAACGAGTGTGTTTGCTAGAACGTCTCCCACAGCGCAAGAGTCCCGTTTCAAATTTAGAGACTGTTCAGAGTAGAAAATGCCTAACTTTGAATTACTGTCAGACCGCATGGCTAGACTAAGTCTGGAGAAACGTCGCAGCAGAGAGGCTGAAAGACAAGAAAGGATTTTTGACGACAAAGTGAGGACCATTGGGGTAAGTGTAGGTCTGTGGTAGAGGGTGCTAGCTAAGCTAAACACTAAGCTATGCTAAACAAACGGTGCTGCGTTTAGAGCCACTACCACTGTGCCGGTATCTTTTACAGGTGGACAAGGAAGCTCTGGACATGCAGGTGACGGAGAAGAAGAAACGTGAAGAGGCAGCAAAAGAAGAAGAAAACGCTTATGGTGAGTTATCTCTGGTCACAACAAGGATGTCTGTTTGAAACTTGGGACTTAGATTTCACAGTAGCTTAGTTGCACATAAAAAAAAAATCTCCCAACAAACCACACCAAGTAGGGTCTACTCGGGACCTTCTTGTCCACAGCATCACTGTTGTCCCTCCAGTCTAGTCTGCTGTTCATGTGGACTCCCAGGTACTTACCACTATAGTGGTCCACTACTTCCACCTCCAGGCCCTGGATGGTGTTGGGCTCCGCTGGTGTCCTCTTCCTTCTGAAGTCAATGACCAGCTCCTTGGTCTTGTCCACATTAAGGAGTTAGTGCTTTGCCTGGGATCACTCCACAAAGTCTCCGATCAGTGTCCTATACTCCACCTCCTGTCCATCTCTAATGCACCCAACCACGTCAGAGAACTTCTGCAGTAGAAGGAACCAGAGCTGTACTGGAAATCTAAGGTGCAAAGAGTAAACAGAAATGGAAACAGGACAGTCCTCTGTGGTGCCCCCACATTAATGACAATGGTATCGGACAAGGAGCCCCCCCCCCAGCTGCCCAAACTGAGGAATGCTGGGCAAGTAATCAGCAATCTAGAAGACCAAACCGATCCTGAGCAGCTTCTCACTCATCAGAAAGGGCTGAATGGTGTTAAAGGCACTGGAGAAATCAAAGAACATGATCAAATTATTGCCCGTGTAATACATTACATTATTTTTATAAATGTTATTTGTATGTGTCCTCTATACAGATGCTGAGATGCTCCATAATACCAAAGTAGCTTGTATTCTCCAAAGCAAGAAAGCGAAGGAAAAGCGTGCACAGGAAAAGGCCATAGTCACCTACAGACATCAGCACCAGCAGCCACAGAACCACAGGGAGGATGATCTGTACGACCCAGACGGCTGTGGAAAAACAACCCCTGGTGATGTACAGAAAAGTCTCCCGGGCCTAGTGGGTGAGGACCCAGAAAGTAACAGCAGGCTGCAGAGACAGAGGGAGCAGCTGAGACAGTGGCTCGTCCAGCAGCAGACTGAGCAGGCAGCAGAAAAGCATCAACAAAAGCTGGAAAGTAGGCTTTTTTTTTTTTTTGGTCCTTACAACGTACATGATACACATGATGATACAGACCACGCAAGCTCATTTCATGTTCTCTGCTGGGTTTTAGAGCAGCTCTATGACCAACACAGAGTAGAAATGGACAACAAAACACTGCAACTACAGAGACTTGAGACGGAGAGGAGAAGAGCAGCTGTCATTGCCAATAAAGATTACAATCTAGCCATGGTAAGCCATTCCTGTGAGTTTCTCAGGATAAAGTGGTTCATCTCGTTTAGACGATGGAAGGTGACACAGGCACATGCATAGATGCAAACATATGATTGTAATGTACCTTGACTGCCCTTATAAACAAGTACTGTATCTACCACCTTGTTTTAAACACCTCAACTACAGACAGACTCTATGAAGACAATGCGGGATACATTTGAACCAGTTTGTAGCGCACTGTGATAAAAATGATTGGCGACTGTTCCACTAGTGAGGGCTAATTTAGTATATAAGTATTTTCTTACCAAAAAGTTAAATATATTTCGTTTACAACTCACAAAACACAAAAACGCTTTAGGAAACAACTAAAAAAAAAACACCTGGCCTCCAAATTCACTAGATCCCAAACTGATCCAAGTATCTGTGGGATGATCCACAGAAGCCCCTCCCCTCAAAGGCCCCCATTAACAACAATATGTTGCCAGACACCACAGGACACCCTTAGATGGTCCATGTCCATTCTCTGATGAGTCACTTTGGAGACACAAGGGAGATCTACACAATATTAGGTCATAATGTTATGCGTGATGTATGGTGCAGTAACAACACTTAGGATAACATTTCTTTTCTGCATCTGTATTGGCAAAGGCCAGTGAGAAGCGTTGTCAGGAAGGGGAACGCAACGTCATGGACAACCTCTTGCAAGGAGAGCAAACGGGTGGAGATTCTGGACGTAGCCTGAGTGTGATGGGAGTGCCCGGCCTTTGTCCCAGTAGTGATAGGAGAACCTCTTCAGAGAGCTTGCAGCAGATTCTTCAATTCCAGAAATACCAAATAGATGAGAAGAAGGTAAACAACACACAGGTGCTTTGATAAGCAGTGCACATGAGGTTAATCTGCATGTCTGACTGATATCTGTGCGTCTACAGAGGATTGAATTAGAGAAGAAACAAGACGAGCAGCGACACGATCGCGTCCGCTTGGACTCGGCTCGTACAGCTCTGCTACTGGAGAGGCAGCAGGCAAAACTGAACAAGCAGCTGAGGCGACACCTGGACAACGCCAACGTCCAGCTGGCCGAAACACACAAACAACAGTCAGTACAATTAGAAACCCAGACCTTTCTATTACATTCTGCAACCTGTATATTGTCTCACTCTGTTTCATTTATGTTAAGGAAACCGGACATTGAAGAAGGATGCATTGATGACAGCTTCTTCTCCAAATTCAACACCTGCAGCAGATGATGCATGACACCTTTCACAGCAGACTGATACTTGGTAGCGGTGCCACCTAAGATAAACATTTAATAAAATGACTCACTCAGTAAATCAACACGTCTTTTTAATATCTTCTGCAAAGTTTACATTTACATACATTACAAGGACAGAATTGTCCCGAGCTGTTTTTTGTCGAGATGAATTGTGTTTTTTCTATATTTCGATCATAGCTAAAAGTCATTCAAGTAAAAATCATATAAAACTGTGTAAAAAAAAAAATCACCAGTGTCTTTCAGGAGGAGTTTCAAAACTGTAACACCCATTTTAAAATCTACATGTCCCACTCTTACAAACCACAAGCACACCATAAAGAAATAAAAACATCATTTAGCAACTCAGCCACTTAACAATGCTGTATTGCACTGTATTGAATCTCCATAAAGTGCAAATACTTCTTAATCCAACAGGAAAAATAAGCCTTTAAGACTTTTTTAAAGCTTAGAGAGTTCACGTAATGGTTGTCACGTTATGGGTTCTACTTGGACTCCACTGTGTGGCAATGTGGAACCTCTCTTTCTCACAGCTAACTCTGTTGTCCAGTATTTGTGCTTACCGATAACCCTCTCATCATTTAATGACTCACCTGCACTTGCTTTCTTAAAAAGTAGCATGAAGGGATTCAAGATTACCCTAATTTTCAGAGACAAACTTATCCCATCGCTTCTGCCACAGGACCAAAGCCATCTCCTGTTGCTTCGGAGTCAGAGAACTATACCTGAAAAGACAGACAGGGATATGTCAGAGCAGTCCAAAAGCATGTGTGAGCACACTGCTAAATAGTGATCACTTCAAAGCTGAAGCTTACCTGATGGAGTTTATTGCCAGCTGTTTAAGAGAACCTATGTGGGACCTAATGCCACCAAATCCCACAAAAGCTTCATAGAAGTCATAAGAGAGGCCAGAGGCACCAAACATGGCGGGGTCATCGGAGCTGACGACCATTGGGTGATTCTCTGCCATCAGTGCTGCGGCCGGGTGGTTTCGCATATCTTTAACCAGCTTCAACACCTGAACAAGGATATGTGGAAAAAAGATACCTGTTCACAAGATATAAAAGTAGTTCACTGGAAGAGATAAGTTTTTTTTTTTTTATGGAGTCATATGATCACAAGATGATGGCATACCTGATTGGAGATGGGGCACACTTCCAGAGCAACTCCTCTCTTCCTTGACAGCTCTTTGGCCACTGGATGGCGAAGCAGAGCAAATCCATGGCCAATGCGAGAAGTGTTAAAGAGAAGAGCGTCCAACATGTTCTGATCCACCTCGGTGCCCTCAAGATCTGAGCAGAGACAAGTTGTTTTGGTGAATCTTATATTTGCTCTCCCTTGATTCAACACTGCCTCGTCTTGTGATTTACGTCTGTAACTGAACTACGTTACTGCTGATTATAATCTGAAAAACGTGTTTCTCCACACCCGGTGGAGATGAACTCACCCGTCTCACCAGCATGGAAAAAGAAAGGAAGTGTGACCCCTCTCTGTGCAGGTAGCGACAAGGCGTCTCTGAAGTACCACAGAGGTTTACCTAGATCCTCCCGTCCCACCTGTAATGATATTATATCAGCCACTTTTAGCTGCTGTTGTTGTAATTTGTAATTTGCTGGTGTAATTTTAAGCGCATAATCATTAAAATCGTTTTCACAGTTACCTCCGTTTTGCTCCCGAACACTAATCATAGAACAATACAACATAGAACTGCAGCTGTCTCTCACCAGGTCAAAACCAGCCATGATATCTGGGAAGTCTGTCTGCAGCTTCATAGCCTCCTCCACAGCTTCATTCATCACGGATGTATTTACTCCCCTGAAATGCAGTGATTGTATCAAAGTCATCAGCTGGTGAGACATTAAGCAGAATGAGAATTAATTTAATTTTAAAGATGTTCGGGGTGGTCACCTGTGGATTGTTAAAATAACTCTCACTCCAAAGAAGTCTGAGTGGTTTGCTCTGAACTGCCTGGCGATGTCCTGGTAGGTCTTCAGCGTCCAGGCCTTTCCATGAGTGCTCCCATCCAGCTCATATACCTGAGTACCAGAGAAGACGATGCATCAGAGACAGTTGATCAACATGGAAGTAAATGGCACATCAGGCACAAGAGGGACATGATAAAACCGGCCACTACAGTACCTCTGGGAGCAGAGCCCGCAGTTCCAAATACATGATGTTGTCTGTGTAGAACTGCTCGAGGCCTTGGTAGAAATAGTCTCTGAACACAGGAGCATATGTGACCAGACCCCACATTGCCTGAAAGGTCTGTTCAAACCTATCCCACACCACATCTTGACTGGGGTACACTGCCTCAGGATCCTCCTCAGTGAAGAGCGTCAGGTTTCCTCTGATGCTGGGAGTCAGAATGAAGACATGGTTGTGATCAGCACACAACTCCTAACACATGTTAAAGACACTATATGGTATGTACCAACTTCTTTCTTAAAAGTGCAGCATAAGAAGGTCGTACATCTGTCAGTAAAACAGTGCACCCTTGTGGAGAAATCAAACCGCCCGTCTACTCATAATTAATAGCCATGTGCTTACAGTTAAGAAAAAAGAGCTAAATAAAAGAGCTCTCTTCTTTATATCTGGCCCAATGTCATGTTGCATTACCAGCCCTGCAAATGACGGCGCTCTTACTAGGGATCATTAAAAGAGTAAAATCTGTTTAAAGACATTTAATTAAGGGATTATTTCCCCTAAAGTTGCTTCTAATTTTCCTAAAGGTTTCAGGTAATGTGCAGCAGCAGCAGCAGCAGAGAATAATGATTTACAGCCAGTTGTTCTCACAATAAAGCACAAATGTAGACAGTAGATTAATTCAGATGTCAGAGGGAAGAAAAACCAGCCCTGTTATTTTCAACTATTATATTTTATGTGAACTCTAACAGTGTTGGCAGTGTTTTCTTTTCTGTTTTACTGAAATCTTTGTGCTGCAGCAAAGAGTAAGTCACCTGTCGTCCAGATCTGTGGTGTTGATCATCTTGGCTCTGTGGTTTTCCAGCAGGATCCAGGGAGAGCAGTGTGACAGAGGTTTGGGCCACTCGGACGAGAAGATGAACCTGATGGAGTGGTTGTCAGTGACGCACATGTAGCAGTGAGGCCGATACGTCACGTTCTTCACCAGCCAGTCTACATCGACCATGGAGAAATCATGGACGTGTAGAGCTCCACCTGAAACGGTGAATATCAGAATTGTGAAGAAATTAAAATAAAATAAAAATATTCTGTACCAATTTATTTAAAAACAGAATTTAAATCTCTGTGAGGACACCACAAAGAAGACTCATTGTCACGCTAGTAGGAAACGTTCACAAATGACATATTTAGTTTAGTTTAACTGCATGGTTTGTTCTTCTTTTAACATATGCAAACATCAAACCCATTTTAAAAAAACAGCCCTTTTTGTTGAATTCAATCCAGTTTAACAGCATCACAATTACATCACTCAAAATCATCATCATACAGTTGAATTATTACCTTTCTTATACTGTTATACTGAACAGTCATGACAGAGGATTTAGAGCAGGACTGTTTAGCAACACACAAACTTGCAAACAACACTCATGTCCACGCCATCTTTATATATCCTCCCTTGTTATTACTTGTCACAGAAACAAGACGGTGGCTGTCGCTAATTGTTGTTTCTTATTATTAATCTGCTGATCACTGTTACCTCCAACTGTAAAACTGCATGCCTATATGATACGAAAGCAATAATCAAACATGTGAGATGTCAAACGTCTTATTTTGTTCGACTGAAACAATAAAACCAAAGAAATACAGACATATACGCCGATCAGTGCATAACAAAAACAAAAAAAAGGACAATTGTACAATTACTTACAGTATTTGGGTATTTCTTCTGCTATATATCTAAAATAACTTTATAAACTTGCAATGTACCATGAATTTAGCGTGCTTTGATGGCCACAAGGTGTCATCAGAATTTAAACAAGCAACTCTGCTATGGTGCAGATTGCTGTGCTCTCTGTTCTTATGCACACCTTATTGGTGAGGCTCACAGATTAGATTAGATTATATTAAACTTTATTGTCACTGCATACAGTACGGGTACATACACAATAAAACATCCCTTTATGACCGTTATAATGTTCAGTCACTGTTGACACAGCGTCAGAAAGGAGGCGATTCAACTGTGTGCTTATTACGGAGGAGGATGCAGTTTGTGGCGATGTTAAACGGCATTGAATTAAACGCCAAAGTGTGTCTGTTATTAGGCTTCGCCTGCTGATTAAAATGGGGTTGTCACAATGCAGTTCAAAAGTGCTACAAACTAAAGACTCAAACATGAAACCTCCACGAATCTAAGATTTAGTGAAGGACTGTTATATATTTATATGTTTTCTAGTGAACTGGTATGTGAGTGTAGTGTGGTACCGTGTACCTTTAGGCATCTTCTGCAGCACGCTGAAGATGGGACTGGTCCTGATGAGGTGCCTGGCCTTGAAGAAGTGCATGGCAGGAGGAAAGTCCGCTTTCATTATCTCCTCCTCCTTCATTTTAGACAGAACAGCGTCCAGCCTCTTCTCAGCATCGGTCAGCACCACCTCCCCACCTGTCTGCATGTGGGCCTCTTCCTTTATCAGGGCCTCTCTGTACCTGGGGTCGGGGATGGTCACACCGCAGGTAAAGAAGCACAGCAGGAGGCAGACAACAGCCGCTCGGAGGCGCTGTAGCTGACCCGCCATGGTCCGGACAGAGGTGGGTGTCTTGCTGGGGTAGAAAGAGAGAAAACATAAAACGGCTTCAAGCGGGGGTTTAAAGCCAAACTAAGCGAGAAGCGTTTTGTTTTGGAGAACTGAGAATAGTTGTTTCGCGCAAGCTGGGGTTAAAAAAAAAACATAACACCTGCAGAATAGCGGAAAAGATACTCGGGTGCTTGTTATTTCTAACATGTTTAAAAAGGCAAATGTAAGCAAACGACACAAACTGACGAAGAGTACAGCACCCAGTTCATGCTAGCTACACTGTTAATCTGAGGAGCAGCATTTTTGCCTTTATTTTCGCTAATATGATGATAAAAAAAAAAGAGAGAGACAAAAGAAAGTGGGCTAACATTACCTTAGTTTAATCGCAGCTGTGTCTGGTGAATATAAAACACTGAATCTTAACGGCTGCTTGGAAGACAACGGCTAGCTTAACGGCTGCCTCGTCAGCTCGTGACGAGTTTGTAAACAGTCCAGTTGAGGGGTCACTTTAAAAAAAAAAAACGGATTTCTTAGCGGTGTCAGCTAGAAATACATGAATGCTTTAGTTAAACAGCGCAATAAATAACGGTATAGTCACTTAAATAAACAACCTAGCGATTACACTGCGTTTATCCCACTGTAGGAGTCATTGTCGTTTGCCGATTTGAAAAAAACTGGGGTTATTCCCCAGAACAAGGGCTGACAGGCGCCTGCTGCAACGAAGCCCCCGCCTCCTTGGATGTGATTGGCTGAAAGGTAACATGGTTCTTATGTGATTGGTCAGTGTGGCGGCGTAAACAGTGGTCGACAAGACAACGATTAGGGAAAACTCTTCACCCTGTTATGTTGTTTCTCAAATTAAACTGATATTCAACATGGGTGGTATGACCAATATAAATAACTGAGCTACTTTATAATTGATCAGTCAGTTTCATACATTTATTAGCAACAATAATATCACCACATGGCCTTTTATCAGGGAGAGAAAACTTGTTTCCCTATTTTTTGTCTTCCTGTTTTGAGGCTTTGAGTTAATTCACGAAAAAGGGATGCAATAAGGAAATCTGTTGTCTTGTTTTCCCTCTTTTAGAGTTTAGTTATACACACCATGCTTAATGAGTCTCAATTAAAGCGCTTTAATTAAACACCTCATCTGCATTTTCTCTGCAGCCAATTTTGTCCTCATTAGGCCAGAACAAAAAAAAAAATGCATTTCTTGTTACTTTAAGAGGAGACTATTTAAAAAAAAGAAAGAAAAAAAAGCCAGAGAAGGCGCTGTGACAGAGGTCACGTCACATCACTGTAGGCATGAAGAGGGTCAGAGGAAGCAGCATGCACTCTGTGGAGGGTGTTCATCAAGAGGATCAGCACTAATTGAAAGCAACAATATGCGGGGCTCTGATAGACAGATGCTTTGTCTCATATTGGCCCTCGTGTTTAACTGTTTACATTTTGGCCTCTTAGTTTCTTTAACAGATTACAGATAGCTGCAGTGTTATTCTTGAAAGTGTTAAGAGCCACTGACCTGCTGTTCTAGCGGCTGTCATTTAAATATGTATGTTTTCTTTTAACTTTTGATTATAATGATAATGACAAACTGTTGTTTGAGAAAAGTTATTTATTTCTAAGAAATGTACAGTATAGAAAATACTCCGTTCCATTTCCAAAATAATCTATGTCAGTCAGATAAGAACTTGTAAACGTCACTGAAAAGGGAAGGGTACAGGTCTTTTTTTTCCCAATGTCATGCTACTGAGGTAAAAGACAACTGCTTTAAAAACAATAAAAATAAAACAACACCAAAAACATCAAGAGAGAAGGGAACAGACATATTTATATTAAAACAAGTCAAAAAATGTACAAAAATTCTTAAAAGAGCAAATAAATATGATTCACATTTAATCACGCCTAAATGGTTTTCGCTAGTGCAGAGAGATGACAGCAGAGTAAAAGTGAAAGTTGAATGCACACTTCCAGTTGTCTGGTGATGATTCTACACACCAGAAAAACACACACACGCACGCACACTTACACACACACCAGACACCTGTACACCATAAGACAACATCACAACCTCACAGATCTTTAAAAACACCACTGTCCTCGTACATTAGACAGTACAAATTAACACACTTCTTCCTCATTGGCCCTATCAGGCTCAGCAAATATCGACAATTCCCTATTTTAACTAAATAGCAAGTCATTCATTACAAATCTTGTGTGACACATTTACAAAAACTGCCTCACAGCTTCTAACTTTTTCCTATTCCATCTTCCTTTCTCGGTTAGTTCCTTCAATGCCTTTAAAAAGTACGTGGCTATAACTAAGGACACTGTAATGTTGCCCAACTGTACGCGGCCCATTACAAAGCTAACAGAGGAATACTGCCCAAGTGTCTTTCAACAACAGACGGGATGGCATGCAATCTGTACAACTTAAGAGACCACCGAACAGTCGCATTTCATCTTAACATACGATGTTATATTGTTCATCATACTTCAGTGATATTAAAAAAAACTGAGAAGTAAAGTACGATGCCATGAAAAAGACTTTACATTTCAGCACCTTTAGTCAATGTTCCAGTGGTCAGCAGTACTAGAAGAGGACACAGCAATCTGACACATTAAGATGGTATTGTAGTATTGTAAGGCTGTTTAACTATCAGCTCTGTAAGCCTACAATCAAAAAGTGGTGCTACAATTATCAGCCGGTCACAAGACGTCGACCCATGGGAGACTGGCAGAGCAAGAGAGGAAGTGGAGGGACTTTGTAGATGCCACAGACCGGCTCGATGAGGTAGATTAATTTTCTGCCATTGCTATACTGCACTAGTGTGGCTCGCAGACAAAAGATTAAACCTCCATAGGTCACTCACACCAGCGGCGATGAAATACACTGGCTGTTAAAAGAGGACAAAAATAACTGTGGCGGCAAAATCAAATCAAGAGGAATGTCGAATAACTCAAATTAGCTCCAACTCAATCAACTTAAATGTAAATAAAAAAGTTGGCAGCGTGTTAATCCAATTATTAAGGAATACAGACCCTTAAAAGTCTCCATAAAGGGACTGATTTGCCACAGTAGTAGCAAACAGCAGTCCTGTTTTCCTCATGCTGCTCCTCCTTCAAATAATTATGAACAATACCCGTATATAGAAACTGTACACCCTGAGGATACACTTAGTATTGACATGGGGAGGAGGAAGCACTCAAAGAAGCAATCATGCAAATAGCAAGGGCATGAAGAAACTTAATAACTAAAGCCTAAAACATGTAGGGGGGAATGTAACACCTGAACAAAAAAATCAAAAGGAAGATTTTGTGTGTGTTTGTTCTGTGCATGTGCATATAACAACTAGTGGGATATGTCACAGTCTGAGAATTTTAGATTATCCTCAACTGAGGTAAGTCTCTGCGGTGAAGGGTTGTAATCAATATATACTTTTTCATACATATATGAATAAGACTATCCAAGGCCACTCAGTTCCAGGATGTCTAGACAAAATCCATAGTGCATAACAGAGAATCAGGTGCAATGAGATACAAACGGCACCATCCTTGCCCGTTCCGCTCTGCTAGTCATAGACATTCTTATAAATGAAGGCAGCTTTAAACGATGCATATACTGTGTGTTTCGTCCAGTAGGAGGGCAATGTTGTTAACAGTTGGGGCGGCAATCGGACAGAAAATGGGCTAGACGGGTTGATGCCTCAGACAGATGATCAGCGTTGTTCGTCCTTTCACTTGCAACTTTTGTGCTGCGTTTATTGTCTGCACATTCGCTCATACATTCACAAAGGAAACCAAGGCAACTGCAAGGGGCTTGTGAGTTGACTGGGTTTTGTTGACAGTGTCATAGTACCTCCTCGTTCTACACCTGAGTTTAAAGATATGGTTGAAATAGAAGATAGTAGTAAAAAAAACAACAGTCCCTATCGTCATTTATCACAGTCCTGTCAGTAGTGCCCCACCGTGTCCTACGGTTATTGAACAAGATAGGCAGGCTGTATTCAGTGGCCATTAAATCGAAGTTTCAAATGCTCGTAGAGATGAGGGCTGTCCAGTGTTCTTGAAGGCAGCGTCCCCTGTGTTTGACAGGTTGACCTAGTGGTTAAAAAGGGTGCCCTTCAGCTGAAGGATTAAAGTTCAAAACGCTCACGATGGGCAGCAGCCGTTTTACTCAAGTGTCCTCGAGCAAGTCCGTGAATCCCAAGACAGAGATGTTCCGTAACCCACTACGAGATCTGTCTGCAGAGGAATTCTTCTCCAGGGACCAATAAAATTTCACATTATATAAATTTTAGTAACACCAGCTGCCTGGTTGGATGTTAAAGTCCACTGCTGGGTAAAACTTAAACACAGTGTAAGATTATCAGTAGGAGACGTATGTTGAGCAGACCGTCTACTCTTTAGTCATCCGCTCAGCACATGTTTGGCTCACTGCTATGTCCAGATGTTTGCTGATCACATGTCTGAAAGCAGAAGAAGAACAGATAGTTGAAACAAGCATCCATGCCTTTCTAGTATTATAACCATATATGTAAAAATAGATACCTATGACACATACCATTTAATGAGCGTGGTAAAACAGGAAATTGCTAGAGGGTGTAGGACAAAGCCTTTACATATACTGTAATGTGTCAAATGGTGTTCACTCACTTTGATCATAGGTTGCGTCACAATCCCTGTTTATTGCCAGAGCCGCCTGGAGCAGCCATCATCTGTTGCCTGCAAACACAAAGACAATGAATACTGAAGAAACGGACATTCATTATAACTGATTGTTTGATTAAAAACTTTTGAAAGTTTTAAAAGTGAGAGAAGAGAAAAGCAAATAATCACAAGTAAGAATCTGCAAACACACATTTATATTATTAATTACTCAAAACTGTATTAGCTCTTTACCCTGGGTGTAAGAAGCGTTCTGGGACAAGACCTCTCTGCTGCATCATCATGCCCTGGAAGTGTCCACCAGGTCGGGGGTGTCTGTACATGGCCATTTGTGTCTGGCCCGGGGAGAAAGGCAGCTGCTGTGGTCTCTGCAGAGCTTCCATCAGGTGGGGGTGAGGTCTTTGGGCAGCATAGCGTCCTTGATCTGGGTATGGCTGTCCAGGGTACGGAGTTCTGTTTCCAACGCCCTGAGACATCATATGTGGAGGAGGGATGCCACCTGGCTGCATCCCTGGGTGCAAGGCTCGAGGGTCGTACATAAAGGCCATGTGTCCAGCAGAAGGATGTGGATGCTGCTGAACGGGTTGGGTGCTCCGACGGCGGGCAGCAGCATTGTGACTGTCGAGGTCCAGGATTTCTTTAGGGCTTTCTGGTTGCTCTGAACTTTCGTTATGAGCCTGTGTTACTGGACTGCCACCACTCCCTTTGTCCGTGCCTCCAGGTTGTGGCCCAGCATCAGGAACAGGGCCAGGCGACACCAAACTAGTACGACTGGAGCCTTCGGAGCCCAGTGGTGACACACTGCTCTCCTTCGACTGACTGCTGGCCCTACCACTGTTTACGGTTAAGTAGGAATTGGGTGGCATTGGCTGGCGAGGATGATAATGAGACCGTTGCCATTCCTCTGGAGGGTAACCCCCTCTACCATTGGCTTGGGTATGTACCTGAGCTTGGGGATGAGGTTGGGAGAAATAAGTCTGCTGCTGGTACTGATGAGGGGGGTACATGCTGTTATGAGCCTGAGGGTGCTGTTGGGCTTGCATGTGATAGGCGTAGGGAGTCCCTCCCTGCTGGTGGTAGTTGGGGTGGGGAGCAGGACCGTGAAGGGCATTCATAGCCTGGTTGTGATATGGGTGGTGAGCAGAGGGATGCATGGGTCTGGTCATGTTTGTCTGATTGTAGTGTGGATGTGGAGGGTTCCCCATGCCATAAGGACCCATTGCCCCATTTACCTGGCCTTGTGAGTTGGGAGGCATGGCTGGACTGTGACCATTTGGTGTCCCTCTTTGGGCCTGCATACCCAGGTTACTACCCATAAGCTGGGTTTGATGGGGATTGGGGCTAAAAGCCTGGTGTTTGTGATTACTATTTGGAGGCCCAGGCGTCATCACGGTGGGCTTTGGAGAAATGGCAGTACCCTCTGTGTCCGGCCTACTAGTAGGCTCACTAGGTCTTTGATTTCCGTGGTCTGCTGGGCTAGGTTGGGAGGGTAATAGTGGGGTAGGATGACTGGGTGGCAAAGAGGTGAGAGGAGCTGGATGAGGGGGTCCAGGCTGGGTACCTTGGGTGGAACTCTGTGGTGTCCCACGCAGGCTCTGTGTAGGACATTGAGGTGAGATGCTTTGGGTGACCTGGTGAGAAGGTAGCACAGCATTATGTTGCTGTGTATTCTGAGTCATTGGCTGAGGAGAGCTCTGAGGGAGGCTTTGGGGAGGGGTACCACTTGCTTGAGGTCTCTCATGTTTTTGGACGTTCTGCTTGTGTTCACTTAGCTGATGTGCATTTTGTGTGTGTCTTAAGTTGCTCTCTGAGATTTGCTGAGTGGAATTAGGAGATGCCGTAACATGCACTGGTGGTAAATTCTGTGGAAGAAGTGCAGGGCTTGGAGCATTTTGGTGCGGACTGCTGGGTTTATGTTGAGGAAGGTTGGGTGGCGCCGGATCAGTTGAGTTGGTTGAGACAGTGACGGCACCATTGGGTTGAGCAGGAAACAGGCCGGCAGATTGTCCATGGCCATCTACCTGCTGCTTGGGGCTTTCTGTTAAGTTCTCTGTGGGTCCTTGTCCAGAGGGGTTCTCCTGTGATCTACCCAAAGCGGGACCTAGGGGGCTCTGCATTCTATCTGCTGGCCCACTGTAATGTCCTGTGGGGCTAGGGATGGACGGGTGCTCTTGATTAACTGAAACAATGTTTTTGTGTGATGATTCTTCATCTGGAATATTGTTGGCTGATGTGTTGCTCTTTGACGTTGTGCCTGTTGATGCACAGAATGATAAAAGAGAAGTTATTAGCATTAAAGGGATACTGTAAGGCAGGTCAAGTTGCATCATAGATCATAAAGAGATCATTGACGAGTAATAACCGAGTTTATGAGTTTATGATACCACTTAAATGAGCAATACTTATCACATTAAAAACAAAATCACCTATGCCCTCTTCTATTCATCAGCAAATACATTTACAAGCTTGTTCGTGAGGCTGAACTGATGACATGTCATCTCTGCCCTCAAAGAAATCAACACAAAATTGAACTGAACTGATGAATATTCAATTTGCCACTTACTGTGAAAGATAATTAACATCAAATTGCAAAAAGGCACTTGACAGATAGGAAGGGCTAGGATGGGGGCTGTGCCGATTAACAAATTGAGACACTACAGTCTAGAGAGAATATTTATGTAGAAAAAGGTCAGACTGTGTTTGGGTTCCATCATGCGGAATGCAAACGACTGGTGAAATACTGCAAGAGAAGGGCACGTCTACCTTTGGGGTGTGAGTCTGTCTGTTGGGAAGACTGGCTGTCTGGCCCTTTGTCTCTAGCAGGACGCAGCAGCTGAACCTCAGGGGCAGGGGGAGGCTGTTGAGAGGGGTGTGCTGGGATGGTGCCAATTCCAGTTGGGGGCCCAGGCTGCTGTAAGTTTCCTATGTGCTGATGAGGGGCACCAGCAGGGGGTCCAGAAGAGGCTGACAGCTGCTGCAGGGCCAGCATCTCTGGGCTCTCCAGCATGGAAGCCAAACGTGTCCTGCCAGAGGAGTCTGGGTGGGGTGCAGGCGGACGTGAGGACATGGGCCCTGGGGAGTCGGACGCTGCAGTTATTTGATACTGGGCATTGGAAGGATGGTGGGGGTACCCAGCAGCTTCTGGCCATGGTTTATGTCCCACTGGAGGGGGAATTCCTCCATAGCCATAGTTGCGCTGGTTCACCATGTTGGGATCTTGCATGTGCATGGTACTGGGCCTCTCCTGGCCCTGATGATTGACACCAGTCCACATGGTGGATAGACCCATACCAGGGGGCCTCATGCCTGGGTAGTTGTGCTGAGGCTGTCGCTCAGGTCCTGAGAATCTGTTGTCCATAGGATGCATAGCATGGCCCTCTGGACGGTGGTGGGATGGGTACATGCTGGCTTCAGGGGGAGGTCCTGGCTGGAGGGCCATGGGACGTGGGCCCAAGGAGGGGCCATGAGTTGGACCCATGTAGGGGTGCTGCTGCGGAGGCTGCTGCTGGTTAGGATCAGGGCCCATTTGATACCTGGGGCCCATGGGATGTCCTTCAACCATCCGATGCTAGGTAAAAACAACAACAGAAAAAAATTAGTTTTGATCAACAGATCTTTATATCTGTCTATTTTGTAAGCAATACACAAAGAGCCCCCAATTACGTCACGACACATTACAGTAGACACACACACAATGAAGTGGTCTTTGGTAAAATCGCAGCTTAAACATCAAAAGGCCCTCAAAATAATTGGCTCCCGTGTAACTGGCTCTGTATACCTGCATGTTTAAGTTGTGGGGCATACGGTTCAAGTTGGGATCTCCATGTCTGGGCATGTGAACCGGATAGGAAAAGCGGGGATCCATGGGCATTCTTTGGGCATACATATGTGGACCATGAGGGCCGAGGGGACCAGGAGGTCGACGGAGCTGATAACAGAGAAAATAAATTATTGTTTTTTTTCTTATATTTCAGACAGAAATCAACAGATATGCAATCAAGGAGGCATTGATACACATAGGGCATTCAGATCAGAATAGAAGCAATATTATTCTGTGGGTACCTGTTGCCCCGGGTGGTACATTCCCCGGAGGTCTCCTTCATGGATGTGTTGCTGGCTGGGAGGGAAGCCATGTGGGTGAGGGGGGCCGCTACCCCAGTAGTGAGGGGGAGGTGGTCGTGTGAGTTTGCTGTCCTCTTCATCTGAAGGCGTGCTGCCCTTGCCTCCCAGGAAGTTTCGCTTACGCTGGACTTGCTCAGTGGCTTTGATCAAGCTTTCAGGTCCCAAATGTTTATTGCCACGGTTGCGCTTTTTGTCCTTGCGCTCCTTGTCTTCCCGGCTGATGTGGAACTCTTCATCTGTGTCACCGTCCTCGGAAGGAAAGTGTTTTAATAGTGACCGGTTAAAACACCGCTCTAGAGACTCCGCCATGATGGTGTACTCTGGGGATAGACAAACATCAATATCAGGTATACGCATATGATAAATAAAATGACACATGAATCAGATACCTGTAGAACATCCACTGGACAGAGACTCCCCCTCTTAACACACACTAAACATGCACTCAAACAAAGAAAACCCCCTTACACTCTAGGCCAACATTCATCCCGTACACCCATAGAAAACCAAACTGCTCCTCTGCTCTCAGCCCAGTGCTATCCAACTGACCAGGTCAGAGGGCGTAGACTGACCCCTGCTCCAATCCCTTCCCTTCTACTCCTCCTGCTCCACCCTGGGCCTCCTTACCACTCTCCTCCCCCCCTATCCCTGGGGAGAGTATTCAGATGGATGGATGGCTCCAGACAGGGGGTTTAGGGGCTGGAATGTTTCTCTGGCACTGCAGGTCTCAGATCCCCCTGAGCACTGGAGCACAACTCAATCACTCCCCATTAATCACTGTCAAGACTGCCCTGGCCCCGGCCCCAACACACCACTAAGACCGGCCCCCTTTCTTTTGCCATCTCTCCCACTCTCACCCCCTGCCTCTCACCCAGTATACTGCATATATGTGCACTATTTTCACACAACATCTATATATAGTGAACTGTTATTTACCACTGTCATCTCCATTGTACTCAACGCAGTTTTCAAACATGAGCTTCACATCTGCAATAAACTCCTCCTTGGAAACATACTCCCCTTCGCTGAGTTTCTTCTCGATGGTGGACAGGTCCATGGGAGTCTGAGGGTATAGGATGGACAGTAAAATTAAATTAAATACTAAATTCTGCAACACCAAAAATACTGTGATCATGCAAACCACACAAAGGTAACTTCAATGTATTTTGTACCTGGATGATTTCATGGTAATTGGGAGCATAGGAGTCATCGACAGGCTCTAAGAAAGGCCAAGCATCTTTGTGAGCTTTCAGGGCCTCGAGCACTAAAGAAAAAAAGATTAGATCAGACATTGGAACAGACATGAATGCAGGCTGAGATAAAGCAACAGGCTTCAGTAGCTATTCCATATACATACCTTTATATAGAGCAGTGTAGTCGTCATCAATTTCATAGCTGAAAGGTCAAACAGACAGTGTGTTACAAATAGGCAACCTTGAATCAGTTGAAGTGAAAGTAAATCTAAAGGAGCTCATGAATAGTCTCTTACAATTCTTTATTTCTGCGTGTCCTGTGGACAGGAGAAGAAGGCTCTAGATTCAGGAGTTCAGGCGGCAGGTCTTTTCCCTGAGATAGCAACCAGGCCTTTTCCTCTCGCATCTTCCGTCTCTTTGCTCGCTCTGAGACAAAAGGATAAACGCGAGGCAATTAGAAACACAAAACACACAAAACACCAGTCGCATCAGTCTGCAGCCAAACAATGTTTTGATCGCTTCTTCAGACTCTGAAGATACAGTTTAAATTGCTCTTGCTGGCCAAGCGAGGCTGTCAGGAGAGTCAATGAAAACCAGGCCTTGGCGTTCAGCAGCTCGAATAAGTAGAAAGAGAACGATTCACCGGCCATCTTTTCTTGGGCCCAGTTGATCAAAAGAGCAGAGCAGTGAGGAGAGAGTGTGCATATGTATCGCTGCTTTATCTTTCCACATGAAAGGCGGAGAGGCCTGCCAGCCCCCCTGCCGTGTGGATTAAAGATGTTTGAGGGAGGATTCCACGTATGCAATCCACACAGAGTGTAGGCCAGGTCCTGCTGTTCATCTATAATACATTAATGAGGCTCCGCCACTGAAGCACAATCAGCAGTTCATTAACCCTTGACAGATGACATCAGAGGGAGGGAGAAAAAGAGAAGTGATCGTGTGATTAAAGACCCTGAACATTCCCTCCACAGTCTCTGTGCACTATACATAAATCACAAAGCTTTGAGTGCTGCTATGCTACTGTAGATTCAGCCGTCACGAGCCAAACCACAGCAATGAAGATGTTACGGTCTGTGTGTGTGTGTGTGGTGCCCTTCACAATCTATTTCACCCTTGATACGGTCTCATAACCTGCTGCTGACACGTCACTGATGAAAGAATGTGATGTTATTGGTGCTTATTTGAGTTTGAGCACCAAGCTTTTATCGTGTAATCTTTCTGGACCCCCTTTAGGGTTAACCACGGGATTACTATTTACATTTAAAAATAAATTTCTGCTGTCCAGCCATCTTACCCTCCACAGCTTTGATCTTCTCCATCTTCTCTCTCTGTCGTTCTTCCTGCAGAAGCCTTTCCTCTTCTCGCCGCTGCTCCGCCAGCAAGATCTGTCTGTCAAGCTCTTCATCTTTCGTCTTCTCCTCCTCTGTTATGGTCTTGACATTGTCCTGGATGCATACACACGAGTGTGTTAGTCACTCATGGTTGAACGGCATTTAAATACAATGTGAAAGATCATTGCAGGAGATCTCAGAGCTAAAGTGAAAACAACTCCAGGAATAATGCAGAGAAACAGCGTTTATTTATTAGGGCTGGGCATGTTCTGACTGACAAGCTCCCAATTTGAATTTATTCAATTTAATATTAATTAATTTAGGGATATATCAGTTTAAAAGAAATGTACTTAGAAAATTTTCTAACAACAGGATGCTGCAAATGGCAAATATCAGATCTTTTCACATTGGGGATTTTTTTTAAATCCCAGCCCAAATATTTATGTGCATTTAAGTATTGTTAAATCAGTCAGTAGATAATGTCAGATTAAGGCAATCTACGGTGCTATCCTAAAAGCCTGCACACACCTCATCGTCTTGTTTAATGTGATTTTCAGAGAACCGCTGCGATATGCGAACTGGGGCTGGATCCAGTAGCTTCTGTTTCTGCTCCCGCTCCTGAAGGATAAAAACAAAAACAAAACAGTTTGTTCTTTACCTCATGTCTCATCGATGATATTCTGAGATACAAGATGCAAAGGGCACTCACTAGTTGTAAACCATTATGGCTTTAATGATAATAGAAAGGTGAGGGTTTACAGCTTATAATTTCAATTCTGTCTACACTCTGCAATCACGGCTTCTTTTCTTTCTTTTTCTTTTTTCATATTTTCCCACGACAAGTAAATATGCTTTTAATTTATATGGTCAACATACGCCTTCCAGGCAGTTACACAATCAACACACCAACTGTCCTTGGGTGTTGTAGAGTATTGACAGATCATTAATCCCTACCCCCAAAATCACCCTCTCTCCTTAGCTGCCTACAGCCCCCCACCTCTTTCTCTCTCTGGGGGTGACAGCCGGAAAATAAATCAGAAAACTAAATCACACCCTATGTGTCCCATATGACTCCATTAAACATGTGTAATGATTAGTTTGTGGTATGTAAAGAAAGACATGCTGTTTAATGCTCAATAAAACATTCAATTTTTAAATCCGGAAATAAAGTAAACAATACGCCTATCGGACGTATCGGTGATCCAGTTATAGCCAACAGTAAAGCAGGGAAACGCCAGCCAACAGAGAGCTCTAAGCAGATCCTTTGAAAGCCTGTCTATATCAGGACTGTCCTCACCAGCACATGTCAGAGTTCATCTGGGACTATGCAGGACTATGAGCTTGGCACAGTTAACAGCACAGAGAGGTGTCATGTCACAGTCAGGTCTGTGGTTGTCTATAAAACAACTAGGGAGGCCTAAAAATGTATTTATGTCTATATACAGACAGCGTATACAGACATGCAGGTCAAGAGGGGGGAAAGAGAGGGATTTAGAGAAGATAAAAGAAAAGGAAAGACAGATGTTCATGATGTGATCTACAGCACAGTGCCCGCCACGGCTTTTTTTGTCCACACTCCATCCTGCCTCATCTTAGTGGGAAACACTGACGTGTCCCCAGGCTCCACAATTCCTCTCTACATTACCACCAGCACTAAATCCCCCCACCATCCAACACACACTAGATGGAGTGCCTCTGGTGTCACCACTTAAGAGAGGTCGACAGAATCCTGCGGCACAGCAGAGCTGTCACTCAACAGGCTCCATCCTGCCTCAAGGTGAGCTCCTGCCGGCTGTCAGTGCCCCATGAAATGACTGGTGACAGCAGCTCAAGACACATGGGAGAAAATATGCACACAGTATTTGGGATGTTTCTAAGAACACACTAACATAAACAGATCTGCATGTGCAACGTAGCCGTGCATTAGAGAGAAGGAGCAACCAAGGTGGTTAATGAAAGAGACACTTTAATCTGACGTAACTGCTCTTATATCCTATCAACCTGTGACTGTATGTGACATACAGCTTAGCTCTTGGATAATCGTTTGATTCATTAGGCAACTGGAAAAAAATTGAATGACAATTATTTTGAAGACTGGTGAATAATGCCTGAACAGGATGCTTTGAGTTTTCGATGATCGATAAAGCAAACGGGGACATTTTCTCTTTCATTTCAACAGGATGTCATGTAATAGAGGAGATTACGATTTTCTTAGGTGTTACGCTTTTGGTTGCCCAAAGTAAATTGGGTCAGTAAATTGCAAATCAGAACAGTATTATACATTACCACAGCAGTGATATACTGAACATATTACCCATTACCAAGCAGGGTTCTCTAATGTGATCTCCTGCTGTGCGACATCCGCGTGATTTATTTGCATATAAGACGAACATTAAGGGAAAGTGCTTCCTTTTAATTGACTCCGTTCTTTGATCAAGTTCCAATTAATCAGGAGCTTTTCCACACTGTGATCACGTTTGATGGAAACCATATGAAGTGAACAGAGTGGTCTTCAGAGATGGAGACGTCGCTTGAAGTATAAAGTGCTGTGATGGAATCTCAAGCTTTCACAAATAGAAGCTGTCTGAATAAGATAAAATACGAGCTTTTACAATAAATAATCACCAGATACCTCCACCAGTATTATGTATTGAGAGAACCTCTAGATACAGAGACCTTTTGAAAGCTATGTGCGCATGAGAGTAGTCCAGCTGAGTGTACAACTGATGAAGGACAAGTACTATATGAAAGTAGTGAGTGATCCCTCCGCCGGCATCAAACTGCCAGCAGGATTCACTGCTGACGATGATGGAGAAAGGCTTAGAGGGTTTCTATAGCAACAGCGAGTGCTAGTTATATACCACGGGAGTAGACAGCGCTCGATCATCCTTGCAGAAAGAGGTGGGATAAAAACAGGGATCTACGCTGTGTTTGACTAGCTATAGCAATCAGTGGCTAAACTTAATACAATTACAAGCCAAGAAAGACTGATGCCAACTTGATTAACAAGCTGGCGTGCAGATTAACAGCTAGCACAGGCTGGCTAGCACAGGTAAGAGTCCAAGAAACTACTATAAATAGCAGAAAGACAGTGATCTGTGCCAGAGTCTGATCAGAGGTTGGAGGGCACCACTGGTAGATTAAGCTATCATCAGCAGCCAATACAGATATTGTTCTAACTTAGGGTTCAGATTTCCAAGAAACAAATTAATAACATTTCCAACTTTCTATTTATAAACTGCCATTTCATCATACTGCCCTTCTACACATGGAAAATTCCAATCAAATAAGATCTGGCTCTCACAAAATCACATGAATGAAAATTATTACGCTCATATCACGGAACCTAAATCCTACCAAAAGATAGAGGACACACAGAAGACATTTGGAGCTGCTGTAATAGAGACTAATGGCAGTGTCTCTTTGGCGCCTGACCTTGTGCTCAATCATGCTGCTGATCTCAGGCAGGAAGTTCTGGCTGATGACACGGTAGAGGTGGCGGTCCTGTGGGGAGGTTTTGTCCTTGATGCTTTCTGCCAGACTGACCCACTGCTCCTCCGTATCACACACAAGGGACCAAGCGCCACGCTTGCGTCCTGCTGGAGGCATAGGCGAGAGATATTGGATTATTGATTGCTAGGAAAATTTGTGGAGACAATTAGGAAGTGAAAATTGCGATAGGAAGTTAAGGGCCAATATACAAATTCTTTCATTCAGTCAAAATGAAAATAACAGAGATCCTTTTACCTGTGCTCGGGGGAGGGTCCACTGGTACTTCTTCTTCTTCTTCTTTCGCGTCTGTCATTTCTTCACTTTCCACATCACTGAAAGAAAGATAATTAATAAATTCACATTGTTTAAATGATTAAGACTTATTCTAATATAACTGACATTTACTATTGACATGAATGTGGTTTCAGATTTTGTACCCAAGAAATAATAATTCATTACAATTTAGATCCAGAATAAAAGACAATGTTTGATTGCTTTGCAGCTTTTACTAATTATTTTACTTTTTTAGGTTCAATGCATAATTGTACAAGCTTTGCAATGAAAGACCACATGGAAAACAGACCCGACACGTGTGACACTTGGATGCATGCTTTCTTCTGCATAAACCAGTACATCTGTGCAACATATGCACAGCTATTTCTCTGCTGCATTATCCTGTTGGTACTGACAACAAACAGCTTCTTCCTTTTTTTTTTTTTTACCTTAGCTGAGGGTCTTCCAACTTCCTCTTCTTTGGTGGTCTTCCCCTCTTCTTTTTCTCCGGTAATGTTAGTTCAGTTGTTTCACTGTTGGAAAAACAGCAGAAAGAATTAATGGGCTTTTTAAAATTACAGCCTTTTAACAGGGGTAATTAGCAATGGAAAACCTCTATAATTAACCCTTTACAGTCCTGTAAACAAGTGTCAAGCCACTGCTGCAATTACACCCCTTACCACACGCACCAGTAAACCACAGAAAACATTACTAGAGACATTCACTCTTGGTATATGGGACAGAAAAAGAAGATTCACAGCTCAGGTAAATGGTATTTACCTGAGCTTCTCTGTCTTCCTCTTGACTGGCTCCTCTTTGTACATACGAGTGCCATAAAAGTACCAGTAGAGGGCTCCGTTTCCATCTTGCCCCAGGGGTTCAACCCTCAGGCTATCTGCATCCAGGCCCTGAAGGAGATGGGGGTGAATAACATTACTTAAATCATCAGTCATTAGTGGATGATGTCATTCTGTCCTTTCGGCATACATAGCTGTGAATCATACACAGAAATTAGGAATTCAGTAACTGTAGTTAATGGCACTTCAATTTATGTAAGTACACTATTAGTATTTAGCAAGATAGCAATGCAGCGACATTATATAAACGTCATCAAAGAACTACCAGCAACGAGCACACACTGTGACTTTACATTGCCAGCGTCTCAGCCAAAAATATGTACTTGGACACACCACAAAGACTACAGACAAATATTTGGCACCTGCATTAAAGGGAATAAGCCTACAGAGAAACCTGAAAAGTTACTATTAGCTGGGAGGCTTAGAAGTATGAAGGGCAACAAACTGTTAGAAAGAGCTGGCCTCTCCTGAATCATGCTGACTAAACAGTATATTGTTTATTCTAGATGATGTACTTTGGTGTTTTTGTTTACTTTTGTCACTTCCATTTCTACTCCCGTGCACTGGTTCAGCAAGATCATACAGCCAACAATTCAACACGATGAATTAGCTCAGAAGACAACTACAGGGCTTTCCATGAGCAGCATACCTTAAGCAGGTCAAAGACATCTGCAGCATCCAGACGGTAGTCGCAGAGCCGGTGCAGCAGTTCCACCTGAGTGCGAGGCGGGAGACTCTCAAAGGGCCCCTCTCGAAGTGGGTTCGGCTTCCCCTCTTCCAGTTCCCAGCGGTAGCTAATGATGTCATCCAGGTAACTGCTAAATGCTCGGGGACTGAAAGGTAGAGCAGGCTTAGCGTCACTGTCTGCATCTATCTCGCCATTCGGTTTATTTCTTACAGAAGCACCAAGCGCTCTGATGCAGGACGCCCACAGATTCACCACACCTAAAAGGTCTTCAATTCTTCCACTGTAGGACATTTTTAAAACTGTTAAGTAAAACTTTTTTGTAACTAAAAATCACTGCAACATATTATCTACAAGTTTTATCTTAATAAATGATGCAATCAAGGCACAAGGTTTCTTTGGTCCACTATGATCTGTCAATCAATTCAACTGCAAATGCTTTGTGACAATGTAAAGCCCACACAAACTGTTTCCATATAAACTAGCATCCTGTTGTAATACATAGCTTAGGAAACAAAGTTCAATCGTGGCCCTGGAAAGACAGAGGAGGTGGGGGTGGAAAACAGAAAAAAGGACTATTTTTCTTTGAATGGGCGTTGGGTCTCTACTATGAGTGGAGCTGATAAATAAATGCTGGTTCCGGTTCAGGTCTAGCCGATTAATCTGTACCTTTCAGTTCCAACTCAGATGAACAGAACAAGGGCTTGGGGCAGGGGTGAGCATCTATGCAACAGCACAGAAGAAGAGGGCCGGGGAAAGAAAAAAAAGTGGCTTATCTTGAAAGAGCAGTGTGCACTTTTCACACAGCTGCAGGCTCCCCCGCCCTGCGCCTCCTCGCTACCCCATCTCTCTCCTCCTTTCTGTCCCTCGTTTTCTCCAACATCCTCCCTCCTTCCTTTCCCCCGCTCCGGCAGAGCGTTTAACGCGTGCGGATGAAAAGGGCAGCTCTGTGAAAGGCCAGTGCTGAGCAGCCAACCCCAGGATGCCAGCGCCTGTCCAGTCCAATAAAGCAGGCTGTCCTACTGTTACGGGCTGCCTGGGTGGAAAAACTGGATCATTCCTGCCTCTGTGCTTATCAGTTCACCGTACCACTATGCTACTTTCTAATGACCGCCTGGATTAGTTGGTGTAGAGAGGGGGGAAGCCCCAAGAGAGAGTGAACACATCTGTGGGTTTGAATAACAACCTCTGCTACACACTCACTTTCTCCCATCACTTGCTCACGTGGGAGACGAGTTTCAGTGGCTGCGCTGCTTTCATACATCACAAGAGTAACAGAGGATGATTTCACCACACTACATTTCACTATCTTAAGTCACCACATGGACTCCTCAGTGGGTTAATGTGGATGTGACTCAGACTTCCTATGGAGGTTCCTGGGTGTTATGACTAATGTCAAGTAGGTGGAATTACTAGGCTTCTGATTCTTATAAAAAGCTAATTTATTCTGTTCCACTGAGCCTCCGATGCTTCATTGATATATGAAATAGGTCCACTCGCTCATATAGTTCTATCAAGGTTAAATCCTAATCTTAACCTAGCTATAATCTTAATTTCCAGCACTAGTTAGTGAAGTTGTAAACTGCAGTGTTGACTGTTATTACGCTGTCCACGCTCCTTCTAATTGTACTGCAACTCAAAACATTACAAATTAATTCTTACTATTCTGACTGATCAAGGATGTCAAACATTGCCAAAAAAAAGATTCTCATTTGTTCTATGACAGAGGTGAGCATTCAGTATGAAAGTATAGGTTGGTGGAGAAACTATGTGAAAGTAGTTTGGTTTAAATTCAGCCTGAATCCAAAATCAAATGTGTGTGAGAGCAGAGTTGAGTTTAAAGTTTAGAGAAACATAAGACCTTTAGCTTAGTTAAATACAAATCAAATTTACAGGGTAGAACAGTGAAGTTAATTTAACAGCAAACTTTTTTTAGCTTTCACTCTAACAATATGCGTCACTAGATCTCTGTATCATCTGCAACTTTATATTTTATACTTACGTGATGTCAGTGCGCTGATAGCATCCCTGCAACAGGCAGGCAATGAGGTCCCCGAGGAAGTCCAAGTCCTGTTCTGACAGGGCTTTCTCCAGCTCCTGGACCAAACAAAAGGAAAAAGAGTTAATACACCCACGAAGGAAGCTATAGATAGTTCTTCGTACAAGACAAGAGATACCCATACATGGATTAGAGGTATAACATGTTTCTGTGTTGAGCAGGTGAGCTTTATTGTAACATATAAGAATGGGATATCTCAGCTGTGACACTACATTGGATCAGTGAGTTCTCTGCATACATGTTTGCAAGTGTTTGTATCAGTGAAAGGTAAGCTGGCAGAGGTAGACAGCGGGACGGATAATAGGAATTTGTGACTTGTCTCATTAGGGCGTCTTGGTTGGCCAGTGGTTGTTGGGCTGTAGCCGTGGTTCAAGTTCAGCCATGACCCCTCTCCTGCCTGGCATTGTGTTTCAGCCATTGAGGTTTTATGAAGCGGCAGTAACTGGCAGAGCAAACTCAAAAAAGACCTGAAAGCACCAAGGAAAGATGGCAGGCAGCAAGGGTGGAGAGCTACAACACAGTCGTGGCCCCCTCCTCTCCTCTGCTAACCAACCAAGACACAGCACCTCACACGGCTCGTCGGCATACGCTGCTCTCAACAGTGATCCCCAAAGGCTCTGGAGTCGAATAAGAGGGCAGAAATGCAAATGCAAAGTGTTCCTTCAGCCAAGTGTCCATTTAAGTTAAAGCCCTCTCTAGCAGAAAGCAAAGTAGGGTTGGAGCTAACCACTCCTCACCCCTCCTGATGACAGATCCAGACTTTGTCTATGTGCCACTCATCCTCTCTCATTCGCAAGTATTACTGAACTGTCCTCCCAGTTTCAAGAATAAAACTGGTGCGGAATTACCTCAAAAACATGGAGGCACGGCTAATTATCGTGAGCTCACTCATCTCTCCTTACTCAAACCCTCTCTCTGGAAGAACCTGGTTGAGTTCAGGTCACCAAAGGTCAGTGTACACACCTCCCGGCCATGGAGAGTGACAGAAGCCAGGAGCCAACAAGTCAGCACGATGAAAAACAGAAAGGGGAGGAGGGGAGGACCATAGAGGAGGTTGGGAAAGAAGTTGAAAAACAAGATAAATATTTTTGCTCGAGGTAAGAAAAGAAAAAGAGCATTAAGGAAAAACGAAAGATAGCTTGCTCCTGCCTCTGACTCAAAATTCTATGGAAACATACCGGGAGAGCGAGTTTGATGACAGCAGATAAAAATCAAATCAAGGTTTGTGACAGAAAGGAGCAATTCGTTAAGTTTACTAGCACACAAAAGACAATTTGAAAACAATTGTAATGGATTTTAACTTAAAAAGGAGGTGCTGAGGTTTAGTAGTAATTTCCAAATCACATTCTTGAAGTCTTGAGGTATTGAATTACACCCTATGGCTATTTTTTGAAAATGCTAATCTTTTATACATTCATTGAAAAAGATTCAAAAGAAGTCTGAGTGGTTCATTTTAAATACTAAACAGACTACTGCTACACTATAGTTTGTTCACTAGTGACAAGTTTGACAAATCACCTGCTTCTACAGCTCACACTACAATGCCAACAATGACTATGACAGATATGTTGTGAGTGTGCACATCCTGTACTCGAAAGAAATGAGAGTATAAACATAACTTTCACACCAATGTGAACAAGAATGCTTTTAACGACAAAAAGGTATTGCGCAGCTTTCCCAGAAATCATGAAAAATGGGATGACATACTCGCCTAAACCATCATACTGTGTAGTGTATATCCAGCCTAGACAAGAAAGACAGACGGAACAACAAAGAGTCTGACTAAAAGGCTTAAACGGTTGCTCAACCTTGCACATGAGTCACAGTTTGTTCATGTATGTTTGTTGTACAGCTGCAGAACTCTGTCGCCAAAAGCTCAGATCACTAAAAGAATAAAGGATTCTGTGTGTATCTCTGTCTACAAACGCATGAAAGATCCTGTGTCATGCTTTCTTCCACTCCCAGGTCCCCTGTCGGGCAGCCTCTGGGCCAGAGAGAGCCCATCCATCAGAGACAATCTGCACTTTGATCACACTTCGAAGAACCTGGGGGCCATGGCTGGGAAACGAGTGGAGGGTCGAGTACAGCAGAGCAGAGTGGAGGGCTTGCTGTGGCCCCTGGATTAACACCACCCTTCCCCAACTTTGAAGTGCCACACAGCATCTCAGATGGCAAAAGGGAATTAATGTGGTGTGTGTGTGCCCTTTCTTCTGCCAGCCAATCCCCCTGGTGCTAACAAAGGTCTGAAAGTCTGCAAGGGACACTGCACTGCACTGCACTGCAACTGGAAATGTGCAAACCTTTGCCCTCAATAAGCAGTGGCCAAACAAACACGCTACACGGATGCAATGCAGAGGAAACACACTTTTACCGTCTTACATACATACACAAGTCTCAACAGTACAAACACAGCGCAGTACTTTGGCTGCATTACATCAATGATCAATAGGACTCAGAGATAAGGGACGTGGATAAGTGCTATAAAGAGTATAAATCATAGAGCTAAATTGTCAGATTTATCACTAAGCTAGGGCTGTTAACAAAGCAGGCAATTCATTTCACATACTGGAACAAAGATTGGTGGGTGAGTCAAGGCTTAGTCAAAAAGGTGTGTCATCACTTCAGTCCTTCTGTAGGCCTGGCGTGCAATCAGCGATTCACCCCGAAGGTATTTGCCAGTTCTCTCACCAGACTCCCCTGCTGTTTCTCTCCCTTTGCTTCCCTCACTGGCTTAACCTCTTATTCCTCTCTTCCACACCATTTTCCTCCCCCTGCCCCGCTGCCCAGTGCCTGTGAGGGCCTCTGAGGCATTCTATTATTCCCCTGACAACACCCATGCTCCACTCTCCACGCCAGTCCTTTCCTTTCTCCATCTTCCTTATCTTTCCTCTCTCTACACACTGTCCCCACTACAGCCAGTTGCTGACTTCCTGATAGTAGAGTACATCTGGCACCGATTCTCTCATCATATTTACTGATAAGGTGGGAAAAACAAACCAGAATCTAGGCCGAACATATCCTCTGAAATCAACATCATGAGTCACTGTCTCATCTGAGGAGCAAACTACGTGAGAAGTGACACCTGTGGCGACAACTCGACTGTTTCTCACAAAGCTCTGTAATGTATTATCATTAAAACTAAGAGAATGCACTCAACAGTGACGGCAGCAGCTTTTGTTATTCACCCAAGTATTAACTAACTTTGACAGTTCACAAACACTGCTACTATTACCACTGAAGCCCTCACCTGCACCGTTCACATCCATATCAACAAAAACATTTCTCAAAAAACAATGTCCTCCAACTGCCCCAACCACCATCATTTTGTGTGTCTGCCCTCACAAGACCCTAGTCAGTGAAAGATGCACTAATGGTCTCTCTCCACTCTCTATGCATTGCAGTGTTTTAAGTAACACATGATCAACATTTATTAGCTCCAATATGAGCTGTTCAGTTCAAATTGCCCACTGTTTGAAGTATAGTACACAGAGAAACTCAAAACAGCAACTACCATTTGAGCAGTATAATTACTGAACTATGCAGACACATCAGTGCACAAGAATTAATTATTATAACGGTGCAGGCCGCTTGTGTCTAGGCGTAGGCTCTGCTCAGATCCACTGGAGTATAAAACCAGCTTTATTCAGGCAGATACTGTGACATGTGCTGTATCTGGGTGCTATCCTCTTTGAATTTCTATTAGAACTAATTTCCTGATATTGATGCTGAAATGTTATTTAAACAACAACAACAACAACAACAACAAGGACACATATATACCAATAAAAAAACAAAGGTAAAACTTTTTCTACTTCATAGTAATCCAAAGTAATTCTGTAAGGTTACATAGTTTAGCAGTGAAATGTATAGTGATACACTGCAGACTGGAGTCAATGCCAAAGGTGACAACCAGAGATTAACAAGTCACAGCTGTCTCGTAAGAGATATGGGTTGACTGTGGATGCTATAAACCCACATTATGGGCACATCTGCTGTATGAAAGAGTTACAGAGATGCTAGACGGACAACGCTCAGGATCTCCATTTAATATTTTGGAACGTGGATGGTAAATGTTACGAGACATGAATCAAATGAAAGGAGTTCGATGTAGAGCAGCGCATCTGCAGTTGCCAATTAAAGTGAAATATGCTTTTTCTCAGTGGACACCAATGTTTCAAATCCATATCTGCATGAGAGAAAAACTAAGATAAAACGTGAAGAGAGGGAGGGGGAGGGAGACAGCTAGAGAAGGGGTTGTGATAAGAAGTACAGCGGCATTTGTAGCAGCAGCCCCAAGGTTGTAGCACATCCACAGAGCCCGTAGTATCAGGGGGTTAGCCTCTCTGGCTCCACACACAGCAGACACTTTCCATGCCACTGCCGTTAACAGCTCCTCCGGGGTCTATATCACCAACAGTTGGAGGACGTGTGCATGGGTAGCTAGAGGGGGAAGGGTTGTCTGTTTGTTGTGTAAAGGCTCCTCTCCTCCACTCCTTCGCTCCTTTCTTTATTTCTTCCAACCCCACCCCCTCCCACTTTCAGCTCACACATGGGTCCTCCAGGAGCAATCATATGACAACACCCTCCACCCCCACACGTAACCACCTCCTGCCACATGACAAACATGCACACACAGTTGTAACACCACAGGAAAACGCCCTCGCATCCTCAGGATGTACGGTTCATCTGATCAGAGGAAAGCATCAACATCTTTGAGTTGTTGCCAGATGCATCTGACGACGCATCAAAACAAGAACTTCCTTGCTAAATTTGCCTGCATAGTTACTTCTCATTTACAAACTGTTTTAGCCGGTGAAATGCCTTGTGTTCCACACCTGCTGTCCCACCCCATCATCCTGATGCATTCAAATGATTACAGCCTCCAGGCGAGAACCAAATTTGCTCATGGAAATATGTGAACATAAAATAACACTACAGGTTGTTGTATAGGAGCTGAGCTACAACACGGGGAACGTTGACAAACACTAAATATAGCTTATACACTACACAACTGTGAGGTCAGTTTCAACTTTCGGCTGAGTTTTATGATAGTGTCAATGTCAGGGCCAGGTGGAACAGGTGGTTGGGCTGCCCTGGAGGAGAGACTGCGGGGGAGGTGAGAGATGGACGATGGACAGATCTTTCCTGAGCCAAGCTCTCTCCAGACAGATGGGAGACCCTTTGCCTTGGACTAGCTTGCTGACTGCGTGGGTGAGGATCATTAAGCACAGGAGATGGGAGGCCACCCAGTGCAGCAGCGCCTCTCATACTTCCACTGCCAGCTTTGAGGAAACCACATCATCAAGTTCCTCATATAAAGCTAAGCTTCCTGCTTCAGCTGACATCCCACTGGACCCATACATACATGACACACAAACAGATAAAAATATCACCTGCAAACTCTGAGGGGATAAACCCGTCTCTCACCAGTGTGATCATGTTTAGCAAAGAAAGACTACTAAAGTGATTTAACTGCCAAATTGTGCCATTACCAAGTGTAATAAGATCCAACTCTGAAGCCAAATGGCAAATGTAGACTCTGGACCACATTTAAATGCCACATATAAAAGAAGACTTGAGGTGACAGAGCACTGGGCCTTGTTAGCTCTAGTTCTTTGAAGTCAGCCCCGTGTGTCATGGTCCTGACACTTCCAAACACAAGTGCAACAGCTCCCATGGTACTTTGGCCATGTTCACGCCGACATTAGCCCCTGCATGAGATAACCCAGCCCCCTAATGCATTTAAATGAGGCCACTCTGTTGATGCAACAGGGGTGCCGACTCAGAGGCCACCATCAGAAAAATAAAAATAGGGCCACCTGGAAGAAAAGGTTATACCCGCCTCAAGTTCTGCTGGAACACAAATGCAAATGCTGTGACAAAGGAGGATGATTGCAACTTTGATAGTGCATGCTTTGGCAAATGCCATGCATTCAGACTCCAACCAAAACCAGATTTTCTGGACCGCATGTCATCCTATCACTAGAAACTGAAATAACATGCTCCAACCAACACAATCTGCTGCAGTTTTTTTTAACACAGGGATGATTTCTAGCCTACAGTCCTACAACAACATGTGAGTAATAACCGGTTATATTTGCTTTGGTTAAGCTCTAAATTGGTTGAGAACACTTTCAATGTGTACGCCAGACACCTATATTTTAGCCTTACACCCCTCCTTTGAACACCTGTGCACCACTAGCATTGGTCTGCTTGATTTCAACTCAAACTTTCAAAGTATCATTCGACCAATGTTACCTTTCCTCTCTGCAACGTTTTCTTTACCTTCTTCTGTTTTCAACAGGAACAAAAAACTGTTTTCCGGAATAAATGTTTTTTTTTACATTACCTCCTCCCTCTACAATGTTGCATCACACACAGACCAAAAAACCTTACCGAAACAAGACAAGAGAAACTGTCTCTGGGGAAGCTAAACACATATTAACCACTGACTCGAGTTTTGTCAACCAGGGCTGGACTCGGTGATGTTTTCGTCACTTGGTTTCCCCTTACACTTCCCGTCTCTGCTTCACAACCAGCTGCAAAGACGCAGAGTCAGAAACCTGAAGGGATGCCGCCCCAGACTGGAGACAGCGAGAGGGAACCATGGGGAGCTGCAACAATGGGACTGGCAGAAAAGAAAAAACAGTGTATGTGCCCCTCTACCTCCCCCTCTGAGCGCACACTCCCCATGTGAAACTATCTGATGCACGTACTGCTGCTCTCACTTGTCAATCACAACTGGGGGAGGGGCTGCAGCCTCTTACAAACACCCCCTCCCTCACAGTACATGTAAGAGAGGGTATTTAACAAGACATGCAAAAAGGGGATCTTGATCTCTGAGGAGTCCTCATAGAGAGTGAAGAAGTTTAGATGGCATTATGTATGGCTTGATTTGTACGGTGTCAGAGGCTGGTGTCTGAGAGGCTATAAGAAGACCTGAGCTGGGGGATGAGTCAGTGGGTGGGTCAGAAGGAAAGAAAAGGAAAAGGGATGCGAGGGATGAGTGAACAGTATAGATGTGAGATGAGAATGGGTCATTGTTGCTGTGTGGCTCCAGGCTCCTCCCTGGAATTGACAAAGGAGGTAGATAGGTCCAGTGTTCAAGGTAAAAAAAATATATATATCAGTGATTTATGTCACTGATCATTGATCTCTGTGGAGGAATGCACAGATGGTACAGCAAAAAAAATGTTTTTGCTAGTTATGTCCCATCACACATCCTCATCACAACCATCAAAGAGTGCCCAGACAACTGCTATCTGCAAGTATAATGCATACGAAGTGGGAATAGTGGGAGACTGCGTGTCTGTCTGAAGTTGGGCCATGATGGAGCGACACTTAAGCCATGATCCTATTCCCCCGTTAATCCATTTGTATTTTAGACAACAGAAACAAGGACGAGCTCACAGGCAGTCTGCTCTCACTTATTTACCAGATCTAATAGGACTAAACCTTTTTTACAATCGCACTGGGCGCTTGCAAAAAAGAAAACAGATCCCCCTCCCCAGAAGGGCTGCAGGAGTAGCAGCACCCAGTCGGAGTGAAGGGCCTCCACCCTCCAGGGGGATGGGAAAGAAAGAACCACCATCTGGGGTTTAGTCATGGTGATGCCAGGGGCTGGGGCGCAGTTACAGGGAGACTACTGGGGCTTGAAAAGGGGATGGGTACTGGGGCTTCTGCTGCGTATGGGGCACAAGTGATGGCAACAATAATGGGAGAGGCAGACAGTGAGCTTAGTCCACGGACATGGCAAGCACAAGAGGAGAGGGCATTATGTCGATTGGTTGCAGACATCAGATTATTTACAATCAAAATAAGAAGAAAGAATAAAATAATTACAGAACAACCATTGTGATTGGTTACACATTCAGTAGTCATGTCAGAAAATATGTGATGCAATCAACTCAATGAACACTGTTAACTGTAAACTGTCCTGCTCCAACCGGTACAACCCAACTAACAAGAAAGTCATGAAGTTGCAAATCAAGTACCGGCTGTAGTCTAATAGGGACATAAGTTAATGTGGGAGGTGACAAAGCTCTGGGAATACTCAGGGACAGAGGCTCTCCACAACGTCAACAAGTTGCACAATAAAACTCAAGTATAGTTGTTATTAAACTAATGAAATGGTGACAAAGGGAAACATAAAAACCAGGAAATGGCTGCTGACGCTGTGAAAAAGAAGGATTATACTTTGTCAACTAACGAAGTTTGAAAGAAAAGAAAAGACAAACTACAAAACAGCAGCACAAAAAATTCTAGAGAAGAGTGATTCAAGTAAACGTTCTAGTGCCAGCAAAGCTCAAAGTCAATCCAGAATGAAACGATCCACAATGTTATATAAATACAAAGCATGTTTGATAGAGGCAGCATGCTCATTGAATCCCTCCCACACCAGCAAAGAAGACCTTGTCCAAAGGCATCGCCTGTGACGTGACTCAAACCAGTTCTGCAGTAAAATAATGGCTGCTAGAACGCATGCGTCTGCATTATAACCTTTTATATTTTTAAACAAAAATTACGAATTAATGATCACATTCATCACATTATTTGAAGAGCTACTGGCTTTTCTCAATAAATACAACTGCAAATTGAGATTAAACCACTAAACAAGACTGGAGATGCATCTTAACCGACATATCCCTTTGGCGCGGTGTAGGTTTTGATGGTAGCGTTGAGTTTAAGGAAAAATGAAATGTTCTTCTACTTAGGCCTCGTCCACACGTACGAAAACGGATCTTTTTTTATCCGTTTTCGCTGGCAGCGTTTCAAGAATATTCGCGTACACACGGCGCGAGGTGAAAACGACTGAAAACGCTACTTCATATGCCTGGCCTATAGGTGGCGCTGTTTCCGTTTCAGAAATCCGCCAAAAACGGAAACGGAAGTGGCGGAGCATGCACATAAAGCTTGAGCGCTGTTTACAAATCGACTTTAGAAAACCAAACTCAAGGAGACGACAACGATGGCAGTGGTTACGAAGAGAGCAGATACTTTTGTGTGGACCGACGCCGAGGTCGAACTACTCCTGCGAGTCACACTCGACTACAAGGCCAGTAAGTTGCAAGAGAACGTTGACTGGGAGTCCGCCATTGTTGTTGTTGTTATGAGACGTCTCGCGGGAGGTGGAAAGCTGTTCGAGAGTAGTGGCCATGACGTCATCGTTTTCGAAAAGATCCGTATTCGCCGTCCACAAGGAGTCACGAGATGTGCGTTTACGGATTTATCCACCCTGGGACCCGTTTTCGAAAAAGTGCGTTTTAGGGCTATGGGTTTACGGGATTCGTCTGGACGATCGGCCAAAACGAATAAAAACATGTGCGTTTACGCGTTTTCGTGTTTTCGTGTGGACAGGCCCTTAGAGTCATGTTTCCATCCAGATATTTCAGACTAACTAACATACTAATCAAAACTAGCACCAAAAAAAACTGATAGCCGGTCAGCCAACTCCTGTGTGGTCTGTTTTACTTTCATCAGTTAGGTCAATTAAAAGTATAAACTGACCGTCACTGAAGATCCTAGTACAGTGGATTTCACACCAACAACACAAAAGTCTCTGAAAAACAAACTATGCCTAAATCGCCAAAGAGGAAACTTATTTCAGCGAGATGTTGACAGGCTGCTGATGAAGATATATGGAATAAATGAATGTAAATGTGCCAAACAGGCCGCCAGCAGAGCACAGGCCGACAAGAATACAAGGACAGAGGTCCTTGGCATGAAGGACTATGTCTGGCAACGAAGGGCACAGATCGAGCAACAGTAGCCCGCAGTGTCTGTTGGCTGTGGGATTTCAGGCATCATTTCACAGATACATTGCCAAGAAACAAAGCATAAGCCACAGAGACAAAAAGCCAGGCAAAGGGGACAGCCATGTTGACCCTGGGCCGCCTTCCTGCAGATCACTCGCTCATACTAATGTGCTTTGCCTTCCTCACTCACTTGCTCTCAGACTCTTTTCTGAGACTTTTTCCCTCCCACTCATTCTTTCTATGCTCTCCATCTCTGCCACTCATACGCACACACTAACACACATGCTGCTTTTCCAGCTTGCTGCCCGAGGAAAGTGGAAACCAGCGACAGTGAAGTGTATCAGCCCAGGGACAATGCGCAAAAAGGCTGTTTTGTAAGGCTAGCCGAGGGGACTGGGGATAGACTCCATTATCACTGACCAGCACCGTAGAAAGAAAGGAGCTGGCACAACAGCGCCACATCAGCGCCATTGGACTGGATCACAGAGTTTGTCAATATCCGCTCTGGTAACAGTTTCACAGGGGATTCATTATAAAAGTATCCATTATGAGAAAAAGAACCAGGTGTTTCATGAAAGCAGGATTTATGGTCCATCTGGACACCATGTTGGATAGCGCCGGAAACCCACACCTTTCTGAGGTCAGACGCAGGAACACTTCATGCCAGCATTGGTCAGGTGCTCAGTGGAGCAAAACTGTGTACTCCTCCTCTCTAGCTCTCATTGCTGAACTATTTTGGACTTTTCATGTGTCAACGTATCCCAGGAAAAAAAAATCCCAGATCAAACTGGCACAAAAAGAGTGGGACAGCAGAGGGGCTACAGAGAGATGAAAAGAAAGGGAGTGTACATACAGAATAGAGCCCCTGGTAAAAGAGAAAATGTGCAACAACACATCAGCTAACTCACTCAGGAGCATTGTGACTAAACCTGTGAAGGTATGCATCCCCACGCCCTTTTTACTCATCCTGCACAGCTGACACCAGAGGGCAAACCCAGAATAGATGTTTAACAAGGAAATGCATAAAGACTGTCACATGCAGGTGTGTTCAAGGTCCTTGGTAGCCACAGCAATGACCCAAGCACTGACCCCCGATGACAGCAGTCATTTTTTCTTCAACACTGACAGACTGGTAGAATGTAAAGAAAGTAAAAAAAACAGAATACAGTGAAATCACTCAACGCCCCCCACACTGTCATGACTAATGACAGCGACTTCCTGTCTCCCCTTCCACCTCTTGGGCAATTCAACCTGTACATCCCGAGACAGGATTGTAACTGGAGCTAACCGACATAACCTCACCAGTTATTCACAGCCATTAAGTGAAGACGAGGGGAAATTTGCATGAAGTTGAAACAATTTGTGAGAATTTCAATCAAATTTCTATCAACTGGCTATTGCATGTGGTCATGTATGGTTTATCAGTTTTTACCTACCTTGAACATACAAGTCATGACAAAGTCAGAGGTAAATGAAAGTACTGCTACACTTGTAAGAGTGCCCGGGCCAGCTTGTCTTGTTGTTGCTGCTATGTGGCATTAAGCAAAACAAACATGTCAGCCAGTCAGATTCCTCTTATTTCTACAACACAAAGTCCTCAGAAAGTAAACATATTGGATCGAAAATGTCCAGAAGTCAGTGTGAATATTTGTGTTTGCAAGGCCGGGGCAGAGTATCAAGCCAATGCAAACCTTATTCCTTATTATAATCTGTCCTAAGTGCAGTGCTTATTGTGCGGAGTACTAATCCTAATATCTGCAATCTAAAAGAAAGATTATTTGACTCTGGCATATGCCCAAACTCCTGCTTTACACACCAAACAGTAAAACGCATAACAAAATGCACTCTGGACACTTGCTAACTAGATGAAAGTTTGTGTGTTGTTGCTCAAAAGAAGAGTGTCAAAAAGTAGCTGCATTTTTAACACATTGCCAAATTGTGGCTGAAGGAGGCCATAGCCAAAACGAAACTCTGGTGCCATTAACACCCTCATGACATTACAAGACAGGGGGTCGCACATATTTGAAGGTGAAAAGACATTTAAGAAATTAAAATTCTTTCTGGAAGAACCAGATTTACTTTTACTAAGATTATCTTCATTTAAATAGAACTACAATTATGATATTCTACGTAGTTAACACAGATGTTCTCCATTAGAAATTAAAAAAGTGAGGTAAAAGATTTTTTTACATTCTCTGCCACACCCCAAAACTGTTTGGCATTTCTGAAATTACATGCTTTAGGCTCAAACAATTACATACTCACTTAATTCACAAAATGTTTTGACAATTAATATCCAAATAGTCAAACCAAGAAGCTAGAAGAATATAAATCTACATGAGTGGACTTGACTGATTGTTGCAGGTGAATTTCCTACAAAGCATTCAACAGGGTTTGGTGGTTTGTTCACCAAACTATTGTCACTTTTTTTCTGCCTGTGGCGACATGACACTGACAGAGTAAAAAAAAAAAAAAAAACAGGATATAACAGTCATAATCATGCTGTCGAAGTAGACCGAAGGGAGAACTGACGAAATTCATTTGAATTGGTTTCAGATACAACAAATATGCAACAGGATGAGAGGAACTTAGTACACCACATGTTACTCTCCCAGTTGTGTCATCTAAAAAGGCTTTCTGTTGAAAGCCTCTGATTTCAGTGGAAGAAGTAATCTTAAACTACCATGTGATATCTAGCTACTGATAGAAAAAAAAGAAACAACAGCAGACAATTATACTGAGAGCCAAGATGACCTTCAATACTCCTGTGTCCGATTAAGATGTCAAAGTATAAGACAACTGCATCAATCTCAATTTTCCCTTGAAATCCAGTTGAGGGGTGTAGCCACATGTGATCTGCTCAGTGATGCGGTTAAAGACGGATACATCATTCACACAGGGGTTGCAGCAGCAGCAGCAGCAGCAAGACCCTCGTGTTGGATTGAATGACTAAAGCCATAATGTTTAGTCTAAATGCTCATTTGTAAAATAAACAAGTTGAAGCAATCAAGTGTGTGGAGTCTGAGCGTAAATCCAATCCAATCTAAGGAGAACAACGGCAGCACAACACCCATCAACTTTCATGTAAACTAGGCGCAATGCGATCCCCCATCTGGCTCGCACTTCGTTTAACAACAAAGCCGATGCCTACGCGTCTCCCTCGAAGGGGGTGGGGATGACTGAGTGATGGAGACTGTTGATGCGTGATGTTGACCTCGCCAATATCTTTTAAGTGCAATCATTCCTCGACAGATTCAACCATCTCCATTTACGCTGACGTTACACCTCGGACAGACGCGTGTTTGCCTTAGATGCGAACTCTTGAACACACTTCAAAGAACGAGGAGAGGGGGGGGTCGAATGATAAAAGTTGAATAATCTAACAGCAGTGGTATATATTTAATTAATTTTGTGACAGAGGGGAGATTAGGTGAAAGGAGTCGCCTTTGTAACCCACTATATTCAAAGTGATATCGTAAATAAACGTTTAAACCCTCGCTCCCAACAACAAAATGGGACTTGGGCGAGCAAACAATGCCTGAACAGCATCTGCGTCCCTATGGCTACCCGAGCCAGATGGCTTGCAAGACAATAAACTCAAAACCTCACGCCATGAACTTAACTTTATCTGACAGAAGAAGAAGAAAAAAGAAACAAAAGGGGGACACAGTAAGCGGGACAACAATTCAAATTAGTGTTTGACTTCTAGCTTGAATAATAAAAAAAATAATAATAAGATGCATAAAAGCATAAATATAATCTAAATAAGGCTTACCACTTAAATGTTTGCGTTTGGGTTAGTTTGCCACATCCCCAAGGACAATTTCAAACGAACTTTTTGTTTAAATAGCCAGCAGTTTTCAACATTAACATAAGCCTTTGGTCAAATGAAAACAAACGGGAGGCACATGGTTTAAGATGACCTCCCTAACTAAAGTTACCCAGTAACGGCTGAGTATCCTCGCATATAGTGAAAACTCACAAGAATATCGGCGCGTAAAACTGTACAATAAATGTTAAATTCAGTTGAAGTTCATGGGGATTTCTTTATTTATTTATTTTTCAATTTGAGGAACAGCAACTAGCCACAAAAGCTAGCTTTTAGCCTCGCTAACGAGCTCGCCAGGTCGTTGCCTAACCGGATTGCCTTGGTAACGTTAACGTATGAGAAGTTCAGAGAACAGCGCTAAGCTGGTTAACCGAACAGCTAAACGGAGCACGCAGACAAAAAAAGCTGACACAAACAACTTTTCATTTCCGTAATGAAAGACGTTCATGTTACAGAAAGCGGGCACAAGTGTATTTTACCTCTATTTCAAAGTCTGGAAGGTTGAACGCTGTCCTGAACAGCGAGCAGAAGTGGGCTATGGCGGGGACTTCCCACCAAGACTGGATTTCTTCCACAGAAACGGTACATCCCTGGGACATTTTCGGGCTGAAGAAATTGTTCAACCTGTATTTCTCACATTAGAAAGTAGTTCCCTTCAGCGGCGTCGCTGTCTCCGTAACATTACAAACACGAAAAAAGTTGCTGCTGCCGTACCGTTGGGGCAGTTGCCATTGCGACCCGTTGAGCGCTACAATCTGTTTCAATCAGAGTCGAGCCGGAGCTGAACAGATGGGAAGGACGATACCACTGCGCGGCGAATAGGGGAGGACGAGTACTTAGCTAATTGTCTTAAACTGCAAGCGAACAAAAACAAGTCACTAAACTGTCGAGCACGTGTATCTGCTATGGCCGTAATCAGTAATTATCGAACATGTTTGTAATTGTTTTAATCCGTTCATTATAGCGGCAAGCTCCCTTGAATGAGCATATCCCCATATACTTAATAATGAGCCCGCCGTTTAAAGGGAATGATCGTGAATGGCGAATGACTGAAAATGTAAAAAAGTTGAACCAGGTACGAGGCCAGGTAAACTCCTTTTAAGCTCCTCAGTGTGCTGTCCGTGTGTGCAACGATCAGACTCGTTATTTGTCCAACTTTGCTCTTTAGTTTTCTTATTACTTTCAGCATTTTTACATGCAGTCTTTTTTTTTATTACTTATTTATTTACTTACACGAAACAAAGGTTTCAAACAGTCCTAAATGGAAGCTTAGTTTATTATTATCACGTGCAATAACATCCCAGATATGGAGAGATATTGTAAACAACACGGCAGTGGAAGTTTGACTACACAAGGGCTCCCCCTATCGCAACATGTCAAAGGTGCACACTATAACAGGCCAGTCAGTCACAGTGAAGGAAGGATCCTGGTGTAGGGAAAGTAACCACTCACTTAGGAGGTAAATGCATTTGCACATATTTCCTACAACAATGCATTTTATTGTTTTTATTTTATTTCTGAAAGTGCATAAATTGATTTTGACTTTTAATAAGTCAGTGCTGTTACGCAGAAGCTTGTAATATTTGCCCTGAGGGTGGCACCAGAGATCACTCATGCAATAAAATCAAAACCTTTTATTTTTTATTCTTAGGAAGCATGAGTGAAATCAGCACGTTTCCAGACATTTGAATTGTGAGATTTGTCAGTTTTCCTATGTCAGAGCTGGTACATATACAGAGTTTATTATAAAATACTTTATATTTTACTGAGAGGAAATTCAGAAGCAACCATTTCCCACACTCTGATTGACAAGTTGGGCCAGCCCAAGGTCCCGGAGCTCCTTGTCATTGTTTCAAATAGAAGCATTACAAGTGGCTGTCGGGGCGGCTGTGTTTGCTGTCAACAACTGGCAGCAACAAACTTGAACCAAAGCTGTTTCCATGGCAGCACGCTGCAAATGATCCATCGCAGCAGTGGAGGTAACGGTGGGTTTAGGGTTGAAGATAAAAATCGGTTAACAGTCATTTGATTTTCTGCTTGACACGTAAGATAATATCATCACATGCACCATTTGGATGAGTGTCAGCTTTTAGGCCACTGCAAATATGATTTTTTTATTCTGGTGCAGATCAAAATCTGATTAACTAGCGTTTAAATTCTGACATATCCCTTTTTAGAAGGTGGGGAATAGGGGAAGTAACAAATAAAAATGTCACATTTTAGCCAAATAAAGGTCAGCATGTGTAATTTACTGATTCATTAGCCCCTCTGAGATTAAGCACCTTTTTATTTATGTCATGCCAGACTGGAATCTAGCACGTTTAGCCTTCTAGGATGTATGAGGCGTCACCATTATTCCTAATAATCAATCATTTCAAAGTTGTATTACAGCTATTTACCATGATTTACAATCATGAAGTTGATCTAATTATTATGAAGCGCAACCCTGGCAATTGTAGTGGCATGCTGGACGTCAAATTGCTTAATTCTTACTGCAAGTATGTGAAGAAACAGACTGCCAAACCTTTCCCAGCATAGTGACAGTAGTATGTAATCGATAGTAATGCAATTCAGAATATTAATTTGGGATATTTTTACAGTTTGACTGGAGTATATGTCTAACAACAGCTTTTTATCCACTGCTTTTTATGCACAGCTTCTCATGGGCTTCCACTGCAGGACTAATACGGACACACTTTAGTTATGTTTCCCAGTGAAGCAGCGTGCACCACAGCTGGACTTCTACTAACTGGAATGCGACATACCACTTTCATAGCTTCTGTCATAAATGCACCTGTGTTTTATCCGCTCAGACATCTGCCATAAGAAGGCCTTTTGCAACACACTTGACAAATCCAATGATCAAATAGCATACTCTGTGTGTAAACACATGGGACTGGGCAAGTTGGTCTGTTTATCAGTTACGCCGTTTATTATATCTTACCTTGGGCCAACACTTTAACTTTCCTTTGTGTCCTTACTCGGGATATTTGAGTGTGGCATAGTATCAAGCAATTTACGCAATGAGCAGCAGGTCTGAACATGAACCGCATATTGATGTGCTGTGCAGAGGACGTTTTGTACTGAAAATGCAATTTTAAAAAGAGCTTAAGATGTTTTCTTATTCTTAACCCTATAATCCTATTAGATTTATTTCAAATAAAAGATTCCATTTCAGTTTAAAGGAGGAGAGAAAGCAGCTTGGAGATCATGAGGTCACTGGCTTGAATCCCCTTTACGTCCAGAGCTGAGGTACCTTGAGCATTGGCCTAAAACTAGCCACTAGCTATACGAACTGCTCCCGAGGTGCTTTGCATGGCGCCACACTTGGATGATTTAAAAGCAGAGAATGCGTACCTTGACTGTATACAAATACGCAAGGGCAATAAAGCTGATTTGATGTTTAATTTCCTTTGCAAAAGAGGCGTGTATACTTGTAAAGTTGTCGCTCCTCTTGGTTTGGAAACAGAAACTCCATCTCAATCCCACATATTGACATCTGTTGCTTTAAAAGTCAAAGCCAAACTAGACATATTATCTTTAATCAAAGATTTTCTCTGCTGAAGAGTGACATGGCCATTGATAGCAATTGTTTTTCCGTTACAGGAATCGATTCATCAATCAATGCTAATGAAAAAAAAATAGTTAAAGGGCATTGAGCAGTTGCTGTGGTGGTCACATGCTATTTTTTTTCTTGTTGTCCTTACATAATCCTTCAGTTACCTTTCTTTGCATATTGCCCGATAATACAAAAAGTACCAAGCAGCAATGACGACACTGAATACAGCCATTAGTAGTGGTTGTAAGTCTGTGAACATTTGTGGTATTTATTGTGTCTGGAGGTATTATATAACACCAGGACTGTTGAAAAGAGAGCTCATTGCTGATGTGCAGCCTTGGTTTTTGTTTCTGTTCGAGCTGTATACAGATATATTAATAGAAACTCTACACACTGAGCAATAATTGTTGGTATTTGTCTCTGCTGCGCCTGTTGTGGGTCTTCTATCAGCATGAGTTTATGTCGAGATGTGTTAGTGCAGAGCTGCGTTGCCGGGGCTGTGTGACAGAGAGTCAGCGTGAGAGGGAGGGACTAAAGGAGCAGGACAATACTGGTGTTTGTGCAACGGCCCCAGAGTGGCCGCGAGCTCTCTCAGATCGCTCTCGCTTGACTACCAGTGCTGCATGCATTGTTAAAGTGAAAGGAAAGTGGACAGCGTGATCCTGCGCGTGGGATGCATCGACTTAGGTAAGACCCCCGTTCCCCACTGCTGTGTCTGTGAGATGGGAGAAATTTTAGCTTTTTGAAAGCTGTCTCATAGGACTGTGTGAGCTGTGCGAGCTCTAGTGCAGTTTTAGGGGAAGCTGGAGGTTGGCTCGGGGTGAGGCACCCTTGTCTGTGTTTTGGCAGGGTCACTACTGTGCGTGAATGGAGCTGAAAGAAAGTTTCACAGAAAGAGGCTCAGTGAAAGGCATGTGTAGAATGTGCCTGGGCTCCAGCAATGAAAAAAAATAAAAAAATAAGAGTTAAGAGACTGAAGATAAACTTGAGAAATGAAATTGCTGAGGCGAGAAGGGAATTATCTCCAACTTAATTAGGAAAAGGGAAAAGCTGTTGTTTCCGTTACTCCCCGTGGAGAAGACAGGGCGAGGATATAGTGAAGGTTTACAGTGGTAAAAATAGAGGCAGAATGGAGGTGGAGAGATTAAGAGAGAGATTAATTAGGGAGCTGAAGGAAGGAAGGGGGGAGTCAGGAGAGGAAAAGGCAGAAAAAGAACGCACAAAACTGAGAACACAATACAGGAAAGCAAGAGCTGTGAAGTGCAGATAAGGTTACGACAGCGTTTGTGTTATCTACAGTACTTCTTAGGCTAAATTATAAACTATTGGATTTCCAGAAAACAAAAGAAAGAAAAAGAAATCCATCCTCCTTTCAAATTTTCCATCATTTGCAAATGTTGGAGCCCAAACGTGGTGTAAAAAAAAACCCAAAACAGGTAAGCCCCTCATTTTCAGTTGTTCCCTCCCTGCTAGATCACATACTCTTATCCCTTTTAGCTGTCAGATTAGAGAGACTCAAGATGTTCTGTCTCGGCGTGGCAGCCCTCGGATACGCCGCTATTCACATTTATGAATGACCAAGCCTGGATTTTATTGAACCCCACACTCAATGCGAGGTGTGCCGTCGTCACCGCAGCCAGGCCCTCCTACTATGACATAAAGAAGTGTTTGGATTTGTTTAGTCCACGCTAACCGAGTGTGTTTTGTGTCCAGACAACGGGGGAGAGATCGGGTTTTGCTGTGAAGTGCATCAAAGCAGAGAGGCTGGCAAGGAGACAGAGACCTGGTGGTTGTGGGCCACAGCAGAAAAGAAGGCGTCCACCCCTGCCGTAGCAGGGAGAGGAAGGAGGCGGTCCTTTCCTGTACCACATTAAAGGAAGGCCAGGCAGGTGGCCAGGTGAGGGCTGCTGAGCCGTGGTGACAGCTTCAGGCCGTGTGCCAAAGAGTGGCAGAGGAGGGGGGGGGGGAGGACGAAGAGAGGGAGGAGTAGGTGGTGGAGCGGCAAGAGGAGAAGAGCAGTGGGGCCTGGGCGTGGAGCCCAAACACAATCAGGATGGGAGAGAAGAAAGTTAGGTAAGTGTCTTGTTTGTTTAACCCAACGAAGATGTGATTATAAAAAAGGAAGCTAACGTTATCGCTCTGCTTGGTGGGAAAAAAACCCTTCCATTTATCTGCATCTGTGTCCATGAATGGATGCGTCATTTGCACGGACGGCGCTGTCTTGGTGGCTCTGTGTAAATGGGTCTGTGCGTGCATGTGTGTCTGTGTTGATCCCTTTCGCAGTCTCCCCGCTAAGCTGATTAATGGGGGCGTGGCAGGCCTGGTTGGTGTGACATGTGTATTTCCTATTGACCTGGCCAAGACCCGCCTACAGAACCAGCAGGGCATCCAAGTCTACAAAGGAATGTGAGTGTGGATCCCCTGACCCGAGTTAATACGTCACACTGATTGATCTGTCACATAGAAAGATGAAGATATTACTGAAAGAGACGTTTTAAAAGAGGAAAAATATTCTATAATAAGATATAGCTTAAGTTAAATGAAGAATTTAAATGGGCTCTCTGGTTACCAGTACCCTCTAATTATTTGGATAACCACGTCTCACATATTTCCCCAATGAATCTCAGAGGGTGGAGCAGCACAGCAAAACACACTCTACCCATATTAGGGACAGAGTTTACACAAAACTCCCTTGTGGCTGTTTGTTTTGACGGATTGTCGTAGTAGCTGTGAACCGTGGACTCTCATGGCCGATTCACAAAAACACAGACACATTTTTAAGCGTCCCGTCGCCTCGGAAGCTTTAATTTGAGGCAGAATTAAAAGATGCAGGCGAAAAGACCGACTCTGTGCGTACTTTAGAAGATGCACTGATCCTGAACGTTTGGTCTGCATCCATTTTGCTGGCTGCTTAGGCGTGGCCATCCTGTTTTTTTTCAGCAGCCTGCGGTTTTCCACAGTGAGTCAGAGATGGAAAATAGTTTCAGTTAAATCCTTTCAAGGCAGAGCTACAAAGTTGGTTAAATATTTTAGCCCTTTCAACATAACTGATGTGAAGAAAGGACTAAGAGTTATGTGTGCAAAGGCCACCCCGTCCCTTAGATTCAATGGTGAGAGTTATGGTAGAGCTGATTATTTTTTTTTCCTTTGTTGTTCTTAAAGGCTCGACTGCTTGGCAAAGACGGTACGCTCAGAGGGCTATTTTGGATGCTACAGAGGTATTCTTTGCATTTCTAATCCCCGTAACAAACAGCACTTCCTCAGTAGACGTCACCTCCTCGCAACACCTACGCTGTTGTTTCTCCCGCGAGCCCTAAATCTTTTGATCATGATAACCAGTGTCCAGTGCCATTAGCCTCTGGCGGTGAGCCATAAGCTGCTAGTTTAGTTTTGTTCTATTTGTGTACCTTAGCGGAAACGGTTGTGTGTCTCGGTCATTAGTCCGTTTGTGCTCTCCAGGTGCGGCGGTCAACCTCACGCTAGTGACGCCGGAGAAGGCCATCAAACTGGCTGCTAATGATGTCTTCAGGCAGAAGCTCTCTAAGGACGGGTAATTTCACGTGATGCATCTACATTAAATAATACAGAGCTACTGTGACCAAGCAATTTCCCTTGTGGATGAATAAAGTTTATCTTAAAGTCTATAGTACGGGTAATGCAGATGCACTTTTTCATTGGTGAAAACAAATTTAATTTTATGTGACGTATCGAGTCTGTTGTGTCTGTGGATCAATAATTTCCCATGGTTTTGACACAATTTAGGCAGATAAACTTCCATTCACACTGCAAAAAACCCAAATATCTCAATTTTTGCTTTTCAAACATTTTTTTCAAGCAATATTTGGGCAATAGGCAAAAACATCTGCCAATGGAACTAGTGAAAATGGCTCTGTATGAAGATGTATTGTCTTAAAACAAGTCCCTGTGTCTTGCTGAAATAGTACTCTTTAGGAAATTGTGTCTTATACTAAGTGTAATGAGATATTTTGACTAGAAATGAGACAAATATACTTGGTCAGATTTTGGTTTTTTGCAGTGCAGTCATCTTCTGTAACTGCGTGTCCTGTGAAGGGCGCTGGAGAAAATCACAACCAGTACTATTAAACTCTTGCAAAGACCCATTGCCTGTTGCAATCCGGAGACGTAGAGTACTTGCTTTTGTACATCTGTTAATGACGCTATTGTGCATTTCCAGGCATTTGCCCCTGTGGGGGGAGGTACTGGCGGGGTGCGGGGCTGGGACCTGTCAGGTGGTGGTCACTACTCCCATGGAGATGCTCAAGATTCAGCTGCAAGACGCAGGAAGGCTCGGTGAGCTATTATCATCTGCTAAATAAATCAAAATGGACTTTTTATCTTGTCTTTATGGTGAGACAGGTTAATGTTCAGTCATATCATGTCCCTAAATAAATAAAGACTCATCGTGATTGTTCTCAAATACTTTATAGATGTGATCGATATGAATCCTTTGTTCAGTAACAGAACTCATTGACTGTGACAGCTGCAGGATTTATCCTCTGTGTGCGTTTTTTTTCTAACCTGAGGGAGTCTGTGTTTGTCCATTAGCCGCACAAAGGCCTGTGCCAACTCCGGCTCAGGCTGCAGCGCCCGGTCCGGCGCCATCGTTGGTGGCCCCTCCACCACAAGCCCGGTCGGCCCCCCCGCCGCGGCCCTCGGCCACCAGCATCACTGTGGAGCTGCTGAGGACTCGTGGCCTGGCTGGCCTCTACAGAGGGGCGGGAGCCACCTTAATGAGGTTAACACACACAAAGAAAACAAACACTCGCTCTGAAAATTTACTTTTACTGTTTTACTAAGGTATTAGTATTTCTAAAGCATTTTTTTTTTAAATTACTTCCTTAAACTATCTAATTTTACATCATTCTGTTTGATCAGTGCATCTCTTATCCATTATATATTAAATGCTATTAGTGTCAGTCTATGACATTACACCTTCTATACTTCACTTTCATGCCACAATCATCAACTGTATCACCGTGCATCCTTTCATTTAACTCCATTGCTTTAATATTTTAGCTTTATTTTGATTGCATAACTCCTGTGAGTTCCTCACACCTCTGCTATCCAATGCTGATCAATAGATTCCTGCAGCTATGTCTGGCTGCTATGCTGCATCTGAACTGGCCCATGTGTTTGTCTCCCTCTCTTTCCCTGACCTCATCTTCCCCCAGTCAACAAAGTCTGTCCCCTGTCGTTCTCATTTAGTCTAACCTGTTTTTCAAAAAAAATCAATCTTTTCAGGGATGTCCCCTTCTCAATGATCTACTTCCCGCTGTTTGCCAACCTCAACGCGCTGGGCCGGGAGAGGGCAGCCAGCCAGGCCGACGTGCAGGCCCAGGCACCTTTCTGGCAGTCCTTCGTGGCCGGTTGCTCTGCGGGCTCAGTGGCGGCTGTGGCGGTTACACCTCTGGATGGTGAGTAGTGGTGGCAACAGAGAGAGAGAGAGAGAGAGAGAGTGATAGAAGGTGGATGTGGCAAGACCTTGCACTAGTGAAAACGAATGCTTTCTTATATATAAGCTAGCAGTCCTTAGCTTCACAAAGCAGCATATTTTTTTTAAAACAGAGCTGTTGAATCAACTGTGTTTTTTCATTTTCTAGTATGACAACCCCATTTTTAGTCAGTGCAAGTCAGCTAAATAAAAGAAACACTTTTAACTCAAACCAGTTTAATAGCAACGCAAACTTCATCCTCCAAAAAGGATCACATCGTCGAATCACCACCTTTCTTATTGCTATCTCAACATAAACTAAACATTATAACAGCCATGATGGAGGATTTAGTGCAGGACAGTTGTGTTGTTTCGGCCGAAAACCAAAAATGAACTTTCAGGCCATTTTGGGTTGTGGCTTGCATCATCACAACATCCTTTTTCGGTCGTGTTGTTTCGGCAACAAATTTTCAGCCGAAAATGGCCAGAAAGTTCATTTTTTTTCCGGACGAAAACTGTCAGCGCATCCCTAGTTAGAATGCCCTTAAGGTTTTGGCAAAACAATGTACACTGACAAGAAGTGACTGTTTTTCTTTGACTCCTAGATTTCCTGGTCACAAAAGAGGGTTTAGTGCAGCACTGTTATATGTGAATCCATTTGTTTTCAGTAGTGTACCTAATAAACTGTCAAGCAAAGGTATTCCACGTACAAATGAAAAGGTACGCTCATGAGCAAACAAGATGCACTTTGGTTCAGTTTAGTATATGTATGTCAGGTGCTGTGTTGCTACAGCCACATGACAGACGGGTCATTTTCTATCGATAAAATAAAGATTGTCGCTGGAACGGAGAGTAGAAAACACCACAAATGGCATCGATCCTTTTTTAGTTTATTTTTGTTCCATTGTGGATTTTTTTTATTTGCGTCCATTTTCAGACACTAAAATGAAACATCTATAAATACACAGAGGTACAAAACTGATTTTGGAAGTACATCAACCGATGTAATGGCATTGCATCTTTGCTTTAAATCACCATACAGTAATCAAGACCCGTCTGCAGACCTTGCAAAAAGGGGAAGGGGAGGACTCGTATAAAGGAATTCTTGACTGTACAAGGTAAGACTTTAGAGGCAAATAAATTATATATATATTAAAAAAACACGCTGCTTTAGTAAATATTAGTATTAGGAGCCTATTAACACTTAATTTTTTTGTCTTTGTGTGCTTTGCAGGCGCATCCTGAGGCGAGAGGGCCCATCAGCATTCCTGAAGGGTGCGACGTGCCGTGCTTTAGTCATCGCCCCTCTCTTTGGCATTGCGCAGGGTGTCTACTTTCTCGGGGTTGGGGAGATGGTGCTGGGTTTTCTGGGATAGCGGTGCTTGGCATCGGTGGCGGGGTCGGTTGCGTTTTTTCTTTTTTGGGTCTTCTGTACAGATAATAATGCTGCTTTAATCTGCAGCGAATGAGCGGCGCAAAGGAGGGGAGCGAAGGCCGCGGCCCACTAACCAAAGGAAGAGCGGTGGTTCTGATCCGAGATGCGAAGGAGCTGCATTTACTAACATGTGGACGAGCGGGTTCACGCTAATCGTGTTTGGCTAGGTTTTTACGTGCTGTCAGCGGGGTCGCGGAGGTCCAGCGAGGTCCTGTGCATGTGTGTGTGACTAATCTGAGGTGTCCCGAGCTGTCTTGGTTATCCCAGGGTGCCTGCTGCAGTATTGCGCCTGTCCCTTTTTACCAAAAAGAGACTACTCTGTCTGCATTTTATTTGAGGCCGTGAGCTAAATTGCCTACCAATCAGACACGCACCACTCAATGTAAGTGACAAATCCTCCTTTCAATCTTTTATCTAACACTACAAAATGTTTAACACCAATGTCTTGATTTTAAACACCAATCATCCACACTTCAATGTGCAAAGGAGCTCGATAGTTGTAATCTTGGGTTCTTTCACTGGACTGGGAGGCGCCGCCTTCCAGTATGTCCAAGGTAATTTGTTAATCTGATTGTAATACTTTAATCCCTGTTTTAGCGTACAATATACCCCAACACACAGCTCACTTCCTGCTCAGAGGCCACAGGTTAGACTGCTGGACCACTATCTCATTGACTCTGTCTTCTCCACAACATTTCAGGGTCTAAACGAAACCCAGGAGGGTCAGTCCCGGTTGGAAATATGTAATTTTTTTGCCCTCATTAATGTGTGCATAAAAATGAAAGGATGTTCCTTCCTTCCTCTTCATCTACAAAGTTAGAGTTGTAATCTTGGATTCTTTCACTGGACTGGGAGGAGCTGCCTGCCAGTGTCTTTAAGGTCATTTGTTAATCTGATGGTAATGCTTTAATCCGTGCATTAGCATACAATATACCCTAACACCCAGCTCACTTCCTGCCTATAGCCCGCAGGTTAGCCTCCATGACGACTCTGTTTTATAGGTAACCTCTTCCTCGCAGCTTGCCAGGGTTTAATTAAACCCGGTGAGACGCCTCGGGTTTATTTCACTGCTTTTAGTTACAGCTAAGAAAACAAGTTGCTTCAAATGACGCACACACAATAACTAAAGGAAAACGCAATAAAAGCCTTATACTGCTGGTAGTGTCTAAAGCATCAAAACTGTAAGTCTTAAATGAATTCAGTGGAAGTGGCGGCGTCGAAATACTGTTTTGGTACTTGAATCCGGTTTTTAGCGGAGACAATTGTATTTGTTAGACCCGTGGAGGGAGTATGGCACCTTGTCTCGCCAACTGTCTGCCATTACTTGAGCCCACTGGGTGGCACTAAAACCTTTTTGATTTTTTACATTTTTAACGCGAGACGTATTTTGATGTGGCTAGTGTACATATGCTACTACATTTTCCTCACTGTAGAGAGAACATAGCTGGAGTAAACTGTTTGTTTACGAGCTGTAAATAAAGACATCTCATACATGCTGATTTCTCTAGTGGTTTTTTTTTGTACGTTTATTGCTTTAGAACAATGCTTCACATTTCTTTCACACACACACAAAATAAAAAAACAAAACAAACAACTTATGATGATGTTTTCAAATCACTGCAGTCTACAATAAACTGTAGACAAATTATGTGTCTTTGGTATCTTTAGTGACCTAAACGCACCTTGATTACTTAAACCAAGAGCAAGGGTTTCCTGAAACAGCTGATTGTAACAGAGTCTTTTTCCACAGGAGAGGTAAAACAGGCATTTAAACATAAGTGCACTTTTATTATGACACAGTCCGTTAGTGTGTTAAAATATGCAAACACCTCCACCGCATCCCATTCAGGGTGTTCTTCGACCCCCGGACGGTTCGACAGACTCTCGATCGGTGACGGTCACCTTAAATATTATTCCGCGTTATGTCCGCGCTGCTCTCTTCGAATCCAGCTAATCCATGAACTTGCGGTTTGGGTTGGCGCCAAACAACTTCACTCTAATTTCAGGCATCATCTGTCGAAGGTAAAGTGAGGAGACGCACATACACACAGAAGGAATTACAAGGAAAAGCCTGGATGAATCCTAGAGCTAAACTAGTAAAGAAATATGACAAAGCTTTTAAGGTCAATAGACAAGTGTTTGTCAAAAGCTTTGAAGACAATTCAAGCAAACTACGCTGTCTCCGACACTGATCGGCTCATATTTACAACTTCTACTGACATTTCTTCAGCTGATTAATACTCTCACAAAGTTCCCTGTGAATGAAGGTTTGTTTGGAGCTTTGTGGAAAAAAACAAGAGGATGGCTCAGACCCTGTGTGACCCAACAAACCATCACATCACACGCCTCACAGACTGGACCGTCTCTCTCTCAGTTACCTCAGACCACCCTCCTTTCTCTCTCTATGAGTCTCTGTTATACAGAGAAATATTGTTTTCAACACAGCAATGTGTAATATCTGCTCCTGCTCTTTACTCTGCTGCTGCTTACCTTTGTTTTTCATTGTCTAATTAAAAAAAAGTTGACTCAGGGAACTTCTTATGCACTTATACTTTCCTGTACCTGTGTAAATGGCAATAAAGTCTATTTTATTCTATTCTCTCCTATTTTTTTACCATAATATATCTGCTATTGCCACAGATGACACAGAGGTAGCAGAGTCAAGAGACCTGTTTCTGAAGTGCACACAGTTTAACAAAGATTTTTACTTTGCACAACAAATAAGAAACTATTTAAATCTATATATATATATATATATATATATTGACTATGTGCTATGGTCTGTGTATCCTTTATGTAGAAAGCAGAAAAAATGGTAATAACAACCTATTTTGCTGACTTGAATAAAGCTAAAACATAAAACAGTGGTGATATTATTAATACACAAATCCGCATTATCTTTTTTGAGTAGCAGTACAACCCTAGCTGGACCTTTTATCAGGTTTGCTGGAAAACCGGTTGAGCTGTGCTGCCCCCTACAGTCCAACAGCCGGAACTGAAATTAGTCTGTTTCAGTTCCATTAATAGTTACTTGGATTTTAGATCCATCACCAGAGTTACTCTACCTGTTGCGCCACAAGCTCCAGTCTGCTCTCCAGCGTGTTTAAAACCTTGATCTTCCCGTTGTCGTTGTACATTTCTATCCCCCCGCAGCTGTTGAAGCAAAGTAAATGTTTGCCATAAACTTAGTCGCAAGAACAAAAGTCGTTGTCCATTACACTGACGTTAACAGCACATTATGAATCTTACATGTTAGACGAGAGAAAGCGTTCCTGGTCGATTTTGACGGCTATGTTGCTCTTCACTGCCTCTTTGTATATGGGGATGTTTTTGTTCACAGCAGCCTGTCAGGGAATAAAACAGACAGCAACACTCTATCGTTGGTCATGGATGTTGCTGTAATCGTAAACAAAAAAGGACAGCCAGCCTCACCTGCACCATTTCTACGTCCTGCTGCCGGCAGCGAATCGTAACTTTAGGTTCCAGGAGCTGGTAGAAACCCTGAAATGTTAAAAAGGCACAAACGTTGAAAACACAGAGAGGGGCCAAAGCAGCTGGTTGACCTGCATCCTTCCTGGACGGACGTTGGAGGTTTTACCTGAAGCACCAGGCCCTCCAGCAGGTCAGCGTACTTAGCAGGGTTCTTGGCGATTTCTCCGAGGCTTTGACGGGCCTCATTCAACAGATCCTGAGACAGAAAACGCAGGCAAGAAACTGAGAGAAGTCGAACTGATTCATTTGGAGTCATAATCTTTTTGCTCATTAAAAAACTCTTGTTTAGCTACTGTAGAATAAATCTCACTTTTATATGATCCAAGGATATTAAATGAACACCCATCCTCACTTTTGCCTTGTATAAATGTATAAAACCTAACTCGTGAATGCAAACTCATAATAGCTGCAGACAGCTTCTATATTAGGAGAATACGAGTCTCTGTAAGACACGGGCATTGATCCCTCACCGTGATCATGTCATCCCGGGCCTTCAGCACCTTCAGCCTCGCCTGGTTCATCAGGTTGGACATCTGGCTGAGGGGAGTATAGATTCTTAAGGTCATTCATTTGTCTAAACAATACTGTTCCAACAGTGCCCAGATATTTTGGCTCCTGCTTCTCATGTGAGAGGATTTCCTGCTTTTCTTTTCTCAACACCTTCCTGTAAAGCTGATTTTGTTTCAGACCTGTTGCAGCTGTACCAAGCAGACCATTTATAAAATATTTCAAAGACTGCACGAGAGGGTGTTGCATTTTCTTTGTGTGACTGTGGATTTCATAGAAATGTGCGCGCTTTCTTTCTCTTATCATATATGTTCAAATAATAATAATGCACTTCCATCTCCTTTAACCACAGACATTTATATCAATGACCAGCAGCTCACACTTTCTTATGCTGGTCAATGTGCTTTTCCTTCTTCTCGTAGTATTCCATGATTTTCACCCGCTGAGTCTGCACCAGGCGTCCTTTCTCGATGTTGAACTCCTCCTCCGCCTGCGAACAGAAGGACAGTTACTGCAGAAGGAAAGAAAGAAATTAAGAAATCACAAGACTGACTAAATTACCTTGGCATCAATTTCCTCAACTTTCTCGTTGGCCTCTTGCTCGATGAAGGCCATCATGTGCTTGATCTGCCACGAGAGACAAACACGAGACAAACAAGATTGACATTGTGTGTTTGCTTACTGTCTAAAATCGAAACACAACTGATTTACACTTTTTAGCATATGTTAAAATCTTACTAAATCTTGACTTTAGCTTTGAAATGACCTTTTTACACATCTCATGCTCCTAAAAAACATCTTTTCTCAAGTCACGTTACTTACACAGCTGTTTCCATTCTCCCTGGACATTTCGGATTAGTTATAACATTAATGGCATGGTAACTTGTATGTCCTTTTTACGTTTTTGCTCCTTAAAATGTCTGTACTTGCACGTTAAGCTGCTCACTTGTGCCTTAAATGTAAGTTTTCTGAATCCGAATGAACTTGACAAGACATGTTGCAGTAATGTGGACACAATTAATCCACAAACAAACAATATAAATTAGTTATTTATTTGAATATCAAAGGTCAAAAGTTAAAGGCAGGGCGGACTGGTGATGACACAGTTACACAGTAAAGTTAGTTCGGACCGTTAGCTGTTTTTTGTCTACGACAACATATAACGTTAGTCAGCTGGTTAAACTGAAATGTAACACTTTACCTGTTTCTGTACGTCGGCAACCGTGAGCGCCATTTTTCCTATATATTTTTTATATAAATATATTTGTTTCTAATCCCTTAAAGTCTGTGAAAAAGTATATTTTCCTCGACCACAGTGAAAACAGGAGCCGTTGGTAGAACAAGCTCAGGCGGAACACAACTTCCGGTATCAACTTTCAAAATATAACACAAATACCGAGTGGCAGGGAGGGGGGACGCACGCGCACAAGCTCAAACGGCACGCAGTTTTTAAAATTGTGCGGGGATGTCGCTTTATTACGACACTATTTTCATATTAATAATAATATAATAAAATAAAATATATCTTAATTCTCTGGAACATATATTTTAAAATTAATATTTAGAATCGTTACGCAATAGGATGACACTTCGTCGTGTTTGGCAGCAAATTCCAGCAACAACACGTTTTGCGCGTACGGTTGCTAGGATACGGTAAAAACTTAGACAACGTAACAGCGTACATAACAACAGGATATTGTTAAAATCGCGTAAAACCTATACAGTCAATGCGTAAAACCGACTTTTAAGATTAGCGCGGCTGTATTATTCTGAAAAGTGGTACCGGTGTCCGGTAGCTAGATTTATTTTGAAGGGCGTGACAGGAGGTTTGCGTTCTCGCTAGCTTGTATAGCTTTCCAAGCACATTGTGTACTTGTGCTGCTGCTGCTGTTCCTGCTGCTGCTGCTGTGTGACAGTGGTGTTCTGCCTTCCCCAGCTACTGCTGCAGGACTCTGTCGCACACATTTTCCCTTTAGCTTGTCGCCTGTCAGCACCTGGTTGCCTTTGGACAAGGACGGTAAGAAAACGAGCACCCGCTCTTGTCTTAACTTGAGCTATAATTAAGTTTTCATCTCTCCAAAATAGCATCTAAAACGTTAAGCTAGCTAACAGTAGCTTGCACACGAGCTGAGGTGTTCGTGCCACGACATTTCTCTCATAACGCTATTTTTGTCAGTGGAGCAAACACTCGTGTCACCTGTCTAGACATTTATTTAAGCACATAAGGTGTGATAATTGACTTTGTGTGACGTTTTGTCGCGCGCGTAGAAAATCTCGTGAAAACACTCTAGAATTGGTTTTTGCTTAATTTCCCCGTCACCACAACAATTTTAAAATGTTATTATTTGAAAAAGAGAAAAACTTTTTGAGGTAATGTTTTGCCGTTGAGGATGAGGTTTTATTTTGACAGTCCAAGCCGGAAGTGGTGTTTCTTTTTAGTGTCGCAGACTTGACTTTGATGTAACTTTTGGTCCGCATGGTATCCGCTCATCTCTGGAGAGCGATGTGAGATGATTAACCTCACATTAGTGTCTGAATATACATAAAATATATTTGGTCAGTACATTTATAGAAGAAATTTATTCGATCTTGTGTTTTGTGTTGAAAGTAAGTTGATGTTGTTTTTTTTCTACCCCATGCTGTAAGTTAAAAACTACCCACATGTCTTGCTTGTGATATGCTTCCTGTACTTTTAGCTAGTTTAGCTGATTTGACAGATGGACAAAGTGAACATGTCGTCTTGCACAGGGGACATTGTGAACCCTTCATGTCACACATTTAACAGCTGCTTTACTAAAACAGCACATGTGACCATGACTCCAGATTTGGATTTATTAAACCTCTGGACTTAAAACTGTGCTGGTGACAGCTGATTATTCTTCCACTGATTGTCCTTTTCCCCAGGTGAGACGTCCAGCTTTGACTGTGAGAATTAATGTGCCTGAGAGTCTGACACACACTTCTGTTCAATGGCTACCTCGGGCCCCACCTCTTCTGCTTCCATCGCCGCCGCTGTGCCTGAGAGTTTCCATTATGAAACCAAATACATCGTGCTTAACTACCTGGGCTTGCTTCCTGTGTGCAGCAGGGCGCCGTCTTCAGCTCAAGGTGAGAGAAATGACTTTCAGGTCACCGTTTTTTTTTCTTCTTCTTCTTCTTCTTCTTGCCAAGTCAGAAAACATTCCTCTGCATTCATTCATAACCCTCACTCGACAGGGCACACAAATAGAGCTGTTCGCACGTGCTTGTAAACAAAATGTTTGCGGTGTGTAGGCACGTAGCCACCTGTTTACCAGCTCGATTTAGCTCTTTGGCATTAGAAACACATTCACAAGACTAGCATGTCCACTGCTCCACGGCAGATGCTACGTTTAAAAGCTGTGCTCCATGAGAAATGCCAGCGTAGCTTCGCTTCACCCCTTGGAAGTATTACTGAGTCGCTGAAGGCAGGACTGTCTTTGCAGAGGCATTTACTGCAACCCTGTGCTATGACCTGGGGCTTGCAGCAGCCTGTTTTTCATCTGGTTCCATTTGTGCCTCCCATACAAAAACAAACGGATCAGTGTTTTTATTTGACATGCTGGAGGCAGATCTACACGTCATTGCTCTGTGTAAAGGAGGCATGTCAGTAATTTACCAGTAGTGTGAGCAAGAAAAAAGAAAGGAGCGCTGCTTAAAAGGTGGGAGGCGGTGAGTATTTCCTGTCCGCTTTATTGTCGTGTGCATGCTTGGAGTGGGTGGAGAAGGGCAGATGAGTGGCTGATCCCCCGCTTTCCGCTCGACCCGGTCCAATTTCTGACAGCCTGTCATGTGCAATCACCGTAGGATTACTCACACGCCAACGGACCAAAGCGGAATAGTTGTCTGGCTAGCTGTCTGGCTGAGTGCTGAAACAGCAGCAAGCCCAGGAAAAACCAACACGGGTCCTCAGGGAGACAAAAGAGGAGAGGGTCTTTTAATTTCCTGTTTTAAAAAAATAAATAGATTTCTGTCATAAGATCATCCGCTGGACAAATCCTCAATGATGGAAGAACTTTTGGTTGTCGTATTGCACATTATTGTGTCACATTTCTTCATTGTTGGAGTCGTTCAGTGTGATTACGGCTCTTGCACAGAAGTCATTTCTCAAGCGGCCCGCTGGATCCTCCCGAGCTGAGCGGCCGCATTCACAGTGTGTTCATGTGAAAGCTCCCGCAGCCCTTTGTGTTAGTTTTGGCCCCTCACGTGGTTCAGTATACCCCCCCCTGCAGTGTAGACGCAATCTCGTAAATAATTTACTTCTGCATAAAAGGCGCACGCGATGACTGAGAGCCATTATCGGCTTCGTCTTGTTTTAATTCAGCTGTTTCACCGGCGGGAGTCGGTGAAAAGTGAAGGGCGTTCATACGAGCCTGCATGGATTGTTCTCCCCTCCAGCAAAGTTGCTGTTTGTGTAGGAACAAACTGGTTTTGTTGGCAAACTGTCGCCGTGTCTTTGCTGTCATTTCTCCGTAGCCTAGATGACCTGGTTTTTAATATCAATCAATAACGAGTAGCTCACTGATCCTCACGCCTCCGCAGGATTTAATTTCCCTTTATTTAACCATTCAAGAAGTTGAGATCAAGACTTGCAAATGGCAAAGTGTGTTGTGGTGTTGTGAAAGAGGGTTATGTTCTTTTAAATGTCACTCAGGAGATGTCCAAAACGAGAGAGAGAGGACCAGAATGATAAAGGAGCAGATAGAGGAAGAGATGAGACAACTGGAAGATGAAATCACTGCCTGTAAGTGGACACACACACACACACACACACACACACACACACACACACACACACACACACACACACAATTTCCTCCAGTAACATCAACTTAAACATCCCAAGGCAGAAGGGAGACCTGCACAATATTAGGATTAGGTCATAATGTTATGCCTGATCGGTGTATATCATTCCGTCCTGTGGTCTGTGTTCTCTCTGCAGCTTCCTCCAGCTCAGGATTTGACCGCCACGCGTCTCCGGTGTTCAGACCCGCCAAGCCGGAGAGCTCCATCGAAGACTGCCTCGCAGCGATGGGAGACAAGGTGGCCAGAGAGCTGGACGCGCACCTGCAGGCGGCCGTGCACGCTCTGCTCACAGGGTGAGTTTGCAGACTGTGTTTAGAAAAAGTGAGCGCCACAATCGACTGTTATCGTTCACATTCTCCTGAGTGAACTCTTGAACTGCAGTCAGATGTAAAAAAAATGATATGTACTATTGAAAGTTGTGCATTTAATTATGAATCTATAAAGCTTAAATGCAGCATAAACACATATGAGATCAGCCTTAACATTATGACCACTTGACCGGTCAAACAGTTGACCTAAGGAACAGTTAAAATAAGGCCAAATTGTGATGGCTAGCTGTGTGGGTCAGAGCATCTCTAAAACTGCAGCTCTAGTGGGGGTGTTCCTGGTCTACTGTAATCCAAGGAAGGGAAAGAGGTGAACCGGTGACTGGGCCATCGGTAGCCCGAGGCTCACTGATGCACATGCTGTGGAAAAGTGTCGTCCAATCCAAGAGACGAGCCGCTGTAGCACAAATCATCGAGAAAAGTCTATCCTGTTTCATCGCGGTCTGCGGGCCGTGTAGCTGCCGATGAGTCAGGGCGCCCGTGCCGACCACTGTCCACTTCCAAAATGCAAACACACTTGACAAATATGTACACGTTCAGGTTTGCTGTGAACATAATCACTGTGAAAGGAATGCTCACACACTGGCAGTGCTTACAATCTCAACTCAAGTATGTGGGTTTGTTTGCTCGGCGGAGAAAATATCTACGAGCCTTTATTTCCCTTGAGCCGACCCTGCACACTGATGATGATAATAATAAGAACGAAAACAGGAACTACTGTGGAAATCTTAATTAATTTCAACGTGTGGGTGAGGAAATTAATAAGCAGCTGCTCCAGTGGTCCAGAGAAGCGGCCGACCGGTAAAACTGCTGGACGTGCGCTTTCCTAAAATCGTATTAATCGTATGAGAACCAGGAAAGCTATTGTTTCAGCAGGTCTTTGAACCAAAAATATAATGTTTTAATTTTCTTTTTTGTGTTTCAGACCCTTGGATTACCAGAGATTCAGAGACGCAACACTGGATCTCTCGTCGCACACACAAGGAGGATGGAGCAAGGTGGGTCAGCAGTGAGAGCCACCACGGCTGTGATCTAACAAGGCCGTCTCATTTACTCTGCATTCACTTCTTTTTGTCCCGCACAACCGCCACCACCAGGTGCTAGTGCCCTTGGTGCTGCTCCAGGCTTTGCAAAGCGAGGGCCACTCTGTGACAACTCTCCTGCACCTGGGCCTGCGTCTCCTAGAGGAGGACGAGGCCGCCTACATCATCCAGCAAGGGGGATGGGTGAGTTCTCAACGCTTTAGTTCCACTAGGAATCAGAAATAAATAGCTGTTTGTGTAATAAGCATGTTCCCAGGAGATTCCAGGGAATAAATATGTTTAAGTTCAACAAGTTCCAGTAACGAGTATGGCCACATGAGGGCGGTGGTGGGTTACAACATCACTAACTCGCATTGAGTTTAAAATTGAAACCCTGGAATCTCCCCCCAGTCCAAACAAGGGAAATCCCTCCTAGGGTATGGAAGTGAGCCCCTATGTGGAGCCCCTTTCTGATTATTATTTTCAGAGGATCTTCAGCCACAACATTAAAACCACTGCCGGCAGAAGTAAACATTGATCATCTTGTGACTATTCAGTGTTCTGCAGGGAAAGTTTTGGACCTGGTATTCATTCATGTGGATGTTACTCAGACATGTAGCACCCACCTAGACCAGATCAGGCACCCCCTCCCCATAGCAGTGACACTCCTTGATGGCAGACACAGGCACACAATCAAGACAATCAAACTAATGGAGAACAGCACGAGGTGTTGACCTGGCCTCCTAATTCACTAGATCCCAAACTAATCAAGTATCTGTGGGATGATCCACAGATGCCCCTCCCCCTCAAAGCCCCTCCATTAACAACATCCTGTTTCCAGACCCCACAGGACCCCCTCACAAGGCCCATGTACATTCTCTGATGAGTCACGACTGCTTTGGAGGCCTACACAATATTAGGAAGGTGGTCATAATGTTATGCCTGATCGGTGTAGATGTAGTATTAGCCTGAATGTCAGTGCCATCAAAAGTAGAGCACTGCGGTCGTGGCCATGGGCGGGGTCACGTGACTCGACGCCTTAAACCGCTGCTCTCCGGCTGCCACGCTGCTCCGCCTAACAAAGCCGCATTCTTTCTCTTCGTTATGTCACACGGGATGAACGGATGATAGGCCCGGGCAAGACCAGCTATGGAGGGATGAAGAGAAAGGAGGAGGGAGGGAAGCAGGGGAGGGATATATGAGAGAGAGAGAGTGTGAGAGCGAGAGGAGAGAGAGGGGACGGGCAAAGGGAAATCTTTTAGTTTGATAGCTGCCTGCGTTCACACTTGCCTCCAACTGGCTTTCTACCTCCACAACTCACTCCGACTGTCTCGCGCTTCGACCGTTCCAAGCGTAAGGTGGAGGGTTTTCGAGGCTTCGCACCGAGGTAGGATGTTTCACTTGTGATGCGGCTACGCAGTGAGCTCGTTTGGTCCCGATTTGTGCGTTATTTCTGCTCCAGAAAACACGGGAGAGCGTGCAGCTTTAGCAGAGTAGGTCTTTCCTCCACGGCAATGTGTCCACCTCTTGTTATTGTTCAGTGTAACTATATATATATATATATATATATATAGGACAGCGACCTCCTTTTGCCCTTTAATAGTAAGTGAGGAGCATCATTTTTAATATATATTCTTTTACGTTTCCTTTCTCATATTTGTCTCATTTATGTGTTTAAACTTTACAATTTGCGAACTCGACGCAAAAAATTAAAATAAATCTATCGTACAAGTAGGTATTCTGCCCGTCCTGTTTTCGTTGCTTTGATTTTTAGTGCAAGTGACACGCCATGTTGGGTTTGGCCGGCTCTGATAATGCCATTGTTACTTACAGCAGAATGCACACAGGGAATATTACCAGCTTAATGCGGTGCACACTTCATTTGGCAGGAACAAAACCGGTCGGCCTCGGACCGATCACAGCCAGGGGCGGGTGCGAAGGACGCCGCGGTGGAAGGACGCCGCGGTGGAAGATCCCGCGGCGTCTCTGTGTGTTAATGTCACCGTCCGCCGTCAGGAATCAGACGGCCGTCCTTCTGACACTGAAAACTGCTGAATAAGACCCGAGCGTGGACATCCGTCATTTCGTATCGCAAGGCCCCTCGTGAGCGCGGTGTAACGTGAAGCGCCGACATATCCGCACCTGACCCCCTTTGCAAAGAGGAGATAACAAAGAAGCCATTTGACTGCAGCACTCTTGATAGTAAACTGATAGTCAAAGCAGTGGCTATGCGTGGCAGTGGCCTAGAGAAGGTAAATGCTGCAGGGGTGATGTTTTCAGGACACGGTGCTGCAGGGTTTCCAGCCTGTGCCCTGTCAGGACACATTACGCTGCGTGCTGTACAGTGTGGCAGCACGTGTTATGTAAGCTCCCGCTGACCAGCACCGGGAGAAAAATGCGTGAATCACCGTCCCGTTGCATCAGCACGAACCGGAGAAGAGAAGAACAGCGAGGAAGCCCCCAAAATAACTCTTAATAATCCTCTAAAAACATCATCACCAGGGGTTTAGCTGACCCACTTGTAGGTCGCTGTAAAACCAGCTACAGCAGCAGGAGCAGCAGCAGCAGCACACGGGCCGACTGCCAGACTTTGATAAGGCCAGACGTCCGTTTCCTGTGCCCCTCTGTCCGTCTAACGGATGCCGGGCCACAAAAAAGCCAACGGTAATTTACAAGATGCAAACTGTGCAGCGAGACAAGAGGCTGCTGCGTCAAGTTTACAGAGAGTTTGCCAAAGCCTCTCCCAAAGCTGTCAGGTTGCATAAACACACTGAAATATCAGATTGTCCAAACACACGGCTCGTGGCGTGATAGTTTCATACAGCAGGGATCGGCTTTATTACTTAGCGGGGGCTCTGTTTTCCGTCATTAATTCAAAATACGCCGTTGGAGAAGAGGTGAAATTGGTTTTATTGCTTTGTTGGAGGCTGACGTAGAGAAGTGGATACTCATGGGGTAAGTGGGAATATTCTAAGGAAGGTGAGGAACCGTTGCCTCGAATGAATCTCTGAATGTGCCTCCGTCTAAAGCCTATTGATTCCCGTTGTTTTGATTCTTTATGGCACAGTTGATCTCTCGTGCAGCGCAGCAGTTTAAATCTCCCAGCGCCGCGTTTTAGCCGAGTCAGTCAGCTGCTGTGGTGACCTCTTGCGATGCCTGGCCATTAGGAACAGTGATGATGTAATCCTCCTAAATGTCAAGCGTGCGTATGAGCCAGAGAACATCGCATCGATCAAAAATAATCCCGGTTCGCACTCTGTGCATCGGTGGATAGCTTGCTGCTTCTTCTTCTTGTTTTCTTTCTCTAACAACCCAGATCTGATGTTTAGATTATGTGGCAGCCACATGTCAGTGTCACACGTACTTGTGACAGTCGCACGTAGACTTGGCATCCCCCCCCCACCCCTTAGGGGTCCCGTCTATGGCTATGCTCCTCCACCCTCCAGTGTCTTGGATAGCTCTCTGTTTAACATCAGAGCAAGGTGACGCTGTGCGGTGAAGAAGCACTGATCTGCTCAGACAGGCAGGTGAGGCTGTGCAGCAGCTTTGGCTCTGCAACAAGAATGTGTGCAGGTTTTTATATAGTTTGTCTTGGGGCGAGGGTGGAGAGCTACACCTCGGTTTGTGCGTTTCCCAGCTTTAACCGTGCAGAAGGAACGTTAAAGACGATTCATTATCCTCCTATTGTAGCTTTTATTCATTTTGTGCTCACTGTGAACTGTACTTCAAAGAGTGACCCATCCATATAATAATTCCAGCTGCTTTAAGCCACCAGTATGCACAGAACGTTACGTCACAAATGCTTCATATTTCATCCTGCATGGCAACCTTGACCTGTTGGTTCCAGCTGATGGAGGGAGGATTTTGTGGAATACTCCCGCTCTCTCCCTCATGCAAATCAGCTTATGGAGAAAGCGAATGTTGGATAACGACGGGGCGCTGTTGAGATTTAATCTCCGCCCTGCCTCCCAGCTGCAGCCGCCGTTGCCCTAACCCTAGCGTCTCTGTAAGGACAGAGACCTCCGTTCACGTGCCGCGTGCGTCCTCCCGTCGTGTTCATCCTGCTGTCGGTGGCTGCCTCGCAAACGTAGCACACCCTCCCCTGTTAGACAAACACCTCCGTCCCCGCTGTCTCTTTGGATCTCGTTAGTTTGGGTCACACCTACGTGACGCACAGCACAGCAGAGAAGCTGTTGGCTTGTGACTTCACCTCAGTCACGCACATTTCATTACTTGTAAACCCCACTGTTTATCAAACATCAAATCTTGTCTCAGCACTTTTTTCTCTGTCATCAGTAAATTCCACCTGCTTAAACTGTCACGCTGCGTTATGCCATGTGTGGCGTCTTTACGCTGCTGTCGATTGAGCTGACATCCATGATCCAGAGTATGAATGCTGCTGACTTTAAGGAGGGTTGTTGAGTAAATCATAAAACCATCAGTAGGCGGTACACACATTCACATTCTCCTTTAAATGAGCTGTGTTTAGCAGCAATTAGCAAGAACTAGCACGTACTTGCTAATTGCTGCTAAAAGAAAGTGACATTGACGTATGCTGAAGTCTTGGATTCGCAGAGATGTTGAATTTTACTGCTCGGCAACATAATAAGCAGCAAATACACTGATCAGGCATAACATTATGACCGACTGACAAATCAGTGTTCTGCTGGGAAACTTTTGGACCTGGCATTCGTTCTTGTGGATGTTACTTAGACATGTAGCACCCACCTAGACCAGACCAGGCACCCCCACCCCATAGCAATGACACTCCTTGATGGCAGCAGGATGAAACATGACGAACCATGTCCATTTGAAGGCACAAGGGAGACCTACGCAATATTAGGTCATAATGTTATGCCTGATAGCAGAATTTTTACCAGCAGACTCACCTTTGTGTCATTGATGCACACATGATTATGTGATATGCCTGTTACATAAGAAAGCAGATGGTTGCTGGTCTACTGTTGGTCACTAGGTGGCACAGGAGGCTACTGTAACTTAAGCTTTAATGAACGCCACTGCATTTTTAGTTCAGTGTTTACGGCATTGTGTTGTGCGCAATGAAAGAGAAACGCACCAGTATCCCGACTTTAATAATACTGAATAGAGAAGGAAGCAGAGACAGCGGTGTGTGTGGTGTGCAGGAGTCAAACACAGACAAACACGGGATGGTATCAGATCATAATCCAAGAGGACACCAGAGGTCATCACATATCTAATAAAACTCCAGTGACTAAGCTCTCTTTAAAGTCCGCTGTGTCACCTCAGCCTGATTAATAAATGGGCTTTCTGTTCCTTTCTGTCCACCCCAGGGTGAAATATTCAGCCTAGTGCCAGAGGAGGAGCGAGGCGTGAGCATCGCCGAAGACAGCAACGACATTTACATCCTCTCCTCGGAGCAGCACCACGACCAGCTCAGCCCTCCCTCGCCGCTACTCTGCACCGGCGACAACAGCAGCGAGCCGAGCTCCTGGCAGACGGAGAGCTTGCCCGTGTCTCTGGCCGGCCACGAGTCTTGGGCGCAGGTCAGCGCGATGGACCCCGAAGACGTCAAGAGTCTGGACAGCATTGAGGGCGTGGCTCTGGCCGAGGAGCGCAGCGAGAACAACTCGTCGAACTCGGACATTGTCCACGTCGAGCGCGAGGACGCCGAGATGCTGGAGGAAGGCGGCGAGGGAGGGGTGATAGAGGAAAGCATGATGAGTGTTTTAGGCACGGAGAGCGATCTGGCTGAGCTCAGGGAGGAATTTAGGGACCAGAATCCACATGTCCCAGTGTTGGACAAGATGGACTCCACGCCCCCAGCTTCCCTGATTTCATTAGAGGAGCCGGTTGTGATAGAGGCACCGTCAAGCTTGTCTGCAGAACCTTCCCTCGCCTCCTCAGAACCAGAGCTGCTTCCCCCGCCCCCAGAATCTGCTGAACCGGAGCCCGAAGCGCCGCTGCCTGTTCCTGCAGTAGAACCAGAGCCTGTGCCAGAACCAGCTGCTGCCCCAGTGCCTGCTGAGGTGGCAGCCCCACCTCCAGCCAAGGAAATCACAACAGCACCAGCGGAGCCTGAAGCCACACCGGAACCGGCTCCCGAGCCCGAGCCGGAGCCCGTCCCCGTCCCAGTGCCTCACCAGCAAGAGGAAGCCCAGCCGGAACCAGAGACTGTGGCGGAGCCGGACGCCACCGTGACTGCGGCTCCCGTCACAGAGGCCGCAGGAGCCCCCGCCGAAGCCCCAGCCGAGGAGGCTCCAGAGCAGCCGGAGTCGGCGTCGGATCTCTCAGCGCTGCTGTACGGGGGCGCCGCTCTGGTGGTCCTCGCTGCTGCTATGACATACAGCGTCATAAGCTTCAGGAGGAAATAGAATAGAAAGAAAAGGGATCATCCTCAGGGGAGGAGAATGCAAATGATAAGGTCCTACGGTAGAAATAAATGTACACCCATGACGGGACTCTCCTTTCTAATTGTATTTTTTGGATTAGTTTATTATTTTTAAATATCTGCTGTAGTTTTTGAAGGTTTAAAATATGAAAGTACCTGCCCACCCCAGCCTGCCCCCAGCCCACGCCAGCAAACCAAAATCACACCTCCTCTGCAGCCTCACTTCTGGGAGCCCTGGCTGCAGAAAGAAAAAACACACACACAATGCACTCCACTGCTCTTCTTCTTATTTTTCTCATTGGGTCAATTTGCATTTTTGTCTTTAAACTTTTTTTTTTTTTTAAACTCCAACAACTGCTGTTAGTTTAATATGAAATTAGTTAGCTTGTATCCATGTTCTGCTTAGTTTCTGACCTTTTCCACTTTTGTTTGTTTGTTTAAGTCTGAATCAGTCAGCTTCCATGGAAAAACCCGCGAGAACATTTTATTTATGCTGTCAGACGTGCGGTTTTCTTGCTCTTCTCTTTTTCAGAATTGGAAAGGAACACAACACATTCATATTTCCTTTTATGAGCAGTTCACTCTGAAACTGAAACCACTTCAAAGACGGACCTGACATATTATGTTGACTTTATGTCCCATGTTGCACATGGGCATTCATATATATTTTTGTGAAATGCAACGCTTAAGTGTGCCCTAAGGCGCTGTACTATCAGTGCTGCATTTTGTAGATGATCAATCAGGCATTCTGGTAAAGATGCAGACCTGCCCTTTTTGTGTGAATCTTAAACGTACTGTGAAGGCCCAAAAACACTTAAATACAACAAGGTATTGATTGTCTCTGCGATGCATTTTCCCTTTCGGTGTTTTGCTGCTTCATACATGCAGTTTATGGTGTCGTTCAATCTTTAAAGATACCTGGTTTTTGTTTGTTTGTTGTTAAACTGCACTACATTTTATATGCATGAGCTAAACAACAACAGCCTCGTGCCCCGTGCTTCACAAATGAATAGCAAATACTCCAGAAAAGGAGAAGCGGGAATGTAACTGCAACAGATGAATTCAGTCTTCCTGTTAATGAAAGTGTTATTTCATGGTTGACTTAGCTGGTTAAGTGTATGCACCATCTTTTCGCATACTTACCTCTTGTTCTATTTTCAGCCAGGCATCTTTAGTTCTCATAGTTTTGCACTGTAATCTAGTGCTAATAATGTGCCAGTTTTATTACCGTTCACTCATAGATACGCAAATGCACCGGTGACGGGACGAGTAGAAAGTGAGGGATTAAAAGCCAAACTTTGCTCTGCAGCGACAATCGTAACCGCATCAAGTGGTCTGGATGCGTTCATATGTGCTTGAAAATCTGGTTTCTTACATTAATCCTGCATCAATACATGACCACGATGGAGAAGTGTCAGTCGATGCATATTGAAGAGGAGGTCGCCAAAACAGGAAACGTAAACCACAGTGGTGGAATGTCCCATGTGGCCCTTCTGATTTAGTTTAGATGGAAAGTTCCTGCCTCTTGCAACTCATTGCATTTACTTGGTTGCTAAGACGTCACCATCTCACCACTTAAACTTTTCTGCTGAGGGTTTGGGTGACCTTATAGTAAATCCTCTCAACATAAAAAAAAAAAAAGAATGACCGTTTCAGCAAGGTGGTGGACAGATGCCATCTTGGGACGCTGAAAGGATATTTTTGTGTCTGTCTCAGTATTAAAATGCGGTACTACCCATCAGCTCAAACTCAAAGGGAATCTATTAAAAGTTCAGAGCGGGATCAAAAGGTCCTGCACGGGACACTTTTTATCCTGAGTTTCCTAGAATATGCTGTTGAGAAATGAGAATAATAAAAAGATAAAAACAGAATCTTCCTGTGGCGGTCTGTTATTTATGTTCATAATAAACATATACACACATATATAATCTCAAACTAGGCTGTATTTAAACATGTTTATTATTGAAGTCACAAAATACAATGGAACATACATGCATATCCAAAAAGAAAAGTGTCTTATTCTTTATTCTTCTTTCAAGTATAAAATGAAAATAGAAGTTTTAAACGATACTAAACGGAAACAGATCATATGAAGTAATGAAAACAAAAAAAATCACAAACTGAAACTTCAATCTCATGTTAAGAAAGTTCTGTAAACTCATTTTGCTTAGTTAGTATATTGTGATCAGGGTAACTTTTATAATCTACACTGCATTGGTTAACATCTATTTTTATTTTTTATTTTACAGCTGGCTGGTCGTGAGGAACAGATGTGCATTTCAAGCTCAGCCTGGAAACCACCACACATTTCACTGTAATTTCCTGTTGAGCGTGCATCTCGAGAAAGTCAGCTGGTCCACTGGGTGTTGATGAACTGTAGCGCAGTGCTGAAAAGGTTTCTGAGCACCCATGGGGTCTGCTCGCACACTCCCTTCACCAGAGTGAGAGTGAGGGCCAGGATGAGTCGCTCCTGGGGTAGTTGCTCCAGGCCCACACCCTGTGCCATCACGCTCTTCACCGCCCGGGAAAGGTGTCCCTTCCATTGCTGGAGAGCAGACGCAAATGCAGAACAGTTAGTACATCAATACAGTGCTCTGATTATAGGAAATAAAAACACAACTTCACACAACAGTAACTGGACTTACTGGGTTTATAGAAGATAATAAATTCTTCACTTTAAACATTACTTAAAGCATGGTAATGGGGTCTGACTAATTTGTTTTTGAACAAGCATATTAATTCTCTCTTGATTTATCTTTCTCACCGAGTAAAGCCAGTATTTTGTTTCTGCTGGGAACTCAAAAATCAGGACTTCCAAATCCAAACAGGACATACAGTATGATTACAACACCATTAACAACTCAAGCAATCTTGAATCACTTACTGCTGAATTGGACTTTGATATATCCCTGCAAAGGTTCTCAGTCTCCCGAGCCACAAGATTTTGTTCAAACTGCTCGGCAATGTCTCTTAGCATCATCGCAACGTCCTGAATGACTCCTACGTCTACATTATTCCCTGGAGGGAAAACAAGACATTGATATGTTTAAATCAACCTTTACAGGATTCAAACGATAACCCTTTATTAAACTCGTGATGTCACACATTTAATCTCCGTGACACAGATTTAGCTTGAACTGCATTTACACGAAACAGCTGATGGTAGTCACTTCCTGCTTTCACTTTAGACCTCAAGTTGTTTTGTTTCTGTTGCTGGAAGGAACAATCAGATGACATTTTGACCAGACTGAGTTAGTGTGGGAGAGACTGTTTATTTGACTCTAACTGGATTTTATGAGTTGATTTTTAATACACACAATGAAGGATTAAACTTTTGTAGTGAGAACTATCTGTCACAAACAAGACTTGGAGATAAACTACTGTTTAATGTGGGTTTATAATGTGGGATCATTAAAAATAATCACTCTACAGTTTAAAGTTACTGATCGTGGTACTTACTAGGCCACTGCAGGTCCACAGAGGGCTGGATATCACCTAGAAAGGCATTGCTGGGCAGGTGGCCGTCGGTTTCAAGGTTCCCATCGTCCAGACTCTCTCTCCAGGACTCAGGCTCGTTGGAGTTGATGTCCCGGTAAAGACTGGGGTCTTTGCGCAGGAACTGAAGCTCCTTGGAGAATTCAGAGTTCCTACAGTCCGTCTGAAGGAAGGCCAACACGACAAGGGCTTTGTTTTGCCCACTGAATACATTCCCCAAGGCGTCCATCGATTATCACCCCGGGGCCCTTTAACAGAAAAAAGCCAAACAAAGTTAAGTTTATCAATAACAAACACCGAGTGACTCAAACGTAGCACAGCGTTTCAGTTAAGAACATAAAAACAACAACAACAACGTCGTTAAAAATACACATTAAGGACATGAAATAAATCAACTCAAGTCTATTTTCTGTTCTAAATGAATCAACCGGTTTTCTTAAACGAGGACAAGAAAAACCGTTTAAGCTAATGCTAACTGTAGTTAACTGTTTTAGTTAGCATCAAAGTTTTGACGTTAAACTAAAGCCACAATTATTTGATTTTAAAAAAAGCGTAGTTTTACTCACTGTCGTTTTTTGTTCTACATAAACTTCCACTTGTTTAAAGGCTGTGATGCGCCATAAATAGTCATCCGCCGCTGAGCCGTGAGAGACTTCTTCTAAACATGAAGTGAAAAAAAAAACAAGTCGCGTCATTAGAGGACGCGCATGCGCAAAGCTCGCCTACGAAGTATGCTGGTAACGCGGAGATAACCACGCCCCAATTTAACGTCGATTTCGTAAAAGAAAAATACGATTCTGTTTATACAAGTTACGCTGAATTAACTTATTCATAATATTATAATGTTACTGTACACTGCAAATTATAGGGCTTATATCTCTGTCGCATAAATGATTATGCTACTTTAACTTGTTTCAGTGTGTTTTTATTAAAAATGCGTAAATAATGTCAACTATTTTTTTTAAAAAGAAAAAATAATTTTAAAAAATCCATTACGGTCGTTTCGATTTGCTTTTATTAAAAACAAACCCAAAACTAATTTGCAGCCCAGTGTTTGCACTGTGAAATTATATAATTTGAATTAAAGTTTGTTAAATATGGCAATCATAACATCTTTAATGATGTACTATTCGGAATAATTTTTCTGATATGACAAAACATAAATATAATTCATATTTACCTTTAAATATAATGCATAGTCTCAGAGTATATAGTGCTGCCTCAGTTACAGTCTGAGTTTAATGCATCTCCATGTTCAAATATTTTAGTAGTTTAGAATAAAGTATTTTACGAAAAATCTTACCCAAGAAGTCCGTAAGAAGGAATTCTTCCTAAATATTGAAAAAAAAAACGTTGTAATTTTTGGTGATCTCAAGACCTGTGCAGTGTCACATGTTGATCATTGACTTGATGGAAAAATAGGGCGCAAACAGGATTTCCTGGATATGTCAAGTCATAACTTTTTCTTTTTTTTTTTACTTTCAAAGTAAAAGACCCTTCTCCACAATTAAACAGTAAATACATGGATTTTATGCAAACGCATTCAGCATTAAAATTGAGATGAAGCAATTGCCACATAGCTTGGGTTTAAACATTATATGAGATGAGTACATGTGCACTGTGCACATGTCTGTGTAGTAGTGCTACCCAAACCAGTGAGCACTTCCACACTTTCATTAAAAAGAAACATTTCCTCGCCCTTAAGACGCCCTTGGTTGCTCTCTCTGTGTTTGCTTGTGTGTTTCGGCTCTCCTGCTGTATTCAACCTTGTACATGTCCGATTACCCAACAAAATATGTTGTTCCCTTGAGCCAATCAGATCCACTGGATGGAAAGGCAGTGATGCTCTAGCACAGCTGGCTCGTTGGTCTAGGGGTATGATTCTCGCTTTGGGTGCGAGAGGTCCCGGGTTCAAATCCCGGACGAGCCCATGTTTTAAAATGTGCGACCAGAAAAGCTACGACCTCGAAAGATTTAAGACAAATTGTCAGGCATTGTCCAGTTGGTAGAAATTACTTCATTGCGTTGCTATCCCAGATATTTGCCTCATTCTTGTAGCTCTCTTTTTTAAAAAAAAAAGAATAAAACAAATTGTAAATCATTTTCCAGTTAGTCACTGTGGAAAACAAATTTGTCTTAACGTTTGTGTCTTTTGTGCAGAGGATATGGAAAATGTCATAAATTTTGCACAGGTTTACATAAACACATTTGTGCAGCAGAATGTTTTTTATTAATAATTTACGCCAACAGGGGCCGCTGTTGCTCCAGATGAAATGTGAAGGCCCAAGCTGCCACATCACCAACCCAAACTGTTCATCTACAGGTTTGTGCAGGACAGAATTACAGATGTGGAGCACTGTCTTTCGTGGCTCGTTGGTCTAGGGGTATGATTCTCGCTTAGGGTGCGAGAGGTCCCGGGTTCAAATCCCGGACGAGCCCATTATTACCCTTTTTGGTGGTCATATATTGATTTTGTATTGATATCTAAGTTATGAATGACTTTAAAATATTTTAGGCAAACCCCTGGATCTAATGTCTCACATCAAACAGGATATTATTGCCATGCCTGAAAAACACTGCCATAAAACAGCTAAACCAAAACATGTACTGAGTGTTACTTGACTTAGAACTTTAATCATCCACAAAGGAAATTCTTTGATCACAGCAGTAGCTTAGTTGCACTTAAACAAAAAAACTTATGAGAACAAAAAGTAAAAAGAAAGATAAAATAAAATAAAATAAAATCTAGTGAAATAAAATTGTAATGTATCATTTGGAAAATATTTCATTTATGGTCCACAAACAGATCCTTCAACTGCTCAACACCATTAAACATTACCAGAAAGTCTTCTCCAAGATTCTCAAATTATATTAATAAACGGTTCCTGTAGACATCACTAACAACAGGGATCACATAAACTACCAGGCTGATAAATAAACTTACAGTTTTATTGGTGTTTTGACCACTTCGTGACTTTTTCTCTCCCCTATCCATTCTTGGACATAGGTGATGATAACAAGTTAACAGAAACTGAGAAGGGCAGACAGCATAATGAAAAGTATTATGAACGGTTCATTCATCGGTTATTGTTAATGTTAGCGATTTTCTCACCTTTTGTGAGCACAAAATGTGCAGAAGTAGCATATGAACTAATGTACAAGAAACAGAGATGAAATAATATATATTAGATAAATAGGAAGGATTAATAAGATGCAATAGTGTCATGAATCACATGGATTTATCTGTTACAGAAAGGTGAGTTGTTGTACAGCTGGACTGAGAGTGATATGAATGAAGTCCTGGAGCTGGATCAGTGTTGGAGAATAAGTTCCACTGTACGTCTACTGTCTGGTGTAGTGGATAAGATGGATTGTCCATGATGGAGAGCAGTTTGTCCAGTGTCCTCCTGTCCAAACGTCTCCAACTCGGTGCCAATAACGTGACCAGCCTTTCGGATTAGTTTGTCCATCCTACTTATGTCCTTTTAGCTGGTGCTGTTGTTGAAGTTCAAAACACAATAAAGCCATGCAGTGGCACTTTTAAGATGCATATAGTGATTTCTACAGGACTGAACAACCACTAAGGCCCTCGATGACTTTGAAACTAATCAACTAGAGGAAAACTAACTTTTGAATTCCACCACTAGGGGGTGCTGTTAGCCCAGAGAAAATATGCAGCTCCAATACGCCACATCACCACCTAAACAGTTCAACTTAGGAGTTTGAAGGACACAATTACATATGTTGAGCTCTGTTTACTGTGGCTCGTTGGTCTAGGGGTATGATTCTCGCTTAGGGTGCGAGAGGTCCCGGGTTCAAATCCCGGACGAGCCCTTCATTCCCCTTTTAGTGGTCATATATACCTCTTGTATTGACATCTAGGTTGTGAATGGCTTTAAAAATTGGATCACACGTCTCATGTTAAACAGGAAAATCATACAATGCCTGAAAAACGCTTTCACAACAGCAACTAAACTAAACCTATACTATTGTGTGAAGCATATTAATATATAAAATGTATAATGGCCCTTATATATGTTCATACATTTCAGAATATTTTGCTGTATTAGCTTTTCTTTTAATGAAAGTGGTACTGCTGCAACTTACATTTTCACGACAAAAAAAAGTGACAATTGACTAACTTTAAGGGCCCTAAGAGTTAATGTAGAACTAATGTAAGACATTCGCATGTTTAAAATGAGTTTATATCTCACGTTGTTGTCCAACTGTCACTTGAAAAAAAAATAATAATAATCGCTAATCAAGTAAACCCACATGCACTTAGTTTCTAATGGCTTTGGACAGCCAACATTGATTTGCTAAGCTGAGGAATGCTTGATGAATTTAATAGATTTTTATTTGGCGATGGCTGCTTTGCTCAGCGAAACGCCTTGACCTGCTAATTCTGATGCCAAACATCGAACACTGACGCCGTCCTGCAAACTGCTGACGCTGAGATTCTGAAACCTCAACCCTGTTCATTAATCCATGCAAAATCTTTAGAGGCTTTAACAGAAGGAAATGGATTGTGTTGATGAGTGACGTGTCAGTGTTGATATGACTATTCAGTAAATGGAGATGTTGCCATTCCCCTCGGTTAGGGAGGGATTTGTGGTGATGCCGAAGAAGAAGAAGAGGCACCCGAGTCCTGTAAGCTCGTCATCAGATTCGTCATCACAACATAAGTGCATGATTTCCACCTCCATTCTAAGGGACAAATAGTAAAGCTCAGATTTTATATTAGCAGGCAAGGCCGAGGCAGGGGGGAGTGTTAGCATCCAATTTACTGTAGTGCATAAATATGAAGATAAGGACTCACACCAGCTAGGAAATACAAAGTGTCTTCCAGTGACGGCACTATCATCTAACTCTACAGCTATGTCTGTAATGCAAAGTGTCCTCCAGAGAGTGAGATTGAAGACGCCAAAGAGGGACCTTGGTCTTTGCATGTAACTGACACCACGAGTAATCACACATTAACCACACAAGCTATCAATAGGGAAGAGAAACTATTCTCTAACACCCTCTGCCTGATAGAAAGATCTGGGCGATTATCACTACAAACACTACAATTATGGAGAATTGACTGGCATTTACCAGTCATTAGAGAATCTAGTATGTATTTATTTTGTTCAGCAAGAGACAGAATGATCCAGATCATCCTTTTCCTGGGAGAATAACATTATATTCATTTATGTATAGGGCATCACATGAAATTTACTGTAGTTCTGGCTCTGGATCTATCTATCTATCTATCTATCTATCTATCTATCTATCTATCTATCTATCTATCTATCTATCTATCTATCTATCTATCTATCTATCTATCTATCTATCTATCTATCTATCCTTTGAAGGTGGGCAAAGGGAAACACATTGCAACTGAGTAACAGCAACTGACACAACACCGGAAGTTACTGGGAAGTCGACTTCCGGTCGCTGTGTTTTCCTGCTATCCGGCTAGCTTATTAGCTGGCTGGGTGATTTAAGACAAAACCCTTACGTTAAAGCTGAGGAGGGGGCACAGGTGAATTCTTTAACACGGCGTGGCGTTTGTTTCAATAGCCTCGATGTCTTTTATTGTGGTGTCACGGCACGTTTGATCACGGCGACGTTAACGTTAGCCAAAAGATGCTACATTTGCAGTGAAGTCAAATAAATGCTGTTTTAATCCACTCGCAAGCTTAATTCTGTACTCCGTGTTCACGCATGGGTTGGGATACGTTAACGAGGCGCGTATAATGTTTGTTTTTTTTAACGTGTAACCGGCGTTATTTTACAGTAAACGACGGGGAGATTAGCCAGATGAAAAGCTTTAGCTTGCTACCCGTTGTTGCTAGGCAACGGAACTCTTCCCCTCAAGTAAAGCCCGTAATTACATTAGTGTGGCAAAAACGCACAGTGTCACCTGACCTGCTTTATGTCATAGATTTGTCACTGTTTTATATATGTGTCTGTTTTAAAGTAAGAGTGTCTCATACCCAGCTTTCTTGTATGTTTTTTTTTTCTTTCTTTGTTCTTGTCCAATTAGTGATAAAGAGAAGTCACCATGTTGGTCCCCATATTCACCCTGAAGCTAAACCACAAGATTAACCCTCGCATGGTGACTATTGGGAAATTTGATGGAGTGCACCCATGCCTTACTGCAGCCACACAGGCTGGAAAGGTGAGGGGGATTCACGTTTTCACTTGTTCTGCTGTACATATTAACCATGCTATGTGATTTTTATTTTATTTATTTATTATTTGACGCTCTCTTCCCGTTCCCTAACGTCTCATACTCTCCTCTCTTCTTTTTTTTTTAGGTTTTCATCCACAACCCTCATGCTCGCGGTCAGAGACCTGTGGCTCACCGACTGAGCCAGAGTACCCAGGACTCTGACATCTCTTTGCTCAACATCAACCAGGCCGTCACTTGTTTGACTGCAGGAACACTGGGGCCAAACACCACCGGGGACACGCTGTTAGTCGGGTCCCAAACCAACCTGTTAGCCTATGATGTCCACGATAACGCTGATATATTTTACAGAGAGGTGAGTGGAGCTGGGAAGAACTGGGGCATGAGCTAACTTTGGGTGATGTGATTTGCCGCCATGATTATCTGAACTTTATACACTCGCTTGCAGTTCATTAGATACGCTACTACAAAATACATTCTAATGTAAGAGTCCGTCACTAAATCTCTCCTCTTGACTGTTTAATATTAACTTTAAACTATCATTTCATTTGTTACAAATACATATATATATGCATACACAATTTGTTTAAAGTAGAAATGTTTCGTACATACTATGGCCTTAACTTGACTTTAAACACTTTCGTTCCTGCTGTGCATGTTTGTGTAGGTGACTGATGGAGCCAATGCTATCGTGTTGGGGAAACTTGGGGACATCCCTTCTCCTCTTGCCATCATTGGAGGAAACTGTGCCTTGCAAGGCTTTGACTATGAGGGCAATGACCACTTTTGGACAGTAAGAACTAACACATCAGTTTATATACAGTGCAAAGAAGATTCATTAAGTAGAGTTAGTTGTTAACCATCAAGCACTAACTAATAGCAAGTCTCTAGTTTCTTCATTTCAGTTTAAGCATGGTGCTGGTGCCCTCGAGCACTTTCTAGAATTACAACTGCTAATATTTCTGTGCACTGCAATCATGGAGTATCTTTTTTTTTCCTCAGGTAACTGGAGATAATGTCAGGTCCCTGGTGCTCTGTGACTTCACTGGGGATGGGAAAAATGAGGTGAGTCTTGTCTAGCTGGCAGTTTTAGACGTGTGCTGTGTGTCTTCTGCTCCAGCTAAACGAGTCATTAACTGTACTTGCGATCTCTTGCCTATTTCTTACATTACATCTCTCTGTTTTAAAATGAATTAAATGAAAGATGCATGCATATAACTATTTGGGTTGTATTCACAGCTCCTGGTGGGATCTGAGGACTTTGATATTAGGGTATTCAAAGAGGATGAGCTGGTGTCAGAGATGACTGAAAATGAGGTAAACGGATTTGATATATGTTCCCTTCTTTCAAGCATTTTGCGGGTCAAGATAATTAACACCGACCAGAGTATGCTGCATTTTAAATACTTCATTGATAGTAATGGTATGCACTTGATTTGTATCTATCGCTTATCTTGTGCAGTTGCAGAGTGACACTCTTGTTTGTTCTCTTCTAAACACACAGACAGTAACATCATTGTGCCACATGCATGGCAGCAGGTTTGGCTATGCCCTGGCTAATGGCACTGTTGGAGTCTATGACCGCACTGCTCGCTACTGGAGGATCAAGGTACCGTCACATTCATATTCAGATAAATGCATTTGGTGGTTACAGATATCATTTTAGTAACTTAAACATAAAATAACTTTAAAATTATGTCTTCATGTAGTGTTTTATAAATTATTTTCTCTCCTAACTCAGTCTAAGAATCACGCAATGAGCATCCATGCCTTTGACTTGAACGCCGATGGGGTTGTGGAGCTCATCACTGGCTGGTCCAATGGGAAGGTCAGTACACAGCTTTAAAGGCTCTAGTAATCTCGCAACGAAGCAGTATGAGAATTCTCCTTTTGTTCCAGATCGATGCTCGGAGTGACCGCACAGGCGAGGTGATATTCAAAGACAACTTCTCGTCTTCTGTGGCTGGAGTGGTGGAGGGAGACTACAGGTTGGATGGACACAAACAGCTCATCTGCACCTCTATAGAGGGAGAGGGTAAGTTGTATTTTGTCTGTTGTGTGTGTGTGTGCGATATATATGTGTTGATAGACATTCATTTGGAAGAATATCCTTTTATGTTCAAACTGTGTGTATCTTGTAGTTCGTGGATACCTGCCAGCCAGTAAGGACCTGAAAGGGAATCTCATGGACACTAGTGCTGAACAGGACCTGGTTCGAGAGCTCAGCCAACGCCGACAGAATCTGCTGCTTGAGCTACGCAACTACGAAGAGAATGCCAAGGTAGTTTGGCTTTACAGTAGTTTTTGTTTTGTCATTTTTGTTATACACATGCATTCACTGCTGTATTGTTTCAGGGTGTGTCAGAGACAAACAGAGGGGTGGGTGTCATACCAGCCAACACTCAACTGAAGACAGCGCTGTCAGTGAAACCTGCGACAGAGGCCCAGAAGGCTCACGTAGAGCTCAGCATTTCAACACCCAATGGTAGAGCTGTTCAGCGCTTGAGCTGAGAATTTAAAGCGTGTTAAGTCTCTCTGTTTGCCGCTAAGTATCCTCTACCAAGCCCACATCTCTCATTTATCCTTCCCCAGAAACCATCATCCGCGCAGTGCTCATCTTTGCGGAGGGAATATTTGAGGGTGAGAGTCACGTCGTCCACCCAAGTCCCCAGAACTTGTCGGGCTGTGTCCGAGTCCCCATCGTCCCTCCAAAAGACATACCTGTGGACCTGCATATAAAAGCCTTTGTTGGGGGGAAAACTAGGTAGGATGTGTGTGAGTAAGGCAACGGTGTGTGCAGTCATAATTCATTTTTCTCTCCATATAATCAACACCGCTGCTTTGTTTTCCGTCTCCCCTCCAGCACCCAGTTTCATGTGTTTGAAATCACTCGTCAGCTTCCTCGTTTCTCCATGTACGACACCACAGTCGACCCCTCAGCTGCACCGCCTGCTGGAAGGGTTAATTTTAGCATCAACGACCGACCGCAGAGGGTACGCTGGCGGTGTGTCTCTGTGACATGAGTGATTCTGATCTACTCTGTGTAATTGTGAATTGTGTGAGCTTGTTCAAGTCGTATCTCTGGCTCTCTGTGTGTGTGTTTATGTTTGTGTGCGTACATAGGTGGTAATGTGGCTGAATCAGAACTTCCTGCTTCCGGACGGAGTAGAGAGCCCCGACGTCACCTTTAACTTGCTGAGAGGAGGGGGACTGTTGTCTTTTAGCATGGCCAGTAATGGACAGGTACACGCAAATGCCCTGGATTTTGTTTAATGTTAATTCAGAATGATCTTTTGCTTATGGCCTTTTATAAATTGACCTTTTCACCACTATGATAAGCTTAAACTGAAATTACTTTGATGGACTATGGATGCAATTAAACATGTACGCACTAAATCACTTAAACATGCTTTTGCTCTCTACATTTAGGCCATTCAAGCAGTGAACAGTTAACAGTAATGCATAGTCATGTCACGCAGACAGGGATAGAAGCGCATCATGCACAGCAGCGAACTCAATTAAATTAAGTTTTCTAAGACATGCGCTTTCCTTATTGGTTTACATGTAATTGCACAAGGTTCAAATCAATCAATAATAATAGATTAATTCATAATCTGTCCAATCAGATCACCCTGAGAACGGACGACATTGACCTAGCGGGAGATTTGGTCCAATCATTAGCTTCCTTCCTGGGGATAGAGGACCTGTCAGCAGAAGCAGACTTCCCTGCATACTTTGAGGAGCTACGCACCACACTCACCGAGGTTTGGATTTGGTTGACATTCTCATAGTCAGACATTTTAAGTTGCTTTTTAGACATTTAAAAGTTAAAACTTTATAGGGGTCGTCATGAGCGGCGACTCAGTCTCTAAGGGGTTAAGATGACACATGAGATGTACTTTATTCGTCACTGAGGAGAGTACAGCGCATCTAATTTCTGTTCCATTTGAAGGTAAAGTTGAATGATGCTGATTATGCTGACTATTTACTGGCAAGGAAACAATTTACTAGCACATTAGATTTGGTCACGGGTATTGTGTCGTATAGTGCAAAGACTAAGAAGTACAGATACTCAGAGAGGGAGGTCGGGATGTGTTCCTTTATTCCACAAAAGACAGATATTATTCTGCCAACTATTAACCAACATTATGGTGCCATGTTTTTGCCCCATTACTACCACATATAGTGGTAACATCAGCTCTAGAGCAAGAGTATATTTCTATTCTTGGTGCATGAGCTCAGTTTATTCTACTGTAAATACATAGCAGCCAGTTCCCCAGAAGCATGCTGTTTCTTATGTGGTGGCTTATGATTAACACTGAATTGAACATCTGCGTTCTAGGTGGATGAGTTCCACTCTGTCCATCAGAAGTTAACCGCAGCCATGGCCGACCACTCCAACTACATCAGGAACATGCTGGTGCAAGCGGAGGATGCTCGTCTTATGGGTGACATGTGAGTATTTCACTTCATATTAGCATGTCACTGTAGAGACGGCACGCATGTAGTTGATAAACAAACATATAGCCCACTTTAATATTTACAATTCTGCCCTGTCTGACAGTTCACATCCATGGTTTTATGACTGGGAGGTGGTTGTGATTATGATTGGAAGGCTATTTTAACTGCATATGTATTTGTTGTGAGCATTGCTGTGAGGGGAACTCTCAGAGCCCGTCCACACAGAAACGTGTGGACGGTGAAAATGGAGAGAATCACAAACAATCATCGCCACACCCCTCGAGCAGCCTTCCACCTCTTATATCCCGCGAGACGTCTCATAACAACATCAGCAACAATGGTGGACTACATGCTCGTGTTCCTGCTGGAGAAGATATTGAGCCTATTATGGTTACTAGGGCTAAATATCAGTTTGGTTTCTTCTAAAGCCGATTTGTAAACAGCGTTCAAGCTTTATGCGCATGCTCCGCCTCTTCCTCTCCCTTTTTGGTGTATTTCTGAAACTGTAACAGCGCCACCTATAGGCCTGGAGTATGAAGTAGAGCTTTGAGTCGTGCTGAGACGGATCGTGTGGACGCAGATATTCTTGAAACGATGCCAGAGAAAACGGAGGAAGGGGAAAAGATTGTTTTCGTACGTGTGGACAAGGCCTCAATGTTAATATATTATGTATACAGTGACAATACAGGCGTCTTAATTAATATTTATGATGACTGCACATCATTTAGATTAGCTTCTTACACAACTTTTATTTTTCCAGTGCTGTAAAAGACACACAGTAACCACTAATGTTGTAATACATCTTATTAGTTCCACATGTGCTTTTAATTCTGTGATTCCTTTGAGTCAAAGGAACATTAAGAACATAGCTGTTTGTTTTTAAGCTCAAAAACAGACAAAAAACTAAACTCAGCTGGTCTGTAAAGTCTGTCTGTTCTGTCTTTTTCCTCTGAAGGATAACTATGAAGAAGCGTTACCGAGAGCTGTACGATCTAAACAGGGACCTAATCAACGAGTACAAGATCCGCTCTAACAACCACAACGCCCTCCTGGCCTGTCTCAAGTCAGTCAACCAGGCCATTCAGCGGGCTGGTAGACTCCGAGGTAGGGCCACCGTGTGTCAGTGTGTGCACGTCCGCACTGTTTAAAAAAAACAAACAAAAAAAAACTTCTTAACTTAGCTGTACTGTTTGTTGACTGATTGGCTCTGACTTGAGCCTTTGGAGAGAGAGGATGTACTGTACATGTCAGGGATTTTCTGGGACAGTCAGTACTGTCATTTTCTGTTTTAGAAAGGAGTGCATCTTTTTCCACTGCTAAATTTGATAACACCACTCTGAAAGAATGCAAAATTTTATGCTTAATTACATTACAGAAATGTTTTTATCATGGAATTAAAGCCACTTACATTCTTGAAATTGCTGGAAACATTCAAGCCTCTGTAGTGTTTCCTGTATTTCTTACATTTACAGCCAGTTGTGGTGTGTGTGTGCGTTTGAGATGCAGAAAACTCAGGGTCACATGTTGTAATTGTTGCTGTAAATGTTGTTGCCTTGAGATCTAGGCCTTAGAGCTTCTTCAGTAACTTTGGATTAGAAAGATTCTGATTTATTTATTAATACTGATTTCAGGAATGCATTATCTGACCAGCAGCTTGCATGTCTGCCTCTCTGCTCATACATTCATCTGGCTGTATCTCTGTTCATCCCTCTCTTCAGTGGGTAAACCCAAGAACCAAGTGATCTCTGCCTGTCGCGACGCCATCAAGAGCAATAATGTCAACGCGCTGTTCAGGATCATGAGGGCTGGCACTGCATCCTCCTGAGGAGCAAAACGTTGAAAGAAGACAGAGAGACATTCACAGGCATGAGTACTGTAACGTTGACCCGCGAAGATGTTTCACCAGATTGACGAGCCTGAAGAAAGAAGTAGGACTCTGGGATGGGGACACTGTTGCAGCCTTTAATCCAAGTTTTTCCATGACTTCGTTTTAAGCAACAGCCTGGCAGCAACATTTGGCACCAGCTCCTTGAAACTTGAAATTCTGATAGCTCTTGGACTTAGTGCAATCATTAAATTGTCATCCGTCTCAGTTTAAATACATGGTTGTTGTGAGGGGCTTGAATTAGCGCAGTAGGCTACAGTTTGCTTTAAGTAAGGCATTTAAGACAGATCTGTTTAGTGGGTTCAGCCGGACCGAAGCAGGAAGTGGAGGCTTTTACCAAACTTATTTCTCAAAACGGTTAGAAATGATAACCTGAGTTAATTTAGGCTTCGTGGACTTTGTTAAACTGCCTGATATCGTCTTTAATTAAACCCTCAACCCGGTTAAGACAGAAGAGAAGAGGTTGAGCCACATTTAGAGGTGATGTTGCACATTTGTCCAAACAATGTCTCAGGCCATTCAAAGTGTTTCCACAAGGACGGGATCATTTGACGACGCGCGCCGCCTGTTTAATCCAGCTGACACAGTGATGTTTAGAGAGAGCGCAGCTGGAGCGAGACGGCGAGCGGCTTCCTTCTGGCTTCAGAGATTCGTGCCAGTGAAATGGCCGGTGGCCCCCGAGGCGGCTGGCTGACACTCGGGTCTCTGCTCCCAGCTGTTTGTGTGGTGTTTGTAGCCAAAGAAAATCTATTTTAAATTAATGAATGTCACAGAGGACCAACGCTGTGTGTTTAACTTGTTTACCTTTTGTAGAGCGATTGATCAGAAACATGTACGTGTACTTTTGTGTTTGTGGCAGAAACTATTATTAAATTAAGTTTTAAACATTTGCGGGTGCCTTTGTTGCAGGATGATCTGTGATTTATTTTTCTTGACTGTTTATTCTCAGTTCGCCATGTCCCTCTCCTCTGTTTGATCCAGTTTTTCAGTTTGGCTGCAAGGAATAAGCTTGATTGGTTGATCCTGCTAGTATACCGTTACACAAATTATAACTTCAGTCAGTTTTCTTGAAGCACACATACACCAAGGACCCTCTGTAGAAGGTGTGATCTTAATCCAACATTTCCATCAGAGGTCTGATTGATTTTAAACACAGTAAGAGCCTGTTTATGTTAAGTAGGGCGGTGTTAACTCTTCATCTTCTTCCTTTTCATTCCCATTGTATGCACAGACGTTATTTCCCCGGCTTCCTCCTGCTCGTGCCTCTTCCTCCCAGCTCCAGTCTCATTTTGATCTCTTCTTCTTCTTCTTCTTCCGGAGTGGCAAACCTGGGAATCAAAGCGCCAGTCCTAATGAGGTAGCGTTGAGAATCTCCTCTGAAGCTGGAACCATGTCTCTGGACTCACCCGTGGAAACAAACAAGACAAAGTCATGACTCATGATCCAGCTTTCCCTCCACACTCTCCTCTTTTCATGTATTCTCCCTTTTTCTTCCCTTCTTGCTGTGTTGGCATCTGGCTTGCTCAGCTCCAGTTTGAGACAAGTGATCAGGTTACAGGATGCTGCCTTTAAGTGCTTCTGGTTCGCTCCTTCTGACTTCTGTTTTTTATTTATTTATTCATCATGTATTCATATAAAACGTATTTAAATGATTTATTTTGCGAAAATAATTAGTTACTTCCACTATAACCGCCATGTTTCTGCATCTTTAAACATCAATTTCACTCCCCTTTTGCTTCTCACAGGTAAATATTAACTTTCTGGTTAAATTTATGTGACAGGCATTTGTGTAAAGCTTATAATAAGACCTAATTATTACATGAGCTGCAATGTGATAAAGAGCACAAGCTGGTTATGACTTAAAACAGCACGTTAGTTCAAATAAATTGTACAATCGTTTTCTGTGCTGGTATTTGTTGTTTGATACACGGGTTTGTGCAGTAATTCATATTGTGTCAATAAAAAAACAACACATTTGAATTGCTAATTACGTTTAGGCAACTAAATGTAGGTTTTCCCCCAGATGTTGGCGATAAAACAGCTGACCTTGGTATTTCCCACAGCACTTGAAGGCAACGTCAGCTTGTAAAGTTACTCAGCGCCAAGTCAGACAATTTGTTCCCCACCTTCTGTCATCCTTTCGCAGACACCCACTCGTGAGTGCAGCATCTGGAGGGTTTTTCCTTCACTTCCTCGCTGGATCTTTGGTTTTGGAAACTTTAGGAAGTCGCTTTGCTTTGCTTTGTTTTGCTTTGCGTGCTGAAGAAGGAGCAGAAGAAGGAGCTCCGCGCAGCACAGATGTTTTCAGTTTTGACCTCCAGTTCTTCTTCTGCTCGTCTCGTCTGGTAAGTTTGAATGACTCGCATTAACCAGGGAACACTGCATGCGCTGCAGAGAGGCACGTTATCCATGAGGTAAAACTACTGGAAAATGTTTGGGGAGGGGTAAATTGCGCAAGAAGTTTTTGTCTGAAAGTTAGAAAGAAAAAACAAAACGTTTGTGATTAGAGTTACAAACAAGTTTTATATATTATTCTGATATATATATTCTTCATTTGGTTCTGCTGCAGCACAATGTTCTTTTCCACATTAACATCTTCAAGAGGAAACTGCAAAAGTGCTTTGTGCCACAAAGCAAAATATTATTGCACAATGACCAAGAGTTTAAGTGTCAGATCATCAGGACAGTTTGTTAATCAGAGCTTAAATGTGAGTTCTTCACGTTTAATCTACTTTCCATGTTATTACAGACCTGCTTTATCGTCCTGGTTTGTTCCTGCACCCGACTGCCTGAGGAGAACAGGAGGACGGAGACATGATGGACACTGATGCGAGGGATAAATCCAAAGCTCTGAATCAATCTAAGTTTATTTTCTCCTAAACTGAGACTTTAAACCGATGAGAGGACGAGAGGACGTGCCTTGATCACTGTAAAAAGAAGAGCTGGGATGTGTTTTTGCAATGAAAATGTAAAATCTGAATCACTGTTCAACAATGTAGCTGAGACCAGATTCTGCAGAGCAGTCTGCAAAACCAAATCAAGTTCCTCCAAGCCCTGATACCCCACTGCAGCCCCTTCCCAATGCATTCAGTCACTGTCTTCAGAAGCCGCTGAGGAAGATGGTGACGATGAGGAGGCTCCTCCACGTGAAGGGTGATGTAATGTGCACGTTCCTGCTGCTGGTGCTGTTCTGCCTGCTGCTGTACGCCCGCCAGGTGAGAATTAAACACGCGTGGGGCGTGGAATTTTTGTATTAAATCCATCTTGGCTGCTTTGTTTATGAGCCTGTCCGTGCTTCACAGGTGGTGCTGTCCTCTGGGTGGGACAGGCAAGTGTGGAAGCTGGAGATCCACAGCTCCACCAGCTCCAGTCGGACCCTGCTGGGAACCAGTGGAGCCAAAGTGGGGCAGGAGTCTCAAGGGGTACGACCTAATATCGTTCAGTTACTCTGTGTGTTTGCGTGTTCCTAGGTCTAGCAGAATGGCTGAAATAAGAAATTAAAACCAGTATTGATTATGAAATTGTGGTTTACCAGATTTTAGCATCTTACCCGATGGGGTCACGATGTTTAGAAACTGGTGGAATCCAAGTAAGAACCTCTCGAGTAAAACCAAATCCAGACTCCTAATCCAGACTGCCATAGCCTTATAAATTTAGTTATTTAAACTTAAACTTCACAAGTGAAAATGAAAGGAACAGTCCTGTATTATATCTCACCTTCATGAAGGTTAATATAGTCTGGATTTGTTTAAAATAACTGAGAGAGCTCTGTTTTCATTTCTGGAGGACCTGCACTGTATTGCGATGTACTGACAGGTGTTTCTATTATTTTGACAACCCCATGTTAGTCAGTGAGCTTCAGTGGTTAGTGAGTTAACAGATTAGAATTTGTTTTCACTAGTGTACCTAATGAACTGGCAAGTGAGTTAAGTTCTAGGTTAAAAGGGAATGTGAACTCTTTGCATCAGCAGTATTTTCCTGCAACATAATAATATAATAGCATGGTTATAAAAAGGAAAGGATGAATTAACTGGAGCCTGGTCTGGACTCTCGCGTTGGCAGGAATATGTTTCACGTGTCATTTATCTTTATTTAGCACTAGACGTCTAAACTTTGTTAATTATTATTAACAAGTACAGCAGAGGCTCACGGCTTGGTTTGCTCATAAAACCAAAGCGCTCATCAAATTAAAGTTTTGACCTGAATGCTGGAAACTAACTGAGAAAGATGACCGCATTTACAGAAGGCCTGGTCCTCATTTATAATCCTCGCGTTAAGGACTTGGTGTCCTCGGTGCTGGACCGAGACGCTTTACAGTTTGTGCTTGATTAATATTTATGATGCATGTGTCCAGCGCGTCAGTGTGTGTGCGCTCAGTATGCTCGTATTTATGTTGGTGTAAATATCCATCTGCACAGATTCACAGACTGTTCAACACATTGGAGCTTCTATATATTTTATTAATTAAACGGTTATTGTAACAGATGCTGTTTTTTAACAAACAAATATGTAAATATAACCTTCTAAAACGTTCAGATTGTCCTCTGGAGGTCGTACATTGGAGCCTATCCCAGCTGTCATTGGGCGAGAGGCGGGGTACAGCCTGGACAGGTCTCCAGTCCATCTCAGGGCTAACAGGAGAGACAGACAACCATTCACACTCACACCTACGGCCAATTTAGAATCACCAATTAACCTAACAAGCATGTCTTTGGACGGTAGGACTCCCACCGTCCAAAGACATGCTTGTTAGGTTAATTGGTGATTGGTGATCGGTGCTCCCAGCGTGGGAGCAATATATGATGCAGTTCATCTTAAAATATTATGTGACCTGACAGTGAATTTGTTTTGGAGCAGCTGGCAAGAAATAATGAGACAGTTTTTGCAGTAACTCCTCATAACATATATATAAACCTGGTTTCAAGACGGAGAGGGACGTGCACAATGTACAAAAATCCACATTTGGCTCTGGGTTTGCTTGTCAGATGACATTTCTTTAAACTTAATATCCTCTTTTATTTCCTTCTAATTATCAGTTTCCCTCCAGCTCTGCAGAGCCAGCGCTGCCTCCCTGTAAGCCCCAAGCCAAATCCAAGCCTGAGGTCAAGTCTAGGGGCAAATCCAAGACGCGAAGGAAGAATGCGGCGCAGACCAAGGCCGCCGGCAATCCCCTGCCCACGATGCCGCCGTTCGACTTTCAGGGCTATCTGAAGGAAAAGGACAACAGGAACTTCAAGTTGCTCATAGACCAGCCGGAGAAATGTCACATCGGAGGGGCGGAGGGAGGAGGAGGAGAGCGAGGGTCTGAGACTGCTCCGTATATGCTCATCGCAGTGAAATCCATAGCTGCAGACTTTGAGAAGCGTCAGGTAAAATATGATGCACGTATGTGTTTTAAAAAAAAGCTTGTTACGATGATTAAAGCTGCACTAATCATATTTTTTTATGTTAATATTGGTTCAAATGACAATACAGGATGTAAATGAAGTTGCAGTGCTTATAGTGAGAGGCTCACACATGACTCTGGAGTTCCTCTCAGCATTACACAACTATTTATTGCCTTTAAGCTCGTTGTTTCAGTTTTACGGTCCAGGACATTCCCAAACAGACACGGCGCATGGTTTGCTACACTGAACCATCTGGGTGCTCGTCCAGACGGTTTGGAAAGGGCAGGCACAAAAGATTTGGAAGTCTGGCGTTAAAAGCTAGCCAGCAGTTAATCATGCAGATCTTTGGCTAGCTGGAATGACACTGGGTCATTCTGGGCTCTCAGGTCATCACACCCCAACCACGCCCGTCACTGGCAGTAAATCCTTAAATCCTAAATTGGTCTGTGCCTCAGATTCTGTGATCGAATTTGGAAAGATCACAAATATCACAAGAATCCAGCCGCCTCACATGGAATCAGTTTTCTTTGCTTTAGTTCATTCTCACTAGTCTCAGGGTTTTTCCAGCTGCAGTAAAAGTTGCATTTCTGGCACACCTGCTGCCAAGGTGCATGGAAGATGAAAATAAACTGTAGAAAGGTCAAGACTTGTAGCAAATGGAACGACTTTAACATTTAACTTTAAATGGAAACAGGCACACGGATAAAAAACGGTTTAGGAACAACGCAAGCTGTTGACCTGGCCTCCAAATTCACTGGATCCCAAACTGATCAAGTATCTGTGGGATGATCCACAGAGGCCCCTCCCCTCAAAGGCCCCCCACTAACAACATCCTGTTACCAGACACCACAGGACACCCTCAGAAGACCTGTGTCCATTCTCTGATGAGTCTCAACTGTTTTGGAGGATATTAGGATATAATGATATGCCTGATTGTTGCAGCAAGAAGCTTTTTTTATTCTCCACTGACCAAAGCAACATGAGCACATAGTGTCAATAACATAGACTGTATAAAGACAGAACTGCTCCTCAAAAGTGAAGCCAAATCAAGTAGAGCTCCCCCTGGTGGCTGGCTGCTGTATAGGCCATAAGCTCCACCTCCTCCATGTTAGTGGATGGGACTTGTCAGACATTTTATTTTTTATTTTATTTTTCAGAATGGTTTCTGTCATTTTAGGAAGTTAAAATAATGTTGATTCATTCATTCAATAACAATACAAACTCACAAGATGCTTTACAGAACCTAGAGCTTGAAACCTTGAGCAGAACCTCAAGCTCATATGGGGGGATCTGCTTGAGGCCGGCTAGAGACAGAAAAAGAGCACAAGCTAATCATGATACAAACAAACAAACATGATACATACAAGATATAGTTTATTCATTCATGCTTAATGAGTATACAGGGGGATAAAACTGACAATAGTAGCTGTATTACAGGTGATACTAGCTGATATAATGATTGAATATAAGAGGTGGTGTAAGCAGGTTGGATAATTATGCATTCAGGCAGGAATGGATTACTATAAGCCCTGGAAACTGAGCATGAATTAATGAGACCAGAACCACATTAGAGTAGTGTGCAGCTCTGCAGAACAGAAGCACGGAGCTTGGAAGCTGGAGGCAAGATGGGGGAGGAGGGGAGGGATAATTCACTCAGGAGTCGCTGCATGTCTGCTCCTTATGCAAACAGATATGCGTCTTTTTCTTATCATACCTCCATCAAATCAGCATAAAACCCTGACTTAAAGCAGTGAATCAAACAACCTCTTCCTCTCTGCTTTCGTTTCTTTTAGGTGGTACGTCGAACATGGGGCAAGGAGGGACATTTCCAGAACGGCGTGTCCATCCGTACCGTTTTCCTCCTGGGGGTCCCCAAGAATCAAAGCGCTCTGCCCCTGTGGGATCGTCTCCTGGCCTACGAGAGTCAAACCTACAGGGACATCCTGCTCTGGGACTTTGAAGACACCTTCTTCAACCTGACTTTAAAGGAAACTCATTTTCTGACATGGGTCAACAGCAGCTGTCCTCACGTCAAGTCAGTGTCAATGAAGCTCAATAATTCTTATCTTCGTGTGACTCTTTCTCAATGCTTTGCTGTTTATTTATTTATTTTTTTATCTTCTCTCGTCCAGGTTCATCTTTAAAGGTGACGCTGATGTTTATGTTAATGTGGAAAACATAGTGGAGATGCTGAGGGGTCGAGAGCCAGACGAGGATCTGTTTGTCGGTGACATTATCGTCAACGCGAAACCCATTCGCCGGCGCACCTCCAAGTACTATGTGCCAGAGTTTGTTTACGGAGGCAGTTTGTACCCGAATTATGCTGGAGGAGGAGGGTTTGTTATGTCGGGACACACAGCCAGGAGACTGAGCTCATCCTGTCAACAGGTACTTTTTGTTTTTAATCTACATATCCTGATTCTTTAAATTGCTAATCATTTCTAAACGATCCTCTAGGTGGAGTTGTTTCCAATCGACGACGTCTTTCTGGGCATGTGCCTCCAGCTGATCGGCGTCAAACCGTCGCGCCATCAGGGCTTTCGAACCTTCGGCATCCCGCGACCGTCCGCGGCGCCCCACCTCCAGACGTTCGACCCCTGCTTCTACCGGGAGCTCATGGTCGTTCACAGCCTCAGCGTCCCGCAGATCTGGCTCATGTGGAACCTCCTCCATGACCCCAAACTGAGCTGCCACAACAGGACGGCCTGACGTCCTGGCCCTTTAAATGGAGGCAGGGCGAGATGGCGGGAGAGGAGACGGACTACGATGAGAAGCAGGTGTTTGTCACGCACTAGTGGCGTTGATGGGACGCTGGCAGGGATGGTTAGGGTGCAGGGTATGTGGGCAGGGTGATGTTCCCAGATGTGATTTAGTTTTTTTTTTTTTTTAAAGCTGGCTGACTGTCTTGGGGGAAATGAACTGGCAAAGGCGAAAATCTCTCTCAGAATATTCAGTGAGGAAGTCCAAAGAGAATTTCCCGCCAGTGCCCCATCTGTCTGTTTACACTGTGCCATCCAGCGACGTCTGGATTTTTGAATGTGTAATCTTTAGAATCGGTTTAAACATGTTTGCATAGATGTAGAGATCCAGAAGGATGGATAAAACAAAACATGACAAAGCGCGGTTAGCTGGTTTAACCCTGACGAACTATCAAAACGCTGGGATCACGCTGATCCTCGGTATGTGGACAAGCAAGACTAGAAATGGTCCTGGGGAGACAGCAGAGACTTCTTCTGTTCTGATGCCTGTCTCTTCGTTGTTATGCTGCATGGAAGCACACATGGACAGTCACATTATCTGTTCCCTGGAGGAACAACAAATGAAGACTAAATGGAAACCAGCTGCACAACAGGAACCAACTGGGATTGTGATTTATACACGCACACACACACACACACATGTGAACTCTTATTGTAAAATGAAACGTCTTTCTGATTTCTTTGTCTCGTCTGTTTTCAGATATTTCACGTTCCAAAACACTCACACACGTTAACAGATCTGAATGATTGTGCTCTTTGGACGCCGGCCTCTGCTGCGTGATGCTGACCTGTTGTGCAGCGTTGCGTGTTGAAACTGGAGTGACTGCATTTGTTGGTGGTGCAGCTGTGGTGCAGAGAGGGCGTACGCCTTAATTATCTACTGATTCTTATTCCCCTAGAATTGAATTTAACCCCTAGAAGGTTAAATTTAAGTTTAAATCCTCCACGATGAGTCGATGTTGATCCTTGGACTTTATTTCAAGGACACATTCGTTCATAATTAAAAACTAAATGAGAAACATTCCCTTTGTCTTAATTTGCAAATGTTAGCATGGGCAGCATGACGGTGTGGTGGTTAGCACTGATGCCTGACAGCAAGAAGGTTCTGGGTTTAAATCCAGGCCGACTGGTTGTGTGCTCTTTACATGCTCGTTCAGTTCTTCTGTGATTCAAAATTAGCCGTAGGTGTGAACTGTTGTCTGTCTCTGTGCGTTAGCCCTGAAATAGACTGACCAACCCTCAATGAATGAATGAGTGAAGTGTTAGCATGCTAATCTGACTCAGTAAACACTGTAGCATCACCGCGTTAGCAGTTTGAGAAAAGAAATCCCTTGACTTTCACAAAATGAATTGTTAATTCCATCAAAGTTGACATTTCAAAGCACAGTTCCAGGTGTTTTATGAGCCAGTTTGATTTTAAATGATTAATTAAAAGTATAAATCCCCATAAATACTTTGCATGTAAAAACTAAATGAGATTAAAAGTTAGTAGATCAACACTGTTGCACAAATTGCAATAAAAATGCTTCACTGTAAAGCGTAATGAAAAACACTGCATACGACTATTTTAGAAGTTGTTTTTGTATTTTTTTTTTAAGCGTTATCCATTTTCTACTTCTTGCAGCCCCACATGCTAAAATATTTGATTCTGCTTTAAGAACAAATACAAAAACAACTTCTAAAATTTTAATACACACTTGACAATGACATTTTTATTGCAATTTCTGCGACAGCGTTGATCCACTAACCTTTAATCTCGCTTATTTTTAAGTGTACATGCAAACTCTTCATGGGGATTTATACTTTTAATTAATCATTTAAAATCAAATTGGCAATTGCCCATAAAACACCTTGAACTGTGTTTGCACCTCAAGTTGTGTGTCCCAGTAGTGACGGCTACAACGAGGCAAAATTCACATTACAGATGATCTAATTTATCTTTATTTTATTGTAAGTAGGAACCCATTAGAGGGAGGTAGAGCTTCCAGCTATAAACATTCAGGTAGCTTTAAACAGTTTCTCAGTAATCCAACTCAAGTAGCGCTGAGTTTTTATATATATTTTTATTAGAACATTTCTATTTGAAACGTCTGTGGGTGTCCCTGCGATAAACATCGCGACCTGTGCAGGGTGTAACCTGCATCTCCCTCAATAACAGCTCCAGAGGACTAGCCGTCATAGAAGATGAATGAATGAGTCTGTGGGTGTTGCGTATTTTAAAATCACATGACAAGGGACTATTAACGGCCCAGGACTCACCTCGGATAAACCAGGGGACTTTCCAGCTTCACAATGGAAGAAAGTGTTTTTGTGTGTGTGTGTGTGTTGTCTCTTTAGTCTGAATTTTCTTCTAATGCTTTTAAGGAGCCTCACCAGACTCAGAAACAAAACAAGCCTTCTCAAACGTGTGTTAAACTAAGAAATAAAAACATCTGAATCCTTTTCACATCCACATTTTTATTATTATTATCATTTTTTTTTTTCTCTTCATATCCTGGTTGCACACACAGAAAATGATCTTCGATGTCAATGAACAGTGAGCGTTTGACTTCATAAAATGTTGCATCGAGGGGGGAGGGGGGGTTGCTGGAGACGGGAGCACATCATCTCAACAACCGTCATGGAAACACTGTTAAAAGTAATCTGCTGGAGCAAAGCGTTCAGTCAACACAACCCATCTCTTCGCACTACATGGTATTATTATTATTATTGCCTTTTTTTTGTTTGTTTTGACGCATTTTTTTTTTTTTGTCAGTGGACATGCTGGATAAATCTACTCTTCATACACAAAGTTATAGTATTCAAAATATATAAAACGCCACATTCCAATGAATTTCACAATTAAGTATAACTGCCCCATTTCCAGAAATGGGCTCCACAAAAAAAAAAAAAAAGGAGAAAGGGGAGACGGACAACGGAACATACCGGATGATGCCAAGAACAGACGATACGAAGCGTTAATATGAGATTATCGTTACACTTAAACTGAAGCTGTCTGTTATAAATTACAACAATCTGATCGTCACTCATTCCTCCATTCAACGTAACAATAAAAAAAAAAAAATAACAAGAAAAGCCACACACAGATCTCCAGAATAAAGTGTCCACTTGTTTCTCTGTCTTAAAAACTTTAGAAAAACAAGGATGTGATATGTCCACCTGAGTTTGGGTGAGATCGACTACCCAGCAACCTACAGCCCCTTTCTCTCTCTCTCTCTGTATCTCAATGCAGCATCACAGCGACGGCCGGGGACGGGTTTACCAAAGACAAGCGTCTAACGTTTGTAGTGTGCAAGCCTGTCTCCAAAATAAAATAAAAAATAACTGTCTTAAAGAAGCTTCATTCATGCTTCTTCTTCTTCGTTTCTTTTTAAACAGTTGTCCCATCTGCTTCCAGTTGAGCGAAGCAATGGCCGACTTCTGCAAGTTCAGCAGCAGCAGGTGGAGGATTTAATTAAAATCCACACGTTTAACTGTTTGTCGCAAGCACGTGTTTCAGTGTTAAACCAGAGAAAGAGAACGAAGCACAAAAACAAAAAGAAAGAAAGAAAGAAAGAAAGAAGAAGCCAGTTCTGGGAAACCCGTCCCGCCACTCTCTGCAAGATAAAAAGGACACCTAAAACGACTTGAGACGGCCATGACACCACGTTGGCTTGTTTCTAGTGCTCGGTGACACGCACACATACTGTACAAGGATGCAGCTCAAATGCATTCTCATATTTACAAGTAGATTCCTTTTTTCTTTTTGCGTTTTTTGTTTTTTTAGTTTTTCCCGTACAGAGGAGATAAGAGACAGAAGTCAAAGACAGGCTCGGTGGGAGATGAGGCACAATGTTCAACAGTTTTTTTTTCTCCTTTTGGATTTTTGCTCGCACAAAAGCAAGCGGTAGTAAAACGTTTTAAATATTAATAGCGTTCATGGAGGTTGCTTTACATCCGATCGGACGATAAACCAGAAAAGGAGCGGGGGACATGTTTGTCCATCAGACTGTTGGCCAGCCGTCGCTCTTAAATACCCTTAAACACCTGGGAGCTCAACTTTACCCCATTTGTTAGAATTAAATCAAGAAACCAAGCAGCCAAATCTGATGTTATCCACTCTACAAAAACATCTCTCTCTTTTCCAGGCCAAGAACTATTGGATGCAGCTTAGTTGCTATTTCTGTGCGGCTAAGAACCCCCCCCTTGCCCCCAACACATCTGTACATACTTGCAGCCTTAGCATTGCACATGAAAAAGTTTCAATACTGAGTGGTCTGGAATAGAAGAAAGAAAAAAAACAAAGATGAAAGAAGATTCCAGTGGTTTTAAAAAAATAAAAATAAAATGCTGTAAGCAGATTCCTCTCCTCCTGGGTTGAAATCGTTATCAAGGAGGAAGGATTACATGTAAAGAGGACGACACCAGAACAGGAGCGCACGACTATTTACAGCATTTACACGCCAACTCCGTGAGCATTACAGTCTGAATGAGTGAATAAATGTTTCTCAGAACTGCCTGACTGTTGTGAGAAATGCTGAGTTGTTGAATTGATTGGGAATTATAATGAAATCAGAAAACGGACAGAGCGCTACGATGAGAACTTTGCACCGTTTGCTTTTTGAAAAACAACTTTTAAAAGTATGGCAGAGTCCATTCAATAGTGGACGATGCTGGTCATTAAGAGACGCATGCACTCTGATGGCTTTTGGTTTTAAAGAGGGATAAAGATGAATGAGTGGATTTAGACTAGGGATGCACCGAAAATGTTTCAGACAAAAACCGAAAATGCACTTTCGGGTCATTTTCGGCCGAAAATTGCTGCGTTTCTTGCTTGTATCATCACAACATCCTGTTTCGGCCACGTTGTTGTTTCGGTGTTAAATTTATGGCCGAAAATGGCCGAAAGTGCATTTCAGGTTTTCGGCTGAAAATTCTCGAACTTTTATCGCTGAAACAAAACGTGTAAGCTGAAAATGGGCACTGGAAAAAATCTAAATCTTACCAAGTCATAATATCTCATTCCATTTAATATAAGACACAACTGCCTAAAGACTACCATTTGAGTAAGACGTAGGGACTTGTTTTAAGACAATACATCTTAATACAGAGGTGATTTTCGCTTCCATTAACAATTTTTTTTTGCCTATTTCAAATTTCAGCAATTTTTGCTTGAAACAGGAAAAAAAATCTGCCAATGGAACTAGTGAAAATCTTGCTGAAGTGGTACTCTTTAGGCAGTTGTGTCTTAAATTAAGTGGAATGAGATATTTTGACTAGAAATGAGACAAATATACTTGGTAAGATTTAGATTTTTCTCCAGTGGGCCGAACGTGTACTTTTGGACGAAAATTTTTCAACTTTTATCGCCAAAACAACACGTGGAAGCAACAACCGCAGCAATTTTCGGCCGAAAATGGGCCGAAAGTGCACTTTGGGTGTTTGGCCGCAAATTTTTGATGCATCCCTAATTTAGACTGCTCGAGTAGTGGAGGAACATGTACAAGATCCTTAATGACTCCTCGAGCCTGAACAAAAAAACAAACAAACAAAATAAAACAAACTGGTCTTGCAAAGTATTTTCATCATTTCACTAAACGTACAGGCCACGACTTCAACCCTGACGCCTTTGCACATGTAGCACAAACAATCATGAGTGAAGCTGTGGCGAGAAAACAAAAACAGATGGCATTAGTACCAAGGAACAATCAACCAGAAGATGTGTATTAAAATTAATACACAGTTTATTAATTTGTTTGTAATAATAATAATAATTGTAATAAAAAAAAAGAATAGATGTATTTATACACTGGGAGGGCGATGCAAACTGCAGTCACGTGTTATGATGACGGAATGACTGAAGTTCTTCCCCATTTTCAAAATGGGGCTCAAATGCATTAAGTCCACAGAGACATAATGGTCTTTAAATTGCAGCTCGCCGACAACAATCCCGACTGCCTCTTTACTTCCCGCTGCTACGTTAGCTGTAATGAAACCCAGACAACAGACGACGGACTGAGCGGTTTTCACAGTGGGCTATCCGGGAGCTGAATTTAGAGGCTTCACCACAGCAATGACTTGGATGTGCAAGCTTTGAAACAAACAATGCAACGATAACGGACTCAGCCAACACACGTATCTCTCTCTGTGTGTGTGTGGGACAAGTTTAGACGGGAGATAACGTCAAATGAAAACATCCTGAAACGTCTTTGGCTATAGCATTTGGCAAGTCGACAAAGAAATAAACGCAGGCATTGCCGGAGGGATGAAACGCAATGCATCAATCAATCAATCAGGTGGGGAGGACCGCTCTGCTGTTGTTCAGACGTACGGCTAAAAACACACACATTCACAGACACGTTATCTCCTCAAATCCATCCGGAGCTCAAGTAAAAAGGGGTGTGTTATTAGTGCAAATGTAAAGATGGATTTAAAAACAAAACAATAGTACACAATGAAAATGGTTCGCAATAAGAGGGAGGAGGGAAGGGTCTGAGAGAAATGAAGAAAGTGTGTCTACGCCCGTCACAAAAAAAAACATGCAGGAAGGTTTTATCAAAACATCAGGCTGTCAGTTTGTGCTTGTCGTTAAGTCTCCTCTCATTCACAAAACAAAAAAAAAGGTTCATGCAAATTCTTTGCGTCATGCCTGCATGTTTGTTTGCTTCTCGCTCAAAAAGCTACTAAAAGAAAAAAATGAAAAATTAGATAAACCAGCTCCCATGTATCGTAAAATACATGCGAGCGCAGTAGTGAGGGATTGAAATGTGCTTTAATTAAAGTCTGTTGAGATGTCGGTTTTTAAAAAAATCAGCGACCTAACGCATGCACAGGCTCGATTTTGTGAGTGCCCAGACGCGTCCAGAGCAAATGGGAGTAACAGCAGCTGGCTGCGGGTTGATAAAGAGTGTTTACTGCTGTCGTGTGTGCTTGTGTGTGTGCGTGCGGGCACCACTGAACGGAAGGAAGAGTAGGAGGAAGATGAGGAGGGAGACAATAATCGGTGGGACGTTTTGTGATAGTTCGGTTCGAGCGGGTGGCGTTCTGGACCGCGCGGAGTTTCCCTCTGCAGCCTTCGGCGCGTTTGATGGCTCTGATTAGCTGGGGCTGGATGAGTCCGGGTTTGGACTGAGGCCGGCTGGGTCCGGTTCTGAAGCGGAGGCAGGAAGACAGGCGGTACCGGTTGGTATGGCAGTGTGGTTGGTTTGTTGGTTGATGTGAATTCAGTGGGTCAAAGCTTCCTACACTCTGGCCACAGCAGCGGGATGTTATGACGTTTGAGATTTGCAGCAGGTGAATTCTCTTCTTATTGGCTACCGTCGCATACAGCCTGCTGACACATCTTACCGATGGGAACGTGTCACCCTACAGTTTCTCTTTTCTTCTGTGATCCAGGGAGAGCAGCCACAGGAAGGAGACAGGATGCAGATTTCCACTGCGACCGTGAAGCTGAGTTAGATAACATTTCAGTGGTTTCTCTTCAAAGCCTCCTCAGCTCTGCCACCAAGTCACCAGATCTTGACCGTCCTAGGGTGGTCTTAATTTTTTTTTTTTTTTGGGATGACTGTGCTAAGTTGGAAGTAGAAGTCTTAGTACCCGGTTGATTAATGCGATTTAATCGTGTCGCTGTTACAATGAGTAGCATCTGTAGCTGGGCAACAAGTACTTTGTTCGGTTAGGTTCTGCTTGGTTAAGAATCTGGCTCTGGATTAGAAATTCAGTCAGTAGAAGAAGTACTAGGACAGGCCAGAGTGGGATGCGGTTCTGGTTACTTGGAACTACTGCTGGACTCAGGCCGGGCTTGACTGGCGGTCCGTGGAGCACCATAGAGGGTCACTGACGCTATGTGGTTATTCTGCATCACCTGGAGAAGATAAAACAGAACTTTTCTTTAGCATTATTTATCATTCTGATCAGATTCCAAATTAACTTTTTACAAAACCAGCCCACCAGAGGGTCTTATCTGGTCTGCAGCTATTACTAATTTGATTACTGTTTTAGTCAAAGCAGTGGACAGAGCACAACCCTGAGACCCAGAACTAAACATCAGGCAGCAATGACCTAAAATTACACTTATTTTTTTTAGATAGATAGACCGATAGACATGTCCATCGCATACAGCACTGTCAGACATACATGTCCTGTGCACGAATTGTACAGAAAAACGGTGAATTAACCCCTAAATACCCAAAACCTGTGACACATGTAAATATGTGGTTATTGCATAACTAGTGGGACTGCACATTGTTAAAAGCATAGTTAATAAAATGTAAACATTGTCCTAATTAACTTCTTCGCTGTATGACACCTCTGGTTTACATGGAAGATAAATAACATTTATCTGACAAGGCATGTGTGTGTGTTTTCAAGCTCCAAAACATCAATCAAAACTTTTTTTTGACATTTGCAAAGTGGTTCTGTCTGGTTCTGTCTGCGCTGAAGCATTAAATCTGACAGAAATATAACAGAGGAAGAATTTCCTTCCCAACTTTATGCATGAACCTGAATTGATTCAACAGAAAAACATGATGCCTGACAGTTTTAGCTTCATACAACACTGGTTTGAACAACACCTCCTTGTCTTTGTCTCTTCTGGAAACTCATCACATCACACGTGAGGTCAGAGAGAAACGATTGGAAGTGTCTACATGGTTGTTACGTGCTTAATATTTTAAACGTCCAAATTAAGATTGCCGGCATAATCCACCTCTGGAAGCGAGATCAACTTCCCCACCCAGACCTTTCTTGTGGGACAGCTCTGTTGGGAACCGATTACGCTCCGACAAAGATCTGCTGCGCCATTAAACCAGTCAGAAGAGGAGTAGAAACTGTTTTCAACCAAATGACTCTGACTGGTTGAAGGATTATCTAGCTGCGTGCATAAATATTATCTTTAATCCCAAAGGCTTGATATCAGACTCATATTCAATATGATAATGGGTCAAATAGTTTTGATTCTGCATTATTCAGCTGTAGCGCTGCTGCTAAACGAGCTATAGTCACTTGCAGACTTTTCATTAATACACAATTTTAACTTTAAGTTGGCATTTAAAGATGAAATGACAGGACAACCAAATTGCATGTCCCCCACTAGGACTTAAAGCCCAATTCGCACAAGACTAATTTTACCTAGAGACCTCCAGTGATTTGTAATAACTGTGGAGGTCGACTGCAGCACATAAAACACAGACGTAAACGGGTCCTTTCTAAATCATGTTATGTCCCCAGGTAAAACTAACCCCTAGCGAATTGATTTGATTTAAAAACACAAAGTTTTCTAACCTCAAAGATCATCCTCTGCAGTCCGAAGCAGAAAGTGGAGCCAAAGGGGTTGGTGTTGTTGGCTGATGAGGACCTGTCAAACACACGAAAACACCTGATAATGTCAGAGGACGCTCATTTGAGTCTGCAGGACACACATGAAACAGTCATGTCATGCACTTCACCTGTGGAGCACTACGGGTTTTTCCATCGGATGGCCGAGCAATTCCTGAATCTGATCCCACTGAGAGAGAAACAAACAAGACGCAGATATTAAGACTTGTTTATTCAACATAACGTCACTGGAGCCGCATTAAAAGGCAGACTGGGAAATAACGAAACGTAGATTCATTATGTTAGTATTAAAGGACACAAGAAAGCAAAATAATTTCCAGCGGCATGAAGAATTTAGACTGACGACGGTGGATTCTGAAAGCAAGACCGACGGCAAGTCTGGGACATCTTCAGAGGATACGAATGACATCACATGACTTTTATTACTCACCCTGTGCTAACATAAAATAAGCATAGCTACAGCATACAGAAGATCATATTATCCAACAATCTATCACCACATTTGCAGGTGTGGTGGATATAAACGGCCTAGTGAGTCAAAAAGAACTAGACTGAACAGTTAGGAAACAAGTTTACTCTTATTACTTGAAGAAAATGCCTCAAAAGTGACTCAATCAAGAAGCTAAAGGCAGCGATAAAGACACAGAGACCAGGTCAGATCATTACTGACCTACTAAAGTGCTACCCTGGGACTTTATGTAGCATGACCTCTGGCTAAATGTCAGGTCTATAAATTCTTTCCATAGCTGACCTTGCTGTAGGTGGATAAGATGCAGTCTTCAGTCTGAGAATCAGCTCCTTCTAAAGGGCACAAGAGTCAAAAACAAAAACATGACATTAGAAAATGATTTTAAGTACTGAAGCTGAGATGCACGTGATTTGCGAGTGAAAACGGTCTCACCTTTTTTGATGACTAGTGGAATCTTAAAGTCGCACCGATGATATCTGTGACAAGAGAGAAACTACGATGAAAACGTGGAATAAAAGGGCAGAGACGTTCCGACGGATGAAACAAAAGCACAGAAGCATAATCAGCTGTGATGGAGGGGAAAGAGTTGACTAGATAGGAAAGAAAAAGATATTTACATATTAAAGTTGTAATGTCCTGGATAGTTGGTGTGGAGGACAAACTTTTTAACCAGGTGAGTTGTCGAGTCAAACAGGATATCCTGGAATATAAGAAAAAAAAAAGGGGGCGATCATTAAGATTAGTTTTTTCCATATGTTCGACCAGAACGTCTTGCTATCATGCAAACACTGCAGAGCAAACACAGATAACGGCAGGAACATTCATTGCAATGAGGGACCTGTGCTATGGAGCTCAGGTCAGCCTCCGTTTTTCAGATGAGCTCATCTTGTTTGCTTTCCCCGCACGGATTGTGCAAACAGGTCAAAGACAGACGGCGACCTAAAAAGGTCACTGGCTAAAAATATGTCAAAATCCAGCTGACGCAGGGACAGACTATAGACCCAAAGATGTTGATCCAAGAAGCACCGACAGAGACAATATTTGATGATGTGCTATGACTGAAAACAGTTATGTCACCACATACGTGTAATGCAGGGAATGTATTAAGAGCCTATTTAACCCCTTGAAATTCCTCAAATTTACACCTAAAACATATGTGAAGTAAATTTAAAGCTGTTATTGGACCATTTGGAGTATAGGCATGGTCTTATTTGAAAGATAACACTGACTTCTTCTCCCCAGCAGTCAGAATATCTCTAAGTGCTACTGGGACTGAGTAATAGGAGTTTGAATACACTATTAAAGAAGGATTTTGATGCCTGCTTGATATTTTTCAATAACACTTGCCTTCAAAATGACTGTAACTTGGTAATGTGGACTGGAAACGCAATGGGATCATTTCAAATATGACAAAAAATTACAGAAAATTACTATTTTACACCATTTTTTTTGTACAGGGAGCACCAGGTGCACCAAGAGTGCGTCAAAGACGTGGCAAACAGTCGTCTATGGGGTCAAGTGAGGTGTCAATCAAAAGTTCAAAACTCAGAGCTGTTTCGGTATCATCGTGTGACTAATACATGGAAGCTAACTGCAGCTACGATCGAGAATATGTGGAAAATATGCGCTTCTAAGGCAGGCCTCTCAGACAGGAGGCTGCGGAGCATCAAGAGCAGGACCACCAGACTGAGGAACAGCTTCTTCCCGGAGGCTGTTTAACGCTGGAGGACCCCCGTAGCCCCTGCCCCCTGACAACCAGCCACAGAAACATATTGCACTGAATGCAGTCGTTTTACTCACTTTAATTCTTCTGTATATTGCTGAATTGTCTGTTTTCTATTGCCTATATTTATATTACTTATACTTAGTTAGCTAATTTTATTCAATTGTTATACTTTTACCTTTACTGTTTCTGCTTTGGCTTGCACCGGGACCAGGGTAACCACTTCACGTACCAATATGTGTGTAATGCCAAAAAAAACTCCCTGAATCCTTGAATCTAATGGTAATTTTGAAAGTTTGCTACAGCGCACATTGTGCCTTTACAGATGAAAGGCTACTATTTTATTGGATGACATTTACAGGACTTATAGAAACATAACAGGAGTTTTATCTTGGAAGTCTTTCAGCCAAAGACTGCTGCACCCACAGTGCAAGAGGGGACGCTTCCAGAGGTCTCTTGTCCCCTCAGCAGTCAGCATTTCCTAACTCTTCTTCTGCTGCTGAGCTTCTTTTCAGGACATATGCACAGTGTACAGTATATATAACCTTAACATCTCACACCTTCTAGTTGCAAAAGGTGTAAATTTAACTCCTATTGGAGTTTGCGGTTGTTTTTATTTATGATATTCGTTAATGTCAACATTTAACCTCCTTAACACTTTAACTCCTCAATCCAAATTAGTTGTTTCAACTCAGACCAGAAGCTGTGAATTCTCTGATGCAATATGTAAATATTGCAAATATTCTACTCTATTTTTTTGTTCTCTCCATCTTGCACTGTTGTTTCCTTCTGCTGCAACGCCCTAATTTCCCCACGGGGATGAATAAAGTCTTATCTTATCTCAAGAAATTACGCTTTTCAATGGTGTACAACATGTGTTGGCACACTGACGGATCCCCCGGTTCAGCCGCCAAAATAGCAGAACCTCGACCGGTTAATGTACTCCCTCTCTCAAACACTGCGGTACTGTCATGTGCATGCGAGGCTCTCAGAGACGACTCCACGCATAAAGCACCATCGCCAAAGTATATTAAGTTAAATTCACACACACAAGGCCAGTTTACGTACCATTCCCAGGGTGAAGTAGTTGAAGAAGTAGTCGTTACATTTGGAAGGAACCTGCTTGTGAGGTGATGGAGAGTGGATCTTCATCTGAAAGAAACACCCATTTGAGAGAAAAGCTGTTTATTTAATCACACAACAAAGAACTAAGATGACAGTTATATACACTATACTGGGATTACTGGTTTGCTTGTGCACATGTAATGAAAGGAGGAGGGTCCTACCTTGTCCTCAGACTTGTAGAAGATTTTATGTGGCGAGCCCAGAGCACCCAGTACATCCTGACAGGAATCTCCAAAGTAAATGTTTCTCTCTAGGGACTTGACTTTAGCGTCAGCCATCACACCGGGACCGCAACCTGCAGTCATGCATTACAGAACAGTGTCCAGATAAATGGTAAGAAAACACAGTCACGCAGAAGATGCATAATAAATCATATTGTTTGTTAAATCATTTAGAAAGCAGCAGATATCTTGGTTATTATCTGTTATTGCATTAATAAATCTAATTTAAAAAAACAACAACATCAAAATGTGATTTATAATCTTAAGTCTTAGCCCTCAAGCCACAAAGAGTTACCTGCAGTGAGAAGGCGGAGTCTGAGCCCCAGAGGCCCGGCATGATCTCTCAGGACATCTACACACTCTGCAAAGATGTTGCCAAGGAAACAAGCCAACGGCATCGCGGGAGCTCTGAGGACACAGAGAAAAGAGCATTTGTGTCCGTTATTACCAGGCCTTTCTTTAGTCTGAGGATCTGAGTTAATTTCTTTTGTCGCTCTTGTTCTCTACACGCGGCCGGGCGGCCACACGGGAGAATCATGATTAATGCTGTACCTCGTTTCTTGCAAGTTGTTGCCGGTGTAGATGTGCATCCTCTTGACCATGGCCCCGTGAGGAATCTGCAGGGAGGCCAAACCCATGGCAAAGTTAGGCTGCCAAGGCAAAACAACTGGGAGTGATACATACAGGACTGGTATATAGGAGAGGTTTGTATGTGTGTGTTCACATTAACATTACAGGAAGATAAAAACATGAACAAAAAGACATAAATTCCTTGTTTCCCCAGGGTGGAAACCTCAATGATATCCATTTTTATTTTTACCATTCGTGCAAAAAAAATGTGCGTCTTCTCTCTCTGAGGGCAACTTATTATGCTAACGATAGCTTTTTGCAAATCTCCTAAAGCCTTCAAGCCTTTTAAACAACGGGAAAGAATGAAAACGGTTCACTAATAAAAACCTACAGCGCTTTACATAGTTTTATATGTTTGAATTTAAATCCTTTTGTCATTACGTACTGTATTTTGAAGACAGATTAAAACACAGCATATCATAAACCCGTCGCTCTTTTATTTATTCTTAGAACGCCGTGCTTATTAAGAAACGCAACCATCTGTCATCATTTAAACTACAAGTCAAACAAAGACAAGGGCTTGACCCCAGACTGTCAGTGTGAGGCGCAGTTACTTAAATCACCAGGCTGGCCCGATCCCCTCCCCTGGGATGGAGGGGAAAAAACGACCGCTCAGCTCTTCTTTAACAGGACGGAGAGCCGATCGATCAAAACATTCTCACCTCGTATTTTGGAGCCTCATTCCACGAGTCCAGCTGAAAGGAGAAGGACAGCCCTCGAAAGTTGAGATGGAACAACTGCTCTGCAGCATTGTAAACTGGACAGAGAGGAGTGTGAAGAGGAAACACGTTAATATAGAATTAAAAAAGCATTCAGGTTCATTTGCAAGTGCACACGTTCTGTTTGCGAAATACCTCCAGGGTGCGTGGCTCCGAATGACTGGTCTATTTGCTCTATTGTGGGGGCAATGGCCTGAGAGTTGAAATGGACTCCACTGAAACACAATGCACGCACACAGAGCCAGTGTTAAATCTATTAACATTCACGGAGTCTGTTCTGCATTAACTGAAGATGTAATGGCGGCCAATGGGAAATGGATTTCACCGAATGAAATCTAACACACACATTATTGCAGGTGGACAAAATGAGTGTAATGTCATTCACTGAGCAGCTGCAGGCCTATCAGCAGGGAGCAATAACTTCATGTAAGTGTCTGTATACGGCAGGAAGGTCATTAAAGATAATTGTGCAGACAAATGTAAGCTACGAGACAATACTAGACTCTCATCGTGGATACCTCGATTGCAAAACGTTTGTCTTTATATTTCTACTCACCAGTATTTCAACTTGACTTTGCTCAGGTCATACACTTCAATCACCTACCGTGTAGAAAAAATGAAAACTGTTAGGGTAAAGATAACAAGCGTCACCTTTGCTAATTTTTCATATTAACCATCTTCACCTTGAGTCTCTGATTTGTGGCATCAAACAGCAGTTTAATCCCATCCTGAGTCAAGTTCAGTATGAGGTCATGGCTGAGTGGCGTCTGCCGGGGAGATAAACAAACTAATTAATTAACGGAGTGGCAGGGGGATGAGCCCTCCTACACAGATATGCAGATGAGCAAACAGATTTTGAACCCATCTCAACCCTGAGTCACAAAGTCTCAGAAACAATTTCCCAAAACGATGTTTTTATATAAATAATAACCCGATGAGGAACTCAAACACTGACTGGTGGATATTTGAGGCCGATGTTTGACTTCTTAAAACAAACAAAGAAAAAGCAAGAGAAAATCAGATACACAAAGATTACCAACCAATTTGTTTTGCCTCATAAGAGGAAGTCGGATCCTTAAGTCGTTGGAAAGTGACGCAACTTTGTCTCAACATGAGCTGAATGAAAACTTGAGATGCAACTGAGGTGCAGACTTTAATTTGAAGGGGTTCAACGAGAAAATCAAATGCATAAACATTCTAATCATAAATAAAATCTTTTGCAAGCAATGGCGCTTGGAGGTAATCGACACCAAAACAGCAGTTTTATCCCATTCTGACCAAAGACTTGGTTTCCTCGGCTTAGCCAGTAGATAGCCGTCTTTCTGCCTTTAGTTTTGCCTTTAGCAAGTAAAGTGCATGTTGAATCATGTTAAGATGGGACGATCGGTTGCAGAATATTTCACGTTTTTCCCTAATATACGGTAGGGTAACTGATGCATTTAACTGAATCTGAGCAGATAGCATGTTCTACGCTGCAGAAATAATTTGTCTGCTTCTGTCTTCTACCACATCATCAATAATCATCAATGATCCAGCGCCACTTAGAGCCATGTTCATCACCCTGTGCATTACAGGTGAAGTCTGCATCAGATCAAGAGCCATGCCGAGCCGTCTCGTATATTATTTTTTTCTTCCCATCACTCTGGTACAGGTTGATCCCAGTCTCATCTGTGAGAGAATGCTATTCCTGAACTTGCCTGGCCCTTTTAGATATTTCTGGCACAGTCTAATCTGGCCGTTGTATTCTGGAGGTTTTTGGATGTCTTGCATCTTATGATGCACCATTTGCATTCTCCTACCTCCTGACTTGCTTGCCAATTGTGGAAGTTTTTTTCTTTACCATGCAAAGGGTGTTACGCAAGCTCAGTGCATTTCTTTTTTCTTCTGAATTAAATCTGACAGTCTGCACTTCAATACAACATTGTTTTGATTACCATAAAAAAAAAAAAAACAATAAGCTGTGTCCAAATACTTATGCCTCTATCTACATTTGACAAGGTCGACATGTTATGATACTAAAATACACTTTTCAGTGCTCTCTGGTGGATAAAATATGTAACAGCTGTGTCACACCAAATTTAATGCAACATACTTTGCAGCATGCAAATGTTTAACAACCTAAAGTACAGGAATTTAGCTAACAATGGTGTAACAAAAACTTTGGCCAGTGCTGCTATTGTACAACAGCCTCTAAGGGTGGACTGCTGCCCAAAACTGGGATTCTTGTGCAAGCTGATTAACATTTTTGTGGATACAAGCGATTTTGTGAGAGAGAGAGAGAAATATTGAATTTGGCCCTCCTACCTGTTCACTGTATAGCACCTGGACATTTTTGATGATGCGGCAGTGTTTCTGAAGGATAGAGATGGCCTGGGAAAATGGCATCCCTGAAAATACAGACACACACACACACAGCAATGAAGGGAAGCAAAAGTGTTTTCCCCACACATTTGATGAGCTGCTTCTTCTTTTTTCTTTTCCGTTTAAACGCTATGTTTTTACAAAACGTTGCATAATACACACCTAAGGCGAATTCCCATTGCTCATTTCCTAGTGATCTCTCAGGCACCACCTCCAGATCCAGCATTGGCAAGTAGTGGGGGGCAGCTCACCACACCTCAAGACACTATGGGACCCTCTGAGGGACCCTCTCTCTTTCTCTGCTCGTCTCTCCTGGATCACGACACCGTCTAGCAATCGTTTCAGATGGCTCTGCTAATTCATACCTATCTGCTTATTCTTCTAAAGCCACCAGATTCATGAGTGTGAGCATCAAACAGCTGACTCAGCCTGTGGGTTACTGTGAAAGTTTTTATCTCATGTCATATGCCCTTGACATTAAAACTGGTACCAAAGCAAAAAAATAATAATAATATCAAACGTTTAAAATGACATCCACAGTGCAAACCTACCTAAAGCTCACCAAGATGTATACGTTTAAATTACAATGCAATAAGTTACCCAGCATTGGCTGACAGCTTGCACACACAAACAAATTACGCAACCTGTCAGCAAACCTAAAACGCACAAGGCCAGCTGTCAGTCAACCTCCTGTTTGTTTGTGTGGTTTAAAATCGATACGGATAACAAATTAAAAAAACCAAAAAAACAACAACAACCTGAATTCACACAGTTTAATGGAAGGACTAATCGAACAGATATGCCCAACTTGTTCAACAGGGTTCAATTTAAGTGCCCCGTGTTTCCAACACACCAACAGAGTACCTGATTCTGTGGCAGACGACAACAAATAAAAAGATGAATCACTTTAAAACCCGACTATTATGACCGTTATGCTTCTTATCTCTCACACTCGGGGCGGTTACGAAAGCGTCAAGTCTTGACAACAACACTGTTTTCTTTGCGGAATAAGCTAACGTTAGCGGACGAGCTAGCTGCCCTGTTCGCGTACTGGTAATGAAGTATAAATATAAATAAAGCAGGAAAAGAAAAAAAAAAAACTAATTCAAGACAAACAAAAAATTAATACAGCGGCGGAGGCTGCCGCGACATAAACAAAGAGAGCACGCCAGCGAGTCGTCGGCTGCCGTTGCCGTTTTTCTTTCTTCGTTGCACCGAAGGTTCAAGCTTAGGAGCTAGCTCTTCTGCCGTTAGTGCGCAAAATTATCAAGCCGTCGCGACGAGACACGTCCCTTGTCACTCATAAACTCGCCAGCCGATAAATACCCACGCCGTGTCCCTCTCACGGTGTCTTTAATGCGTCTTCAATGTCAGGAGCAGATAAGAGCAACACAGTGTCCAAACAACAGCAACTTCGGGCATCAACAACAGCCAGCAGGATCAGCTGATAACTCAACTTCCTGTGTTCGGCGCACGTATTACGCTTACGTGATGACGTACTGGTCAGCTGACTATGTTGTTGTCGTGTTGATAGTGTGGAGATAGGATTCTACAAATTTTACATAAACGGCATACATATTAATTTATTCATTACTACTATAATAAATACTATGCTATATACACAATATAATATACACTAATTATATTAAAATACACAATGCAACACACACACACACACATATATGATATATATTTGTTTGCATCTTAAAACAAAACACAGTCTTATATTTTTTCAGTAAGTGGTTTTATTATATTTTAATTAGATTTCTCTGTGGCTCTCAACGCTAAGCGACTTTCTACCAAAATGGTGCGTTTGCATTTGGAGAATGAACTGTACTTTTCTATTCTTGTACACTAACCTTCATTGTGATTGCGATTTTTGGTGGCGAGTAGGATTTCATTTCGAGCATGCATAATACATTTAAAAGCATCCGCAAGAACTCCATGTTCTTGCAATGGCTGGTTTTAGAAAGAATTCTTATTTTGTGTAGACATACTTTAAGTTTTTATCAGTGGATCAACAAAAATGCTAATTTGTCTATTGTGAAACATGCCATTTGAAGCATAAACTTCCATTTAACTGACATCAGTATTGCATAACAGCTCTGGCCTCTTACACAGTGAACAGTTTAAACAGCCAGAATAAGCGGAAAGAAATAGAACGGTGGCCAGAATTCCTGCATTTGCTTCTGTTTTAATGTCGGGGTATTGTGTATGCTGTCTCACTGTTGTAGTTTTGTGAGAGCCATTGCTAACGTTATGACTCATACCTGTTCCTTTTGTTCTGTGACAAGTTGAAGTGTCCCACTAGAGGGAGAGGTCTAATTAAGACCTACTTAAAGCCTGATTAGACTGTTCATGTTAAAGGAGAGCAGAGCTACGCTGGGAATAATGAGGTGTTCACTAATGTGTCCCTGAGAAGGGTTCTAATCAGCCAATGTGAATTTTAGGTAGAGTAACATACCTTTTCATATATAGACACACTGATCAGCCACAACATTAAAACCACTGACAGGTGAAGCTAATAACATCTTTTGACAATTCAGTGGACCTGGTATTCATTCGTGTGGATGTAGCACCCACCTAGACCAGACCAGGCACCCCCACCCCCAAAAAACATGAAGAACAGAACAAGGTGTTGACCTGGCCTCCAAATTCACTAGATCCCAAACTGATCAAGTATCTGTGGGATGATCCACAGAGGCCCCTCTCCTCAAAGGCCCCCCCGCTAACAAAATCCGGTTGCCAGACACCACAGGACACCCTCAGAAGACCCATGTCCATTCTCTGATGAGTCCCAACTGTTTTGGAGGCACAAGGGAGACCTATACAATATTAGGAAGGTGGTCATAATGTTATACCTGATCGGTGTATTTTTACAGTAAATAACAGCAAACACATTCAGGAATTAATACAGGTTTATTATGAAAAACATCCAACATTTTGAATTGAATATCTCATATTTCAGATTCCTCTGAGAGGACAAGCTCAACCCTAAAACAAGAGAGAAACACACACAGGGAGGAGAAAGAGTGTACACAAGCCACTAAATATCACAGAGATGTTCTAACGTATAAATAACTTAAACAAATAAGAAGATTAACAGTAAAGGTAAAAAAAAAAGAAGAAGAGAGAAAATGTTTGTGGTTCATGGTTTGCCTTAATGCCTGCATTAAGAAAACTGTAGGATGGACTCCATCGTGGGTTTAATTTTACATTGGGTGGGTGTAGTGGGGACAGGGTGGTCACTTTCTAGACTTATCATTAACACGCCATCCCTCTTTATTGTTTTGCAACCTCAGCACGCCGTTTAAAGACAGAAATTTCCCACATTTATTACAGTAATGCTAAACAGCTCAGCACGTAGTCCAGCTGTGGTACAGATGTGATCACTTAATTCACGACTTACAGGTTTACAGAAACAAAAAGGGAAGAATTGTGCAACTTAGACTTAAGCATCCCAGCCATGCTGCTTCTGATTTCTCGTTTTGCCTTTCATCATACTGGTTCCAGTGCTCTGTCAGTTTTCCACTAGCTTAAAATGCACTTACAGATTTCAGCTCTGCTAATATAAACATTTTGTACACTCACTGGAAACGTCGCTGACCACTGTTCATGTAAAACTTAAGATTCCGTGCCTCCATCCATTCACCTCATGCCAGACCTTTAATGCCACTTCACTGCCTTATCTCACTGGCTGAACTTTTCAACGTAACAAAAACCGACATAAATCCACTACTTATCACAGTACAGGTGCTCTCAAGACAAGAAATCCTCGAGGAAGTTAAACGCTGAGACAGCTGACTATGCAGGATCTGAGAACTCTGAGAAAAGCTTTTCACTCCCTCAAATCTCTATGGGGGAAAAAAAATACATGATCTGAGGCTGCCAATGTTCATTTTCTGATTTAAAACGTCTTTTAAAATTAAACTTCTTCAAGTTTGTCTCCTTGTTGTAGTTTCCATTAATGTTTCACCTTTTATTTTTTAATTTTCACTATTATTTTTTAGCCACTGGCATTTATTTACTCCAAAAACATCTTGTAAAATGTCACAAACACATGGTACAAAAAAAAATTAATGTAGACTTAAAAATCTTAATAAGTCAGGCTGAGAAGAAGGCATGAAAAAAAAAATCTTGATTATAATCGTTATAATAAAACCGTTGAGTGCAAAAAGAATGAAAAAAAAATAGGTTAAATGAGAAACACACTGGAAAATTACATAAGCTTCTAATTGCAAAATATATATAAAAACAAAAACATTTACCCAGCCTGATGACAGGGCTCGAGTCGATCCACGTTCAATGCATTCTGAACTAGGAAGTAAATAACATTAATAAAAGAACATGAAAGATAAAAGCCACAAAAAGTCCTCAAAGCTCCCAAATTTCTGGAGACATTTTGCACTTTTCAACTTTGACATAAAATAGCCTACTGCTGCTGGTTCATAACGAAGAGAAGAGCTGAAAGACGGACGAGGAAGAAAAACAAAAACATGAATGCGTACACAGAATATAAAAAGTAAACATCATGACTTTCACACGAACAAAAATGATAAGATAACAGAACAAACAAAACATACCGTTTCATTACACTAGTGCTGTAACAGGACAGGGAATAGAAGGCTGCGTTTAGGCTTTTACAGTCCTTTAATGGCAGTCCTTTCACGATAAGGAATATCTGGGCGGCTGTCATGTCAGTCTGGTCTGAGATGATAAAATATTAAAACTCAAAGCAATCCAGTATTTTGATTTGAGCTCGTGATTTAAGCCAATCTCCATTTGAGTCCATGTTATAGTGGCGTGTAAAATGCGTCCCCAAAATGTTGTTTTCATCTTTGTGACAACATATTTAGCAGAAAACCTTATTTTACTAAAATTATGAACCCATTAAAGAACACTTCAGTATCCAAATTTGGACGTACGCCATTTTCCGTTGATGTTTAGTTGCTGAAATGTTTTTTTTTTTCTCTAAAGGTCACACCGGAGCAACACCTGAGCTGATCTCTAGTGCGACACTTTGTTCTAAGTCAGCCTCTGTTTGTTTGACATATACGGGAATCTACTAAACACGGAGACATCCCAGAAAGGACACAGATGCTTCGTGCCTTTTCAAGCGCGCTGCTGTTTGGGTTTTCGCTAAGAGCCCACCTGATGACACAGCTTTGAATCGCCCAGATATTCCTCATCAAAGCGCCGTACAGAGTGCTCTGATGATAGATCGGCTGCACGGGGAGCGGCAAAGAACGTAGCCTGTGTTTGGTTTCATGCATTAAAAAAAAAAAAAAAAAAAAGGAGACTGATTGTATCACATAGTGCAAAACCCCTCGGAAGACGTTTGAATCGCCGCTCCATCCCATCCCCACAAAAAAACGTCGTTTCTTCCAAACATCGTAGCAGTTTGTTAATTGTCCTGACTTCAGGTTTGTTTTGTGAAATAACCTGTGATCCTGTCGTCACTGGCATCTCATCAAAGCAACGTTTCGAGAGAGAAATATAATACAGCAAACACTTTTTAGTCCTACAGCCTGGCGAAAAAAAAAAAAAAAAAGAACTCTCCACATATCTTTTTAAAAGCAACTAAAGTTTCCCTCTTCGTTTATGTCCCCCTCCCCTCCCCTCCCCTCTCCAGCAAAAGTGAACTTTGGTCTCAGAAAACAGCAGGTTTTAGGAAGTGAGCTGGGTATAGTGGGAGTTAACAAGGGCATGTTAACAAACGGTGAAGTGCTGCGCAACACTGATCTATGGAGAATTCTTATCTGAACCCGTCAACACCTCACTTCTGACGCATGCTCTACTGGTGAGCCCTGACCGTGACCCTGAGCCGCCATAATCTCTCTTTTCTCTCCTCCTCTCCCTGTTAATGACATCTACACCTCTGTACCACCCGTCTACCTCCATTTTCAACACCTTGTATTAATAGAAAATATATTTTGGTACTCGAAACCACCCCCATCCATCAAATCCTTTTAGACCTGGACAAAAAATATCAAAGCTTTTAAAATTTGAATGACGTGATCTTTACTTTATATATATACAGATATATATACCTGCATATATATATATATATATATATATATAAAGCATCTTCAGCATTTCCAATATCACGCAAAATAAACTGCTCATGTTCCTTCCTTTGGTTTTAAATAAACGCATCTACTTTTTGCCCAGGTCTTTTGTTTCCTTTATCCTTCTCTTCTAGGCCTTTCCTTCACTTTCAACTCAATCAATTCAGGAAGTTTATTTTCTGTTACATTCAAATATTGGAAAAAGTTGTGAGGATGATCAAATTGAACCTATCGGGAAGCAATGCTGAACAGTATGTGACTCCTCCTTTGATTGCGTTGAAAGTGAGCAGACTGCCGGCCCCGGTTTTTCTGCTCTTCCTCCTTCGGTGACTTCCTCCATCCTGCTGCTCCTCCTCCTCCTCCCTCCTCCTCCCATCTCCTCCTCCTCCTCAGCGCATCTTGTGTTCCACGTCAGCGTTGGCCATGTTTGAGCCAGGGCTGGGGTCCTGCTGTCGTCTGGACTGGGGAGAGACAGAGACGGAAGGATGAAAGAGGGGAGAGGATAAGGATGGAGATGGAGATGAAAGAGTGAAAAAAGATCAGAGAGAAAAGACAATAAATTAAGTACAGCGTTTTAAATTTTATTATTTATTTTATTATTAAGTTAGTAGCTATATCTTGACGTATTGAACGTAAATTACATAAAATGCATGTTCACACAGGTTTATCAGCATCAGTGAGGTGTGATGTTTATTTAAAGCATACACACAAATGATGTTTAGATGCTAAAACTGATCAGTAATGTATTTAAAATCATGCATGTACCGATGATTGTTTAAAAGGCAATGCATTGACATTTTTTTACAGAAAGTACAGCAGTAGAGATAGCTGCATAATGTATTCTGCAGCTCTGAAGGGGTCTGTCTAATATCCTAGTTTTTATTTTTTAGAAGTGATTATGTCACATTGGGACTTTTGCAGACTTTTGCATTACAGTCTGAAAAATAAATAGCCGCATTATGGGAAATAAGGAGTTTCTGGAGCTTTGCACTTTTTTCTTTTTGTTAAATCAACTTAAGCATCCATAATTTATAAAGTGCAATAAAAAAACAAAAACAAAAACACTTTAAATGCAGTATAATATGCAGCTCTTTGTAGGTGTGTGTACATACTACTGGGGAGAAATGATTCTAGGTAATTACTTATAATACTGTTTTGAAGCTTATCTACCATATTAGTTAAATGTAATGACAAAACATGGTCTTATATCTGTGCACAGCTGTAAACCTTTTATTAAACGTGGTTTTTAATCGACCTGAATGGTAAACTGACTAACAGTGGTATGGCTCCTACTGCAAATTGATAGAGGTCTGAAATAAATGACACTGCAATGCTGCAAAGTCCCACTAGAGGGAGCAATAGAGCTTCATAACAACACGTCTCCGTGCTGCTGTTAATACACTTCACTGATGTTGGTATTTTGGTGAAGGGAGCCGGCAGACAGGCAAAGAGGCAGACGGATAGACGGACAGACAGATTGACGCACAGACAGACAGACAAACTGGCTGACATGCAGGCTGCCTGACATAGATAAACACACACACACAAACAAAGTGGATCACCAGGTCAATAGAAGCCATGAGCATGAGAAGACTTTTAAAAATATTTCATGACTGGGTTGAGCATGAGTGTGTTTGTGATGCCGTGGCGTGACCTTCCCTCACTGTGTAAAAAAAAATAAAATAAAATACCTGTGGTTATGTGTTTACACTTATGTGATAGCTGAGGGAATGTGGCTCGGGGCTCGGGTGAGAGAGAGAGAGAGAGAAGGAGTAGGGCGGCGCGAGAGGTGAGAAAGAGCGAGGAGAGGTGAAGCAGAGAGCAGAGCAGACAGAAATGCAGACAGAGATAGTAAAGGGGTTGCTTAGCTCAAGAGGAATGTAGTTTGTGTCATCTCAGTGACTCACCATAATAGCAACACACACGCAGTCACATGCACACGCACATACAGTATGTCATACTACCATTTTGACTCTTCACAGCCAGACTGACTCCAGCCGCTGTCGGTCTCCTCTGCAAAGCTCGCGCCGTTGTTTTGTCGAAACTAAGCCGCTATCAAATATTCATGTGTGCCTCAAAACAGAAAACTCTTAATTGTTCCGCACAACACGATCTGCTGGCCTCCCTGGAAACGTTCATACTGCAGCGAGCGCGTTCGCCGATGCGGGTACGTGACTTTGAGGCCTTTTTCGGGTGACACTCTTTCCTGAATCTTAACTAAGCGTGTTAAGATTTTAAGAAGAACGAAGGTTAAATGACACACAGAAAAGATTTGAGACAAGCTCATGAGCTAAGTGCTGAATTCAGGATTGGTGGTGGAGACCAAAAACAGAGCAACAAGTGGATTAAATATTAGACTTACATTTCTTTGGTTTTCAGAGACATGCTAGCCAAAACTCTGAGTTGCTGTTGCTTTTCCTTCGATCACCTCATGAAGCCTGTCAAAACCTTTCGATTGTCCCGGCAGGTCTTTGCCGTAGCAACTCCCACCAGAGCGAATCCACACGAATTTCTACCCCGGCAACATTTTGCAGGCGGGCGGAATTTATAGATTTGGCTTTCGGACTAGACGCACGTCTCAAAATAATGCTAAAATTATTGGACCTGCAAATAGACAGGTCCTACAGCTTTAAAGATACCCAACACATTCTTTAGTTAGCATTCGCTGCTTACAAACTGCAAAACGTTGGCAGCGAATGAACGTTCAAAAAAATCTCCCGTCACTAAATCTGGGAACTTGCAGAATTAGCAAATTCAGGAAACAATCTGCATCCTTTGCACTTACTTAGAAGGCATCTCCAGTTCACCTCCAGTTTCTACATTTTTCTAATCTGTTATCTTGGCAACCATTGTCATCAACGCACACAGATTAACACAGCAGGTAAACAACAAGAGGAACTAAAAATATATTGTCTTATCATCGACCGTGTAACTTTTGCCCCCGCCTCACCCCGGGTCCATTTGACTATTTATAAAGCCTAAAATATAACGTGTCATCTAATTCTGTGCTACACATTTTTAGCCGACTTATTTTGAACTAATTACTATATACCGCACGCATCGCTGTCAGATGTTTTCGTAGTAGATTTATATCAAACAATGCGACGTGAAAAAACACCCGAAGACGGGTCAAATCTGAACAGGAACGTTAACAGTCGTCCGCAACAGCTGTTAACCTGAAGTGTCACGGATGCAGGAGTTAATGATGTGATTAATTACGCCTGTGTTTGACAACTCTAAATGTCTGCCGCGAGGAGAGCCTACTCAGTTTCACTCCGCATTCGTGCGCGCCGCCTAGCAAAGCAATTCCAGCGGCGAACATGGACGACATTTATATCTGACACAGAGAGCCTTGAGTAAGTGTTTGTCTTTGCAGAGGGGAGTGCTCTCCGCTAATCATAAGGGCAGAAGAGCTTTCTGTATTGATCCACACACAGATGGAAGCCTGCCGGGCTGCTATAGGCTGCTTAACCACAACTCGATACCAGGTGAAGAGCGAGTGTGTGTGTGTGTGTGTGTGTGTCTTGACAAACTTGGAGCAGATTTGCTGCTTCTGTTCAGTGTCAATGTATTTGTGAATTTGTGTGTGTGTGTGGGTCAAAGCAGGGGGTCTGATGGCGATCAATACTAATGATATATTAATGCTTTCAGTGCCAGCTCATCATTCACCACCAAATCTGTTTCTGCTGAGCATTTGGACTGTGTGTTTGTGTGTTTTTGTGTTTATGTGTGTGTGTGTGGAGGTGAAAGGCATATTTCTTCTCAATCTATTGCATATCCATCCATCATCTTGACAGGTGCCTTCTGACCTTGAATGACAGGAATATCACTGGTTTTGGATTAAAAATAAAAATGTCGGACCTCCCAGAACGACCAGGATATTAAGGTGGAAACAGCTTTAAATTCAGAGCACCCACGTGAATAATTTGTGTAATAATAGCTGAAGTGATATAATTTCCTCATATTTTCTTTTAAATCATAATCTGTATTGATCACATTGTAAATGTTTATGATGTAAATGTGATCTATAGCCATAAATAAGCTTTAATATATTTTCTTCTTCCTTCTTCTGGCTTTTAAAAACACGCCGCCGACAAATCACATCTCATGATATCCACCGGATATGTAAAACCATGCAGAATAAGGCTCAAATATCACTAAACCACTGCCCCCTGTATGAATGCGATGCCTCCTTTTCCCCATCCCCTGCCTTTCTTAACTCTTTCACCGCCCTCTTTCTGTTTCCCACACATATTTTTTTTATCCGATAACGTGTGACTAATCGATTCAAAATTCAAAAACATGTTGCGCAAACGTAGATAAATAAAGGTGGAGTAATTTCACATTTCTCAAACTTTATACTACAAAAACAGACTACAAAAATAGCTCAAATCTGCACCCCTTTCTGCCTGCTGCTTCCTACACCAGAGAGAATAAGTGCCTTCGAATAAGTTACAGCCCAGGACGCAGAGATAAGTAAATCACCAGCTAAGGAGACACAGAGCGTTATAGAGAAGGAGACACAGATGGAGAGGTGGAGTTCAGACCACAGAAATGCAGAGGCTGAATCTGTGCAGCTATTCAGCAATAGTCGTCAGTCACACCCAAAGGGGGAAGAAAAAAAAAAAGGAGCTCAGAGCAGATTTGCAGGATCCCACTGCGACGGCTGCTTATGTCGACACTAAAATATGGATCTTAAATGATTATGGCGTTGTGAAACACGTATTGCAGCAGCTTGTCTAATATTTATAATATATTTATATACATACAACGGTATTTGTGGATAATTTATCCATTTTCTTCAAATATAGACTCTTAACACACTAACTCATCCTCTGTCGCAAACCAACACTGCATGACACAGATGTAACAGCAGTCTTTAAAGCATCTGTGTTGAAAATACTATGAAATGTCCGTGTTTTACAGCAGGCCAGAGTCCCAGTTTACAGTAAAATGCTTAATATGCAATCATTATAAAAAAATTTATCTGGATATTTATTGTTTATTTAAGAAATGTTGGCTTTTAGTTTTTTAGTCCCCTGTAATTTCGGGAAAAACATTAAGCTACTGTGAGGCAGCAAAAGTTTATTAATAGCTTAGAAACTTGGGAAATGATATCTAAATAGACCTGCAGAGTTATCATAATTCGTTAGGAATTCCCAGAATTCAGAAGTGCACACATGCTCGCACATTCTGGTAAGAGCGGTACGTTCCTGTTGTGAAATAAATCAATCTGAATCTCGTCGTACGTTCTTCTAAATCTTGTACGCTCTCTTAACCTTGTTGCGTGTTCTCGTGCAGCGACAATAAAGGCTTATCTGAAATAAGAACAGCATATTTAAATATACTCTCGCTGTCTTCACCTTGCAGATCAACCACTGTCACAGAGATAGTGGTAAAAACGCAAGCACAACAACAAAAGAGCCAGCTGAGTTAAAATTCTCTGTGAGGCAAATCGGTATATATTTGTTCCCTGCGTGTTCCCGTTTCTTTGTGCGCTGCAGGCCTGCACATGTCATTTTCAAACTCTTAATGAATGAGGCAAATACCCTTATTTGTCTTCTTGTGTTTAGATGACAGGCTTTATTCCGCTCTCATGCTGGTTAGTTAAATGGTCATAAATTACGTTTTCATAAAGGCGGTGTGTCACAGCGTCGTGAAAACAGTGCGACACATATGAAGTGGGTCATTTGAAATGATAACCACCATATCTGCAGCTCCTCCTGGCTTTACAGAACTTTACAGCTAATTATTAGCTTGTTTTTTATTTTTTGTTTTTGTTTTGCTGTCGCTCCTTTAACTTGAGTGTTGCCGCAGATTTAAAAATACGCAGACCATAACACAACAAAATAACGGTTCAAGTTCAACTCACAAGAGTCTTTTTTGCCCTGAAGTTACAAGTTTAAAATCGCCAATAGCTGCTTTACATTAGACAGAACAAGGTTAGCAGTCTGTATGCTAACCTAAGCTAGCACGAGCTAAGCAGGGGCCTCGCACACGTACACGAGAAACGAAGCCGTCTGTGTTCTCTTTTATCTCCACTCGAGAAATCCAATATTTCCCAGAACGATGGTCTATTTCAGTAACTTGACCTTCACGTAAACTCTCTAACAGAACTATTACTTTACTGTGAGCGCGGACTGGAGACCTGCTGGCGGGTGTTAGCGGTTGCTCAGCCGTTAGTGACGTACGAGGACAGAGCACAACCTCAATTGGGACACAGTTTTTCATGTAACTTTTAGCACCAAATCTAATGCCTTTTTATACACTGTGTTTTTTAGCAGATAGTGATATGGTACTTATATTGATTCAGCAGAAGACACAAGGTTTTATTTTTCTCTCAGGGCCTCAGGGAGGAAACATGAGACCAGTCAGATGAAAGGCGACTGCTAAATGGCTTTCTTTCTTTCTTTCTTTCTTTCTTTCTTTCTTTCTTTCTTTCTTTCTCTTGCCGTGCGTGTCTTTGTGCAAACTAGCTGGTCACACTAACGGCCTCTCATTCTGTCTCTCACGCCGGGGAAAGCATTGAACAACCATATTTTAAAAATTCACCAGCAGTGCATGCACATCCGTGAACAAACTCACACGTGTGAAAATAAAAACACGCAGACGGCGACACACAATGGACAAAAAAAAAAAAAAAAACGAGGGCGCACACACACAAACACAAACGAATGAAACAGTCGGACAAACGCACATGCACATGCACACACGCACAGGGTGGTTTAGTGCATGATAGTGTGATAGATGGTGAGAAATGAAGGACACAGACCCTGTTCTTTTCTGCTGGCTGTCTGTCTGTGTGTCATCAGTCCCAGATTTTAGAAACCACAGGGTCCTAAAAAATAAACAATTTGGGGTTCATTCGGAGGGCGTCAACTTAGGAAGGATGTCACTGATCTCCCCAAAGCCTTGCTGGGAAAGTGAGTTTTTGTCACAAGTGATTAAATGCATTTTGGGACAGTTTTAAAATTCAAACCTGGAGCACAAAATGTAAGAATACATTTAATTAATTAATTCGGGAATTACCGCGTGTTATAATTATTTATTTTTTTCTCCAATGTAAACTACTTTCCCTTCTGAGGCTTTAGGGAAACCTGACAAAACTGAATCAGTCATTCAATAGTTCATTAATATCAAGTCAAATCAATTATCAGATTAGATTTATTGTCAAACTGATCATGCACTAAACCTACGAGTCAAACTGTAGAAATACTAATTAAGCAGTAAAACAAAAATAAAGCACACAAGCACACATCACACAACCCTAAGGCCCACCCCCCTCCAAGCAAAGACAGAAATCTGATGATCTACGTTTAATGAAAATAACGCTTAAGGATATAACTGATCAGCGTCTCAAAGCATCTGCAAGAAATTTTAGTTGATGCTGAGAGCCTGATCAGAGACTAATGCTATTAGATGCAATTCCTATTTAAAGAGCCAATTCTAAGTTGCAAGCGAGAAACCGAAACACTGAAAGCAAGCTGTAAGGATGCTGTTGTCCAGTCTTGCAAAGCCCAGTCCATAAGATTAAAAATCCAGAATTTATTCTTTGTTATAGACTGTATATAAAAGCCACAGTGAACTCACCCACTGGCTTTTTGTTCATTTATTTATTATTTATTATTATTATTCTTCTATCACTGGAGGAAGAGGCTTTTTTGGAGCTTGCATTTAGCGACCATCACAGGACTTACACTTTAGCCACTTCCACAATGGCCTTTTGTCTTATATATGTATATATGCACAGTCTATGCTCTAAATGAAACTATGCAAATGAGCAGGGCTGCCTTTGCTTCTCATTTGCAAACTAGATGCTCTGTCAATGTTTAATATTCTTGCCAAACTCAGGGCGTGTTTAGCACTTCTGAATCATCTCTGATGGGCGTGGTTACAGGTGGAAGAGGTCACACTTAAAACTATACCCACCAGTAATAATCGTTATGGTTAGAGGTGTAACATACAGTTTCATTACCAGACTTCATGTCTCTGTTTATCATAAACATTTCTGCACCAACTTTTTTGACTGGCTTTGCAAAGCTAGAAAAAGTTCAGCGAGGACAGATTGTCTTGTCACAGTGGCACGCTGCACGGCAACATACGGCGCACCACTCTCAATATATCAGTAATCCAGTAACAAACACAATCCTTTCCCTCTCACCTCTAGATCCTCTCTATGTGATCTGTCTCTGTCCTCAAAGTCTCTGGTTCTGCGTCGTGCCTCTTCAAATGCTGCTTGAGCCAAAGCGTCCTCGTGCTGCGCGCACACAGATAAGAAGCATTTAGTTTACTTTCGTGGTTACGACTAGATGAGAACACTGCGACACAACACAGAGAAGTTATTTCGAACAAACGACAAAAATACGTGTGAGAAAAACTTGTGGTACCTGCGCCCTCTCGTCGTCATACTCCAGAAAGCCCATCCCGTCCAGCCTCTGTAGATCAATCCAGCCTCTCCAGATCACACACACCCCGTTCAAGATCATAGGGGCCTTTAAATGAACCTGTAAAGAGAGATAAAGAGAGAGAGAGTGAGAGAGAGAGAGAGAAAGAGTGTTTAATGTCTTTTCAATGCTGCAACACTCTTGAAATTAAGCACCCTGCATTGAAGATGTGTTGAAACTCTCATAGTCTTTAGCTGTAAATGTAATATGTTAAACAAGTCACATTAAAGGGCCACTGTGGAGAATCTACTGCCACCTTGCTTTGAGGTTGCAGATTGCAACCAATGCTCACAGCTCTGTTTACCAGCTTGTAAGAGAACCTATTGCGTGCGACACAGCAACGCAGTGTTTGGTTTGACCATTCTGGGCTACCGTAGAAGCAAGCAGTAGCCTCCATTAATGACAAAAGAATCCAACATGAAGTTCCAAAAACAGTTTCTCAAATGGCCCCGTTAACACTCTGGTACAGAAATGGTTTTCATCTCTTAGCTAAATTCCTCAATCATGACAACAGAGGGTGAATTTTATATAATTTGCCCATTTAAACTATATCAGACTATATAAGACTTCAAAGTTATGCAAGATTAAAGGCATTTGAATTGGCCGGAAGTTAGGAGGAGTACGGGTGAAGCCAAGATTGCGCCAGCCGGGACCAGCCACAATGAATCCAGTGGGTTAGTCCATCAAATATAGTCAATGGGTCCAATGTGATGGGCTCCGTGGAAGACTGCCACCATCACAAGGTGATCGTACACAAAATGAGAGCTAATTATGAACACTTTATACCATAAATATCACAGTAGTCCTTTAGAGGCAAGTAAAATAAGCATAACATCAACTACTTTTTCCCAGAATAATACAAGGATCCATTCTCTGCTCCTCATGACTTTGTCAAAAAAAGGCTCTGGCATTTACCGGACTTTAGCCTTGGGGCAGAAGCCGCAGCTTAACGTGGCCTTAAATTTCATGCAAAAATGACTATTCCCAAATCGGAACCCATCAGCTGTTTCTCCAGAATAATAAGACGCTCTGTGTTTGGGAGATTGAGGTGCCTCCTCCCGTCCTCACTGCTGTAACTGCTGTGAAGCAGAAAACAACCAGCAACTGCGTCAAAAACCTCTTTTGTACGACTGTAACACGACTGAAACGTAACGTAAAAAGACGTACATTTAAATACTAATGAATCAAGAGATATTATGCAGAAGACTGGATAACCAGAAGTCAATTTCAAGTATTTCAAAATATATTCTTCTTTGTGTTGTTTTTTGTTTAAATTTAAATTTTCATTGACACTGCCCACAGTCTGCGTCTTATTCAATGGTCTTATTCACATATTGGCAGTAAAATATGACTTTAATCCTGTATAGCTTTCTTTATTCATCGAGAATAAATGCCACATAGCCTCAGGTCTCATGTGTCTTCAGTTAGCTCTGACAATAACAAGAAACACGGAGAACGCGTTGACGTAAAGTATAATAAACTGTCCTTGTCTGTCATGTTTGACTGTGTGTTTTGTCTGTTCTTGAAGCCAAAAAGGAGGAAAGAACGGGAAATACCTGTGATGATAATGGTGTGAAAGTCATGATTTTTTTCACTCCTTATGACTCAGTACCAGGAAGACCAAATATATCAGTGTATTTTCATGAAGTGAGGGACCACAGAGCCACTTCTCATAAAGGTTGTAGTGAATTCCCAGCTGCTATAAACATTACTTGTTTTGTTTCAGGTAAGAGAGCAAAAATGTCAATTCACCTTGAAAATATACAGCCCCATTATTAAATTGAACCTTCTCTAAAACAAAAACCTGCTATAACTAATCCTGTTTGGCTACCAGGACACAATAGAAATATGCTGTTAATGCTAACACATTATCTCCTCGTAAAGTAGCTGTTTAATTACACATGCAGCCGCTGAAGAGCAACATCTGGAGTCGTATTTGTGTGTCACGGTTAAGTCCAATATCTCTGTTTTGGCTGCAATGGTACTTAGTTCAGCTGCTAACTGTGCTATGAGCTAAAGAGGCAAAACAATGAGATTAAAGTTGATTACTTTATTCATTTCAAAGCTGCTAGAGTTAATATTCTCATATTCACGGTGGGAAACATGACCACTTGGATGTCAAAAGGGGGTCACTCATTGTGAAAAACCCACATTGACTCTGTAGTTCCCGTTTAGCATCATTCAAGATAGCGGTTTGGTTTTACAACCTACAGCGTTTCTCACTTTGTGCACTCACCACTGACAAAGCTGCAAACTGAGCAGACAGCTGCTTCTAGAAAATACGCTCAAAGACAAAAGGCAACCGGGGACGAGTTGGGAATCTAACCTACGGCAGGCTCGTCACTAGCTGGTGAACATCACAAAGCATTTTGTTTTAAAAAGCCAGTGGAGCTAAGGGCTAAAAGGATAGCGAACACTGAACATGGAGCATATTTTCAATGAGTCTGCAGCTGCTGCTTGCCAACAACTAGATTTCTCAATGTTTATTCTGTTGCCACACCGGATTAAAAAACACACACTGATAATAAAACACAATAAGACAAAGATGCGAAACACAAACCGTCTTAATTAAAAAAGACATTCGCACAAGCTTTCTGAAACTTTTCAGAGCTTGCCTTTCAACCGAATGCGATTAAAGACTTCGCCACGTGCATTACAACGAATGTGAAGTGAATAAGTTGACATCTTATTTGGTGTTTCTTTATTTCTTCTCCTGATCTCATGGTCTTCCTCTTTCTCACGCTACTGATTTCCATAAGGAAGCGACGACAAGACACTGAAACAGACGCTGCGACGTGTTTTTCCCAGGGTAGAAAGTATTTAGGTGGTATTTTTACACGGGTAAACAAGTGTTTAGGAATAGATTAAGAAAATCAAACACACACAAACACTCAGATGACTAGATTTTTCTGTGTGACACTGGGCGAGCTCCAAGTTCCTGCATTTTTATTCAGGCTATTTTTGGACAGCCTCTCACAGGACCTCTTTTTACCACAGCTACCCACACTGCACCGGGGTTGCAGGGGAGACCGCACCCCAAGAGACTGTGGGTTTTTGTGTTTATTCGAGTGAATGTTTTTCTGTGTGTGTGCATGTGTGTGTGTGTGTGTGTGTGTGTAAAAGCAAGAGGGAGCAGGAGAAATGGCTTCCACATCTGTGGGGCTGCATGGTGCTTTTAAAAGAAAGCTTCATTTGCCCCGACTAGGAAAATGTGTGTGTGTGACTATTTGTGTGTGTGTCTGTGTGTGAGGGGAAAATATGTAGAAACGGCCCGACCACAGACTTCCTCTGAGAGAGAACCATGTCAACCCCCACATCCATTTACTTAGAGACACACGTGAAGACGGGAGCGCACTGCAGCACACCGAAGAAGAAAAACAAGCTGAGCCAGAGCCCGTGGAAATAGAAAGACTCTTTTTATTTTACACATAAATCGCACTGCACATCAACGTTGCACATGCTAAACCTCGAAAAAGAAAAATTCACGTTTTCACTTGTTAAATTCTCTCATACCGCGCGTCCCTGAACGCTACATCATCAGTGAAAGTGAATCTATTTGAGATTAAAATGTAAATAAAGGATCTCATACAGTCATACAGGGCATGGTAAATAAAAATAAAAATAAATAAATGAGACGAGGCTTTTTTTCTTGAAGACGATTAATTCAAGTAGTTTCTTTGGTTTTAAAAGACTGGTGGGAAGTTGGGGTTTTCACGGAAGCGTGTTGTCCCGAGTGAAACTAGGATGTATCTCGGGTTAAATATTAAAGTGAGGAGGATTAGGATTAAATTTGACTAAATTCATGTTTAGTTAATGGATTAGGTTTTTACAAAATCACATTTTAACTTTAATTAAATTCTCACCGTTTTGTGGGGGTCCGTCTTTCACTCTTAACTTTGCACCGGTGTTTTTCAGCTTAATTAATTTCCAAAATTTAACAATACGTGCTTTAAAATGTGTTAATTCTGTCCTTTTTTCACTCAATCTGAATCTCGGAATTATGGTTATTCTGTGTAAACTCTAGTTTACATCAAGTCTGTGGTATCTCTGCTGTAGTCTGGGTTATTTCTTCGGTTTGACAGACAGAAGACGAGGCGGAGCGTCTCCTTGTGCTCATCAGCGCTCACAGACTTGTTGGATCTGTGAGAAAGAGAACCGAGGCCGTCCTCTACCTTTGTGGTGATCCACATGCTTTCACATGGCGACACAACGGTACTTCCTTTAATTCATCACACATCTGTGCTGTCTGCAGGACTTAAAACACGGCGTTGCATCACTTTGTCCTGTGATTCTGCTCTTTATGTTCAGGTCCCATTTTTTGTGGTTAGTCTCATGCGTCACATGTTGAATGCTCTGGGTGATTATTTGACTCAGACAGAAGGATTATATCATTTAACGTCACTCTTTTGGATCACAGGGAACTGAAACATGCATGTGCTGGTCCTCGTACTGCAAACTATATTAAGAAAAAAAAACACTTTTGCTAAAATCAAACATTAGAAACTTCCTAAAAGCAAAGATTTAAGATTTTTTGTAATTTCTACCTAGTTTGCTAGCTAATGTGTCGCTATTTTGCAGTGGCGCCACTGACTACATCACTGGGTCAGTTGGGTGGAAGAGGAAATTGAAAGGCACTATAAGGCATTATATATCCATCTCGGTATGCTTTTGCACCGATACGCTGTGCGGGCTGAGCAGTGTTCGCCGCTACGAGTGGAAGGAGTGGTGGAGCCGGGGGTTTGGGGAGAAAAAACGTGAACTGAACTGAGAATTTCAACCGACAGCCGCTTTGTGAATGAGTGTGAATCATTTTAGTAAAATTACTACGGGGCGACATCTTCTTCTCTCATAACCTTATAACCTGACACGAGTGCTGAGTAAAGACCAAACATAGATTTGTTGAGATTTAAGCGATTATTATGCTGAGATTGAGGGAGGCGAGAGGAGTGTGTGCAGGCAGACGGCGTGTGACGCAGATGTAGAGAGATGTGTTGGAGCACTGCCTCTCATTCAGCCCAATGCCAACCTTCCAGTCAGCACAACTACCCACCACTGCACACACACACACACACACACAGAGGGACAGACCAGTGCCCACGAGGTGCATGAACACAATGGCCATCTCTGTATTCAGCTTTGTGAGTTGTGGCAGTCCGTCTCTCCTACGCATGCCAACGTACACACACACACATTCAAATAAGCGACACAAAAACGTGCCTCTGTCAGTCCATCCATCACTATTCAGCATATGCATTTTTTTGTCTGCGTCACCTTTCTCCAGCTCACAGCGCCGCGGCGTGTGTGTGTGTGTGTGCGAGCGAGCGCGTGTTTGCGCCGTCTAAGCTGGAGGCACCGACTGATTTAGTGCAGTAATTATGTTATTATCCAGAAGAATGTTACATCAATGGCTGTCAGAGCGTCTGAGAGGCTGCATGTGTCGATTACAAACAGTCACACAAATCCAAGTGTGCGTGCGTGCGTGTGTGCGTGACTTCGATTAAAGATGAGCTCCAGTGACTGTCTGGAAATCTGTGAGCGTGTCTGAGTCAGCAGCCGTTCACAGACGGCTCTTTCTCTTTGCTTCTTTCTTACTTCCTTTCATTCTCCCCGGACTACTTTCAAGAATTAAGTTCAACAGTGTCAGGATCGCTGCCAGGACAATAAGACCATAAAGTGCATATCACATTAATCACCCCCTGATTCACGCTCGGCAACCCCCCTCCCCCTCCTGCTACAGCACACATGGCGGCCTTTCCACAGCCGACAACAAAGACATAATAACCCCGCTGAACACCCGCCGCAGACGTCACGTTGTCGTCTCTGGCAGTTGGAAATGAAAGAGAAGTTGAAAGGGGGAAGACGTCGTGAAGGTGTGCTATCAGCGTTTCAGATCAAAGCCCCATTAACAGCTGAAGTACAGAAGAGGCAGCTGTCAACGTAAATTACTTTCATGGATATAGTTTGTAATAGAAATAACTTGTAGGGCTGCGCGATGCTGACATGATATTGTCTTTGTGAGTATTGCCCAGAACAATATTTACTTCAAAGCGGCAGATGTGTTCATTCATGAGCGATAAATAAATCTTTGTCAGCTTTAGATACAACACAAAGTGAGCTTCATGTAAAGGAGATAAATACAGAACAGTAAATACACTTAGATATAGTTTATTCAAAAAAATCCTGTCAGCAGTTTTTTAATTTATTTTAATCAGTCCAATTTAGGAGAGACCAATGAGGCCAAGTACACCAATCAGGCATAACATTATGACCACCTTCCTAATATCGTGTAGGTCTCCCTGGTGCCTCCAAAACTTTTTGTTGTGACTCATCAGAGAAGGGACATGCGCCTTCTGATGGTGTCCTGTGGTGTCTGGCAACAAAATATTAATAGTGGGGGGCTTTTGGTTCAATGAGTTGAGGGGAGGGCCCTCACAGATGCTTAATCTCTTTGGGATCTAGTGAATTTAGAGGCCAGGTCAACACCTTGTGCTGTTCTTCATGTTTTCAGGCTGCATCCTGCTGCCGCCAAGGAGTGTCATTGCTATGGGGTTGGGGTGTCTGCTCTGGTCTAGGTGGGTGCTACATGTCTAAGTAACATCCACATGAATGAATGAATGCCAGGTCCTAAAAGGTTTCCCAGCAGAATATTGAACTGTCACAAGATGCTCGATGTTATTTACTTCTCCTGTCGGTGGTTTTAATGTTGTGGCTGATCGGTGTATATTATCAAAGCGAATGATATATAAAAACATAAAGTAGCTCATCTCACCCATTTGCAGTGTTTTGCACTATAACCTAATAGATCCAGAGATAGTAAATGGATAAACAAGTACAATGGTGGCACGAAATTAAACATGGCAAACAAATTATTTTATGTAACTATACAAACTAAAAGACATTTCAGTACTAGTCTTTTATGTCCCCCAAATTTCCACATGTGTCTTAAATTTAATTTGACAAAGTTGCTTTCTTCCAGAATAAGAAAGGAAGTGATAAATAGAGGTGACGGCAGCAGCTGGAAATAAAGAAACGTTACTGGCCTCCTGTTCCTAATCCCAGAATGAATGCAACCCCAACGTCCTCTCGTATTATCTTTCTCTCAAACACACACACACACACACACATGCACGCACAGTCTCTCTCTCTCACACACACACACCCACACCTGCTAAGGCAACAGAAGTATAATAGTATGGTGCTCTCCCACAGCATGATCACTCTCTCTTCTTTTGCCTTCCCACCCCATAATTACAAAAGCAGCAAAACAACACGGGACACACACCCACGCAAACATCACATGACACACACTGGCTGCCAGATCAGCCGGGATGATGCTGTGTGTAAAGGTTACGTATAAAGGATTAGCACCCAGATGTAAGGAAGGTAAAAAAAAAACATCACAATCTGACCGTGAATAACTTCACAAACTGTGGGGAAAATATCTTTGTTTGTCTTCAGAAAGTTTGTTCCTTGGATGAACTGATTCATTTTTATTTATTTATTTTTGGCAATTGCGAAATAATTGTTCACTGCTTCCTGGCAGTCAAATTGGCCCCCGTCCCCCGTCTCTAAGTCTGCCTGTAGACACACAATGTGCATCATTGCTATGCAAAGTCCTTTCTGTTCTGCAGTAAAGTCCCAAAAGAAAAAAACACAGTAAGTTTGAATGGGTTACATAGGAATGGAAATATCATGCAAATCCTCACACATGCTGGAGATAGGGTTACAAAACCGGGGTGAAGGGAAGACGCTTCAACTGAAGCTTGGACTAAATAAATATGTACTCGTTGAAAGACAACAAACATCGACGCTAATTTGCTTTGCTAAACGCTGTATGTTTAAGACAGGAAATCAGCATTACGCGGCGCAGACATGTAGAAGAGGTCACATATGAGTATTTGGATGGATGACAGGGTTGACGTCATGCTTTCTGTGTTGTTAATAATACGCATGATTTCTGATGTGGCTGTTACACCGCCTGGCCAAAAAAAAAGTCACACACTCTAATATTTAGCTGGGCAGCCTTTAGCTTTGATTACAGCACAGAGTCACAAGCATTGTTTCGATAAGTTTGTGCAAAGTCACCAGATTTGTCTCCATCAAGTGTTGCTTTCATTCTTCACCAAGATCTTGTATTGATGATGGAGAGTCTGACCACTGCTCAAAGCTTCTCCAGCACATCCCAAAGATTCTCAATGGGGTTAAGGTCTGGACTCTGTGGTGGAACAATCCATCTCATGCTCCCTGAACCACTCTTTGACAATCTGAGCCCCATGAATCCTGACATTGTCATCTTGGAATATGATCCATTGATGGAATAAGCTGCTCATTCAGTATATTCAGGTAGTCAGCTAATGAACCTAGACCCAGATCATAGCACTGCCCCATAGCACAGGCTTGTACTGTAGACACTAGGCATGATGGCTGCATCACTTCATCTGCCTCTCTTCTTACCCTGATGCCCCCATCACTCTGGAACAGGGGAAATCTGGACTCATCAGACCACATGACCTTCTTCCATTGCTCCAGAGTCCAATCTTTATGCTCCCTAGCAAACTGAAGCCTTTATTTCCAGTTAGCCTCACTGATTAGTGGTTTTCTTAAAGCTACACAGCTGTTCAGTCCCAATCCCTTGAGTTCCCTTCACATTGTACGTGTGGAAATGCTCTTTCTGGCACTGTTAACCATAGCTCTGAGTTCTACTGTTGGTTTTCTTTGACGTTTCTTCCTCAAAGACGATGGTTCTCCACTCTCCTTCCAGTTTTTAATAATGCCTTGGACAGTTCTTAACCCTTGACCCTTCTCTAACAGACTAACGTCTTTTCCACGACCATGATGCATGCTTTTGTTTAAGAAATGAGAAGCTACTCATTGCACCAGTTGAGGTTAAATAACTTGTTTCCAGCTGAAAGATAATCACTCATGCAGTAATTATCCAATAGGAGGCTCCTACCTATTTGCAGGCAGTGTACATCCTCTCTATAACGTTTGACTTTAGCAGATCAGTTGACATCAAATCACCTTGCCAGCATTTAGGTTTGCTTCAGTCCAACCCTGCTTAAATTAACAGGTGTGTTTGGGTTTATTAGGTGGAACGGCGCCCCGCCATCATTCACAGAGCAGCTGTGCACACGCCCCTTGAATCAGGTTGTGGGTTGTCAGGCTGTATGTGGTGCGTTGATTGTGTTGATCGTATGTGTAGATTGAGTTTCTTACATCAGTCTGGTAACTTGGTTAACCCCTGGATCTGTGTGATTCAGATTTGAGATCACGCTTCAGTATGGGGGAAATAAGTGGACTAAAAGTATGAACAGACAACTTGTCTGGACGGTGAGTGAGACAATGGTTATTACTTTAGAAAATAGGTTATTGAAATATCCTAATATCCCCAACCTGTTTGTTACCCCTTCATTCAGTAGCTAAGCTAGCTGCCAAACTGCCGTCTTGTTAAACAGGTTAAAAAAAATGTTTTTTATCATGAACTATATGAATATTTTATTTCACAGAGGTAGTTAGAAGCGATTCGGAGGTCAAATTAAATGTTTTTAAGTGATCTTTGGGACTTTTCTGAATGATCTTTTAAAATATCTGAGAAACCCGATCTGGGATTAACCTTCCTAATCTGGGTTTCGTGTTTCTGCTTTGTTGATTTGCTCAGTTTACAGTTTCAGTTTGACTTGCACTAACCTTTAACTAGCTTATCTAAATTTCTATATATAGATATATTCAAAATCTGCGCATGTTAGTAGGAACTGTTGTTATTTGTAGTTTGTGTAACTTTGTGATTTTTCAGATTTAAAGATATTTACCGTGCTCTAGCTGTTCTCAAAAGGATGAAGCAGGAACAGAAGTGAAGACTACAGGTACTGTGCACTCAATAAAATCATGATCATTTTGTTTCCTAAAAAAAAAAAAACATATCTGATAACATTTTTTATTCTCTAGTAACATGGGAGGACGCTGGACATAAACGCATCAATGTCCAGGTGAGCTGTGGAGCTGTGGAGCTCACTTGGGTCCAGTTCAGCCAACAGTTACTGGAAGAGAAGGACTAAGAATAGAGGAATGAAGCTGACACACACATGCTGGATTTCACACCAGACTGACCTCCCTCAACAGTTCTCTGTGCGATCTCGAGTCTCTCTCCGCTTCTATGACGTGCGCCCAAACGCAGAGAGATTCACTCAAACACAAAGACGTGGCGCCAACATAAAACACCGGGAAACGCACAAAGAGCTTATAAACAGAGGACTGGGGACAGGACAGGGCATTGTGGGAGTGGGTGTGGTCATTGATCTAAGGCCTAGAGCTGGGAAACATGATACTCTGTGGGAGGTTACGGACAGTGTGTGTGTGTGTGGAGGAGGTTTGTGGTGCATTAATGTGGCTCAGATGAAAGTTCGCTTATACGGATTTAAATGAAACAAGTTTCATCAAAATGTGCCCAACAACCACTGCACACACACACACACACACACACACGCACACACGGCAGCAGCAGCAGCAGCAGCGGTAGCAGAGGGAACCAATTAGTGGTCGGGCTTTGATGATGTCACTAGCAAGTCACGCACCGATGGCACAGCTTCCGTTCAGAAAGAAATACAACACCACGCACACACACACACTCCCACTCACACACATCACAGACACACACACACACTTGATGTTGATGAGGCAGAGCCGAGTCCTGGAGGCCTCAAAGCTGACGTTTAAATGAGAGGGCAGCAGAGGTGTCAGACAGGGTTCGTGTATATGTGTGTGTGTGTGTGCCATCTGCGATCGCTTTTTAATTTACTTTCTGATGAGTTCATGCGCCCAGATCGTAGTTGTGAGAACGCAGAACAAGATTCCTATCTGTACCTGAGAAACTCGCCTACTCTTTCTATCCAGGAAACAGAGAACAAGTGAAACACGCAAAACTGAATACATTCACTGCTCTAGCAAAACAAGATGACAATCATCATGATAGGTTACGCTGTCTTCGTGAGCTCACAGATAGGACACGTGAAGCTGTACACAAAATGTTTGGCGTACAAGTGCGAAGTCACAGAGCAACTGTTGCCGTCTAGATGCAACCGAGGCTAACAGATTAGCAAGTTAACTTAGACATAATGAAAGTATGAGGTGACTAGTCAGCTTTACTGCTCTGTCCTAACGCTTTAAGCAGGACGCCTCCTAGAAGACAGGTGAGGAGCTCAGTGGGTCACTGCAGCAAACTAGCAGCGGTTCATTATGAAGCTCATTCTTCTGTGACATACAAAAAAAATGTATGAACTTTTCCTGTGTGCGGTAACAGAGAGAACGAGGCTGCACATCAAGTTTACTGGTGAATTTCATTGTCTAAAGTTAATAGATCTTTAGAAAAGCCTTTGGAGATATACCGCATAGTTTCCTTAATCCCGGCTACAGAGCTACATATTAAAAGTGTCAGACTGATGCGTGTATGGAGTTGGCGTGGTCTATGGTCGATTCAGGTGAACAACATACAGTATTTTATGTATTTCATGGGCAAAAAGGTTCTGGGTTTGTTTCCATCTGCAGGGGCCTTTCTGTGTGGAGTTTGCATGCACTTTGCATGTGCTCTCTGGGTTCTCTCCAGGTTCTCCAGCTTCCTCCCACCGTCCAAAGACATGCTGGTTAGGTTCATTCTTAATTGGATAGACTGGGTGTACCCTGCCTCTTGTCCAATAACAGCTGGGGTAGGCTCCCCCCACAACAGAAAACAAATCAATTAATGAATATTTGTTGCAAAGCCTTACTTTTTGCTTTGTTGAGCTCATAGGACTTAAGGTTACAATCCCTAAGAACAAGCACTAGGCTGGTGTTGAAAGGGCAATGATGTCTTGTATCTTGAACGAGGGGAAAATCACTTCATTGGGGTCATTAGGTGGGTCCTATCCTTCATCGGCGTTACAGCGTGGACACACCTCAGGATTGGCCTAACAGCAACACCTGACATCCCAGGTATACAGTAGCCCCTCGCTGTAACGTGGTTCACCTCTCGCGGCCTGGCAGTTTCGCGGATTTTTTTAGTAATTTATCTAATTTTTTTAGCAATTTTGCATGCTTATTTTTTTTGTTTGTTTTCTGCGTCCTGATTGGCTAAGGGACTGTAGACCATTGTCAATCAATCTCCACCATACGGCTCGTATCTGACTACTATCGCGGGTTATTTTTAGAACGTAACTCCCACGATAAACAAGCCCCTCCGCTTTTTCCCCTCATGCTAAAAGGGAGTGTTTCTCCTCTGCTTCTACTTTCTACTGTGCTGTGTTACGTCATCGACTAGTCGACTTCAACTCGACTCTCAGCGCACATTAGCCGCCTTTAAAAAAAAATCGAAAGTCACAATGTATAACATTTTGAAGAAAACTCGTCTGCAAACACGTAGCAACTTGTGAACTTTCTGAAAATTTCTACTCACGACCTGGTGAATTCCACAACACAGGTTCGTATACGTTACTCATGAACTCATGGTAACTACGACCCCATTTGGAGGCACCATTAAGCACATGATGATCTTCAAATACTGGAATAACTACCACTGATTTACAAAGTTTGTCACATCCTGCAACAGCCGAATTAATAAACATTATTAACCGTAATACAAGCAAATCATTGTTGGGATTCATTAAAAGATTCTCACTACCTGCTGCGATGGTTAGACGTTTGCTCGTGGCGTGGCGCTACAGTTGCTGCAATGATGCAATAAAATATTTGCACAGTTCATCAACAGCTGTGTCCACATTTCCACATTTTCTATTGACTCTATTAACCTGGAATGACTTTTATCCACTAGGACAATAATGGTATCTAATCATGCGGCACGCAGAGCCAAGAAACGAGAAGGATAAGGAAGCAGAAGTTGGCGAGTGACATATTTGCAGTGAGACCACTCCTAATAGAAGTGTTTTAAATTAATGAATTAACGGTGGATCGAATTACCGCGTGCAATATGAAAGCTGTCACTCAAGCCCGTACAGTAAGTCATCACGTGGCTGCTGCTCCGTGGTGGCTTTTAACAGTACAGCTCGTTGTTTTGTTTTAAATGAGTGCAGCTTTACTGATGTGAGTCACGGCTCTTATTGGCAGCCAGAGTTAAATGAAAAATCTCACAGTACACTCCCTGCACCGCACCAGACTGCAGATAACATTAACAAGTAGCTGATGAACACCGTGGAGCATTTCGCAGCTACAGAGACAAACTCCCAGCGCTGGCTGCATATTGATAAACCGAACAACAATTTTTATACCTGTGCTTGAAAATAAATGAAGCTCCACACATGTGCCATGGGTTTCTCATTTACCCCCCCCTCCACTAATATCTCTCTTTCTCTTTCTGCCTATTTTCTCGATGTTTCCGGTTTTGTTTACCGTTTGTGAGTGTATGCACGCAAACTCGCATATATCTGCGTGTAAGCAACCAGGCTGGCGCCACCGTCTCATCAGCATGCAGAGGACGCTGTGCACAAGCACGCATGCACACACACACACACACACAGGGAGAAAGCCTTCATAAAGGAAACTTGCAGAGTAATTCCTCATGTACCTCAATTTCTCATGCACTTGCACTGGTGTCCCGTGAATCATTTTAACATGTTTCACCATACCGTGCTTAAAGATCAACTGAGTCATCGGTTTAAAACGTTCGTGGGAGTTTGACTGAAACTGTTACTTCTGTTTTTACACCTGAGTGATGTAGATGCAGGGATGCCGGACCAGGGTCTGTGTTATCTAAGAAGTATGGCATTGTGGTTACACAAAGGATGAAGGAGAAAAAAAAAGGGTATCTGCAAATGCGTAAACATTGAAACCGGTGACTCAAGCAAGTAGGAGAATCCTTTTTTAGTTATAATAAAAATGATGCACTAAAGAAACTGCATCGAAACATCGTGCAGAGATTTGAAGATTCTTTAATCCTTTAACAATCTCTGATTTACTTTAATGGATCTTGTGTACAACTTTATCAGAGATGCGTGCAGCTGCTGATGTCCACGTGTTTGAACCGTTTTTTTTTTTTTTTGTGTTTCTCAAAATTAGTTACGTGTTATTTTATTTTCGGAGGGAAATGAGAAGCTTGCGCTGTGCCAAAAAAATGCAGTTCCCCAAACGGCCACTTGAGGGTGGCTGCAGAAGCGAGTCCGTCCACACAGACCTCCGCGTTAAAACGTCCAACTTTACCACAGAAATAAACAGAGTAACAGGCTGGTATTTGGTATTATTATGGCTCAAATGTTGAATTCGACAGAAGTCAGACAATGCCAGAATAAGTTCTGAAGTATGTGCTCTGGAAGGACGAGAGGACGGGGGACGGCCGTTTTGTGCTTGAGATACCTGACTGTCCCAAGTCCATATAAGTTAACATCCGATGCGTCCTTGATAAGACTTCTGGAGCAAGAACACAGGAGGACATTTAGACTATACTTGGTCAGATACATACTTTTAATTAGGACAGTACTTGTACGTATATTAATAAAACGCCCAATCTGAGGAGACATCATGGAGGGTTTGTCCTTCTTTATACACAGTCAATTCTGTCAAAGGACATATTTTTTTAAAACAAATACTATGTGGATAAAACTGTGCGTCCACTCTGTATTTGTCTTTCATTGTCAAGCAGATAATAACCAAACTAGCTTCAAAACTCTCTTCAGCTTTGTCACACCTGCCTTTTACTAAACGAGGTATCATGTTTGGCCCAAACAGACCATTCCAGCACCAGGTGCTGCACCAGCACAGCCGGCCAGAAACCTGCTAACCGGACCGACTTTTGGCAGCGGTTGAACTTGTGCTTAAATTCGGCTACAAAACTTAACAACTCTCAAATAAGAAAACTGCGGCAGTGAGCTGGCAGCGAGGCTGCTGCCGGTGAGCCAGCTGCTGATGCCACACGCCCAGGACAGGGTTAACGTTTGCTAGCAAGCTAGCAGCTAGCACTAAAATTAACCTCCTCCACAGCTGGCTCCCATTAGCCTGTAACGACACAGAGAGCCTGTACTTCTACACCCTTTCTTTCTTTCTTTCTTTCTTTCTCTGTCACACACACACACACACACATATTATATTCAGACGCCAAGTTTAACCTGGCTGTGCTACCATTCTGGTTTGGCACCATCTGTGTTTGGAAATGAGGGCGGGAAAGGAGAAGAAGAAGAAGAAAAAGAAGTGGGAGAGCGGATGGAGGGAGGATGGGAGCGAGGGAAGGAGGGAGTGGGGGATGCACGGTGGGAATGAGGAGCTGTGCAGAAAAAGGGGAGGAAGGGGGAGTGAACAGAGGGATGGAGGGATGGATGGAGGAGACAGACATGCTGTGGATGTTTATATAAAATGCCACAAGAAAAACAAACTGAGGAACGAATGGGAAAGTTAAAAGAAAGAAAATATGCAGGGAAAAGTAATAAAAACAAAAAAAAGAGAGGGGGGAAACAGCAACCTGGTAGCTTGGTTTGAATCAAAGCTCATGAGCTACTGTTTCCCGCCCAGTTAAACTCAGCTAAAGCAGCAAACGTTGCTATTATATGCCTTCACATTTACCTACAAAGCTACTCTATAGTGCAATTAAAGTTTTACTTTCTATATAACATTGTGCAGGCAATAATTAAAAAAAAAAACACCATTATATTGTGAATATACAACTATAACCCAAGCATGAGAGACCTGCGTGTTTGTGTGTGGATTAGTTGTGACAGTAATTAAGCAAAGAAGCTGCAACGTACACAGGATCTCAGCCTTGGCCTGACAGTTGTATTCTACAGGGAGGTCCAGTGGGATCGGGGAGGCTGGGTGTGAGTGTGTGTGTGTGTGTGTGTTGTGTGAGTATGAAACTGAAGATGGCTTCCTGGTGGAGCAACACTGCAGAAAATGTACACCGAGTATTAAAGGCTCTGAACGGCCGAGCGAAGTCGTCCACTAAAAAAAATATTTCTTTCTGCAGCACATCGCGCTCAGGAAACCACATTCTGCACTGTTCTATATTTTTTTGTTTTTTGTTGAATATTACATAAAAGAAAAAGCTGAAACCTTATACTTGTGTTGGAGGTGAATGAAAAGAGAAGCTCAATGATCTGGACGAACTTATTGGGGAGTTTTTGTGCCGGCGCAGAGCGACTCAAGGAGCAGACTGTCAGCACCAAAATCTGAGATCAGCGCTTGACTTTAGCTCTGCGGAGCAATTGTGGAACTGCTTTACATTGACGACTGCTGGCCTCATTAAAACTTCATAGATCTGTGAGCACTGTTGAGGTGACAAAGAAGAGGATATCGTCTTACACACACACACACACAAACTCCCGTCTCAGCCACATGCATCCATTCGTTCTTTTTTTGTCCGACACCAATAAACACTCACACTCTCCCGCACTGCAAAAGGCTCAGTGCCCATTAACACAAGCACACACACACACACACACATGCACACACACAAACTCAACCATCAAGGCACTTGTGTTAAATAATTAACAGCGTGAGATTAGTCCGTCAGCCTTGGGGCATGGAGGTCCATCGATTCCCCAGAATGCATTTTTAATGAGCCGCCAGCCGGCATTCATTTCAGCGGGCCAGTGTCCGTGGAGGGCCGTCTGACACACACACACACACACACACATATAAAGAGTCCAGGCATGGCGCCAGGGGAAACAATTAACATACACATAAACATAGCAGCACCACTGCACCGAACTGTGGAAATCACCTTGACAACATCAGCAACCTAACACCTCCAGAAGTCTTTAAATTGTTCAACTTTAATCCTAAAAGAGCAAATTGCGTTAGCTTGCCGTCGTGCGACAACGAGCCCCGACAGTGATTTTAGGAGCATCGTGGCAGCGTGGCGGCGCACACTGGTTTAAAGGCTCGACTCTGCCAAACCGGACGCCGATTACACGATGATTGATCTCTCTAATTTGTCTTTGTAGACCCGTTTTCAACCTGACACCCAAATCAATCAACAGCCGAGGGTTGGAGGCTCGAACATGGGCCGCACATGTCAGACGTCAGACCCATTCACATGAAGCTTCCTTTGTCTTTGTGTCATTTTCATTTCTTCAAATAAACGCGGAACCGAAAACGAAAGAGCAGACCGACATGTATGTTTCTCCATATCTTTTTTTTCTTCTTCTATGTACAAGTTTCACAACAGCAAAAGTGTCCATAACGCCTGATGAATCAAACACACGTGACTCAACAAATGGCAAGGATGTTTTTTTTAATTCCAGCTGGTGTTTAAAAAGAGATTTTCCCCCAGCAGCTGTTTGGACGGTCGAGGATGAAGCCTTCGGGGCGCATTTGATCTGAAAACTGAACATCTCTTTGCTCAAACCACGTGACCTCCGCCAGAGAAATATGTACGTGTGCGCGTGTTGGAGTGTATCTTTCACTTGTCCTACCTTTCCGGTCTCTCTTTCAAAGTCGACGTACTCCCTCGTAGGAACCTGCCTCTGATCTCCATGGAGGTTGGCCGGGAAAAACTGGAGAGAGAGGTTGGTACCTGTCGCTACGAAGGCCTGCAGAGAAGGAGAGAAAAGCGTGAAGTCAGCCGTCTCGGCACAAACGAAACAAAGCCAATCCCGTATTAGAGGCTTCACCATGAAAAAGGCAGTAAATTATACCAGGAATAGCGTGAGGAGACATCTTTATCAAGTCTTCTGTGTCTTTGGCACCTTCTAATACATTATCTAAGTGACCCCAACTGGTGTATCTCAGCCTGGGCCTTGAAGTTGTACATTTAGGACACAACGCCTGCATTGCAAAAAGAAAGGTTGGAGTTTTAAAGAGCCTAATAACCTTCGGCAAGTACTGGGGAGGTTTGTGGATAAGAGTCCAAGTATTAGGCCTTGGTTCTCTGCAGGAAAACAGCAGATTGTTCTTGGGATTTTGTTCATGAGCGACAGTAAAATGAGAAGGACAGTCAGATTATTGTGGTATCACCAATAACGCGGACAAGGTAGGTTCTAGCCACATTGCAACCCTCGCCTATGCTCATTGGTAGCGGCTGAAAGATTGAGATCGCAAATACAAGTGGCTGAGATTTTGTTCTTGTTCCCGAGGTCTGCAAGAACAAGAAAAAAGTTCAGAGAAACTCAAGCGCCAAACTTCATGGAAGTCCTCATAGGGCCCTCCCACTGCAGAATATGTCACATGTGCTAAGCTTCGTGGGAGACGGACGTCGAGAGCCACCTTTCTTATTATTTTCGGATACGTCGGCCGCTTGTTTTGACGACCGTATCCATCGGATCACGCCGTTCACTCAGCATGCACCCACACACGGTATGCCGATCTCCTCCCAGAAGAGATTAAGAGGTCTCACTACGAATACAAGCATCTGGGAACTTGCAGAGTGGCTGCTAGCATTTCCGCTATCCCGCATTAACTCTTAACGCCCACTTCCTAATTTCTGACCAATCACCAGAATAGTTGCCGGACATGAGAAAAGGAGGCTACTTCCTAGCAAATGAATAGGAGCCAGTCGGGGTGATTTGTACATCTGGTACAGATTCTGCAGTTTACCGGGCAAACGCAGGTAGGAGAAGACCCAAGCGTAGACCCAGAATTTGCTGGAGGGATTGTATATTTTATCTGGCGTGGGACGCCTGGGGATGCTCCAGAAGAAACAGGAACACGTTCGTAGGGAAAGGGAGGGATAAAACGTCTTTATTAGCCTGCTGCGATCCAAGCTCGGATAAGAAACTGGATGGATTGAAAATCTAACGGAAGATTATTCTAGAGTTGAATTATGGCAAAGCATCAAACGCCGGGACTTCTCAACTACTGCTGATTCAGACATACTGCACGTTCAAACACATTTTTAAATCCAGATTTTTAGGATGTGCATTCGTCGAGATGTTCAGAGTCCTTGTGAATCTTAAATGTCTCATTCAGGTCAAAGGAAGGGTTCCTTCTCTCCTTTCTTTAACCCTCCCGTCCTTTGCCGGCCCGTTTCTTCGTGGTCTAACCGCTCTCTCCTCTCAGAACAAAAGCACAAAGTGAACTGCTGGCTTGCTCTCCTCACATACATATAATCACATCAAACTGTAGCTTTCCTTGGTTTTTGATTCCTGTAAAATGGTTTCTTTGCTCTAATGGGATACACTCCTCTGCAGAGAGAGAGAGACACACACACACACATTGCACGCGTGCAATCGTAGACGAACACAAATAAAACGAAAATCAATAGAATGCATTTCTCTGCTGCAGTCAGAAGGCAATGAATTACGCAGAGGCAGAAAATCTGGTTAGAAAATGTTTTTAAGCGTGTATCTGCATGCGTGCGTGTCTATTGTCTTTGTGTGTGTCGTGTTGTGTTTGCCGAGACAGATCAATACTAAGGGCATTAGGGATGCGACTGAAGCTGGAAGCATATGAATTATGCACCCTGTCAAATCTGTACCTCGACGGAGAGCGAGAGAGAGAGAGAGAGAGAGGAACGAGGAAGAAAAACTGAATGAAAGAGAAGAACTCCGGGTGGAAGAGAGAGGAACGAAGGGAGGAGAGAGCTCAAAGAAAGCCCGAGTCATCATTTCTGCCGTATTTGAAGTATTGGATTACAACCATCTGATACTAATTTGCTGCCTACTACTGCCGGAGAGAATAAGAGGGAAGGAGAGGGTGGAAAGAGATGGAGGGAAACCGAGAGACAAGCGAGCAGAAAAAAAAAGAGAGAGAGAGAGAGAGGGGAGTCAGACAGAAATGGAGGAAATGAGAAAGAGGAAGAGGAGGAGGACGAAAAAAAGACGGCGTGGTGAATGTATAGAAAGTCAGGCAAAGAGAAGGAGAGGAGGAAACGGAAGGGACGGAGACGTATTGAGACAAAGAAGAAGTGAGCAAAGTAAATGAAATCAAAGGAGGTGGACAAGCGGAGAGAAAGAGAGAGAGACAGCGCAGCATGAAAATCAATAGCAGTTTAGAAAGCGACTCATCTCTAATGAGCTGAGCCGAAGATAATTTACTTTGAATTATTGTCCCATTTATCAGATCAATCCTGAACATTTTAGATTTCCAGCCGCACATCTATTCACGCATGTGTGTGTGTGTGATGGCAAAAAACAACGCAGACGATGGGAGATGACACAAGATAAACAATTTTTAAGATTGTTGAATAATGCCACGACAGTGTGAGGAGGAGTGTCGAGCATCTGTTTTTACTTTTTGCAAATATATGTCTCTTTAAACTGGAGACTGTGAAGACAAAACCACTTTGAGGCCTTTTATTTTTTTATTTTTTTACAGAAACAGCTTTTTTTTCTGTGAACAGCAACTAAACACATCTGGTAAAACAAACAGCACATTTAAAAAAAAAAAAAAATTCCAGTATTACTGTGGAAGTTTGTTTATTGTACATTTTATTGGATTATGGTCTGAAATCACGCCGAGGGAAAAATTCGTTTTCACGGGACGTAATATTCAAAGAGCCCGTTCAGACGCGAAGAGATCGCTTCCAATCTGCGCCTGATTTGTTTTTCTTCCGTCACAAAGATTCATTTTTAAAGTGAGTTTAAAAATCAAGCCAATTAAAGGCGGCCTCTTCTCCGCTGAGAAGCCCGGCCTGTGCTCTGTGCTGCTTTTAAAGCCAGTACGGGACCACGATGGGCTCCCGATTTAGCTGCAACATGACTACGAACACATCTTAAGCTCAGACTTTCTCCTTTCAGCGTGTGAACGTGAAAACAGCCGCCTCGGCCAAATGCTCTTTTATTCAAATTAATCATTTCATAAAAGCAGAATATAAAACTTTGAATGTGAATACTAATAAGTCAGCCACATTTTACAGTCGTATTTCTCGCAATTTGTCTCATCCACAACACCGAGTGACCCCCGACAGCACATCTGAGCGTCCAGTAGTTGTTTCGCGCTGACCATGAAAATAGCAGGAGGTCTTTAGCGGCGTCTGGGCGATAGATAAATCAGCAGCATGATGTCACAGCTGCCGTCGAACCCTTAAAACCGTGGCCATCAATTCTCACAGCAGAAGAAGCTTATAAATACAGTGAGGACAGACAGACAGACAGACGCATCACGTCCCACTAAAAGATGGTAAAACTAGATGCAGCAGAGCCCCCCCCCCCGTCCTCGTCCCCGTCCTGTCCCCTGTCCTCCTCTTCGTGAACTCAAACCCCCGTCCCGGGATGATGACAGCGTGTTTGTGAAAAATACCTCGAGGATGACTAAGACAGCAGCAGTTGCTCTGTGTTTGTCTGTGCCGGTGCCAGCGGCCCTGGAGGCTGTTCGCCTGACCTCACCTTTCGCTGGAGATATGATTTAGGAAAATTTAAAACAGCCTTCACGCTATATGCTAATTACATAATGAGAATATCAACGCGTCCCGGCTCGCTCTAATGCTGCAGAGTGCTCATCACGAGCGCTGCACTCTGTGTTTTTGAAAGAAAACAAACACGAGGTCTCGCAGGTTCAGCGGCGGGGAAACATTTGTCTCTGTGCAGAGGTGAAGACGGCAGCAGAGCCTGCACATATGTTGCGGGCTTCATAAAAGAAACATTTCTGCTTTTAATTTTGGACTACTGTAATCAAGTTTCAGTCTGAGATGTGCGCTTTATACGTCACTACATCTCAGTGGGAAATATAGCAATCGCTGCTTATTTTCAAAAATAAAATGAAAACGTGCAGCCAGCAGGGAAATTATTAAAATACTGTTTCCAGTCTTGCTTTACTCAGTCAGTACTTTTAAATGTAGGACTTTTACCTTTGCCCTCACACTGCACCTGATGTTCCCTCAGACAAAAAGTGTTTAGTAAAACCAGCCTCAGGTTTCAAGGAATCAAAAGCCGGACGTTTGATCGGACGCGCGTGGAGCCAGAGGCGAGTGTGTGAGGCAGATCCAGCACAGTGACGCCCGGCCAGCTCTGACGCCGTCGCCACAAACTATCTGCCGCAGCGACAACAACAACAACAACAACAACAACAAGAAACGACGGCCTGCTCCGCCGAGCATGCGAGAATAAAGAGAAACTCGTTTTACTGTATGAAGCCAGTCCGATAGAACGTACATCAAAATTATCAAGAGTCGAATTAAGTTATGACTAAAAAAAAGCTCGAGTAAAAGCAGAATTCATCTTATTTTTATTCAGATTTTTAATTTGAATGATATTTTCTCATCATTTAAAAGCAAACTATATTTTTTTTTAATCATTTAAACCCTTGTTTGTTTTATCCAAAAGTCACTGATCAGGCAAGACAAAGAAAAGCAAAGAGAACAAAGAGCTTATTAGTGTCTGAGGCTGTTTGTCATCGTCAGGTCACTGTATAAACCAAAACGAAACACGTAATGTTTGCTTCGAGAGACCAATTCCAGGGCCCCCAAATTACAGCCCTGACAGTGTTTCGTTGTTGCGCGCGAAGGGCCCGGGTGATAACATGTGTTAATGTGTGATGACTGCAGCTGCACAATATGGAGGGAAGAAGTCAGCGAGCGAAGTTAAGCCTGGTGGGTTTGCATGTCTGATAACACGTCTACTTCCTGGTGCAGGGACACATCAATACACCGACACATAGACGCACACGGCCCCCATGCATGTCTGTATATATTTATATATTTAAATAAAAGCAGCACAGGCTGATTAGTTTATTGATAAAAAAGAGGTAAATTGTCTCCACACATGTCTTTGTGTGATATGTTCAGTAATCAGGACCACATCCCTATTAGGTGTTTTCTAAAATTTAGCTTTGTACTCACTACTTCTGACCGTCCGTCCCTGCAGGCGTTCTGGAAACGAGCTTGTCTCTCCTCATGGGGCCGGTCTCTGAAGCCGGTATATTTAATCTGCAAGAAAAACAAGAATTTAAGCGATGAACAACACATATTTACCTGCTGTACAGTGAGAGTAAGTGGAGGATGTGTTTGATTTGATGTAGAAAAACACTGGGAATGAGCTTTGACAGTGAATGGGGATGCTCGTAGCCAGCACTAGGCTGCAGTTTGAAGATAAGACCTGGGAATTTTGATTTAAGGCAAACTACATCATTCTTTGTTTGTGGTTTTCAGGAAAAAAAAGTTTAAAAAACACATGAAAACGTGATTAATAGCATTTAAATAAATATAAAATGCGTAAAAGAGAAGAGTCTAAGAGAAAAAGTGGAACGTTTTCCTCAATTTCATGAAGGCAAGAGTAAAATAACTTCTCTCTGAAGCTCAGTCTTTTCTTTATCTCATTCAGCTACTAAAGTCAATCAAGCAAATTTGAAGCTTTAAGCAAATACACCGCCAGAGCATGCTCTCCTCCTCTAACGAGCCTCCTTCAGTCTTTATTTCCGCCGTCTAACAGAATGGATCCAGTGAGTAGAAACGCAGACTCACCTCACACTCCCTGCTCAACTTGCGGAAAAACTCCTCATTCTCAAACTTGCTCCTCTGGTCCGGGACTACCCGCGGCATCTTCAGCAACACTTTCCGGCCGCTTGCCTTTCACTTTTTAAGCCTGTTTTTTTTTTTTTACCTTTTCTTTTTTTAAATATCCCGCAGAGCAAAAGTTAAACTGTGAGCGCTGCCGTCCGCCTCTCACTCAGCTTCTCTTTCACTCACTTCTCTTCCGTGTCTGTGTGTGTGTGTTTTTTTTCTCCCCTTCTTCTCTGTGTGGAGCAATGTGCTCTCTCCTTGCTGGCCTCTGTGATTGTGACTGCTGCTGCTGCTCATACAATGATGATCTGCCTCTGGCTGCGGCTCCTGCGCGCTCCGGGTCGCCTCTGGCTCCAGATGGCTCTTATTAAGTGACCCACTCCGATAGATAAAGCTCAATTTGACGGTGCGGCTCTCCCTCCCTCCCTTCCGCCCTCCTCCCTCTCTTTCTTTCTTGCTGTGTCCTGGTGTCTCTCTACCTCCCTCTCTCTCTCTCTCTCTCTCTTTCTCTCCCTCGACGAGCGTCTGATCTCAAGCAAGTGGCAACAAATGAGCGCTCTCTGTCTGTGTCTCAAGTCTACCTGCAACTTTCAAGTGCTCCTCCTCCGCGGGGCCTGTCGATTATTCGTGCGTAAAAGTGAACCGAGGCGCGAATAAACGCGTAAAGCACAAAGGGGCGATGACAGAAACGAGCTTCGGCTGATAGTTTTTGGTGGTTTTAATTACTGCCGGGAGTCACGTGACACAAAGTTATATCATGGCCTCTGGCATGTGGCCTAATTTATAATTTCCATCCACATATCAGCGCGGATTAGAAAAAATAATAATAATACGTCTATTAAACGCATTATAAGCGTAGCTGAAAGTCAAAACTGAGAGAGCAGCCCATAATTAACAGTTAATGACATGCATCAGCAGACTGGAAAAGAGCACAGTCCGTTTTCTTTGTGACACTTGGCCAAGTTTTTATCGCAGCTGTCAAAAGTCAGAATTACGACGGTTTTCAAAGTACTTGAATGCATCCAACAGTCTACTTCCTGGCTCCGCCGAGTCGCTCTTGTGACTGTACACCCAAAATACCGCCCCCCCACCCACCCCCACGCACACACACTCACACCTCCACCCCGCCCCATTCACAATAATAATACTACTACACACGCTACTCGGATCCGTCGCTGCGCATGCGCGTGTTCTCGACCGCAGTAACTTTATAGGATCCTTATGTGAGAAGTGAAAGAGGGAGGGGAGGGGAGGGGAGGGGAGGGGGGGCACTAAGAGGGGGCAGACAGTTTGTGTTTAAAAGAGAACTTACACAAACTTACAATGATCCTGAAATCCTGCAGAGGGGAGACATCAAAACATGCAGAGCACTGAAGCCGTGCAGCTTCAACAGATCACAAGAGACAACTGTCTGTTTCTGAAGGTGAGGGAAAATTTATATGATATTTTAAAAGAATGTGCAATTTACAGCCTTCGTCATGTTGATATTAACTTGTGGAAAGGTTCATTTATACTCAGCAGTAGTAGCAGTGCACTAGTACGGAGCTTGCAGCCTTTGGGCCCAGACACTTTTTTTTTTAAAGGAACTAAAAGGTTTCCTCGGACCATTTCCTGTTCGCGTTTTCACTGCCCTCCGGAGATCATCAGATGTTATTTCACTGGTGAAAGAAAAAATATTGCTTTAATATAATTACGCTGGCACCCAACTGGACGCCAACCAGTCCAATAGTCCATTCCAGTCCAGAGAACAACAGCAGACAGTGACTCTGCAGACAGTAAGATTCAAGCTGTGCTGCTGTTGATTTGCAAATCATTCAGCACAGGGATAGAGACGAGCTGTAGTCCCGCAGCAGGTCCAAACTGCTCCAAATGATAGCTATAAGGTAAGTTCCTCCAAAGGTTCCTAGTTCCTGGGGAAGAGCCACGTGGAGGGAAAGGAAAGAAGATCACAACTTGCACGTTGCATGTAGCAAATGGTCGATTAGTCCCTCATCTCTAGTTTGAACTCCATACATGCTCTGCTGTGGTTTCCACCAACACCTGAGGAAAATATCTGTACATCTTTGGAGGAAGTTCCTGGAGAGAACCCACACAGACACGGGGAGAACATGCAAACTCCACACAGAAAGGCCCCAGTCAAAAGCCCCTGAGTTCAAACCCAGAACCTTCTTGCTGCGAGGCATCAGTGCTAACCACCACACCGCCGTGCCGCGCCAATATCTGATTTAATCGGCTGCTAAATGTTCCAACTCATCACTTATCTGTGCCAGTGGTTTTTTTTATTTGATGCTGTGTTCACACAAGCAGCGAGAGAGTCTGACGAGCTAGAGTACATTTTCAATGAACAAGCCGGCGCCCGACACTTGCCGCCACGTGTCGGGCGAGATGTGTAACTAGAAAGTTGAGCTGGCTTCCACTTTTTTTTTTGTCGCCTCTTTCACGCAGTGACGTGTCAAACAGCAAAGTTTTTCTTCAGTGCTTTCGCTTTTAATAGAGTCATTACAATACACCTTTTTTCAGAGCAGACATCAAGATATAATATCGATGAGACGACACTTAGCTGAGCATGCTGGATCACTGTCAGGGTTTAGATCTGACAAATGATGAGCTATCGTTAATAAAAACACGTTTCGCTTTTGCTTTTCCAGCCGTGACGAGTCAAAATGTCACAAACACCCGAGGCTAGAGCGCTTTAAGGTGACAACGGGACGAACAAATTTAAACACACACTCACAGCTCGGACTGTGATTTATATATTTACAGCACGGCAGCTGAGCTGTACTGGCACTTGCAACACAATGAGGAATGAATGTTTGATTATGTAATGAACAGGCAGATAAAAACAAGCCCTTGACATGCAGCACACACACACAGAGTAGATCTGACTATTAGACTCACGCTGAAGTCTTGTAATCACACACAGAGATCTTAATTAAACTAGGAACAAGAACCGGCAGGTAAAAATAGTCTGTTTGTGTGTGTATACATTCTCATGCAGCGTGTCTCTGTCGTGACATGCTGCGTTGTTTGTTTTGTCGGCGTTTGGTTGTCTGAGTGTGTGGAGGGATGAAAGAGATATATGTTTGGGTGAAGAAGAGCTGAAACACATCTAATTTAAACATACACCACCTGGCCAAAAAAACTAAGACTGGATTTAACTAATCAAGTAGGTAGGAGCCTCCTGTTGGATAATTACTACATGGGTGATTATCCTTTAAGCTGGTGACAAGTTATTTAACCCCAACTGATGCAATGAGTAGCTTCTCATTTCTTCAACAACCATGTCTAAAGACACATCCTGTGGCCGTCTGTTTGAGAAGGGTCAAATCATTGGCATGCATCAAGCAGAGAAAACATCTAAGGAGATTGAAGAAACTACTAAAACTGGGTTAAGAACTGTTCAAGGCATTATTAGAAACTGGAAGGAGAGTGGAGAAGCATCGTCTTTGAGGAAGAAATACTGATTGATAGTGATTGGCGAACACTTAAACGTTAAACGTGAAATCAAATCGAACTCAGGGCTATGTTTAAAAGTGAAAGTAAGAACATTTCCACATGTACAATGTGAAGGGAACTCAAGGGATTGGGACTGAACAGCTGTGTAGCCTTAAGAAAACCACTAATCAGTGAGGCTAACTGGAAATAAAGGCTTCAGTTTGCTAGGGAGCATAAAGATTGGACTCTGGAGCAATGGAAGAAGGTCATGTGGTCTGATGAGTCCAGATTTCCCCTGTTCCAGAGTGATGGGGGCATCAGGGTAAGAAGAGAGGCAGATGAAGTGATGCAGCCATCATGCCTAGTGTCTACTGTACAAGCCTGTGCTATGGGGCAGTGCTATGATCTGGGTGCTCAGTGCTCAGGTCTAGGTTCATTAGCTGACTACCTGAATATACTGAATGAGCAGCTTATTCCATCAATGGATCATATTCAAAGATGACAATGTCAGGATTCATGGGGCTCAGATTGTCAAAGAGTGGTTCAGGGAGCATGAGATGGATTGTTCCACCACAGAGTCCAGACCTTAACCCCATTAATCTTTGGGATGTGCTGGAGAAGCTTTGAGCAGTGGTCAGACTCTCCATCATCAATACAAGATCTTGGTGGAAAATGAATGCAACACTGGATGGAGATAAACCTGGTGACTTTGTAGAAGTCAGTGTTCTATATTTAGGTAAACGTTCGGTGTAAAACTACCATGTTTTGTCCTACATACGTAGCATCTGTTCAGGATGAGTGGCTAAATGTTTTAATCATTACTTTTCAGCCTAACAAGAAACGATGCCTCGGGCTGCAGCATATGGTTATGAAAAGAAACCCTCCTTTTATGACACCCGTGTCATTGATTTCTACCAAACGCTCTCCCATTCAGCATTCAGACACGCACACACACACAGAGCTCACCATTTTACTGCTTCGTGTGTGTGTGTGTGTGTGTGAGAGAGAGAGAGAGCTGCAGGCCAAAGAGTGCGCGAGTGATTAACGGCAGCGGCTGGTGGTGACGCAGTAAAAGGGTTCATTAATTAATCAGAAAATCTGCGGTTGCCATGGCGAACAGTTCTGACACGCAGTCGGGTCTCATCTTCGCACAGCACACTGGACACGACTCACTCTGGGTCACGTCATGCAAGTTTTAAAGTTTCAGCTTCTTGCCAGTTTAATGCGGAGCGATGCACGTGAGGTTACGGTCTGATTATTTACTGTTGGTTTAGTTTAGTTTAGTTTAGTTTAGTTTAAAGTCAAGTCTAGGATAGTTTACCCTCAGTACTTTGACAAAAGTGTCGTAGCTTACTCAGGTTTAATTAAGGTTCACATCCGTCTAGTTTAAGAGTAGAATTTAAAGTCAATAAACAACACGTGATTTAAAATAGCTCAGGGGTAAAAGCTGTTTTTAAGTCTGTTGGTACCTGTCCAGGGTGTACCCCGCCTCTCGCCTCATGACAGCTGGGATAGACATCCTCACCCCCTGCGACCCTTCACAGGACAGATGATAAATGAATGAATGAATGAAAGTCTACTGGTCCTGCTCCTGTATCTCCTCCCAGACAGCAGGAGGACAGTTTGTGTCCAGGGTAGTGCGCTGTCCTTCCTCTAGAGAAGGCAAAGTTTGATGAATATCATGATTTATACCACAAAAGACCTTTGTTTAACATTTAGTTGTTGTGTTTCTCCCTCCCTACAGGATGTGGGGTTAAAGGTGCAGCAGCGTCCACACGTAGCTCGTTCTCATTGTCCATTGTTAAGCGGCTTCACGTCGCCGTCCTCCGCAAACCCAAACACCAGCTTCTGCGTGCTAACGTGACTTCTTCAGCTTCACTGATCGATCTCGTGGCAGCTTGGATGTCGATAAAAATATTCTCTCCGTTTCTAAAGATGGACTGTTTTTCTGAAACCAGAGCTCCTCTCCTCTCTGCCCGGCCTTTCTTTCTCTGTCTAACAGCTGATCTCATGTCTTAAAATAATTCGAAACGTTTTCGCTAAGCGTGCTCGGGCCTCGTGTTCTCTTAAAGTTTAGTCTGAGTGAGATGGTCCAGTCCAAATAAGTGATTGATCAGTGAACAGGAAGGCGAGCAGATCTTTAGGCTGGTGGGTTTGGAACCAACGCTGGAGAGTGGGAGGTCGAGTTGACCCTTATCTTTAGTCTTATACTATCATATCTCGATGTGTGAGGTTTTAAGACGCTGGGGAACGCTGTGGTTTTTAATATTAGTGTTTTTAAACCAATATTCTTGTCATTTTACTAACGACGTTGATCTCAGTTGACATGGATTCTAATATTACACTAATAATCTGAATGAAAATGCAAAAACGCCTCATCTAACCAACTCAATGAGAACAGTTTATCTTCTGCAGTTCAGTGAGATTAAAGTTAAGGGAAATATTCGACGCTCCACATCGGGCTGAGCTGTAATGTACTAATGTTAGACTGTCTAATCAGAATGATTTCAGTCAGTTTGAAACGTTCTGTACTTCTGTTCTTCATTTTGGTCTAAATATCTGCACAGATGTTTAAAGTGTGATAAATGTTTGAGCGTTCATGTTCATGTTCATGTTCATGTTCAGTCTCAGGAATATTAATTAATAACTTGACAACATAGAGCATATTAATAATTTGACATGGTAAATGGTGCTGATGAATCTAAATTCTGACATTTAAAACATCAATTTCACTTGTTTGTCCACAAAACTGAAAACTACATTTAGATTTTAAACGGATTGATCAGTTCCACCATCTACCAAATAAAAAAGGGAAACTTTTTCCTGCATCTCAAACTCTTGCATGAACATGAACATGGATGGAGGAGGAGGAGGGATGGTGAGAGAAGCAGCTTTAGGGTCAGAGGGTCACCAGTTTGCGTCCCCTTGCACCTCCATGAGCCTTGAGCCAGCACCTAACCCCCAAATTACCTGAGTGGCAGCCCACTGCTGTGTGACTCAAGGCATAGCCTCACAGCAGCAAAGAAGGTTCTGAGTTCTAATCCATCACGGTCGACTGGGGCCTTTCTGTGTGGAGTTTGCATGTTCTCCCTGTGTCTGGTTCTCTCCAGGTTCTCCAGCTTCCTCCCACTGTTGGCCGTAAATTGGCCGTAGGTGTGTCATCTGTCAAATAGTTTAAAATGTCACGTCCACATGAGTTTACATCTCTTCATACGTTTGGCAACAGAACACGTAACCGTATCTCAATGCCGTCAAACTTAAGTCACCAATTACAGTCAGACCATGATTTTCCTTTCTAACAAAGAGGAAGTGTAAATACTGCAGGGTCAATAACCAAAGATGAAATTTAATCTTTTAGATGCTTTGGTTTTTGTCTGGACCAAAAGCACCCCCTGAGACATGAAGTCAAGCTGTAAAAAGAAGAAGAAGTCGTCCTATTTCCCCCCGATTTTGTCTCGGTTTGTCCTCGTTGTTATTCAAGAACATTTACAGAAACACTCGGGCTTTGTTTGCCGCTTGCCGCTGCCCTAATAAATATTTCAAATGCATCAATACCAGGGAAAAGCTGATGATGCTGCAGTGACACGCGGCTGACTCGAGATAATGCGCGCGCGTCGAGAAACGCTTCACCACACTGATGTGGGTAAAAAACAGAGAACGGAGCAAGAAGAGGAACAAAGTGACGCCTTGTCTGCTCTTCTGCGTTCCACTGCTCGCCTCCTTTATGAAGATGTTCAAACGCAACCCGAGCGCAGAAATGAGGTGTTTGCAAGTTTGCTCGACTGTCTGCAAGAGTTTCAAAGAAACCAAGACTGGAAACAGACATCGGGGTGTAACGCTAAAGCGCTAAAGAAGCAAATGCATCATGTATGAGGGATAAACTAGGTTTTATTCTTGCTTCTTTTTGGCACAACTTGAGAGATACAAAAACTTGAGATATATAAAAAATAAATCTGCTTTCTTATGCAGTTGATGAACCACAAACAGAAAAACTGAACAGTTTGACTGTCTGTTAAGGTCAAGGAGTCGTTGAGGGTCAGTAAAAGTTCGGGTGAACCCACAGAGAGCAGCTACGAACGGTCAGTGACTCTCCTCAGGATTAAATGACCATTAGCAGCAGACAGATTACCAGGCGGCTCCATAAAGAGAGCCGCACGTGGGTCATTGTGACCCGACTCTGGCAGTCTGGTTACATCAGCGACTAAGAATCAACCTCCTTCCTTTACCCAGACATCCCTGCATCGCTAACCGCGGCCCTCGACACGCAAACACACACACAAACAAAGACCGACAGACAGACAGACAGCAGTACAGTATAGAGCAGCGGAGACGCCTGCATGTGTGTGTGTGTGTGTTTATTCTCAGTCAGACGGTGGGATCCCGTGGCTGAAAGACAAATTTGGAACGGCGCATGGTCCAGTATTTAAGTATATCGCTTACAGTGTTACAGTCAGCCAGTCTGTCCGTCTGTCCGTCTGCCTGCCTGCCTGCCTGCCTGTCTGTCTGTCTGTTTGTTTGTTTGTCTGTCTGGCTGCTCGAAGAGACCAAGGGGAAGGGCGTGTGTGTGATCACACAAATATGGTTAGGATGTGAAGAGTGGCGGCAATTATAGCAAATAATTTGTCTAATTGTTAATGCTGTTCGTCCTCGTAGTATGAATGAATGAATGACATTTCTATTATTTTATAAATCTTTTATAGTGCTTTTTTATCTGTGTATTCATATCACACAATTTAATTATTTTGATATAATTTATATTTATTAGATTTTTAGATTTGTCCTGTTTTGCACACGTATTCTTTACCTGTACCTTGTCCTGTTTATTCTGCTTTTTTAAAGTTTATATATCTTTATCATTTTGTCTTTAGTGAGCATCTGTCTGGCCTGAAACAACATGATAATATACACAATATCACACCTTTAGGTCTTTCCTTGGTTGGTTTATATATGTATATATGTAGAGGTATGTGATTGGTCGGCCTGATGCCACCTTGCAGGTACAAGATTTCCATTTAAAATTACACTTTTTAACCTTATAAATTATGTAAGCTGTCTTGTGCATGCGTGTTTCTTGATGCCCTGGCCCTGACGAATGCCACAAGCCAAAAAAAAAGTGCCGGTCTAATAAAGTTGTTCCATTTACTACAAGCGCTCCTGGAGTCTTGACCTTTCTATAATTTGCCCTCGTCGTGATACCCGGCTGTTATACGCTGTGTTCCGCTAATTTTGAATTTAACAAACATATATAGAAAATATAAATAATGCAAAATATCACTGGCTTGGTTTCTTTGCAGAAAAGCAGATTTTAAACCTGAAAACCAGTCCAGGTTGAAAACGTCTGATTTTGGCGCCCCCTAGTGGAAATACTGACATTACATCCCCTCTAAGTTTTCAGCACTATTTCCTTAATCTTTTATTATTATTATTATTATTATTATTATTATTATTATTATTATTATTATTATTATTTTGTTTTAAAAAAAAGAAAAAAAATACTCATTTGACTTAAAATCCCAGCTCACTAGTTTCCAGCTAAAAACACAAATCTTTAAAAATGGGTCATGAACATCCAGTTCATTTATCTCTACTTTGAAAAACATTTACTTCCTTTGCACAGGCGGACACGTTATAGCCTTCAGCAAACACAACTCACAGAGTCAGGAGTAAACTGAATTATTTTTGGGGCGGGAGGGGGGCTATTGTCAGTGGTGGATTAACACTCATTGTTTATGCTAATGCATGTTTCCAGAGGCGGATATTTAATGTGGCAGTTGTTGTAGTAACCCTGCAGTGTTTGTTCATTCAAGAGATTTAAGACGTGCATTCGCTCTCCAGCAGCTATAACTGCAGGGGCACAAACAAACGGCTGCTTTTAGCACATTAACAAAAGATTTGGGTGCATTAAACTGGATTAGCCCTTTAACAAAGAGTTTGTAGCAGCAGTGAAAGCTCTGTAATATTTCCACTTAAAACATGTCTTTGTATTAACTGAGATCATAAGTGGGAGGAGATGATTTGATTCGTGTGCTGATCTTCCTGTTGACCAGCAGAGGGCGACACAGCAGCCCTGTTCCCACCCAAGGAGCCTCAGGTTTACCCACTGCCACCATCCTCTGTTACTGAGGGGCTGCTGCTGCTGCTGCTGCTGAGAAGCCAAGGGCAGTTGCCGTGGCAACCAGACACCGTTAGACCGTGAAAATAAACAGTGTCAGCATTTTCTCTCCTTTTCCACGACTCTCCTCCTCTATGGCTGCTGTCAGCTAGTGGGGTCAGGATGAACCCGGCGAGACGCTGTGACCGTGTGGACGTCCCGCCTCACAAAAAGTGCACTGTAACCGTACTGTACTCAGTTTTTTTTTTTTTGTAAACAAACCAGCCTGCAAGTCTGACAGCTGTGAACTGGCTTGTATCCTAGCAACAGACAGAGCAGGGATATAGGACTATAAATAATCTCTTTGGTTGCTTCTTTCTTTTTTTTTTTTTAAATTTGCAGCAGCAGAGAAAGTGAGAAACACAATGTAGTGATGTAAAAGGTGGAAGGAATCAGCCTTAGCTGTTACTGCATCCTCCTCTCATCAACTCATCAACATGTACTCCGTCCTGCATGCAGCAGCCTGATCCCTGGGCGTGGTGGTGCAGTGGCCTCGGCTCACCACAAGGTGGATCACCTGTTCCACTTCAGACAGAGAGTTAAAAAGAAAGAGAGAGGAAGGGCAAACATGCAAAGAGGCTGGCTTGATTTAATGCCTGGGGCAGTACTTTTATTTATTTATATATATATATATATATATATATGTGCTCAGGATAGGAATGCATGAACGAGAGATGGGGGGGGGGGCGAGTTCAGAGGAGGATCCTTTAACATCACTCTATAAATTGTTGCTCGTCTGTAAAATTTTGCTCGTATAAAAACACATAAAACATGCGTAGTCGTGTAAGATATGCATGTGTGGCTCAGATTCGTCTAGGTCATGGTATGTAGGGCTGAATTCAATCCAGTTACATTTTATTTATATATTAATGTCGATAGCAATACAAAAAAAAAGACATTTAAAAAAATAAAATAAAATGAGCAGCATGATGACAAAAAAACCTTTTAACTGGAAGAAACCTTGAGCATATCTGCTTGAGGCCTGCTGAGTAGAGGCAGGAGGAACAAGATAATCATGCATGCAGAATCTAACCATGACACGAGTACAAGAATCGGCCGGTTGATGCAACATCTGAGTTTAAAATGAGTATGAACAAGAGCATGGAGGCATAAAACTGGGACTGACAGAAGTAGTTCTGTTACAGGTGAGTCAGTCGGTTTAATGATTTAATTTAAGAGGCAGCACCGGCATTGACTGATGAAGTTTCATCCCCCCTTGGAAGAAACTCCTCTAACTGCAGCAGAGCGTCTGGTTGTTAAAAGAGTCACAAGACGGCACCACCCACACATGTTCCTCAATAAAAACAAAAACCAACCTCTCTTCCCACCTGCAGTTTAGATCTAAAGTCACTCGGGTTGAGTGGTGAGACATGTTCAATGAAAAAAAAAGCTCAATCTTTCACCGGAACCTTGGTATTTGAGAAAGACTGCAACCGAACTTCCTCTTCTCGCATCCTGTCAGTTTTCTGCGGGCGTCTGTCGCCTTTTTGAAACGGAAGGGTGGGCCCCGCTCACCAGCGGTGCGTTGCGTCATCCAAGGAAACATCAGTCATCATCACAAGGACCGATCAATGGTTTCCAAGATGTCACTGACACATGTGGACATGGACACACGAGGCATCTGACAGCTATTCAGGTAGTCAGCTAATGAACCTAGACCTGAGCAACTGCAGCAACCCCAGATCATAGCACTGCCCCATAGCACAGGCTTGTACAGTAGACACTAGGCATGATGGCTGCATCACTTCATCTGCCTCTCTTCTTACCCTGATGCCCCCATCACTCTGGAACAGGGGAAATCTGGACTCATCAGACCACATGACCTTCTTCCATTGCTCCAGAGTACAATCTTTATGCTCCCTAGCAAACTGAAGCCTTTATTTCCAGTTATCCTCACTGATTAGTGGTTTTCTTAAGGCTACACAGCTGTTCAGTCCCAATCCCTTGAGTTCCCTTCACATTGTACGTGTGGAAATGTTCTTACTGTCACTGTTAACCATAGCTCTGAGTTCTACTGTTGGTTTTCTTTGACGTTTCTTCCTCAAAGACGATGCTTCTCCACTCTCCTTCCAGTTTCTAATAATGCGTTGGACAGTTCTTAACCCAGTTTTAGTAGTTTCTTCAATCTCCTTAGATGTTTTCTCTGCTTGATGCATGCCAGTGACTTAACCGTTGTCTCTAGACATGGTTGTTTAAGAAATGAGAAGCTACTCATTGCATCAGTTGGGGTTAAAAACTTGTAGTATAGCTGAAAGATAATCACCCATGCAGTAATTATCCAACAGGAGGCTCCTACCTATTTGCTTGCACAAACGTAAGAGTGGAGAGTTGGTGGCGTTAAAAAGCGAAATGCAGCAAAGCACCAACAAAAAGGCCGCGATGGAAACTGGATTATGGCTAGAAACCCTGAACGCAAACAGAACCTCAGTCTGTTTGCAAGAAAACTCCATCTGCACCTTTACAGATTCAAATTGTCCACTAAAGGGACTTTCGTTGCCTGGGGGACGTCTGGTAATTTGTAATAATGAAAGGTGAGTTTGGAAAGCAGTGTGGGTGCAGATTAAGGAGGATGTCACTGGAACAGCCTGGAGACCCACGCACACAGAAAACTCTCTTCAGTCTTTTATACGTTCATCTGTAAAAAGTGGAGTTAATTTAAATACTGCCAGGTAGCCTGTTAATGTCCCCAGGATCAATACGATCGTATAACATCGTGTTTTATTGTTTTTAAGTTGAAATACAAATCTGCAAGGTAGCTTAAGTGGAGTGGAAGCATAAAGTATCACTTCAGACCGTGTGCAGCATTTGAGCCACCTTACCTGCTGATTCACCTGTGTCTTCATCACCTCACCCACGTCCTCACACCTTCAAACAGTGTCCATGTGCATTAGCTGCATTAAAGTGGCAGGTAAGGCCTGAGCAGCAGGCAGGTAGCAGGTCATATGAGCAGTCAGGTGAGGTGCAGATGCAGCTGTTTGGAGCTCGCCGGGGACACCTAGTGGTCCGGAGACACAAACGGAGACTGTGCAGGAGGAGGTTGTGTGTGTGTAACCTGGAAGCTGCCAGATGGAGGACAATGGCTGATGACACCCAGGTACACAGATGTGTTGTGATAAATCGATTTCACTTTCAGATTTTCACAGTACGATGACAGGAGGAGGACAGCGTGACAGCGGTGACAACAGAGTCAGTTTGGATTTAATGACGTCTTAGCTTTTGTTCATGTGCGTTTTTGCAAAGTGGAAAAACTCAAACAGTACGCTTCTATCTGCCATCCATGACTGGATGCACGGATGCGAACCTGGAAACATTATATTAGCTCAAGCGTCTGTTCAAGTGAGCAGGCGTCATCTTTGAGTCCAGTTCCAAGTCCTTCTTTAATACAAAGATCATGCATAACATTATGACCACCTTCCTAATATTGTGTAGGTCTCCAAAACAGTTGGGACTCATCAGAGAACGGACATGTGCCTTCTGAGTGTGTCCTGTGGTGTCTGGCAACATGATGTTGTTAGTGTGGGGCCTTTGAGTGGGAGGGGCCTCTGTGGATCATCCCATAGATGGTTTGGAGGCCAGGTCAACACCTTGAGATGTTCTTCATGTTTTCTGCTCAATATTATTCACTTCTCCTCTGAGTAGTCATAATGTTGTGGCTGAACAGAGTATGATTACTTAAAGGGGCTGCGTTGATGATCTTCTGGTTGCTTCACAAACAGAGACTCATTTCATCTCCACCTCCCGTGTTGCATTGGATGCAGAACTGTCCAAACATAACCAGCATCACACCACCTGCAGAAACTAAACCAATAACCACTTTATTTTGTTTCTTTCATAAACCAGCATTTTGATTTAGCCCCGATATGAATTTGATTTAACCTGAAAGCAAAGAAGACGACACGGCCGGCATCTGCTGTATTTGTAAAAACAGCGACTCAGAGCTTTTTTCTGGTAACTACTTTAAATCTCAACAGTTCAGATGCTTTGGGGAGTTGGGGAGCAGGGAGAAGGCTTCATTGAATTGGCAGGAGTCTCTCTAAATATCTCAAGGTGAATGATGATTGCTAATTCTGTTTGATCCCTGAGTGCAGACCTCTGAAAAATTACACTGCAAAGCCTCCCAATCACCTTCTCCTCTCTTCTTCTTGAGCTGAAAACAAGAAACTGGCTAAAAAAATTAACTTTTAATCTTTGAGGCAACAGCAAGTCACTGTCTGATGTGATGTGCTGTGATGTTTTGCTTGTGCAGCTAATATTTAAGTGGAACACATTTAGGTGAGACAAAATACTTCATGTGGACGACCTGCTTTAAAGGTAATTATAGTGTATTTTGTTTTACACATGACAGAAATACAGTTGTACCTGTTAACACCCGACGTCTGATGCTGCTCTTCCCAGCGTGGATCTAATATTCCTGGGACGGAGGAATCACAGGGTTGATCCTTTAAAATAAAACTCTGCAGCTGTGCCTTTGTAGCTGCAGTAAAGTCAGTGAAGTTTCTCTAATAAAAAGAGACACAACTAGCCTCACTTGTCAACTCAGTTCTTCCTATAAAACCTCAAGCAAACGCCGAAGCACAAGCAGAGTCTGCTCCGTTATTTAATTATGCAGCTCTTGAGCCAAAATGGGAACTCTTCTCCGTGTGACGTGACGAGACCACGTTGCTCCGGCTCCATTAATGTTTGATTGCTTCACCCGCCGTTTGGGTTTATGATCATCTGCTATTTACACAAAGTGTACGTCCAGAGCAGCTGCAAAGTAACAGGGCACAGTTATATACTGTTGGTAGATAACAGATAAAACAACGGCTGTGTGGGGAATAAAAGAAAAGCTTCACTCTGTTATCTGATAGTGATCCCACAACGCAATGCAAAATTATGATGATTAGTAACGATCCAAGGTCTGAGTGAACCGCTGGGTGTCTGTTTCTGCAAAGGGACGAGTGAATGAGTGAATACAATAATGTGTGGAGGATGTAGGTCTCCATTGCGCCTCCAAAAGAGAAAGGCTATGGGGTGGCAGTGCCTGGTCTGGTCTAGGTGGGTGCTACATGTCTAAGTAACATCTACACCAATGAATGCCAGGTCCAAAAGTTTCCCAGCAGAACACTGAGTTGTCACAAGATGGTCGATGTTGTTTTCTTCACCTGTCGGTGGTCATAATGTTATGCCAGATCAGTGTACATCTATCGAGAAGTCCCATCTTTTTTCTAACCTTGTTCATCTTGCGTGCAGATCACAGTGGAGGATTCCTTTGGCCTGTTTGGTGTAAAAGATGCAGAAATGTAAAAAGAAAAGAGGAAAATGTCTTCTAGGTTTTCATCCGGGCTGTTAGACAGAACTTGAAAGTTCAGTTGGACCTCCAGGTGTGCTAGGCTCACTTCTTTCTAAGGGTCGTGACACGTCGATGAGCTTTCGTGGCCTGTGGGTTTTGTGTGTTATCCTGCACCGCTGGCACTGGTTGGACAAATCAGATCAGGCAAAAGTCAAACAGAGCCGTCGGTTGTAGAGATCTCTGGCTGCTCAGCTTAGCTAGCCAGCTCACAGGACGGCGGCGTGATTATCATGATTTAGGAGAGGCCAGCTCCACAGGACAATCTGCAGGACGTTTTAGCTTCCTAGTAGCTCTTCTGGTTTCCCGTTTTGAACGATGAATGCAGACTACTGCCACCTGCTTGTATTAGGAGGAATTTTTTATTCACTCTGGCGCAAAACACACGCCAACTGGTCATTGGCTGCAGTCCTTGTGGTGCGTTCAAGTACAGGGCTTTGTTGCTGATACTTCTTCTCTGTTGTTCTGTTTTTTTAGTCCTTAATCACTCAGCCCCGTTGTTTTTTATTATTTTGAATTCAGTGGTCAACGCATCTGAATGACGCACTTGGATTATCAAACTTCAAGTAGAGGCACAAAAGACTTTAAAGACTTTTCCCAGTAGATTATTCAAACACCTCATAGAATTCCTCATTTAAATGTTCGAGTACAAGCACTTGGCTTAGTTTGTCACGATATCAGGATAAATAAGCTGATGCTAGCCAATTTTAGTCTTACCTACAATCTCCTTTGAAGACCTATAGATATAAGTAACACTAGCTATTAAACTCTTAACCTAAGCTCAGCTAACACCATATTCATCATCTCCTCGGATTCTTGCTTATTTCCAGAAACTGTGCCTATAGATATTAGACTGTTGAGTTTAACACCTACACTTTCAGCTGCTTTGTTTGCTTTGTGGACCACCGACGTCTCTTTTTCACCAATGTCTTCTCTTGTTGTCTTGAGCGACAAAGTTTGGGAAGGTCGCCCAAACGTTTGTGGTGAGTGACGCCGTCAAAAGTGAGCTGAAATACTCTGGACTCCCAAAATCCCCGGTTGACGTCTCTCTGTGGCAAACACCTTCAAATTACAGCTGAGACCGTGCTTTCCCTCCCACACAGTTTCATTTTTAATTTAACAAGCTGACGCAGTGACGCCAACTCGACCAAACACCTGTGCGTCCTAATACATTTTGCTCCTGAAAGGTTCATGTCATGTTGCTTTTTTTTTGTTCGTCGGCGGCTTTGTTGTCACCGAGACGTCTTTGTAACTGACAACTCCAAGCTAACTGGGATATTAAACCGTCACAAAGCACAGTGAATTAAATCTGACAGGGATCCCATTTCCATATGAAACCCATCTTCTTTCATGGATTATAATGACTCGCAGGCTGACAATAAGCATCGTATTTCAGGCATTACTTCGTACACTTGGCTATTAAAATGACTGCTCTGGTAAAGATCTCCCACCGAGTCATGCTGGACAAATTATTTTGCACTCGCCAATGGGCATTTGGTAAGAAACGAACACAGTCCTGCTGAAAAACTAAATGTTCATTTCCCTCCATTTAGTGAAAAATATCCTAACATATCCTTCTCAGTGTGGGTGGATTTTTCCTGTATTATAACTCAGAGCTGCAAGTATGAGGCAGCATGATTAGTAAATACAAAGTGCTGTGTGGCGGTCTGTCATCTGATTGTTGTTTACGCCTCTTGCTGGCTTTTTATTCAGTAGAAAAAAATAATGATGGAAGTCTCGGCTCAATGTGGTCGTCATGTGTGAAGAAGGAAGAGTCGGTTTCACTTGATGATTCATTGATATTTTTTTAAATATCTCAGAGGCAGTGAGGGCTGTGAGCTCACCCCGGGGTAAGATTCCTGACCCCCGACTGTCTAACGGAGCTGTCATCTTTTCTTTGTCCACCCTCGCCACGACACAATCAATACCTGTGCCTGTTCTGCCTTTGATTTTTATTTGGTTGTGTTTTCAGCTGAATGAAAAGACCACAGATGGAGCAGGGAGTCCGTCAGGCTTAGCTTAGCGTAAGAAAAACAACTACGCACAAAGTGAAATTCCTTAAACTCCACACAGAAAGGCCTCAGTCGGACGATGGATTCAAACCCAAAACCTTCTTGCTGTGAGGCCTCAGTGTTGACCACCACAAAAAAGACAGAGAGAAAGAAAACACGAAGAAGTAAATTTCCATCTGTGACCTGAAGAAAGTAATTGATTAGTCAGAAGTTTTTTTTAAGGTTATTGTTTAAACCTTTTTTAACACATTTTTTACACCCAAAGCAGCTGCCTCCAGCTTTAGCTAAGCTAAGCTAAGCTAAATTAAGCTAAGCTAAGGGTCTCCTGGCTGTAGCCCTTTGCCAACTGAAAACTGTGAGCTTGTGACGCCATGAAAGCGAGTCTAAGCGCCACATATTCTTTTTAGAGGATTGTTTTTTGTGCCTCCGAGCCACCGAGGGGCAGTGAAGTGTCATGCGGCCCAAGGTGGCTACTACAGGTGTTTTAAGTTCGGCTTAATTATGTGTTTGGTTTGCTGTAGTGGAGGAGACCTAACAGTTTTTCAACCTTTTTGTTTTCATTATAATCAAAGGAGCCGTCACTAAAAATAAAAAAGGACATAATAACGGAAACGGCTAAATACGGGAGCTACTACAGTAAGTAACATATAAGTGTCTCTGGTAACATCAGCTGTTGCTAAGCAACTGTTGGCTGACACTTCATCAAGCTAACAAACCTGATGAAAGAAACGCAGTAGCATAATGGCTGCTAAATTACTCATTATGCAGGTATTGTTTCAATGGACCGTAATTTTTGAGGGTATTTATTTTTTACCTCAATCGTAGTAGAAGAGAGAGACTGAACTAGTTGTGTAATTTTTAACATGTAGAAGCAGTTTATGTTGAAATGTACCTCTTTCTTTTGTATTGTGTTGTCCTTCAGAGCTGCAAACTGAGAAAGGCATGTTCACCGACGTGTTGAACCTTTCTCATTAGCGCCTCTAGGTAAGTGGACTGACAGCTTTAAGAAGTGTTATGTTCCTGCATGAAACGGAGCATACATTCATTTTATGAAATCCTTACTTGTAACAGTTTATGCAAACATGGTGTTGAGGATGCATTGTGTTGCTAATTTCACACAGGGAGATGTAGCCTAATTTGTGTATTTCACGTCGGTGTAGTTTTCACGGTGCTCAGTCTCACGGGAGAATAAACCGACACCCGTCTGAGACTCTCTGCCTCATGTGTATTGAACCCAAGAGGAAGCGCTAGCTACATGATGAAAAGATGAGGCATTTGGGAATGTCAGCATTTTCCCTGAGACGTTTTAAAAGAATTACTAACATACACCGATCAGCCACAACATTAGGATCACCGAGAGGAGAGGTAAATGACACTGACAGTCATCTTGTGACAACATAATGTTCTGCTGGGAAACTTTTTGGACCTACCCCACCTAGACCAGACCAGGCACCCCCACCCTATAGAAATGACATCTGTGATGGCAAACACATAAGAATCAACTCAAAAAAACATGAAGAACAGCACAAGGTGTTGACCTGGCCTCCAAATTCACTAGATCCCAAACTGATCAAGTATCTGTGGGATGATCCACAGAGGCCCCTCCCCTCAAAGGCCCCCCCACTAACAACATCCTGTTCCCTCAGAAGGCCCATGTTTGTTCTCTGATGAGTCCCAACTATTCTGGAGGCACAAATGAGGCCTACACAATATCAGGAAGGTGGTCATAATGTTATTGGTGTACCTCCACAAAGTATGACTAAAGCAAGACCACACGAGCTGATTCGAATGCACCATAAAGACAGTGATAATGTTGAACTATTCCTTAAATGTGTAATTTAATTTAGAGAATTAGTCGCACAGACCTAGAGATCAAAAGTTTTCTCTTTTATTTTATTTACATTTTTATTGTTCGTGCACAAAGTTGTCCTTACACGTCCAGAAACAATGAAGCAGTGCGAACAAAGCGAAGTAATTAAACTTAAGAGTGTAGATAAGATTCCCCTCTCTTTGTGCTCTGCCTCCTTCTTTCCGTGCTGCCGTCTGACGGCTCTCTCCATCCTCTCGGCCTCTCTCTCTGTTCTCACGCTTGAACCCGTTGAACCGGCCTTTTTCTCGCAGCTCCAGCATCAGCACCGAGGATGAAAGACTCCCCCTCTCGCTCGCTCGCTCTCGCCGTGCGTTGAGTGAGTTAAAACTCTCTCTGCGTCCTATCGCTCCACCTCACATTTACTATTCTATCTGTCATGACAGGGATTCTTTCTCATCCGAGTGTGTGTGATGTTTCATGTCAGACCTGGAGTACAGTTCAAACACACCTTTGCAAGGGACCAGAGTGAAGTGTGGGTAGTACAGTATATACTGCTGCTATCTCAGGCTCTGTGATAAAAATCAGGCTGTTATGAAGATGAATTTTACTTACACACATACACAGAGCAGGCGCAACATTATGACCACCTTCCTAGTATTGTGTAGGCCTCCAAAACAGATCTGCATCCTGCTGGGGATGGCTGCTGCCATCAAGGAGTGTCATTGCTATGGGGTGGGTGGTGCCTGGTCTGGTCTAGGTGGGTGCTACATGTCTAAGTAACATCCATGAATGAATACAAGGTCCTAAAATTTCACAGCAGAACGTTGAATTGTCACAAGATGGTTATTCACATCCTGACAGTGGTTTTAATGTTGTGGCTGATCTGTGTATTTAATTAGTGCTTCCATTGAGAAAGTGTGTGCGTGTTTGTCCTCCTGAGATACGTCAGCTCACTTCATGACTTCCTCCCCGATGTGTGTGTGTGGAGGGGGTTAATGTGGAGGACAGGAAGCAGCATGTTTTCACGTCTCTTATCACTCAAGTGAAAAAGGGTCAGTGTTTGTTTGTTTGTTTGTTTCAACCCTGAAACCGTCAGCCCGGCTTTTCTATTTTACATCCCTTAACGACCTCCTCCAGACACGTATACCTCCTCTCTCACAAGATATCCAGAATCTGTGAGAAATATGAAATACAGATAAGCGACACATGGCGATAACCCGCCTCCGACGTCGCTGAAAAATCCATCATCAGTTCATGTGTAAATGCACGTATACAGCAGGCCACTGTCTGCTGACAAACTCTAAACGTAAAGACCAAAACACACTTTAATACTTTTCTAGAGTCTGGATGCGGTAAGAATCAAGGATGTGGTGATATCTGTGAGCTTGTGTCAGGAATTAGTTTGGAAATCATTGGCGTGTAACATCAGTCTCAGCATCTGCCTTTGACTTTACATCTAGTTATCAGTGACTGAAGAAAAGTATGATGTTTGCCTTTAAACAGTCCAAGCTTAACGTTGAACGAGAGGCTGCATTACATCGATCAGTCACAACATTATAACTACTAACAGTTAGGGATAGTTATAATGTTGTGGCTGAAGGTGATATTAAGTTTAAAATGTAATATCAGGAATTATCGGTATCAGGTTTTTATCACCGATGTTTGTTCTGTAGACATCATCATTTCCGGGACGTTAACAGGCGCGTGTTTGATGACTTATAACAACAACAACACGCTAGTCTCATAGGTTGCTAACCGTGGCTAACAAGCTAGCTCGCCCGGTGTATGAGATGTCCGTGGTTTGGAAGTATTTCCAAGTGTCACCTACTAACAGTAAATTAGTGATTTGCAATGACTACAAAGCAAAGGTGGTTATGAGAGGAGGAAACAAGACGTCTTCCTTTAATACATCAAATTTGATCACCCACCTCAAGAAGAATCATGCAGAGTTATACGCTACATTCGTCTTCCTTGTTTTGATATTGTCTAATAGTGTTGTTTGAGGCCAAATTTTCTCTCTAAAAACACAAAAAAATAAATGAATGGCACTTTTTTTGGTAACTTATTTTGTTTGCATCCAGTGGGACATCGCAATAAAATCAGGCATAATGTGTTAATTCCATGATAGGTGATATGTTATGCTGTTACCTAACAATTTTGGTGTAAAAAGACTGCATATATCAATATCGGGTGACATCGGTATCGGAAATTAAGAGTTGGACAATATCGGGATATCGGATATCGGCAGAAAAGCCAATATCGAGCATCCCTACTAACAGTAAATAACATTAACCATCTTCTGACAATTCACTGTTCTGCTGGGAAACTTCTAGACCTTAAACTTAGACATGTAGCACCCACCTAGACCAGACCAGGCACCCCCACCCCATAGCAATGACACTCCTTGATGGAAGCAGCCATCCCCAGCAGGATGCAGCCACAAAAACACTTTAGGAACAACTAAAAATTGACCTGGCCTCCAAATTCACTAGATCCCAAACTGATCAAGAATCTGTGGGATGATCCACAGAGGCCCCTCCCCTCAACCCACAGGCCCCCACTAACAGGTCCATTATCTGATGAGTCACAACTGTTTTGGAGGCACATGAGAGACCTAGACAGTCATAATGTTATGCCTGATTGTCATATGCCCAGACAATACTTGTGGAGATCAGCCTGTAATCACTCCAAAGCTACATGAATCAGCCTGAAACATATATTTTAAAAAACTCAATTGTAAGTTTTGCCTCCTGTGATAATTCATTTTCTCCCCGTGGGACAGCAGCAGGGTCTGGGCCGCCCGCTGCTGGCTATAGGACACCCGGCTGTAAACAGCGAGAGCTTATTAAAATGCAATTACAGTAGATCATCAGCGGCGTCTCGTAAGGTGTCACAGCGACCTCCGACAGTAATCCCGAGGCTTGATCCGTCTCCGCCACAAAATAACTCATGAATTTCATTTCCACTCGTTCGACCCGTCTGCCGGGGGAGCTGTTTACGTTGAATGCTCCCAATCCACTCTCCACGAGCCTCCTTATCATTCAAGACCATGAATTCAATCATACCGAATGTGTGTGTGTTATTGTTCGCTGATCACAGTCAGAAAGACAAAAAGAGACTGAACGACTCAGAGACGAGAGGATTCGTTGTTTTTTTTTGTAGTCATGAAAACAGTGGCTTTTTAATGTAAACACTACATTCGATTGGTTTTTCCAGCACGGACATCCCACATGAAATAACAACCATTCACTAAAGAAGAGTAGAGGGAGAGAGAGAGAGAGAGAGAAAAGAAAAAAGCTGCACAGAAAAAAGCATTCACTGGGTAAAGAACAGAACATAGAGGAGTAAGAGGTAAAAAAACAAAAAGAAGAAGATGGAGGAAACAGGAAGAGAAGTAAAAAAACAAAACAAAAATCATTATACACGTCGTTGTTTTCTCTTTTTAAAAACTAGAAATTAAAAAGGCAAGAGAAGAGAGGTCTATATAGATAGATGGGTAGATAGATCGATGAGGGGTAACATAGATTAGGCATGAATAGATAACAAATTTTCCAAATCTACTTTTTGTGTGTATGTGTGTGTGTGTGTGAGTGCCAGCAAGTGTGTATGTGTGAACTGTGCTTTTCACTGTAGACCTGGAAGGTGTGTGTCGAACCGAAAACGAGACAGAAGAAGAAGAAGAAGAAGAAAGGAGCATGACTTTATACAGCGTTGATGTGTGAACATGCGGCGTCCCTAACTAGCGGACGCAGCGAGAAACGTGCTCTCCCCAAAAAAAGTGTTTTTTGTTTATTATCATTATTATTATCATCGTTTTTTTTTTTTCTTCTCAGAAATAATAAAAAATAGATATTGTTATAGTATTATATTTAATCGTTCTGAGTCAGGCTAAAGTGAGGACACGGTTCTAATGCAGGGAAACAGGCAAAACGGTTAAAGGAGAAGGGGAGAGGTTTGGAGGAGGGGGGCACAGCTCAGAGCGTTTCAACGACGGGACGGGACTGGACGGGACGGGTGGGGTTTTGGGGAGAGGGTTTGGTTTGAGATTTTCAAGGCGTCAGCTCGCTGTCAAACTGGAACCCTCCAACGCAAAACGGCTTGGTGTTTAAAAAAAGGGAGATAGAGAGAGAAAAGGAAAAAAGTTCTGTAGCTACAAAGCACGAGAGAGATTATCGTTTTGAGAATATTAACAGGATCTCCATGACGCCAACATCGTGGTACGGTAACACCCATGTTCACTGGTTTAACCCTCATTGTGGTAATAAGTGTAGACCTCTTTGTTCTTTCTCCGACTAACGAGTCGCTGCGAGAATCTCAAAATCTACACTTCTCCGCCTCATCTGTCCGTCCTTGGAAACTTAAAATATTCACCTCCGCCCCGCTCAGAAACCAGTCGTCTCTCCATGAGGTGCTGCTATCTTCTTAGCTCTTTTTTTTTTAAGTTTATTATTTGTCTTTTACAATTTTTATGACCTTTTTTTCTTTTTTTTTTAATTATCTGAACAGTATTTTGCGTGTAGCTTATATTTTCGTCGTATGAATTAACTGGTCTCTTTATACAAAGGCTTGAGTATCTCATGCTATCTGTGTCAGGGCTTCGGGAGGAGGAGGAGGAGGAGGAGGAGGAGGAGGAAAAGGAGGAAGGAGGGGGGAGGAGAAGGGTTGGCAAAACACGAGGGGCGGCCCTTTGACCCTGAACTCTGGACGCCATGCAAAAAAAATTAAAAAAAAGCCAAAAAAGACAAAGAGATGGAAGGATGTGAGAGAAGTAAAGGATGTGGTGGTGTGTAAATGAAGAGAGAGAGAAAGAGAAAGACGGGAGCGTGTGAAGGAGAGGCGATCGATCAATAAATAAATTAATAAATTAATCAACCATAATCGAACCAGGAGTGAGTTTCCTTACACGGAGAATGTTAATTAGTCTAGAGGTTATAACGGTGAGGAAGGTACAGTTATAACGTCGTGTACTTGCTTCTACAAGCGCAGCTATCTACAGTGCAGTGCCTCGGGGTCGCATGGCACTGATCGGACATTTAGCACATTTCCTATTGGCTCTCAGGCCCGGCCATGGCCGACAGTCGGCTAACGGCTAACGGCCAGGTTCGGGAAACAGGAAGCCTCGCTTTGTGTCGATGAAAAAGAAAACGATAGAAGTTACTGAAAAACATTAAAAAACGAGAGACTGACAACATTATCCTAAAATGTTTCCGCTAATGTAAACAAAGAACTAAAGTTAAAATCCGCGTTGTCAGTTTCAGCAGGTCTCTGGAGTTTATTCTTTTAAGGTTTTGGCCGACCTGTCTGGTGCTTTTTAGTTCTTTTTTGACATTTTCATATATTTCTGCAAAAAAAAAAAAAAAACTGTTAATACATAAACACTACTATAGCAAAACAAACAAAATAATACACAAGTACAGGTGTGAGGAGGTGAGGCAAAAACGTGAATAAAAATCAGTGTACAGACTGATACTGATGTAATAAATATACACAGGATCGACACAAAAAATGAAACAGAAGTCGTAATCAAAGTAATAATAATAATAAAAAAAGAGTAATCTGCAAAAAAAAAAAAAAGTACAGGTTTCGGTTTTGTTAACAACAAAAGACGCGACAAAGTAAAAGGGGAGAGGAACGGGGAGCGGAGGCTTTCATCGACTTTGTTCAAGAAGTTTTCAAGGCTGCAGGGTTTTCGTGTTTTCTACTAAAACAAATTTGTCAGGAGGAGTCAAGAGAGGAGAGAGGAGACAAGAACTAAAAACATTATATATATATATTTATATATATATTTATATACGTATGCCTATTTTTTTTTTAAATTATCCTCATTATTATTATGTACCTAGTTGCATTTTTTTCTTTAAATAATCAGCAGAATCACCATCGTCATCATCACCATCATCGTTTCCACAGCAGTGTCAAAGGAACAGGGACGAAGAGGAGGAGGAGGAGGAGGACAGGAAGGGCAGGAGAGAAGAAGGGGACAAAAGGGGGAGGGGAGGGGGTATTACGGGACATGTGTGCGTGCTCAGTACAAGCCGCACCCTCGGAGGTTGTTGGCGATGATGATGTCGGTCACGGCGTCAAACACAACCTGGATGTTTCCTGTATCTGTGGCGCAGGTCATGTGACAGTAGATTTCCTTATTTGGGGAGCGGTTCTTGCTCTCGAACTGTGCTTGGATGTAGGCTGCTGCGTCGTCGTAGGTGTTGGGTCCTGGAGACAGAAAAAAAAAAAAAAGGGGGGACAGACGTGAACTCTAATGCAAGAGAATTATTAAAAACTCACTGGCCTGAAAAGCATTTTTCCCCACCGTACTTACTCACTGGAAATCAAGAGGCTGTTAAACCACATGAGCACATGTCTGAACATTAAATAACTCTTAAAAGAATAACTCTGTGTTTGATACAATAAAAAAATCTCAAAAGTGAAGTTGCCAACGTTCACGAGCCTGACAAACATTTTTTGGTGCATGTGCCACTGAGCAGCTTTCACAGGAATGAATCATGCAAATTCATTAGTCAGGTCTCCTTAGTACATCCATGGATGATTCAGATCTAGTAGTATTTTTTAGTCTGTTTATAGTTCAAGCTGTTATTACCTGCAGATAAAAAAAAGTTTGTACAATCACCGCACATGAGGTTTAATAGTGTAACTCAAATATTCAGCTTTTAAAGAGGCCATATATTATGCAAATTTATATGTCTATAATTTTATTTTATGGGGAGACTAGAATAGGTTAAGATGATTAAATGTTAAAAAAACAACATTATTTTTATCTTACTGTACAATACTGCAGCATGTTTTTACGCTCTCTGTCTAAACGGCTGCATTTGAGCGCCTGTCTCTTTAAGGCCCCGCTCTGCTCTGATTGGTCGGCTCCTACTTTTGGTCACATGGTTACAAAATATGTTGAGTAACAGAGAAAAACAAAGGCTGGACTGTACCAAGGCGTTCAAGACCTTTTTGTCTTTTGTGGGTGAGGTCATTTTGAACATCGTAGACATTTTATAAGCAAAAAAAACAAACAAAAAGAAGTTTATAACAATAAATGCGAAAAAAACAACAAAATGTCTTTTTAAACATAAAAACAATGTTCAGTGAATCACAACTGTGTTTTCACTGCTGCAAAAAGTCAGCTTACACAAAGCGATTCACTTGGTTTGCAGCCGACAGGCCCGTCGCTAGCGGATGTTTCAGGCTCTTGTTGCCTAGGTAACCCTCTTGTATATATTTCCCACCGCCGATATTTCCAAGCTGAACGCAAAAATATCACTAGCGTATGGACGGAGCGTGCACTATTTGAAAAGAAAACGTTTCCCTCTGCTCTTCCCTCAAAGACGAGATTAAATCCAAATTTGCGTTGCCTAAGTATTTTTCTCCTATCATCGCTGCAACCCGCTTCCTGCGTGTTCTCCGATCTTGATTCAGTCCTCTCGGTTGTGTTTGGAACATTTCTGACACAGATTTGTTTGCACATGAGCTGAAAAGTCTAAACAGCAGCTGAGCACAGATAGCATTCACACACACACACATCACATCAATATTTCAAGGCTGCTTTTCAGACCTGAGAGCAAAGCAGCAGCTTGTCCTGTCAGCGTGTGAAATCATAACGTTAGCTAACGTTAGCTCGGCAGCTTAAGTGGAGACTGAGAGCTGTCACCGGGATCCATTTAGATTTAAACGACATCTGCGCACACCTGGCACGGAAAGGGGGGTCAACATTTTGATTCCACGTTTAGTCGTTACAGCATGAATAGTCGGGCCACATCTGCCTACGCATCCATTTCAATCAATTGTCACACCTTCACATCTCTACAGGAGAGCAGTACTAGGATAAACAGCTGGAGCAGCGCTGTGGGACACATTCCTCCATGGTCTTTAGCTCTCATTCATGGTCCGTGATGTTTAGAAGTGCTATTCTGAACTCTCACAGGAAGGTGAGGGAGGACGTGACAGGCAGGAGACGGAGATGGACCATGTCAGATAGACTTACTGTGATTATCATTGGCAGTTAGCAGAGTATAAGTACAGCATGACGGACAGAGAGGATGAGCTCAGAGAGCTGCCTGTGTGCAGAGAAGGCAGGAGGCAGCTCTCACTTGTCATCCCCTCTCTGCCCTGATCATGTCTGACCAAGCGTGACGGACTCCTGCTCTTTCACTCGCAGTCCTTCCTTTTCTCTGCCGCGGCCACATCTGACTCTCACCTCCACGCTGAGAAATGTTTCTTCTATTCCTCTGCCACTTCCTCTCTCTGTTTATCTCCTCGCTCCTCCTCCGCTATCCTTTTAAACACGCTAAAGTAAATCTTCACGTTCAAACTGAGGTTATGCAGTTCTTCAAACATTTGGCCGGCCGTCTCTCCCGCACGCTGACTCGACGCTGTAAACAGCTACGCTGATTTAAAGTGCCACTTTTCTCTGAAGGTTTACAACTCGGTGACGGTAAATGTCAGGACCGGTCCTCCTCCAGAAGTACGGAGCAGAACTAATGCACAGCTGTTAATCAGTGTCCAGAAACACGGGGAGGGGTTTTTAGAAAGCTGTTTAATTTCTGAGAGTTACACTTTGACAGGACAGATAGTCATTCATGCTTTTATATCCTGCTTCTACTCTGTCTCAGCTCACATTCAGATTTATCTTTATACTATCAGTTTTAGGGCTTATGTTTACATTTTAAGTTAAGTTTGTTCTATAATATGCAGCTTTTTCAAATGAGTAATTTGACATTTCCTGCAGAAAGTTGGCTGTGGAGCTTCCTCTTATGTCTCAATGGTTTTAGTTAAGCTACCTCTTTGGAGTCGGTTTAGCTTAGCATAAAGACTGAACAGGTAGCAAAACTACGTAATTTAGGTCAGTTTTTGATTTAGCTTTTGTGCCGAACGTACAAATGACATCTATTATGCCAATTTTGTACATATGCAAATCTTATTCTACTCTACTACCCTTTTTTTAACTGTCTTAGACCTGTTTTTCTTTCACTAGCGGTTCTCAAGAGTAGCTTTTATGTGGAAATGAGCTTCTATCACCAAGCTATTTCCCTTGTGGATGAATAAAATCCATCTAAGCTTAAGTCTAAATCTAATTAGCAGTTTTGGGAATGTTACTTTAAAAAAGTAAGTAGTTATAGTTACTCACTACTTGTTTCAAAAAGTAACTGAGTTAGTAACTGAATTACTCTATAATAAAAGTAACTCAATACCAGGGAAAGTAACTATTTGTGTCAAAGAATTTGGATTTTTTTGAGCAGTTTTCACAAGTCAGTTGAAACGAGTAGAACAGACAGGTGTTTGGACATAACTTTCGATATCATAATATTTATATTTCGATAGGGTTTCGACAGCGAGCCATCATCGGTGGTGGAGGTGTCAGTGTTTTTGGCCACTAGCTTTGTAGATGCCTGTGTCGTTGTGAGATGCTTCATTAAATTAGTGTTGCTTACAACGGATGTCGACAAAGTCTTCATTCCTGGACGTTACCAACAGTGAAATTGACTCCCGTACAGCGTGACTCCCGTGGGAATAAAGGGACTCTGGGGAGTCCCGTAAAATTGTGACCCTCTAATCCAACGTCCAGTAACGTTAACGCTGTTGTAACATCGGGAAAAGTAATTAGTTAGATTACCCCGTTACTGAAAAAATAACGTTGTTACCTAACGCCGTTCTTTTAAACACCGTTATTCCAAACTCTGGTAATTAGTGAACTTTACATGTCCTGTTCCTCTACACCCGGTAATGTGAACTAAACTAAAAATGGAACGTGTGATTTTGTTCGCTCTCCCCTCTGTCGGTCTCTGTCGAGAGCAAAGTGCTCTTTGTTCGTCGTACCTGTGTACTCAGGGAAGCAGATGCTGAGTGGAGACTTCTTGATCTTCTCCGCAAACAGATCCTTCTTGTTGAGGAAGAGGATGATGGAGGTGTCGATGAAGAACTTGTTGTTGCAGATGGAGTCGAACAGCATCAAAGACTCGTGCATACGATTCTGCGGAGGGAAGGAGGGAGGGAGGGAGGGAGGGAGGGAGGGAGGGAGGGAGGAAAGGGATGGGAGGTAATGAGAGAAGAAGAGGAGAGAGAAAGGAGAAAAAAAAAGAGCAAATGGAAGGAATAATGAATGGGTCATGATGAAGAGTGAAGAGAGAAGAGGGGAAAAGTTACACATTTAGACAAAAACATCCCATTCCAATTAAAAAGTCTGTAAAAGTGGGAAAAGTGAACGAAGTTAGAGAAAGTTTTCTGCACAATTAATGCAAGTATATATTTAATTAAGAGACAGGTAACGTGTGCACATTATGCAGGAACAGAGCTACTGTCTGAGGAGTGATTCCTTTTGCGTGACAGCTGAACAAGAGAGAGAGAGAGTCAGTTTAAAATAGTCGGCCGGCTCAGGAAACCCTTTCCCACATGTGAAAAAATAACTTTAGATCAGGGAAACACAGATTAACTGAAAGATAACAGACAAAACGACTCAGTCGAAGGAAAAACACTGGTATCAAGTTACGCATGTGGTGCTTTATTATCATTTTCTTATGTATAAATACAATAAATTATTACAACAGTGAGGGAGATACAGCAGATACATTTTGCCCACTCTCGCGCGCGCACACACACCCGCACACACTCACACAGAGAAAGACACACATCCTCTCAAATAACAGTTTCGTAGATTTTGCTGTACACTATAGAAAGGTGTTGGTTGGCATCGACAGAGAGTAAACAAGCGAGTTCAATTGACATTGGAGGGTTGAGGTCTTATCAAGTTGCAGGAGAGAGAGAGAGACCAGGGCGAGTGTAAAGGACAGTATTCACCAGTGTAAAGTCTGCCTCGTTAATTCCACCCAAGTTCATTACAATCATGTGCCCTGCAGCTCTCTGACGTCCCTCCCAGTCCAGCCGCAGAGCAGGGACCTCCTGGGCTCCGCAGAGGCTTAAGTGCTCATTACATCAGTTGGCGAGCGGGAAATGAATATTATAAGATGACTCAAAAGCATTTACAAGCAAAACTCTACATGTGAAGCATAGATAAGTTGGCAAAAGACACCACAGGTGCTCATTTACATCCACCCTGGGAAACATTTGGCACTAAATTCAGTCCGAGGACCTCTTCGTTTGGCTGCCATTCGACGGCTTTTTGTGTCGCTGAGGCAATGACATGGAAGAAGGCGCTAACATTTCCTTTCCAACACCACCTGCCGTCCAGAGGAGCAGCCAGACGGCGACAACTTTGTTACCTGAATGGACAACTGATTGCATTGTGCACACAGCGGGGCGGAGAAAAAAAAAAAAGCAAACAGAAAACCATTTCTTCTTGCACAACCTCAGACTACGTCACTCGCAAATTTCTCCCTCACTGCAGCCAATAGGAATCCATTCATTTTCATCAAGGCACAAGCAGGGCATAAACTACGTTACTCACCATCCTCTATCTGCCGTTTGGGATTTATTGGTGATTCATCACGAGTCGGGGACGGGTTGTGAAAAGCACAAACATATGAACACATGCCCACATCGTCTCATCGTTCTTCTATGCGGTAAAAGTCGATGCCAGCCTCACCTCATAACACGCTAATAGCTTTAGAGCTACAATGCTGCAGAGAAAAGCGACTTAGGATCGAGAAAAACTATGTGAGGAGATCGTTCAGAAGTTTGGAACGTATCAACACAAGTTTGGCATCTTAATCCAACTGTTCTCCTCCAATAAAAGTGAGTTTAGTACCACATTTTAAATGCACACTGAAACTGTTTTTCTCCAGTTACTTATAGTTCCCTAGATTGTGCTATTGCCTTTCAGAATCATAAAGGCCTGCACCCAGTGGCACAAGGAAGCCAGTTAATCCAGAAGAATATCCCCAATTACACAACTTGCTTGCAGGAAACCTGTGAACGCTGACATGCATTCCACCTTTACGGAGCTAATTATTAAGGGGCGACAAAGAGCCAAAATGGAGTCGTTGCTGCTTAATAGCTACGGCGACAAGAACTTCTTTCTCTGCTTGTTCTTCCTTCTTTATGATGAGTGAGATGAGTGGATGAATTCTGCTGAAACAACCAGAATTAAATGTGTTATTCTAAGACTTAAACAAGCCATCGTGTCTGGCCTTTTTTCAGAATAAAACAGATGAAAAGTCTGGGTTTGAGAGCGACTGAAGGCTTGGGGGGAAAAAAAATTTAATATTAATCCGTATACTGTGAGTGATTTGTAAGAACTAATACTGTAAGTAAATTAAAGGGTACATTTTAATGCATCTGAAGCCACTCTGACCGATTTAGTACGCCGCTGAAGAACAGCAGCAGCATGAATACGCTTCGCTCCGTGTGCCGCCTGAGGTTAACACGGGCATGAAAGGACTTGGAAGACAAAGCTCGAGCAGTATGCTGCCATTTCCACCCCGAGGGTAAACACAAATATAGGCATTTCCTTTCATGTGAATGTGAACCAGGGCTCGCTACAGTTTCACCGCAACTTCGGTCTAGTGCTGGCTGAACAGACACCTTAGCAGAGGAGCAGCAGCAGCTTACACAGGACGGATTCAGAGCTGAAGCGTTCAAACACGATGCAGCCGGATTGATTAAACAGAAACGTATCGGCTCAATCGGACACGCAAGAAATGGATGAATGGCTGTCTGTCAGAGATATAAAAACCGAGGTCATAACCACACTGAAAAACAATTTAGATCAAGGGGATTATTTGTCTGATGATAACCGCAGCGTCTCCATGAAATGAAGCTTAACAAAACTAGTCATTCAGTAAATGCTGAATTAAACACATAGAGGGAATTTCCTATTAGCCGACACAGATGGGGAGAGAATATTACACGCGTGGGGATCTGCTGCGTTCGCTGCGAATCATGTGATTGGCATCTGTAGAGAACTGCAAACTAGGAAGAAACAAGTAAAAAGAAGAATTAATGCAGTTTTTTTTTTTATGGCTGCAGACTTTTAAACTATCACGTACACGTTTTATGTTCCTAAATCAGATAATCATCTTTAAACATCATGAGACAGGTTCCTCTACGGTCGCCATGGCAGCAAACTTCTCGTTTGGCAAAAGAGTCAAAAGAACATCTGAGTCTCTTTGGTTGGTGGTATAATGTGGCACTGGCAAGAAAGGTGTTGTGACATTTTGAGGTCCCACGGGCGCGTTTGTGTCTGCGTGTGTGCATGTGTGTGTGGAAAAGGGTAGACAGGTGCCTTCTGGGTAATTAATCCGCAGATACTGACTCCAGCACAACACCCATGGGCTGATGTCGTCTCCTGCTCAACAAACGTTTTTAGGCGCGCACACACACACACACACACACACTGACCTTTCCTGTACAACCAACAGACACACACGTAGGTAGCTACACACAATCTGTAAACACACACACTCGCGCACCAAGCCGGCTCATCAACAGCCTCGGGCAGCTCTAATTAGAAAATTTGGCACAGACGCTTCAGGACGAGCTGATGACGTCTTCTACCTGTGTGAAAAAGAAAAACGTGCAGCTTCGAGCGGAGGGTGGAGACACGCCCTCGCCGTTTGAGAGTGGAGGGACGAGCGGGATAAAGCAAATGCCCCGCTCGTAAATACATAAAGATGCTCCGTGCCTCTGTTTGCCGGGGAGTGCTCATAAACACACGGGCGCTTCAACTAACAAACGGAGCTCAGCTTTTTGTGTGAGGCTGGAAACCGTTGTGTGCACATCTCTGGCCTGGAGGCGTAGACGTGACCCGTTACTGCAAATAAAACACATGGCTTTGCCTTTCTTCAGAGCGGCGCAATACATCAAACCTAAATGCTAAAGCAGCTCCGAGACTCGCTCAGCGGAAAGGAAAAGCATCCCGGCTAGAACAATAGCCACAGGGATGACATCCTCGTCCCACAGGAGCACATCTACTCGCAACCACGTAATGTTTCAAAGCTCACCTCTGGCTTATTAAGGTGGAGTGGTGGACAGCAGGGATCTCGCACTGCGCAGTCCCACACAATAGATACGGCCCCATGGCCCCATAAAATCAATGCTTCCACTGAAGCATTATCTGGGAATTGTCTGGTTGAGTCAGCACAAGCTCTCGGAGCTTTTAGTTTTAAGTGATTTTATAGTGGTCCCATGCACGCTGCAGCATGAGCTGGGAACCAGAGATGAGTTGGACAGGGACGAGGGATGATGGCAGAGATCTCAGTCTCCTAGTCGAGAATTTACATAAACGATGAATTTAGGATCAAGGAAAAAACAAGAAATAATATGGTTTACCTATAGATGTTCTCTCTGAAATTAAATGCATTCAAGGCATAAACTAATAATTAAAAATTGACTTTTTAATAAGTATAATCTGAGGGAACAGTGATGACGCATTTGTCAGCCTCCTAGCAAACTGAAAAACCAAAAATAAACACCTGATAATAATAACTTCATTATAAGGACTTAGTCTGTGAATGATTGTATCCTATCGTATTGTACTGTAAATGATTTGCCCTTCTCTTAGCAGTCTGACTTTATGCAGCACACCAAATACAGTGCGCACTATTGTTAAACAAAAGCTAACAAACAAGACATTAAAAAAAAATGTAAATAGCAGATTATATAGTCTGCATTTAACCACTCGGCTGTCTGTACTCTCTCTCCGTGAAGTTTTTAGCCTTTTATTGGAGCCGGTATGTCGATGTTTAAACAGCGTAAACCTCGTCCGCGTCATAAAGTCAGTTCAGATTTAAACTGAACCTGACCCTGATAAAGACGAAGGACATGCAGCATTTACCGTATATGTAGTCTTTCATGTGACTCAGGCGTTAATCTAAGGCACAGAAGAACGAAGACTCAAATTTAAATCTAAATAATTAGAAATACGTCTAAGGCAGAGCAGCCGTTCCTGGTTGGTTATACTTGGGGACGTTTGCTGGAACTGTAAGAGACGTGCACTTCTATGTCCAAATAAAGTCTCAGGGGGAAAAAAAACTACAACAACTAACAACTGTCTAGTGAGATATGGAGTTTAGTACAGTGCTCAATGTGCCACTGGTTCTTTGTAAGGGAACATTTAACAAAGACATTACAAGAAGTCTCAACCAACCAATGAATCAATTAACCAACCAACCAACCAATGAATTAATTTGAGGTGGACCATTGGTCACCATTGTGGTAAAACATCATTAAAACAGCCGTGATTCCACAAAGAGAAAGGCCGTCTCGTGACGATCGGTCACATGTGGCACGTATAGGTACCACATGTGTAAATCCAAACACCCATCATCCGTTATCTTACGGCATCATCAGTACAGGCCGCAGCCCCGCAGGTTATTCGCTATGATGACGTCGGTGACGGCGTCGAAGACAAACTGGATGTTGTTGGTGTCTGTAGCGCAGGTCACGTGGGAGTAAACCTCTTTGTTGGACGACTTGTTCTTGCTCTCGTACTGAGACTTAATGTAGGCTATCCCCTCTTGGTAAGTATCTGGACCTAAGCAGAGAGAGAGAGAGAGACACACACACACACACAGGGAGAGAGATGACATACAGTGGGTGTTAAGATGGAGGCTTAAAAGCAGTTGTCGTCTGAACCTTGATATATGTGGGCGGCCCCCTATTTTCTGTATCAGCGCTATTTTCTGATATTTTCTGAAAGCATAACCTTTGACTTTCTAGCTCAGCACACATTCTGCTGAGGTGTACTTTGTCGTGAAGGGAGGGCTGCGTTTACTGCCAGGCAAGCTTTAATAAATGTGATACATGGACGACTTTCTCTGACAAAATGGAGAAGGAGATTTATTTTTTTTTCACCGATAAATTAAAGGTGACAGAATTCACCTTTGGCTAAGCCCCGCCCCTCTTAGTTACTGTTGCTACGTCCGACATTCTCTTCTGGGCTTTCTGGTTATCTTATAAGGCTTGGGTATCAACATGGTTTATGCTGTGACAGCTCTTCCTGCTGAACTTTTGTCAAACTTTTATAAAGCAGAAAATAAAGTGTCCGATAGAAGTAGGCAAAAGGGGCTGCGATATGAAGGCTATATTCAGGACATACAAGTAAAACGAACAACAAGGCATCCCAATAGAGGCAAAAGCAAAAAATGAACCACCGCATATCCTATCAATGGAGACGGAGGCTGGGACTGACAATAGCTTGGTACGTCTCTATTCACTTCTATTACGAAGCAAACGGACTAACGTTACGCACGTATAACGTTGTATTTCTTCAGCGTGTGCTAGCGTATCAACAACTATGCAACTGAAGCTGTAACGGTGATGTTTTGGTTAGCGCCACAGGGTTTTGAGCACACATCGTTGGCTTATCCATACCGTTACTGGACTTAACACTGTGCCAGTTCAATCTAAATATGAGACGCCTGCGTTAAAGTCAATGGAGCGCTGTGAAAAAGTGTCGGACCCTTGCGCTGTGATTGGTCAATCTACAGTCTAGGGTGTGGCTTAGCCAAAGGTGCATTTACTATTATTTTATTTTTTTCTGGAGGTGGCGGTGTAGTCTCCTACTTTCTGAACATTAGCCATAAATTATAGTCAGATACAGATACCATGTTTGAAAGTCAAATATGAGGGAACCATCAATTTTACAGTGAATCTGTGAACCCCGTTAATAACTGCTCAGCCTTTGCTCAATCATTTGGCGTCCATTACAAGTTTTAAACTGTTGTAATGATCGCAGAATGAGTCAGATCTCACTGACTGGAGTAAATATTGTTCAAAAGTGTCGCTTAACATCTATTTGGCTCTCGACCATTAGCGCCACTGTGGTTCATTGGTCTTCTGTTCGTCAGAATAGCCACAAAGTCTGCCCATGTGAAACGGAGATAAGAGCCAAAGAGGGGAGGGAAGCTGGTTTGGAATTCTAATTCTCTCTTTCTCACAGTCTTGCTGTTTTGGTCTCTCTCCATCTTGCTTTCCCACAGCCTCGCTTTGTCAAGATTTTTTTTCTAATTTTCTCACACTCTTCTCGCTCTCCCTCCGTCTCTCATGCATTTTCACTCGCTGTTGTTGCCCTCCCCTGCGCCGTCTCTGGCTTTCTCGCTCGTCTCTATCACACTCGAGTTCCTCTTGTTACGACTTCCAGTAACACTCCTAATTTCATTCACCGTTTCTCTCGTTTAAATTCTTTCGTTTTAGTTTTGTTACGGAGGCTGAGTCTACCTGCTCTGCCTTTTTAAACTTCTATCTCCTTTTTTGTTCTCATCACTACTCATTCTTGTTCTCATATTCTTCTGTGTACCAACTTTGCCTTTGAGCAACTGCACTTTTCATAGATGTGGTGCAGAACTGATCTTATTTATTATATTTAATCTTTTATTCTTAAGATCTGTTCACATATTGGACTTGAAACTGAAAAGAAATGTTGAGTTTCGATATATTTTGGGGGTTGATAAGACTTTCTGTCTTGGCCATAAGTGTAAAATGTACATAATGAAATATGGCGGATAAAGGTTACTTTAATTCAATCAGCAATGCGGATGATCGCGATCTACATTAACTGATTTATGTCATGAACTGTAAACTGTGATGTGATTAATTTCACTATATGGTCAGCTGTAGTTTCCAGGACTGTATTGGAGGGTATGTAGGATACTTTGAAGTATGTACCTGCGTATTCAGGGAAGCAGATGGACAAAGGCGACTTGCAGATCTTGCTCTCAAAGAGGTCCTTCTTGTTCAGGAAGAGGATGATGGAGGTGTCCTTAAACCACTTGTTGTTGCAGATGGAATCAAAGAGCTTCAGGGACTCGTGCATGCGGTTCTGCAAAAAAGATAGAGACATTGGGGTTTAAACGGGCTCACAGGCCCGAATCACATGTGGAAACCCACATCCAAATGAATCATTCAGACGAGCATACTGCATAAATATGTTCGGAAAACACATGCACACTCATGCGCACACGTAGCGAAAATTAGGAACACACGCATACCACATAGACGCAATCTAAACACAAAGAGGAACGAGATAAAAATAAAAACCGGGAAGCAGAACAGTAGTAATGGGTCTTCCTCTTGTCTAAGGACACACTGTTTATATATATATATATATATATATATATGCATGTGTATGTGTATAAAAGTATCAGTAGCAGAAATTATTAGTAGGGTGCCTGCGAGTTAAATAAAGCCATGCACTTTTAGCTTGTTAGTTTTGCGTCATTGTCTACTCTGCTTGTACTACACTGAATTAGTAATAACTTAAAGGTACCCTGTGGAGTCTGTGGAGCCACTGGGGGCACAGAAGAGAGATGTTTTAAAGACAAGGTCACTGTGTTGTTAAATTGTTAAAGTTAGCAGGCGATAAATTCAAATTAAAAAATGCAAATACTGTCGGTGTAGTCGTCCTAGTTCCTGAATATGACCAATAAATTACTGTCCTCAGCAATATAAGCCTGCGACAGATGTTAGATGTTTGAAAGTCAAAAATGATGGGAACATTACTTGTACTGTTGCCATTTCCGCCAACTCTTTTTTAGTTCATCATTAACAAGTCTGCATTTGCACAAACATGCATTACAAACATTAAACGGCTGTAATGATTATAGAATGAGTCAGATCTCAGCGACCGGAGTCAATTTTGTGTCACTTAAAATCTATTTGGCTCTCAACCATTAGCACCACTGTGGTTTATGTGTCTTCTGTTTATCAGAATACCCATGTTAAGTGATGATGAGTGCTAAAGAGGGAAGGAGCTGGTTTTGAACTCTTAATTCTCCTTTTTTGAGATGGGAAACTTACTTTTTTATGCCAAATACACACAGCGCAAGAAGTTAAATGGAGACACAACAAACTCCACAGGGTCAACTATATTAAAAACATATTAGATGTAGATTAAGAACAAAAGGGGCAGCTAAAAGTTAATGAAGAATTCAAATCAGTTAATCACTGAAAACAGGATTAAAACATAATGATGATGAATACAAAATGTATTTTAGTATTTGACTTTGTTTCATCATCACGCACTTTTTGTGATAGCCAGCAAAAGTGCACAACAGCTCTGCTTAGCTGAAGGTAAAACCCAAAATATAAGAAGGAATTACATGCATATTTTAAGTTCCTGATGAGGAAAACCAATTAAAATTCTCTTAAAAAAATAAGTTGAAAGCAGCTTCTCTCTGGTTATATCTTTAACTTGCCAATTCAAGAAAGGAAAGTAAAGAAAAGACTCATGGGGCGCATCAACCAGTTAGATAAGTGGGGAAAAAAGGTCTTTCAAGCAAGTAACTTCAGATGTAAGCAGCATCTCAAACAAAGATGAGATGGAAAGTTAGCAGTAATTTAGAGGAGCCTATCAGAAAGGAAGAGCAGACAGAAACAGATGTTGATAGACACGTAATAGTTGCATGGTGCACAAATCAAGAGACACTGCTTTCAACTGTTGGTGAGTGTATCGACCTATCGGGAGGTTTCATACCTGTCTGAGGGTGGAGCATCTGAAGAAGATCTGACTGCTGATTGGTTAGAGAGGACAGTCGATGGCGAGAGTGACAGGAGGAGTGGAAGGAGCCAGAGATGCTGCAGGGCGGAGCTTAGAGCAGAACAGAAAACGCAAGGGACCCGCCCACCCACGTCCCGCTTCTCTTGTACGACCCTCCCCCTCAATCAACACACATACATACACCCGTAGTGCTGAAAAGAAAGTGTTGAGAGGCAGGAAGACAGTGTTCACCGAGAGCAGTTGTCATTTCAGAGAACAGTCGCGCGTGTTTTAACAGAAACAAGATAAGGAGGAGCTGGCGAAAAACACGATGCAAGCGCTTCTTGAGTAGAGAGAAGGGAAGCAAAAGTAGTATGTGTGGCACGTGATGTGTTTGTGTCCATATAAAATGCACTTGTTCAGACACAGTATAACCAGTGCAAACCTCTAGCACGTGGACAGTTTGCTTCTTGACTGTCCTTTGAAACGACGGCAACAAACAAGACAGACATCCTGCCCTTCATGAATCTGGTAAAAGCAAATCTATAAAATTGATGTGCTGCAAACGGCAGCATAAAGACACTGACGGCTGCAAAATAAGCCCTAACGTTTATCTTAAAAGCCTTGCATTTATTTTTAAATTGAGCTATAGCAGCTAGCGGGCTCATCTTCTCATAATGGACAAGTGTTAACTTTTGCAAGAACTTTTAAGAACTAAGAAGAAATTATGCTCTCTTTAATACATTATTCTATTTTGTGCAGCTTATAAAACGCTTATCTGTGTTTTTTTCCATTTTACTTTCATACTATGGTTAATGTAACATCAGACATGTGTGCAGGTGCAACTCGTGTGGCATTAGAAGGTCTAAGAATCTCGTTTCCATTCAAACAACTTCATTGATTCACTTAAAGAAAAGTACATGAATAAATCATCTATATGAAGTTATGCTAATAAACACTTTCAGTCCGTCTGGGAACACAGTGCAACATGTGTCACCATGAGAACCTCTAAACATGGATAAAGGCAGACATAAGTGGTGGCTTTGTGTAGCACAAGGAATCATTAGAAGGAGACCAAATCAATAAACATTACGTTATAGATTGTAGTAGGCGTAGTAGCCTTAGAGGCCAGGGGAGGAGTCACCAGGAGCAGCCGCACGCAACAGGGATGCACCGAAAACCGACGATGTGACGATGCAAGCAACAACCACAGCAATTTTCGGTGCATCCCTAGATTATAGATGTATTATCTTGCTTTGAAAGGGAAAAATCCAACTTTACAGGCTCCAGAAAGGATTAGTGTTAAGGGAAATACTCTCAGTTTAATTAAAATCAGTGACTTTTTACAGAATTGCCCAAAGGAAATACATAAATATATACTATATATGTGCATTACTATTTTATTACTCCCATTACTGAAAGGGTTTCATCATTCCTGTAACAATAGTGGGTTTTTCTTTGTCTGTGTGTGTGTTACGTGCTTGTAATTTCTCCAGTAGACGCCATGGATGTGTCTGGTAGTAGAGCTGACAGAGGATGTGGGAGCTAGCTGAAAAACATTTGGTTATTTGCCTGGTAATTATAACTCCCACGCTGAGGTTTTAATAACAATAACACAGAATTTTAATCAGAAAAACATAATGTTCATCAGAATACACTGTCGGATCTGCGGTGTTGAATATGTTCTTGGATGTTTGCTTGCAGTTTGGTTTGGGATGACGCCCGACGATGACTTTACCTGAATATTTATTCTGGATGTGTGCTGTTCTGGTGGACAGGTAATAGAGATCACAGTGTCACAGTAAAGAAGGCCGTTATTTAAAACATGTCTCATGATGGCGTGGCAGTCTGAACTGCTGAGATGTGTCTCTTATGTAGGTGGGTGATTTTTTTCCCCCCACTTCTATAACACATAAATGCAGCCGCGCTTTAATATATCACCATGACCTTATATTACTTATGTTTGGACCGAGATTTCACGACAACAAGAAACACTACGCGGCCATTGAACCGACTCATATAAGCGACACACATACGATAATCGAGGCGTGTTTTTTATGATGGATTTTTCCTCTCCTCGTCTTGACGTTCTTCTGGTGCTCCCAGCTCAGAGGGAGGCTTGATGACATCTGCATAAATAGAGCAGCTACTGAACACAATTTCCCAGCCAGGAATTCTCCAAGGACACACTTCAGGCGTATAAATAGCACTGAGCGACGTGCATTCAAATCAGCTTATTTGTTTTAGGTTACACGGCACCATTTTTATAGCCGCGCGGCGGGTTGCGGCTTTTTATTGAGGAAACACCATGCCGCTGTCACGTAACTGGGTTTTACAACTCTTGGACCTTTATTTTCACCAGATATTAGCGAGCTAATCACATTTTAGTTTTGGTTTGATGATAATATTGTGAATAAAAATGAATTTCTTCTCTTTAAATTTCAGTTTCATTCAAAAAACCTGTTAAAGTAAAAAATGTACAGCATCAACAACATAATTTGACTTTAAATTCGACAGTTCTTGTACATATATTTAGAGCAGGCTATTTTTGTCTGGAATAGAGTTTAGTTGACGGTATCAGAGCAGAGATGATTTGCATAGACAAACACAGCTCTCTCTCACGCACAGGGGTCAGGTCAGTTGTGCTTTTCCATCGGAGCCGAACGCGGCGCGCTGTACGACAAGTAAGTGTTTTGTTAAACAAACATTTCGGAGAAACGTTTTGAATGAGGCCTTCGGTGTTATTCCGTTCATTTATTTACATGTTCTGCTGTGATAATAATCCCTGCGTTCTGCAACCGAAGGAGACCGTTGTGCCAAAAAGAGACACGGAGACTGCTTCATTTCAGAGTAAAAACACATTGTTTTGTTGGTGGGAAATGATAAAGTCAAAAATCTCAGAAATCAAGATCTGTAAGCCTGTATCCACCTCTCATTCCTAAAACTAAGATGAAAGATATAAGAGTCTCATTTGACCTTAATTTAACGTGACATTTATCCCTTCCTGTCTCAGCTTTTACACAGGCCATGTGTTTAATGTCAGCTTACATGTTCTTTCATCATACAGGACATGAATACATGCTATCTTTATACTAGCTGTTATATACAGCATGTGTCAAGATGCATTAAAGGACCGCTGCCCATGCTGAATGTGTAAGAGAGCAAAATACAACTCGTTTTTTCTTCAAAGGTGTGCTCCAGTATTTATAAATGGGTCATTAGGCCACACGGTGACACAGAAAAGGCATCAGACACAGCAGAGGGACACGTAAAGAGATGGGAGTTCCTACCGTGGTCTCGTCCTCGTGCAGCACCTGGTCGTACCCGCTGAGTGCCACGCAGAAAATTATGGCCGTGACATCCTCAAAACAGTGGATCCACTTCTTCCTCTCCGACCGCTGACCTCCCACATCAAACAGCCTGATGGAGACAAGAAACGCAGAGAAATATGAACTTTTATTTCATGTATACAAAAGGGCACACATATTTAAAGTTAAAAAACGCTCTTAACCTCACTTCTTAACACGTGTTTATCTTATATTTTATAGTGTAGACGCCTTAACTGAAGACTGGCAGCTTTTGGACTCTGTCTGTGTCCATTATGGGACATTTATACAATAACAGAACCAGTTTTAACAACTCTGAACCTTATCCAAGTGCTTAAGTTGTCCTTTCTTTTAAATTAATTGGGTAATAAAAATTTCCGTCGATATTTTGTGCACGGTTTTTGCAAATGAAACATACATTTTGATGTGTATAATCACTGAGCAGTTAATGTGATGGTTTCCTTGTTGCTGTTGCCTCATCACAATCTTTTTTTCCTTCCATCTCTTCTTCTTTGTATTTCAAGAAGCCTCAGGTTGCTACAGATTTTCCGGCCACACATCAAGCGCGCTGACAGCTCCATGCGCCAGTCTGTTACATGATGTATGGGCTGTATTCCACGTCTACGGTCCTTGCGCACATTTTTGTTGAGTCAAACACAATAAACAAAGGTGCCGTTTCTTCTTGCTGTCAGGAGGTCATCATAAAGTGTGTTTGGCCTCTCTTCACCCCCGCTGGCCCTGTAGGTGTCACGGTAGTAATCACCACTCTTTTTTTGCCTATTTTTGCCGTGCTTTTGTAATTCATGAATCTGTTCTGTTGTAAACTTAACACTGGTGTCTCGTCTCTTTATGTTACGAAGCAGCTCACGGGCGGCAACGTATTTCAAGTGTGTGGACCGTGTCAGGCCCCTAATGTGTAGCATGTGATCAGGGCTTTAGCCTTATGTAAGTGTAAATATGAGGGAAGCGTCTTAAACCTCATTTTTTATATTGGATAATAGTCTTCAGATGTTTCTGTCACGTCTTCCAAACAAAATAATACTTTGATGATCATAGGAGGAGCTGCCTTACAACATAGAGTATCTTCAGTATTACACTACACAGAGAACATCTTGTCTTGACTGTAAAACTAAGAATTTCTCTCATGAAACAACTGTTTAGCTTTTAAAGTGAAGGTAAAAATAGTGATCTTTAAGCCTGCAGCCAATTCTTGCACATGGCTTTATTAGAATAAACACACATTAACCCATAAAGGATTGGCATTTTGGGAAAGGAAAGGGATATTTTTGAGGAATACTGCAGAGCTGAGACAGTCCCAGTCGCTGCAACAGCTTACAAAGATCATAAATTGCACATGTGACACCACATCAGCCTTTTCCATTTACAGTCTCTTGTTTTCATAAGCTGCAGGACGGCCACGCTCCCATGTACAAGTTGTATTTTTGAGGTGTGATGAATAGGCTAGAAAAACCACCAGACATGACTGAATCCACAACGAAATAAACCCTGTCACATGTGTGATGGGTATAATGGTAGTTAGGCTGCTGGGTTACACCCAGTACAGGAACACTGCAGCCTCCCACGCACTGGCTGGACTGCCAGTAACAGCAATTGAGCTGACAATATTTAGGCTTTTCTTTACCCAGCACAACTCCTACACGACTGTAAGGGTAACAAAAGAACTAACGCTTCTCTGCAGTTTTAAATTCAGTGTGTGTATCAGAATAATAACTACGTGCTTGCATACACAGAAAGTAAGATGAAGCATGCATTAGGTGGCGTATCCATGCAGAAAAATAACTGCTGCCTGTATTTTATTAACCCCTCAGGTCTTTGTTTTTATCTGTATGCTAATACGTGTGTATTTCTAGCCACATGAATAGAAAAATCGGCAGAAAAAATATGATTAAATTAAAGATCCTCCTCCCCGTCCCTTTTCCCGTCCCATAATGCCTCCCTTCTCTGTCATCATTCCCAGAGCTCCATGTTCTAATTGAATTAGACCTCATTAAAAAGGCAGAGAACCATAAATATAGACACTTGTTTAAAACATTTAATCTCGTTAATTACAGACTGGATTTCCCTCTGTGCTGTATCCATGGAAAGAGGAGCAGAAAGAGGAGGAAAAGGCACCTGAAAGAAAACAGGAGGACAAGTCTGACGTTACAGCTGCCACTGACCTGAAGTGAAGGTTTTTGAAGGTGAAGTGTGTCTCGACGATGCCTGTGGTCTTCACTCGGGTCCTCAGGATGTCCTGCTCTGTGGGCTGGTAGTCGGGCGCACCGATCCGATCTAGGCTGTCTAGGTAGCTGCACACAAAGAGCACGGACTGTAAATTAGCAGCGATCTCAAGTGTTCTCTGTGCATTAGCGAGTTTCATTTTCATACCCTATCCCTGTAGGTGATTGCCGGTTGTAACATGTCTAAATGAGGTATAAAAATCAAGGACCAATTGTTTTAGCAATTCAGAAATTCCTAAATCCACCAGCATCTCAACGTCTCACGCCTTAATCTCAAAAAGGCCGAAGTGGCAAAGACAGTAGACTTTGCTGATTACACTGACACAGTTGGACTGTGACCACTTCAAATGGATGAATCTGCTGTGACCCACTTTAAATTACAGCATAATGACGTACAGTATGCCACGGCTCAGGTAGGTCAAACGTTACATAACATGCACAATAGTCTCTGATATGATTAGCCTTAGTGCTACTGTCGGTTTTAGCTTTCTTATCCATTTATATCAAGCTATAAACTCTGACTTCTTTTTAATTTGGTGCTTTAAATTGACTTTTATTTACAGAAAATGGAAAAAAAAGAGTGTACACATTTCCAAATGTAATTTAAACGACTGTTTTAATCATCCTCATTACTACGCATTAACACAGCCAAGGCTATCAGTCTAAAAAAAAAACATACAACACAGAGAAGCCACTTAAAACAAATGAGAAAGGGAAGTGGGTAGATGAGATGACTCTGTTCAGATATGTAATAGAATATCCCGGGAAGTGGACCTTTATTTTTTAATGCAGACGAATAAATCAAATAACACTGAACAGCACAGTTCAGGAATTCATCCTGTCGGCTCTTAGAGGGCGGCTCTCTGGCTCAGGAACGATTACTCTACCAACGGTATCAATGCAGCCGGCTCTATCTGGAGCTGACTTATTCACTTTTATATGGAGATCAGGGAGAATCTTCATTTCTGATTCATTGTTGCTGCTGCTGCTGACCTACAACTGTGTAACGTCTACCCCCTGAAGACATTATAGCTTATACAGTCCACAAATTGACAGAGGCAAAAGCAACGATACAAGATCAATCAATCATTGCTGGTATTTTAAAGCAGCATAGATGGACAAAGAGAAAATAAACCTACATCATGTGTCCATCCAGTGTAATGGGCGTACAGTTTGTATTTATAGACAGCTGTGAGTGTTGCTTCAGAGCTTTTAAACGGATGCTCAGTTACTTCCAGGAGAAAGCAGATAAAGGCTGAAGAGGGAGGAGATATGGGCGGATTCTAACGAGAAGTGCATCACACACACACACACACTATACACTCACACAGCTTCAGTGATAAGAACTATTGATTACACGGAAAGGAATATGGGTTAGATTGTGGTTTGGAAAGGAAGCAGATAGCGAGGGCTGAAAGAGAGGAGACAAAGACAATGTGAGACGGGGAAAGATGCTTATTTTTTTTCTTCTACCCCCACTCTGAAAGTGAGAGATCAGCTAAGCCTCGATTTCAGTTTTGTAAATTGAAAATACGAACGCGCACCACATCCGAAACAGGTGTATCTGTAGGGCATCGGCTGGCTGGATGCGTGACATGTGAGGTGGTGTTAAAATGAGTTTAAATTCACAAAACGGAAGGCGGCTGATTGGATTACGTGTCAGTCAGTCAAACGACGATGGAGTGATTAATCACAAACGCAACCCAAAGATCAGAGGGATTCACGAGACGTACACTGATATACAACGGTCCTACAGCACGTCAACAAATTCTATTACAGAATGGAAAGACATACAAGGACGAGCCTTTCTGACTCTACTGCAGCTGTTATAATACATATCTTAGCCCTTAAAGCCGTATAATTGTCTTTACTGAACACGATGTGATGTAAATGATGATTTAATCAGCTGAAGGCGAACAAGCAATCGTTCCCACTCAACACCTCAAGGAAGCCTGAGAAGTTTAGAGCATTTTTGTCCGTGTGTCGTTGTAGTATTAGTCCAAACTGTGGAGTCACATTGAGCAGCAGGATTTAAAAGGGATTGGATTCTGTGAAATAATTAGCAAGTATTTTTGTACTTTTTCAAGCAGCTAAAACTAATTTGCTCACTTTTCTAAAATGTAAGAATTCCCTGTGTTTCTTGCTCATATATGGATCCAACTTCGGGTTTTGGATAGTTGGTTGGATGAAGTAAAACATTCAGTGTTGCACCAGGCTCCTAAAAAGTATAATTGGCAATTTTCAATGACAGCAGACCAACAGAACAGAACCATGTTCTCCAGACCAACAGAACAGAACCATGTTCACATTTACACTTGCAAACCCTTTAAATATTAGTAATGTCATCAAGGGAAGCCATGCAAGAAGTGATTTGAATATTATCCTTATGTCTGAGGACTAAACCATATCATCACTCGTTTATTTACTTATGCATAGAGTATGACGTCTGAAAAACAGGCTTCACTAAGACATGATTATGGAGTAAGAAAGGTCAGTCAAAGTTGCCGTAATAGTCTGTGCTTATAGATTTGTCTTGCGTGACCTTACCACTACAGTAGGTTGAATCATCTCTGAACATCAACGCTCTGCTCCTCCTGTTTGCTGCTTCCACCCTGCAGTCACTCCACATAGTAATATTTCTGACGTAAACTCCCTCCAACACAAATGCAACATTATTTCATGTTGCTGTCCCCCGAAGGCGTTACACACACACACACACACACACACAAGGATGTACATTAAATCATGCTCGGCCAGGCTAATGACTCCTACATGCGTGCGTAACCTGGTTTAAAGCTGACATCCAGCATGTGGACCACCGCTGCACGAATCTTCTCCCTCATTCTCGTAGTTTTCACGGTGAACTAAGTCGATTAACACCAGACCCCAGAGTATGCTCGTCTCATTTCCCTTGTGATGTACAGAATTATTATCGCTGAAACAGGGCTGGGCACAAAAGAGTGACACAGCCAGAGAGAATACAGTCTGTCTGTGTGTGTGTTTTTAGCAAATAAAGCCATTAAGCTCTGGGATTAAGCTGCTACAATCTATTTGACGAAGCCACACAGGCGGCATTTACATCTGTAATGTACTATTTTTGAAATATACAGAGACCTTACAAACGTAAAGGTTTCATTCACGTTATCTGGATATAAAAATCACCGTGGTATGTAAGCATCCCATTCAGGTTTATATTAAAATATGCAAATTAAATACTCTAACAGCCGTGGAAACAGGAATGTGAATAATGAGCGTCATGTAGGACCTGACAAATTAACATAATTGATTAAGCAAATATGAGCATAAAATACCAGAGCAGCACAACCGCTATGCACACACATCTCAACCAAGAACATCTGCCTCCTTTACGAACGCAATTAAATTTGAATTATACTCGACAAACTCTGCTAATTCTAGCAGAAAACCGAACCTATCCAAATTAGGACCACACAGCATAAATCTTAGCTTTTTGATGAATAGTATAATTAGGTTAAACGTTAAAGTAAACATGATTAATTGACCACTCAGAAGATTCATTCATAGATTAATTGAAAAAATAAAACTATTGTTCATTGCTGTCCTATTGTCACGTTCAGTGTAAACTGAAAGTGACTCAAAACTGGGACACTAATGTGCACTCACAAATCAGTTTTTAAGAGGGACAGGACGTTTTTATGTAGTTTGGACGGCGCTCTAGATCTGGAGTCAGTTGTTAGTACGCAGGCGGGCGGATGCCAAGTTATAACACAGTCATATTGATCAGCTGACGTATTAACTCAAGTGCAATGACCTTACATTAGTCATTTAGACTGGCTTGTGGTTCACTACAGAAATAAAAACCCATCAAACAAGAGCCACAAATTACAATCCACAAGACTGCCAAGTCTGCAATCGCTGCAGTGTAAAAAGCCATTTGATGTTTATATTAAAACACTTTTTATCGCTAGACTTTGTTGACACGTCATCAAAATACAGCAAGAAACTGTTTCTGCAAGTTCATCCAAAGTATGATTTATCACAGTGAAAATATCCAATTTATGCCAATATATTTTGGCAAAGAATTTTTTTTTTTAAATACAGTTTAAGCTCAACGAAGGTCGGCTTAATTGTTCCAACTCGTAGCTGTTGCTAAGTAACCGTCTCCCCTACTGTGAAAAGTACTGACACATATTTGCAAATAGGCACTTGTGACTTCTGCAAGAAGCTGCAGCGACGTGATGCAACAACTATAAAACCTGGGCACGACATAAAAAAGGCCAGGAATCAAGAGAGGAAAAATATCCCCGTCACCACGTAGCACGGTAGAAGGAGATGGAACTGGAAAACTCACGCGGCAAGGACGCGCGCAGATCGCGACGCGAGGTGACTTCTAAACGCCGGGTTACTGCTGTTGTCGACGGAATGTAAAAATGAGACAAACAGCAGTACGGCGACGGCATAAATACGGCTGAGGCAGCTTTACGCTACCACCTGATAGGATGTTTGATGCAATGCAAGATGCACGATCAATATCTGTGGTAAAGAAAAGATGAAAAGATAAAGCCGTGCCAGTTTGTCTGGCATTTAACTTCAAATTTTATCTCGCTGGTTTCTTGAGAGCGCCTGCTATTAGTGAGCACGGAGCACTTTATCTGTTTAACAGTTATTTCTCAGTGTAATAAACCACCAAGGCTATGCTAATACCATGTGTACATTTTACTACCTCATCTGGTATTTTTATGTAATTTTGTGTGCGTGTGTTTACTGGGTGACTGTGCCACAAAGGCAGAGGACGTAAATCATAGACAGAGTGTGTTTGTTGTGGTAAATAGGTCAGTGCACGCAGGACATTAGCACAGAGATAGAAAGAGAGAGCTGGCTTCAGGCAGGACTTGCTCCTTTCAGAATCTAGCCCGCTGCTTTCTATGTAGTAAAAACACATTACACGCATGTGTGATTACAAACACGTCCCTTACTGTTACCATAACATCTCTGCTAATGTCCTAAAATTTGGACACTGGACGGCCCCATCGTAAAAATGTCTTTGGAGAAATATCCTTACAGTTCTCCTCTTGTTAAATGTTTTCAATAAAGACACACACTAAAACAGAGAGTGGTCTGATCACGTGCTCTCTGTCCTATCAGCTCATTGGTTCGTTGCTCTGTTCTGCTCCACAGGCCACAACAAAATAGGAAGTGTGCATCAATCTTTAATGTGACATTTAACAGAGACACACAAATGGACACACACCAACGCTTACACTCACACACCAAGTGGAGGCTGTTTGAGTTAATTGACCACATGTAAATGCCTGGAATGAGAAAATAAACTGCCCTCTCCCATCTTCTCTGTCGCGCCATTTTTGTCTCTTAGCGTCGTTTGTCTTGAATTTTTGCTTTGATCAATAATTTCTTTGCCTGCACTTTTGATTTAATTCCTACACTTTGTTCCCAATCTCTGTGAGATTCGCTGTGCTCTTTCCTCATCCTTCAGTTCTGCCGTTCAATCTGTTTTATGTTCCCTCAGTGCGGTGCAGTGCCGGCTCACGCTTCACAAGAGCTAGTTCAAAGTTGAGTTCACACGGATTAAAATAAACGAGGTGAGATTAAGTTCACGATTTGGAATTTTGAACAGTGCTAAAAATGAACTACTCCGAGCTCACTGATGTGATATGTTTTTTTTTTAAGAGCTTCCGATCTATTCTTTATCAGTTGAATCTCCTGCAACACAAAAATTATTACCATGTCCCAAATTAAATGCTGTTAACCAATATATAGTCACAGGCACATGACTTTTAGAAACCATCTGGTGGCCGTTATGATCATCAATCATCCTTCAAATCAATCAAAAAGTCACATTAGTTCATAAAACCCCTTCAGATGAACCAGTCCTCTTCGCTGCTTTGTCTACAGGTGCATCGGTGTTGTTAACTCTCAGTACAATGAAAGACACTCGTGTTCCCGCTCATTTTATCATTCAGCAGTAACATGAGAATCGTTCTTTTAGTTTGTTCAAACACAGCCCTGCCTCTTTGTCTGCATCGTGACACACTACAGGTCACGTGAGTGGAAGCTGTTGATATGAAGCTTCAAACTGATGCAGGACAATGCTACTGCATGGTGCGCAACAAATCCAAGCTGATTTGCATCAACCAACCATATTTGTTTGTTTATTTAACATAACATAACATATCTGCAACAATGCAGCTGCCCGTTATGTAGAGTTATGCAGCTCATACATAGTTCTAGCTTCAACAAATTGTAGTTTCACATCCAAAAGATGCATTAGGGTTAGGTGATATGGCTGAAAAATGTATCACGATATAAGTGTTTCATATCAGTCGATATCGATAATTATTGATTCATTTTTTTTTATCTATTCTACCCAGACTTCTCAACTGAGCTAAGCTGCTTCCGTTATTTCTTTATATCGCTTTGATGTAGTGCGCTAGACTTTTCGTTCATTTTAATTTTTTAAAAATGATAACAATGACATATTCAATAGCATTTAAATTTCATTCATTTTTAATTAATTCAGTAGCGGTGGAAAAAAGAGGTTTGGTTCATATAACCGATCATCAAAGACGACTCGAATAAATCTAGAGTCCAGCTCAGTTGAGTCCTACCACGTTTGATAATCAATAAACGGCTCCATTCAAACATCTTCCATCTCACTCTGCAGAGAAACTAAACGTACGACCAGACTTGACCAGCAAACAATACGCAGAGAAACCAAACTTAACCGACTCATAACCGCTGCTCGAGAGAGACGAGAGACAATTAATATGCTCACTCGCCACCAAGTTTGCAGAGAACATCGGTCTGCCAAACTGGTAACGTGATCTTTCCTTTTCCAATCTAAAATTTCCTCTTGCGCTGTCACACTCATATTCTGCTTTCACTCCACGCCGTTCTTTTATTTTGTTGTTGTTGGCTTAGCTGGGCTGTGATAGGTCCAGAGGCTAAAGCCCTTCCTCTGCCTACATCCCCCAGAATGCCTTGCAGTTGTCGGGGTTTTCTTCCTATTTTTCTCTAACGGAGTTCAAGTGAAATTATCAAACATTCTATCACACGTATTTTCTATTGATATCGACCACGTGTCTATCGCGATATATATCGTCATCGTTTTATCGCCCAGCCCTAAGATGCATCTAGTGAATTATATCATGTTAGAATGAGTAGACAATGCATGAACAAGGTTATACAAAAAGTTTGTCTCTCCATGGGCAGCTCTTTTCTCTTATTACCTAACAAAACACTTCAGAAATCAGTGTCTAACTTTAATTTTGTTTTGTAAAGCCTTTGTTGCACCAAAGTGACTGTTGCTGTGGTTACCCACTCATTCAGAATGAAATGACTGAGCTGATTATTTCTCCACACACCTGCCATCTTATTAGAATTTTTTTTTTTCTCCCCCTGGCTGGGGAAATGGTATGAAGTGGGTTCAGTCACGAATAGTGTCATGTATTGAGGACTTCTGACGTATGACGTTGTCTCTGATGTCAGAAGTAATTTGTGCTGAACCCAGCCACGCAGGAGAAATCAAAAGACGGGCAAATATTTGACATGTCTAGGATGAATATTATGAGCCAGTGACATAAAGAAATAATACTCATAAAGCCTTGATTCCATATCTGTATCAGTGAAACGATGACTGTAATGTGTGCGATAAAGGCTTTACAGGATCACAGGTGAACCCAGCATGAAGTAACGTAGATTATTAACTCTCTCCTTCACTCCGTTTTTCTTTATGTCGCTCTGTAATTTCACTGAATGTATGATGCACAGTTAAACAAGCTACAAGCACAAACACAGCACTTGAGGAAAATTACTCCTTCTTCTTCCTCCTCTCTACCCCACCCACCCTCTCCCCTCTTTCTCCTCCTCCCTCTCCCTCGCTGTGCTCTCCTGCTGTCTCTTTCTCTCCACACCCACACACAGGCACTCAACATAAATTAGGCCCGGTACTTGTAATGGTGATTGATTGTGTGCCGTAATAGCTAGTGCATGATCGCATTTGGAAGATTATAAATAAACAGTAGCGTGTGCATTTGTGTGTTTGAGTCCATGTTTTTTTGTTTTTTTTTTTAATGGCAGTGGGGTTACTAATGACTCACATATCGATCTGAGAAAATCAGGACATGAAATGAGCACAAAGCTGGTTTATCCACCATTCAGGTGACTATGTTATGTACGTTTTACCACACGCCCTACTCGTGTTAGCTAATTTAAACAGGAATCAATATAACTGGTGTTACATTTATCTTTTAACAATTAAAGAAACAATACCTCTGTCCATAAACTCAGCTGCTGATAAACCAAGCTTGAGCAATTCAAGTTTGTGGTTAAAGTAGCTGCTCCGTGCTGTACTAAAATAATAATTGCAAGCTTAATTTTAGCTTCTGTGTTTATCTGAATTTAGACTGATTCCTGTAGTTTACTGGCATGGAATGGTTGGATTGATTTATGACGTGATTCTACGAAGTAAACTTTTTCTTATAGAATCAATTTCTTGATTGGGTGGCTCTTCCACTCATCGCAGGGTTGGAGGTCCCTTGGTCAAGACGCTGAACCCCAAATTTTGCGCTTGAGTGCGTCAATGGGGCAAAGGATTGAATGAAACATTATGTACAAGTACTAACTTTTGAATTCAAAGCCCAGCCCTTACAAACACACACACACACACACACACACACAGAAACAAATGGCCACAAGTACAGTACGTACTACTGCGCTGAGTCGTTGAGCTGGTACTCTCGGGCGCGGCTGAAGCACTCCTGGATGCCTGAGTCGGACCACAGGCGCATCATGGCGCCGAGCAGCTCGGCGGAGTAAGGCTCCGTGTCCTCCATACGACTGACCACATCGCACACCATCTTAGCATCCGCCTGAGGGAAACACAAGAGGGGACGGGTTAGTATTCTTAGTGCGGTGAAGAAAAGGAGGCTGGAACATTGTTTATTATCATGAAGCTGTGTAAAATACATAAAGGAGCAGCAGCAGCCCAGTGTGCCACTGTATGAACAAAGATTTATTTCAGTAAACTAATATTTTCCCAAAGGCATCCTGGAAAAGCAAGGGGGGAAATAATATAACCTAGTGGAGAAGGATTAATAGAGGAAGAGACGGAAAGAAGAGAAAACGACACAAGAGAGAAGATGATTACAAGATGAGAGAATGAGGACCTTTCTCTTCTATTTGCTCCATTTATTCTTAAGGTGAAAAGCTTTCACAAAAGCATCATTTAAGATCCATTAGTCCTTACAGAGCCTGAGACTGTACGGCTGTTAAAACACACCACAGAGCCGGTGTAGTTTATGAAGAGGGCGGAGTTCAAACTCGATTTAAATGTGATTCAATTTCAATGTGGGCTAACCTTCAAGACGACGTTCCGACATTTAAGCGGCTGTTTAAATGCTGCAAACACCAACTGACACGAAGGTAAAGCTTATTATTCGTTTTATTTATTTATTTATTTTTATCTGTGACTGTTTTTAGCTGCAGAAAGGCCAAAGAGGAGGCTGTTGTCATGCAGCTGTGCTCTGTCTTTGGTTCCTTCAGGGGTAGAGCCTGCTGATCTGCACTGAGCTCCTTCCTGATAAAGACCACAGATAAAGGAGCGCCTGCTAACCGATATATAACTGAAGAGGAGTCACTGTTTTAAGAAAGCCGTTTAGGTCATATGATTACAAACATCCCGTCAATGCCGTACTAAATTGCCAGCTTTGGTTAACGTCAGGATATCCGAATTGATTCAAGGCTTTACATAAATAAATTGAACATATTTGGTGGAGACTAATATACCAGAATCCATAAAATACAAATCATCCTTCATCCTCCCTGAAAAATGATAACAGACCTTAGCGATTCTGCTTAGGTTTGAGTGAACCAGCTGCAGAGATCTTCAGCAGTTCATCCCTGCCCCCATTCTCTCCTTGGCTCTTCTCTATTATTGATTTATTTTCCCAGCACTCACACCCTACATGATCTTTCTAGCTCACGGTAATAGTGGCAGGACACAGAGGCCCTGACCTTTGTTCTCCTTTATCAGCATACGAAGACACCGCTCAGATGTCCTGGGCAATTTATAAAAGAGCGACCTCGGCCTGCAGTAATGGCCAGTTTGTCTTTCGCAGGAAAAATACTAACGTTCAATATTACAGATCCAAACACTATTACAGTACAGGGAAAAGAGCATGGAGTACATATTACGTGGTAGACAATCTTATAATCATTCGGGAAATCAAACATTTTAACCATTTGAGCTTAAAACTGCAAATCTAATCTGTTTCTGAACAGGATGTGTCAATTTTGTGGTGAAGATTTCAACATAAATTTAATCTAACAACGGTGCCAAACATACTTCACTAGCATACACACAGTTCAATCTGTTTCTATAAACGTGATACATGAATCTCCGCGGTCACGGAAATTGCTGAGTAAGATGGAAACACCGCAACCATTGTTAAATATTGATGAAACTGAAATCAAAACACCTATGTAATATTATATCAGGCTCACACCATCGCTGGAGCAATATATCATCAGGTTTTATGTCGTAAATTATTCGTTTTTTTCTTTTTTGGGATCCAGTGAAACAGTACAGAGTCAGGAGGAGTGTTGTTCTTCACCTCCCTGTAATTTTAGCCAGACATTGTAATTAGATTTCACAGCACTCAGCCTGAATTTACAATAACTGAAGGAGTGATCTATTTGAGTTTCCACATTCCCCCAAAATTAGCAGCACGCAGGGCAATCAGGGAGACGTAATAACAGATCACCTGAGTAGATTTGGCAGAGTGTGAATATGCTCCTTCAGCGCCAGCGTGATTAAAAACACACCCAGCCTGACAGCCTGAAAAAAAAAAGGCTGGTTTCATTTACTGGAAGAAGTCACCAAGGTGTCATATGCTAAAGATCCTTTCGCTCCCAGTTTAACATGTCTGTCTGGAAATGCGTCTACCACATCCTCCTGATTCTTTATATTTTTAACTCCTTCTGTTTTCACTTTACTTGTCTCGCTCTGCCGGGCTTCCCCTGTCTCCTCATCCACCTAGACCAGTTTGGTTCAGTCTAAATGAAGCCTGGTTGTTTGGTATCTGGATTAAGACCTTCTATAAAGAGGGTACTGGTCTGCAGGGCATTGGTTGCGTTCGTACAGCTGGGCCCATTTTGAAACCCAGCTTCACAGACAGTACGTCAAAGATCGGTGTGGGCATCAGACGTGAAAAGTAGAGCCACTTCAAAAGAAACGTGAAGCGCCGTTTCCATGACAACCTTTAGAAAATGTCAACTTCCTAATATTTGAATAAAAAAAAAAACAAGGGCAGCCGAACCTTTCACTTTCATCTGAGTGGATTCTTTAGCTCTAAATGACTGGTGGGGAGTTTAGGTTTTTTACTGGGACGTCTGTGGGTGGTGCCAACCTTAGAACGTCCAGAAACCACTTGAGATGAGAGCCACTCGATCACACTCGATCTCACTAAGATCACAACATTTCCATAATACTTGTTAATCTTTTTCTCCACAAGTTATCACTAATTAGTAATTTTTTTCATCAGTGAGTTGCTGGCCATTTTGAAAATAATTCCACAATTAAGCAGATATTAGATCACTATGTGTGGCTTGATTAATGTATCTGAGTCAGACTGACCCCTCACTCCACCCCAGCTCCTCCCTTACATTAAAATATGGTCACTTCAGACTGAAAGACAAAAAAAAAAACTCCCCCCAAAACAAACAAAGACAGCACCCACTAAATGGTGCGTCAAGATGTTAACCCAGAAACCAGTGGCCTACGTTCCTCTGTCGTATAGAGTCTGTTTGAAGCCGTTTGCCAAATAATAAAAAAAAAGTTAACCAACAAGCCAAGTTTGATTATCTGAAATGATCTAACTGATAAAGGAGAAACAGCATTATTTCCCCTCTGTCAACTTCAGCTGAGAGCTGCAATAAGTCAGGGCCGCGTTAATGAATGACGCAAAGAAATGGTGAAATACGCGGCGGAAAACCCCTGCACCCTTTCAGCAAGATACAATCTGTGTCTGCATCTGTCTGCATCTCCTCAACAAGCAAACAACCCAAAAAAAGATTCAACAAGAGATTGCATAGGTTCATTAAAATGCTGCTAAACGCCGACCTTGCATGCAGTTAACCTTCCACCCTGTTATACTATGCCTCTGTTATGCGATTTTTCACAACTCCAGGTGTAAAAGAAGGTAGTACTCAACCTGTGCTGTGTACACTGTAGGTGTGCTCTGTAAATACCAGCAGACTATGATTTGAGCTGAATCACCGTTCAATAAGACGTCAACCAAAGCTATAATTTTCCTTCTTCACTCGGTTAGCGCCCTCGTGTCCATCGCTCTCTGTAACTCAGTATGCCAGCTCTACACCTATCTGACCTTATCCTGTCACCGGCTCAGTCCCTCCATCCCTCCAGTCAGTCTCTTTCTACCTGACCTCTATCCGTACTCATCTCTTTATAGCATTTTTCTGTCCTTCATCTATCCTTCCATCTGAGCTCACGGCCATGTTTGTTTTGCACTCTGTTATTACTCCCCTGGCATCGTGTTGCCCTTCCTTTTTTCTCTCTCCCATATTTCTGTCAGTCCCATTGACTTTTATTCTTCACACATCTCGTCACCCTTTGGTTAATTTCCTGCTCCCCATCTCTATTTTCTGTTAACCTCCCATCTCTTTTCACTTCTTCTTTCAATCACCAAGCTGTTCTCTGGTTTTCACATCTTTAACATAAGGACAAGAGCTGCATCGTCCTCTGTTGTGTGAACTCTTGTCTCGTCACAATCGCAATCACAATTGTTCCATAGATTTGCATTGATTTATTTTTAGCCTATATGTGTACCCTATACTGTTTGTATCAAGTTTCTTTCTCTGAAGCACATTTCTTTTATGTGACTGCAGGCCACACACTCATGTGCTATTTAAAACAAAAATTTATGGAACCTGTGCGGTCATTTGCAGCAATGATTAACTCTGTAAGTCAGACACGGTCACTCATTCACTCTAACCTGCCTATTCTCTCTCTGTAGCACCAAGTCCCTACAGTACACAATCTTTCCAGCCATCTTGAGGCAGGAAGTGGAAGCGTGGTGATATGTCAGTTCTGTAGTGGCTGCTCATGCCTGATACACATTCCTCTGTGGCCTCTGAACGATTCTTCTCCTCGGCTCCTCTGATAGTAACATCACTTCTGAGCAGAATGCGGCAGCGTCATGAATTTATAATGTAAAGCTTTTTATCTGTTCCTAGATAAGAACTGCACATGTGAGCTCACCTTTGGAGCTCCTATGTTAATCAAGCGAGGGGAAAACAATAGAGGAGGACACTAAAACTCCAGGAGAAAAACGGGGACAGCATGAGGAAAAACAAAGGGGTTGGTGAGAATGGGACGCATATTTTACCATCTATTACAGCCAGATCATTTATATAATATTTTATGGGTTTTCTTGCCACATTCAACTGGTAAAACTGAGATCATAGACCAGACCTTTATGAATCGAGCTGTCTGTCTGCTTTTAACGGAGACTGAAGTTTTGAACACCTACACTGGCACATACCCACATATCACACTTCTATCACTCTGCCACATTTAGGACAGTTATTTGAATGAAAGGTGGAGGAGACTGGTGGTTGCATGGGCAGCTTGAAGCGTCCTGTCAGCGACCTTTAAAGTCTCTGAACTCAGCTGGACACACTCAAACACCCACATACACGCACACTTAGGGGCCGTCCACACCGAGACGCTTTTTGGTGTAAACGCAGATGTTTTGCATCGTTTTGGCCGATCGTCCAGACGAATCCTGTAAACGCATTGCCCTAAAACGCACTTTTTTGAAACCGGGTCACCAGGCTGAAAAAAATTCTAAAACAGAGAGATTTGCAAACTATGATGTCATCGCTACCATCACCACACCCCTGGAGCAGCCTTCCACCTCTTATATCCCGTGAGACGTCTCCTAACAACATCAACAACAATGGTGGACTACATGCTCGTGTTCCTGCTGGACAAGATATTGAGCCTATTATGGTTACTAGGGCAAAATATCATTTCTCCTTGAGTTTAGTTTCTTCTAAAGCCGATTTGTAAACAGCGCTCAAGCTTTATGCGCATGCTCTGCCTCTTCCTCTCCGTTTTTGGTGAATTTCTGAAACTGAAACAGCGCCACCTATAGGCCTGGAATATGAAGTAGCGATTTGAGTCGTGCTGAGACGGATCCGTGTGGACGCAGATATTCTTTAAACAATGCCAGGGAAAACGGAGGAAGGGGAAAAGATCGTTTTGGTACGTGTGGACGAAGCCTTAGAGGCAGTTTGCTGTCAGGGAGTATTTATGGAAGTGAATACATGTGTGTATTATTCATGTACAGTTTTGGAAGTTTTGCGTTTCGTTGTCAACTGAATATAATCTATAACAGTTATTTTTGTCTAGTTTTATATGTGGGTTTTGTGCTTTTAGTATCATAAATCTTTAGCTCTTTGACATGTAACCTAATGGTTAAACAGCATATATGGCCCCTAACCCCCCAAAAACAGTTTCCCAGACACTTGGCATTGCTGCCCACTGCTCCAGGTGTACATGCAATGGGTTAAATACAGAAAACAAATCACCTGTATACGTAGCAAATAAAGCAGTTCTGTAAATCTTAAGTGTGTGTGAGTTTCTGTGTATTTTAATAAAACAGAAGACGCGCTCTCTGTTTACCTACTCTGAATCTCCGCCTGGACACTGAATAGGCAATCACCTCCAACATCCTCTACATCTGTTCCTTTCTCTCCTCCGTGACTTCTCTCTTAACGTTCAATAGCCAATCAAAGCATTTCAGCACTTACTGTAGGACCTTTCACTTCTCTGTTTTTTGTCGGTGATCTACAGCCAATCATGCGTGCACAGTACACAAAAACACGCCCACCGACCATTCATCTGCCAGGACCAACTGTACGCAACACAAACTAAACACACATTCATCCGCCCTTCAGTTTGGAGTGCGCAATAACACGCCCCTGTTTAGAGTCAACTGATGTGACTTCAACAGTTACTAACATACGTCACAAACGCCACCTGTTCTGACCTTTACCGTTTATTGAGAGCTGTGGGGAAGAAGCCTCCCCCCACCCCCACCTCCCCTCACTGACCACACTCACATCCTGTTTAAAAATACTGCACACATGAGATAAGACGGGAAGAAAAACTCAGCTGCGTGCACCTATTGAGGTTTTGAGATGTTTTCTTATATCGTCATTTGTACCGTTTAAATAAAATAAAATTTATTGAACGTGTCTATTAATATAATTAAAAATGTGACCACTGTTGAAACAAAGGTGTATGGATTTTACAGGGTCCTTCTAATTACTGTAAATCTGACCTACTTTTTACTGCTTTAAACATCTGACTTCAGTGCATGCTGACGCTAACTTTGCTAATTAATACTAAACCACTGACACTGATGGGAATATCATTTGTTTTTGCAGACATTTTCAAATGCAAACAAATTAAAAAACTGTTGTGACATTTAGTTTTATTTACCAACCTACACTGTTAATCTAACCTTTGTTTTAATGATTCAATGATCATTTCTTTGTGGTGGGTAAAGTGTGTCAGTGTTCCCCTCCATGTCTAATGAAAGTCTAATAAGACTTAGAGGTCAACAACATGTCTTATAACTGGGGAATTAATAATTTCTCAGTGTGTGTGGAGCTCTTTGACTTGGTGTGATTATTTTATCATGCTATGTGACAAAAACCACCCGACAAAATAAACACAGAGGGGCTCTATTTGACTCGTTCGCCCTCTGAAAGTGTCATTAGTGCTCTGGCTGTGACAATGTCCATGAGCTACATTTAAACCCAAGTTCGCAGTCTGCTCTTTGGCCAGCTGAGACACCGTACCGAACACGCTCACTTTAAAACATTAACCTGCAGCTCTCTCTCAATCTGTCGTTCTCTACTCCGCAACGATCCCGCTCACAAGGATTTGATTTGATGTAAATGTGTTTCGGCGAGAAGTAAAGCTGCGTCCCAGCTTCCTCTACCGCTACCGATGCCCTGTCCTCGCTGCAAGCAGTCACACACAGCCTGATATGGAACGAGAGACGGAGTGGGTGTGCGTACATCTGGGTGTGTGGGTATGAATGAAGGACAGGAAGAGGAGATGGAGCTTGTTTTCTGTTTGCGTGTTTGTGTGCGTGCTCAGACAGAGTGCGTTTCACTTTAAAGTGCTGGGCAGCGGTCCACGGACACACTTAAAACCCACAGTCAAAGCCAAGGATATTGTCTAAACAGACATATCGGAAGACACGGTGTCTGTTTGTGTGCGCGTGTATGTGTCTGTGCCTGTACAGCTATCTCTCTGAGGACCCGTTTTTAGTTTTACACCATCAGAGTGAGGACATTTGTGCAATGTGAGGACATTCTGGCCGGTCTTCACTCCATTATGAGGCTGTTTGAGGATTAATACTTGGTTTTAGGGTAAAGATTACAATTACGTTATGGTTAGGATGAGAGAAAGGGTTAGCGTCAGGCATTTAGTTGACATGGTTAGGGTAAGGGACGTGTTTCTTTGAAGGAAACGAGAAGAGCAATTATCTTTTAACCTTAGACCAATCAAATGATCCACTCTAGCCCAGCAATTGGCTGCAAATACAAAAGAACTGCACAGTAGTATATGGTATATTGGGGACATTTCTACCTCAGTAGCACCGCCATGATCTGAGCTAAATGCTGACGTTAGCACACCTGCATGCTCACAATAACACTGGTATCTACAGTACTGAATATGCTGATGTGTAGCAGGTGTAGTATCCAGTATTTTAGCTCATAATTATGCTAATCAACAATAAGTACAGGTGCAGCTCAGGTTTCAGATGTTTCCTCACAAACCAAAGTACTGGACCTTGTCTCGAGGGATGACATACAGTATGTTATACTGTCTACTGTGTAGTATTGATGTGGCCTAGGACTTACATTACCCCGACAGACCCGGCCGCTTGACTAAACGGGTTTCTTCTAATCCCCTGCCCTGATGCACTAATGAAGTTACAGAAAGTAACTAGTTTACTAAATGTACTAAATGCTTCTAGACATTCATGTCTGACAAGCAAATCAACTATCTTTAATTGTGTCCAACCCTCAGCGGTCTAATTTTGGTGCAGCTATTTATCAACAGCATTAATCAGCTGAAATTAAATGCTGACTTTTATTATTATATTTTACAAACTTGAGCAATTTACACAACATATGCAGTAAGCAAGAATCATGGTGAAGCTACTCTAATTAACAAATCTGCTAAGTGAACATCTTGATTGCTGTGTGATGGAATAGTGGTGCAGCATATTTTCGGAGGCCGTCACGGCCTTAAATAAGAATTTAAACAAATGCTGAATATCAGAGCCATATCCTGCGCTACATTCAGACGCGCGTGCTTAATGAACTGACAAATGAGTGTAAATAAAAATGCTGATTTAATTAAATCATGGCCACATCCTAAGATATGTCTTAATTAAAAGGCAAATCGCTAGAGGATGTAAAGTGAATGTATGCAAGTTTACCTGGGCTGCAACACAGCCACACAAAGTCCCATTAGTTATGAAGTTAACATGCACAGAAAGAAACAGGCAGAATAGATACTAGAAAATGTACAGCATAAGTGTGTTTGTCTGTTTGTTTGTCGTTTACGTCAAATCCAACAACAGCCAATCAGATCTCTCTCTCAAAACAAAAAGCTGCCTGGCATCCTCTAACAACAATCTGTGCTCTTTTTTGGTTTTTTTCCTCCCACCCCTCCCTTTCTCTCTTCTATTTTTGGACTTCACTTCACTCTGTGTCAATCACACCTCGTCTTCTTCTTCTTCTTCATCTCCCAGCTCAGTCTAACCTTTATCTTTCCTCCTCAAGCCACACATGACGTCACTCTAATCGGGCAGCCTACAAAAACAAACAACAAATACAAATGGCCCCCCCTCCCCTCCCGTTGTTTCGCTCTCCACACCTCCTGCAGTCTTTCTGTGTATACCTCCACTTTATTATTTCATCTCATTACCATGTCTTTCCTCTCCTCTACTCCTCTGGCGTCTGCTGGCGGAGCGAGACGCCCCACCTTCTCACTCTGTCTCCCTTCTTTTTTTCTCTCACCCTTCTCTCTCTCTCTTTCTCTCTCTCTCTCTCTTTCTTTCCCTCACTCCTCCGCATCATGTGATTCTCAGCTGCAGTTGCCATGGTGACCATCCTCATTTCCCGGGAATGCAATCTTGTCTCAGATTTTCTCTCTCTCTCTCTCCCTCGCCCTCCCCATCCATTCTGCCGCACCCTCCTCCATCGGCGTCACCCCCCCCCCCTCTACTTTCCTCTTGATGCAGACCTTACGACTATTAGCACATTTTAAAATGATAAATAGTCACGTTTTGCCTCACGTCTACATTTAACTCCAGCTCGTGTTACCGATGCAGATGTAATCGGCCAAAAAGATGAGGAGCCGAGCACGACCCCTCCTTCGCTCACCCTCCTCCCCTCTCTCTTGTGGTCTCTCCCACTCCCTCCCTCACCGTAGCAGTTGCTGAATAATGAAAGTGATGAAATATTTAATTGTTGTTCTGCCCTCCTGTCGACTGCCCCAGTGGAGCCCTAACACACACATACATATATATATATGTATGTGTGTGTGCCGTCCTCCAGTGGAGTTTCCGCTGCCACCCTCCTGCAACCACACCCAAAACACCACACACACACAGGGAGGAAGGAGCCAGCGGATATGGACTATCTACGTCTTGCTATTACGAGTGGATCGTTAAAATACACTTAGTCAATAGGAGCCAGAGAGTGCAGGGGAGCTACTCTCTCTACCTCAATCCCGAGAGACATAGAGATGGAGAAGCATGCATGTAATTATAAGTATGTGCATGAGTGTGTTACACAACCGTGTATGTGCCAATATATTCATGAGGATGATGTCTAGGCCTCCTTATAGCAGCTAATCACAGCAACGAATGGAGGCCGTGCAGCGAGCTTCGTGAGTATGTGTTTACACCATGCAGGTTTTAACTCTTTCATCTTTTGAGTGTTTTTTTTTTTTCCAAAGCTGTTAGCGTGCACTGCAGAGCTCGCAGCTCACTGATTCTTAGCTTCTTAATCAATACTGCAACCGGCTAACAAGAACTGAAATTGCTATTAATAATTGTACGATGATTATCAGACTGTTTGCATGACACGTCAAGAGCCGAAAAACCACGGTCTGTCAGTCAGACGCTTGCTGTGAAGCCACACAAGTTTCAACAGTTTCCCACATTAAAGTTCTGGCTCTGTGTCTTTGGACGGAGCGCGTTTTAATTTGTACAGCACTTTTCACATCGACATTACAAAGTGCTTGACAAAAACAAAAAAGCCGCCAGTCTTAAAAACACGAGCACAAGTCACATTTAATACAAAAGAATAAAAATAAATAAATAAAAATTCAGGTTTTAAGTTGAGATTTACCTAAACTCAACGAAGCAGATTAGTTTAGTGTTAGAGGCTGATGCCAAATTTTCAGGGTTTAAAAAAAAACACCTAAAAAATAATGAATTTCTTTACATTAAGTATTTTTTCTCCTCATGCTGTGTTCACACTATGAGAAGAAATGTCATAAAATGCCCAAGTATCAGTAGAGGTCTCGTCATCATCAGTTTCAAAATGAACTGGTGAAATAAATGCACATTGGCTGATGTTTCATTAGCGTCACCAGAGTATGAAAAAAGTGAGACCAGCTCAATTTTGATTGGCAGATTCTAATCATTTAGTACCAAGAGCCACCGCTTCTTGACGTCACTGGTCTCTAAAGACTCTAGTTATGAGAGTCATCGTCTGCTTTGATGTCTCACACCTGCTCCAACACCCATATTCCTAAATTAAAATGTGCAAGTCCCTCTGCAGCTGACCTTTAGTTAAGGTGTACTACTTTTTAATCTTCAACTTTAGTGTGTGTGCTCGTGTATAAATGCAGATAAAAACCGCCCACTCGCCAATCTACAACCTACATCAACCAATCACATTATGGCTGAGAAAGCTGAATGAACCACTCGCCTGCACCACTCATGACATAAACCCTTCTGCCGTGCCCAATGTGATTACTGGATGACAGTGAAAAATGGAGTGGAAAGAGAATGAGACTGTACACTAAGTGTGTAGGCAAAGGATAACTGTATGGAATACATTTACTTCCCGCACGCAAACCCACCCACACCAGGACGTCCACATGTCTTTGTCAACGACCAGCCTTTATAATAAAAAAAGCCATTTCTCTCTGTCTCTGACCGTTTTATTAAAGATCTCTGGGTAAGTTGGATTTTCTTATTTCTGGTTCTGTTTTGAAATCGTATTAAAATATCACATACACAGACCGATCAGCCACAACATTAAAACCACTGACAGGAGAAGTAAAGAACATTGACCATCTTGTGATAATCATTGTTCTTCTGGGAAACTTTTGGAGCTGGCATTTGTGCAGACATGCAGCACCCACCTAGACCAGACCAGACACCCCTACCCCATAGCAATGACACTCCTTGATGGCAGCAGCCATCCCCAGCAGGATGCAGACACAAAAACACTTAAGGAACAACTCAAAAAAACATGAAGAACAGCACAAAGGATTGACCTGACCTCCAAATTCACTAAATCCCAAACCGATCAAGTATCTGTGGGATGATCCACAGAGACCCTTCCCCTCAACCAAAAACATTCTGTTGCCAGACCCCACAGGAAACCCTCACAAGGCCCATATCCATTCTCTGATGAGTCAGTTTTCAACAGAAATGTTCTCTACATTTCTTTTTTTCCCCTCAATCAAGGTTTCCTCTTTATCTCTTTAACCGTCACCGTTCATGCTCTAAGCTCTCTCTCTCCCACTTACTTTTCTGTTGTGTCTTTGGAGTATCAGTCTCTCATCCAATCTGCCTCTCTGTCACTCACTGTCTCTCTCTTCTCACACTTCATCTATACTTAGACCCAGCAGCGAGCCGTCACCCTTCCTCCTTCCAAACATACCTCGTCCTCTGAGTTAACTGATGAACCACACACACATGTTAACTGCACTGACACGTACGTCGTCACACTGAATATTAAATAAACGCAGATGAAACACGGATTTTGCCAGAGAACATTAAAAGAGTATACACAGACATTGAACCAAAGATTTAGTATTTGTATATGGGTAACAATGACCGTTGTTAGATAGAGCAAAGACAAGGAAGTGAAGAAGAGCTGCAGTATTTGTAATAATAAGCAGTTATTACGTTTGGGTGTTGGTTCCCTGGCAGTATACCACCCCAATTATACACATTCTAGACGTGTGTGTTGCTGCCTGTGTGTGAACGTTCGTGCCCTGCTGTCATCCATTCCAACAATCAGCAGTGTGAATTTCTTAATTATATCGTTTGCTCAACAGCAGTGCTGCAAAACGTCTGGTTAGTGATTGCTTACAGTAGCTCCTGACAAAGGGTAAAAGCTGGAGCTGACGCATTAAACCCAGAGATGTGGCAGTTCTTGATATTTATGGGCAGGATTTCAAGGCTTAGCCCAGTTTTCTCCGGGGTGTCGTTTGTTGACATTAACCAGGCATCTCTGCTGTTTGATAATGTCATTCTGGCTGGCTTCAACAGACAGTAATCTCCAGTGTCTGTCTGTCACAACTGAGCATAATGAAGACGGAATGAGGATCCGAAGCTGAGAACTCGGGCTCTGACCAGCTGATTGGAGTTATCATGGCTAAGTTTCATTCCTGATTGATGTAACTGTTAAACCGGCTCAAACGGGAGTTTTTGATATATGCCCCCTAGACTTCCCTAATGAGCCGTTCAAGGCGTGATCAACATGGGTGGTGACTTGAAGAAAAAAAAATCCATGACACACTGGAAAAGAACTAGTGGGGATCATGTGACCAGAGGGAGCAGCCTAGACTGGTCACCTCTATGCGGTTAGAAGCCAACAAGAAAAATAAAGGATAGATGGAGGATTCACTTTAATGATTTCTGATCTGAGTTAAACAAATTAAATAGAAAAGGTATATATATGATAGTAGAGTGAATATCTTTAGGTTTTGGTATTTAAAAAAATCAAAATAAAAAAGCGCAGTCTGAGACAAAGAAACGACTGTGCACAATTCGGGGCTGTGGCTCCTTCTCAACCTGCAGGTCATGACCACCAGGGAGTCACAAGATCATTAGAGAGGCAAGGTTAAGAGGAGCACTGCTGCTTGGAGAAACTGTTAAAAAGGAAGTACTGAGTCACATAATGTGTCTGCGGCTGTGTTAAAATTACTTTACTAAGGGGAGACAACCATTTCAGGCTGATAATTACTCTGAATTAAACTAAATTAAGACATATATAAATAAACTCTGTCAGTAATAGGTTGAATTTCACTTAATATCGTCTAATATTTGTTTGGTAACTTGCCTTAGTTGAATTTTAGTTGTGAAATTACACATTTGTTTTCCCACAGTCAATCAAAGCATCGTTAAAGTATCAAATGTGAATCCATGCATCGGCTGCAGTGTTGCACTGATGTAACACAATCCCTGTGTTTGCTGAGAGATGGCGAGGCAGAAGGAGAAGGGGGGAGGGACAGAGGGAGACGAAGAGAAGCATAGATGGAGGAAAAGAAGGACAAAAAAAAACAAAAAACAAAACAGTAATGGTATGAAAATGAAACTGGGGAGAAATTGTTGGGGCCCACACTCCAGCCAATGAGGGCGTGAATAGACGAGGCCAAAACACACCGTCCAATCGCGGGAAAGATAACTGGTCAGATGACCGCAAGGCTGTGCTTTCCATAGAGGTGGCCGGCTAGCCTGGTTGCTACGGTAACTGGATGGTATCCTAGAGACTGGCAAAGGGGCTTATAGCAAACTGAATGGCAAGACATGGAGAGAAAAGAAAGAGAGATGGCGCAGGAGGAGAAGAAGAAGAAGAAGAAGAAACCTTGGCCCATATCTCCCAACGCAGAGTTTAGAAGAAAAGCGCAGACACGTAAAAACATATTATGGTATGTGAGGGTGCTCGTGCATGTGTGTTGCGGGTGCTGTGGCCATTAGAGATAAGAGCTATTGAATTAGATTATCTTATTTTCACAGCCACACACACACACACACACCGTGGAGAAAGCACAGACAGTACTACTACAGTCCGGTCTGATGCTTCATTGAGCTATAAATAATGGCAGTCCACGCGCACAGACACTTAAAGACAGGGATGCTTGATGAGCCCAGCCTGGATGTGCCTGTGTGAATCATCTGCCCGTGAATAGAGGTGTGTATGTGCTACTGTGGGCCATTTTATCCCCAGGAACACAATGTACTAAATTCCTCATGCACTGATTTTGCTTTGAAAACATTTCAATAGCAGTTTTTGTAAGTGTTTGTCTTACTAATGGAGCTTCAATATTAGCTCCACAAAACTCGCAGCTTGTGGAGTCGCTCTGCGAGTTTTAACCAAGACTCATTTGTATGCCGAGAACTGCTTTGGACAAATTCTGGTGTTGGATTATTACGGTGATAATCAAAAAGCGAACACAAAGCAAATTAAAACAAATCCTTATGGTGCTACTTTAAATTCTAATCAGGAACATTCAGATATTAAAATAAGACGAAGATGACACTGAAGTGCCGAAATGCCCACTTGAGGCTGGTTCTAAAATCGAGTCAATCCCCTTAGACGATACGTGTCAAACATACGGAACAGGGGCCAAAACCGGCCCACCAGAGGGTCGGTTTTGGGTCTGCACTTGTTTTTCTTAAGAAATGTCCAGTTGTTCATTAAATGTACTTCATTGCACTAAACCAAGGGAAACATTTGGAGTCATTTTTTGGTAAATATCCTATCGTGTTATTGGTCTGGCCCCCCTTGACATCAAACTGGGCTGTATGTGGCCCCTGAACTAAAATGAGTTTGACACCCGTTGCCTTAGACGTTCATGTTTACAGACATAAGCAATGCATAATTGAGGATGCGACCACTTTGAGGGATAGGTGGGTGCTCTCTTGGGGTGCTAAGTGGTCATCCACCCGCCCAGGCTTCAACTCTAAGAGCCAACATTTATGCGGAGCATCAAAACCTTTCATCAGGAAAGCTATGGGTGACGTCATCTGTCAATACAGTCAGTGTGTACTACAGGTTAGGTAACTATACGAGGGAGGGAGTGTGTGTGTGTGTTTGTGTATGGTTGAGTTGTGTGAGAGCCTGTGTGCATAAGTCATAAAATGCTGGCTTTCGTCTGGCTCTAACACTCATCCTACCGTGATAAAACTCTGCGCTGCTAGTGTGTGTTTGTGTGTGTGTGAGTGTCAGCACCCTGTGGGCAGAACTTTCTGCAGTACAAGACCAGAAAGCAGCAGTGATGCACTAGCTGCTTGGCTGACTGGGCGCTTAAACAACACACACATCTTCCATCTTTTTTTTTTTTTCCCTCCACTCAATCTCTCAGCACTCAGTCCATTACTCTGGTCTATTCAGGCTGCCCCTCTTCCTCTCTGTTAGCAGGCTGAAGAATACTGAAGAGAAGCAGCTATGGACAAAGAACACCACTGCCACAACCTCAAAGAGAGAGAAGGGGGGGTGCTGAGGCATATTATTGTATGCATGACGGCCCTTATATAGGACTCACTATAGCAGAGGAACTCACAAAGAACACATCAGACCATACGGACATTAAGTCTAGCTCTCTCTCCCTGCGCCCTGCAGCACTTCATCTGTGTGTCAACCTCTTCGTCACAACGGCCCCCAGTTAAGTCTTTATCTCCCACACAAGAGGCCTTCGGCTGCACTGTGACTGTCACAAGCCCTGAGAGCGGACGTTAATATACAATACATGAGCGAAAAGAAAGCGAGGCCGGGAGTGAGGGCAAAAAGTGGCATTAATCATATTAATAACTTATTGAGCTCAATAAAGGGGTCATTTTTTGATGTAATATTTGTTTGCAGAGGACAAAGTGAAAACTCATAGGGCTAAATTACAACAGATCAAGCAACCAATATGCTAGCAATAAGGAACATTTTTCAATCTCAAACTTGTGCATTACTTTATTCTATAATGAATGCTATGTAATTTGTAAGACGTCGGTATAGGAGGAATCTTCTGTGGAGCAAAAAAGAAGCTCAAATAAAAGTGACATTTAATTGCACTAGGCTGTAAACGTAAAGTTTAACATGGAGTTCTGTGGGGATTGACTCCCGTTTGGAGACAGCCTCAAGTGGCCATATGAGGAACTGCAATTAGAGGCTGCTTATGGGACTTTTGTGTTTTTGTCTTGTGTCAAAAATGTATGGATGATTGTCAGGAGCAAGCCTCAAGTGGTCTCTCCATGAACTGCAGGTTGACCCCTGAGTTTACAACACAGTAGCTTCCTCCTTCTGAAACGCTTCTCCTCTCTGTTAACTTAAGAGATTAGCTCTGCAGGTGACCTTTTACCTCCAAGAAATGTGTGCACATGTACTTCACCGGTGCAGTCCTCCAGCATGATAGCAGGGGAAAACACTGAGCTGGCTCTAAAATGTCCCTCTTCAATGTCTTATTATGACAAAAACACAAGGGTGTTTTTGGCATATTTAGAGTAATGATAATGAAAGTTAAGTCATGCTGTCACATTGCAATATTTGGTACGTGAATGTTGGCCTTCAGGCAACAAGACTGTCCTGGGAGAGATTTAATTCAATTCCAAAATGCAAGCTGAGACGCTGATTGAAGGAGGGATGAAAGGAGGAGGCTAGAGGATAAAGAAGATAAAAGGGACAATGAGAAAAGAGAAAGAACAAGAGGGTAAAACAAGGATAGTTTAGGGGAGGCAAGAGAGAGGCTCTGACCAAACAGCTTTACATTAAAAGTCCAGAAATGTTGGGGCCCCCTGTTATGTCACCACCCAACACACATGCATAATTAATCACACACACACACACACAGAGGAACTCTTGAGCCTTTTCTCCGTGAGCTGATCCACAGAAGCACCACTTAAGATTGCAACACAAAATGAGCCAGAGAGGTTTTTAAAGAAGAACGAGGGCACATCAAACAAACTCATCGTCGGGGTTGGATGGTTATCTTAAAGCAAAACGGCTGCTGGTGCGATGCTGCTTCATCAGGGCTGACATAAAATGATATTCTGGATGCAGAAGGCATTCCTGCACAGTATGGAATAATTGTTATATGATTTGAGAAAATGTATGTATTTATCTTCAAAACTGAAGTTTAAAATTTCTATGAAGGAATCCCTATTTAAAATTTAACAGTATTATCTAGGGCAGACGTTGAAGACCCCTGATCTAGCGACCTCTAATAATTTGTAACAGTTGTAGATATTGTCTCTAATCTTCCCAGTTTTCCAACTCAAACCAATACTCATTTAAAAGATCAGATATCTCCTGAATCCTCTTTACTGCAAGACTCACAAGACTGGTTTCGCATGACAAGTCTCGCGAGACCACTACATCTCTGAAAGCACATTTCGCCAAACTGAGGTCATGTGATATTGATCCAATAAAAAAACACACATCTCTCCCCCCCCCCCCCTCAATGATTTTAGATTTTTCTCCTAGTAAAGATTCAGAGGCTCGTGCAGCTACACAGCACAATGAAGTCAATAAAGTCTACTATGATTTTAATGGAGACTCATTTACAGAAGAGAAAACCCATCAGAAGAACAAAATATTAAAGTATGCATGTTGGATATTTTGCCGTCTTTCAGCAGTTTGTTGAAATAATCTACCCAATATAAAGCAAACCCAGGGGTGCTTTCAGTAAATTTGAGTAAAAATAATCAAATGACGGGGCGATTAATTATGTAATAATGTTTAATTACAGTAAGTTTTCCTGACAAGGATGCTGATAATTAAGAACCCTAACAACATTGCAATATTGCAATTTTCTTAGTCAGGGGAAATCTAATACAAGCAAGACTTTTTCATAAATGGGCTAGAAAATAGGAATAAAATACTGAGAGTCTGTTAGATGGAAGACGTAAAGACAAATGGACAGATATGGGAATTACATGGATTTATTTTTTCCATCTCACACGTGCACAGGGGAATCGGACCTCATGCCTCGAGAACGCACCACACACACAAAGACAGGGGACACCCCATTTAAGAGTGAATTATTTATGGCCAGACAGATGCAGCTTTTTATGAACTTAATAATTGAAGAAAGACGAATTAGAGGCTGACGGGAGGACTAAGGGGGAGAGACAAAGGAGGAGGGGGGCTGTGGAGATTATTATAAATCAGCTCAAAATGGAGGACTGGCCCCGTTGCCCTCCTTTCCATCTACTGCCTCATCTGTACCGCTCCTCTCATCCAGTCCCTTGACCTTCCTCCTTTTTCATATTTTCCAGACCAGCATTTGTCATCTTCATTTCTTCTCTCTACCCCCCTCCCTCTCTCTCGCTCGCTCCCTCCCTCCCTCCTCTCCTCTCAGGTGTCTCTTGTTACCATGGCAACAGCAGACATCTGAATTAATCACCTATCACCTTGAACGGCGCGTTCTCTTGCAACAACGGCGGGAGCACACAAACACCTATACGTGCACACACACACAGTGTCAGGCTGACATGATACTGTCCTCATTCTTGATTTCAGTCGACTCCACATCACTGCTACTTCAGTGTCTTCACAGTTTCCCGGTACACTCAACAATACAGAGGTGGTGTTCAGTAAAACCCGGTGCTAATCTCTCATTACGGGGACTATGACAAGGATTTTAAGCAAAAAAAAATAGCTTTAATACTCCTTCTATTGCTGTCTTTGTGATATAAATAATAAATGCATGCATCTTCTGGTTATTAAACTACTCAGATGGAAGAGCGGAAACTGTTGCTGGCGTTATTAGTCACATGTTAGATTTGTAAACCTATAGTTGCATCACTCTCGTGTTCATGCATCATGAACCCAGCGGGAGTTCCAGCTGATGGAAATGTGTTGTATTAACACATAATACTCACCCACTACCTTTACATCATCCACAAGGAATAGTGCAACCGACAGGGTAATGTTACAAACTGATGTGTGACAGTGTGTGTGTGCTGATGTGGCATATTTACAGAGGCAAAAAAACAGGGGAACTCATCTCTGGTCGAGTTGATGGAGTGTATATTTGTGCTACGAGTAGGATGATGCAGCTCTTGAGGTTGGACAAAAATACAGCTCTATCGACCAAGGACAGGAAGAGAGAAGGGTGAGTGTGTGTGTGTGTGAGAGAGAGAGAGAAAAGGAGAGAGAGAGAGAGAGATGGTGCTGATGGTATCTGCTAACCTTCAATTAGCAGCGGTAGTCAGCAGGGCATTGATTTGCCTCTAAATGCCAGAGCAGTGTGCAAACACCCACTCCCACATCCGAAGACACACACACACAACGCACAGAGATAAAGCGCACACATGCACAGGTACAAATTAATGTCGCAAAGTAATTTCATAGGGATTAGATGTCCGTGGACACAATTGGGGAAAACGGGACAAAAAGTAATGAATAAATGCTGGCGAAAGTTTAAAAGACACGTCCCAATCTGCATCTGTCCCGCGTGATTACAACACAGCTTAGCGTAACCTTTTCCTTCGCTGCGTATCCGACAGGTGCCGATGCTCCTGGATGTTTAGTAAGTCTCAACAGGAACTACACACGGATTATATCTACTGCAGGGCTTCATTCAATTGTGCACGTGTTGATTTGATTCTGTCACACTGAGCAGTATGTTGGGGCTTCTTCTTTTATAGTGATCGACACAACATACGCATTCAAGCACAATGTTGCACAAAGACATTGTGCAATTTCTGAATTCTATGCTTGACCCAACATCCTTGACTTATGTCACAAAGCTTATTTCACCAAGATTGTTCATCTTATATGAGTAAGATTCCTATGTTGTTCTGTTATTCTGACCTAGGACATCACTGACTTAAGGACGTTGTTATGAAATCATAATCGTCTTCAGTTTTACTTTAAACTGGTTCTATTTTAAGTGTGAGGCATGAATGCTAGCAGCTGAAGATTATGTCTAAAGTTGACCTTTGTAATAGCCTCTGGGTTAGAGCATGAACAAATATTACATTTATTTCCACTCCAAGGGCCAGTATACTCAGCTGTGGTTTCATTTAATCAAAACAATAGTATTCAATAACCAGGTGGATCTGTACAAACAAGATAATGTCAAGCCAGCCAAAAAAGAAATATAATTAAAATCATCCTTACTGCATTATCACCTGGACTTAATTATACATGCGTTAACTTCTCACCTGGCCTACTTTTTAGCAAACATCCGAAACGGAAAGGCTTCATGTTGATTCTTACTGATTTTGTGCATATGAGACATGCTGCACATGCTGCTACTCTTTGTTCTGTTTGCCTTCAGTCTTTCCTGCTATCAGCTTTTTTTGCGTGTTGCTGTTTATCTCAGCCTTCCATCATCTTTTGCTCCGTTTCTCTGACTGCCATTCTCTCCAGCTCTCCATCTGTCTGGTTTTTACTGTGTAAGAGCACAAATTCGTCCCTTGACAAACAGAATTAACAGCGCACTGACTGTGTTGCTGTGTTTGCATGCGTGCACGAGTGAGAGGAAAGCCGTGCGCTGCAGGATGTTTAAGCCTGTAGCAACACATCAACATTGCATGTCATATACAGATACGCTTCTGTCCCTGTTGTCATCTCTGATGATCTGTGCATGCCTGTGTGCAGCGGTGGATCAGGTTAGACAGTGGATAGCTGGAAAACAACTGAGTCAGAGTTTCATTACCTGGTCAGACGCGGCACCAAGGCCGAGCGTTCGTACATTATGCTGGCTGAAACTCAAATATACTGCATAGGTCACAGCATGCAAATGTCCATTTGCATTCGTTGAAACACTCATGCAGCTCAATCATCGTCATAGTTTTATCATCTCTCACATCTGACAACTCTAGAATCATTAAAACACAGACTTGACATAAAATAGCCTGCTGATTGTTGATGAATGATGTTAGAGATGATTTAATTCAAATATTTTTCTTGATATGAACAATTTAAATTACCCAGCAAAGTGACAATTTATTTTTCCACTGCCGTCCCCAGATTACCACTGAATGTATCACTTATGCCATTATGAGTCTCAGTTTGCTCCTGGCCTGTGTCTAATGTATTAACAGTAAGCGGGGGTTCAAACATTGGTTTAAACATCCTAGTCGCTACTTTCATTCTTAGCTAGGTGACAAAACATTCGCTTCTGTAATGACACATTTATACTGAAATGAAACAGAGCTATTAAGGATTATGGGCGTAATGGCTAAGCTGATAATTAATAAAATCCTGCTTGATGATAGCAGTGTAATTAGGGATCTTTAGTGCACTTTTGTAAAACACTGTGGCGATAACATCAGGCTAGATGATCAAATAACGTTGAGCTATTTCTCATTTTGTAACTGTACGATTAACTGACTGCCAGCTCCAAAACCCACGGCTTACTCGATGCACGTAACAATGTCTACATTTACAAAAGACTGGAAGCTGAGATAAATGAAGAGTGGTGCCTTGCAAAATGTTATTTTTGGAGGTTGTGCTACAGTTTCCGATATTAGAGCGACTTCCTGTTTAAATAGCAGATCACTTTTGATTTCCCAGCAGCTGATTTACACACTATTCCCGCACACATTAAACCAGCAGTCTGACAGTTTTTTTCTTTAGTGAACCACTTCTTTGAAACTTCCTTGCAGTTACTAAAAAAATCGAAAAGGACTTAAAACACAGACTGAAGCCATTTTCACAATTAGAACGTATTCTCACTACTAGAAGTCATCTGTTCACTCACTGTGAATTCACACAGCTTGTACCTGCTCTATTCATGCATATGCTCCCTCAGATATTATTAAGACTTTGTTCTGGGGAGCTGGAAGGGTAAAGTCAGCTTAATGTCCGGTTCGGTTGACTCGGGCAGCTGGGTTCTCACACGCTGCTCCGCTGGTTAACGTCTAGAAAAGTTGTGACAGCAGCTTTAGTGAAGCACTGACAGGCCAACCATGAACAGCAGTCCTGACAGCACCAGGACACAAACTAATCAGGATCCACAGAGCAGATTCAACTGCCTAACAGTGATAGAGAGGATTGCTGTGGAGACACTTCTGGACTCTCAATTTCCTTATGGCTGATGCCAGCAAGATGTCGGGTTTTTTTCTGGGCATGTTGTCAAGACAAACTACTGATGGACAGTTTTCAATAAAGCCTCCAACGCCAATCTGCAGCCAGGCCTGGAGATAGACACTCCATGACTGTCAGAGTGAGCTTGGCTTGTGAATGTCCAGCTCATGGATTCATCTCCTTATCTCTCCTGCAGTACCACGCCGGATAGAGCTCTACTCAACCTTTGCTGATACTTACAACACCGACAGTGTTTCTTAGCGGCTGAAGCTGACATTCACCAAAGGTCCTTGCTTCACTGTTGTCTCTCAAATCACACCATCACTGGTAAAATCAGGACGTCACACTCGGCTGGAGAACGCTTATTGCTCATTAATTATTATCTTTATCGTACGTTTTCAGTGGTGAAAAGTTCACCGTGCCACAGCATGAATAGGCAAGTCACCGAGCTGACCTCTCTAACCGAGCAACAATAACGGCGACCTTTTACACCGGAAGTGCACTCACGTAAACATAAACTGGCACACAGAGACACACACGTACACGCAGGGGAAGCAGTCATCAAATATACATTCAAACGGCCTTCATAATTTACATCTACAAGGCACGGCGGGTGCACACAACGCACATTACCACTGCCCTCTCTCTGTGGATGTTCTGTATGTAAGTTCAGAGAAAATGAGTTTGTCACTGAGCAATAAAATAAGGACGAAATAGAATAAAAGTATCATTATATGTGAAGCGCTGACCTTAAAATCACATAAACAGAGCAAACACACAAAGAGAGAGGGGGAGGAAGAATCTCCAGTCGTTCAACATTCTTCTCACATCGGGGCGAAGTGGTGAGGCAGTTTCGAATTTAAATGGTTTAATGATTGCAGGTGTGCTTTGTGAGTGGCGCCGGGGTTAAAAGATTCTGGATTTGTGCAGGCGACGACAGTTTGGTGGCATTCTTCCTTAAATTGTGCAGCTGAACTACTAACACGATGCACAGACTGATAGCAGTAGAGCAGATTGTGTCTATAGCTCCAAGAAGATAACGAGAAGGAAGACTTTTGGACCCATAAGAAAAATGACCCATGTTTTCTTTTTTATTACAATTACTTTCTGATGCAAAAGAAGTTGTCAAAATGTTTGGGTTTCCAAGCAAATATCCTCAAAACGAATTACATTTTCATAAGGCTGGGCTCAGCATGAGGTGTCTGTAAATGCTTCATCATTGTGTTTATACACGTTCACGGATGATTATCTGCCGGATTTTATGTTGGCAGTGCGCCAAATCTGTGTCCATTACTATACATTCAGTTTCAGGCTTCATGCGTTAGACGTTCGCGTCCGATCTGTACATGTCAAAGACACACGGGGAGTCCTAATTACCATCCCGGGCCTTCCAGTGGTCCAGTTCAAATGGTTGGTACAGTCCTCCATGAAAGCACAAACCACTGTTCTGCCACAGAGCTGCACTTTAATTACATTAGTGTCTATTTTGAGACAGGTATAATTAAGAGGCTAACTGCATTCTGAACAGAGCATGCTATTCACAGGATACTTATCAGAGCAGTCCAGCACATGTCAAAGTTAAAAGATGCTTTTTGTGACAATAGTGTTAACATACTTTAGCACTACTACTATTTTTGCCGCCACCCAAGTCTCATTGAGGGATTAATAGATTAATATTACACATGCATTTAAAAATAAATCTCATATCTGAAAATAGTCGACAGAGTAGATGATAGCGAGAGGAAGGACATTTACACATCTGAGGTTTTGTAGGCAGATATGATATATACATTCAGCGTTATAGTCAGGTGTCTATTCTTAGCTGGGTTTAATTAGCTGAACGAGCAGCTGGGTGACAGCCTGAATGCAGAACAGAGAAGAATTCAACCACAAAAGTGAGAATGTCCGTTTACAGGAGTCTGCACTGAATGATACACACACGATATATCTTTTAGCATAGTTTGAAATAGTATTTTGTAAAGTACAAGCATCATGTTAACAAGCCCCATTCAGATTAACTTTTAAATAAGGCGGAATACAACTAAATTCTCCTGTCCAGGCTGTGAACTGAATCTGGGATAGGCTCCAGCCTCTCTGTGACCCTCCAGAGGACAAACAGTTCCAGAAAATGAATGAAAAACTAAATACATTAAATTAAGAACTATTCAACCACAAAGCTTTGAAGAGACTTGCAGGCGACGTAGCAACAGGAGAAATTTAATGACATTTCAAAGAGTTGCAGCAATGACAGGTGACACAAAGCGGGTAGTATCAAGTCGAACTAATCTCAACACCGACGCAGCTGCCTGACTTATGACACAAAGCAAGTTTACCACCAGGAAAAACCGTCCACCGAACAGAGACGGAGCAGCTGCAACCTCGATGGTTAGGGTTATGGAAAGGAAAGAAGAGCTAGTTCTTGGCGACCCATGCATCTATGCTCTGAAAACGGTTACCCAGGCAACCAGAACCACCAACTGTCAGCAACAAAACAATGGCGGCCTGCAAAACCCTTCATACGTGCGTGGATGGGGCTTTCACATCTAGAGTGAACATCTAGAGTAACGTTTTATAGCGTGGCAGCGATGTTTTTAAATCCCTCCACGTCAGATGATAGGATTACCTGCTTTCACCTAATCCAGTGAATTAAATGCTCAACAAATCCAGGTAATTTATTACATGTGCTAAAAAAAAACAATATACATTCAAACCAACAGCTCACTATTTTGCAACAGATTGACCAGACACACACTTTTGTGTTTGCAAACAGTGTCTACTGCACACCGAACGCTGAATCTGTGGTCTGAACTGATGCCGACACTGATGACATTTGGTTGTTTTACAGAGGAATGGAAATTTGATAACATTAATGCAGGCTGCTTTATCCACCCAGTGCATCCGTACACACGGGCAGGCATGTAATGGCACAGTGGTGTGTCAACGTGCTATCCCCTAAGGATGCTCCCTCCCTCCCGCTCTCTCTCTCTCTTTCTCTCTGTGCTCGTTCTCTCTCTTCCATCACGCTATTCTTCACACCTGAGGGAGAATAATTCATGTTGCTCTCTCTTTTCCTTCCTCCCTTCATTTATCTCCCTCTTGGCAGAGTTAAGTTGCTGCCTCTCTCTCTCCCTCTCTCTCTCTCTGCACCTGGGATCCCAATCCCTGGGGTGATTTACACACAAACCCTGAGAAAGCCCTACTACTACTACTACTACAACCACTACACACACATTTATATGAATGCCACTCGTCTTCACGATTGACTGATCAAAACCTACATAAAACCATTTATTTTGCAATGAGTAGTGTTTGCTGTTGTTTTAATATTATTGCTGTAATCTAGAAATTAAAAAACTGTGCAAATATTTTAGGAACTAAAAGTAAAATGAGGCAGTTTCACCAAATAATATCATAATTCAACAGTTTTTAAAGATACTTGAATGGTAGATTGCAGCAAGCACCTTGGGGCGCTGTAGTTTTAGGACTGACTTCTGTCTTTTAAGGAATCCCAGGCTGCTTCCTTTGTGTTGAAGTCAGAGCTTCTGTTGGAAGATTTCTTGTTCTTCTTGTTGCTAAAGATAGTTCTTTGGCTCTGGCTTTATAGTTGGGGTCACTGTCCTGCTGCAGAATGAATCTGAGACCGGCCAGATGCCTCTCTAGTGTTGCTGCATGATGGATAAGAATCCAGACATCTTAAGCACCTCAAGTACCCTTTGCACAGTGATGAACAAGTTTAGGTTTGTCTGTTAAACATTCTCTCCAAATGATTTTATGGTGTATCAGGAATATAAAGGGCGAGAGGCCTATTCCTAGTCCAAGACTTTTGATTCACTCATCACCCAGATCCCTAAACATCACAAGTTCTCGATCTTGGCTGTTCTTGTATAGCCCAAAATCCCCCAACGATCACTTAGCAGTCAGCTTATCCTCAAACCGGGGCTGGTGATTATTTCGTAAAGACTCTGAGCGTGCGTATGTGTGTTGGATTTTTGGAAGTGAGAGTTTTCTCTTTGAAGGCTGGCTTAGCAAACCAGCGCAGATGATTGGCGGCCTAGGCAACTGGGGGCGACAGGAGCAAGGCATCATGGTCCCGTTCTTAGCGCGCGGTGTTGTGGCTTGCATGGCAAGACAGGTCCATGTGCCTGTCATGTGATGCTGGCAGCACCAGTCTGGAAAATAAGCCGAGGAGAGAGAGAGCGAGTCTGTGGTTTTAGGGTGCCACAGAGCGATTTATGGAGCTGGGGAACTGGTTGTGTGTGGGTGAGAGTGTGTGTATGTTTCCTCCCCTAAAGGCCCAACTCTAAACCTTTCCGATGTTATACACTTTGACGTGTTGTGCAGGATTTACTATCTAACAGGCAATGTTAGTTGACACGCATAGGCACCCACAGGAAGACAAGAGGGCAGAAATAAGACACGTGGTTCTAACAGCTTCATTACTCCTATTCGACAAACAGAATAGTAATAAATTACAAAAAGCTTTTCAGTTACTGTAAAGCAAAAATGCCGATCAAGATGAAGCCTCTGAGACGTGCGCTTCCTGCATCATATGACTTTAAAATTGATTTAACTGCTGATCGAATTACAAGTCTCAGAGACGTGCTCACAGTGCTAACAGCACTAAGAAGGTATGATATTTATTATGCCACCTGAGGTTAGTATGATAGGTTCCAGATTTGCTACAACAAAACAGAGGCTCATGGGACAGGCTTTAGCTTTGATGGTATTAATGTCATAAAATTTAAACCTGAGGATAGTGACGATCAAATGTCAGGTAAGTTACCAAGCTGCATGTCAGTGAATGTAGTTGTTGATCATATAAATGGTTTAAGTAGGTGTTGACATCGCGTGGTTCGAGGAGTCATGCAGTTTGAGTAAAAAAAAAAACAAATACAATGGACAATTTCACATTTTTTGTAGATTCATAGAAAACAATACTAATGGAGGATAATTAGGAAAAATGAAATGAAATCAAATATTCCACAGATCACCACACTAACATTCAGATGGCACACACACAGAAATGTACAATGCTTGTTTCCTCCTCACTAAGCATCACTGAGATGTCACCGAGTCAGTCATCCATCCATTTTCTAAACCGCTTAGCCCGTTGGAGGTCGTAGGACGCTGGATGGCGTCCCAGTATGCACAGGCTGGCAGTCTATCACAGGGCCTGGCACACACAGACGGACACATTCATACTCACATTCACACCAACAAGCAATTTCTGGTGGCCTGTTCACTAAACCTGCATGTTGTTGGACTCGAGCAGGGAGAATGCGCCAACTGTACACGGGAAGGTCCCAGGCGGGCCCCGGATTTTTAACCAAAGGGCAAAACAACCCATGCTTTCTAAGAGGGGGCCGCTGTTACAGTGCTAGGGACTCTCCAGCATCCAGTCTGTGAAACCTATTATTTTCAGACGCGGAAAGAGCTTCTCGCAAAGCCGCGATCGAATCACTGTGCAAAATCTCCTTTTTCACACTGTGTGTCAACAGTTACAGCATAAAGACCCACTGCAGCATCTTCACATTTTGGAAACAAAGACGCGGATAAAACACGCCCCAGAACTCAGGTATGGGATCATGGTCTTTCCTGTTGCTAGGATACGGTTCATTTCTTTGCTCTGACAATCTCACTTTAATGATGCAGATGCTTTTTCTCTGTTCTCCCTCTCTGGTTTACTATATTTATCTCTCTCCACACACACTCGCACATTCAGCGTACATGCATCCACACACGCTTGGCCCCAAAATCTGCACAGTGAGCATATGTGAGTTAAATAGCCAGCTGTAGTAACCCAGAGACTATTGACTCTCATCACCAGGGGGTGGGACTAAAGATCAAGTGTCTGGATTAATTGATTTAACCGGCCAATCGGGTGCCTTGTAGAGGGCTCAGCTTATTGATTTATTAAATCTGACTAGGTGAAGGGAATTGATCTAGGGGTGTAAGAATAACAAGGAAAGGATTGGATGATATAAAGTGAAGAGAGAGATATGAAAGAATGAGAAAAGATTAAATTAAAGGCAAAAAAGAAAGGAGGGTAACTGAGAAGAACAGGGGAGAAAAGAGGTGAAACAGTGATTTGACGAAGGAAGTGATTAGGAGAGACAGACAGGGGAGAACGAAAAGGAGAGGAAAAGGAGGAATAAAAGACAGAGGATGTGAAGAGGGGAGAGACAAAGAGATGATGCTGAAAATAACAAGAGGAAAGGAGGAGGAGGAGGAGGAGGAGGAGGAGGGAACAGAAATCAAAGGGAGCTCAGCACTGCAGGAAGGTGGCAGACTGACACACACTTCAAACACACACACACACACTCTTAACAACACACACAAACATGCAAGGAAGCTTCAAACATATGAGTGTGTGTGTAGTGGAGGCTCTGGTCATACAATGACCTTCTTAACCTGGCTGGAAGGGATCTATAATGACACACACACACACACACACACAAGCCGATTCATAACCGATTTCTAACCTTGTATGTCACAGATTCGGTCAACACACAGTCAACACACACTCAGGCTGCATTATAGTAACAAAGCTGGCATTTTAACCGCTCACCTTTAACACTGACATATACATCTGAGGATGATCGTCATTAGCTTTGCTCTATTTGATTATGAATTCTGCTGCAATCAGCTTTGAGCAGTGATGAAACCGTGCTGTTCTCCTCCTCATTAAGTGCTTCACAAACTCCGCATTCATGTGCAAGAAGTGGGTTAAACACATTTTTTTGGGTCAGACCGCAACAAAGCAGCCAAATTACCGGTTCTAGAGTTATTTTTCAAGCGTGAAGATGACTTTTTTTTTAACTTGTTCAGCAAACAATATCAGTTTGTTACGTTTGTTGCAGCAAATAATTGTTTTGTTTTTTTTCCCCCACTCACGATCGTGTTTTATATGGTATGAAATATCTGAACACCGACACCAGCCTTATCAGCAAAAACAAGTCAGATCCGGCAAATCAGACCTGTAGCGTAGAAGCTATCCAGAAATGAAGCACTACACCGAACAACAAATTAATTTAATATTGTTTCAAAATGCAACAAATATTTCACTATAGAGGAAAGTTGAGATATATAAAGTAGTTTAGTACTTTGAAACCCTCAGCGCCTTAGCCCAAATCTTACTGGTTCCTGTAGAAGAGTGTCTTTGCAGGTGTCTCAGCAGGTTTCAGACCATAGTTGAGCAGCCTCTTCCATTTATTTACATTTTTTGTTCACTTTTAGCAATTTTAGCAGCACAAAGTACACATTTTTGGACAAGACGGCTGTTTAAAAACTATACTGCACCCATCCTGATCAGCACTAATTATCAAATACAATAGCAGCCATGTTGGTAGTGGCCTAAAACAGAGCGAGTGAATATCTGACAAAAATTAAAAAACACATACATTTGTGGTGGATTTAATCATGATCTAATGATTTGTTTGTTGTTGTTGCACCAAAGAAAAAAAGGGAACGAACAGTGTGTTTAAAGGTTTGGATCCTTCAGAGTGTCAAAGAAAAATGAAGTGCACCATCCTGCATAACTGTAATACTTGCATCCACTTTAAAGTACACTTAAGCGTGCCCATGTGCAGGTTGTTTTATTCTTTAACGAGCAGAGGGAACATTATCGTCAGAGGGGCGTTGTTCGCACAACCACAACTTGGAACTCACACACACACACACACAAACACAAACTAACCCATGAGAATAACTATAGCTGGTTTCCACAACAACAGGCTGCAACCTGTCTGCCAGCTCCATCTCTCTCCTGCTCCGTCTAGCCCTTCATCTCATCTCATCCTTCTTTTCATGCCATCTCCCTCTTATCTTCCTCCTCTCTATCCCTTCAAGAGTCCATCGAGACAGCAAGTGTTTTTCTGATGTCCGTAGGTGTGTACGTGCTGCAGTTGAACAGCAGCTGCGTCTTTAATTTCCTTCTCTTCATCAGTCCTTCTGTCTCACAACTGAGTATTAGATGTGCGAGTAACAACTGCTAAGATGAAAGAAATCAGAGGATTGGATCAGTCCAACTATAACACTAATGAACATGGATGGAAATGGATGAATTTGACAACATGGAGCCTGCTTTATTGTATAAGTAGGTCACTCTACAATGAAAAAATAAGGTTGAGCATACATGCGTCCACATAATGTAATGTCACCAGCCTTGTGTGGATGCACTGAAGCAATTAGTGTATATAAAATGGAGCCTGAGGCCAATGCACACACAATGGTTCACGCATACAAATAAGAGTCACTTGTGACTGCTCTGGGCTGACTCTTAAGATGCTTGCTATTCAGAGTCAGTCAGGACAACACGGTGGAAAAAAGACCTGTCCTGACTTCATAATTAATAAACAGATAGTCTGCAGTAACAGCTTGTAGTAAGCTGCTCATATTTAGTGCTCCCACATTCATTATGCAACATGACAAAACGTTTGCACACTACTGTACATGCTGAAAGCCAGAACGCTAATAATCACTGAATACCAGCAGCTTGATATTATCATGATGTAATAACACCAAGGCATGGATTAACACAACAACAATCTCGAAACTATGTCTGTTGGTAACGAGGCCAAATTTACGATCACTATTCTTTTCCAAAAGCTTTGAGTCCCTGATTTCAATTTTGGACAAAACCAGGCTTTGGATTTCTATTGGTTTGGTAGCGACTGCAATGAGCAAGCTAATTAAGCTAACGTTAGCCATGTCTCTGACTAGTTAAGGACGTTAATGCTAGCTCTCTAAAAAGATGTTTCAAATATGCATTGAATGGTGAATGGCATAAAAGTTATCATAAGAAAGGGCACATTTTTTACAGGGGGAAAACACTTAATATTTATTTTATACTACACTAAATTACAGGGCAAAATCAGAGTACCCACTAATAACAAACAGCAAGACTGAGGCTAGAGTTTTTAAATAATATCCAGGACCTTTAAGAAGACGGTTTTAGGATTTAGGACTGATCAAAGCACTTGGTAGGTGTGATGACAGCTTGAATTACAACTTAAATGCCTGTAGAGCCAATGATAATTTTGCTATTTGTTTAGGGGAGTGGTTTAGTAGCTCGTAGATATCACAACATGTAAAACAGTTTGCTCTTTATCAGGATCAAACACACTTGCTGGATGTAACAGCTAATTAAAATCCCTGGGCTAACAGCTTTCTGTGCGAACCTTCTTGGTCTTTGAAGCCCGAGTGAAAAGTGCCCAAAGATTCATCCAGCCGTGACAACACACAGTCTATTTCAAGCCCGCTATCACTGTGCGTGCATGTGTGTGTGTGTGTGTGTGTGTGTGTGTGTGTGTGTGTGTGTGTGTGTGTGTGTGTGTGTGTGTGTGTGTGTGTGTATGTGTGTGTGTCACGCCGCCCTTGGACACAGGCTTGTGGAATGTGTTGAGAGCAAGGCAAAACACAGGGTTGCCACAGCAACTAGTGAAGGCCAGGGAAGCAGATGGGTGGGGGGGTGGTGTTATCAAAAAACGAGAGCGAGCAAAGGACAAAAAATAAAATAAAAACGCAGGACACGGGGAGCCTAATATTTGTGATGTTAATATATGCGAGATAGAAAATGCTCAAGTGAAAAACACAAATATTTCAGTAATTGCCTGAATATATCATGCGGCGTCCTATTTTGAGGCACACTCTTCATCTTTTATTGGTGTGAATAGGATGTCTCTGGTTACTTTGAGGGGAAGTCAGATATAGAGTATAATTTAAACACAGCTCAGCCTGGTTTCTCTGTCTGTTTCTCGTCCACTGTCACATTCCCCCCATTCTCTCTTGAATAATCTCCTTACCTTCCCGTAGCCTTCTAATTTTTTCATCATATCATCTACATTAGTTATATTCTTTTACACCGTCTTTTATTGTATTTTGACATTTTGTAGTTATTCCTCAACCTTGTCCGGAAATATACAGTGTTAAATTTTGATTACCTGCCATAATTATTACAGTCAACATGTCTTTAAGTTACTTACTTGGGTAATCAAAATAACTAAAATACTGCTTTATAACTTTATATCATTTTCAAAGATGTTTGTGTAGGTTCTCAGACATCCAAATCATTGTATAGCCAAAAAAAAGTTAAAACAAATCCACTTGCTTTTGTTTTAACTTCGTTTTTGGATGAACATTTGCAAAGTAAGCCTGCAGGAAGTTCTTAAGATCTTAAAAGATGAGTCAGGAGAACTCAGAAAATCATCTCCAAGACAGAAATACTCACCCATCAAGAATGTGCTTCTTAATCTGATTATATATACAGTACATCTGTATTTGTAATATTTTGCCCCAGTGAGCGAGGAGAGCAGTTTTCCAGTAATAACCAGGTTACCGAACAGTATTTTCACTTTTGAACGGGCAAGAACGTTACAGCGTACGATTTAAACACAAAAAGTACTGAAAGAAAGTTAGTTTACACTGCGTGATGTTTATCTTGAAAGAACAGGCTCATTTATCATCCTCCAAGTTTATTTAGTTATTCATCTATTTTTGTATCTGCCTTAAAAAAAAGAAAACAGAGAATCCTATATGTTCATTCAGCTACTTAGTTACCATGGAGACAAGAGTTCATCCCCAGTGAGTGAGGTCACCAGGTTCAGAGCCATCCATCCATTCATCCATTGTATGTGTAAATACAATTATCAATAAAATAACCGAGTGTAGCCCAAACACATGAAGCGAGCAAATAATCAATTCAACGCTTCTTCCCAATCACACTCTATTCTTTCTAATTTAAGTCCTTTTTTTTTCTTTTTTTTTAAAGGACCAGCTGCTTTTATAGTCAACGCCCATCTGTCTTCTTTCTTAGTTACTCTGTAGAAACAATCATCCATCATGCCTCTGGTCCTTCCCTTCACCTCTGACTTGAAATGCAATCTCAAGATACACACACACACACACACGTACAGATCATATCCTAATCAATACGTGTTTTGTTATTTCAGTCCTCTACTCTGAGTATCAATGGCTTCTTTGTGATTAAAAATAAACGGTGTCTTTGGATAAGGTTAAGGCCAATGACACGTGCCTGTTAGTTTGTGTTAGTTTCATGTTTTTGCAGCAGATTTAGAGGCCATTTATGCAAGTGTTAAAATCAACACTGCCATAATAACAAAGGCGTACTATCAGGGATGGGGACATTTTATTACTTAGAGTAGTTTTCTTGTATTGAAAATACCAAGAACGACATTAAATCTCTCATCTGTGAGGTTGCTTACTATACTGACCGGGTCAAAAAAGAATCCTGCTATAAATAAAACAAACAGCCGTTAAATACATCATCTGTCGCACATATTCCCGCATTTCCCACAAGGATGGGTGTGGAGTTGCCATCTGATGGCAGAATCTCGTGGCATCCAACACTTGTCCCCGTTCTAATGGCCTGATTCACAACAATTCTGGAGCTCAACACAGAGCCACTGGCCCAGGAGACGTTGGTATAATACAACGTTGTGTCGTGATGGTCCTTACATCTCTAATTAACCTTGTCCCATTGCTCTGCGTGGAGATACAACTTATGTTCTTCTGTGGATTAGACTCATAATCCTCAATTAACGTGTCATATATTGAACTTGTATGCTTTAGGATTTAGAGGACTTAGAAGCAGGACTAACTTAGACTGGCATGAAGGAATTTTGGCACAAGCAGGAGAGGGTTAGTTGGCAGCCGTACCGCTTTGGCCCTTGAATGAGCGCTGGTGTAGACATTTATCAAATAAAACACTTGGGGTGCTGAAGAGATGACACTCAATAACAAAGTTAGAGTTGCTGCTCATGTTCGATTCCAGCGTGAGGAAATGCTGTATAAATCAAAAATACCTTTAGAATATGACGTGAATACTTGAACAAAGCATCTGACAAATGGCTTATGCTCTCGCAAAATACTCTGCAAGGCCTCTGTAGATTATTAATATGTTGCTGTCACTGCTGTTGACTGTAGTTTCTGTATGAAAGGTTATGGTAAAGGATGCTACAGAAACAACTAGAAAAGGACGGGGTGCAATTTAATGTTGTGTACTGCTTATTAACCAACAGTTACCTTGAATCATTTGCTGTCTGTGGGTCTATAGAAGAGTGAACCGTTGTGTGTCCTTCATATTCCAAAGTGAGATCATTAATCTCAGTGTCTTTAAGCCTAAATATTACACACAGTCTACAGCACACCGTGTTGTATGTAATTACAGTATTCTCCTGCACTGACCATGACAGATCCAGTATAATTATAGCGTTGCAATCAGAATAATGTGATATTCTCAAGACAAAGAGGTCAGAACAAGGACAGGTAGCTGGTAGAGATCATTGTCTTCAGATCGGATACGAAAGCTGGACTCCTAGTGCTTTGTTTGAAAGACAGTAACTCTGAAAGTCACACTGTGGCCTCTCCTGAACTACATCAGCTGTTATGGCGTCCATCCAGTGGCTACTTGCTGCATTCAGGACCGGAGCCTGAAAATTTGGCGCAGTGGTTCTATGCTGACTGATGTCTTCAATTAGCCTCATTCAGTTGACAGTGCTGGACTTGAGAATATAAATCCCTTGTCTGTGATAGTTTTGCCTCTGTAGCATTTCAGTGTGCATGTCACACACTACAGATTTGGTTAAAGTATTTCAAAAACTACGAGTATACTATATCATGTTGCGAGCGGCGCATTTGGATTCTGCGTGCGAGCACAAGCGCTGACCTTGCGTTCTTTGTCTCCGTACTCCAGGCCCAGCGTATCCATGGCACGAACAATGGCGGCCAGAGATTGGATGGTGTTGCTGTAAACGACAGGCTTGTACTGCTTTACGTCATCGCCAGAGAAACCGTCCTCATGGATGATCCTAGACACACAAACGCACAGGCATTAGTCAGTGAGTTAAATATTTCTTGGCTTTGCTGTCGTCACTGAAATAGTGCTCAGGCAAACATACAGATATAAGAGCACAGAACAGTATGCTTACAATATTTATCAAAAATAAGTTCACATAGACACCAGAGGCTCCAAATGTGGTTGATGTGTTCATGTGATAATAAAAGTAGATTTTGAAAGAGTGAGGGAGGGAAGATGGGAAGAAACACAGGTGGTTGAAGGAGGGTTACAACAAAAACACAAAAAGAGAGAGTAGGACGGATGGGAGAGAGCAGAGGGAGGGAAGTATCCATAACCAGCAGGCTAAGCTGACATTCAGGCACAGGGTGCTAGCAGAAGCCTGCTGTTCTAAATGCCATGATGTCTTTCACTGCAGCTAACACAAGGACACAAAGACAGAGACAGACAGCAGGCAGGCCGCACAAATGGACAAATCAGACACAGTCAAACAGGGAGAGATGACACAGAGATGAGCAGCCAAGAACAATAGACAGGACGCCAGAAAACAACGGCCTGATACAAACAGACGGGTACAGGTTGAGGAAACATTGTGAGGCAACTCAGAGAGACAACATCCCCACGCATAAATTATACAGGGCGAAGAAGCCTGCTGCATAGGAAGGACTAAAACTGGGTTTATACTACCACAACAGAGCCAACATTGCCAATTAAATACTAGGCTGGTCAGCTGCATCGAGTCTCGTCGTGCACGTCATGCAACGGAATTTGTAACGATTCAAGTTGGAAAACGTTAAATGGGTTTTAACTCTGCAATGTGGAGTTACATTTCTATAGAGGTGCATGTCAGTCTATGTCGTTGGCTATTGACCTGTACCTTACCTACAGTGAAGATCCAACCAAATCCAGCATTTTCTAGCAAAACAACAATCAAATGGCTACCTACCATGACTTTTTATCTACTATTCAGGCTCAACCCACCTCACACACCTTACACACTCATATTCCCTGATGGGGACTCCAACCACAACACTGAAGCACATTCCATTCCACTTGCATATCACCTGAATACATGGCAACCAATCACAATCGATCCCCAAGCTTAAAACAAAAATACTTGCTGACTTCATGCTAATAAGCTGGTTAAAGCTTTTCATTATGAACCATGAAAGTCAATTATTTTGACATCCAGACTGCATACCAATTAATCCAAAAACTTAGTTCACATACTAAGACCCAGTGGAGCCATTAAAATAGGTTCATGCGGAGCTGTGGAGACCAAAACTGTTCTCAAAACTTAAAATTCACTGTCCCCTGTGAAGTTATTAAGAGTTTTTAACAACATGGATCAGAAGGGAAGCTCTTAATTTGTACTGCTCAATATTATTCAAGAAATACTGCTGTAGTTGTAGTTCAGTATAGTAGAGAAAAGCTTAATTACCGGAATAATTTAACATCTTAGGAAATCAATGCATCTGTAGAATAAATATGTACACCGTAGAAACTCATTATTTCACATTTATAAGCCAAGCTGCACTAACACATGGCTGGTCTAGCTTCATATTTAGTATACAGACATGAGAGACGTATTGATTTCGCACATTTCCCAAACTGTCTTAACTATTCATTTGAGACATTGCCTTACTCATAAATGTCATCTAATGTTACAAGCCTGCTGATCAACTTAACTGCATCCCAGATTAACTTAAAAAACAATAAAACCAACTATGAAACAATGCATTTAATGTCTCATGTCTTTATATTTTTTGGTATTCTCAAACTGTTCAATGTAATTTAATCAGGGTTTTTAGTTGGTTTGTCTTCCTGTCACATTTGCACAAGCATGCATAAACACTTCAGCAGCAGTATGCAGTGTAGTCAGTACGGTTCAGAGTAATTTCCGACCGTGTGTCCGGACATGAGGCTAACACGTGGTACTGTACATCTGCATGCAAGTTTATGAGTGTGTATATGTCTGTAACCCTGCTTGTGTACTCTCTGGGTGTGAGTTTGTGGTCTTGAGGACAGCAAGGTCCCAAGCAGTGTAATGTTTCAGATCAATCAGGCAGCCTGCCAGTCCCATATAAATACACCACACTTCTATTTACATCAGTGACTTTCATACACACTGCCAGAGAATAAGATCTATACGCTGGAACTAGGACAGATAAACCTATTTGTATATCTATGATGTGCACATTAGCTAATATGTCTAACCAAATAAAAATAAAAAACACATGCATGGATAGACAGTACACTGACAGCTCAGCAGTAAAACAATTTCTGCAGCTTCTCTCCAAGTTCTCCATGTGGTAACTTGGATTTTGTCTTTACTCTCTTCACTTCACTTCACTTCACTCTTAATGATTCCCCCAACAAGACGCTCACTCAGAAATTCCTCTTTCCATCTTTCTTTGCACCAGAAAGTTTAAACAAGGACAAACTCTTAATTGGACACTGCAAAGAAACGAAGCCATGTGTGTTTACACAGTTAAAACAAGTAATAGTAATAAAACTATAAAAAGAACTAGGGATTGGTAAACAGTACAAGTTTAACAAAATTATTATCACCCTGCTCTCCAGTCTAATGACAAAAACGTGTGAAATTTTCAAACTAGGATGTGGTAATAAAATAATAAGTAATGCAAAACAGAGGGCACTTTTTCTAAATCTGAAATGAAATATAACTCCATGTGACTTTTAATGAGTTTAAGTAGAAATCAGTGTGGGAGGGTTGATGGCTGAACACAGCAGAATCATTACTATCTTCCTAGAAAGTTAATATTATTATCGCTATTAAGTCATGGAGAGAGAGAGCAAGACAGATGATAATTACAAACAGGACACGTTTGAGCAAAGATTTAAACTTAGCGTTATAGCAAATGTCATAGCAGGTGTGTGTGTGTGTGGCTGGTCTGCTGACGTGAGCTTTCATGCATGAGGACCTTTTCTCATTACCCACACTCCAAGCCCTTCTGTCAGCAAAGAAAGAGCACTGTGTGAATATATGCGTGTGTGTGAGTGTGTGCGCAATTTCACGTAGCTTTGGCACAATCTGCACGGTGACCTGAAACATAGTTTAGTTTCACACTGAGCCAGACATATGGACAGAGAGACAGACATATGGGCAATTTAACCACAACACTATTCCATATCATTATGTGGTTTCCATTCTGCAGGCCAGAAAAAAAAAACAGGTGTTTAATGTAACGACATCTGTCAGTGAGCTATCATCTAGTTCATATTTTATTTAATATTTAGGAGTACACGGATTTAATAGTTGTTGTTTTTTTACAAGTTATGGCCTAAGCTGCTTAAATGACTTCTGCCATGTGTTAAACAATATGGCCCAATAGGGATTCAACAGGTGTGTTTTAGGTGGTTTGGTGGCTTTATTCACAAGCATTACACTCATTACTGTAATCACTTGTTTACTTTAAGGACATATTCTGTGTCTCTACTTTCAAACTCAGCTTGAACCCTGTGATTTCAAAATTATGGTGCAAAAAAATAAATAAAAATAAAACACCATAGTACTTATCAGTGGGAACTCATAGTATATTGTGTTGGATTACAACAGCAAAATAAAATCTGCATTCAATCCATTTACACAAAGAAAACGTATCTTACTTTTGTATAACCACAAGGGCCACAAAAGTGTTATCTAATGATTAAAATGTTATAGAATTAAATGTGGTTAGTTACTCTGAAATGTGAAAGTGCATCTGTGGTCATCACACTGACTGACTGATGGATGCTATAATGATGCTGCATTTACACTGTATTTAGCCTGAAGCTAAACACTCCATACAATAAGTGAATTACAAAATGCAGAATCATAAATTCAGAATCGTGATGGCCATTAACACAAACTGCTAGATAAAAACACAGATTGTAGATATTGGACTCAAACTAAGCTGTGTTGGCCGCTAGTGTAAACTAATAGTCAATCTGAGCTTTTTTTGAAACCCACACAAAGATCCAAAATCAAACAATGGTTCTAAATATGTATGAAAAAGTACCAAAATTAAAATCAACATCAATCAGACAAAGGTAGCTCATACAAAGACATATTTGGAACAAGCTGGTAAAGTGAAAGTCAGGAAATTTTAAAACAATCACACGCACACAAACTGTATCAAACACAACATGTCTGCTTCTCTTTTCTGTCTCCCATTATCCCACACACTCATATTTTTATCGTCACACCTACTCATGTGAACACACATAAACACAAAGCCTACACACTGCGCTGTGCAATTAGGTCTTTATCTCAGTCCGGCATTGTTGCTAGCTACCACTGTTTGTCCTGACACCACCACACACACAAAACCCTGCGATTGGCTCTTTTATCGCCGCGCTGTGCATCCACTCACTTTGTGGTCTTTGTCGACAGAGCTCTTGGTTGTGACAAAGTGCACGCTGACCGACTCCTGTCAACACTGACCGCACAGAGTTACTCACATAACGTATGTGTGTGTGTGTGTGTGTTTAGGTAGGGATGTTAAGTGCAAAGAGCGAAGGAGAAAAGAGGGATAAACATGTGATGTGTGATAATGGGCATGAGAAAGCACGAAAGAAGAGGGAGATAATCGGAAGAGGAAAAGCTATAAATAACTGAAGGTGTCAGGAATACAGGCCCTCTCCATCTGGCTGACACACACTGTGAAATGGAGGCATCAGCTGCTCTGTCATTTGGCTCCACTCGCTTGTCATCACACCTTGAGGTCAAGCAGCAGCATCCTGGGCACACATATTCTCACATACCCCTCAGCTCCATCTATTTTCCTTCAAAAACACACATAACCCACTTTTCAAGCCATGTTAGCGGCATGGCTCCAGGGATGCACAGTCAGTCAGTCGGTCGGACTGCAATGAAATTTGGCATGGGTCTTTATTTTCAGAGGATGAAGCCTTCTTCTTTTGGAGGTTTTTCAGCTATTCCTTAAGTGCCACCACAAGGCTGACATTTGTGGATTTCAGTCTTGAGTCAACTATTATTTGATCCTGACATTTATCCATGTGCCATTATCTGTTCCAACTAATGCCATTCGCTTCAGCGTGAGGTGCACTTAGTTTTCTGTGATTATCAGCACAAAACACAAGCACGTAAGCATGCGTGGTCTTTATTTCTAATGCCTGCTTAACATCGGTTTTAGCATTGTGGCTAACTGTTTAGCCACAATAGTGCTCGATATTTGTGTATCAGTAAAAACAAAATGTAAAGCTTTGCAACAGAAACAGACTTGGCAAGTGGCGAGTAAATCACAATTTACACTTACGGAAGTCTATTCTACAGGAGAGACTAAACATTGCAGCGGATAAAAACAATCTTATCTGTAGGAAACAATAAGAGGCCTATAATGTCCTCAGACATAAGTACGATTTATATTTTCTGCATTGTCGTTAAACAGCTCATCTTATTCTCTCCTTATCTGCACGGCAGTAGTGGAGGAAACAGAACAGATACTGGTCAGATATTACATCATATTTTGACAGAAACACGGCTATTAAGAGCACGCCATCATCCTAGGTGGATGCTCTACGGTCAGTGTGGCTGTGGATTGGTCTTGCTACCACTATTCGCTTAATACTCTGATTAACAAATCAATAGCGTCAACACAGAAGTGCTAATGCAACAATATCGGTCTAATAATTGATATCATCTCTCAGTATTCCATAACATTAGATCAATAATGTGCAGCACTTAAAGGTTTATTCGAAAACATTGCCACTTATTGATTTAGCTTCATATTTTTAACCTCGACCACTTGCGCTCCTACTCAGATGTCTCTTATTTGCTACTTATTACGGCCTCTCACAGGTAGATAAGGAGTTATCATCTTGTTCAGTACATTCTTCTAACTAGTGCATCTCTGTAGTGCTTGGGAGGAGTCCTCCACGCTCAAGGTTTGGTCATGTGCTGATGAACAGTTCTGCTGCCAAGGGACACAGTCTGCTTCACACTAGTTCAGTTCGGATGTTAGGAGCTGCACACACATGCATGTAAACCCAGGCAGACAGGAGAGCAGAATAATTACAGTTCAGCATTACATCTGGGGAGACCTCATTAAATCTGTCTGCCATTATCTCTCTGTTTCACTGTCACCTGTTATCTCTATCTGCCTCTCTCCTCTGCCAAGTCCTCTTTCATCCCTAACGCATGTATCCTCTCTCTGTCTCCCTCTCTCTCTCTGTATTTCTTCTGCTAACATCATTCTTTCTCTCTGTCAGTCTCTCCCACTCACTGCCATGTTCTCACTCCTCAGTCCCAATTATTTCTGCTTTTTTTTCTGTTTTCTCTCTCCCCTTTCCTCCTGTTTCCTTTCATTATACATTTGCAATTAACTATTAATTAAAAACGCAGCATTGATACAGAACTCCCCCTCTCCAGTGACTGATTTCTACAGGGAAACACAAATGTGCACACACACACACACACACAGGTGCTCACTTGGCAAAGTTTAGTGTGACAGTTGCAGAGAGTGCAGTGTCAGAACTGTTGCCTAATTAACTGTTAGGTAACAACAGCTTCACCAGCAGTCACACCCAGAATGTGGCGTCTCGAAATTTAATTTCAGTTTGTTGGATTTTTCAATCATTCATCCATCAAATGATTCATACTTTCTTCTGTACATGTTGATGTCAAATACAGTCAAACTCTTTCTTGTGATGAGGAAAGCCAGAGTGTTGCAATAGTCTCAGTACTGTCATTTTAAAATGCAGGGCTAAATTTGTGAAATGTTCCCTGCCTTTGCAGATTCAGGAATGAATACAAAATGACTGGAAGGGGGTAAACTATAAACAACTATAAAACTATAAACTGTATCACTGGCTACCTGTTTATAAGTCAGACATCAGGCATCTGTGGCCTATAATTTATAAAACAAACAAGCTTAATTTCCTTCTTAAAAGAGAAAAAAACACTAGCAAATAGCTTGTTAAACAAAATTTAAGATATGTATTTGTGAATTTTATAATTCCATTTGCCTCCGTTAACAAAGTTACACAGAATACACTATATAAACCTGAACAGATTTTTGACAGAAATAGCTTGGATGACCAAACTAAACGTCACATAGCAAACTGTATAAGCCACCAACTACCGTGAAACTTTCCTTTATCTGTTTTTAAGATTCTGCCAGTCTGTGAGCCCACTGTGCAGTGTGCAGTTTGCCTTTTTTTTTCAACTTTAACGTCGCTCTACATCATCACCAACAATAGCTTTATATTAGCCACTAATGACTGACGTGTTATTTCTAAAATCTTGGCAATGGTAATGTTTAACAGTCTCTGCTTGCTGGAAAACTAAACGGCCTTTTGTAAAATGCTGAAAACTTAATAAACATTCAAATGAAATAGAAGCAAGGAGAATTCACTGAAGCGCAAAGTAGATATGCATGCTGTGATGTAACAGTTTTGCATTTGAAGTTATCACTATAATTATGGGAAGTGAGTAAGGCGACTTGACACAACCCAGCCTTGTGGTAGGAACAACGGGAACCTCAGCAAAGAACTATTAGGAACATCTACTGTGTACATCAACATCTAATAGCTTGACAGCCATAAAACTATACAGTTATGATTGAATGAAATGCAATAACTTTGTGATCCCTTAAAGTTTTCATCTAGCACAATTACCACTAATATATGCTAAGTAGCAAATGGTAGCATGCTAACATGCTAAACTAATGCTGTACAGACAATCTACTGGTGTACTCTGTGGTATTATACTAATGTAGTTTCTTTAAAACCTGCCTGTTAGAACAGGAAGAGTAGAACTTGTGGCTTTCTCAAGAGCTACTCATCCAAACCACCAGCAAAAACAATGAATGGGCTGAAGTTACTGAGCTGTACTGCATTTCCTCAAAAATGACTGCAGCTTTATTTGAGGAAATACAGCAATAAAATGTCATTGTGTCTGCTCTTCCTGAAGACCAACGTTCAGTGCTGCGTCCGCTTACTTAGAGAATCATGAGTTAAGAGTGCAGTAGCCTGGATTAACTGGTAATAAACATAAGCACACACGTACAGAGATTAATCACTTTATAAATGAGACTCTTGTCTTACTCCAGGTTATTTAGCCAATAAAAGATAAAGACACAAATTTATCTATTTTCTTTCTGTGCAGATAAAATGGCATGTCAGAGTTTAATAATTAGGACTAAAAACAGGATTGTCTAAATTTTCAGGCAATGAACAGAGGAGACCTGTAGTGCTGTACCCTAAAAACAGAGACTAGCTCACTTTAAAATGCTCCGTCCACATGGCATATATATTATAAGGAAAAGAAAATAAAACACTGTACATTTTAATGCAATCCAATATTACTTTTAAAAAAAAAACACTAAAACATCAGAAAATATGTACTGCATGAGTGTTGTGTGATAAACAAATAAAAACAATACAAACATGCATTTGAATGTACACTCTTCCAGCTACAAACCCAGCCACAGTCACCATCAGCTGACTTGATATCAGCTGAGTGTGGTCACCGTAACAGGACTCCATTGTCTCGCAGCGCTCTGAACTCTCATGAAATTTGCCAAATAGGTCTAACGCACAAAAAAAAACACTCACACAGCCACACTTAGATGTGCACAAAAACAAAAGCACACTCTGAAGTGTGTGTGAGTGCACACACACACAATTTTCTATCACAAAAGACCTTTGTTTTTTATCAGAAGCCCTGATTAGCGCGCAGACCACACACACACACACACAGTCATACTGACCTGATCTCACACAAATGTTCAGACTGTGGAGGAGAGAGAATGACCGGCGATGGCTTAGAGAAAAGGTAGCCGTTAATGTTTAAAAACAAACAGAGGAAGAGGAGAAGGGAAGATATGAATCACTACCATCAGTAACTAAGCTACTGAAAGACCTGAGAAATGAGGAAAAACAAATCTCGAGAGATGTGACTGCACAAAGGTCCCCAGAGGATTGATTCATTTCAGAAAACGGAGGTCAAAGCTGCATTTACACTCCCTCAACAAGTGAACGGAGCGCCTACACCACAGGGGGCTACCCCGGTGAAAGCATTTATACCTGCGCTCTGAGATGTCGGCCTAGTTTACTAATTAAGCCACTAAAATGCTAGTCAGCTGCTACGCTCAGTTTCAAGCACAATACTTCTGAGATCAATTGCATCTGTTGCGGTCTGTGTTTTAGGAGCCGGCAGAGATGACGAATTTAAATGTCATCAGCTCATCAGAAACCCGACAAATTAGGGGTGAAAAAAAAGAAAAGAAAAAGAAACTCCTGCAAAAGACCTCTGCCAGAAGCGCCAACTTTTGCCTGTTATGCATTTTACTTTGGGAGAACTTTATGGCTGACAGTAGGGCTTTCTGAGCTCAAAACTTGACACAGCAGTGTAAGTATTAGGACAGATATAGACCTATGAAAATGAACGACACAGATTTCCGTTAACTTTGCACTGCAAGTCCATGTAAGCGTGGTTTGGTAGGTACATTATAACATTTCCAGTTACAACCATCACTAGCCACTGAAATTAGATCATGTCCAACATCAATTACTGTCAGAATATAGTAAATACCAGATGTATAAATCTTAAAAAAGTTGACATTTATGCAGTTTAGTATTTCAAGTCCACTACTTATTTTGTGAGGCAAATATTGTTGCCGTCAGCTACATCAATACTGTGCTGCTTCAATGTTAATTTGTCAGTAAAATAATCCAATACCGTATGATTACATAACTTTAAGAGCGCTCATTTTCCCTGCCTTACTTTTATACTTTAAGTATATACAATATATGCTTTTACCTGAGTGACCTTTTTAATTTGGAAAACTTTATCCAGCTCTTGACAGGGGAATCTCTGCAGAACATGGTTTATAGGTCACAGCAGCAACATGTTCAAAAAAAAAAAAGGAGTCCTAACAAGAGCTGACACAATATTATCTAGGATGAGTTGAAGCCATGAGACTAAACAGTGCTGTGATTATACTGTGTTTGGTCTGTCCCCACCATACACACACAGAGAGAGCTTGCTAGCTCACTTTCTGGAGAAGTTAGGACGATGTTTATGCAACTGCACAAAAACTGAATGTTAACTTATGAGTGTGCTCCTCTTAGTTTCAGTATCTGGTAAAAGCAGTCTATCTGTAAGGAGGGTCTGTGAAGATTGTCTGGCATCAAGATGATGGAATGTACTAGAATTCAGCTATGTTGATTCAACTTTATCTGTTCTCTTTGTAGTTATTTAGAGAACCGTAGCCAATTTTGTCTGAAACACTAAAATGACACCTGGACAAACGTAGTGCTTTACTTGGTGATCCAGTACTTGTCTTACATGTGGCGTCAGAAAAGAGTTCTTACTTTACAGATGTTCTGGTGGAAAATATAACCAAAAAATATCCAAATTATTCCAATTATTTGCTGCAATTTCCAAAAGGCACTGATGATTAATGACACCCAACATAAACACAACTGCGTGGTTTTAAGATATCAGCATTGTGCTTTTTTTTTTTTACAGCTTTTAAGTTGTAAACACACACTGAACTAGCAATACAAGTTGAGAAAGGCTTAAAAAAAGGCGTTATCATCAGGAAAAGAAGTCAAAGAAACTCAAATGCACTCCCAAAATGAGAAGAAAAGAGGAACATATGAGCAAACACTTTGTGTGAGGTAAAGTGTTTGTGTCCAGTTGCGGATGGATTGGATTGGAAGTATGCTGGTTTACACACATACAATGAGATTCAAACACTAAATGCACACTCAAGGGTGTCAAAGACTGTCCCGGACGTGCTAGCGAGCACATGCAATCATCCAAACACCACTATCACCACACTGTCTGCAGCTCACTGAGGCAGCCAATCAAATCATTCCACTGACGAGCACGCCCACGGCTACATTTAACCAATGAAGGATGATTATCTGGCTGACGGACTGTTTCAGAGGACCAGACTTGAGTTAGTGCCAACATGAGCCTCCTCCCCTCTTACCCTACCCCTTTCCTTTTTTTTTTCCTGCTCTCTATTTTTCCTTCCTCATGTCTTACCACCTCAGGAAAAGGAGGCTAATAATTATCGAGGAGAACAGAGTCCAGGAGAGGAGCGCCCTTTGCTCTCGGTCCTTGCCAACCCCGCTCTTGTCTCTCTTTGTCACCTCCCCTCGCTTGCTTAATAAGTGAGAATATGTTCTATCGCTCGCCAATCTCTCCGCTCTTGCTCGGTATCGTCTTTGCTTCCCTCCTCTTACCACCCCCAGCCTCATTCACACTCATCCTCCCTCCTCATATCTTGCTTCACCGTTTTCTCTCCGCTCCGGCTTCTTTTCACACTCCCACATCACCTTACCCTCCTTTGGAAAACAAAAAATTGAATTCTTTCTCTTGGTTTCGTGCTCCTTCCGCGTATTAATTCTCTCCCTCTCCACCAATTTATCAAACGTCCTTTCCTATCCCCAGTCTGCTTCTCATTTTGTGCACTGTGCATTTATTTTACTTCATTAAATCTCCCTTTCTGTCTCCCTCCATCTCTAACCCCCCCTGCCTTTCTGCACAAAACGCCACCTTTTTCTCTCCGTTTTCCTCCCCTTCCCCCTTTTATTCTCCTCTTCTGAGGCTTAAACCTAATTATCTCCTGTTCTAGAGAGAGAAACCACACACACACACACACACACGGTGGGAACAGCCTGTGGGAAGCTGTGCAGCCGTGAGGGACGAATAGCGTTTGTTCTCCCTTCGGCCGGTCGCCTCCGATCATGTCAGCAAGGCCCAAACACACATATACACTGTATGAGAAAGCTGGAGATGAAGAAAAGAAGGCAAACAGAGAATAAGAGGTATTGTATCTCAGACACTGAATCAGTGACTACTCACTGAATTGATTTGATGTTTCTTCGCTCAGATAATCTAAAGAAATAGGACACGTCTTTTGGAGCTACCACAATCAGAATAATTTCACAAAACACATCTCAGTGAAAGCAAGGTCGGTTAATTTCCTCTGTATCTTGAGCGACATGGATGGCTGCCTTTGATGGGTTCACAGAAGTGTCAGGCCTCTTGTAATACTTCCAAAACTACTGTGAATCATGTAAAAGTTCCAGTGATCTAGGCGACATATTTTGTGATAATATCCACAACAACAATAACATAATTACTCCTTGTCGGTTCATCCAACCATGAGCGATACCCTAAGCAGATCCCTGCTGAAAACGAGGCACAAACACAGCAATGGATAATACTTCAGAATCTGATAATACACTCTCCGAGAAGTGGAACAATATTCTAAGCATTTTTAAGCAGGGATGATGAAAGTGCACACTGCCACTGCTCTGTTTGAGCAAACATAGTAAGTCTGTTACTTAACTACAAATGGGCATTGTTATGTTGAGGCAACGGAGGCCGCTTCTGCTCCTGCCGTTCCACGACTATAAACAGCATTTATCTTGTGATGTCTGACGTCAAAATTTATATGGGTTAAAGACGGGTAATGATTGAAAGAGAAATTACCTGGAGACTTAATAAAGAAAGAAATGTGGTCACTAACAGACACATGTGACTGTCAGGCGGTCTAGAGAAACCAGAAATATTGACTGTGCTCATTTTTTCAAGTTGCCCTTAACTCTTTCTAATGCTTATTATGACTGTGCAGTCTCTGAGCTCAGGGCAAAATAATCCTTAGAATATCCTTCTGGGTTATTTTTCACACTTTGGAACATTCCCCCTGCAACCATTATACAACTATTTTTATTTTTTACAGACTAAGAAGTACTGATCATGACAAATGCAACGCACTTGGCATAGAAACTAGATTCCTTATTTTTGTACTCGCATACAACAAGCCTTAGAATTAAACAATGTTATTATTATTATGAGTCGAGTTTTAATTCATATGCATTTTGAGATTAAAGTCACTTGGTCAATCTCTCAATGATCCACAGACACTTTAATAATTTCTTGTGTACTTCTGCCTCAAGGTAAGAACTGTTTTTTGCACTGTTGTCGCCACCATGTTTGCTGTTTTGACCTGAACACATTAACATTCTCACAGAAAAGCTCTGTTGCTGTCTGGTTGAATAAACAACAAAAAAACAAAACAAAGCAGTTCTCGGCTTTCAGCTTTAAATATTTAAAAAGGAACGTTTATTTCCAGTCGTTTTCCCTCTCAGCTACGCCGCACGTAACTAAAAGCAGTGCACTTTGAGATCTAGCTACGTTAGGCGATGTTAGAGTAGGTAAAATAGTAACAGTCTAAAACTTTATCAAAAAAAAAGATCAATAAGACAGTTGAAACTAAAATGACTTGACATGGTTTCACTTACAAAAGTATTTTGTTTTTTGTTCTCAGATGAAATGCTTACTGCCTACTTCTAGCTAATTACACAAACATCTACAGAAAAAAATCTTCTGGGCATGTTAACAAGGAATAATTAATTATTTTCCTTGTATAATTACCTTTGTACCATGGGTTTTCCCTTCCTCTTAAACCAGAGTCTTTAAGGGCAAAAAAAGCAAACAACTCTAAAGTAAAAGGGGTGGTGGCTGCATTAGTCCAATATCCCCCAATTCTGTACAGTGCATGCTGCTGAAAGTGGCTTTCTCCGTCCTGCTCAGCATTATGAAAATGTTCTTAGATGAAATTAGTTTTCTCACAGACTCACACATACAGTGAACACTGCTGTAGAGGTCAGTTTGCCAGCTGGGCAGCGAGAGAACCTTTGCACACGTCTAAACACACACAGGCTCCATAAACAGATGGTGTCTCTTGCACACAAACACACACACCGTGTACGAGATACAGAGATGTTGTTCATACATGACCATGGCCCTTGGGTTGCTGGCCCTAATATTACGCTCACTGATTAAATCATGCACATGTACATTCAGGTGCCATTTTATGGCACAACAGTGAAAACAGACGCGTTCCAATAAAACAGTCCTCCACTAAATCCGCCTTCATGATTGTTAATGATGTCCCGTTTATGGTGAAACTGTGGAAAAAATGTGATAATTCATGTGTACGATACCTTTAGAGGATGTAGTTTGTGGTTCTGTTAAACTTAATTGCATTGAAACACAAACTAGTGTCTCTTACTTAGTCTAGCACAGTGACCCGAAATGATTTTTTCATTTTAAAATAACAGAAACATGTCCTGGTACAATACAATTCAACCACACAGCAAACCACAGCCTCCGAAATTAAAACACAGTTGAATCAACAGTTCTCTGTTATCTTAAACAAATACTGAATACCATAACCTTCTTGGAAGTGTCAAAGCTACGACTCAGTCAGAGCAGGCAGCTCCATTTTTGCTGTATCGCAGTTGAAACTGTTGCTCAAGCTCTTGTTGACATTATCCATTTCAATATTAAATGGTTAAACAAATGTATATGATTGGTGGATGCATCACAGCATCAGCAGAGCAACAAAAAAAGCTGAAGCCAGCTCAACTTTGAGACATCATGCATCTTCCATCACTTCTCACTAGTGTTAATGTAGCACTTTTCCTGCACAGCCACACATTTTCTTCATTGATTATAAAACAGAATTGACTCAAGCTAAACTACCTGTATAATGAGCAGTTACATATCACAACATTAAAACCACTGACAGGGGGAGTAAACAACACTGACCACCTTGTGGCAATGCACTATTCTTCGGGCCCTGCATTCGAGTGGATGTTACTTAGGCATGAAGCACCCACCTAGACCAGACCAGGCACCACCACCCCATACCTTGATGACAGCAGCCATCCCCAGCAGGATGCAGTCTGACACAGACACACACACAAAACCGGTTTATGAACAACTCCAAAACAAAATAAAAAATACCTGAAAAACAGCATAAAGTGTTGACCTGGCCTCAAATTCGCTAGATCCTCAAACCAATCAAGTATCTGTGGGATGGGGGCCCACAGAGGCCCCTCCCCTCAACCTGATCAACCACATTAGGTTGCCAGACACAACAGGACACCCTCATGGTGGCCCATGTCCATTCTCTGATGAGTTACAACTGGTTTGGAGGCATAAGAAAAACCTAGACAATATCAGACAGGTGGTCGTAATGTTATACCTGATCAGTGTATATACAGTATACATATTTTTTTGTACTGTACTGTAAAAAGAAGCAGAAATAAGTGTCAATAGACTCCTTACTTCCACTCATTGAGATCTCATGCACAGCTGTGACACACACTGCTGCTCAATACACAGACCATTCAATCTAAATCTAATCCACTCATTTCTGTCTCTCTCTCTGAAGAAAGCACCCACAGAGCCACACACACGCATACTGGTCACTTGGACACACCCCAGATGTTCAAAGCACTGAGAAAGAAAAAGCAGTAACAGCTTTCCACTCCTCTGATGAGGTTCTGGCAATAGCAGAGCATCCCTGAGCAGGAATGTAAAGGCTTCCCTAGGCGCTGTCCACCACAAAGGAAGCCTCCCTCGCCATAACATGAGGAATTTATTGTGGAGAATAATGGCATCAAATATCACAGAACAAGCCTTTAATCCAATTTGGATCTGGTACAATTTGGAATATACAACAGCAAAGAGGTTTTCCTAAAGTATTTATATACACACACACTGGCATTTTGAAAAGGTCTGGCTGGCGTAACAAGTCATTCACAGTTCTCCCTACATCATCTTTGTTGAGGACACTGTATTATGCTGCTCTCTATGCAGAAATAAGATGGCTCCTGTGAAGCATGTGGTGTGTAATTGATATAACCTAGAGTCGTCTGTCATATTCAATATCAGCACCTCATCCATAAGCCGCTTCTTTGATGCTGGTTTGCATCTTAAGAGCCAGACCAACATCAAAGAAAGAACTACCAACTAAGGCCAACTGTAGTATCGCCTCATGTTACCCGTGTCTGGACCAGAAAATTGCTCTTGACCACACGACAAAGATTACAGCCAACGGCCAACAAGCGTGTCGGTTTTGCACCTGCTGAGAGGAAATAACTATCCACATCAGCAGGTGACTGGAGTGTTTATTTGGCACCAACAAACTGGAAATCTAGAAATAGGGAGATCTATAAACCTTTGAAAAACAAAAGCTTCTTGTCGTTTGCTCCTTTGTGTATCAGTTTGCTCATTTGGACAACTAATGTGGGACACGTCATAACATTTAGGGTTACAGATGCTTACCATCATCACGGCCCTTATAGACAACTAACATAGTGAGGTAGCATTGTTCAAATATCCTGAAAACGCACTGAATAGTATGATCCCATACAGCTATACTGTGTCTTTGTTATATAACAATGAATATAGCAGCCATATTATGGTCTTCTGTACCTGCGTGAGGGTACGACACTTCATAACTGCTGTATATGGACTAACAACGCCAGGAGCTAACACAGCGTCATTCAAAGTCTCATAAATGTGTGGCTCATAACTGTCCAGTGCTCTGAAAGCATTTTTGATTCTCCAAAGGTTAATATGTGTATACGTTTAATAAACCCCCTGGGAGCACTGGTCAGTCAGCGTGAGGAATGTGCCGCGCTGCAGGAATAACGATTAACAGCTGAGAAACAGGCTCATCTGGAGCCACAGAAATGTGAACTCTTGTGACATGTCACTGTACGGCCACAACCAAAGCCTATTATCGGCTAAAACACACTGGGTTGTCTGTAAAATGACGCAGCAGAGGAAACCATATGTCACGACTGGCTTACAGATAAAGAGAGAGAGACAGAGAGAAGTAATGAGAGAGAGAGAGAGAGAGAGAGAGGAGGGGGGGCTGAGTATACAGCTGATACAGCAGCCTATGTGCAGCCAACCTTAAAGAAGAACCATAGTAAATCCAGTAGGTATATTATAGGATTACTGCAGTGATACAGTAAACACAATATATACCATTAAAGCATGATAAGGTTCCTAGAAGCTCTCCACAGATAAGTCCCTTAAGAACATTATAATGATACCAAAGGAGAATATATATATATGACAGCTTTAATTAGGTGACTGCACTCACCACAGAGCGCCAACGGTACACGTTCAGTCTCTACAGGAGTAAAAACCAGTGGTCTTTATTCAGAGCTGCATCAGAGGGATACCTGGCTACTAAGTAAGCCTTCACAGACACCAGCACAACCAAGAGGTATCACAAGTTACAGGAAATGCTTCCATAATTAGTAAAAAAAAAAGCCCATTCATATTGTAGGTCAAAGAATATCAGTTGCTTAATTAATTGGTTTCACAGTTGTCAATAAAAACCACAAAACGTAAATGTCAATTTGTTAAAGAAATACTTGAATGAATAACTGATTGTAACTATTCCAGGAAACTTATACTAATCTCTTTTATACTCTATTAATAGATTTAATAATTAAGAAAAAAAAATACTGAAGTACTGTACTATCAAAGTAAAGAAAGCAGATCTGAAGCCATCTTATCCAATGTGGTATCAGGTCCAAATACAATGCATTATATAACAGTATGCAATAAAATCACAGCACCTGATTTATACCTAATTTGATATGTCTTCCCGCCCACACAGATCTTCATAAGCTATTTGATAAGAGCTGAAAGAGTGGTGCTTGACCAGATGTTTGCCAAGGCCAGGTTTAAGGTAGGGAGCAGTACAGGGTCAGTCAACAGTCTATTTTTTAATTTTGTGAAAAAATAAAAAGTAAAATGAGAGTGAGAGGACACACGTGCATAGGGTTATTAGACCGTGCTTATTAAAGACTTACTTCATCTGTTTGACGATGGTGCTTTTCCCTGACTCTCCAGCCCCTGAGGGATAAGAGACAAGAAGACAATGTAAACAGGGTGTATGTGTGTTTGCGCGTGTGTCAGTAAAAGAAGGAGAAAGAGAGGGGAGGGGTGGGAGAAAGAGAGGGAGGGGGGAGAGAGAGAGAGAGAGAGGAAAGAAAGGAAGAATCAGCCTCTTAAAAACCTGCCTGAATAACCACAGCAGCAGCAGGGTGGAGATAAAAAAAAAAAGATGGAGAAAGTGGCTGAACCCCTTCTTCCTCAACCTCTCTTTTATTCCTGCCATCTTGTAACTTACTTACACACAGATTAAATACTTAAAATGATCATTTCGAGCCAGGAATCAATGAATCAATCTCTCATCCCAGACCAATGATCTAGCACTGGTTTTGCTGTGGCCCTCCACTGCTGCATACTGCCATTTTTTTTTTCTCTCTCTGGCATCCATCTGCAGTTACCATCTTCTGGTGTAGTTGCTTTCACAGACAAGCTCGCTGACACTGCACGATGATAATTTTACCAACCTGCCATATCTTTATTGATCTTATTACAGCAGGTGTCTTCAAAGTGATGCAATAAAAAAAGGCAGGGGCGTGTTTAGGAAACAAGGAAATCATTCTGTATATTACATTTTTTTTACTGTGCATGTTTTTAGCCTATCGTGGACGCCGTGGTATTATACAAATGTATTTAAATTTACACTACAGTCCTCTATGGTTATTATTTACCACCATCACCACCACCACCCTACACCACACCTTTCCATCGCCCCAAGCGTCTCAATTCTCTGAAGGGGCCCTACGAGCCCTGCAGTAGGAGGGTTTTAACCAGCGTCTCTTACCGAGCAGCAGCAGTTTAACATCTTTGGCCGCGGTGAGACCGTCCTCCTTGAGGTTTTTCTCGATGGCTTTGCTCCGGTCCAGAGCAGCCCTCTCCTCTGCGCTCAGAGTACATCCCATGGTTAGAGAACACAGCTTGATAGCGTTACCGGTACCGGGGTCCACGCAAGAAAAGAAAAAACCGCAACAAATACGTGGATAAATGAAACAAAGCTGGTTGAAAATCCTTCTTTTTTTCTTCTTCTTCTTCTCTCTTTCCTTTCTTGGTTTATTTCCTCCTTCTGTGCGCTCTGCCTCTTCGATCCCTCTGTGATCCCTCTTGTCTCTTTCTGGGCAGCTCCCTCTCTCTCTCTCAAGCCGGGGACACTGGCACCGTTAAAGCATTTAAATCAGGAATCCACTCGAGTTTGATCCAACAACAAAACAAAAAAAGCAGCGGACACGATGCAGCCTCCGTAGCTGGTTGTTTCTCAAGAGTGGTCTCGGTGGTCGGTGTGTTCTCCGCCTCTCTTTTAATGTCGGTAAATCACGATAACGGTTTCCCCTTCTTCTTTTTCTTCTTCACTCGTCACTAGTTTGCGTTACTGGGCGGCGGTGAGAAGCGCTCGCATCGCTTGGTTCTCGCGGCGGCTCACAGTGGACTTTTACTCCGTACTGGCTCCTCCGGCGCGGGCGGCGGGGACTCGCTGTGTAGCACTACTGCTGCCTCCCGGTAGCTCCGGTAGGGGCTCGGTCCTCCGTTAGTTCATTCGTTCCAATTGCAGGTTGCTGACGTCAGAAAAGTAAAAACAAATGGGGAAGAGGGCGGCCATGCTCCCAGTGGCGCAGCCTGGCGGTGCACTGTTTAATCGTCCCCCTTCACACTAGGCTCTCATCAAAAATCATTAGCCCCCATCCAAGCCCTGGGAGTAGGCAGAAATAACGGGTCAGGTTATGGTGACACCGGGGTCAAATTAGCCTCAGTCTGAGCCCCTCACGTACTAGCATACGTTTGAGTAACCAAAAAGCCCACTGATATACTCTAAAATCAACTTACGGTCTTTTAAGCCACCTTTCCTGAATTTTTAATAAAAGTTCCCAGTCAAAACAAACATGGCGGCTCGCAGTTTCTTACCAATTTTAGATCTGGTTGCTAAAATCTGTGACCTGGATGAAAGATTAAATTTATTAAACAGGTTAACCGAAACACACCCCACATTTGAAGAGTGTTCAAAACATCCACTTACCCAAATGCCATGAAGCAGAAATAGTGCGTTAGCGGCGTTTCGGCTAATGTTAGCAAACATAGCTAACGGCTGGAATTCGCCACTTGTCTGCGCATGAATACTTTGATCCAAATTGAATGTTATGCGGTCGCAGGTGACTCAGAGTTAAAGTTAACTGAATGCCTTTTAAATATATTGTTTACTGTAAAGGGCGAGTTTTTAGCGTTAATCTCCTCAAACAAACAAAAAGTACATAGAGCTTGACTAATAAAAAAAAGCCTTTTATTAGAGCGTAACGTTTGTTCGGTTGCTATGGAGACAAGAGATTTGATTTATTGTCATGTGACCCAAGTATTAAAATGCGGTCACCTAATAACAAGCAGTGACACAAGGCACATTAATACGATGATTATTTCATGGATTTGAGAAATTAGTTCTTGAGATTAGATCTAAAAAAGAGAAAAAGAACAAAGTTGCTTGGTTAGGAGTCAAGAATTTGAGTTTTTAAGTAACTGGTACCATGCAAAGCAGCACAGTTGCTCAATGCCTATGTTTGCAGAGACAGTATATTTTCTACTTGTATGTAACCATCTCAACCAGTATAGGCTATCTTTATCAAAATACTCTTCTATCGGATTGCAGTGTAAACTAGTGTAAAATCCGATGAAAACCTGTGAAAAATCTTTTGAAAACAATTAGCGCCTATTAACCATATAAATGCTTGTTTGCAATCCTTTCTCTCTGGTTGGAAATAGAGTCAAACTTTCCGCCCATGTTTGCCCCAAGTGAGGCAAACATCCAGTGACCTTGCGAATTTATGGCAGGGACAGAAACTATGGCACCGAAACGAGTTGTTTGAATTTGAATTTGGTCAAACTTTTTGGGATTTGTGGAAGACCTAATCCTCCACAGCAAGCCTAACCACATTATCAAAAAAGTACATTTCTATTTAATGTTTCTGGCTGTGTAAAACATGATTTATATATTATCAGATAATTTTATTTAGTGTCCATGTAAAGAGTTAAACTGGCATCTGTATTCAAAATGATTTCATGCCCCTGTAAAAGTAGAAATTAAAAATATCTGGACTAGATAACTGACCTAGGCTTCTGGACAGCTTTGAGGAAAAACATGCAGATGTGAAATTTTGAGACTCAGATTGGAAGCAGAAATGTTTTGGTCTCTAATAAGTTTTTAAATTTAGCAGAATTAGTTTGGTAGTGGCTGATTTTTTTTGTATTATTTATTGACAGTTGAAGTTCACTTGATTGATTGTGTTGAAAGTAGGTCACGCTGGGGTCAAGCTGGCATTAAAACCCTCCTTGTTATGGCAGAGACATCATTACAAGAACATGGCAGTGTCTTCACAATTCTGAATGAGCCTGTAATTGTATTGTATATCTTGTCACAAGATTAGAGTCGGCCAAGGTTTTCTGCATATTAGGGACAATTACGGCTCTATAGTGTCGCAAATGTATGCACGAGTATAATATCATTCAGTCAGAGAGACAGAGGAGGAGGCAGCTGTTCCATCACATCCTTTGACTGAGTTGCTGTCCCTGCACAATCCCTCTATTCATTTAACTCCTCACATGTGCAAATGGAGCCATTTTTTTCCAACTGATGGTGCGGTTTATTTGGCAATCAGGTTTCTGTCATCGGCACTGTCAATGTTTAATATGCACACATAATGATAATGTTACATCATGTTATATACATAATATTTTACATGTCACCTCCATCATCGAGGGTTACAGGAAAATAACATTCATGACAGTGCAGTGGGTTATTGTGACTTAATGAGTCTTTTTCAGCCACGGTGGAAAAAGGGAAAATATAATAATCATACTACTGCTAATAATAATACCAAACAAATACAGTCACATATGTATTTGCTTTAATGGATGAAAGAAAAAAAAACCTTCTCTCAGTGGTTACAATAATGACTATTGGTTGATGGTAATGTACATCCACAATATCCCAGAGTTTACATTATCAAGACAAAAGATGCCTGGCCAGATTCTTAAAGTGTTTTGGTGCCTCTGCTGTGGCCTGGAATGGTTTGGACTAATTTACATCTTGGAACGCATTCAGATCACATTTGTTCCAGTACTTTAGAAACTGAAATAGGAAGGATGGTGAATTAATAATGAGAGTCTGTATATTAAGTCGTCGCTGTTTATTTTAAGCCAGAACCAAGTAACAAACTCCCGAGCTGAAAAGTGAAGCCAGCATGCAGTTCCTCCGATGGCCACTTGATGCTGGAAATAAACATGTTTACAGCCTGATAAAACTGCACACAGATGGATTTTTCGACAACACACCATTTAGATCATATCAAGACTTGAGGTTTATAACAAATTATGGGTGTGGCCAAAAGTTGGACGTCCTCTCGGGTTGCTAGCCGTGTGCCTCTGTGCCACCTTCTCCCTTAAGCTCCACTCACGCTCTCCCTCTTTGCCCAATTTGGGATTAGCCAGGAGTTAGGTGGAGTCAGACAAATCCAAGATGGCGACACAATGCACAGAGATGTGAGCAACTATTCCACAAAGTCCCTTCACAAAAGATCTACATGTTCTCAGATGTATTGCATTTTATTTCATAATACTGTACATTATCTCATGTAAGAAGGCACGGACATGTCAATTCTGTAACGTAAAGTATAGAAATGATGGACCTGATCTCAGTGTCGGCATCCATTTGTTTTTGGACCGCTGTTTTGTTGGCATTCAGTCTTCGGTAGTATTTTTGGAGCCAGAAGTGACCATATTTGGACACAAGCCAGAAACTCCTCCTGTTTTTGAGGCCTAAGGTCTACACAGACAATTTCTTTCAAAAGCTTCATTAGCACACTGATCACTGGCTTAGTGTCTTATGAGAGAAGTTTATGATCTCTCAATTTACTAGAACCAGAAATATTTTGGAGCCAGCACCTACCAACCCTCCTGGTTTCACTTCACTCCTTCTTTCACATACAGACCACACTCCGTGCAGATTTTTATCTTACTGTTCAGCCACTGGTATGCTCTTAAACTCTCAAATTGTGGTATTCGGTGCCTCAACACATGGAATCCTGCATGAGACAGCAGTGTGCCAAAGAGAAAAAGAGACTGGTGCAGGAAGTCAAGCGCAGCCTTTACTAACTGGTGAAGGAGAACAAAAAGACTGCAGTCTCATAAAACCCATATGAGTCCTGTGAAATGATAAGTTATCACCTTTTATAGTTCAACATGTTTTACCGACACAGGATTTATTTAGAGTACCAAATTAGAACCACTTCCTCTCTCTTGTACAGCAGCTGCCATCTAGTGCAACAGCATATAGGAACTGTTTTAAGGACATTCGCCAATCGGGCATAACATTATGTCCTAATGTTGTCTAGGTCTTTCTTGTGCCTTCTGAGGGTGTCCTGTGTTGTTGGGGGGGACCTCTGTGGATCATCCCACAGATACTTGATGAGTTTAATGTTATGCCAGAGTACTTGTTTTGTTGCCAGACAACACCCTCATAGTTGTAAACATGAAAGCGGATTGCTTAGCTTAGCTTAGCTTAGCTTAGCTTAGTTTAGCTTAGCTTAGCTTAGCTTAGCCTCAAGACGAGGCTGTCCTTGCTGTTTCCAAAGTCTGGATATCTACAGCCGTAGAAACCATTTCAGCAACATTAGAGAAGCGCCGTTGCTGCTATATGGCGTCTTCTTTCTCTTTGTACTTCCTTTGTCACATGTGATCTCTCTCTTAACAAGAATAGACTGTGTACACAGTTACACAAGCAGCGCGACACACACTATCAGTGTGACAGTGATGCAAGTCTTTGAAGAAACGTGTAAGAACTATGCTCTTGCCTCAGACACAGGGTGGGATCCACAGACTGAAGACACAAAAACTGAGGAAACCAGAACCTTTTTTTGCAACACATGAAATGAGAAACATAGGTTGACAACTACTTTACATTTTAACCCGTTTAATCTAATTTGTGATGGTAAACCTGGGCCTCCATTCACCATAAATGGCTCAGTTTGCTTTGAGAGGAAGAAAAGCATGAGTGCAGCAGAAAGACGGGCCTCCGTTTAAGCACAATACTAAATTATAACACAGATGTTTACAGAACACCTACATATTCTTTTCTGAGAAAAAGCACAGAGGCCGGGGCACGATGTGGCCACTGAAAAGCAGAGTGTGGGAAGAGGGCTAACAGGAGGTGCCAGGAGATCATTTGCACTCGTCAATCTGCAGCTTTCGAAAGCACAGCGCACAGAGCGAGGAAGATGCACCCGAATGCCCTTAATAATGACATGAAGTGATTGAAATCGGCTTGGTGGATAAACAAATTAGACAGTGAAGAGGAGTGGTGGGGAAGTGAGAAACTCGACTGAATTATCATCAATAAACTAAGCAAAGAGAACCAGACAGTAAAACAGGAGTAAGTCAGGTCAGTGTTATATGAAAATTACAATACATGCCAGTTTGGTAATGCTAGGATTATTTAAAGCACACATTATAGATTAGGACCAGCAAACTGTGGATATAAATCCCGTTGCTAGGATATCCAATATTTCATCCAAGAGGCCTGGGGTTTGAACATCTGACCTTCTGAGGAGACCATGAGCATCAGCCTGAAGCCCTGGGATCTGATGCCAAGCTTGACCTTTGACACGACTCCACCAAAGGGGGAAGTCAAAAGAGCAAAAGGTTATGACAAACAACCACACAGACTAGAAACATGCGGAATATGTAAGACTTGCATGTGGTTTCCAAAAGTATGACTTCAGAGATTCATAACGACACGGCTTGCATGTCTCTTTTTCTTTCTCGCTTTCAATGCTTCTGCGGCTGAGTGGGCAAAGTGAATTCCTCGAGAATAAACAGCCCTAAGCCATGTCTTCAAAGGAGGTGTACAGTAGCGAGAGCGGCACGTCAGCAGGGCAGCAGCAGGGCTCCATCTGTGCTACGTTCAGGAACAGTATTAAGCTGTAGCTGCTATTTTGGAAGAAGGAAAGATTTATATTTCCGCTTGTAGTCTTTAGATTATCTTAGCTTTGACTGGAAACATGGAAAATACTAACCTGGGTCTGGCAAAGGGGTCTGCGAGGTCTAAAGGCTCAGTATTTAAAATAAGGCCATAAAAATGTGTGATTACTACAGATTGCTGTAATAGATGTAATAGATCATTTGTTGGCAGGCCTCGGTTACGTCCTGGAGTCTTGTGAAAGTGAGTGGCATCACTGTTCTCCTCCAGCTGTAATCAACTCATTAATAAATAAATACAAATACAACATTTTTGTTTACTCCTCCATTAAATATCAGGTATTTTTGTCAATATTGTTGCAAGCTGAAGTGGAGCGACAAGTATGTGCCTAATGAAAAACAAATCATTACACTAAAAGGTTCAGAACTGATCCATAAATCTAATCCACTGACCATACAGCTGATGATTGTGTGCGTCTCTAACGCTCCTACACATAAAAAAATGAAATAATCTTCATACTTTAAGTGAAAACCAGCATGAGGATTATCACTTCGTGTCCAAGCTACGGTCAGTATTTGTAAAAAAAACAAAAAAAAAAAAGATTAATGCCACATTTACATAATTAAAATGAGGTCACTGAGGTCCTTTGTGTTAAACTACAGAAAACATTATAAATATCTGCACTAACAGAAGATAACTCCTTTCACTGGGACCGTTTTTTTTATCACGACGGCCAAGCGGACACTGCGGAAAAACGCTCTTATCGCCGATCTTAAATTTGAATTCCGTTGTATTTTACACAATATGAATGAACTCACCCTTTCATGATAACCCCACTGTTACCCCGATATATAACTGCTTATCAAAGCAATTAATTTTGCACACTGTTCTAGAGATGTACAGTAATTGGCTTCTGCTGGCGATGAGAAAAACGTCTGTATCTCTTTGCAGCTACAATGCTTGTGTGTGTGTGTTTTTTTCGAACGAGAGAGATTCACTGAGGGAGTTAGGGGAGTTATTAAAAATGAATTAGTATGATATAGAGTGCACACTAGGAAATGCTGAAGAGGTGCAGCATGTTAGGAGTTTTTGACTTTTCATCCATCGTGATACTGTAAGACATGGATCTGGACAGATGTAGTGCTGATGTTGGTTGATGTTGGCTTACTGAGGGGATCCAGTTCTGATGACTCACTGAAATGACAGCTGAAGGAAGATTGACAGCTTAGAGGATTTGTACCGAAACCTGAGTGGTTGCAAAAACATTTTCCATTCCTCTGGGGCCAACATAAATATCTTCACTGTAAAGCTGTGTATACATGACAAAAAGATATCCAATGTGAAACATCCGTGACGATGTCTTTGGTTCAAACACGTCCACTGAAGCAGTATTGCGACACCTACCACGAACGGAAGAATGTTCTGCTGCAAGTTCACGTCATGATACAAAACAAATGTACAATAAATCAGAGTTTATACAGATTGATTATAAGTATTCAAGAATGAAAATGCCCACTCTACACAGCAATGCATGGGCGTACATGTGTGACCTCTTTGCCTTAGCCATTACTGCTTTCACGGTTTCCTCCCCTTTCCTCCAGTCTTGCCACATACAGTTGATTGTTTCCAGCACAAAAGCCGTTCAAAAACCGCCAAAAAGCAAACAAGGCCGCCCAGAATATTTAGTTTAGTACTCTGACCACCCAGTTCGGTTGCTCTAGTGTATCATACCATAACAGTTGAAGCAGTGAAATCATCAAACTTCAGAATCCAAACACCGCAACTGCTCACATCTAGCTACTACAAAGCCGTTTGGAGACGCCATTTAGTGCGCTGATGAGCAGATGGAACTGCTCTGCTTTCCTCTAGAACGAGGTACGAGCAGTTTCCATTCACATCGCCAAAATAATCTCAAACCGGCCAAATTTCTGTTTACCCGCTCTATTTTTCTTCAACTGTTGTTTTTGTTCTTTCAAAACCACCCGACTGGGCGCGCAACCGCCCAATCTGGCAACGCTGCTCTCCACTGCATGCTCATGATGTCTTCCATATATGCATTCTGACTAGTTGCTAGTATTATTGCTGCAGACTCTAGGTGCTGCATATCAACCTTGATGCTGCACCCGAGTTTATTGGGACCAGTGGGTATGCAGTCCTCATCAACACGTGGGCTCACATTATTCCCAACTTCAGGCCAGTAATGTAACTTTGGAACGGTACTGAGCAGTGCAAACAAGTGATGTGTCATACACAAAAGAGGCGGCTCTAATATCCGATGTTTGGTAGTGAATCAGAAGAGCTGATTCCCATCGAGTGGCTCCCCACAATTCCTTTTAATGCTTTTACTTGTTCCTGACTGCTCGTGTCAGGACCGGGTAGGACTTGTTTTTTAAGGGCATGCCATGTGGCCAATCACATGTGACGACTTCAGGATCATGCCGTTGTGAAAGCAGAGAGGGGGCAGGCGCTGTGGCTGACTGAGTTACAGCAGACAGAATTGAGGAAGTACGGGCGCACGTAGTTATGAGTGACACCCGGAAACGAAGCAGCATCTGGCTGATATTTAAAGACATTGGTGAAGAAAGTGTCTCCACTGCAAAATGAAAATAATATTAGGAGCAAGTTCCACCACAAAACTGCACAAGGACATTTATACCGATTTTTTTTAGAATTTGGTTCCGTTTTTGCATGTGTGGATTTGATTGCAGTGTTTTCTTCATTTGTTTGCACATTATTCATCTTTTGTACCCGCTTGTTCCTGTTAAGGGTCCCAGGGGTCTGCTGGAGCCTATCCCAGCTGTCATTGGGCAAGAGGCTACTACGGCCAATTTAGAATCACCAGTTAACCTAATGAGCATGTCTTGGGATGGTGAGAGGAAGCCGGAGTATGCGGAGTACCCAAAGAGAACCCACTCAGACAGGGAGAACATGCAAACCCTACAAAGAAAAGCTCAGCCGGCCCATGGATTCAAACCCAGGACCTTCTCGCTGTGAGGCATCAGTGCTAACCACCTAGCCACTGTACAGCGCTTTGCTTGCACAAGTAAAGAGTTTTTAACACATTTCAACACACAAGCCATATGTATTTGTTGTGTAGGGCTAAAATATTAGGCTATAAACAACACTAAACAAAGAGCCGACTCTTCTTTGGGAGCCATGGCAAAAGAAAATCAAACTGCCCATCACTAATGCAAACACCTGTCTCCATGAAGATATTTCCATTTTAAAGCAGCAGTTATAACTCTGGTAAACAATCACACAAAGCTCTGAGGCTCTGACTGATTGGAGGCCAGTGCACTGAGTGGGCCTTAAAAAAACAACACGCCTACTCCTTCCTGAGTGAAGTCCGTACGAACAGCATGCAAAGTTGAGCATCTATGACAAACGTTTCTTTAAATATGACCAGATCTACTGAACATGTAGCGCTGCATTCTGCTTTTGTTCAAAGTTATATAAGAAATGCAATAATACTCTTCTGCAGCATTTGGTAGTAGCGCTCATAATTTTTCTTACTGTTAATTTGATGTCGTTAATCCTTTTGTCTGCGGGGTATTTAGTGTGTGGGTTTGGAAATTATTGCTTGCTTTGAGTCTACCAGAGCTGCCTGTCAAAACAAGCGCCCCTGCCTAATAAAAAGTTTGTGACACGGCCGTGAGATTTATTCCCCCGTTACACGTTAAAGAGCGGTATCAACAAAGAAGCAGCAGTTTCACATTTAACTGTCAAGAGTGAATAGAATTACAACATCATGGGTTCACTTTAACTTGTTACAAAATACTCTCTGTGTTTAGCAATAATCCTCTTCTCTCATGTGATATTCAACTTAACCCTAACCGCATTCTTCTTTTCCGTGCAGGCGTGAAAGTAAAATGTCTTGACGAGAGTAGTTCATCTGCAGCTTATTGACTGCTGCACAGTGAAAACAGATGTATTTCTATGTGAACGTTCCACATTACCATTGATCTGACTGTCTAGATGCTGCAGAGTAACTGGTGGAAGAATGTTGCCCCCAAAATAGGACATGTCGTCCTCGTCTCCTGCAGAAGATTACCAGGGAGTGTTGCCTTCCTTGATAGCTGTTACATTCAAATTAGAGAGAGATGAGGAGACCCCTCGCTGATGAAGCACGACACTTTGCCCCCCAATGCATAGCAATAACAAAAGATGGAGTCAATAACAGAAAAATACTCTCAAGTTAAGTGATGATGGATACGCTTGCCTCCTCACAGCTTTTGGCAGAAACTGCACATTGCATAATAACTCTTCTTCGTAGCAACAAAACTGCCTTCCGACATAAACTGTAGGTCCATAATAACTGATCAAGCATAACATTATGACCACCAGATGACAGGAGAAGTGAATAATATTAACCATCTTGCAACGATTCAGTGTCCTGTTGGGAAACTTTTGGACCTGGCATTCATTGATATTACCCAGACATGTAGCACCCACCTAGACCAGACCAGACACCCTCACCCCATAGCAATGACACTCCTTGATGACAGCAGCCACCACAAGCAGGATGCAGGCTACAAAAACGCTTTACGAACAACTAAAAAAAACATGAAGAAGAGCACAATGAAAGCTCCAGGAGCATGGTGAACATGCTGAACATTTATGTTTAGGAGGGAGATACACAAAATGTTGGCGATATGTAATAAGATAAGACCAAGTACAGGACCCAGGTACACGTGGCGGTGTGAAAGTATTCCAGCAAGAAAGAGAGTCAAACTTTAAAACCATGGCCAAAAGCCAGAGTCCTCATATAAACATTTACAGATTGAAACTCCTGAGCATGAACCTGTCCACAAATTTTACAGCAGTATAAGCACAGATGGCCTAACACGGCAGTTTACTTCCAGCGTATACTAGTAAATCTTACAGAGTGTATATTAATACCTGATCCTTATGTATTAGTATAAGTTCTGCGAGCACTTACAGTATATTCTTCAAATATGGTGACGGCCAATAACTGCTGGGACGGAGCAGAACTTCACAGGTATGCATGACCTACATATAAACATATGATGTCCTCACTGACCTCATCCTGTCATTATGTCTTTGCATTTCCTACATTACCTTAAACTGCCTGGAACAGGGATGGGCAGACATTTTGGCTCAGGGTCGCACTGGCTTTTAAGATTTGACAGACGGACCGGGCAGTAGCATTGTATTATAATAGGGATTATATTGTAGCCGATATATTTTAGTGAAGGGGTATTTATACCGATCAGGCGTAACATTATGACCACCTTCGTAATATTGTATAGGTCTCCCTTGTGTCTCCAAAACAGTTGGGACTCATCAGAGAATGGACATGGACCTTCTGAGGGTGTCCTGTGGCAACAGATTGTTGTTAGTGGGGGGCCTTTGGGTGCTATGGGTTGATAGGAGGGGTGCCTCTGTGGATCATCCCACAGATACTTGACCAGTTTGGGATCTAGTGAATTTGGAGGCCAGGTCAACACCTTGTGCTGTTCTTTATGTTTTTTTGAGTTGTTCCTAAAACGTTTGCCATCAAGGAGTGTCATTGCTATGGGGTGGGGGTGCCTGGTCTGGTCTAGGTGGGTGCTACATGTCTAAGTAACATCCACATGAACGAATGCCAGGTCCAAAAGTTTTCCAGCAGAACACTGAATTGTCACAAGATGGTCAATGTCTCCTGCTAGTGGTTTTAATGTTGTGGCCGATCAGCTGTTTCTTCCATTTGGCTTTAGATCATCAAACTAATAGGGAGAAATGTTTTGCAGGAGCAATAGGCCAGAACACAACACACACACACAATGTTAGATACGCAAAAATATTCCTGATTCATTATGAAACTCTCTTTAGAAATGCTTGATGGGTCAGATTACAATAGGGCCATGGTTTGCCTACCCCCTAGCCTAGGTGCATGCATTCTCACAACTTCCAGGATGATGATACCACTTGAACGCCAAGAATTTTGTGTGCATGATTTCACCTCCTGACTTCTACTTACTACAGTTTTAAAGGTAGCAGCAATCTGAGCTTGTGTCAGACTGAGTTGAACAAACACACGCCCAGAAACATGAATATTTCAACATAAATCAGCCAATTAAATTAGTCATCCAAAATTAATTGAAAAGGGATTTCATGCAAATATGTGCTAAAGCCATTAACAGCCTTAGGGTTCATGTTCATTTTAAGAGAGTGGTATTTTAAAATATTAAACTATTCTCACATTACATTCAGTATTAAAAGAAAAAACCCTGATACGTGACACTAAACTGCCTCCCTGCATCTAGTACAACCAGGCCTGGAGTGTGAACACATGAATGCCTCTTTGCATTTTAACAAGGAAGCCGTGAGACGCTACCCACTGATAATTTTGTCTTCACCTCATTTGACCCACCCTTCAGTGGAAATAGTCTGTTGGGGAAATGACAGTAGCACGTCAGGACTTGCCAAGCTGTCTGTGCTTTGTTCGGTTATTAATAGGGAATACAAAGAGACCAGTGTGAAGGACAGTTGTAGCTAAGCTGTAAAGTTATTTCTTTAAGGGACATTTTTTCCGTTTTCTTTCATCAAAACAGTTGCGAGTCAGGAGTTGTTCACTTGTTTATTAATGTGATGTTGAGATGCAATGGAGGGAGTTGTTCTGCAGCGAGGGGAATGGAGTTTTCTGAATGTGCAGTGGCTGGCCGTGTCCTAATATTTATTGCCAATAGTTAGCGATAGATAGGAGGGTAGCTCCAGGAGATGGGCTTTACTTTTATTGCATAGATGCAGCTTTTCCCGGGCCCTAAATCCTCTGCTGCACAGCATCCTGCACTCAGTGTGATGGGTTAGGGCCCATAGAGATATACAGCACTCCCTCACATCGTTGTACATTCAGTTAGAAAGAAAACAAATGAACATGATAAGAATATAACATATACATTTATTTATATCACAAAATCTGATATGTTAGTGGAAAAGTAATTATGTCAAATTTGTAATTTTACGAAGACACCTGGAATATAGTGTCCAAGTGGACCTTTCCCCACATTTGGCTATGGTCCTGTCTAACTGCTCTGTGTGCTAAAATCAGAATTCAAACTGGTTTTTGCCTCGCTCGCAGCTGAAAGGTTAAATCCAGAACGACGAAATGCTCGGCTCAACTGCTGCTACTTGCAGAGCAGTATGGCTGACGTCATGAAGAAAACGTCTGTGGACAGATGCTGCAATAAACCGTCTGCTGGCACATTTGAGGAGACTTAGTAATGTACTGTCTTGTGATGTGCTCTCATTGTGGTCTATTGTCCTGTCCTGTGTCTTATCATGTTTTTGTCTTACCTGCTTAGAGACTGTGGATGCAAATTAGCATTGCTGCTATAATCCGGCATATTTACGCCTATTGTTGTCTGAATAGACGTTTGGTAATGTACACTGTCCCTATCAAAGAAATAAATAAAATAGATAAAATCTCTGTGCAAGCACAGCTGGAAGGAATCTACTCCCAGTTTAAAGACCAGCAGACTGCAGGTATGCAGTTAATTTGGCTAATCTTAATTTAGTTTAAGATGTCTCATCAGAAACTGTTTGGAAAAAGGCATAAACTTCCAAAAACATTCTTGGCAACTGAATGGATAAACCAACTTTCTCTCACAGCATTAAACGGTGGTAACAATTACATTAACTAGTATGATATAGAGTTATACATGGGGAAATTCGTTGATATCGTTAGGTGCTAGTTCAAGGAATCTTAGCCATGGATACTGGAGGATGCAAACCTGCGTCCCAAAGCTGCTTCTCTAACTATTCCAGAGCTATCTGAGATAAGATGCTGAAACCCAGGATCAAACCAGGGACCCTAAGATCTTCAGTCTAAATAAAGTAGTTGTGACTGCTGCATCAATGTAACAGTGCAGAGCATACACAGACCCTGCACAGACCATAGCGCTAACGTAGCTAACATGCACCTCCTCAGAAATGTCATTGTGCATTGTGGCAACACCAATGGCAAGATCCTCCATTGGTCTGCTTGGTAGTAGCGTGTTTATGCTTTAGTATATCCATCTGCTTCTTAATGTCCGTAGTTTTCAGATTAATTGTTTTGGATCAATAAAGTTAGAACACATCAAGGAGAGGTGAACTGAGGAGGTTCAGAGATGCAAACATTTGCATTTGTGAGTCTTTTGTGAAACAGGAAGTAGAAACAAAAATTAACCCGACTGGCAAAAAAAGACACAGTGCCCACTAGTATTATGGGTGGCATTTTTACAGATTGAGTCAGACTGACGAGTGCACAAGTATAAATGGCTAGCACCGGCATTGGCTACGTGCGTAGGCTGCAGCATCTATGTCCCACAGTAACTTAAATGAGCCTTAACGCTCTCCCAACTGAGCTACTGCAGCATGTCACAGATGACCACGTGCCATGAAAGGCACACTGCATTGTCGATTTGCGCAATCAGCCAAACAGTCACTTCTCAATATGATGATGTCTCAATACACTTTTGTCACACCCACTGATGCCAGGAATTGTTCCAAGATTGCTGACTGGTCAAACAGGAATTGACTTCTATATAAGTGGACTCTGGGACAGGAGACTCTGAAAGTCATGTCACTAACATACTGTAGGTTTGGAGTTAATTACGCCTTAAAACATCAACACGTGCACATGTGTTGGTGATATCTGGACATGCAAATGTGATCTGATCACTTGCGCCTAAGGATGTGGCTAGTCTGAAACAAGAGATATCCTCCAAATTTGTTCTGAAAGAGTCAAAAATACTTAGGAGATCATTGGACAAACGGTCAGTCTATCAACGTCTGTCAGGGGCAAAAGTCAAACAGCACAATCAATGATGGTTTTGGCCGTCTTTGTAGAGGAACTCTGCACATGAGTCGGCTGGTCAGACGAACAGTTTCTTCACACTGTCGCCACCACAGAGTTACATCACATCTGCAACCACGACGAGACCTGCCACTAATTCTTCCAAAGGCGCCGACTGGTTGAAAGACGGTGGTTCACCAAGATGCATTCAGCCTTGAAGAATGCAAGATGTACAGCGAGAAAACGGCCGACTCAAAATGTTAGTTATGTGAAGCGGCTGTAATTGATACCGTCTTACAGAAATAAAGCAAAGCCAGTGTTTTATTTACTTTAGGAGAAGGTGATAACTCTCTCTCTCTCTCTCTCTCTCTTGCCGGGGAGTGATAGTTCACAAATATGTAGCCCGTGTCTCATTCTTCAGTTATTTTTATCGTTTGCCATTAGTTTCTTTTCCGAGGATGTGTTCTTTTATATTGTTTGAGAACACGAGCAAGACTTCCAAAGTTAGCAACCAAATTAAACATTAAACATCCAACATGCTGTTAGTATTGACAATGACGGCCGCTGCAGCTGGTACCCTGCAGGTTTTGTTTACTGTTTACACCGTCCCTGGCTCATCATTAAAATAAGCTGTGATGGTAAAATAGCTACAGGTGGAAGAAAAAAAAAAATGCTGGTAAAAAACACGCTAAAACTCGTCATGCTTTATAAAAAAATGGCGGATTCTGTGTCTCGTTGCTGCTTGACGTCAGCAACTCCGTTTCGCTGGCTGCCAGCTGACACCCTCACGACTCGAGTGCGGCTATAAACAGACACTTCAACTCAGATGCCCCAGTCATTATCATCATTACCTCTAAACCTGACTTGAAAGCGTTCACAGCTTGTGTCTTCAGGAAGCCTACGAGTGGCTGTGCAGGAAGATGGTATTAAAAAAATACAGTATAAAACAAAAACTATAAAATAGGCAGCATATAAAAAAAATACAATAAGGTGCAGGTAAGAGAAAACATATATATATATATATATATATTACAAAGAAAACCTCTCAGCAACAGCTTCATAAATTCATTCACGCTCTGTAACCACTGGGGCCTGTCCCAGCTGTCACTGGGCGAGACTCACCAGTCTATGTCAGGGCCAACACAGAGAGACAGGCAACCATTCACACTCACACCTACGACCAATTCAGAATCATCAATGAACCTAACGAGCATGTCTTTGGACGGTGGGAGGAAGCTGGAGAGCCCACACAGAGTATAGCCCCAGGCGGCTGATGGATTCAAACCCAGAACCTTCTTGCTGTGAGGCATCAGTGCAGCCCTAATTAGGTTGTTGAATGCCTTTAATGTCTTTGCACGCGGTAATACGAGAGACAAAAACTTGTCTTAAAGTTGTAGCTCATTTGCATGGCTGCTAGGCAAAAAATAAAAAATAAAATGAAAAAGGGAGAAATCTTGCATCATAACAGAAGGATAGTCGAGGAGGTGCTATTAGAGGACACGTTGCTGAAAAGAGAGAACGCTGAATAGAAGAGACAACAGGCAAAACTCTTTTGAGAGCCACTTCGGTCTGTGAATGTTCTTGGAAAAGAAAGCGATTTGAAACTAGATTTGATATTTCTCATCTTAAATGTTGAAAACACTCTCACTCGCTCATTTCAGGGTCATTTTCCCACGTTCTTCTCTCATCTCGCACCCCTATCACAGTGTTTCTCTTCCTCCTCCTCCTCCTCCTACTTTGCCTTTACACATCACTAAAGACGCAGGGCCTTCCAGTGAAGTGACTCTTCAGTGACTCTTTGTATTTCCATTCAATCATCCCGTTTTTTTTTTGGTTAGTGGCTAAATATGCAGGGCTTTTTTTTCCCCTTCTTTCTTTTTATCAGTGAAGAGCCGCGTCCCTGTTCTGTGTTCTGTGTGAGTCTGTGGCGCCTGCACTTGAAGTGCTCCAGCTCTGTGCTGCTGGTAGTTATAAATAAAAGACATCTTGTTCTGTTGTAGTCTGGCCCTGCATTTGCCTGCAGCTGCTACTTAAGTGATCTCTGCGGAGCCATGGCTGGCGTTTGGGAAGAAAGGAAGAAGCACGAGTGACGTGACAGTTGCATGCAGCTTTTAGATTTATCTCGGCTTGCGAAGGTGGAAATATGAGGAAATATGAGAATGAACGAGAGTGAATTCGTGTGTTTGACAGGTCGTGTGCAGCAGAGAGGCCTTGCGGATGGTTTTTGGGTGCAGTCGGGGGTTTCGCGAGGAGAGTTTAAACTTGCAGCGATGCTTTATGGAGCGCGATGAGAGGAGAGGTACTCAGGGACAACACGAGCCATTCCAAATAGCACTCAGTCTGAATAATGCAGCAGTATGGAGGAGGGAGTAGGGGAGGGCGAGAGGGGAAGGGATGAGGAAAAGGGAGGATTACAGGAGATGGTGTGAGGGAGATTGTAGGGAGAGAAAAAAAAAGATATAGACAGAGGAGAGAACATTGGAAGGTGGAGGAGATAAAAGAGTAAATAATGTGCAGGATGATGGTGCCGGTTCACTGTACTGACAACTCTGCAAGATGACCTGGAGCAACCTTTACAGCTAAAAACCCTTCTGTTTGAGTCATGTGTGGTTTTGGTTACTGTCGTCTCTCTTGTGCACTTGTTCTGTCGCCCATTCAACATGCACGAGTCGGACTAGTGCCAACGGTGCGGGACTCACCCGACAGTCTAGGGCTGACCGTCGTTCTAGTGTGTCCTGGCCCTTAAACAAGATGAAAACTACACAGACTGAATAGTATTTGACGACTGATTAAAAATAAATTATATAAAACAAAAAAAATATATGACTTTTAATATCTTAATTAGCTCAGCTATGACAATACTAAGGCTCAAACATGAATCGTTTACAACACTGCACAGAGGAAGACAGATATCGTGCAGGAATATTTGCCACATACAATAAGAGAGGTGCTAGAAAAAACACTAGGTTTTGTCGTGCTTTTTCTTGTAAATGCTGGGATTTAACCCTTTATGGGATGAGGAATATATACACATTTTATATTGCGTCACTGTGTGATCTGCAAGGTCCACCTCTGCATGAACACTGAGCGTAACTGCTTTATTAGTGGTCCTTACGCTGTCTAATGTGATAGTGTTTATGTTTACATTTGTGAAGCACTTAAAGGGGAAATTACCGTTTTTTTTTAACATCCTGGACCTTATTTCTGGCATAAAACATGATCATTTACTCACTCATATAACTTTGGTGTCATTTAGAGTCGTTTGGACGATATTTAGATGTTGTGTTGTGTATATCCATATAGTGGGAGTGAGTGCGGCACTGAAACGAGGCCTCTAAATAACGCATTATCTGCCGCGAAACTTGTTCACTTCAATATTTTAATGTTTTGTAATGATAGCAGTGTGTTATTCACCGTTGAGTCCGGAGTTACCTGTTATCATCATCCAGGGTCTGAACATTGACCTATTAATCTCTGACCTGTGATGTTCGGCTTATATATATGTAATTTGTTACTGGCTACATGGCTGAATATTTTTCTGATTCTGAGTTTGTGGACAATGACTTTGTTTAGGATGGACATCCTTACCATTTTGAGTCTGTATACGGATGAGGAGCTTTTTGAAAGGAGGAGGGTGCGGAGGCAGAGAGAGGAACAGCTGATCAAACAAACAAACAAACCGCTGCACGTCCGCGAATAGAAAACAGGTAACCCCGGGCTCAACGGGGAATAGCACTAGCGTATGATAACAAAATATTGGTGAGTTTTGTGGCGTTTTGTGGCGTTTTGTGTGCGTTTCAGTGCTTCACTATATGGATATAAGCGGATCTAAATATCGTCCGAACACCTCCAAATGACACCAAAGTTATATGGGTGAGTAAGCAGTTGTATTTTAGACCAGAAATAAGGTCAAGGTTTAAAAAAAACAGTAATTCTCTTTAAAGAACTGTATATGGTAAATTCATTGTCCTTGATTTTCTACATGAAAACTGAGAAGTTCTCCAATAACATTCATGGACGGTTTAAGTATAAAGGGTTAAGGATTGATAACAGGTTGGCGACATGGAAAACAACAATGAGAGTTAACGGGTTGACCTCAGGAAAGGACAACATTAAAACATCATCAGGAACTAGAAGTAGAAGCATTAAAAACACGACTAGAACTTAGAAATTTGGAAATTCAGCAACTCATTTCCTAATCTAAAAAATACAAAAACAAAAACACCAAACAGCAATTTCTCTGACATCACCGTGTTAAAGAGAATCTCAGGCAGCGACGTTTCCACCAACACTCTCAGGTAGATGACTGGTTAAAAGGATGGAAATCTAATTTGGAGCGTTCACAAATGGAGTATGTGCTACATCAGAGGTGTAACTGTAGAGCAGAGCGGCTCACCCGCTGTGAAAAAGAAAAAAGAAAAAGGAGAAGACGAGTTGAAGAGACGGCCAAGTTGAGAGGAGAGATTATACATTTATATATTTAAAGCTTCTTCCTGACAGTGTGTGTCAAAACAGTGTCTTTGTAATGTTGGGTTTTCTTAAACTATATTGCGACTTTCATTTCATATTCAGTGGAAAGGCATGCTCTAAAAATACCCGAGCAGCAATCTAAATGAGTTTTGTACATTTATTCAATTTAATATTTACAGCTTGAGGAGCAGAAATAGAAGTTAATGGCTGAATTTTAAGTCTTAAGGTAATTATTCACGCGTTACCAAATTTAATTCTGCACTTTATAACTTTATAAAATCTATTTAAAAGAAATAATCATCTTTCTGGAAATGGATCGCGTTTATTTTCAAATTTAAATGAGAGGCTCGCTTTTTTCAGCGCTCAATTATGCATAAGATTTAAAGCTAGACACAGACACCCCGTTTATTTTATTTTTTAAATGTAATGTCAGAGTAAAAGATGGGATTTAAAACCTACAGTCTTACATTTGTGACAGAATTAACTTTAAAAATGGTATCTGCCTTCTTAGCAGTTCCTAGGACTTGTTCTCTTCTGGAGAGTTGAGACTTCACCTTCCACAACTGTTCTGGTTGTTTCTACAGCTCCTGGTAGTCTTGGTGTTAGTTGGGGTCACCACATCAATCACAACTGCCCTCTTCTAATCCTTGACCGACACCTATATATCTGGTTGATTCACCTAAAGGATCTTAGCTCTGCACACAGTCACTTTCGGTGACTCAGGGACTTCCAGTCCATACTCCGACCCGATGTTCCTAAACACTATTGAAGCGACTTGATTATGCCTTAGAGTATACACCGTTTCAGTCTATAGGTTGCATCCTGCTTCTAGGTGCTGGCCTGTCTAAGAGGTAGATCTGCACCTTAGGTCATGTCTTCTGTAGTAGATCTCTACCTTTATGGATCTGACTTGCTCTGCCACAAAAAAAAAAAAAAAAAAGGAAACTTCTGTGCTGTCCTTCAGACTAGCCTTATCTACTGGTAGGATTCCTGCAAATGATAAATCACATGGAGGGTCTTGGTTCTTTGTTATGGTAGCAGCAACAATAGTGTCACTTCCTTTGCAATAGCAGACCGTTGGTTCAAATCCCAGTCAAGCCAAGCTTCTGGTAAGGGTCCAGACTTAGACCCCTTATGCTACACAAATTCACCAAGAGCACCAGCTTGGATATTGCCCAACAAGGTCCACATCACATGTTGGGGAAGCATAGACTCTATACAAATATGAACAATGCATCCCCACTTCTTTGCACTGGCCAAACTGACGCTACTATGCTATACTATACTTTGGATCCATTGGAGGCTCCGTACGCTTTGAGAGTAGCGCTAACAATGACCCATCCACTTTCCTCCAGACTTTTGTTAAATTATTCCTGCTCTACCGCCATCAGGTACAAGGCAATGTTAGATTACACACTGTACTTTCCCCCCCTATTCTCACGGTACAGACTGCTTCACATAGCGGTTGGCAGGGCAATAAAAATGCATTAAAGAGTGGAGTATTTTTGTATAAATAGATGTAATAGAACAGATTTACTTTATAAAGCATGTTATGGAACAGCATATTTTTGAATCTTGAGGCTTAACGACAAAAAGGACTGTTACACAAAATTGCACCGCACCAAGTCTTTGCTAAATATAACTTCAGCAGCTTTGGAAACGAACATTGTTAGAGGTTTGCAATTACAGGTGTATTTTGAGTGCTGCTTCTCCGTGCTCCACAGAGGACAAATGATAAATGACATTCCAACATTTTTCAGACAATGTGTGTCAGTTATTACAGACTGTTTATACGTCATCAGACGCCCTTCCAGGATAATAACTGCTGCTAAAAATAAAAAAAGGTTTTGTAGAGAGTGTAAAGCAGTGACTGACAAGAAATATTTTAGAGGTGGGCTTTGGGTGAACTCTCGCTGTACTGCATGCAAGGACAATGAAGACATTCTGATTCTGAACGGTCATTAAAAAGACTGGATGACACAGGACGATTTAAGCACCATGAGTTCCAGTCTGCGTAAGCATCTAAACGAGCTGATGAACAATGTTTTTTCTGAGACATCAAACGGTTTTCCACAAGAATCTTGGACAGCAGACATTATATAAGGAAACATAAATCTTATTATCTAGGTCAAGTTCATCTGTTGAAGTCCAGACCTCCAAACAAACCCGTCTGTCAATAAAAGTCTTTCTTGACTTGTTGCCAGCTGCAAATAACACCTCCTAAAGCGCCTATGAGTTTTTACATTTCTGTGTATAGCTGCTGTAGGGAGTCAGTGAATCATGATTTCGGTCTAATGTGCACTGCTGGAGCCTAATGACAATAAAAAGTCTCAACTGCAGATTTAGTTAGCAGTAGCCAAGTAGCTGTGAATTAAAATGTCAGACAGAAAATAATGCAATCCCTAAGAACTTACATAATAACCACATCCTGGGCTAATGTTACATCAGGTTTCACAAACACTAGAGAATGTGTTGGTCCTAAACTAGGCTTTTTCTAGATTAACTTGGACCTACACATATAGTACTTGAGATACGCCCCAGGTGCAATCACTGAATCCAGTGATAACTCACCTGTGGCTGCATAATACACCACGATGAGACTGAAACCAAATGTTCATTGTTGTTTTTGGATCAATGGAGTCTCAAAGCAGCAGATGAAAAGTGGTCGTAGTACTATAGCCTGGAGAGACGAGGGTCAAAAAGAAGTAGGAACAAGGCAAAAATCCCACGGTGACTTTGATATCAACTCAAGTAGTCACCACTGAAAGGGACTGGATGAAGTGGCGAGGCTGGAGTCAGAGACCAGAGGTCTTTTATGGAAGCTTGATGAGTAGATGGGATGCAGGTGAGTTCAATCAACAAGGGGAGAGGGGCGGAGAGAGACAAAGAAAGCCATTTAGAGTACCCGAAAAGTACCCGCGCAGGCACATGGAGAACATGCAAACACCACACAGAAATGCTCCAATCGGCCCATGGATTCAAACTCAGAACCTTCTTATTATTGTTGTATGGATTCACCATGTCTCCAATGGACTTTGTCACTGTTTGCAGTTAGAAACTCGCCTTATACGTTGACTGCAACTCTGTTCTTTTTGGTCTACCCTCTAAATGTCTCCATAATGTGTCCGTATCATACATATCATCACCCAAACTCCCTCTGTGGACCACATCACAAGACCCTGCTACTTAGCTTCAAGGCCCTTCACAACCAACTCCATCATATCTGTCTGAACTTTTTCAATTATACACCTCCTACCATGCTCTCAGATCCTTCTCAGCCAACCAGCTTATTGCACCACCTGTCCGACTGTCCACTGTCCTAACCCTAACCCCACTCAACGGCATGCCTTTGGAACCTTTTGGAACATACAGAAGTTCTCAGGTGACACTGCAATTGTGGGGTGTATCAGGAATAGACAGTAGGAGTACAAGGATCTGGTGAATAGCTTCATCTCGTGGTGCGGAGTAACCCACCTTCTGATCAATACATCTACAACCAAAGAGATGATAGAGGATTTCTGAAGAACCAGGCCCCACCTGCAGCCTGTAACCATCAACACTGAGTGTGTAGAGGTGGTTCAGACCTCTAAGTTCCTGGGTCTACATCTGGATCACAAACTGGACTGGCCGGCTAACATAGACTCAGTATACAAAAAAGGTCAGCGCTGTCTCAATTTCCTCAGGAGGCTTAGGCTGTTAAACATTTGCCGCAAGTTGCTGGACATGTTCTATCAGTGGCCTCTTCTACTCTGTGGTGTGCTGGGGAGGCAGCACTGAGAAAAAGAAGGGCACTTTGTGGCTGGACAAATTGATCCAGAAGGTAGGCTCTGTGGTAGAGGCAGAGCTGGAGTCCCTGACATCAGTGGTAGATGCAAGGACCTTGAACAAACTCTGGTCCACCACCCTCTACATGACACCATAGTACAACAGAGAAGAGTCTATCTATCTAACATTAGAAAAACACAGTCTGATTCATTCCTTACACTTGATCAGTCACAGTTTGGGGAGTTTTCTAAAGGTAAATGTGAGATAACCTACACAAGGACATGCCCTTACCAACGGGCAATGCTCAAAAACTCAAGTACCATTTCGAAGAAAGTAATCAAGCATCTTGTTTATTAACTTTTATTTGATTTAACCACTTAAATATTTCATACACAGGTGGAATACATGTTCAGTTTCTTTGACTCTCTGTAACAATACACTTTAGTCTTTGTAAAAAAAAAAAAAAAAAAAAATCCATTAAAACAGTTCACTGGCGGTGGCCCACGTTCAAAAGCATCTAAGCACTGAGAGCGTCTTTACTGACAGCAGGTGTCTAACAGGAATAGGTTTGGCTGTCGTTTGGGAATAAGCAGTCCGTTCGTAGTGCAGAGGTGCTTTTGGGATGCCACGCTTCGTTACAGCAGAGATCTTTCCACTCGTTGAACAAAAATACTTCCTCATCTATCTGCAATCCTGACAAGCATAAATGTCGTCTGAACACAACATCCATTCATTTCCAGTGCAAATGATTATTAATTAAAATGGAAAAACAGGATAAATTAAGAACACAACAGCAGCTGAATGTGTGTATTCACCACTCCTTTGAAAAAGCCTCATGCTCTCATGAGGAACAAGAATAAATGCTATATCTAAAATATACTGGATACTCTCATATATCATACAACTGTGATTCATTTTATTTTATTTATTTTAGTGCAAATTTTACTTGTTATACACCACAGCTTGCTCTTTCCCGCCCTTTTCCTGAAGCGTGCACGTAGAAGGAGTGTCCGCCACAAAGACGTTAGCCTGCAGGGGGCAGTTTGCACTTGCTTTTTGATCGACAAATTCAATATACAGTCATTTTTAGGTAAGGTTAATTTAATCAAGCACTCTTTTTTTCTTTTTTCTTTATGCAAATGCAAACATTAAAACCTGAAATGCAACTTCGTCTGATGACTTTACTTTCTAGCTTCTGTAGAAACACACTGTCTAGATGCAGATAATAATAAGAACATTACAAAGGTTAATAAGAACAATTCTCAGCCTTCTTCAAAAAACGAATGCAAACTGCCGCTAAGGTTTTAGCTATGCTTGTAGCAAGCAGCATGAAGCCCTGATGATCAGTTAGTTGAAGCCGTTCTGATGCTCAGTTTCAAGAGCTTTTACATTCAAGGAATTGCTAAATGCATTCCTAGAGCTGCATTAATAGAAGTTAGTAACACAAATAGCCGCCGTAGCCTGCGCGACGTAACCTCGCTGCAGGCTACTCTGCAGCTGACATGCGCGGGTAACTAGAAACTGAGGCTTTTGCGTGGCTCAGATCGTCTCCCAGGCTATCCTTCTCTAGTGCGTCTCGCCGTGCCGTGTCCCACTCCACCACTCACAGTTGCTGTTGCCTACATTCCTATGGTCATCCATGTATTGCAATTGTGTGAGTTCTCACAGTTTCTGTACAGTATTGCACAATTCAACTTATCTGCACAAACTTTCCCAGAAGTATATATAGTTTTTTTTTGCACTAAGTTAACCTTTCAACTGCTTGCCTGCAACCAGTGCCGGCAACTAATATTTCACATTATTAACGATTTCTAGTAATCCAGAGAGAATTAATATGCATTTCTTCAACAGATAAAATTCCTAAGTAACCACCCCACCATACATTTAATAAAACAAAGTCAAGCGTAATGAAATTTTTTTTTTTTTTTAAAGACGGGCTCCTGAACAGTTGAATATTATGCGTCTAATCTGCTGTTTTTTGTGTGTTTTTATTTTAATGTCCTATTCAGAAAATGAAAATCCTGACTCATTTCTTTCCAGATTTAACATTCAGTGACGTCCTGTCTCTGAGATGAAAGATTTCGACTCTTGGGGAAAAGAAAACCCTGCCATAGAGACAAGCGTGCATGTTGAGCAACAGAAAATAAATAACCTGTTATCAAAACTACAACTAGCGATACAGATTGTGCAAAAATGCAGTGTAGTGTTCATGCTTTTGTCAAATGAGAAGTCTATTTTTTTCATATTTATATATATATATTTCCTTGAAACTTCACATTTAAATGGACAGAAGATAAATAACTAAGTCCTGGCTACATGTCAGGCCTGTGCAAAGATACATTAGATGGGTGTTTAAGTGTGATATGCTCTAAAAATAAAGAAATCAATAGAGAAACTCAAAATACCACAAAGCCTAACACACCTGCTCATCTATCTCAACATTTATCATCATTAATAATTAATCATATGAGGAGCCCTTCGATTTTCTACACCGTTACACAGACTGAGAAAAAAAAAATATAAAAAAAAAAATCACATATCTTGTAAAATATGCTACATATTTCCCCAAAGATTGTTTTTCACAAGTACTCTTTCGCCAAAGTTTTCTTCTGGATACAGATACAGTGTTTTTTCTTATTATTATTATTTAAAATAAAGCTGAAATAAATAAAAAAACAATCATTTTGTATACACGTGTTTATAGAAAGAAAAAGTCACCTCTACAAGCTGGATCTGCCTCTACCTCTCTCACACAAAGACTAAAGTGCAAGAGCCAAGAATGCACCGTCTGCATCCAGCTGGCTTATTATCGGAGTCTAGATATAAACATGTCATAACACACTCGTTTGAAAACCTCAGACCAGCGCCGTCCCCTGCGCGGCGCGCCCACAGATCACTTAGCTGACAAGCAGATCCAATGGCAGTCAGCTCACCAGGAAATCCGAGCTTCGAGCCGTTCATTTGAAAACAAAAGATCTGGTTATCTATGGAGGGCCTGTTTATTTTGTATGGATGCGTAAAGAATAAAAATTAAAAAAAAAGCCACGTGTAGGGAAACAGCCTGGTGGGGGCCCGGGGATCGAACCCATGCAGAGAGGAATAATGAGCAGCTTCTGTGGCCTGAGGAGAGAAACGAGAGGAGATGATGGAGTGTGTCCGCGGGCATTAACAGCACCTCCGTATTTAAAGGACTCAACAACAGAACCATCTGTAAATCTGAGGCGAAACTTGGACTAGTGCTCATCTCATTAAAGATAACACAGGTACAGATGAAGAACCTTTAAATGTTATTATTATTTATTTCACAGATGGCTTAATGCAGTATTTAATACGTGGAGTTATGGGTTCCTGACTTCACTTCCTTCCTGCACATGTGGAAAAACAAATACCTTAGTTTTATGACCCCCGCACACGCTTGATCCTGTGACTAGAAAATATTGCCATAAGGACGGTTACCTTCCACTTCGGCACAGACTCACTGTTCCTCACAGCCAGTAGCTGGAAAAGCCTCTGCTTCCTGGTTCTGGAACATGTACTGAAAAAGGTAAACACACATTCATTAAGTCAGCCCCTCCTGTAGTTTTTCATTTAACAATAAAGTATCGGCGCCTGAGCGTTCACGTCGTCCTGCGAGCAGTGAAACAGAGCAGCATTTGTCAAAGATATATGGTGCACATTCGTGGTGTTGACATCAGATTTCTTGGATGTGTAGCGCTGGTACAATCTCTGGCTATTGAAAAAATAACAATAAAAGTAAGACAAGCAGATAATAACACTTAATGAGAAGCACGGTGAATTATTTCTGGTCCTGTCGGATGTGTTTAGCTCAGCTTTTCATTCATTTATAATCTATTTTTAGACATGTTCATTATGAGCGTGTTCTTCAATTATTGCAAACAGAAATGTGCCAAAAGTTGGGCGAGCATTTTCAAAGCCAAACAGCAGGATGACCCAGTTCAATCACAATTTCTAATGCAGTAATATTAAAAGCATGATCTTCTAGTGGCTCGTAGTGGGACACATCTCTAATTATTTCCCATAGCGCTGCAAGAAAGGTTAATTTTCATTTTCAATAATTAATATTCCTATTAGTATTCCATATTTTATTAATTCATTGGTGGGAAAAAAAAGTATGAACCCTGTCATGAAAAGTCCAAACCTCCAAGTTAAGTAAAGCTCCACCCAACTTATTTTAATGGTGGAAACATTTTTCATTCTCTAAAGACATCTTAAAAGTAGTTGCTTACAAATTCTCCACGAATTGATTGACGCATTAATTGGTTTTAGGTCTTGTCCTGTTGGGACTGTAACCTCTTCATATGTGTTGACCTGCAGCACTGAGCCCTTTTTCCTCCTCTGGTCACAGCATTACAAGCTAACCTCAGCAGCTAAAAACCTGCTAGCAACTAACACCAACCGGCTAACACCGTGTTAAGCTAGCTAGCGTGTTGTGTGTGCTTTGAGCTCACATGAGTGCACCGCCTCAAGTCAGAACAACAACTCAAAGCATGGCAAATGCAGGCGTGGTATTTGTTGGTTTCGTCTTTTGCAAGTTGTATATAACTCACAAGGGCCTAACACCACACTTCTGATTAAATATAGTTTTTTTATGATTAACCTTCAGCAAAGACAAACATTTAAAATGAATCATGCTATCGTGCACATATTGGAAACAGTTTTCAGCATGTGGTTTAAATACTGCACGCTCCATCTTTGACGACATTAAGCTAACAAGGATGCTAATCAAACTAGCATGCTGCAAGAGCGACCAAACAACCAGTCAACTGCAGCAAATAACAAGCACAGCGCTATGTCTGTCTGTAAAATCACATGCTTAGACCATCAGCACTGCAAGTTGTGCAAATTAGCAAGCTGCTGCGTGTCAGCCACTCATTTCTTGACTATTTTATATATATCTCGAGCAAAATTAGTCAAAGGATGATGATGTGGGGATGGATAAAGCATGTCTCTGTGTGAATGACACAGCGCGTGCTTGGTGAATTACCAGAACATGAGGCGCAGACTGCAAGTGGAAGTGGAAAAACCTGTAGCACTCTCTAATTACTGGGAGTAGTATTGACGTTTCAGCTGTGCAAACAAAACCAAACAGAGACGGAGGAGAAATCAGCTCCAGCTTTTAGACGAGATACCACACGGATCATCAAGAAATCCGGCTTTTATAGGAATAAGTACAGCTCTGGATGACGGATGCAAAATGATTTATTTAGTTTATGAAAGAGTTGTTGATGTTGTTTGGAGCCAGAAAATGATGCAAAATCTATGCTATGACTTCAGGATGAGAGGGATTTAATGTCTGAAGCCACTTTGGGGATAAATGTGTCATGTGTTGCAGTCCAATTTATGAAAACATGAGGCAACACGGAAAAATCTAACATTCTGGGATGGTTAAAGATCAGGCCGATCAAGAGAGTGCAGATGTTGTATCTTGCAGTACTGTATCTTGTGTTCCTACCACAGTACAAATCGCTGCTGCTGTTTGACATCCAGGGCACTGAGTTCCTAAGAATGTCTCTCTCGCTATAGAGCAGATGCAAAGGATTTCTGAAGAAGCACTTTCTGTCAATAGGCAGTAAACGTCCTTCAGCAACAGCCGGTAGTGAGAGAGCAAACAAAATTGTTAAAGGTCCACAGTGTGTGAGGCTGATTGAACCGGCTCACCGCCCTGTCTATTCAACGCAAGATGTCCTGAAAATTGGACTTTGATGACATTATTGATTACTTTGCGAACACAGAGTTTTAGCCGTTGAATTGCTGACAATTGGAAGTAAAACCCGTGGGGAGGGAGGTGGAGGACAGTTTTTATGCAGTGACCCTGCACTCGATTCAGGGTGGAGAAACGGTGGAGAAACTGAACTGCGTGGAGGATTTACAATTTCGGCAGGGAAAATCTCCACCTGGTGGGATTTTTCCACGCCAACGCTTAATGCTGCTTGCAGGGTTAAACGCATCATGTCTGATGAGTGGATGAGATGTGAGTGTTTGCTGATGGCCTTAGGATGCACTGGTCAAGAAAACACTCTTCTCTAATAACCGCAGTATCTGTGCAGACTTCAGCTGGCATCTGGTTGTTAGTGATAACCAATGTTCTAGGTGCAAATCCATTGCATTTTGTATGGACATTTACCAGATTGGTTCACTGTGGGATGGAAAGTCTATCAGAGGTAACCCAGACCAAATAAGAATGCACTAGGGCACATCTATAGGAGTGGTTTTAGAGAAAAAAGAGCCGAAATAGCTCAGTTGGGAGAGCGTTAGACTGAAGATCTAAAGGTCCCTGGTTCAATCCCGGGTTTCGGCACAGGGAGAGGTGTATTTTAGCAGGAAAACAAGAATTAGCAAAGCAGTTTGAGACCATGAGGGCTGGCTGGTGTCCTTTATGTCCATGGTTGAGGTGTCCCAAACAACCTCCTAACCCCAAACCTCCGTTTCAAGAATATCTGCATCCACACGGATCCGTCTCAACACGACTCAAAACGCTACTTCACATTCCAGGCCTATAGGTGGCGCTGTTTCAGTTTCAGAAATTCACCAAAAACGGAGAGATGTTCCTTCGCCCTGAGTCTCACATTCTGGGTTCCTCTACCATCATCTGTCTACACATCCAGCCTCCTTCATGTCTTTAGATCTATCACATCCATCCCCTTGACCCTCCTTATCCCTCCGTCCATTTCCCTCACGTCCTGTCTACCTATAAACTTCCTTGCATCAGTCAAGGCGCAGCGTTTCTTAGTGATTCAGTGTGTAAAAACTAACGACACCTTCTAAAAGAGGCTCTATTCACTTGTTATCTCTGCATTATACAGACGTTAGAGGCAGCTAGACTTACTGATTTGAGGTTGGACTCCATCTCTGTGAAGTTCCACTCAGTCAGGGGCAGGCTTAAACTGAAAGGCTGCAGAGAAACAGGGAAAAAAAAATCACTGAGCTGAATATTAAGTTCAGTTCACCGGCTGCTGGTGCCTGTGTACGCTTCAGATCTACTGACATCCATAACAGCGCTGGTCCCAGCGTCCACACTACTCTGCTGATGGCTCCTGAGCAGCAGCTGCTGCAGCTCCTCCAGGCTCATATCCACGTTCTCCACCGTGTCTGAAACCTCCACTCTGCACACACAGTAATACATAATATATAGATAAAGACACATGGTTTACATCAATGTGTGAAATCTGAGTGTGCATCGTTTTCTCCCACCTGTCCAGGGCAGGTCTCTTACTCCTCCTCTCCATCACAGAGGCCGCTGTGCTTCTTCCCTCCAGAACAGACTGGACCATAGCGACGGGGAGGACAGGAGGCTCTGAGGAGCACACCTCACAGGAGGAGGTCAACGCCACGGCCTCTCCTCCCCCTACACCGCCTCCTTTCCCTCCTCTTACTCCTGGACTCACGGGCTCTTCTTTGATGAGCATCATGCACTTCTCCCTATTGAGTAGAGTAAAACTTTAAGTTCAAGTAACAAATGTCCTATGATAAAAGTTTTATCCCAGCTGTCATTGGGCGAGAGGTGGGCTACACCCTGGACAAGTCTCCAGTTTATCACAGGGCTTTAGAATCAGCAATTAACCTAATGAGCATGTCTTTAAAGGGTGGGAGGAACCTGGAGAACCCATGCAGACACAGGGAGAACATGCAAACTCCACACAGAAAGGCCCTAGTGGGCCTGGATTCGAACCTACCATGCTTTTTTTTAGAAATAAAATCTCTCAGTTTGTATCAAAATCTGGTTTTATTGTATTCCTCACCTGGTCTCATCGGGCTGCATATGAAGCGCCATGCTGGCCTGAGACATGTCAGTCACATCTGATATGATCGGTCCTCCTGCCAGTCCACTGGTGGAGCAAGAGGTGGTGTCACTGGATGGCTGGAGAAGAAGAGGAGAAGACTGTGTTACTGTCCTAAGATTGCAGAAATGAAAAGTTGCAGTCACTAGATTTGTCCTAAAAACGCTACCCAGTAACTGACACAAAGAAAAATACCCTAACACAGCAAAGACTGCAGCAAATGCATTAATGTTTTTTATACCCAGACGCACAACAAAGCCGCGTTTAATCTCTGTGAATCTTGAAACAACACAATGAAGAAATGCCTCTTTGCACTAATGCTGAGTGCTGCTTACACAGTTAACCACATTATGTTTGATCAGCGGATCAGAAGTGTTTGCTGATGGCCTCAAGATGTGTTTGGATCCATAACTCGTCACAAAAAGACGCTCTAACACAGCAGCGTCGGTGCAGGCTTTTTGCTCCTGATGCCGGATTTTAGATCATTCACTTCTTGTTTAGATCCAACTGCTATCTGGTTGTTACTGCACACCAATATTCCAGCTTCTATGTGGACTGGTTTTGGAGCAAATGTGCCGAAATAGCTCAGTTGGGAGAGCGTTAGACTGAAGATCTAAAGGTCCCTGGTTCAATCCCGGGTTTCGGCACAGAAAGATGTATTTTAATAGGGAAAAAAAGGAAAATGAGAGATAGCGAAGCATCTGTGGGACCATGAGCACTGGCTGGTGTCCCTTATGTCCATAGCTGAGGTGTCCTGAACAGGCTCCTTACCCCAAACCTCTCCAGGAGGTGGTGGCTAAAAACTGGTCTTTGTTATAGTGCTATTAGTTGTAAATTAATTTATTTCAGATTACAAAAATGTCCGAACAGGTGCCACACTGGTTTAATCCTGGCTGAAAAGGCTATCGGATTACGTCATAGGGGCCTGGTTAGGAGAAACTGTGCCGAAATAGCTCAGTTGGGAGAGCGTTAGACTGAAGATCTAAAGGTCCCTGGTTCAATCCCGGGTTTCGGCACAGAGATGTGTGTTTTAGTGGGAAAAGGAGAGTTGGCAAAGCAACTTTGGGACCATGAGCACTGGCTGGCATCCCTTGTGTCCTGAACAAGCTCCTTACCCCAAACCTCTCCAGGAGGTGGTGGCTAAAAACTGGTCTTTGTTATAGTGCTATTAGTTGTAAATTAACTTATTTCAGATTACAAAAATGTCCGAACAGGTGCCACACTGGTTTAATCTTGGCTGAAAAGGCTATCGGATTACGTGATAAGGGCCTCGTTAGGAGAAAATGTGCCGAAATAGCTCAGTTGGGAGAGCGTTAGACTGAAGATCTAAAGGTCCCTGGTTCAATCCCGGGTTTCGGCACAGAGATGTGTGTTTTAGTGTGAAAATGACAGTTAGCAAAGCAACTTTGGGACCATGGGCACTGGCTGGCATCCCTTATGTCCATAGCTGAGGTGTCCTGAACCAGCTCCTTACCCCAAACCTCCACAGGTGCTGCATATGTGGCAGCCCACTGCTGTGTGAGCAAACAAATGGCTTAAAACTGGTCTTTGTAATAGTGCTATTAGTTGTAAATTAGCTTATTTCAGATAACAAAAATGTCCGAACAGGTACCACACTGGTTTAATCTTGGCTGAAAAGGCTATCGGGTGCTTTTGGCTACGGATGCCCCGTGCAAGACCCTGGCACTGCAGCCCTGAACAAACAGATGGATTTAACGCATAGAAAGAATTTCACAGATGTTCAAACTATTAATAAGATTATTGCCATTGCAACTGGGTTTTGTAAGCTTATGTGAAAACTATGAACATTATAGTTCGTTCTATCTGTTACAGAAACTGCCAGAAGAATGGAGTTTATTTTCCTCAAACAAAAGAGTTCAAAGCGCACCCGTTAACTGGAGGTAGTTATTTTCACCCTTGCACAGCCAGAACCTTAACAAAAGACAGAGTACATTTGATGTCTTGTGTGATCTGCAGTCATCCATAACAGCGTGCCACATCTGGGTCAGTCTTTAAATACTTATCCTGTGCATCATTTTTTCAGCAGCTATGTAATGAAGAAACTGAGGAATAACCTGAATGCAATAACCTTACAGCTACACAAGGAAAACCAAAGAGAAAATGTATATGTGTGATGTTCAAAAGCAGAAAATTAAGGTGTTGTTTCCTAGCTTCTTATTTGAACAGATAGACATTATTCGCAACACCTGCTTCTGTAGCTGTTCCTCTTCCCCTTACAGTATGTGCAAGCATTTTATAAACTACAGTCGAAACAGTAAATTCACTTCAATCCAAGGTTTTCGTTCCCCCCTCCATATCTGTCTCTGCACACTGCTTCCCTCTAGTGTTGGTCCACCCTAACAGCTTGACTGATGTCAGCGGGGTGTTAAAAGAGATTTATGACCGGATAATATATTCGCCGTGATGTAATGGATATTTTGTTTCAGGTAAACTGTAAATGTAGAGCCAAATAAATGTGATTACCTCGGCGTTAGCGAGAGCTGGGGACTGAATCGGCTGGCCTCAGAGATAAATTTAAAATCCTGACATGGCCAAGCACTCAGAAAGGCCAGCCGCTAACTTCAGAGTTGATGTTTACTGCATGTGGCTGCCAGCACTATTTGTTCTGGATGTGGAAGGTCAGCAGCACGGCAGCTAATAATAGCTCAGAGCGAAATGCATCGCTGAGTAATAATGAGAGCATTAACGTCTGCAATTTTTTTTTCTTGGAAAATGAGCAGATCAAAATAAAGATATTCTGACTGATTTAATACACACTTAGTGGACTTTAGATGCAGAATGTGCACATTCTCTTACCGACTGGATGTAGAAGGGCTCGTGCATGGACTCCATCGGGTGGCTATGGCTGAACTTGGAGGCAGGGGGGCTGGGAGAGCCATCGTCCAACATTAGAGGCCTGCAGAGAATTACACATGTTGAGTCATGAATGGTGAGGGAAAGCGCAGGTGTATTAATGATGCATTACGTGTCCGAGTAATGCAGGACATGAGTGGAAATGAAATCACTGTGGCAGCCCTTAGTAATGTCAAAACCTGCAGTTCCTCGAACGGCCACTAGATGCTGACTACGGAAGTGAGTCAGTCACTGTAGATATGTGAAAATGTCCAACTTTTGGTACGTATAGCTAATTTCTCCACTCATTGTGTTTTGAGTTGTTATATATCTCATCATTTTTAATAATATTAATACAACTTTAAAGGGAAATTACTGTTTTTTACAACCTGGATCTTATTTCTGGCATAAAATACGTTTACTCACTCTCATATAACTTTGGTGTCATGTTGAGTTGTTCGGACGATATTTAGATCTGCGTGTACCCATATAGTGGGAGTAACCTCTAAGTAACGCCACGAAATCTGCCACGAAACTCGCTCATTTCACCAATATTTTGTTATGATACGCTAGTGCTATTCCCAGTTGAGTCAGTAAACGATCGTATTTTATGCCAGAAATAAGGTCCAGGTTGTAAAAAACAGTAATTCCCCTTTAAGTTGTGCTTGAATAAAGACGTGGGTGACAGGCTGGCAATCACAGGTTCCTAGCTGTCACTCACCTGCTTCGGCTCCACTCATGGTCCAGCTCTTTGACTGTTTTTTAATTAGCTGGGAATCAGGCGCTCAGGAGCTTCAAATCGCTCTTCAGAAAACCATCATCCATCTTTACACAATTCCTTTTTGGGTATTATTACGCTATAATATAAAATTGTATTACTATTAAGCTATACCTGCATTAGGCAAGGAGTTTTGACAGGTCGTGTTGCTATACTTCCAGATAATATGATCGATAAATGGAGGACATGCCTATTTAACTACATTTTGTGTGCACCATGCAAACAAGCTGAACTAAGATTGTGGACATAAAAAAACATGCCGCGTAATATAAATAGGTTAACAGTGCTACTGTGAACAGCATTTATTTTGCTGAATACTATAACTACCATTTAAAGCTCTTATCTTATTCCGTTGTTTTGCTTGTTTTCCATTTTGTTTAACCTTTTTTTATCTCTTTAGATTGTTCAGTGTGAAGATGTGACAGGAAATGGGTGGGCAGGTGGGGTGGGTGACTCATGAGAGTGGGTTGGCAGCATAAATATGCAAAACACACTTAGGAACCGGTTTGAAAGAGAGAAAGCCGTGGATAAATATCTGTAAAACACGCGGCAAAAATGAATCCCGACCCAGAAATCCACATTTCTTTGGCACTTTTGTGCTCCAGCGAGCCTCTCCTTTCTCACGTTGGCCTTGTTCACTCTCAGCAACAAAGCTGAACCAGCGTTTTACACACACGCATGCTGCAGCGGGGTCATGCACTCTGCTGTGCCTTCGCTGTGCGTGAATGTGTGTGTGTCTCTGACTGACTGATTCAGCACTTGTCCCCATTCACAGTGCTCGTTGAGTTAGATTGTTCAGTTTGTCAGCTGAGCCAGCCCTTCCCTCTGCCCCACTGTGGCCCTGTTTGTCTCACTTTTGTTGATTGCTCCACTGTGTGTGTGTATGTGGTTTGTGTGTGTGTACTCACAGCTTTCTTTTTAGGCCCACTGTGCTGGGTGTGTTGGACTGCATCTGGCTGAACAGAAACTGAATCAGCTGGCAAAGAGAGAAAAGGCACAGCATGAATCAGCATCATCACTTGATCTCACACAGAGAGAAAAAAAAACACTCCCCACTATCCCACTTTTTTTTTTTCCTTCTCCTAACATAAAAGTGGGAAAGGAAAATAAGCTGCATGACCCATAAACCTCCTTTTTTAGGAGGTTAGAGTCACAGCAATGTGTTAATGACAGCTAATTAAAGGCCTGAGCCAATAATAAAACGCCTTTACAGTTTATAAACCTGGTGTATGCCGCAGACGGGCTGAGGCTGATTTGTAAAAATAAATAAATAAAATAAAATAGTGGGCTATAAAAGGTAAAGAAAAAAATCCAATATTCCATAATTGCAGGAAGACACGTCTCCTAATTTGCAAAGAATTGTTGCTTTAAAGCTTTACAGCAAAATTAACATTCTGCACTTAAACTCCTTCTTGAGTAAAGATGGGATCAGCCAAAACACACTGAAATATCAACTTAAGTCCAGTTTGGCATCTAACCAGAAGTGCAAATAGCAAAAAGTAGAGACATTAACCAATATCAGGGAACAGTCTATGACTATTGTTAAAGTTAATATTTCACAGCAATATTATATTTTTGTTCTGTATAAAACGTACTCTCTGTTTACATTATTTAAACGTACTTTCCGCCTCTTCTGTGATCCCTGAGAGGCAGTTGCTCCACAGCATTACGCAGCGTGAATTTTTCGTCGTATGATCTGACACTCCGCTGAAGAAAATTAAATCGCTTAGCACGCGAGAGCAAGTATTGATTTCCATCAGCGGTGAGCCACAAAACTGTCGCAGTAGACTTATGCTGGCTTGGTGTGGTGTTGTTTCTAACGTATCGTCAAGAAAAGTCCATCTGGACAAGTCCCTGTTGTGTCGTTCATGACTTGGTAAGTGGGAAGATTCAGAAAAAATAGAGGTGCATGGTGAGTGGAGCTTTCAATCAGCTTTCATTGGGTAACAGGTCTCCAGTCTATCCCAGGGCAAACGCTCACACCTACGGCCAATTAGAAATCACCAATGAGCCTAACGAGCATGTCTTTGGACAGTGGGAAAAAGCTGGAGTGAATGGTTAATTATTATATTGTAATTTAGGGGATTAGAGTCGTCTTCCTTATTTGCCAATGTATCTGAGGAAAATGCTGACATTCCTAAAAAGCCCCATCCTGTCATTACAGCTACATCTCCTACATTAAGTTGCACGCTCAATGGCTTGCTAAACTGTTGGTGACCTCTATAGATGCCTAAAAGTAATCTCTGCACAGGACTTCCCATGTCATTAACCACCAGATTAATCTAAAGCAACGAAGAAAACCAATCCATAAACATCTTTAAATGATAAATTGTGCAGAGGGAGGGTAATGGCACTCCTGCCTCATGCTGTACCTGTAGAAGTTCAGAGGTAACAGGACACTGGTTTGTGGTAACGCTATCATCCATTTAGTTTAGTTTATATGTGCACACTGAAGAGGACCTGCACACAGATCTCATGCAGAGGCACAGATTGCTGTATCAAAAGCCACAAACACATACGTAGGCTCACAAAGACTGACCTTGTTCATGACTTTCTGTTGCTGTGTGTGGTTCTGTCTCAGTGAGACCACCTCTCTCCACAGCACCTCGTTCTGCCTGCAAAGATGACACGGGGCGGGAGGACAAACACAACCGTGATTAGCAGGATATCATTATCACCTGGTTCAAAGGCTGAGCTGAAAATAGCTTAATTTACTGGCACCATTATAGAGAAAACCTGTTTTTTTTCCTTAGTGAGGACATTTTGAACTGAAGTAACACTTTAATGATATAAATCCCACTGTGCACACTTCAATTCCCCTTGTATCTTCTTTTCTTTTCTTTCTCTAAGCTTCTGTCCTCACTCTGAAGAGCGTGGCCCTTCAGCACCACGTGGCCACTTCTATTTTAGTTTTAAAAAAGAACCTCGCTCTCTGGCCGTCCGTGACAGAAGTTGACATTATTGCTACGGATAGTTCCATCTCAAGAGCACGTGTGATTTCACTCTTCCTGTTTCAAATTGCTTGTTACAGTCACTCTGCACCAGCCGTGTTTTATTTCACCTGTCAGCTACACCGTACAGAGAGCAGACCGGTTTGAGGAAATACAGTGTATTTTTGTCGACTCCCTATATTGTATTGAGAAAACCTGTCAGCTGTCTTGCTAGTTGCTGTAAACAAGATCCCTTAATGCATCTTGTTTGGTTGCTTTTTTTTATTTTTTTATTTATTTTGCTGTCCCGCTGTGAAAAATCACAGCAGCAGATTCAAATGATTTGGCTGCTAATCGCACCACATGGCTAATTCTCTAGTGGGCCTCTCAAAAGTATCTCGAGACGCGCTTGGCGCCTGGAGAGATGTCTCAGGCTGGCAGTTTTTTCCAAAGGGGATAGACAGATGATTAGACAGGCTTCCAGCAATGAGCAGAGAGCTTCTTTTCCTGAAATGTGAAAGCGCCTTAGCTACATCTTAGCGACACCACAACGGCGCTTTAGTGCAATCCGAGTCATCAGAACCGATAAAGCAGAGTCAGAGAGATGGTATATTTTCTTCTTCTTTGCCAAAACGTGATGTATCAGTTTCCGACAATGCAAAAACAGAAGTGCTAGCGGAGGCTAATGCACAGTAGCTGCAAACTGCTAGCGTCCAAGCAGAGGCGTGGAGCTAGCTTCTTTCGTACTGCAGATATTTTTATTTTCTAAGTTGCAGTCTTCACCCACAACCAATGTCATCTTAGATGTTATCACTCTAGGCAATAATGTATATACAGAGCTATAAAAGCAAAAAAAGAAATGTCTATGTAGGAGTAAGCTAGTCTCGGAGACTAGCCTACTCTTACATAGGTAGATTAACTGCTACATTTATTTATAGTACTCCTAACGACTAGATATTTACCTGTCGTTAAGGGAAGACTGCCTGAAGGCCTACACCCACATATGTCCCTGTTTAAACCCCCAACACCCCACCAGTCCTTTAGAACTGAGGAAGCTAGGGATAAGTGGCATAACATCTTCAAGAAAAGTCCAGTTGCCTTTCTTTTTCTTGGATAAACCATGACCTGGATGACTGAGAACCTTCACAGACAATAATTCAGAATATTTAACGTTGTTTTACAGATCAAAATAGCTCCCATTTGAAGTTTTAAACCGAGAACTGCTGACAAATACATACGAAAAGTCAGCAAGGTTGCAGCTTCGAGTGCAACCACAATCTCTGCTGTTTCGACTGCTGTATATAGGTCATTTCCAACAATTTAGAAACACACACACACATGCTCACAAAAGAGTACACTGCTCTAAATTTTGTGAAGCCAGAATTAGTTTCATACATTTATAATTAAGACAAAAGGTTGAAAATCTGTGTGAGGACATTGTCCACGACCACGTGCACGACACACGTGTCCTTTCTAAGAATGTCGCCGACCGTTATTGGCGCGTACGCGTGTGTGTGTTCGTCAGTCAGGTGAGCAGGTGAACATTCTCTCCTCTCATTAGCAAACAATACCGAGCACAAAGCAGCTCCAAACGCACAATGGACACTATTTTCAGCAACAATAGCCTGAAGAGAAAACGTCAGTTCATCCACTGGGTGATTTGTTCCAAATTAACAAGAGGAATAACTGACAGGTTAATTGCTCACGTCACTCCCCCAGAATGAGGTTAACATGAAGGTTGGGGTTTGATGCCTTGCTTTAAATCTATAATGCGTCATCGTGACTGTATTCACAAAAGATAAAAATAAATGTTTTAAACAGTTTTTAGTGGTGTTTAAGCTTTCAAGGCCATAGACAATTCATACAGTTATCATTCAGTGGGTGAATTTTACTTTAGAATTAAATTATTTTTAGAGATTTATCTGAAAATTATTGACTTTGTCTCTGATGAAGTCATACTTAAACAAAAAGGAAGGTACCATGGTACAATGGCCAAACCAACATCAACATCATCATCCTCCATCTCCATATCTGCACTTGGATATGTTCTTAGATGTATACACTGACCAGGCATAACATTATGACCACCTTCCTAATATTGTGTAGGTCTCTCTTGTGCCAAACAGTTGTGCCTCATCAGAGAATGGACATGGGCCTTCTGAGGGTGTCCTGTGGTGGTCCATGGACCTTTGGGCCTATTTGTTGAGGGGAGGGTCTTCTGTGGATCATCCTACAGATACTTGATCAGTTTGGGATCTAGTGAATTTGGAGGTCAGGTCAACACCTTGTGGCGTTCTTCATGTTTTTTCAGTTGTTCCTTAAGTGTTTTTTGTGTGTGTGAGTGTCATTGCTATGGGGTGGGGGTACCTGATCTGGTCTAGGTGGGTGCTCCATTTAATGTTGTGGCTGATCGGTGTATGTGTACGTATCGCTTTCAACTGAGCAGGCTCTCTGTCAACTTCTGACAGGAGCTGTGTTGGTGAGAGCTTGTTTGTTTCAGGCGATGAAATAGAATCCAGCGCGTCAAGCTGGTGTCACAGATAAATAATGTAAAAGATCATCAAAATGCCACAATGAGTTTACAATTAAAGCTGGACAGGATTGTATAAGTCCGTAATGTCATCACAGTGGAGCACAGTGATATGTTTTGCGAGGTAAACTAATAAGGTTTGTTTCATTTACAAAGTAATTTAGCGAGGCATAAAAGTATTTGATTGTCCAGAAGAGCAGAACTTCCAGATGTGGTCGTCCGTCTGAAAACAGCCCTAAGTGTTTTGTTTAATAGGAGGCAACTTAATAACAATCCTGGTCTTAAACACTATATTTTAGAAACCTACTATTCATCTAATTTCTAAAATATTATCCTGTTGAGGGTCTGAAGCTGAAGCCCATCCAAACAAGACACTGTGCAGGAGGTAGATCAGGAGCCCCAGGGTATTCACCAGTGTTCCTTGGTTGTTTGTCCTGTCCTTCCTCACACCTGGGACTTTAGCAGTTCTCTGCTGCATCAACACTGGGTTGAGTAGTTTTCTCAAGGTTAATTTAAAGCCCAACTTCCCCAATACTTCACAAATTTAAAATGTTTTATGAACATTTGCACAAGGTTGCCTCAGTCCAGAATGAATGACGCAAACCCCGATGTGAAAAGTCATCTATACAGGAAGTAAGGATCACACACAATCTCGGTACTCACTGTTTCATGTCCTGCATCTGACACTCCATGTTGTCCTGTTGCGTTCTGAGAAGCTGGACTTCATACAGCAGTTTACTGAGATCCTCCTGGCGAACCTTGGTCTCCTCACTCTTCACTATGGACACCTGAGAACGCAGAGTGCACCCTAATGAGGTAACTGATATTTAATATATTAGGAATCCTAATCACTTTAGTGACCAACTTTTGCGTCAGACTGTGCTGAGAACCACTGGGTGGGTTGCATTGAAATTTGATTTAAACGATTTGTACTCCTCTTTAGCCTGGTATAGACAGAAATCAATTTTTATCAGAATGTGAGTCTGGTAACTGATACAGAGAAAAGAAATACCTCTGCACGCATCCAAATGGATTTCAGGTCAATGTGCAGTTTATGCTTCTGCGTCCGTTTGACGCCATAGTTACAGAGACAGTTCAGACCCTACGGCACAGATCTCAAACTGATCCGTGAAAGGGCCACTGTGGCAGCAGGTTTTCATTCCAACCATGCAGGCTTGCTCTAGCATTTAGCTTTATTTTGCCTGTAGAGCGTAACTTCAAGGTTGTTGCTAGGGCACAAGAACGTCCTGTGCAACTAGCATGGACAGAGCCTTTACACATTTCAGTCAAACATGCACTCCATTCAGCACATGCACATGTTTCCGTACCTTCCTCTTGATGTGCTCCAGCATGTGCTCGTGGCCCTGGAGGAAGTACAGGTGCTGGAACTCTGTATCGTCCCTCTCAGGCTTCACCAGGCCGCTCTGCTCGATGTTCACCACCTTACGGAAACCATCTGGGAGCGCACACATACGCAAATCATATTGAAATTCAAACAAATGAAGAGAATACAGAAGAAAAGAAAGGAAAAGAGAAAGGGAAGAAGGGTGCACTCACACATGTTGAGCTGGCGGACGAAGCTTGCCATGTTGTTGTGTTTGAAGTACTTGGGCAGGACTTCCTTGGCGAAGCGTCCCTGGTCGAACACATGGAAACTTGTCCCAGTCTGAAACAGAGAATATAGTCAGGGATGGTAGAACATTTTGGATGAAGCTGCCTGTTCAGAAGTGTTTGAAATAGGCTTCAAGCTCCTAAAAATATTGAAAAGTTGCACTTCAATCTGCCATCAGCTTGTTAGAGTACTCCCTGTGATTCAGTTTGTGCATTTTAATACTGTGGTTGGTTTCAGTCGCCTGGATAAACGTACCTAGCTGCATTCCCTTTTATTTTTTTTTATCTGCTTTTGACTCATGGTGTGCAGCCTTGAGTCTGGATAACAGTAATTCATCGTATCGTATCGTATCGTATCGTATCGTATCGTATCGTATCGTACTGTGAGTCTGGATGTGAGGGACTACTGCACAAAAACTGGACATTTTATTCAGACAATTGATTCTGACTCAAGCCCTGAGTCCAAAAATAATCAAGTGTGACGTAAAGCATCACAGTGCAGGATCTATTCATCAGCAGCCGGTCAAACAGACTGTCTCTTTTTCTCTCAGGGATGAGTCATGCTTTCTCTCCCAGGCTTACTAAGCAACTGCATCTGTTTTTCTCTTTGAAAAAAAAAGAAAAAGGTCATGTGTAAAATATTGAACATACTTCACTTACAGCTAACGGCTGAAAGAATTTCACATGTGTGACATCTTATGATTAGATGTGTCTCATGGACCATGTCATGCTCACTTAACTGATAATAGTCTGACAGTCTAACAGCTGATGCTGCTCTCTAACTGTAGCTGTCATGGGACTGGGCCACACCTGTTTTTAAGAACAGAAAAGCTGTCCTGTTATCATCTTAATGATGCTATGAAAATATATATATTTAGAAGAGGACGTGTCTTTCGGTGCACGCAGAAGTATGAAACACTATTTAGTTGTATCCTGTTTAAGCAGAGGATAAGTCATAGATGGGAAAATTAAGTGAAGGCTTCATAACAACACCTTGTGCTGTCTGTTGCCTCCATCCTGCACAAACTACATCAGACTGGATTTAAATGTAAATATAACTGGGTCAAAGGTACCATCCAAAGAAAGTTTGAGGAACTTCAGGTTTTTGAGGTAATTTGGACACTGTCCTGTCTATAAGGTATGATCATACTCATAGAAGTGATTATCTTCTGACACACTGGAAGATGGAAAACCTTATGTTGGACCATATAAGCCTAAACAGTATGAGCTGATTACAAGTAGCTCCAGCTTAAATCAGGACAAATGAATGCATCAGTAACACTGATACTATAAACAAGTGACTTTACTAATAATTCTGAGCGGTCTCGCTTTGCCACAAGTAAAAGTAAAGAATCTCTGTATTTATTATCTCACCAGACGTCAGCTTACAACGAGTTTCCAATCAAAGCAGCGAGATGAAGAAAAAGAAAAAAATAAGACCTAAAGAAAAGGCATTGCTTGATAGAGTTGAGTTAAGCATCAAGAAAATACTTGTACTGCTTTCATTTTGTACTTCATGTAGTAATTACACTGTACTGTGATATTTTAACTGAGTTTTGTTCGTAATGAGGCATCGGTTTAAATACGCACTAAATTCAAAAACGTTACTGGGCAGGTAGGACTACTGTATATCCTCTTATACAGAACCTAACTACCATACTTATTTTAACATGAGCGTGTGAAGAGTCATTTCTTTTATATGTGCTTTTTAACTTTCTATTTGATGTGTGATATTTTTAGTTAATTTGGCATCTGTCACAGCCGACAGACCATCATTAAATTCTTGTTGTGACCAGACCAACTACTGCAGAATAGAGAGTAAATGACACACAAACGTGTGAATGCTTGTGTCTGAACCAATCTGAATGGTTAGGTATTTTCTTGTGGTGTGTTGAGGGAATCCCAGGAGCGACGCTGCCGTCATTCAGCTTTTATTAGTTACTTTCAGTTTTATTTATACGGTGTCGATAACCATCCAAGCGGTTTCAAAATGCTCTCCTGGAAACCCCCAGGAGGAACTATGGCGGAGTTGGGACCCATCCGCTTAAGGCCGGTTGGGTAAAGAGACAAGAGGAAGGACAGCCAACAACAACAACAACAAAAAAAAAGTCCCCAAAAATAAAAATCTGCTGTGAGATCTTCCTAAGAAATGCAGTACAGTGCACAGTTCTTCACAAAAGGTTAGGGAGTCAGCTCAGCTCTTCTCAGAAGATTAAATAACAGTCACGTAAAGTGAGATAAAGGGCATGAAGAAGTATTCCCCTGGCTGCTATAATTAAATTCACCTTCACAGGTCTTTTGACACAACCTATACCTTCCTCCCTGAGTCACTGTTAAAATACAGTAGTATTAAGTATTAAAGTAAGTATTAAAGTATTAAAAGTAGTTAAAAGTTGTAATTAATCAAAAAATAATACAATATAATGTCATATTTCTTGTTTTCTTAAGACTAGTTTAACAGTTCTCTTTCCCTAGAATAGCAGCTAGATGGTCAACACTAGTTTCTTTCCAAGTTTCTTTCCAGGCTTCCAAGCAGACAGATGTTTGAGGGACATGTCCCAGTGAGACATTTACTCAGTGCTGGAGTAAATGTCTTGTTGGGACGCATCCCTCAAACGTCTGCCTGTATCATGTGGAGTGTGTCCAGAGGACGGACTCACAGCGCTCCAGCAGATGAGGTGGTTGGTGTCAGGGTCCTCCACCAGCGTCCACAGCTTGGTGAGAAAGGCTGGAACGTTGCTGGCATAGCTGCCATCGACGCCCGCGGCACCTGGAGACTCCTGCATGCTGACACCTGTCCGCTGCCAAGACTCCTCACAACAGGAAACCAAAAGTGTGTGTGTGTGTAGTCGTGTGTATTTGCGTTATGTATGTGCAGCCTCGCAAACTAGTCCATGTTTGAGTAACTCCACTTCCGTTACTGATAATCCCAGGTTTGTCTCAGTCGCTTCGATTCCATCTCAGTCTCTGTACGTCCTTGAAGAGACAGTCTCACGCTTATCTCTGATTGTTTTTGTTTTTTTTCTTTGCTCTATCTCTGTCACTCCATCAGTTTCTGTTTCTCTTCTGCTCTTCCCCTCTCTGTCCTCAGAGTCACACCAGTCATCCAACTGAATGTCATCACAGAAGGTCCATGTCAGCACATGGACACACAAGCCCACCCCACCCCACCCCACCCTCTACCCCCCGGCCCCCCGCTGACAATCAAGAGACCGCCCCAGTAAAACAATACAGCATCCACACAAAAGCTTCAATAATACACCACTGTCCAAGCATCAAAAGGCCACTGGTTGAACTGAACAGCACAATGTTCAGTGTGCCTCAATGCCAGGCAGAAAAAGACACGTCCTGATATGTTTCTGAGAGGCTGTGCAGAAACACAACACTGATATTATTGCTTTACTTTTTAAGAACCGAATTCATTAATTCAGCTTTTTTTCTTGTATACAACAAATCGGAACACTTTGAGGAGCAGACTAGTATTTAACTCATAAGGACACAGCTTAGTACAACATAAATAAATCTTTGAGCATTCATCTTCCGTGGACAGTAACCACATAATGTGTATTTTTTATTACCGGATGTGCCAATACATATCCACTTCATCTACCCATGAGGAGAATCAGTGATTATTTACTGCCATCAGACTGCGGGAGTTTTCCCAGCATTCAATTTATTCTCATTCATGGAAGACCCGAAAGACGTGTAATTCAACGTATTGTATGGTATTGTATCTTATCGTATTGTATCGTATCCTTTCCTTACACATTGGCATGTATCTTCTAGTGTACTGTATCATATAGTACCATTTCATTTCGTATCGTATCATATCGCATAGTATCATATCTTTCCCTTTTGTATCGTATCCTATCATATCATAACACATTGTATCTTTCGCTTCCCTTCCGTATCGCATCACAACGCTCTCTTCCCTTGTCTTTCGCATCACATCAGATCCTTCCCTTCCCTTCCCTTCCGTATCGTATCGTATTGCATCGTATCGTATCGCATAGTATCGTATCGTATTGTATCGTATCGCATAGTATCGTATCGTATCGTATCGCATCATATCGCATCATATCGCATCATATCGCATCATATCGCATCGCATAGTATCGCATCGTATCGTATCGTATCGCATAGTATCGTATCGCATAGTATTGTATCGTATCGTATCGCATAGTATCGTATCGTATCGTATCGTATCGCATAGTATCGTATCGTATCGTATCGTATCGCATAGTATCGTATCGTATCGTATCGCATAGTATCGTATCGTATCGTATCGTATAGTATCGTATCGTATCGCATAGTATCGTATCGTATCGCATAGTATCGTATAGTATCGTATCGTATCGTATCGTATCGTATCATATCGTATCGCATAGTATCGTATCGTATCGTATCGCATAGTATCGTATCGTATCGCATAGTATCGTATCGTATCGTAACGTATAGTATTGCATCCTTTCCTTTCGTATCACATTGTATCTAGTAGTGTACTGTATCATATAGTATAGTATTTCATTTCGTATTGTCACATATCATCATTTCACACTGTGGTGTATTGTATTGTATTTTCATAATATAGCATATCATAATGTGTAGCATATCGTAATAGATTTTAATACATCAGCACATAAAATACATAAGATATCATATTGTGTCATAACTTAGCGTAATGTAGCAGAACACACTGGAAGATGTAGTTTCACCTCTTATTACTGAATGGAATGGATGTTTCCAGAAGTGTACCAACAACATCTGACTGTGATGTACAGAGAGACACCCAAGATGAAAAGGTCTTTTTTAGGACCTTTGGCTTCACAACTAAACAACACACTGACCAAAGATACTAGCAAACAGATACAATACAATTCAAAATTTCTTTAAAAGTTTTTTTTTTTATTTGTGGACATTTGTGTGGATGCTCACACTCTTACATCTTGTTATTAGAAATTGATGTGAGCAGTGAAACTGATCTCAACAGTTACAGTTCGGGTCGTTACAAGAAAAACAACACGCTTAAAGACCAGTGTTTTCACAAAGCTGAAATGCGGTGATTTTCTGTAGGTGCGTCCCTACAGGAGAGCCCTTTCAACTTACACAAAGCGATTTGTTTCTGAGTGCAATTTCATTGTTTGTTTCAGTGTCAGGGAAACCTCTGACCTATCAGGCAGTTCCTCTGAGCTGGATCTTCATGTTATATGGTTTGGGGGTCTGGGTCGTCCCGTAAATGGGAGTGTAGTCTGGCTCTCCTGCATCCTCAGGCCAGATGAACTTATATCTCCTCAGAAGAGTCACGAGAAAGAGGAAGAGCTCCATACGGGCCAGGGCCTCTCCGAGACAGACCCGAGGACCTGTGGTTCAAAACAGTACACGCATTACAAGTGCTTCGTATTTTCTTCTTCGCTTTCTGTATCTGTTAGTGTATGAACCGTTTAACGCACCTATAGAGAAAGGCATGAAAGCCTCTGGTTTGACGAACTCTCCTTCGTCGTTGAGGAAGTTTTCAGGGTTAAACTCACGGGGGGATTTCCATTGTCCTTCCTCAAACAACACCGACGTCAGGTTGGGGATGACAACGGTTCCCTGGAGAGAACACATACCCATCACTCACCAACTCCACGAACATTAGATCAACGTCTGAAGTTTAAAAGATGCTTGTAAATCTGTGCGGGAGCCTTCATACACATCAATTTTGTACATTGCAACAAACTATATGTATTATTTACCTTAGGGATTGAGTATCCCATTAACTCTGTGTCTTCAGTGGTGGAGTGGAAAACGCTGAGTGGCACAATGTTAGCCATCCTCTGGATCTCATGAATAACAGCCTGCACGTCAGAGACATCTTTTAGAGCGACACACTGCGAAACTGTGTAACTTCACAAGAGTGTGAGGACACGAGCTGATACAAGACAAAAAAATAAAACTTCTACCTGCACGTAGGGCATCTGGTGTCTGTCTTGAAAACTGGCTTGGTCTTTTCCATCCAGAATCATGTCTATTTCCTGCTGACAGCGCTCTGACAAATAGAGAGAAGACAGTTGTCAGGGGTGAAGGTTGAAAAGGAGTGTTATGTTTAGCAGAGAGAAAGGAACTTATCCAGACATCCACCAATATACACTGGCATAACATTATGACCACCTTCCTAATGTTGTCCTAAAGTCTTCCTTGTTGCCTCCGAAACAGTTTGGACTCATCAGAGAACGTACATGGGCCTTCTGAGGATGTCCTGTGGTGTCAGATACTTTGGGCTGTTTTTCCAGTTTTTTTGAGTTGTTCCTAGACTGTTTTTAGGAGGAGTAAGACAAGAGTACATTTAAAGCAGAAGCACGAGCCGTTTTGTGTCTCTTTCTTGTGATCTTCCAGGTATTTTACAGTAGATTTCTTAGGGCTAAGGCTTTTACTTTTTAGCAGCTTGCAAATTCAAATAATCTGGCAACTTAAGCCGTCAATTCTTAGACTTCGGGTCCCCTAGAAACATATCTGTTCTCATTTTCTTGTATTGTGCGTCTGATTTGCTGTTGTTGTAGTTGCTATGATATGATAGATGCTATGTCAAACTGATGAAGACATTTTCGTAATTTGCTCTTATTTTTTTTGTCTATTTGCACGTTGTGGTATGTTGATTTTCAGCTGCCACCAAATGGAGCCATTTTATTAACTTGCAAACTTGTTAAAGCTTCTCCCTCAGACTTCTGCCCCAAAATAAATAAAGAGTATATCTGCACAGCTACAGGGTTTATTGGTATAATTTATCTCTCATAATAAATGCAACTCATCCAATTGGACTACATGTTACCTGTACTAACACTAATGTGAAGCAGTTTTACAGAGGTTTTAGTTGAGGCCTGTTTAGGTAAGCTCACTGATAATAGGTTATTTAGGCACATTCAGGGGACCATGTGACTGCACAGCTGTCCCTAGTCCCAGGGGTGCTCAGATTCTGAAGGCAAACGGTTTCAGCAGCTGTGACTGAGCTCAGGAGGCCTGTTCAATTCAATTCTTAGGGATACATCTTGCTTTATGTGCCTTATAATATCTCATCAGATCTCCATGCGGATCCTCAGTCCCATTAGGATACAGTGTTTGGGAGCTGCTCCTACGTGTGCAAAATGTCATGTCATCATCAGTAGGACAATAGATATTTGAGCTGAATGGAGGTATTTAAGTCTGCACAAAAGGCCGACTAACATATGAACGTCGCTCTCTCTGCAGCTGCACTCCCAGCGCGACTTCTAAATACAGATTGCAGACGTACCCTGAACCTCGGGGTAATTCATCAGATAGAGGAAGGCAAAGAGCAAGGTGTTGGCGGTGGTGTCTGTTCCAGCAAAGTGAAGATCCAAAAGAATGGCATTCAGCTGGTCTTCGGAAAAAAACGAGCCGTCGTTTCCTCTCTATGCGAGCAGACGCCAGAGAAAGACAGGGGGTTAGCAATTCTCCGAACTGACTGCTAAAACAACACAACAGATTTTTATATATGTATAGGCACACGCACCTTATCCAGTTCATCCAGGTAGCAGTCTATGAAATGTCGTGGTTTACCAGGAATTCTGCTGTTTTTATTTTCATCCAAGATCACTGAACGTTTCTCGTGAGAGAGCTGGAAAAGAGAAAGAATTAAGTAAGAAAGTACACTGATCAAGCATAACATTATGACCACCTTCCTAATATTGTCTCCATTGTGCCTCCAAAACAGTTGGGGCTCATCAAAGAATGGACATGGGCCTTCTGAGGTTGTCCTGTGGTGGTGGGGCTTTTGGGTTGTATGGATTGAGGGGAGGGGCCTCTGTGGATCATCCCACAGATACTTGATCAGTTTGGGATCTAGTGAATTTGGAGGCCAGGTCAGAACTTTGTGCTGTTCTTCATGTTTTCACGCTGCATCCTGCTGGGGGTGGCTGCTGCCATCAAGGAGTGTCACTGCTATGGGGTGGGGGTGCCTGGTCTGGTCTAGGTGGGTGCTACATGTCTAAGTAACATCCACATGAATGAATGAATGAATGCCAGGTCCTAAATTTTCCCAGCAGAACTTTGAATTGTCACAAGATGATCAGTGTTATTCACTTCTCCTGTTAGTGGTTTTAATGTTGTGGCTGATCAGTGTATGCTGATGAATTGTTTAAAAAATCCTTTTGCTGATTTGTTTGCTGTGAAGTTAAGAAAATAAAACATACCCTGAACAACTTGAAGACTTTCTGGAAGGGCAGTGGCAGGTTGCGTACCATGGGAACGGAGTCATAAATCTGTGTCAAAAGATGAAACACAAAGATTTAGGACGTTTTCTGAACATGATTCTAAGAGATACTCGACTTTCCAGCAGTACTCACCATGCCCCAGCGTCCATTGATCAGCTTGGAGGTGTCTTGGAAAAGGCGAACGAAAAACTTCATGAACTCGTCGTCGTAGTCGAAGCGTTTGGCAAACAGAACTTGGCATATGACGTTGGCTGCAGCGTTGTGGAACAGCACCTGGGGGTCAGTGAGCTTGCCTGGAGAAGCAACAAGAAAAGATGAGTTGCAGGTCAGAGCAGTTTAAAATTAATTTATAAATTAATTTACAGCTCACAGACGTACCCACACTCTTGTCCAGAAGTTTTGTAACGTGCTCTATCTCCCCCAGAATCCTCTGCTCCATCGATGTTTTCCCCAAACCGAAGTTTCTGAGGGTCATGAGGCCGAAGCGCCGGTGCTCTCTCCAGACAATATTGTAGTCTGCCAGAATCACTCCTGGAGCATGTTCTGCACAGACAAAGAGGCCAAGTGAGAGCTTAAAAGGAGTTAATACTGATATTTCTGCTTATCAGAGACATTATTATGAGAGATTTGTTACTATCAGATGTCTATTATTATTTATCTGACTGAAAAAAAGAAGCAAATATTAAAATTAGGTGCAGGAGAACTGTTTCTTTCATTCTTGCCTCATGAATAAATCATCTCAGAACCTGTCAGATTTGCTATGTGACTCTGTGAAGGGGAGCTGAACCGTAGCGACAGGATCAAACGATGAAAGGCGCGCCAGTAAATAAACAGAAACTAAACAATAATAAAAATGACCTGTAATATTTTTTATTATTATTATTATTTGACAGTTTTGACCATACATTTCTGTATTTTTAATTAACAACAAGTATTTTTTTTACATTAACGTATTGTGGTGTTTCTCCACTGCTACCACCAGATGGCGCCATTGTAAAGACTTTATACCCTCACTGTGTATTTTTGACTCAAACTGTGCGTTATTTTTTTGCATTACGTTTTTCTGTTATTATTGTGTTAAAGGCATTATTTCTGGTACTATGGACCTTATTGTTTGCATCCTGATATTTATTATTTAACTCTGCTGAAGGAACCAAATGCTTCCTCCCCCTGATTAGTTCACTAATCTGAACCATCTGTTCCCTAAAAGTAAACACGTCCATTTCCTTTGTGGAATTTGTTTTCCAGAGGAAATAAATCAGATAACTTGCTGCCTATTTGGCTGCGGCAGCTGGTTTAGGTCAGCTTGCGCCTGGGGCAACACGAGGGTTATTTTAACATCAGGTTAAAAGTTAAATGTGGACATTGTGATTAGTGACGTTACAGTGCACAATTAAAATAACTTGCAAAACATAATATAACATTTGTTATCAAGATGCTGCCTCTAAAGGGGCTAATGATTGGGCTTCCTGCCCTCGTGCACAAACAGTGTTTTCATCTGTTTATCATTCTGCTGATAAATGATTCAGCATTGTCATTGTTAGTTTGGGCAACAGTTAGTACAGCGTGAATGCACCTTATCATCACCATAAACACACAAGATGTGAGGATGTGAGACAAGCCGTGAGCTGATAAAGATGCAACTAAAAAATGGAGACAGGATGGAGATTTATAACATTTTAGTTAGAAATCTGTGCTACAACAGACTGAGTTTAGAGCTTTCCAGATATATCATTTCATATAAGTTCTAGCCATTTGGATGAGTGGTTACACGTCTTCAAACAACTCAAACCAGTCCATCTGTCTTTGTTTAATATCTTAGAGACTAAATTGTCTTAATTCTGCAAATAAAACCTGATTCCAGTTTAGTATTTTTAGATTTTCAGGAATGAACTGGTGAATCAGAATGAGGATGCCTTATTTAGTGATATTCATCTTGTGACGGTTTATATGGATGCTTGATCATGTTTTTTACTTGTTGTCCAGTCACAAAGATTATTTAGATTTGGGTTGCACCTTGAAAAACAACTACTATACATACAGTACAACGCCGTTCACAAAAAGACGTGTGTCAAAACTGAGGAGCAAGGGAGGATCAAATCAGAAAAGATAAACAGCTCCTAATCTACTCAAGGACCAGACAGTAGATAACGACTGGAGGAAAGAGATAATATCTCTGTGTACTTTTCCTTTACCCTCACAAAGGGGAGTGAAAAAATGCTTAGTATTTGACCGATGGCGAATTTAATATGTGTCCCTTTACTTGTGCAACTTGCTCCTATTTCTCCCGGTAAAAGATAACTGGCAGCACTTAAACTGTGTCTTTTTGTGGGATATGTTAAAAAAGAAAAGACGGTTCACCGCGGAGCCTACGTAGGCGTGCAGATTTTCCCCGGCGCTCTGTCATGACCTGACATTTGGAGCCTGCATGAAACATCACTCTGCACAGAAGAAAAGTCCACGGTACCTTTCACTCGTGCGGCTCGATTGACCATTTGGTCTTGCGGTCTGCCGGCGAAGGCTGCAGCTTTGTTGACCAGGGCTTCCTTTAAGGCCTGCAGCCCATTGATGATGACCGCAGGCTTGGGGCCGATAAAAAGGCTGTAGACGTTACCATAGCGCTTGGAGAGCTGGGGACAAAGATGCACTGTATTATAATACAAATATGCATTAAACTATATTTGTAACGTATTGTATTTAGTTAGATTCATAGATAAAAAATGAATTAATGAATTTAAATGGTCTATCCTGCAGATCAATATCCATTTTGCAAAGTAAAACATATTTAAGAAACACATTTAAAGCATCACACACACTAACAGACATTAAGGCAGCTGCGTTCAACTGTACTGAGATGTGGGTTTCAACCTTACCCTCTCCAGATCAGCGATGGGACTCTCCAAATTGAGGTCCAGCAAGTTTCCGAGGACGGGAACGGCTCGTGGTCCTGGAGGGAAATTTTTAGGCCGGCGCGTTGGAAAGAGAAGCAGAAAAAACGTGACGGCCAGCAGGAGCAGAGCCAGCGACGCAAACATGACGAAGCTCGGATTTGAGTGAATTTAGTCAAAGCTTTTCACTCCGACATTATCTTTAAATACACATGGCCTTTGCACAGTCATGGGGCGTGGAGACAGGTCACTTGTTTGCCTTAATCCTATCAAACATCAGAGAACAGAACTGAACCGCATCCCACAGGTAGAGAGCACTTTCATCATCTGATAAGCAGTAATTTATTTATAGTTTTATATTTATTGGTTGGATTTTATTTATAGCAAGCCATGAATGTGACAGAGGCACCAAAACCATCCATGTTTGTTTGTGTGCAAGGACGATAAAGGCTGATGTCTGAAAAAAAAAAAAAAAATACAGGTGGAGAATGTTAATGTCAGTGTCAGTTTTATTTATAAAGCGCTAAAAACAACAATGCTGCACAGAGTTGCGAAAGCACACATGCCCGTACATGTATGGAGCACTTTCCTTTGCAGGTCTTTAAGACACAATTTCGGTATTTCCTACAATGAAACTGTTAAAGTGACAAAATTAAAAGAATATCCATGCACAATTATTCTTATTAAGTGGACAACGTTCACGCAAAAAAATTCATTCATATTCTGTAGCCGCTTGTCCTCTAGAGGGCAGCAGGGGCATGTAACGTATTACATGCTAGCAGCATAGACAATGGTGCTGCCGTCTCTCATTGAGGACAACCTGCGTCCAAATATGAAGCCACGAAAATGGACCCACAAGTCGAGAAAACAGTTGGTTCAGGCTTTATGTGAAGAGCTAATAAGAGGTTATGACCACAATTGATAGCTCTTGTAAGGGCTGTGTTATAATTTAGTGCTCACGTCAAATCTGCAAAAAAACCAAAAGTTAAGTAGTTGTAAGAGACAAAGAGTGCATCTGTACTTCCAAATAATACCTTTTTTATATAATATAACATAATATTGTGACTTAAGACATAAAAAAAAACACTCACTGCTGAGCACTGATGGCTCAAACGTTGTTTGTAGTTTTATGTCAGCTGATCAAAAGGAGCTTTAAACAGTCACAGATGTTTAAAACACTGAGTTATGTTCATTACGTAGACCACATTAATCTACTCCAATCAGCCACAACATTAAAACCACTTATCTATCACTGTAGTACTGTGCTACTGTTTGCTTGACAGTCTAAAACCCATCAAGGACTTAGCTAGGTGTCCTGAAGGTATCAGTCATAATGACATTAGCAGCAGGTCCTTGACGGGTTTAAGGTTTTCCAGCAGCTTCTTGCTCTAGATGACAAAGAAACATACTGATAGTTTTCATTTGGAGTTAGCAATGTTTTAGTTTTCTGGCCATTTGGGATTTATAGTTCAGTTCGGTGTCTTTGTCCTGGGTTGAATCTTCATGTGATACGGTTTGGGAGTCAAAGTGACTCCATAGACGGGAGCGAAGTCTGGCTTCCCTGCATCCTCAGGCCAGATGAACTTAAACTTCCTCAGCAGAGTCACAATGATGAGGAAGAGCTCCATACGAGCCAGACCCTCTCCGAGACACATCCGAGGACCTGAGACAAAGAAAAAGTAAAAAGACGTCAAGATTCAGTTTGTCTGTGCATGCCGCTCCAAATGTGATGCACTTGTTGTGCTCTTGTACCTGCAGAGAACGGCAAGAAGGCATCTGGTTTAACAAACTCTCCCTGGCCATTAAGAAAGTTTTCAGGGTTGAATTCATGAGGGAACTTCCATTGTCCCTCTTCATTCAGCACCGAGGTCAGGTTCTCAATGATCATTGTACCCTGAAGAGAAGATGAAACACAAACACGAAAGGCGTAAAGGACAGCTCTTTCACATTGTTGCCTGTGTTGTCAACACTTATTTAACCAGTTGCGTCTTACCTTGGGAATGGAATACCCCATGACCTCTGTGTCTTTAGTGGTGCAGTGGAAGACGCTGAGTGGAACAGTGTTGGCAACCCTCTGGATTTCATGGATCACAGCCTGGATGAAGAGAGACGTAACGACATTTCTTATGCATTATCTGGAAACCAATGCAAGCCCTTATCTTCCCTATGGATAGTTTGTGTGGTTAGTGTATGATTACTGCTGGGGTCAGTTATCAGCTCTATTTTCTCTCTGAGGAACATGCCATGACCAAGGTCCCTCTTTGGTGTCTTCAATCTCACTAGAGACTAGATACTTTGCATTACAGACATAGCTGTAGAGTTAGATGATAACACCCTCCGCCACTGTCTGACACATTGCATTTCCTAGCCGGTGTGAATGCTTTGTCTTTATGTTTATGTACAATAGCCAATTGGATGTTAACACATCTCCCGTTTGCTGCCTCGGCCTTGCCTGCTAATATAAAAATCTGAGCATCACTGTTAGAATTGAGGTGGAACTCATGCACTTATGTTGTGATGACGAAGCTTCTGTTCTCCTCATACGAGCCTAAATAAACTCCTTCAGGCATAAGACATACAGGACTCTGGTGTTTCTTCTTCTTCATTGGCAACACAACAAATCCCTCCCTAACATTTGGGTCCTATGGGTTGAGGTGAAGGGGTCTCTGCGGATCATCCCACAGATATTTGATTAGTTCGGGATCTAGTGAATTTGGAGGCCAGGTCAACACCTTGTGCTGTTCTTCGTGCTTTTTTAGTGGTTCCTTAAGTGTTTTTTGTGTGTGTGCTTGTGTCAGGCTGCATCCTGCTGCCATCAAGTGTCATTGCTATGGGGTGGGGGTGCCTGGTCTGGTTTTGGTGGGTGCTACATTTCTAAGTAACATCCACATGAATGAATGCCAGGTCTAGAAGTTTCTCAGCAGACTGTCTGAGAAGGTCCTCAGTCATCCAGGTCATGGTATATCCAAAAAGCATTACACAACGTAAAAATTAAAAAAGATGCTTGAGCAGAACAATGAATTGTGACAAGACAAATGTTATTTAGTTGTCCTGTCATAATGTTTTGGCTGCTCAGTCTATGTTGACCACAAACACAGTGATTACACAAACTCTCCAAAACCAACTTCACTGACAGATTTACTATAAATACCCTTCTGTGAATGATTTACAACCTTCTCCCGACTTTGTGTCACATACAAACAGACATGCCGCTCAGGCCCAGGTACACATTTAACACAGGAGTGAAATTATAAGAAGAATCTTAGCTGACGACGTACAGTACCTGCACATAAGGCATGTTGTGTCTGTCCTCAAAACTAGCCCGGTCTTTACCCTCCAGCACCTGGTCTATCTCCTGCTGACATCGCTCTACAGGAGCAAGATAACATGTTGCAACATGACTTGAACAGTGAGATGATAACAAAGCGAGTGAAAGGGTGAGATGGTGAAAGGTAAACCTTATATCAGTTATGGAGAGGCTGATTAATAGCAGATTAATTTATGTTATGGCCGTAATGGATAAACCTTGGTCCATGTTTAAAGATACCAATTACACACGTGCTTTCTGAACTTCCAATTTAAGATATGTCTGTGAAGGTTCTCAGTGATCCAGGTCATGGTAATCCAACTGGACTCCCCTAGAACTGAAGAAGCTACTCGGATTAGTTGTGAAACGTCTTCTCCAAAAATCTACAAGTCCAGTTGCCTTTTTTGAAACTTTTTTGGATTCCAATTTAAGACAAACAGGTTTTTCATATTTACATGTACATGTGTACCTTGTATGTGTGGATAGGCCATTAGGTAAAGAAAGCCGGTGAGCAGGGTGTTGGAGGTGGTGTCAGTCCCAGCAAAGTGAAGATCTAGAGAGTACATGATGAGTTGATCTTCTGAAAATGTAGAGTCATCGCCTCTCTGAAAAGAGGAGAGTGTTGACTGTAAGACTAAATGCAGTTATAGCAAAGTGATGCACACATTGCTGGAGGAGAAGGTCACAGGCGATTGGGGAACCCGTAGGATACAGTCTGACTGGTTAGCCTCTGGGGACAATGACCAGTGTCTTAGGTGTTTGTGGATCAGCTGATTTACGTACATGCATGTTTACCTGCATGCAACCAAAGTTCACTCAAACCTGACTGGTCAAATCTGCACGGACTGGGAATGCAAACCAGAATCTTCCGGTTGCCAAAGTCAGCAAGTTTCGCACCGTTATGAAATCTCGCTGCGGTATCTCACTTGTAATCTTGTCCGGTTCTAGAGTTTCTTCCTTGGTGTTCATGTCTGTGAAGGTTCTCAGTCATCCAGGTCATGGTATATCCAAAAGAGTTAAAGCAAGTTCTCAAGAACTGAAGCTCAGAACCGAAGAAGCAACTCGGATGAGTGTTGAAACATCTTCTACAAACTCTACAAGTCCAGTGTTCTTGCTGTAACGTTTTTGGATTCCCCCGTTATTAGTTTCACCAGTGTCAACCCCTCAGTCCATGAGTATATAGCCCTGTCTTTCTCTTTGTGCCTTGCCAATTTGTTTGTGCTGCTACCCCTGTGTCCTAGTCCGCACCTTTTCCAGTTCGTCCAGGTAGCAGTCAAGAAAGTCCCGTGGCTGTCCAGGGATCCTTGTCTCCTTGTGCCTGGCCAGTACAGAAGTGACGAGACTCTGGCAAACCTAAATTAAAAATAAAAAGGTAAGTCATCATTCATACTTTTCTCTTCTTTCTACACTTTTCTCTAACAAAGTAAATACAGTTTTATAGTATGCGGCATGTATGTGACCTTGTCTTAACATTACCTCTGCATTCTTAAAGGCCTTGCGGAAGGGCAGGGGCAGGTTTCGAATGAGGGGCACAGAGTCGTACAACTGTAAAGAAAAAGAAAATCGTTGGTTTATTTGAGTCCATAAATGTCAAGACTCTGCTCCGTTGTATTATTTCAACATACCTGGTCTAACATTAAATCTACTAGACACTAGACAAGACAAAATGTGTGGGAAATAAGTCTTTAATCCTGAATGTGTCTTTGGAAAGAAAACAGAAGCACATTTTAGTTTAGTAATTATTTAGGCATCAAAGTTACATTTCTTCTGATTTGTCCATCTCTATATATATATATATATATATATATAAATACAAATTTTAGATCAGAATGGCTTGTGAAAAATGGGTTCAAAATTAAGTTCATGGACTGTGGGATGAAACAATTCGTCATATTCACTAATTTTTTAAGGCTTAGTCTCCTCAAAACAGAACGGTTTAGTGCTAATCATCTGATTTTGACATTTAGCAATATTATGAAGCAGTGACATCTCAGTAATGTTTGTACAAGCATGGTTTAGCCAGTTAGGCGATTTGTCCAAGGTAGTCTACCAACACGGTCAGATTCCAGCCCCTCCTACCCCAAAAACCAAGCCTCAGTAGCTAATACCACCTCATCTAAGATCTACAACATGCCTTAACTTCCCATCACCCCTAATCCTTACCCTAAACTGTGATGGTAAACTTGGTAAACTCCTACACCTGCAAAGCACATGTCTGTCCTTCTGTTAAGCCTGCTAGCATGCTAATGTTAGCCAAACAGAGCTGCTGTCATGGGTGCAGACAACAGACTGTGTCGATTCCATGTCAGCTCAACTTTAGATGCGATTCCTGAATCAAGTGTGTTTTGACTCACCATCGCCCACGGCCCATTAGCTATCTTGCCATTCTCAGTGAAGCACTGAATAATCACTTTGATGAAATCCTCGTCGTAATCGTAGCGTGTACCAAACAGAACCTGACAGATGATGTTGGAGGACGCGTTGTGAAACATGACCTTAGGACTCATGGTGCTGCCTGTAAAAGACATAAGACAAACTAATGCATGGCACGGCATTGTTCAGTATGTAAAAGAACATTATGCGAGCAACATCACTGCACGGATGACGTACCAATGCTCTGTTCCAGTGTTTTAACAATGTACTGAATCTCTCCGTGAATTCTGTCCTCCATTGAGGTCTTCCCCAGACCGAAGTTCCTCAAAGTCATCAGAGCAAAGCGGCGATGTTCCCTCCAGCTAGGGCCATAATCGGCCAGAATCACTCCTACAACACAAAAAGGCAAATAGTAATGATGAGCAGTGCTACAGACACTGTAACCTTGAGTCTTCACAGCAGTGATTTGATTCGGACTACGTACTCTGGGAAAACAAATGAAATGATTGTTGGTTTAGTATAATGTTCATCATTATGTCATTTGTGGTTTTATTGCGCCTATAATTCCTTGCTTTGTATTTGATTAAAGATGGCGTTGATGTTTGGAAGTGATACCCTTTACATTTTCACTCTCCTGATTCTGTAACATCCAGTTCTTTCCAAAAATGAGTTTTCTTTGGATTATTTACTAAAAACAGTGGCATTGAAAAAGGCAACTGCACTATGGCTTGTTCCTTTCTTCAGGCGATACCAATTATTGTCAAATCTTTGATCCAAGAAATGCAGATAGAAAGAGAAAAATGAAATGAAACCACATGTCCAGTGACATGTACAGTAATGTCTGCTTTACCTTTCCTCTGGGTGACGTCATTAACAAACAGGTCTTGGGGTCGTCCGGCGAAATCGGCAGCCTTGATCACTACAGCCTCCTTGATGGCCTTCAAACCATTGATGATTACAGCCGGTTTGGGACCAATGAAGATACTGTAGACGTTTCCATAAGTGTTCCTCAGCTGGGAGGGAACATGATAACATATCAGTAAGTGTGTAGCGTACCTTCAAGTGGATATTACTTCAGAGTCCAGTGTGCGGGATTTAGAGGCTTCTACTCGGTTTCCAAGTACATGTGAGGGCCTGTGGTTATGGGTACTACTTGGGAACTTGAAGCCAGCGTTTGTTTTGTGGCGCTAGAGAAACATAGCGACGTCGTGTAGGACGACGAGTTCCCAAGGGTTTGAAGAACTTGTCTTAAGCAAGTGTGTGTTCTCGCTCTTTAGCATCCCTGTGATAATGATTCATCAGTTAATAAGATGGATTACCATGCGTGGTAGCACTGGACTCTAAGATGGCGATTCTCAAATTAAAAGCTGTGAATTGATCTATGTTTGTGGCCTGCTGCCATCATGTTGCTGCAGTGGGTCAATGACCTGAGAGAGGAGCGTTTTATATTCCAAAACATCTGTGGATAACAAACAATGCCAGTCGCATTAAAGAAACATTATTCAGTTCCGTGTTAACCTCCTGGTTCTGTCAACCCTGCACAAAGAAGATTGTTCTAGGACTTCTCAGGTGGAATTTATTTGCATTGCTCAAAAGAGTGAATTTACTTTGTACCCCAGAAGAGTGACATTTGCAAATGATCCTCAAGGAAACCGTTTCTGCAAAGACACGGGACTAAGAGCAAAGCAAATACTGGCTTATCACTACAATGTAAATTCCACTGTGGGTGACCTGCTGCACTGGTTGGCATCACTCCAGATGTACAAGCAGTGAGCTCTTAAGAAAAAACATGTTATGCAATCACATTTAGACGAGCAGCAGCTTTTCCTGAAAAGCTCATACTTATATAACTGCTGTTTTCTTACCCTCTCAAAGTCCTTCAGTGGGTTGTCTAGGCTCATGTGCAAAATGTTTCCCAGTACGGGCAAGACAGGGGGCCCCGGTGGAAAGTTCTTGGGCCTCCGTGGTTTCAGTTGAAGGAAGATAAACCAAACGCAAAGCCATAGCAGGACAAGTGAAACAAACATGGTGCCGATGGATCGGACTGAACTCCAATGCCTGTCTGGTTGACTTGCTATAAAAGGGGGAGCTCAGCCCGTTGCCTTGCCCCCTCTGACTCCGGACTTTGTTCCTCTGAGTGAAGAAATATCAAACAGACACAGGCGATGGTTCAGAGATAGACGAAACGTGTTGCTGGTGTCTTTATGTGCAGTCTGTGTTGGCTTCTCAAATCAATTATTGACTGGACAATATTTAGTTTCCTTTGATTTATTTAATTTTGTTCATTTGCAATTTTTAGAAACTGTTAAGAAACACTAGCAAACAAAAAAAAAACGAGTAGTCTCAAACAAAAATCAAGTGACATTCACAAAAAATTTAAAATCCACCCGAAGGTTAAATTTATTGCTACTTTATCTTTTCTCTCCCAGATTAAAGATACTGCAGTTGCTGCACAGTTTAGATTTGATTTGAACACAATGCCCACACACTTTAAGTATATTTGTTGCTAAAAAAAAGATCATAACAGAAGGGTGGATCAATAAAATGAAAAAGTAATTATAACTAAATAATAGCCCTTTAATTCTGAATTCATTCCAAGTCCTTTACAGCATTGCAATTAGTAGTGCAGTCGTATAAGTATGCTACACTCTGAAGTCTCAAAGCTCCTAAAAGGAGGAGGAAGTAAACCAAAACAAACAAGCAGAAGTTGATAAAGTAATTAGTCTTCTGAACCGCAAGTTCAGCTTCAATACCCTGACTCCTGATCTCGATAAGAACAAAGTTGTTTGCATTTACTATCGATGTGAACCGAGTTAATGCAGCCGAGAGCAGAGAGTCCTTCCCCTCCCCCCACTGCCTAAAGCATACCAACAGAGAAACCTGGACAACTCGAGGATGGAAGCCGAGAAGTTCGTCATGTGGGGGGAAGTTACTGCAGCAAAGCTCTATTTGGTGGTGTTTTATGTTTTATGGTGATGGACAATAGTGATGTAGTCATACACGCCCTCTGAGCGCCACTTAGTTGAATTTGTTCACAACAAAATGACTGTGCCAGGCTGGAGCAACTCTACAAGCAACACATTTTCAACAGTGTTTTAATGATTGATTTCAACAGAGTAAAAACACAGTATTGGTGACTATTTTAGACATTACAATAACAGTTATAGCATTTGCACAAAGCAAGCATATTTGTCCACTCCAGAGTTAATAAGTATTATAAACTTGAAAAATATCCCTTTTAAAGTACATTTAGAGTGCATATTAAGAGTAATAGATTTGCGCTGATTGCTTGTTCATTAACATTATCATCTGATCAATGTTGATTAAATATTTTAATCTCTCGAAACTTTGGTTAATGCTCCACAGCGGGCAGGACCACACTGTGCAAGTGTTATTTTCTGACTGAGGTTTTGGATCATTTTATTACTTCATCATTTCATTTAGTCATTGTCTTAAAGCATTCACAAAGGATGTTTCCATCCTACAATCAGGGTTGTCCTGTTTTGTGCTACTTTGATAAAATGTGCACTGATGAGTAGACTAATGACTGAAAGAACATGATTACAGGTCAAACATTTGGATTCCCATAAATTACCTTCTCAAACTTCACGGGGCTGTTCAGATGTTTCATTAAGATCCGATCTGGGCAATTGACCGGCTTGGATCGGATCGTAACGCACGATGTGAACAGTCTCCATATGTCATTACATCTCTTGTCTTCAGCCATCAACAGTGGCACAAATAAAAATAAATCCGTTTGTGTTAACCTTGCTCTGTATTTACTGACTAACTCCTTCCCTGAGTTGGACCTTCATGTGATAAGGTTTGGGAGTCATAGTGACTCCATAGACGGGAGTGTAGTCTGGCTTCCCTGCATCCTCAGGCCAGATGAACTTAAACTTCCTCAGCAGAGTCACAGTGATGAGGAAGAGCTCCATACGAGCCAGACCCTCTCCGAGACACACCCGAGAACCTGAGACAAAGAAAAAAAAGACGTCAAGACTAACTGTCTGCGCATGCCGCTCCAAATGTGATGCACTTGTTGTGCTCTTGTACCTGCAGAGAACGGCAAGAAGGCATCTGGTTTAACAAACTCTCCCTGGTCATTAAGGAAGTTTTCAGGGTTGAATTCGTGAGGGAACTTCCATTGTCCCTCTTCATTCAGCACCGAGGTCAGGTTCTCAATGATCATTGTACCCTGAAGAGAAGATGAAACACAAACAAAAAAGGCATAAAGGACAGCTCTTCATGTTGCTGCCTGTGTCGCCAACGTCTGTTTAACTGTTTTACCTTTGGGATGGAATACCCCATGACCTCTGTGTCTTTAGTGGTGCTGTGGAAGACGCTGAGTGGAACAGTGTTGGAAACCCTCTGGATTTCATGGATCACGGCCTGGATGAAGAGAGACGTAAACAACTCTTCTTACGGATTATCTGACTTGGAGGAAAATTAAACCAATGCAGACAGAAACACATACTAACAAGGCAAGTAGCCAACTTTGTTTCGTGCATGCAGATTAGTTCAATGTAAAAGAATCGTTTTGGACAGTTTGTATTACCTGCACATAAGGCATGTTGTGTCTGTCCTCGAAACTGACCCGAAACTTCCCATCCAACACCTGGTCTATCTCCTGCTGACAGCGCTCTTTATGAGAAAGTTAACATTCCACATTTTTAAATACAAAGGTGGGGATATATTACATTTCTTTCCAGCTCTAGATGTTCTTTGTGAAACCATTGAGTAGCTTTGCTTGTTTGGAAAATCTCCATTAATCCCACGCTGGCCACCTGGCCTTTTATGCAGCCCTGAACATGCATTCGAAAGCCTTTTTTTATTCCTGTCTCTTTAAGGCCCACTCCTTAAAAACACACTTTTTTTTCTTGACTGGCCAACTTCCAGAAGATCTTTGTGGAGCAGCAGCCAATGTTTGTGAGCTGCATTGTCTGTCTGTGCTGTGCATGGAGCAGCTGACCATATAAAGAGGTCTGTGACTAGCTGCGTAACCTGTTTTATCTGGCTCCACTTCCTGGCACCCTATAGTTTGCTGTTAGAGAATATGATAAAACAGCAGAGTGACTGATGCCAGTACAACAAGACGGCTGAAGCTGTGGTTGATTTCCATTTACTGTCTTTGCATATGACATGCATGTGTGCATCCATGGCTACACCTAAAGGAAATGAAGCCCTCCTTTATGTTATCATTTACACATGTGCTTTCTAAACTGCCGTCCACTGAGAAAGATTTAAATTGCGGCAAAATATAATTCAAATTTTAGACAGAAACATTTACACGTGGAGGTGTACCTTGTACTTCTGGGTAGTTCATTAGGTAAAGAAAAGCGGTGAGCAAGGTGTTGGAGGTGGTGTCAGTCCCAGCAAAGTAAAGGTCTAACGCGTTCCCAATGAGTTTATCCTCTGAAAATGTGGTCTCCTCGCCTCTCTGAAAATAGGAGAGAGATTATTGTGAGATAAATGCCAGTATGGGAGAGGCAAAAATACCCGCAAAACATACCTTTTCCAGTTCATCTAAATAGCAGTCAACAAAGTCTCGTGGTTCTCCAGGAACTCTTGTCTTCTTATGCTCGGCCACCACAGGCGTTAGAAGTTTATAACACCTCTAAAAGACAAATAATTCATAATTTTTTTAAATCACTGTATGTTGATCAGTAAACTGCTTATCCTGTGATTATTATACGTATTTTTTTATTACTTTTTTCCTCACCTCAACATTCCTAAAGCCCTTGTTGAAGGGCAGTGGCAGGTAACGAACTAAGGGAAGACTGTCATACAGCTGTAAAAAAAAAAAAAAAAAAGATAAATCATATTCATTTGTGTCCAGATATGTAGATTTTGCTTCCTGGTTATAGGAAGAGTTGTAAATTTCATTTAGCCCTAACCCTAACCTGTGATGGTAAACTTGGTACACCTGCAAAGCACGTGTCAATCCTTCTGTTAAGCATGCTAGCATGCTAATATTAGCCAAACAGAGCTGCTGTCATAGCTGCAGACCACAGACTGTATAAAGATGTGTCAAGTTGTATACCTCAGAAGCATGCTTCGACTCACCATCGCCCACGGCCCATTAGCTATCTTGCCATTCTCAGTGAAGCACTCAACAATCACTTTGATGAAATCATCGTCGTAATCGTAGCGCGTACCAAACAGAACCTGACAGATGATGTTGGAGGACGCGTTGTGAAACATGATTTGAGGACTCATGGTTTTGCCTGCAAAACATAACACAAACTAATGAAGGTGACGACATTGTGCAAAAACACCAAAGAACTTTAGAGGAACAAAAGATGGCATACCAATGCTATTTTCCAGTGTTTTAATGGTGTATTCAAGCTCTCCGTGAATTCTGTCCTCCATTGAATCCTTCCCCAGACCAAAATTCCTTAAGGTCATCAGAGCAAAGCGGCGATGTTCCTTCCAAAAAGGGCCGTAATCAGCCAGAATCACTCCTAAAAACAGATGCAGCAGCACAAAGAGCCAATGAAACATTTCTCCAAAATGTCACCGTCATGTGTGATCAACACAGTTTTGTTCTTGAGCTAATTTCTTGTCAGTTTTTTTGATTTAATCTCATTGCATTGTTTTCATGCAATTCAAACTTGAGCTAACTCTGCAAAGTTGCACTGAAAATACAGACTTTGCTCTCTCGTGTTGTTAGCATAGTGACTGGAACATGAAGAGTTGGCCAACAGTGGATTGTTACAGAATATTTCTGAAATCTGATCACCACATTTGGAATATATTTCTGACTGATCTACACCGCCTCGTTTTATCTTTATTTGGCTACATGGATACAAGATACAAAAAATAGTATAGGCAAGTGAAGAAATCCGTGTGAATGTTTAACCCCTTAACGCCTGAATTAATTTTTCAATTATATGAACAAATTAAATATTTGTGTATTTGTGCTTACCACTCCAACCAGTCCTACAAGAAACTAGCGCTTGCAAAAGATTCCTAGGAATTTTTTGAATGTGCACAAACCGACACTGGAGTATTACATGCGTTATTTCGGCTGCAGTCTGAGTGGAAACAGTACGTTGCGAATTCGCCACACTAGGCATGAACGGGTTAAATCACGACCTTTGTTTAGAAATCAAATGGAAATAAGGTCTTTAGGATTAATATAATGCAGACTTTAACAACATTCAATGGTTTAAATGTACTCATAATATACTGGGTTTTAATTTGAATTAGCGACATATTAAAACAGATAGGCCTTGCATTTAGCCTATAAATCTCAATATGAACTTGCATTAAACATTAAAACCATTGACATTTGAGGTAAATAACGCTGAACAAACAAAAAAAAACAAAAAACAAAAAAAAACATGAAGAACAGTACAAGTTGTTGACTTGGCCTCCAAATTCACTAGATTCTAAACTGATGAAGAATCTGTGGGATGATCCACAGATGATCACCCCTCAACCCATAGGTCCCAAAGTTCCCCCATTAACAACATTCTGTTCCCAGACCTGGGCTCCAAATTCACTAGATCCCAAAGTATCTGTGTATCGGACACCATAGGACACCCTCAGAAGGTCCATGTCCATTCTCTGATGAGTCACAACTGTTTTGGAGGCACAAGAGAGACCTGCACAATACTAGGAAGGTGGTCATAATGTTATGCCTAATACTGGTGTATATTACAGATAATGTATGATGTACACATTTAATTAAGTGGCTTACATTGTATAAAACCTGCATATCCGTTTTGACTGTAGAGAGAGTGAATGGAGTCAACAATCGGACAGTAACCAGTTTAACCTGAAAAAAGTCTGATCATAGGGTAGCTGAGGTTTCTGTGGGTTGAGGGGAGAGGCCTCTGTGGATCATCCCACAGATACTTGATCAGTTTGGGATCTAGTGAATCTGGAGGCCAGGTCAACACCTTGTGCTGTTTTTCACGCAGTACTCTACCAGGTCCAAAAGTTTCCCAGCAGAACACTGAGTATACCTTTCTTCTTGGTGGCATCGTTAACATACAGGTCTTGGGGTCGTCCAGCAAAATCAACAGCCTTGGTCACTATAGCCTCCTTGATGGCCTTCATCCCGTTGATGACCACAGCTGGTCTGGAACCAAGGAAGATGCTGTAGACGTCTCCATACGTGTTCCTCAGCTGGGATGGACGAGACATGTCAAGACAACGGTTAAAAGTGCGTGCTTAATACAACGGATGGCTTTTACTTTCCCCGAGCGCCGTTTGTGTAATTAGGCATGAGTCACTGTTTTTAAAGGTGGCTTTTAAGTACAGTGAGCACCACAGATTAAACCCCTTTTACCTACATCGCTTTATCAACACGTGAAGGTAGAACACACCCAATATGACTTGCATTATTAATTGGGTACCTGTCAACTATATCAGAAGTCAACCACACATTAACAACCTCGTGTGCAGTCACATGCTTTATTGGTTTTCTGTGGCCTTCGAGGATTTCATTTAACAGCCATTGGGTTTTTGTTCATCTAAAATTCAACAGTGCTCAAACTTTAAACTGTTGAAACTGTCAGAAACAACAAAGCACTGGGAATAAGCATTAGCATCTAATCGTTTTGACATATTTAAGTATTAATTCTAGCAATTTCATTCATCCTTAAAGCAGTTAAAGATCAACAGTGTTCAGTTAAAGAATTTCCTTACCCTCCCAAAGTCATTCAGGGGGTTCTCTGGGTTCAGGTGTAATACGTTACCCAGTACGGGCAGGGCAAAGGGTCCCGGCGGAAAGTTCTTCGGCCTCCGGGACTTGAGTTGAAGCACGATGAAGAAAACGCAGATCCATACCAGGACTATTGAAACAAACATGGTGAGACAGACCAGGCTGGGGTAAAGTGAAAAGACTAGACCGTTGACTTTGTACAAAAGGGGCAGCTCGTCTCTTAGCCCTTCCCTTTTCTGTGGGAGTCCTTTTTTTCTCTCTCTCTCTGTACAACAGTATAGAGAGGCTGTCAAAAAGAGAGACAGAGTGGGTGGTTTTAAAGTCAGCACAGATAAAGCAGCGTCTTCTCACAGTGCTGAGAAATGAATAACCTCTGAATTCATCACGAGGTCTCTCACGGCAGAGCACTGCCACCCTTTGATATCAAGACACTAAAGCCTGAATGTTGGATCGGTGCATCAGGGCTGAGCTGAATACGAATGCAGAGAACAGAGCCAGCCAAAATGAAACTTCTGTTGTAAGGCTGCAGCAGCACGAGTGGACGGCAGGTTGCTAGCGCCTCCATGTGACCAGAACACAAAAATATAAGCAAAGCCAGTAAATTTTTAACAGTTGAAAGATAACTTCCATGTAAATAAAACAGGGGGAAACCTTTCACCGTTCTCTTTTGTTTCATTCTCATGTTTTTATTTTAAATGTCTAGAGTAGTCCACCAGAACCCTTGATGTGTTGTCCTGTCTCACTGAATAGCATTTCACTTGCAAGGCTGTAACATGTGTCATGACCTGGCTCATGAGCCATGACAAAATACAAAAGGGACACGGTCTAAACGTAAAGGTAAACTGATTTATTAAAGTAAAGCAAAAGAACTAATGAGATTTGAGTGTGGGAATCAGTGTGTCTGTTGATGAGTGCATGATCATGTATGTGTAGTGTTGAAAGGTGTTAACAAAAGCAAACCAGCCGAAGCCAACAGAACCAAAAACCCAAGGTTGGAATCCAGGCGGCAGATGAGAGAGAGAGAACTGTGACTTCCTGCTTTTAACAACTCTGGGAGACTGATCAGGTGCTCCCACTTGATCCAAATTAGACCCGCCCTGCAGGAACACACAAGACTAGAGTAGTCCACCAGAACCCGCCCTGCAGGAACACACAAGACAAGACAAGGGGGAAAAACACAAATACAGGCCCTAGTGGCAGGTGGCCTTCACACATGAGAAATTGTAGGTGTGGCAATTCCTGGTGTGTGCAGGACACAAAGGGGAAACAAAATTACTTAATAACAACTTACAAGATGGGGAGCAAAAAGCGCTGCAGGGACGGGAGGGTAATCCAAAAACACGCCTCCAGAAAACGACATGCAAGAACCAAAACCAAGACAAGAACAAAGGTGCACAAGTGTAAGACAAATGGGGGTAACATTACAGACGAAGGACAAAGGGAAAGGCTATAATGTGCACTCTGATACACACACACACACACACACGTGGCTGATGGAATAACAACAGACAACAAGAGACAGGTGAGACCAATGAGGGGCGGAGCATGCAGGTAAAAAGACACAAAGCAAGAAGACAGGTTAGTGCAGGGGTCTCAAACTGTTCCATCAAAGGGCTGCTGTGGCTGCAGGTTTTCATTCCAACCATGCAGCACCCGTGCAGTGGGTGTGGCTGGCAAGTTCCAATCAAGCAAGAGGACACTTGAAATGACTGCGTGAAGGCAGTTCAGTTGATTGATTGAGCCAAGTCAGGTGTGTTGCTGCATGGTTGGAATGAAAACCTGCGGCCACAGCGGCCCTTTGATGGAACGGTTTGAGACCTGTGGGTTAGTGGAATCACAGGGGTGGGGACAGGCAGATGGACAGGAAGTAAAACTTAGATCCAACAAGACTACAAAATATAACAGGAAAAATGACATGACGCCATGACAGTAGTGTCTGAAAACATCCTGATGATACCTTGTAGGATTTGTAAACATTCATAATAACTAGCTACCTCAATAGCTCAAACATCCAGTTTGCATGTTCTCCCTGTGTCTGCGTGTTTCCTCCCACTGTCCAAAGACATGCTGCTTAGGTTAGTTTGTGATTCTAAATTGAGTGTGAATGGCTGTCTGTCTCTCTGTCTTAGCCCTGTGAGACCTGTCCAGGGTGCACCCCGCCTCTAGCCCGATGACAGCTGGGACAGGCTCCAGCCCCCGCCTCGACCTTCCAGAGGAAAAGCGGTTACAGAAGATGAATGAATGAATGTTATTTATCACCCACACTACCTCTGCAATAACATGTAATTCCTGTTTATTCATGCAGTCATGCTTACATCCCCATGGACTGTTTGGAAAGTATCAAACATTTACAAATTTTGTGTGTTTTATCCCATTTTTTTTTGTTCTTAAAAGTTCCTGTTCTTGCACAACACTTTTTCACATATGCCTTAACCCACGTGCTACCCTCTTGCATGCTCTCTATCTGTCTGTCCATTCACTTGGGGTCCCAGAGACCCCAAAGGTAGCACGAGGTTTAAGCTTGCTGAATCTGAATTATGCTCTCTCTCCAGATGGGGTCGCTGTTGTTTCTGTCAAGAAGCCCTAAGATACTGAACACGTTTTCATCATTCATTGATTCAGTCATCTTCTGGAACCACTTGTCAAGTGAAGGGTTATGAGAGGGCAACTGGAGCCTATCCCAGCTGTCACTGGGCGAGAGGGTACAGGGCACACCCTGGAAAGGTCACCCACACACTTCGATCGTGATTTTTCATTCATTAATTTTCTGTAACCGTTTGTTCCTGTTAAGGGTCACAAGGTCTGCTGGAGCCTATCCCAGATGTCACTGGGTGAGAGGAGTGGTACATCCGGGACAGGTCTACAGTCTACCGCAGGGATTACAAAGAGAGACAGTCAACCATTCACACTCACACCTACAGCTAATTTAGAATCATCAGTTAACCTTATGAGCATGTCTTTGGACAGTGGGAGGAAGCTAGGGAACCTGGAGAGAACCCACACAGACACAGGGAAGAACATGCAAAATCCACATAGAAAGGCCCAGTTGGCTCATGGATTTGAACCTGGGACCTTCTCACTGTGAGGCATCAGCACTAACCACCTCACCACTGTGCCATTTCTCTGCATCTGGGGAGCAGTTTGGGGTTTAGCTGCTTGCTCAAGACACCTCGGCCTCATGTACAAAATATAATCCACACATGTGATCTTATAGTATCAGAGGTGCTTGTCTAGCTGCACAGATTTAGTGGCTGACAGCAGAGAAAGAGGGAGTAATGGGGATGACAGGCTGGAACTGAAACTGTACAACTACAGCAAGGGCCTCTGTTTATGGTACCATCAGCTAGGTCAGGGGTTCCCAAACTTTTCCATGCTAAGGACCCCCAAACAGCAGTAGCTTCTGGCTAGGGTGACCAGGTGTCCGGATTTAGGCCGGACAGTCCGGATTTTTAATGCCCTGTCCGGCGTCCGGCGCAGCATCAAGCCGGACACGTATTTGTCCTCCTTCTTGAGGCACTAGGCTTGAAGAGCGGAGTTTTTTCATCTTTGCTGGGCTGCAGCGCAATAGCCAATCATAGACCGTAAAAAAATGCCCCCAACGCAGTAACATATCAAATGATTGGCTAAGAGCGGTGTGACGGTGTCAGATACAAATCTGCTTATCATTGGTTAAAAAGGTAAACAAGGGTCCACGGCATGACATTGACAGAAAGTTAGCATCATGCCAAAACGCAAGACCTCGTTTAATTCTGAATGGATAAAAGAGCATGAATTTATAACGAAAAGCAGTCGAGACTCATTCCATGGCTTCTGCACACTTTGTCGATGTGATGTCGACGTAAGTAGTCAGGGGAAAGCTGCAATTGAACGGCATGCGGGTACGGATAAACATAAAAGTAATAAACGTGCGGCAGGTACTTCTTCAATGAGGACATTTTTTCGTGAAGTTTCGTCGCCCCTGGATGACAAGATAACCTAAGCTTTGTGGCACTCTGCACTTGAAAAGATTCATCTCAGTGGTCACTTTTTGAACACCACAATGTATTGAATAAATACAAATATTGTTAACAAACACTTGACTTTAATATTTTTTCCTATTCAGCCACACAAACATCATCTTTAAACCACTCAAAATTGTACTATAAATAAGAGTATACCAGAGTCCTATGTACACCATAGTAATTTATTGATATGCCGCATAATGTCCTCCTTGTTGGTGTCATGGAAATGGTCACCCTACTTCTGGCTGGGGACCCCATTTGCAAACCTACAGACAATGCTACAAAGTATGTAAAGAAACGTCATCTTTTTAAGTTTTTTTTTCTTCCTTTTATTCACTATTCAATAACTATCACATTTGTTTAGCATAAGAGCTGCCTCATATTTTCTTATTTTAGTTGGCCAGGAGTTCTTAACAGCAGCAGTGTCCTCCACGACAGGGCTGTTGGTCTGTTCCTTTGGTCCAGTGCCGTTTTGTGCTAGCTAAACGCTAGCTTAAGGAGCAAAGTAGCTTGATAAATGATGCAAACCACCAGGTCTACACAGATTATGAGGTCATACACAATGTTTTGACTGACAGGGAATCAGAAAGGTGAGCATGGAAAATAACATTTAGATATGATATATTATTAATAATTATATTTTCTGTTAATGATTTTAAAATAATTAGATTAGATTTTATAATAATGGTTAAAAATGAACTGATTATATTTTTTTCATTTTTCAATTTTTATTTTCATATCTTCCCTTCAATGGTCTGAGGCCCCCTTTAGCGCCCCCTGGCGGCCCCACAGGGTGCCGCGGGGCCCACTTTGAAAACCACTGAGCTAGGTAAGCTATAGAGCAGTTTAAATATTGACTCAAAGAGCACGTAAAGAAGGGCCAAGCATGCAGTGGTCGCTTTCCGCTCGACCTTTTCTTTTATACGCACATTTATTAATGTGTCTCGAAGCAACCAGTGTTTGCATTTCGCAACGGCAAAACTTCTTCTTTATATCTGAATCTGTGGGTGTAGGTTGAAGTAAGACATAACCTTTAACTAGTGTGTTGAAACCTCATCAGTAACGTTCAGCGTTTCAACCGAGAAATCTGTTCAGTTGTCTGTTTAAAACATCAGAACTGTGGCAGTGTTCCAACAGGATTCTCAAAAATGACTGCGAAAAAACTAATTACTCCGTCACCCTGTTGACACTTAGGTGGAATCGGTTCACTGAGGTCAGGTCACGGGCACGTCTTCCCATCGCGATGATGCAGACGCAGATTCCATTTAGTCAGATGCACTCTCATCTTACATGTGCACGTATCTGGTCAGCAAAACGTTAAGCCCTTTTACTTAATCTCGAGCTCTCGTCTGTGAAATTGGAAATGATGTAAATGATGATCAAATGCAGTTAGTACTTGTTGGACTGAAACCTGTTGTGTAACCTTTTCCAACTAAGAAACTTATTCACCTAATTAAGTGTGTGACAAGAGCTCTGCAAGTCCCTCAGTCTTATGCAAGTGCAACTCAATGAACACTGTGTCTAATTCGCAATAGCTCGGTGTAGATTTTTTCTTTTTCTTGAATGATGCTCGTCAGACATTTTTTGTGTCAGATTCAACAGTTTTCAGGCCAAATTTCTTGATTTGGAGTTAGTGTTGTGTGTTTTTAACCTAGAGAAGAACTGTAGGGCAGATGATGCAACACCTGACTAAGCATGAGTGCGTGGGCCATCATGATTATAACACACTGGTGGCAACCCTTTAAACTATTCTGTCCATGTGCTCTGCGCTATTTATTTCACTGCAATCACTGTCAGTGTGTCACAGACATCATTATCAGACAACAGACACGGCCAGCGCTGAGAAATGTAACACACTGCAGTAAGATCTCAAGTCCCACCAAGAGATTCTGTTTCTCTCAGTCTGCCATCGCACAGTCTGGTCTGTGTCTGAGAGAAAACAGAAACCGACAGACGGAAAAAAATCTTCTGACTAGCAGCGTGAAAATATGTTAGCTCTTGGTTTAGAAACACAGTCTGAATGCATGGCATCATCTCATGTGTGTCAGCTGAGCAGCCCAGATAAACATTTGATTTGTTTCTCACTGGTTAGCTAAAAAGAAAAATTTGTCCCTAAAACCGATGCATGTTTTTACTTCACCTGTTGAGACTGGCTTGAAGATGTTGTTTGGAACTGGGTGACACATTTTCCTGTCACATCCTTGGCTGGGGTGCACTGGGCGGCTTTTGCAAGAAAACTGGAAATGAGTCTTAAAAAAACACTGCAAGCGATTCAAGGGAATCAACATACGCCCAACCCTCATAACGGTACCCTGGAGGGTAAACATGTTGCACAGCACAATGTTGCATAGTCAAAGGTACTACACTACCTGGCCACCTGGATTTAACTAACCAAAGAGGTATGATTTCATAAATGATTATCTTTCAGCTGAAAAACAAGTTACTTAAGCCCAGCTGATGCAATAAGTAGCTGTAGAAACTACTAAAACTGGGTTAAGAACTGTCCAACGCATTATTAAAAACGGGAAGGATGGTGGAGAACCATCGTCTTCCAGGAAGAAATGTGGTCGGAAAAAAATCCTGATTGGTTGTGATTAAATGTTTGGTGAAATCAAATCAAAGAAAAACAACAGTAGAACAATGTGAAGGGATTGGGACTGAACAGCTGTGTAGCCTTAAGAAAACCACTAATCAGTGAGGCTAACTGGAAATAAAGGCTTCAGTTTGCTAGGGAGCATAAAGATTGGACTCTGGAGCAATGGAAGAAGGTCATGTGGTCTGATGAGTCCAGATTTCCCCTGTTCCAGAGTGATGGGGGCATCAGGGTAAGAAGAGAGGCAGATGAAGTGATGCAGCCATCATGCCTAGTGTCTACTGTACAAGCTTGTGCTATGGGGCAGTGCTATGATCTGGGGTTGCTGCAATTGCTCAGGTCTAGGTTGAGCAACATTAAAACATTAAAAAAAGGTTGTTCCAACAACCTTCTTTTGTTTTAGTTGCATGCAAAGTTATTATAACACACACAGATGTCAGTTTATATATTTTATTTTTCCTTTGTCCTGATTCTCATTATAGTCTCTCAATAGTTAAAAGGGCTTGCCGTCTATTTGTACACATAACTCAGTGCTATCAGCTACTTTATATATCGATTGTCTTTAGCAGTTTATGAACCAGAGTGACTAACGCAATGAAGGGGAAAGCTTAAACATATATATATATACATTTATAACTATTACAGTCACAGATACGGTCCCTGATATTGAATAATTGTGGGAGTTTCCTATGCAGTTTAACTATTACCTTTTGCCTAAAACATGAGTCAGCTGTAACTGCTTGAACCCAGACGTCATACCTGCTGCCTATTTTGGTCAACTCCCATTCGCTTCTGGGTGCGACTTCCTGCTCACTAAGTCTCTTTATGAAGAAGTGTTGTGAAATCTGTCTCCACAAGTCTATACCCAACGGCCTTCTGACACCAAACTGCAGCGTCCATGGCTTTAATAATGACGCCAACGCAGAAGTGCCAAGAGCTGTGATTTCTTAAATGGTGACTTGAGGCCAGTTTAAAAAAAACAAACAAACAAAAAAAAAAACACGCCTGACTTTACAGCAGAAATAATCATGTTTAAGTATGTATGAAGAAAATGTCATCCTTGCATAGCTGTTAGCCTCTGTGGCGTCTTGAGGACGACAGTTGCCTGGCAGACTTGCAGTTTGTAAGTGTAGGTTTCTCTTGAAGGGAACTCCACTCGCGCTCAAAATCTTTACCTATTTTTTGATTTGACATGAGTGAGGAAGGGGACAGGCTCTGGCAAAAAGGAAGCAGCCAAAGACCCCACATTGAGCTTCAGAGCCAATCTCTGAGGAACCCATGGGTGATGTCAGGTCTTTCCCGTGAACACCATCTTATTTTTGCGTGCATGCATGCTTAGATTTAATCATTCTAATTCCATAAGATGTTTTTTTTTTTTTCAAATATACCAAAATCTCTCTATATATCTAAATACACCATAACCACTAAAGAAAGACAACTGGACTTGTAAAGGTTCTTGTTTGTTGATGTTTTGCTGTTCATCCGAGTACTGTTGGGGAGTTGGGGTTTACACAGAAACACCTGTGGGTGCAGCCCATCAGAATCTTGCTCAACTAGTTTCCATTAATGACCAGATGCTGGCTCAACTGGTGTCCATCAACGGCTAGAAATTTACACTAAGGGGGGACCGTTTGTCCCTGTTTGCTGTCCCTAATGAACAGTGCTCTGTTGATCCATTAACATCATTAACGTCATAGGCTTCAGTCTTTAAGGTGTGAATGTGTGTGGCGGGGGGTGAAAAAGGAGTGTCCATTGTCCTTAAAGTGTAGGTGGACTGCTGGATCATTTCCAGGTTACCTGGCTCTCTGTGTTGGGACAAGCGTTTTCATATCTTTCCCATAATTGACTTTCCCTGCTTACCGGCACACTGCTGACGCAGCCCTCGGGGTCAAAGCCCCCAGCTACCTCTGCCCCAGCGTCTTGACGCTGGCAGCATCCACCGTTCAACAGTAACAAAGACAACAGTGTCTCACAGCTGTGCTGTGAAACACACGTTCAACTATCAGTCACACACACTGCAAACACACACATGTTTACACACTCCCACAGAAGCAAATTTTTGGGAAGTGATCTTATAGGTTGCAAAAGGAGGTGGGGTGGAGCGAGCGAGTGAGTGTTTTGGGGTGAGCATGTGTCAGAGAGGTGGGAGGGTTTCTCTTTTTGGTGTATATATACAGGAGTGTGATGAACACTGAGCAGCAAACGAAGAGAGCCGAGGCGCTTGGAGCAACATTTAATAGACAAGGAAGAAGAAGAAGAAGAAGTATATGACAATGATGTCCAACAGGGGTAAGTGATATCCATCTATCCATCTATTCCTGTAAATGCTCACTGGCTGGAGCTTCGTTTCTCTCACATTAGTCCGTATTAAAACTTTGTGGGAGTTTATGATGTGAGCGAAAAATGTGCCGATGTTTGACTTAACATTTAGGTGCGACATGATCCACCCTAATTCCTGCCACAGTGCTTTACCAAAGGACAGAGGCTCTAAGTCCAGTGCAAACACATTGAGTTTGACAAGCACATTTATTTAAATGTAATTCAAAAGAAAGTTTTGACAAATGAATTGTTCCTTTCAAGACGACAGAAACGAAAACCCGGTTGTGTTGCCGGCAGACGTCTTTTATCGCGTCCAGTGTTTTATTTTGCAAACTGTGAAGCAGACATCACCGTAGATTGACTGTTAAACCGTGCACCTGTTGTATTGTCAGTTATGATCACCGATGTGGACGTGAGGAGCCGCGAGAACAACTCGGCCCATCGCACCAAGGAGATCGATAGAGAGCGCTTGATTGTCCGCAGGGGTCAACCCTTCTACATAACTGTGCAGTGCTCTCTGCCTCCCAGATACCAACTGGAGCTGGTCCTGCACCTTGGTGAGTTTTGATGCAGCTCAGGCTGAAGTCGTGGTGACCATTTAGAATTTTGCACGTTTAATTTTGGAGATTTACCCTTTGAGATGCAAGATCTAGTGATAATTTCCAAGAGTACTCACCATGAACTTTCAGCTATTTAAGTTATTTAAGATTCTGCATTTAAAAATATGTGTACCAACATCTAATAGCTCAGTTTTGTCTTTGTGCTCATCATGTACAAGAAGATAAGACAGACAGATAATAATACTCAAGGGTCAGAGTTAGTCTTCCGCGGCTTCAGTGGATGAATTTCAAATTTAAGCACCGTATTCTCTGAATGTATATGACTAATAACATTTCTGACATTTTTCTACTTATGGGAATAGCAATGATAGTGACAAATATGACATATTTCTGGTGTTAGTTTTAGGCAAGAAGTCTAGCTGAAAGTTAGATAATTGATTTGATTCTTACCGCTGAAATCCTGCTGCTCACTAAAATGAATTCAAAGAAAAACAAGATAATTGTAACCTGCTTCATCACCTGAAATGTAAAATGTACTGAGAAATACAGACATTGAAAACCACCTGTTTTGGGTGATTGGTTGATGTTCAGCCAAGCATTTTCTTGTCAATAAGCCCTCTATTACTCAAAGTTGGGTCAGGCTTTTAAGTCAACATGGTCTTGAGGAGCTTTGAGAACTTTCCAGGTTTTGTTTTATAATACTGACCCATATAACTTTATTCATGTTCCTTCAGGAAAGAGAGAGGATGTGGTGATCAAGCTTCAGAGAGGCTACGGGGACAGAGACAAGTGGTGGTTTAACCAGCAGGAAATGCAGGACGAAATTCTGCTCACTCTGCACAGCCCAGCGGACGCCATCATTGGCAAGTACCGGCTGGCCGTGCTGATCACGTCACCGGACGGACGTATTATGGAGAAAAGGGACAACGTCTGGTTCCACCTGCTCTATAATCCGTGGTGCAAAGGTAACAGACAAAGCAAGGTGCAAACGCTTCACACATAAACACACATGTATGCTCATAAACGTTCTCGTGCAGCTCTGGAAGGTTTTCACTCTGTAGTGTCACAGTCATGACCGTTGATTCAGTCCCTCAGAAGAAACATGAAGCTGACTTTTCTTTCTTTCTTTGTTTCTTTCTTTCTGTGTGTGTTTGTTGTGCGTACCAGATGACGTGGTGTACCTCCCCGACGAGGGTCTGCTCCGGGAGTATATTATGAATGAAGATGGAATCATTTACAGGGGGTCCTGGGATCACATCGGTAGCATTCCCTGGAATTATGGACAGGTAACTCAACAGACAAACCCCAGCTGTAACCCTTAAACCTTAACCCTCTAAGTGTTACAAAGCCAGCAAAAGGGGTATTCCAGTATTCAGTATTATTTGCACTATTAGATATCTCAAATGCATCCTCAGTGCGTCCTGGGTGTGTGGCCTCAGTGTTGTCAGTCAGGGCTGTGGACGGCTCGTGTGAATTGTCACAGCTGCGTGACAGCGGAGCCTCCGTGGCTCGGACTGGATCAGGAAATCTGTTTGTTGGATGAAGGAAACTTGTGGATGAGATGTGTGAGAATGTGACCAAACCACACAAACAAGGGCTTGTCCTCTCACAGCTCCTTGGGAGAGCAGGAGACGAGCAGACTGACAGACAAGGAGGTGGCGGTGATGGACACAACCAAACCTTTGCTTCTCTTTTTGGTTCCCTCTCACGTTCTTTCTCCTTCTTTCTCTCTCAGTTTGAGGACAATGTCATGGACATCTGTTTCGAGGTGCTGGACAACTCCAAAGACGCCCTGAAAAACTCAAAGATGGACACTGAGCGCAGAAGTGACCCCGTCTATGTCAGCAGGATAATCACTGCCATGGTGATGACCTCTTCTACTCTTTACCAAAAGACAATAACATTTCAACAAGTGCAACAGTTTGGTAGCAAATAAGATATGATTTACCCTGTGAACATAGAGTAACTTCAGTGAAGCATCTTCTAATTATAACCAAACTGACCTCACTGAGACATCGTTTCATGTTTAAGCCTCATGTCTTAAAGACGTCTCCTCCACATCTTGTCTCTCTCCACCCGTCCAGGTGAATGCTAACGGTGACAGGGGTGTGCTGGCCGGCCGCTGGCAGGAGCCGTACTCTGATGGAATCGCACCGCACCGATGGACCGGCAGCGTGCCCATCCTCCGCCAGTGGAGCCAGGCCGGGGCCAGAGCGGTCAAATACGGACAGTGCTGGGTGTTCGCTGGTGTCGCATGCACAGGTAAGGATATCATAGATCTCTGCCTCACGAGCCAAGTTTAAAAGAAGAAATAAAAGCAGATGAATGACGTGTTGGATCTTTTTACAGTGCTGCGCTGCCTGGGAATCCCTACGCGCCTCATCACCAACTTCTCCTCAGCCCACGATGTCGATGGAAACCTCTCCATAGACTTCATGGTGAACGAAGGTGGCGAAAACACGGGAGACAGCAGCTGGTAGGACGCGCACACACAGACACAGAAATACAGAATTAAAAGTGACACTGTCTGAAAGACATTTAACGTAACCTCTTCTCTCTTTGTGATCTTAGGAACTTCCACTGTTGGGTTGAGTCCTGGATGAAGAGAGAAGATCTCCCCAAAGGAAACGATGGCTGGCAGGTTTTGGACCCCACTCCTCAAGAACTGAGCGAGGGTACATTCCTTATTTAGGGTTTATCTCTTAGTCCATTTGATAATAAAAACAGATAACTAAAAACGTAAACTGCACCCAGTGATAATTGTCTTTTGCAACTTTTCTGAAGATAATCACTGATGGATTTCGCTGGTATCAATCGTATTATTTGTCAGTTTTCCAATGATGCTGAAATCCGTTTGTCTGCAGGCGAGTTTTGCTGTGGTCCGTGCCCCGTGACGGCCATCAAGGAGGGAAATCTTGCAAATAAGTACGATGCTCCGTTTGTATTCGCTGAGGTGAACGCTGATGTCGTCTACTGGATGGTCACACCAGATGGCCAACGACTGAAGGTCATTGTTTTTTTCTTTTGACTGTCTTCCCTGAATTTAAAAAAAATCCAAAGAATTAAACGTATTAAATGAGGATGGTTGCTGTTGCAGGTCAGCGTGGACCAGAGCAGCGTGGGGAGGAACATCAGCACCAAAAGTGTTTATGGCGACGTCAGAGAAGACGTCACTCTGCACTACAAATATCCTGAAGGTTAGCAGAGGTGTACAATGATCAGAACATGCTAATATCTGCCCTTAGTCGTCCCTTTCCACTCGGATTGATTGTGACGGTCTTTTATTGTCCTCTCCTCAGGTTCCCAGAAGGAGAGAGAGGTGTACAACAAGGCGGGCCGTCGCGTCCCAGACCCGACCAACGAGATTAAAGAACCAGGACGACTGCAGCTGGCGATCAAGCATGCCAACCCAGTATTTGGGACAGACTTTGATGTGGTTATCGAGGTAAGAAGGGTTCAGACTAAACTGTAGCTGAATTCATGCATTTATCCTCTCGCATTCTGCTTTGTAAATTTAACGAGTCTGTGGCGTGAGTGACAGTGGATCCTTTCGTTCGCAGGTGACGAATGAGGGCGAAAAAGACGCTCACGCTCAGCTGACCATCCTGGCCATGGCTGTGACTTACAATTCCCTCCACCACGGGGAGTGCAAGAGGCAGACGTTCACCTTCACTGTCCCGGCTTTCAAATGTAAGAAACTTAAATAAACTCAGAAAGGACCTCTGCTGCAGCCATAGAAGGAAGCACGATGTGTACCGTTCTACTGTCTAATGTTGTGTTTGTGTGTTCAGCCCACAGAGAAGTGCTGCGTATGCACTATGACGACTATTCCAGGTGTTTCTCTGAGCTTAATGTGTTCAGGGTGAAAGCTCTGTTAGAGACTCCAAGGGAAAACAAACCCGTCATGGCGATGGCCAACGTCCCACTGAGCATGCCGGAGGTCAACATAGAGGTATGCAGCAAACATGTTGAACCATGTTAGTATTTAGCCAGGTTGGAAAGATTTGATTGTTTTGGTCCAGGTGATGAAAGTCTGGACCTGTTGGACCAGTGTCTCACTGTGCCATTTTGACCGCAAGAACCAGGGTCCTCTATAATAGTTCCTGGCACCAAAACTGGAAGGACAGCAGTTTTGAAATTCATAGAAAGTGACATCCCCAACTTGTTTTAGGGGACAGTTTGTCTTTAATGTACAACCTTACTTTCTCCAGGTTCTTGGAAAGGCTGTTGTGCGCGAAGAAGTGTTAGTGCGCCTCGTCCTAATCAATCCTCTTCCAGTCCCGCTGAAGCGCGGCGTGTTCACCGTGGAAGGGGCCGGCCTGCTGGCTCCCAACCAGATCCCCATTGAGTAAGTAACCTGTGACACTGTTTATCATATCTGCTCCTGTACTCTTTCATTTAATATCCCCACTGACAGTAGACCACAACATCCCAGTCAGTTCATGACTTGAAAATTTAAAGTGACGCATTCATCTTTTTTTTCCAGCGGCGTTATTGCACCAGGCCAGAAAGTGGCGGTGAAGTTCTCGTTCACTCCCAGTAGGTGCGGGGTGAGGAAGCTCCTGGTGGACTTTGACTCTAACAGGCTGAAGGACGTGAAGGGAGTCACCACTGTGGTTGTTAACAAGAAATCCAAGGGCATGTTCCCTGCACATATTGTGTGTTATTAAAAACCAGTACATGCACAGCAGTGTCCCAGTTATGACACTGATTCCAGTTTTGATCATATTCTGGATTGGCATTTTACATGGGGGATCTGGTTATTCTTATGCCTGTATGTGTGATAAATATATCCCAGCGCTTTTTGCACAGGTGCCTGCGATGTGTACAACACAAATCAGCAATGAGAGGACAACGTGTACTTACTGTATGTTAAATCAGGATTCAGGATTCAGGATTTGAATTGTTTTCCCCCATCTAAACTGTCATGTATAATTATTCTATCACAGAAAGACAGAAGTCTGTTTCTGACTCGCTCCAGAAGTGAGATGCTTTTGTTGCTGCCACTGTTTGAGTTTCTGTCGCAACGCGTGCCTGAACACGTTCAGAAACCGTATCCCAGTTTCTTTTGTGAGCTGGCTAGCATGATTAGTGTCTCAAAACCAGGATAACGGCCTGTCCATGTGTCTGGCTTCGGGATTGAAATATATGCAAAACCTGGATACATAAAAACAAAATCATAACTGGGATACTAATGTCCATGTAAACGTGTCCACTGTTCAGTGTTAAAAAGAACTTCCCTGTTTGAATGCAGATGAATGTGAATTTAAGGTATATTTAAAATGATTTGAAACATTTAAGTTGTGTCAAAATCCAAAATATACTGGACATAGCATTAAGTTCAAACCACTATGTTTTATGCCAGCAACACGATTTACTGAACCACAGCCTCAACCTGGCCAATAATTAAATACATATTACACGATATATATTTGTCTTTGGTGCTATTTCATTTTCCGCATTGGCTGTTTTATTTTTTCTCTGCTGAAAATATCTTCTGCATTTATGGCCCCTGTCTAATCATCACTGGGGTCCTCGGTCGTAAGGTTTCCATTAAATATATAGTTACACAAAATCTGCATGTTAGTTTGATGTTTGCACTGTTTCTAATCTCCACATAAAAGTTATTTTTTTTCATTTTCGTATTTTCACAATGACTTTTCATAACATATCGGTTTTCAAGTTGATGAATCAAATTGTGCATGTTGTGATTTCAATAAACATTCTGCAAAAGCACTCATTTGCTCTGACTTGTCATTGGCATTGTTGTGAGCTTGGCTTTAAACTGTGCAGAACTGGGAGCTGGTCTGCAGAAGTCACAGATGTAGAAGACGTTAAGCCGGCAAAAATGACGAGAGTGCTTTAGTTTGAAATGAACTGCACATTATTTAGAAAATATAAACTGTAGTAATAGTGTCATTGCAACCATCTGCTCATGCTGGAATTTAAAATGATGAGGACGAGTTGGGTAATTCAGATAACTTTGCATGGATCTCAGAAGCAGTAGTGTGGCCCCCTCCACAGTGAAAAGGTCAAAGAGGTTTTTGTAGTAATTTCAAGCACATGTAACAGATGAACAGAGGTGGACAGAATACACACCTACACTACTTGAGTAAAAGTAAAGATACTCCTTGTCAAATATTACTCCAATACAAGTAAAAGTAGCTTAGTCAAAATATTACTTAAGTACTAAAGTATTTGCTTAAAAAATACTTAAGTAAAAGTATTTAAAAAGTATCTCTGGAAATACAGGAAAGGACTTTATTATCATTGTACAATACAATCCTCTCTTGCAGACAGCCTCTCTCTCTCTTTCTCACTACAAGCTCATACAGTTACGTTTAAAATGTTCATCAGCAATTTAACATTAAGCTAGCTAACGTCAGTAGCTACATTACACACCGCTGCATGTTTTTTCAGGCTGGAAGACGTTCTTGTAGGCCGTGATATAATTTGTTCGTGGTGAGCACAACAAACATTTAAATTGAAATAAATTAGTTTTTGCGGCAAAAATCTCAAACATGGGTTTGAGATAAGGCCACGGGTGCTCGGTGGGAGTTTCTCCAGTTTCTTCCTGCATTGTATGGATTGCATGGCGTGATGTAGTACAGGTACGGCAATATGACTAAGACAAACCACATATTGAGATTCTCCAGAACCATGGAGCTAAAAGTATCATCCATCTTTTTATCGACCTTGCTTTGTGCACTGGTGCTCAGTCATGTTGGAACAGGAAGGGGCCATCTCCAAACTGTTCCCACAAAGTTCGGAGCATGGAACTGTCCAAAATCTCTTGGTATGCTGAAGCATTCAGAGTTCCTTTCACTGGAACTAAGGGGCCAAGCCCAGCTCCAGCTGAAAAAACAACCCCCACACTATAATATCCTCTTCCACCAAACTTCACACTTGGCAAGTTTTTTCCGTTCTCCTGGCAACCACCAAACCCAGCTTCATCCATCAGATTGCCAAGTGTTTTGTATTACACTTGGTGATGCATGTCTTGGATGCAGGTGCTCGCCCATGGAAACCCGTTCCTTGAAGCTCTCTGCACGCACAGGTGGCATGCGATCACAGTACTACTGTTGCAAAATGTCTGCTACTGCTCTTGAATGTGCCCTCATACTGGCGCCAGTGCACCGGGTGAAGCAAATCTTAATAAATGACTGATGGCCTGCCTTTGTGCCAGTTCTCCCCAGTCGAACAAAGAACTCAGTTGTGTCGTCTCTTAATATGTGTACCCGGTATTCCAGCTCTTTATGATGGCTGCGCCAACAGGTTATGGGCCCAGAAAAGAGATTGGAAGCCGATGGAATCGTTTATGTTTTAATGGAGACGAGAAAAACTACGAGTTATGGGAAACTAAGTTCCTAGGCCAACTATGTTTGCTCGGACTAAAGAAAACCATCCTCCATGAGCCAAATGAGGGTGAGGATGGTGCAGAAGGAGATGCCGAGAAAAACGAAAAAGCGTATGCTGAGTTAATCCAGCTGTTGGACGACAAGAGTTTGTCTCTTGTGATGAGGGATGCGGCTGATAATGGTAGGAGAGCGCTCCAGATACTGAGGGACCACTACGCTGGCAAGGGGAAGCCCCGTGTGATAAATCTGTATACTGAACTTACATCCCTCCAAAAGGCTGTCAATGAGAGCGTTACAGATTATATCATACGGGCAGAGACTGCAATTACCGCACTGAGGAATGCGGGAGAGACTTTAAGTGATGATCTGCTGATCACAATGATACAGAAGGGCTTGCCAGATGAGTTTAAGCCATTTTCCATTCATGTGGCCCAGAGTGATGAGAAATTGACCTTCGCTGAGTTCAAGACAAAGTTGCGGAGCTATGAAAGCACCGAAAAGTTCAGGACTGTGTCCACAGAGGAGGACAGTGTCATGAGAGTGAGAGGAAGATCTGGCGGGGAGGTGAGACTGACCTGCTACAGCTGTGGCCAGAAGGGCCATAAAGCAATAGAGTGTCCTGCTGCGGGCCAGCGCAGTGGACAGAGACAATGGTGCAGTTTTTGCAAGAGCTCCACGCACAAAGATGTGAACTGCAGACGGAGGAGGAGAGACAAGGTCAAGCAGGCGGTGGATGAGGAGGACCACACGTTTGCATTCAAGGTGGGCCAGGTGGATGGAGACCCTGTCAGCAGACCGCAGAAGAGAGGGCTTATGGTCGACACAGGGGCCACATCCCACATCGTGACAGACATCACAAAGTTTAAGGACTTTGATGAGAACTTCAAGTCGCAAAAGCACATCCTGGAGTTGGCGGATGGTGTGAGGACCAGCGGTGTCGCACTGAAGAGGGGTTCGGCCAAGGTTCGTCTGATTGACAGGAGAGGATGCGCAGTAGACACGATGTTGATGGGGGCATTATATGTCCCATCATATCCCCAGGACATCTTTTCTGTCAAGGCAGCAACCGCCCAAGGAGCGACTGTCATCTTCAAGGAGGGACAGAACGAGCTCATCCATAAAGACGGTATGACATTTGGGATTCAAGTGTTTGATAGGCTGTATTATTTAAACACTGCCGAGCCTATAGAAGAAAGTAATGAAGAAGATGGATGTCATGGATGCTATGATTTGCAAACATGGCACGAAATTTTGGGACACTGTAATTATGATGATGTGTTGAAGTTGGAAAGTGTCACAGAAGGGATGAAAATTAAAGGTAAATCTGATAAGTCGAACCTGAAATGTGAGGTCTGTGTGCAAGGGAAATTTGCTCAGAGCAGGAACAGAGAACCAGATGAAAGAGCAACTGTACCACTTGCACTTGTACATACAGATTTGGCTGGCCCTATAGCACCAGCAGCAAAAGATGGGTTCAGGTACTCTTTGGCATTCACTGATGACTATTCAGGTGCAACTTTTGTGTATTTTTTGAAAGCCAAGAGTGACACAGTCAGAGCTACAGAGTTTATTGCTGATGTTGCACCTTATGGGAGAATTAAATGTATTAGATCTGATAATGGCACTGAGTTTACGTCAAAGGAGTTTCGGTCACTAATCAGTAAAAATGCCATTAGACATGAGACCTCGGCCCCTTATTCTCCCCATCAAAATGGGACAGCTGAGAGAAACTGGAGAACATTGTTTGAAATGGCAAGATGTATGTTGATTGAGAGTAATCTGCCAAAAGAACTCTGGACATATGCAGTTCAGACTGCTGCAGCTGTCCGCAATAGATGTTACAACAGGCGAACAGGACAGACTCCATACTACATGCTGACAGGGAAAGTGCCTGATCTGTCAAGAATGAAATGTTTTGGGTCAGTATGTTATGCATACAAATATAACAAAAAGAAGCTTGACTCACAATCTGAAAGGGGGATCTTTGTTGGTTACGACAAGAATAGTCCTGCATATCTAATCTTCTACCCAGAAACAGGGAGAGTACTCAAAAACAGGTTGGTAAAGTTTATCAGCAAATGTGTGAATGAGTGTCAGACTCAGACAGACCAGGATAGGAGTGAATACATCCTGTATAGGGAGAGGGGTGAAATCACTTTTCCAAAAAATGATGTAGTGAAACCAATCACACAGGAAATTAAAGCTGAGGTTTGTGACACAGACACCACTACAGGTGAGGGTGAGAGTGTTAAAAATGCCCGATATCCAAAGAGGGAGAGGAGACCACCTAAGTACTATAATGATTATGAATGCAAGATAAAATGTGATGTTGATGATGGTGATGATGATGACGATGGTCAAGGGTTAACTGTTGACTATTGTTACCGGGTTATGTCAGATGCACCTCGAACTCTGAAGGAAGCCATGAGCTCACCAAAATCACATTTGTGGGTTAAAGCTATGAAAGATGAAATGGATTCTCTGAAAGAAAATGAGACATTCACCCTAACCACTTTGCCAGAAGGTAAACATGCAGTGGGGGGAAGATGGGTTTATACTGTAAAAGAAAATCTGGATGAGACAAAAACATACAAAGCCAGGTATGTAGCAAAGGGTTATGGTCAAGTTGCAGGGATTGATTATAATGAAACTTTTTCTCCAACTGCATCTGTGCGTAGTCTGATGCAGCTTGCAGTGCAGCATGGCTTAGAACTGCACCAGATGGATGTTAAAACTGCATACCTGCATGCTCCTATTGATTGTGAAGTGTACATGGAGCAGCCGGAGGGTTTTGAAGTTAAGGCAAAGACAAGTGAGAAACTAGTCTGTAAACTTAATAGATCATTGTATGGTCTGAAGCAGTCGGGACGAAATTGGAATAAAATGCTTCATGATTTTCTATGTGAAAATGGTTACAGTCAAAACCCAGCTGACCATTGTGTTTATAGTAGACAGACTGCGAATGAGAGGGTAATATTGTTAATCTGGGTTGATGACTGTGAAAAATGTAAAAGAAATGTTGGGAGCAAAATTTAAAATGAAAGACCTTGGTGAACTCAAACATTTCTTGGGTATTGATTTTGTGCAAAGAGGAGGTGAAATAAAAATGAGTCAAAAAAGGTACATTACAAAGATTTTGGAGAGGTTTGAAATGATCGACTGTAAACCTAGATTTACTCCATGTGAAAACAAACTGAAGTTTGACAATGAGGGTCAACCTGTTGACCAAAAGAAGTATCGTGAAGTTGTTGGCAGTTTGCTTTATGTCATGATATGTACGAGACCAGATCTAAGTTGGATTGTAGGCAAACTGTCACAATACCTGTCTGAACCAAAAGAACAACACTGGGTAACAGCAAAACACGTGTTGAGATATTTGAAGGGGACTGTAAATCAGGAATTGTGTCTCAAAAGAAGTGATGTAAATCTTAAACTTGTGGCATATAGTGATGCAGATTGGGCAGAAGACCAGAACGACAGGAAAAGTACAACTGGGTACTGTTTTAGTTTGTCTGAGACAGGGCCTGTTATTTCCTGGAAGTCAAGGAAACAGCCCACAGTTGCTTTATCCACATGTGAGGCAGAGTACATGGCCCTGGCAGCAACAACTCAGGAAAGCATATATCTAGTACAGTTGTTAAATGGGATGGACAGTGATTGTGAATATGCACCAGTGACAGTTTTTGAGGACAATCAGGGTGCTATTGCTTTGTCGAAAAACCCTGTACTGCGTCAGAGATGTAAACATGTGGACATCAAATTCCACTTTGTTCGATCTGCTCTCAGTGATGGGAAAATCTGCATTGAATATTGCCCAACCGCTGACATGGTGGCAGATGTGTTAACTAAACCTGTAACAAGAGTCAGGATGGATAAGTTTGTGTGTTTTATATTTGGGGTAAAGTGAAATGTATGTCATGGTAGATCTTGCTGTCAGTATCAGAACAAGTGGGGGTGTTAAACTGTTGCAAAATGTCTGCTACTGCTCTTGAATGTGCCCTCATACTGGCGCCAGTGCACCAGGTGAAGCAAATCTTAATAAATGACTGATGGCCTGCCTTTGTGCCAGTTCTCCCCAGTCGAACAAAGAACTCAGTTGTGTCGTCTCTTAATATGTGTACCCGGTATTCCAGCTCTTTATGATGGCTGCGCCAACAACTACGCTGGAATTCACTGAGTAAAAGCAGTCTGCATGCTTAGGTGCTTGATTTTATACACCATCGAAGAGATTGGAACACCTGAATTTAATTATTTGGATGGGTGAGTGAATACTTTTGGCAGTATGGTGTACATAAGGACACCGGACTAAGTATAATACAAGGGACTGAGCATAAAGTGTATGTGTGCAAGCTTATACAGACGGTACAAAACAGTGCAGACAACAGTGTAAGAATGAGAGACAGTGCAAAGACAAACTATACAATACGGACAATGCAAAACTCTTGGGAGACTATGTATGTCTTTGTATGTATGTTCTATCAAGTTTCAGCGACTTCAAGAGTCTGGTTTTGTGGGCCCAAATGCTCTGTTACCTTTTCCCAGATGGAAGGAGGGAAAAGAGTGTGTAAATACGACCTTTCAATGATTGTTGGGGATGCAGGGCGTCACTTGTTTAGATACAACAACCAGCATGTGTACGTGGAGGAGGAACAGATAACTGAGGGTCCATTGGGGAAAACCACAGCCTCTGACACCACGTTGGCTACAACAGCACCGCAATGACCCCTCAAATCCAAAACCAAAAAAGAAAGGTTAGAAAGCTTGTTTTATGGGAAGTAGTGTCTCGGGTTGTGTAATCAAGAACCAGCAACAAATCTTGACTGTGACGTCAACTCATGTTGACGGTGTCTGGGCCAAAAGTTTGCACTTAAGCTGAAAAAAAGGTCAAACAGACTTGTAGAAGACATTTCACCCAAGTAGCTTCTTCTAGGTTTACACAGGCACCTCATGCTCATCAGACATTCAAATGACTAGTGTCAGGGGGCTTTGTAGCTGAAGGAGCCAAATGCAGGACAGACTGAGATTAATGAAAGATAAGAAAAGGCTCTGCAGCAACGGCAGGAGAGAAGACAGAACACTAGTATAGCAGACGACTCAACAGTGGTCAAACAGATAGGGCTATATGTACAACACCTGGGCAGAGACACAGGTGAGACTAATGAGGACGAAGCTCACAAGGAGAAACCAATCCAACAATCAAAGAGGGGAAACACAGGAAGTAAATCGAGACAAGAAACATCAAGGAAGAACTTAAACAGAAAATAAGAACAGGAAACACACGGAAAACCAGACAGGGTCACATCATATCAGAACTCAGAAACATGACAACGAGTGTCTGTTAAGAGCGTCCGATAATCGCCTTGTTTTAATCTTGTCTTCTTGGTCAAGTGAATGGTGCTTTAACGGCTTATTTTCAGCCAGAGGCTCTGGTCTCAAGTTGTAAAAGGGGACGGAGTCTCTTCGAAGACAAAATTATTGAAGATGTTCTGGATTTCCCATGTTTTAAACCATCCTTGCACCCACCAATGGTTATTTACTGCTTATACTTACTCTACTCATTACAAGTAGAGTGCGATACAGTTACAGGCTTCTCCTAGAGTGAATACTAGTCAGTGTTCCTTGTTGAACCTTGTTGAATTCAGATTTGCTTTCAGTGTCCATCTTTGAGTCTTTCAGGGCGTCTTTGGAGTTGCCCAACACCTCAAAACAGACACAACATGTAAGAGCAAATGTCAAGGCAGGAGAGGCTTCTCAGTCTGTTAATTGACAGTGGCTCTGTGCGTCTGTTATACCCGTACACCATCGCTGCCTCCTGTCTGTCATCCTCTCATCTCCCAGCGAGCTGCAAGAGGACGAGCCCTTGTCTGTGTGGTTTGGTCACATTCTCGCACGTCTCATTCAGAAGTTTCCTTCATCCAACCAACAGATTTCCTGATCCAGTCCAAGCCCCGGAGGCTCCGCTGTCACACAGCTGTGACAATTCACACGAGCCATCCACACCCAGACACACTCAGCCCAGTGTGACTGTTAATATTTCTTCATTTTATTATGCCGAATAAATAACAAATACTCTCGTTCATTTGGTGTTATCGTGATACTGGCGGAAAACTCTCAGGTCTCAGAGTGACAGTGTTCAGTGTGTGGTGTGCTACCTCATGTTCTCATCAATTTGAATAATTCAAATCGTTAATTCAACTCATGTTTCTTCCAAGGGACTGAATCGACACAGTTTGTGACACCTCGGAGCCTCGTGGGAGCGTTTATAAATGAATGAATGTGTTGCTTTGGCTGTTACTGGATGTTCTCCCTGTGTCTGTGTCGGTTCTCTCCAGGTTCTCCAGCTTCCTCCCACCGTCCTAAGACATGCTCATTAGGTTCATTGGTGATTCTAAATTGGCCGTACCTGGGATAGGCCCTAACCCTTCACAGAAGATGAATGAATGAATAAATGCTTTGTTTGTTACCTTTGCACCACAGATTTAAGAGCAGATGTAACCAAACGTTGTCATGATCAGCACATCCTGCTGGTGCTCCCCAGTAATGGCGTCCGGTGGACTGTGCAGAGTCAGCAACATTTCATCCTGCTCTTCCTTGTTTGCGATTATATTAACTTGAATCTACAAAATGTGGCATGAATACCAATGACCGCCATCAGAAAATGAAAAGATAAACACTATATATGAAATTGATGATAACGCATTTCTCTGTGCCTGGGCATGACCGTGATAAAATCTAAGGTTTTGATTCCCAAGAAACAGCTTGTAAAACTAAATATAATTTAATAATGAACTTGGGGAAGTCTTGGTAAAGACTTTCACATCCAGTCAGTTTTTTTTTCTCTGCATAATGACTTCACCACTTTCAAAACAACCAGAGCTGCTCACTTTTTGAAGTCCTTCCTGTCCTCTTCTGACCTTTCTACTCACAGTGGAAAGGTCAGAAGACAAAGAAGAGGAAGCAGAATTATCTGACTCCACCACAAAGTCCACATCAGATTCTCCTTCTGTGGATGACTCACTTCCCTGCATCTCTTACACCACTGCACGGGGCAGATTTTGCTTAATGTCATTTCATTCACTCATGTCATTTTAATTCATTTTTTATATAGATGTCTGTCTTTATTGATATCCTTATGTATAGTATGCCAAGTGCTATCCACCGGCCGATTGGTGATGAATGGTTGTCTGTCTCACAGACCAGTTTTTAACGTGGGATCATAAACTGTGTACAGTCTGTCAGGGGCGTTTAACTCATTTTAGTTCACATACAGCCCAATTTGATGTCAAGGTGTCCAGACCAGTAACACAACCGATTATTAACCTATAAATAACTATAACTCCAAATGTTTCCTAAAGAAAGAAGTTCATTATGAAAATGTTGACATTTAATGAACCGCTCTAATTGTAAAATATGTAATGAACAACCGGGAATTTCATAAGAAAAAGAAAGGGTATAGTTCTGTATAGTTCTCGGTCTCAGTGTTGCGTTATATCCACAACTCTCATTAAATCTGAGTGAATCCCAGGAACACCAGTCACTTTTATTGAAAAAAATGCAGTTAATGTCTTTGATGTAATTTTTGCAATTTGCAATTTCATTCCACGGGCCAGATTAGACCCTCTGACGGGCTGCTTTTGGCTCTCGGGCCGTAAGTTTCACACCTGTGGTCCAGAATCATGCAGTGGAGTAAAAAGTACAATGTCGCCCTCTGCATGCAGTCAGTGGTCAAACAACTGAAACGTCTGCTCCTGCTCCACTTGGGATTTTTATTCATTTTCTCTGAATGAACTGTGCAACGTTTAGAACACCAAGAGGAGGCGCTGCTCCAGTCAGGTAGGCCGAGCGGTCTAAGGCGCTGCGTTCAGGTCGCAGTCTCCTCTGGAGGCGTGGGTTCGAATCCCACTTCTGACATGACTTTATTTTTTTTTGTACTTACTCTAAAGACATAAAATGCCTTTTTAATAAACCTTTATTTTTTAATAAATAAAGGGTTACAAATACCTACACACTGTTTCTGAATCAGCTGTAGCCTTAAGTAAATGTTCAAACAGAAGCAAACTGTCCCTTTATTGATGGGGACAAGCTTTGTTTATGTTTACTGCCACAGAGTGTATTTGCAGACAGATTAGATTCAGTTCAACTTTGCTGTCGCAAAACTTTCATGAGCTTGTTTTGAGGTTTGTTTGGTTGTTGTTGTCATTATGTCCTTATTTATGCCATATCAAGAGTTTAGTAATGGATGAAGGTGTGTTATTTTACTATAGTTACCAATCATTTTAAATGTTTTTTTTACCTTGTATAAATTGGATTCAACAGTTCTCCTTCACTGCTGGTTTGGATTTTATAGGATTTTGAGTTTTTGAAGTTAAAAATTGACAGGATCCTGTCTGCTAATGTGTAATTTAAACTAAATACAGCAGTATGTCAACCCCTCATTACGATACAGGTAAAGAGCATATACAGAAGTCACATAGGATCAGTACTTAGAAGAAATCCACACCTGGGAAACAAGGTGTGCATGTGTGTGTGTGTCAGCTGCAGTTTTCAAACATACCCAGAGCGTGTTTGGCCTCCAGCAGCCATATGGGTGGTGCCAGACTGAAGCAAAGGGAGATAAGGTGACGAAACACTCAATATGCTTGTGGGTGTGTGTGGAAGAGAGAGAGAGGAAGAGAGAGAGAGAGGGAGGGAGGGAGGGAGAGATGTAGAGAGACTCCCTCCCCTCCACCTCCACCGTTAGACACCTGTTAGTGCAGGTGGAGGCACTGGTGCCTGGATATCTGAAACTTTGACCTCCTCTTGAACTGGTTTTCTTTTATTTATTTTTATTTTATCATTGCAATTTTGTGTTTTACTTCATATTTGTGTCTTTTTAAAACGTCTCTGCTGTGAAGCTTTGCTTCTACCGCCAGTTTATGTAGGAGTTTTAGTCATTTTAGTCGTTTCCTTGAGGAGTAAAAAGCTGCAGAAGGAGTTCCTGTCAGGAGCATCTTGTTCTGAGACCGAATCCTAGCCTTTAAGGAGAGTTCGTCGCTGCTGCTGGTGGACACCCATCTCCAGATAAGGCTGCGGGATCATGGCAGACTTCCCGAACAAGGTTTCCACAGAGACCAGCTCCCCCCACTACGATAATCAGGGTGGAATCCGAGGGACAGCTTCCACCCTCTACATGGACCTGTCGTTTATCCGAAGCATCCCGGCCATCCTCATGATGGTGGAAATAGTACGTAACAGACCCACTGCTCACCGCTCTCTCATACAGTACACACATTTTTTCTCTTTGCTTTTATTTTAAATTTCTTATTGTCGTCAAATCGTACGGAAACATAAAACATTTGTCTTTTTATAAAGGGGTCACAAGTGTTCCTGAATCAGCTGTAGTTTTTAGTAAATGATCCTCAAACAGAAGCAAACACTTCCTTTATTGTTGGGGACAAACTTCAGCTGTTGATTGGTAGATGTTTAGTGCTCTGGAGCTGCAGGATGGTGCATGTTGGAGCAATATAAACTACAACACCAGTGTTTCAGGTAATTAAGGGACATGTCATCCTGTGCCGCAGACAAGATGTGAAGGCTTTATTAGAGTCATTCACTGCTGTCTTCCTCCAACACCAATCACGTGTTATTTTGTGCTTTGTCCTCATTTTACAGTCAAAAGCTAGCAGCACCAGTTTAAAAAACATATTTAAAGTCATATAGAGCTAGTAAAATACAGACAAGACGGGTTTTCTAAATATACATATTGATTGTCGGGGATGAGTTGAAGGGAAACCACACAGAGAGATAAACTCTCCAATAGATATTTGTATATCTGCGCTCTTAAAAGCTTGACGCCTAATTTAAATGTCGGTCAACGAGCTTCAGTCCATGCAGCATAAATGCCACTGGTTATCCATCAACGAGATAATGACCGGAGCTGTTTTTCTTGGCGGTGTGCATCGGGACAGTTACCCAGTCATGTGAGGTCTTAAAATGAAACGATGATAAGGCTTTTCTCTGTGCGCTGTACATTATTTGTGAGATAACATTTGATGGTGAGAGGGGACACAGGATGGAGATGGAAGCGACATTAGCACTGAGGTTTATCTATTCCCCCGCTTCAGGGATCTGTTTGCAGTAGACTCTATCTAAACAGAAGGCATGTGACAGCAGCAGGAGATCTTTGTCCCCTGGGGACCACGTCACCTCCTGCCACACTTCTTCAACTGTCCCGCTGTTGCTCTCAACCTGCAGCCGAGTCTCAGAGGACACAGGCGCCGCTGTTAAAGTTAACTCTCTATAAAATCTGTTACACATTCATCACCTCTTCATGCTTCAGCAACTTTAAATGACTTTTAATGGTGTAGTAGTAGTAGTAGTAGTAGTAAGAAGAAGAATTCAGCAGTAGTTTATGAGGTGTGGCTCTATATTTGAACACTGGGGCTTCAATTTTAAAGCGTCAATAACAATACAAGTTATCTGAAGTTTACAACATCCGGCCTGAAACCCCCACAGCAAGCCTGAAGGCGAAGGCTAATTTAGCACTTTCCGACATTTAACCCTGTACAAGGCACACACAGGTTGCTTCTGTGACAGTACCCGACAGTACATCATGTGTTGCTTCTTCATTTAGTTTGTCCGGAGTCAGTCATTTAATGTTTAAATGAGTACATTGACCAAAGGTTAATAAGAAGTAAAGGTTGCACTGGAGTCATAAAACAGAATTCTGGTGTTAGCGATAAAAGCCAGGCCATAAATCATTGCTCAAGCCTCTTTGCTGGAACTTTAAACCTGTATTGATTTTTCTTGCTGGGCACAGTGGGTGGTAGCAGTTAGCGCTGATGCTTCACGGCAGGAAGGTTCAAATCTGTGGTTTCTTCTCACACATGCGGTTGTTGGGTTAATTGGTGATTCTAAGTTTCTCTTCCTTGTTCGTGTAAATGTGAGAATGGTTGACGGGCAGCCTATTCAGGGTGTGCTCTGCCTTTTGCCAAAAGATAACTGGAAAAGGCTCCAGTTCCTCCACGCACCTCTTGAGTTTGAGAGATTACAGATAATGGATGAATGGCTGGAGATCAAAACAGCAGAGAAAAACAAACACTTTGCTCTGAGTCCAATATTCAATCTGCTTTTTCCTCTATTTTGGTCTCCACCATCTCCTAAAGGAAAAGTTTACCTCTTTAGCTGCTAAATGCTCCGTTCCATGCGCCAGCTGGTTCCTAACTTTGCTGATTAAACTGATTAAACAAAGTCTCCAGCATTTGTAAGGATGGGGAAGAAAATATATATATCCTCTGTATTCTCTCTCTCACACCCACTACCTTCATGCCTTTTCTTCACTACATCCACAATCCTCCTCTTTGGTCTTCCTCTAGACCTCCTACCTGGCCCAGACCTCACCATCCCCCCTCTAAACATGACCAAACCATCTCAACCTGGCCTCTCTAATGTACTCATCCCTGGTCCTATCCACCCTGGTCACGCCCAGAGAAAACAAACCTCAGTATTTTCAGCTCTGCTAACCTCCAGGTCTTTTTTCTCAAAGCCGTTATCTCTCACCCTTTTCTTTCATTCTCACTAGTACTCTTTTATCCATATAGGTTACGGTGGCTACAAGGCTTAACCCTTGTAATTGAAACTCAAATAGGCTTGAAATTTAAATATTTTTTAAGTTTACAAGTCTGAAACTAATATTTCAAAGCCTGTAAGAAATTTCTAACTTCTGCAAATATTATTGTGTTTCCGTCTTTAGAACTGCGGCGCTCTCTTTCAAACTAATCACTATTCTCTCTGTATAATTGTTTCCCAGGGTTGAAACCTAGTAGATGTTGATCTGAAAACTGCTGAAGACAATGCTAAAAACGTTCTGAAAGGGAGAAATATTATTTGGAATTTTTAAAGGATGGGTGTGTTAAGGGTTTCAGGGTGAGGTAGGACCCAAACGACCAAAACAAATTTATTTAATTAAACCAAAAGTAACGCAAGGCGCTGCATAAGGCAGGAGAACCAAAAACCAAACCCTTCAAAAAGACGAGAACAAAACATGACAAGACCAGAGCTTGAAAACGCAGGGGAAAACGTGGAAAACAGAACAACACGACAGAGCACAAAGAGAAAGGCAGGACTTTATACACACAAGGGCAGAGGAGACACAGATGAAAGCAATCAGGGCAGGGCAGACAATTACACAGGTGGGAAATCACAGGACAGGAAGAAGACAAGACAGGAAACGCGAAAACATGAAACATGAACAAAGCTCAAAACATGAAAACGGGAAATCAAAACACAGAACCGTGACAGGTTAGCTGCACTTCAGACTCGCAAGTTTTGCAATATGACAAGATCTCAAAAGCATACAGAGCCTGCAGAGGCACCGATCCACAGTCTATTAGGCTGTTGTATGAGAAATGATGTCAGTATTAAGTGCAGTTTGTGCGTTGTTGGTCTCTGGTAGTTAGATATCATTAACGTACAGTGTAAACTAAGTGATTTGTTAGGACATCGCAATGTAAACTAAGTGAGATGGGAGGACATCACCAAAAACAAACCCTGAGGACAGACTGCACCAACAAACAAACTCTACACACACCAGTAACAACATGTATATGTTCATGTATATATTTGTTACTCCAAGAAAAGTAAAGTTGGATCTCCTGGTTGGACTGTGTTCATTTTCATAATCTACATTACCAAGGTCTGTAAATGAAATTCCATAGTGATGTGCAGCAGTCACCAGCTTACTTCCCAAGAATTCATTTGCATGATGTAACCTAACCAGTCATACTTTCAACAACAAAACCTGCAAAGGCAGAATAACATTATCAAAAACAGCTTCTTTTAATTCAGAGTAAGGGCTGCTGAGCTGAGAACACGGAACGATTTTTCCAAGTATTGTTACCGATATAAAAATCAGTCGACCTGAATGTCACGTTGTTGTTGACATTATCTGACACGTCCACATTCTTCAACAGCAGTGACATAAAACCACCTGAACGTTTCGACACCGAACCATTATTTTTCACCATGAGCGGCAATTAGTGTCCCGTTTCAATCTTCTGTCTCCTCCCGCATTATTAATTAATATAAGTCCCTGCATGCTACATTATAAAATGCATCTGCATAATGTATAAACTGTCCCAGAGTGCGAGGTTTAACCAGAGGACAAAGTACGCCTTATCACGCTGTACTGTCATCTAATTTCACTCACTTCCTTTATCTCAATGCTGATTTGCCCATAAAATAAGTAAAGGTGAGAACCATTGAAATTCCTTTCTCAACTAATCATGGTGTTAAAGCCTGTTGCACACATTTGTTTTGGAGAGAAGTGGAAGTTACTTGCCGACCCTTTAAGGGAAGACAGGACAGACGAATTTGTTAAGACGGGGGTTTTGTAAAGGTCGGCTTTTGAGAGACAACCGTGTGTGTGCGTGTCAGGCGTGTAAAAAGTGAAACGTGATCTCTGCATACATAATGGATTGTTCTTTCACGTCCTTTCTCGTGGGACAGAAGCTGAGGGACACGCACAGAGAAGAAGAAGAAGAAGAAGAAGAGAGGAGCTTTGTGTGGCTCCTGTCAGGATGGAGTTTCTGTCTTAAAGAGTCTAGTTGTGATGTACATTTCAGACAAACGAGAAGATCCCATTTTCTTTTTTGGTTGGTTCATTTAGGGAGTGGAAACTTCTGTGTGGGGAACTTCTTTAGTGAATGTGTTCCTTTTTTTCTGTGACAAAAAAACAAAACAAAAAAAAAACCTTAATTACACATGCTCTGGAGAAGAAGAGGAAGTGAATGGCTAAAAGTAGATTACTAGTCAGCCCCATGACTAAGAGAGGACTTTTTAGTTAACATTTAAGAGCTTAAAAGCACCATGTTTTCACAGCTAAAAGAGAAGTCAGTGTTGGATTTACATTAGTAAGCTGGGCGGTGGTCAGCAACATACGTGTGCGTGTCAGATCTACAGCATAGCCCGTGGCGTGCACCGCTGTAAATATGTAACTACACATAAAACCAATGCATGCCACAACTACTCTTTTCAAATCAAGTTCCTCTCTTTGCCGGACGAGCACGAAAAAAATGTTGTTAGCTCCAGCTTGGGTCACTCAGTTTAGGCCGGGTCCTTGAACAGGAAACTAAAGTTTGGAAGATGGGTCTGTCTCACTCAGGCTGCTTCATAATATTTGGATAGTATTTTGGCACGGACAAGACTTGTTTTTTTCTTGGCACTTGGGGCTTACACCGATCAGCCACAACATTAAGCCCGGAGAGGCTGACGGAGAAGTAAATAACATTGAGCATCTTGTGTAAATTCAGTGTTCTGCAGGGAAATGTCTGAACCTGGAATTCCTTCATGTGGATATTATTTAGACATATAGCACCCACCTAGACCAGACGAGGTACCCCCACCCCATAGCAACACAAATACACACACACACAAATGCTTTAGGGACAACAAAAAAAAAACAAAAATATGAAGAACATCTCAAGGTGTTGACCTGGCCTCCAAATTCACTAGATCCCAAACTGATCAAGTATCTGTGGGATGATCCACAGAGGCCCCTCCCCTCAAAGGCCCCCCACTAACAAAGTACTGTTGCCAGACACCACAGGACACCCTCAGAAGGCCCATGTCCATTCTCTGATGATTCACAACAGCTTTGGAGGCACAAGGGAGACCTACACAATATTAGGAAGTGTACCTTAGTGTATCTTAGTGTCAGTACCTTTAAGATGCTGCTCCTCCACTTCCTCTCACCCTGGTTTTGTCTTGTTTTCTCTTCCCTCTAGCTCCTGGGGCTGATCCACTGGGCGCTGATAGCCAGCACCTTCTACAGAATGCCGCCGGCATATGCCTGGGTGATGTTTGTGGCCGTCACCCTGTGGATCTTCACCACCGTCCTCTTCCTCATGCTCCTGTTCGGCACCCAGCGACTCCTGCCCTCCGTCCCCTGGCCCCTGGTGGTAAGGAAGGGACACGGGGGAAGGGATAAGAAGGGACAAACGGAAGAATCAACTTAAAAAATAAATAAATAAAAATAGTTTTCTTTGCAAAAGCTGAAGCAACCAGAACATTGAGGGAAAGTTTTTTAAGCCTAGCTTTGCAGTTGGTATTAGATGTGCAGATGTTTTGACTCCGTTTGAGGAATTGCAACAAGACGAATGATTGAAATTTAGATTTAAATGTTTACTACCAAGGATCAAGAATCAATTGAGGTTTGATCAAATAAAAAAAAACGGAGGGCAGTGGTTAGAAGAATAGTCAAACAATAAGATGAGGAATCGGGATTTAGCAAAGTTGGAGAGGGTAAAAGCAGCAGGAAGACTGAAGTGTGGACTGATGACATTGGTCTTAAATGTGTTTATTTCTTTCAGGTCATGGTGTATCACGGCATAGCCACGGTCCTCTATTTCACTGCCTTCGTGACCAACGCAGCAAATGTGCACTACTTTTTCTGGGGCGCATACGATCACTTGGCAGCTGCTTCCGTAAGATGCACTAACACACCCTTGAAGAACTGTGAAATATGCGAGAAACACCTGCACACCTGATCATGGGTCTGCAAATGCTCTTTGGCCTACAGAAAAAAAAAAAAAATCAATCAATCACGTATTCAGTCTAACCTTCTCATTGCCATCATTGTTTTGCTAGGTGTGTTTCCAAAGGCATGTTTGCTTATCAGGGTGTGGCAGCCGCACGCACCGTGCACTCGAATATGGGCTTGTGAGGGTGTCATGTGATTGGAAGGATATTTAACTTTGTACCGAAACTACCACTAGCTCCTCCCTGCTTCTGATTAAAAAAAACCAAAATCAATCATACACACGTCACATGCACAAAGATTTGAAGATGTATTGAGAAACAGTGAGGTTGCTGCTGGGCCGCACGGTCTGAGGTTCATCAGTGACCTTTACAGTCCCTACATAAACTAAAGTCCAGTCTGGTTTACAGCTGTGGTGGCTATTGTTAGACGATTTTATAAATCGTAAATCACACTTTTATCAGTTACCTTTTACTGCCTCTGTGATAAAGGAGTTTAAGATCAATTAGCATTTCTCAGCAAGCTGTTAAATCAGTATCAAGACATATTGTGTAGGTCTCCCTTGTGCTTCCAAAACTCATCAGAGAATGGGCCTTCTGGGGGTGTCCTGTGGAGGGTGTTGTTAGTGAGGGGCCTCGGTGGATCATCCCACAGATACTTGATCAGTTTGGGATCTAGTGAATTTGGAGGCCAGGTCAACACCTTGTGTGTTTTTTCTTAGTTGTTCCTTAACAGTTTTTGTCTGTGCATGTCATTGCTATGGGGTGGGGGTGCCTGGTCTGGTCTAGGTGGGTGCTACATGTCTAAGTAACATTAAAACCAATGAATGCCAGGTCTAAAAGTTTCCCAGCAGAACATTGAATTGTCCCAAGATGGCCAATGTTTTTCACTTCTCTTGTCATAATACATACCCGTGATTTATGAGAGTTGTCTTTTATCTGCTTTCTGAAACTCATTCAACTGTCTTCTCTCACCCTCCTCCTCCGATTCCTTCTGTCCAGTTCTTCGGTGCTGTGGTAAATGTGGCGTACGGCGCCAGCGCCTTCTTCTCCTTTAAGGACTGGAAGTGGAATGGAGGCACCACCAGCACGGTGCCGACCTAGGCCTCCGTGGACGCCTCTGATGCAGCTCCAGGGGAGAACAGTTCGCCGCGGATTCTCGTCTATCGGCACAGTGTCACTTGACTATTACTGCTGAATCTGGTAACCTGAATCCTGACCCTACAGGAACAGAAACAATAAGCTGAAACCTATTCTGGACTCAACACAAGAGGAATTCACATCAGATATTCCATAAATAACACATTTAGTAAACCCTTCTTTTCCATCTTTATTTTAAGCTAACTAATTTAAATAAAAAAATAAGACTAGTATCAATCTTCACTTTTAACTAATAAAAACTACGACCGTTTTTCACAAAATGTTCAACTATTCTTTTAAAGTAGGCTCAACTGTTGAAGGCAACTGCGAAGATACTTATGAAATGATCCTTATTTCATGTGTCTGTGACTGGAAAACTCTTTTAGTACAGTTGTAGTATTCATTCATTCATTCATTCATTCATTCATCTGTAACCGCTTGTCCCGTGCAGGGGGGCTGGAGCCTATCCCAGCTGTCATGGGGCGAGAGGCGGAGTACACCCTGAACAGCTGTAGTATTATTTTACTACAATAGGACATTTCCAAAGATAGAATATTTCAAGGCACTGACTGTATCCGACCCTGAAGTTGCCCCTGAATCTCACTCATTCAAACTTATTAGAGACCTGGATGTCAAGTATTTTCTGTCTTATCTGTTAAGGAAAAACATGAAGAAACACGAGTTGTTATGTATTTTTTGTTTACAGGCCCTTACAGAGGCTTTTCAGCTTGTATACCTGGTTGCAACAGATACTTACGCCATACGCTTTTCTGACAAAAACATCCGATAGACGAGAAAACAAGAAAAAAAAAGAAAAAAAAACCCTGAAGATGTGTTACTACAGAAGATAAATGACTCCTCTAATCCTTAAAATAATGTTCCACAAGTGTGCGACATATTTTTATGATTTACATGAAACCACTCCTCTTGTACTGTACATGCCTTTAAAACATGTTTTCTTTTTTTTGTACTGAATTTGAGTAATGCATTGAGTGCTAGGGCTCCACCCTGCACCTGAAATAAAGCACTTAGTAATTTCAGCAGAAGTCTTTAGCTTGTTTATTTGAAAATAGTTTTTAACAAGTTTTTTTTTTCCCACTGGTGACATAAATAACACATTTAGAATGAAAACTGGAAACAAGTAGAAAACAATTTGACACTGTACCAAAAGACACGCTCACTCGCGTACACGCAAACACTATATACATTAAAAAAGCACTTTCACAAGCACAACATTCAAACCAAAGAATTTATAAGATGGCCAAATAATTTAAACCTTCATAAAACATGTGCTATTAATTCTACTGACGTGTTTTCTTATGAAAAACACCGGGAAAATAGAGAAGATTCAAAACCTTCAATCACATCTAATGCTTTCCTTCTGTGCTTATTAGACGATTTGTTGAGGCTTGAAAAAGAGTTGTGCACCAGCGCTAGAATTGTTTTTTTTCTCCAAACAGAACCAATAAATGCAACGACTAAACAGGACCATGTGTGAATAAAAAGATGATCAGGACCGGGCCTCTCTCATATGTTTAGGAAATGTTGATATTACCATTAGTCATTATATGCAGCACGTTGGTTGGAGAGTAGATAGAAGGGAAAACGCTCCATCTTTGCTTTAGAACTACAGAAAGGCTTCTCCACCACATAAAACACAGAGGAATGCGTATATGACATGTTGACCTGTCACGAGTAGGAGCAGCACAGGTGTATTAATGATGGCTGCATTCCAACTGGTGGAACACACCTACTGTTGTGCATGCTGGTTCAGCTAAGTGGAACTGTGCCATCGTTAGCTGCACCCGTGCTCTCCCTCTTGTGACGGGTCCGAGCGTCTTCTGTGAAACAGGTCTATTAAAAGCCATTTGTGCACAGACAGCATCTTGAAGCGAACACTTTTCTCAAGGCCCATGAACAAATATTTTACATGAACATATGGAGGAAGAGGCAATTCAAGTTTTTGATTATTTTGTGCGTGTGCGAGCGTCACTGTGATTCAGCGGAGCCGCTGTGTTTGGAGAGGACAGGATTCAGAGACGTGACCACTAGTCCCTGACTCAGGTCCAGACCTCGGCCCTCCTTTTCCTGGAAACAAACAGAGTCACACAGCTGGTGTTAACAGCTATCTCAGTAACAGTATCTCATGCATGCACAAATACACTACAGGTACTGGATGGACATGATTTTGTGTTAAAGATGTAGTCATTCCACTGCAATGCAAAGAGTATCTCCTCACAGTCTACGACAGTCTTAAAAAGGAGGGCTGTGATCAGACGACTACTCACAGCTCTGTATTCCAGAAACATATCCTTGAAGGCCATGAAGTCGGTGAATGTCAGCAACATGTCAAAGATGTCACTTGGGACCTCGTCTTTGTGCTGCCTGCAGACGCAGGGGAGACAGATTGAAGAAACTCGTCACATTTTCAGTGAACTTGAGTGCCACCTTGTGGTCAATCGCAAAATCGATTTCTCAGGAGCAACAAGTGCGTCATACAACTCATCTATAAGTTACCCGGTAGCTTTCATATTATTTTGCCAAGCAGGTGAGTTGTCTTAATTAGAAAACAGCAATATGTTGTGTTGTAACATCTTACATCAGCAGCTCTGTGAAGTTGTTCATGTTGAAACCAGGGATCCTCTCCATCAGCTGCTCTTCCAGGTGTTTCTCCAGCAGGCCAACCTACACAACAGATATTGCTGTTAAGGATTCTCTATTAGGTGAAACTCTTCACTATATAAAAATAATTTGAGGATACAAATAATCTTTTAGTCTGATTCCTACAACTCACATATTCATTGAAGATGGGCGTGTAGCTGAGTTTGTTTTCATCGTCGTCGTCAAACTCCAGGTAGTGTTTCTCCATGAAGCTCTGCTGAAGCTGCTGGAACTCCTCGTCTGAGACAAAAGTAATGGACATGCAGAACATTGCATATCTTCACCACTAATTACTAAAACACAGAACATGTCTGTGCCTTTGGCTGACTTTCTTGTTGTTTCCGAGCTGTGCATTCTTTAAGTATCACTCACAGGATTTCATTCATAGTCACCTTGAAGAGATTTCTCTCACAAGACTGACAGATATGATTGAAGCCTTTTTATAAACTGAACCCCAATTTCCTTGTACATCTCCAAAGGCATTTCATTTTCAGTAAACACAAGCATGTGAGTTTGCTTTCACATAAAACAACTACTGTTACTTTTTGTTCATCTCTTTACACATTTTTCACAAACAGTATGATTGGGTGAATAACTAATGTACTCCAAAGCCAAAAAAATAACAGCTTCTTTAATAATCCTACCCATGATGATGTACTCTATACAGCCGATAACAGCGTCAAAGGCCGAGTCTGCAGCTGAGGAACTGGAGGGAGAAAAGCAAGAGACAGAGCATGATGAAGTGTATGAGCCCCAAAATAAAGGCAAACACAGTTCCTGTCACCCAAAAACAAATTATATGCTATAGAAATGATATACTTGATCACTATATCACTGCTCTGTATTAGTCATTGTTTGATTTCCCTAGTGAACCTATCTCTAATTAGTTGGCCTTGGTAGTGTGTGTCCATGAATATTTTGGGGGCTGGCTTCCTGATGCAGTACTTAGTAGTACTACTTAGTAGTTTGTTTGTCTATTGAGTGTAAATATCGATAGTTTTTCTCAGGAATGACTGACTAGACATCTACTGACACAGTGACTAAGACACAAACGGCATTTAAGATTGCTGCGAGCAGGAAAATAGCCCAAGAGGCATTGAGAGGAGATTTAACCTGGTTGAATACAAGGAGAATAAAAAACAATTAAATAATAATAATAAATCATTACTGAAATGTCTGAAGACTTGTCCTATAGTGATCTAGCTCGGCCCCCCACTCTGACAGATCCGGGCTTGTCTAAAAAAAACACTGCAAGAATCTGCGAAAACAACCCACCTGGAAATAGCAAAGTCCTCTTCGTCCGTATCTATGATCGGTATCTCTGTGCAGTTTCGGACATCTGGAGAATGAATCGAGGAAACATCTGAATACTGACGGCTAGATGAAACAGCTAGCAAGCAAATGCTAACTTTTACAACACAGCAAAGCTAAAACACAAAGCTGTCACCCGTTAGTTTTTGGCCGTTACTGGTCAACAGCGTTAGTTAGCTAACCGTTTGCTAACGTTAGCCAAACACATGTAGCGTTAAATTAACTGACGGCTATATCTCGTATTTTACCGGTATTCATTAAAAAGTATTCATTATCACACGCATTAAGTGTAATCGATGTTAATCAGTTGCACTTTACCCACTTACTTAGTTCCTGGATGTCCATTTTGTTTAGATAAATCGTTAATTGCTGGGTGGTCAACAGAGAACGAAACGTTGTTGCCAAGGGAACGGTGAAAGGGTGTGCGCCTGTATAAGCCGTTCGTTAGAACTCAATCTATGAATGTTGGTTCCTACCCAGGAACGCTTACACGAAGAAGTTCATATTTCATTTAGACTGAGATAAACTTTATTGATCTACAAGGGAAACTGATTGGTCACAATAGCACTACAACCCAGAACTAAACGTAAAAGAAAGATTAAATACAAAAAAATTAAAGTAAAACTCTAGAAAAATAGAAATAGTATATGCAAAAACTGTACAGAAATAAGGACAGAATAATATTAATTATATAGGACTGATAGTAAGGTGCAACAGTGCCCATTAACATGAATAACACAGAGTTGTCTGTTGTAGAAAGGTGAGTTGTTGTACAGTTGGACTGAGAATGATGAATGAAGTCCTGTAGTGTTCACTGTGGGAGTGGAGCTGGATCAGTCTCATGGAGAATGAGCTCCACTGTACCTCTGTTGTCTGGTGTAGCAGTTTGTCCAGCGTCCTCTTGTCCCTCACTGAGACAAATATCTCAGATTCACTCCCATTAACACGATCAAGTTGCTGATTCTGCTACTCTAAGTTTTTGCTGGTACTGCTCCCCCAACAAACCACAGCAAAGGTACATTTGAGCCTAGATTACCACATCTTTACTGAATGAAGTATAAAATCTACCAAAAGCTGAAGTCAGAAGTTTACACACACCTCAGCCAAATACATTTAATCACAGTTATTCACAATTTCCAACATTTAATCTTAGCAAACGTTTCCTGTTTTATGTCAGTTAGGAATGCGACTTTATTATAGGATGAAAGAAAGATTTATTTCAGATTCTTTTTTTTCCTTTCATTACAATAAGTTACAACAAGAAGCTGCAGGTCCTTTCCTCCTGAAAGAACAGGTGTAACCAGGTCAGATGTGTAGATCCCCTCGCTCGCACATGTTCTGCCTAAATCTCTGTTGGATTAAGGGTTTTGTGTGGCCTCTCGAAAAGTCTGTACCGACACGTTGGTGCAATATGTTCACATAATCTTTTTTCCACATGATGCCATCGATTTCCAAATGCACAGTATTGCATAGAGCTGTTTGTACATTTGAACGGTGCCTTCTGACGTTTGAAGACGACTCCGGACTTGTGGCGGTCCACTTTTTTTTTTGATTGAGGTCTTGGGTCATTTATTTCGATTTTCCTATAATGTGAAACAAAGATTTGATGGTACACTTCCATTGACTCAAATCCATCAGAAGCCTCTAATGCCACTTTATAATTAACTAACATTTTTAAGGCACGGTCAGCTGAGTTGATGTTGACATTGGACCCTGTGAAATTAAACTGTAAACATGTCATGCATAAAGTAGATGTGCTTAAACTACAGTTTGTTTACATGATATCTTTGGAGAGGTTTGAAAAAATCTTAATGACTTAATATACAAGTGTGTGCAAAGTTCCAACTTTGACCTGTGAGTAAGGAGCAGCCGGTCATACAAACTAGTCACATGAACATACATTTATTACAAATACCACATTTTCAGGAAACAACAATTCTGCAATAAATCACATCTTTGGGAACTCTGGGGCAAATTTCCTTTATGGATGTTTTTTTTTTTTGTTTTTTTTTTAAATACAACTCACAACTTAATTCTTTACAATCCCGAACTTCATCTCCAACCACAGTGACAGCTCGTCGCTCACCTCCACGTATAAGGTGCTCCAGGGAAATACAAGGTAAACACTGACCATACCAGTCTCGTCTCATACCGAGAGATGCACATTATCTTCAGAAACCATCCTAGTGCAGCCTGAATGATTTTACAGATCCTGCTCATGCAGTTTGGCGGAGAAGAAACTCTTCCATAAACAATTCGATGAAGAGGAATTTAAATTATTCAGCCTTTATAATTTGAAATGCCACCGAGATTTGTAAATCTTGCAGAGGGAATTTTCTTGAGCCAGAATCTCTCACTTGTTAATTCTGTCACCCGTTTCCAAAAATACAAACGTCAACCTAGAGATGCTTCAAGTAAAGGATGGACAGAGAGACACACAGAAAGAAAACACAAGGTAGAAAACAGAGGGAGATAACGAAGATACTGCAAAACGTGTCATTTTTACACAGAGCACAAAGAAGGGCACCATCATCTTCTCAGGTTTTTACACTGGCTGTGATTGGTTGCTAGTGAGTAATAAATACATTTTAGGCCCACACTCTCAAAGTGATTTTTGCTTATTTATGTCAAGTATTTCACTGACGAACCCAACTCATAATTACACAATTTCAAGGATAAACCTGTAAACTATCGAGGCAAAATTGTTTTTCCAAAACATTTCACGTTTGTTTCAATTTAACAAATCACAACTCAGAAAACAGTCAAGGGACAAAACCTGGTGCAGTTCTCAGCTGACGTCAGCCTCATTCAGAACACACAATGAAATCACATCCTGCAACTGAAAACGGTCGTCTATACACAGGCGTACGTGATCGTCATCACCAAAATTAAGACTTGCGCGGCCCCCAAAATGAGTCTGACTCACGGCGGAGCCGCATTACAAATTGTCGCCAAATTTCTTTTAGCACCGATCAAGATATATCAGATAAATTCAAGGGGATTCTTCAAAATATGCTTTTATATTGGAGGAGGAGGAGGAGGAGGAGGAGGAGGGGGAGGAGGGGGCACACTCGGTTTCATTCACACATTATCTTTCTGTAAACTCTAATCCCAGTTTATTGTGGTTGGTTTATACATGATTGAGACTGAGGAAATAACATCTGAGCAAAGACAACAAAGCACAAAAAGCAGCAGGGTTTATAAAAGCCTGTTCAAATACAGACTGAAGTATTACTTTTTTTTTACCTGCTGTGTAGCATGAATCATTCACTTTCTTTCTCTCTTGTGTGGCCGCTAATTGATTTTGAGTGGTTCTGTCAAATGGATCAGAAAACATTTGGTGCTTTTTTTGACACCAAGAGCAAAATCTGACATATTACCCAACAACGAATCTTTCAAAACATAGGTGCTTGAAAAAAAGAGAATGAAAATGCTACCTCAAGAATACAATAATTCACATATATCTATAGCCAAAAAACAAGAGAGTGAGAAACATCTCAAATGTAACTGTACCTCGGTTTTAATACTGTATTGTACTACACGCCGTGTCCTTTTCTGCTACCCAGCCCAGCCAGATCTGCAGACGTGCGCATGGCGGTGATGGGATTAAATAGTAGTAGCCTCTAGACTTAAAGCGCAGTAGGAGCCTCTTTTCTGAAAGAATGTTTTAATAACCTTATGCAGGGGCCCTGCAGGCGATGCAGATTAAATTGTCCTCCGCTTCTCACTTCTGTTCTTTGTGTCTGAAAAATGCACTGTTAGTAGAAAGGTGATGATTCTTGGCCCAGCTTTGAGTGGTCAGAAGAAAAAAAAAAAAAAAAAAAGAGGAGATGAAGTTAAATGAGGAAATGCTCCAGGTGGGGTCCAGCTGTGGTTTGATCCCCCCCTCCTCTCATCTCCTTGCTTTCTTCTCTCCACCCCTCCATCGCCGCTGCCGCCACCACCTCCTCTGACCAGAACTTGCGGCATCGTCACACCGTGGCAGCGTCCTCGCTGCCCTGCTTGGTGCGAGGGGATTAGAGGAGAAGGCTGTAGGGCTTGTGTGTCTCTTCTTGTTGGACGAAGGGCAGGAGGTGTGTCAGGAGACATGTGCGATGAGTCTGACGCGGGTCTGGATGTCTTGGCGGCAAAGGGGGCACGTCTCTAACTGTAAGGCACACTCCATACACATACCACTGGAAGACAAAAACGAGAAATTATTGTTTAAGGGCGTTAAGTCGACCTTCCATGCAAATGTTCTTTAGATTCGCACCTACCCATGTCCACAGGGCCGCAGCTCTGTGTCAGCCATGACGTCACAACACAGCGTGCAGCAGTTGTCGCGGATGCTGACTTGCTTCAGTAAGGCCAGACGCCGGTGTCTGAGAAACGCAGAAACAAATAAATGATGCTTTCGTACACTGTGGACTGTGACGACAACACTGGCATGCATATATGTACAATGAAACCGACTGTTAAAGTATCAATCCACTGCAGAAAACTGAATGCTCATCTTAATTAACAGAATAGTTTAATTAATAAACACCAAACTACTGTAATGCAGCATCAAGAACAGGTCTCTTAATGGAGAGTATAACCTGGAGAAGACGAGTGCCTCACTCTTAACTGCAGACGTTTTACTGCAGTTTCATATTACTCTTAATGCACAATCTTACTTTTTTAATGGCAAGTTAAATAATTTAACTGCTGCAATAAATGCATTCCCCAATATAGCCTTTTAAGGTTGCGTGAAGAATTTTAAAAAGAATAAAAAAGAAAATGTACGTGTGGGATTCTGAAGGAGATCCAGTTTTCAGGTAACAACATCTTTAAGCATTCACCAAAAATGTATATTTCAAGGAGCCACTGTGGAGCAGCTCATGAATAAGCGTTGTCGGCGCTGGTGGTGTGGACAGACATTATGTTTTAGTACCCCAATCTTCCTCCTGTTTGCTCTCACCCTCGACTAAAAATAAAGCTGAGTCAGTGGCTAAATAAAATCAATAAGTGTTCTGGTACAATCCAGTACAGCCACCTGTGTGAAAACCTCTTTCTTGTCATGATTATAATGTTCTGTTCTTGTTTGCTCTGCGTCAGAGAGGCGCCGATCCAATTATGTTAATGTTCAAGGTCCCGATGTGGCAGTGGATCGTTACAGAGTCGAGTCCACAGTTTACTGGTGCAGAGTCAACAAAATCTGGACTGGAGTTTATCACACAGCCGTGGACACGTCGTATATTGTCTTTTCAAACACAGGTGTCGTAAATATCATTAACAGGTGCATTCCACGCCTTACCTTACATCTAAAGGCTGTGAATTTAAAGTTATGTGATGTGCTCTGTTCATTAACGTCTTAAAAAGGTTGGTTTTAATGTAGCCAACAACTTAATGAGAAAAGAAAAAGGTCTATGAACAGTGGAGAAACCACAAATGATGAGTCATGCTTGTATTATGCCTTTCCTACGCTTCTGGACGCTGTGTGCAAACAAATGATTCACTAGTCGGTTGGGAAAGACAACAGATTACATACCGCTTTCTATTTTAGGCAACCAGACGAGCTTCATTGCTTACCTCGGTAGGATGATCTTTTCGCTGGGAAGCAGCGAAGCGAAGTCGTTGAAGGTGCTGAACTTGACCGAGGGTGGGTGACGGAAAGGCTTGGCCCCGAAGTTAAACTCACACTGCTGGTACGACATGAAGCTGGCTGCCGCGAAGAAACCGGACCTGAAGCAGAGAGGGGTGGTTAGTTTAGTAAGAGATAAGAATAAAGGAGAAGGTGACAGAGCACTAACCCCAGAGAGAAAGTGACAGATATTCAGATGACTTCAACTTACGTGGCTGATGAGAAGACCTGTTTCTCTGGGGGCAGCTGATGCCCATTCAAATAAAAGATCATCTGTTTCTTGCTGAGGTCCAACAAGAAGCCGATAGCATCTCCTAAACAGGACACACATGCAAATACCCGCTCAATAAAGCCTTGTCGTGTTGTTTTTACTATTCCATGTGGAAGGTAACCAAGCCAGAGCCTGTATGCTGGCGGTGACCGCACAGTGTGGGTGGTAAAATTATAATACTCTCTAGAGACGCCAGAAATAAATAAAGTAATTTCCAAACAAGTCAGCCTGACATTCAAAACATGTTGCATCCTCTTTTCTACTTCTCAAACGGTTGGTTTTTAAACGGTTAAAGTTGTGCGTGCATACCTTCCTTCCAGCAGGGATGAGAGTGAGGTTTACTGCGAGCGTTGTACCAGATGAGCTGCCTGCAGCCATCGTACGCACACGAGTATTCATCATCTCCGATCCCATAACCCTCCTGAAACAGAAAGGGTTTCATTATGCCATGCTGATATACAATCACATAACAACGCCGGACCAGAATCTGAACATCTCATTGGTCCCTACGGGAGAAATTAAGCAACGCTGAGGATTATTACATGGTTTAGGAACTTGCTGTCCTTGGTGGCCCATCCGATCTGCATCACTCCAGATGTAATGACCGTCACCTCGTAGTACCAAACGCCCGAATCCACACAGAATGTACAACGCACGCTCTCAAAGGACGAGGCATCACATCGTGCCTGAAGATGGAAGCAAAAAGAAAGAAGATATTACATTTTTTTATGTACTTCATGATGTATCATTACTGTCGTTTATAAGTCTACACGCACACAGACATACCTCAAGTCCAGACGGGGAGATCTTGAGGTACTCGCTGACATCGTTGCTGTTCAGCATGGCGTTGATATTGGTGAGGTTGACCTTCTCGTAAGTGAACTGACGACCCTCCTTTAGGACTGGACAGAGGACATCAGGAGAAACATTATCACTGCTTCCATCAGAGACGCAGGCACACAAATATCTGAGTCAAGTCTTTTTTTAAATTGTCTTTGCCTACTCACACAGGTTGTCAAGGCTCCACTGTGAACAAAACCCAACCTGCCTCTTCAGGTAGTCTGGGTGCTCGGCCCACGACTCCAGGACAGCGAGCCGATTGCTGATAGATGATTCGGATACCGTCAGTTTGTTCTCACCTGAGGGCCAGAAGAATAAACCAAGTTAAAATGTTCACAACTACTGTTAGTAACACAGGAGTACTAGTAGCTTGACGACCGAGGAGTACCAGCTCCATTCACTTAGATTTTGATAGAACAATGCACATGAAATGGAAGAAAACTAACAAAAAATAGGCGTCAAGTTATGTGCAAAGACAGCAGGGTGGGAGCTGGACTGATTCAATTAAGCATCAGAAATTGAATTATTTCTGTTCCATCGCCAGATCTGAGACTAAAAATAAACACGTCATCTCCTGTATAGGCACGTGTAACACTTTCACATACTCGGTGGCAGTTACTTCCATGAAATGAGGAAGTAAAGGAAAGATAAAGGTAAACAGCATCTCATCTCTCTGCTTTGGTAAAGTTGCCGTCAGGTCTATTTTAACTGGTCTAATCCTAATATTGATAAAGCTTTAAGATGCAGTGAGTGAACTTACTGGTCTGGGAGAACTTCTCCAGGGCGATGAGAGCAAACAGCATGACAGTAGGGTGAGCCTCGGAGCTCTGGAGGAAGAGTGAGAGAAAAGAGAGAAAAAATAAATGTACAAGAACACACGCGGTTTTGTATAATTATGGCTTTAGTTATTAACTCATAGTGGGAAAGTTTTGCAACCCTCAGAAACTCAACAACCAGACAAGTCATGTGCATCTGAGTCACTTTGTACAGCTCCCAGACAGTCGGGTCTTTGGTGCATATCTAACTCCTTTTATCTCCCCTCATTTCTTGTCTGCATGTCCAGTGTCACTGATGGTAATTACCACCATGACACTAAGCTGCTACACTGCTTATTTTCTTAATTTTATAGTCAAATCATGCTGGATACATTTTGTTGGGTCAGTTTGAAAACACTGCAATTGTACAGCTTTGCAAAAATACAATAAATTAGAGCAGATCAGACAGAGAAGCTCTTATCTAATAACTGGCGAGACCAATCTGAGGACTGCATTCCACCTCATTTTAATTATGCCACTGGTTTTGTAGGGCATCATCTCGCCAGAAATTTGGAAGGCATTTCACCACAGAGGGAGAATCTGATCCCCTGTCTCTGTCCCCTCACCAGTTACGTAACCATGATGCATTTTAATATGCAGCAGTCTGATGTATGCAATGTATCACAGAATTAAGTAGAAGGTGTCAGTGTTTGCTCACCAGGCTCTCTAGAAGGTACTCAAGGGTTCCAGGACTCAACAAACCAATGCTGGCCGGACCTACAAAATAAAAAAATGATAAAGTACATTATAAACGTTTGCGTTTCAGAAGAAGACCAACGTCACTTTAACACAAGAGACTCTATGTTCTTGTAATTAGTTGATTTAAACCAAATAGTTTACAGTGAGGAAGTAAAATACCTATGCGAGGAGTCAAACTATTGACACAAGCGTTAAAAACCAAATCAACTGTGTAAACGTGGACTGTACCAGCCAGTTTCTCTGCTAGGCATCCCAGGACAGCTGTGGTGTTTCTGTGTTTAGCAGGGTTGAGAGCATCTTGTCGTGCAACAGCTGAACTTAGACTCAACATGTCCGAGAGTTTCTGGAGAGCATCCTGGAGAGAGAGAGAGAGAGAGAGAAAGGGACGTGAAACAGTTACTGCACTGAGGGTCGTGCACGTTTTTTAAGAGGGATGAATAGCTGGGAATTTTTTAAAAGCCATGCATGACTCTGATAGAAAACGCAGTAAGAAAAGTAATAAAATCAAGTGCACCTGCAGTCAGGAGTATTAACAGCACAGTGTATTAGTTTTATCTGCTGTGCGTACATGTGTTTGCTCTTGCAAGTGTTTAGTTTTTATCTCCTCCCGCACATTTTTGCTGAATGCTGGGCACAGAGTTCATTCTGTTCAGAGTGTCGCGGTATGCTCTCTGTCCTCGTGTTACTTTGCTCAGGGAAGCAGGGGGTCCTAACCAGATTTTATTTGTTCAAAAGCAGAAGAGGTGAAACGGGGAGAGGAGGAGAGAAAGCAGAGGCCAAGTGAAAACAGAACAGAAGAACGCTGAAGTGAACGAAGTATGAGTTTCCAAAGCTGAACCGCTGCTTTTGCCATTTTCCATCCCTGCAAGTGCACATTCTGAATTGTGTTGAAGCGGCTTAAAACAATTACGCAAGAGGAGACTCAGCAACCACTTAAATGTGAATTTATAGCTCTGAAGCACAAACATTACAAAGTACGGATAAAGAAGAAGGTGTTGGGATTTGAGCAAAATAGAAGGACCACGGCAGATTAGACCCATTATATTCCTGCTCAAGGGACGGACTAGTACCTTGGTGGGGAGAGGACACTCATCCAGTAGAAGGGTGATCACTGCAGGGCCAAGTGGATCATCCAGTGGAATCACTCGTATCAGAGACTGAACGACCTCCAGCCAGCCATCGTCTAAAAGAAAACACAGGAATCAGGAATCAGCTGGCTTCATGTGACCTACCACACTGTTGTCCTAATAATAAATACTTGAGTCGATTACAAAATTGGAACTTCCCTATATGTGTTTACTCCTAAATAACACATGAAGATGTCTTACGCTGCATTCACGCTTCATTTAGAAGAACAAGCTCCAACTAACTTTCAATAGAAGCCGGGGATACGAAGCGGCAAACAGATGCCTGATGGTACGTGACGCACAAGATATCAAAGCTGATCTGGCTTCCAACTTTTTTTCAAGGCGCTGCTGACGAGGCGTTGCGTCAGTGAATCATATGCGTTTGTTTCACTAGTTTACTTTGAAACAGATGAAGTTGTCAGTAACATCAACAAGTGCTCACGGCAACACGTCAAGGGAAACTCGCCAAAAGTGTAGCTGTCCACGTTCGGCTGTTTTTTATCTATCTCTGCTTGTAGTGTGAAACCTAACCCAGTACTTCTTGGCATGGTGTTGCTACACTATGATACAATAGTTTTATATCATACTTTAGTTTTCTTTAAAAACTTTTCTCCTGAGGTTTTTTTTTGTGTTTATGCTCTTAATGCAAAAGCAAAAAAAAAAACTGCCATCGTTGTTGAAACCAGATAACTCACAGATAAGTGAGCTTTGCTGACTACCTTGTCAGATTATGAGTATCAGATGAAGAATAAATACCAATACATGCATTTCCTGTCCATTAGGCATCTCGGTAAGAAAGCCTCTCCAGCACTATCACTTCTGGAAGCCAATTGGCTTATGAATAATGCATCGTTGTAGCACGTGTCAAACAGAAAGTGACTGGCTGGCTGTCTGGCTTGCTGCTTGGCTGCCTTCAGGGTTCAGTATGTGCAAGCAAATACCCAGCTTGGCCGCCATCGAGCCACACAACACCGTCCGCGCCTTGTGAGCCTCACGCCATATGTGCACAACGCCAGGCCAAAATACACAAACTCAAAGGCTACCGACATATGCACGTCCACACAAGCACTCCCCCCCCCCCGTGCACGTCAATCACATTATGTAGGAGGATGCACACAAAAGAATCAGACCTGTCAGCTGCCGTCAAACTAAGAATACAAAAACATTTCTTCCTTGTGTACTTAAGCCATTAGTTAGAAGAAAAAAAAAATCACAAGACAAGGGTGCAACAAACAACACATGATGCCTGTGGTGTAAGTCGTGACTATGTCCCTTCCCCAAGTGATGTAACGACTCGCCCCAGGGTGGGCCAAGACTGCAGAAATGCTAACACTACTACAGCAGGACTGTAAGCAGCAGACAGGTGGTATTGCACAGACACCCTCCTCCTCTGTTCAGTGAAGGCTTCCAGATTGCCATCAAGCAACAAGACAAAGCTCAATAGAAACTAATCATGAACATATCATCTGTATCTTGATGACTTGGATTAGCCACGTTAATGCAAGTCAAAACGGGATTGGATGAGCCGCAGCAAGCTAAGTGCGGGGTTGGATCTCAGTCCCGACACCTAACTCTGCCTCGTCTCTGGCTAACCCGGCATAAGTTATAGATAGCCGCAGTAACGTTAGCAAAGCAATTTGGAGAAGAAAGAGATCTCACTCAGCAGAACTGCTTCCCTTAAACTAGGCTGCACCATGAATGCTGCCACGCCGCCCATCACCGCCTGACACATTTGCATACTGACACCAGAGAGCCGGGGGTGAATGCAAGGACGCATCGAAGTGAAAAATGGGGTGGGGAAGACTTAAGAGCGTGGCTGGTGTCAGTGGGGTGTCAGTGTTAAAATGTCCGCTGCTTATAATGCCTCTGTAATATCACTTCCTCAGCAGTTCTCAATAACAACTCACGAGTTCCCACAAGGGTATTGCACTCGGGAGAGACTAGTTTAAATTCCTGGAACTCCTCAACGGTTCGCACAATTAATGAATCCCCTCGATAATTAGTGAAACTTTAACATTTATTTTAAAACTCCAGTTGGCTTCTTTTGGAGCGTCAAGAAACGCGTGTGCCACCTCTTCATATTCTGTATTCTGCCAAATGTTACAGTCTCTGATGCTCCAGTTTTACCCACATATAAAAACACACATCACATCGCTTCGGGCACCGGATTTTTTTAAGGGCGTCTTGCCAAAAGTGTTGTTTTATTTGCTGATGCATGCTGTGGTTGGTGTGTGACTGTGTTCTTGAATATTTTCTTACCCGTCTCTGCCATCTCATGCAAAGTGATCATGGAGTAAGGGGGCTCTTGGTCACTGAAAAACAAAAGCATATATGATGATGAGTGTTTTCCAGGATTACAAAGCCGCATCCATTTATTTCTGTGCATGTTTCACGCTAATGGAGGTGTTTTAAGACCCCGTGATCTCTGCATCTGGAGTAAAACAAACACATTATTCACAGCTTTGTGGGTTTCTGCGATTAAAGTAATGGACACGGACAGTCATGTTATTGCATGGAGAGGTTACGTTGTCATGGATTTGCTTCAGTGGGTGTTTGCTGCTGATAACGCTGCTGTTGCTGTTGCTTGTCACGGCCCGTCGGAAGATCAACATCAACGCTTTCTTTCTGACGGCCGTGAAATCAGACAGCTCAGTGCTCAGATTTCAAAGCAAAACCAAGTAATACTGTGACTGAAATCCTCTCATAAAGGACTATTCAAGCTAAACTGTATGCCAATAAAGTTGTTTTCCTGCTGTATTGTGCAACCATGGTTAGATACTAATATTTGTCTCTCAAAGGTGAAACGGAGAGAGTGTCAATAACACATGAAAATCCAATGTTTTATTCTTTTTTTTCCTGTGTGGCAGATTTGCTCCCATATTTCACATTAGAGCTCATGAATTAATGTTATTTTTATTCATATAATTATTGTTCTTTTCACACAGAAATGAAAGTAAGAAGAATGGACTGAAGATTGGGATAAATTAAAGGATTATCTTATCTTCTGGTTATTCATTAACAATGCTGTGTCGTTTTTTTTTTTTTTTCAGCCTTTTGTTGCTTTAACAGTTGGCCCGTGTGGTAAAGCTTTGTTAGAATAAATGTCAAGATTTAACTAATATGTCAGAAAATGTTATAGAACAAATGTCTTGATCAGACAGATTACGCTGAGAAAAAAAAGAGAAAAGAAATCTTCTATGAAAGGAACTGCAGGGCTCGACAAAAGTTGCCCTCCTTCTTTCAGCTGCGAAGTAGGATGTATAAACATAGAAAATGGACTTTAAATGTCAGCAATGAAAGGCTCTAACAGTTTAGAGGCTAAAACTGGACGGTACAAAGGGCCGGTTACGTGGATCCGGTAGATGCTACACAGGGATGTGACAAAGGCCCTTGTGGGCATAAATGAATCATTGCTGAAGATGATATAATAGAGCTGCTCGGAAAACTCAATTTTCTTACTGTCCACCATCAAAAGAAAAACATAAATTTTCTGGCAATGACGACGCAGAAGCTTTTTAAATAAAATACAGCTCAAACTTCAGGCGTACGACAACAACGAGACTAAAAAAAACCTGACAAAGATGACTGACTGCACTAATTCACATAGATCAGCACTCATGGGGCAGTGAAAATGAAAAGCTTCTAATATAACAAATTTAAATCTTAGCATCACAAAAGTTATGGTATTCAGCAGATGTTTAAAGTAACCGAGACATCCGTTGTTTAATCGTTTTCATTTAGTTTGTAGCACTACTGAACTGTATTGTGTTGTACTGATATATGTTTATATTATTTTGAAAACCTCATATTAGTCAGTGGGCTAGACTAAATAACAGAACCACTGTCTCAACATAAACTGACAGTCATGAAGGCAGATTATCAGATTAGATTACATTCTGTTTCACTAGCATAACTAATATTTTCTCAAGGAAGTGTACTTTTATGTTCATGTTTACATCTGAGTCAGCTGGAAAACACCCAGTCACTCTCTCCCCGTTTTGTTCTCAATGCCAGCCAAACTCAACAAACTTGGAAGCTGCAGGTAACTGACTAAGTAAACATATCTGTAATTTGGAGCAGCAGCTGCATGTTACAACGCTAGCCTTCACTTATGGTGAAGAATCCTGGCTTCCTGGAAGAATTCCCCAGTTACACTTCATAAAACCACAACAAACCATTCAGCTACACTATGAAGGCTGTAAGGCTGTTACGGAGGAAGTGTGAAAATACTGCGCCTGGATGTTGATCTACAGTAAAAATATCAAAGACTGACGAGGTGATAAAATCAGATAATGAGAGAGGTGCCACACAGGGAAGTTTGATAGCATTTGCATTATTAACCAGGCGAGTGGGTGTAATTTCCCTGAAGCGCAGCATGGAGTGACACCGAGAGAACTTGTAACAAACAGCACTATTAAATCTGCAAGTCATTAAAGTAAAAATTGTGCAAACCTCTGACTCCAGCTTCCATTTTGACCTTTGAATTATTAATAATATTACTAGACTTACTTGTCTACTAGTGTCCTGATGACAGCCAATGTGTCCAGCACCAGGCCATCCACGTTCTGCTTCTTCCGTCTGGGCTCGTGAGGCCCTCGCCCCCGGCGCGGCGGCCTGACAGGGTCCCTTGGCCGACTGCTTCGAGCCTCTCCGGGATCAACACTGACGCCTGTACCGTGATCCACCCGCCTAGCTTGTCCTCGAGCCGCCCGCGCCGACCCATGATGATTATCCTCCAAGTCACTATCCTCTCGGCACACACAGCTGTTACCCATGGTTCCAGTGCCGGAGACGACTCTCGCAAGGGTCTCCCAGAATGGAAGAAGGGAGTTTGAGGAGGAGAGGAAGAGCAGAACCTGGGCAAGGCTCCTGCAGGCACAGAAAGTGATCCAGGCGGCTACTATCATATCATTTGGAGACTTTGGGTTTGGGAGATTCTTGTCCCTGTGGGCTGGGTGGGGTCAGAGTAACTTATCATGCTGTTGCCAAGCAGATTGTTTGGGGGTGTAATATACGAAGGTTTAAAAGGACCGGAAGAGGTTGTCAGGTTTTGCAGCGTGAAAAGCTCTGAACATCATATGACGCCCAAGGCTCGGGTCCAGATCTCATCCAGGACTCCCACAGCTGTGAAAGCAACACAAACAGAACAGAAAATGTGAAACTATTACTCCCGACACTCTCATAGCTGTAAACGACACCAGGTCTTACTGTATCAGTGGTAAATCTTTAAACTTGCTAACCTCATACCCAGTTAGATCATTATAAACCGATTTCGAAAATAAAACTACAAAGATAATGAACATTAGCCATTTAGCTGTCCATCTCTCAGAAACTGCAGCTTTTAACCGTTTCAATTTAAAGTTGAGCGGTTTAAGCGACCAGTCGCTGTATCAATATGACACTATTCATAAAACAAACAATAATAACACGTTTCATTACTGTTGACAAACAAGAAGCTTTCAGTTAGCTGGCTAGCAAGCTAGCCTCCCACTAAACAAGCACTGTAACGTTATAAATTACAAATGATAATCAAGTTTAACAAACTTGCACGTCTCCTTCTGCTATTAAGTTACAGTGGCTCAATAGTGATGTAAAGACATACTTACGTTACAACAACTCGAAAAACGACAGCACTCAAAAGCAGACCAGAGTAGTTAAAAAGCAGAGCGCTAACTAGCTAGCTAGCTGCGCTGTGTGGTAGCTAGCTTGTTAGCTGCTAGCCTAGACAGCCGGACACTCCTGTGATTCTTCTGTCAGACCACACAAGTTAGCCAACGTGAGTAGCAACGGACTAAGCGTGGTACTTAACCCCCGGTGAATTAAAAGGGCACATTAAACGACGCGTCTATATCCGGCAACACACCTTTGATGTAGACAGCACATTCTCGGCTAACACCGCGCATACATTTCTAACGACGCTATAACACCGCTAGCTGCTTGCTAAGTTCCGTAGCGTTGGCAGCTAAACGGTTGGTCATCATCAGCTGTGGATGCGGAGGCGCGGCCGAAGGAGGAGGGAGGAGGAGGTTTTTATGTTCAATCCAACGTCAACACACACGGAGAAACCGCAGTTTCCTCAATAAACAAACATCGATTTCTCCTGTTCTTTCATTATAGTTGCTTTATTGTATTCGCTTTCGTTATAGCTGTTTTTTTTTTCCCTGTAGCCTATTGAGTCTGCTAACAAACCACAGGTGTTTTATTTTTACACTTCACGGAATAACCCATAAGGAAGTGAATTATTTGAATTTATTTCACGAGAAGACAAAAACAAAACGCATTATGGTCATAAAGTTTAATCAGCTTCATTTGACTCCACTGCAAATACATCCGTTGTAAATATTAGCAAACACCAAGTGAAAGTAGAAAAGCAACTAAATGCCAAACTTTTCCACGTGTTTTTCCATTTAAAGTTTAAAAATCCATATGTAAAATACCTGTTAGCATATATTCCAATATCAGAGACTATGTAAGATTTTAAAATCTAACTTTACAGCTACTTTTAGAGAAGATTCACTCTCTTACCTAAAGAATGAAGCTCAGAATCAGTTCAAAGGTCACCAAATGGGACACATTTATTGACACTAGTACAGTACTAACTAAAAGTCTTCATGATCAGAGAAAATACAGAGAGGAACTGAAGCTAGGCAAGATGACGACCTGCAGCAGTGCCCAGATTCATAATCCAGGCAATATTAAAGTCAGTCCTCCTTTGTGCAATGCATCACATATTGTCTCAGTAATCAGAGCATGTAAAAACCCACAAAACAAACTATGAGAACATCCTTATTCGTTTTTATAGGACGAGAGGTCTTTTACTGGGTCAAGCATGCATTTAGATGGTTAGACTGTGTGCCTGTTTCGGTCCAGGGATGTATTAAAGGAGTTGTCACGATACATCCCGCTTATTCTCAGGGTTTCTGAGAATTTCTGTGATCTGGGGTAGAATGAACACGGTGCGGTTTCCGGGGTCGGAGGAAGACGGCCGTAGTCGCAGGATGTCGTCCTGAAGAGGATGTTCTGGGACCTTGCCCTCGTCGCTGACACCCCACCTTTGACTGCTGGATTCACCATGCAGGAGAACACTGGGTTCCCAGGGTTGACACATGATGGTGTGTTTTGTGCCTGCTGCTCTTGGGAGGAAGACATAATTGCAGATGCTGTAAAAAGAATAAGATATCTTGATATATAAATTCAAAATCAGTGCAAGATTTTCCAACTTTGAAGTCAATGGCAAAATGGAAGTCAGCTTTTCTGCTTGATAAACCAAATTAAAGCATTTACACAGATATTATTGTGCACAGCTGTCTTTGGTTACAGTTACCATGGAAAATAAATGTAGACTTTCTTAAAGTTTGTAGTTCTACCTCGGTTATTTATTGAGTTTTAAAAATATACATAGCCATTGCACCTCGGCGTCACATGCAGATCTCCACGAAACTGTAAGTCAGTTAAGTCAAGCAAATAATAAAATCAGAGCGTTACATTTCAGAATTTATTGCCCATTGACTGAAAACATACGAATGAGTTGCTGTAGTTACCTTCCAGTTGCACGAAACCAACGAAACAGACCTCGCTGTCTTTATCGGCCTGCGTTAAGAAAAACGAGAATGGAAACGCGTCTGGTTACCACGGAAACCATGAAACATTAACATCGGTGGGATGAAAACAGTTGTTTGACAAAAACGGTCTCCCAGAACCGGTTTCCACGACACATCATTGATTTTATTTGGGAATTAACTTCGCTCTGTGGACGCAGAGTTAATATTTTGCTTTTTAAAAAATGGTGGAGTGAGGAAAAACAGCGCTGGCTATTTCAGAAAGCGGCATTTTCCTCCGGCACGCGAAGGCATCATTGCCTACTTCATCAACAAGCGTCACTTGTCTACGTACAATTGTCGCGTCCGCTCTTGTCAAACGGCTAACAGGGAAAACATCTCTTCTTAACTATTCTCAAACGTTGGCAACGTTTGTTATTAGCACTCTGTTATTTATTTTTACGAGGCTAGGCGATCTATTTGTTAAGCTAGCAGTGCTTTTTGGCTAGTTGCTAACGCATTCTGCAGCGACTAGCTTCTGATCTGAGCAACTTGGCTCGGATTCCCTGCTCAGAGGATGGACAGTGAGATTCAGCGAGATGGGAGAGTCCTGGATCTGACAGATGATGCCTGGAGGGAAGACAGACTGCCGTATGAGGATGTCACCATCCCCCTGGTACATGTTATAATTAATGTTAGCATTAGCATCGGCTAACATATAACGGGTTGTGCTAAAGTGCTGGAATTTCTGATCATGGGTAGGAGGTTCAGTGACGTGTTTACTGACTGTATGCGGAACTTAACTTGAAAGTTAAGTGAGCAAAAAGCTAACCCACTTTGTAAATAAATAAATAAAATCAGAGCCGCAGACATAATGAGTACAAGCTTGACATAACCGGTAATAACAGGCCAATAACAACTTTAGGATGCAAATTATGTGACACTTGACATCTGGTGAATTCCAGTGGGTTTGAGCTGTATTCTCTGGAAATGTGAGGCTTATAATCTGTCAAAATATTACTGACCATAACATGTTGGATTTGCGTATTTGAGGACTCTGACATGACATACTTTGATAACCTCCGCTGGGCGTATGCATGTTACCTTTCACCCTCCAAACTATTGAACACCGATATATTGATTGTTGTGCAAAAAGAATAAAAAGTGCAGGATAAAAGATAATCAGATAAATTCATCAACATGTAAGTCGCATGAGACATTGTTCCAGGGTAATAATTATCACAATTAGCCGTGATATTATCCACATGCTTTTACCTACACATCTAACTGAACATAGTCCTGTTTATTAGGGTTAAGGCTCGTAATTCTGCTCCTCTGTTTTCATTGCATCTCATCGTCATCTGTTGTGTTTCAGAGCGAGCTGCCCGAGGCTGAGCAGGACAACGGAGGATCCACGGAGTCTGTGAAAGAGCAGGAGATGAAGTGGACGGACCTCGCCCTGCAGAGCCTGCATGAAAACACACCGAGCACTGGCAGCTGAGAGACTAATCAGGAGCTGGACTGTGAACATGAACTACACAAACGCACACATGCTGAATTCAGACACATGTAATCGTTTGGCTTCCCCCCCACATTTTATTGTGTCTTGAAAGATTTGTAGTGTATTCCAACGAAGCAAAAATGTATTTTGATATTTTGTAAAAAAAACATAAATGAGACTCTAAGTATCCCGTCTCTTTCAACATGTTGTGTGAACATCCTCTTATTTCAAACTAGATCGTTCTCTAATTCAATATGACCACTATACACACATACTGACTTCATGCTGTTTGGAAAAACGTGCAAGAAAACATCCCACACTGTTGCTGATTTTGACAAGGTTGAGAGTTTCACCTTGTATTTATGTGGGATGTTCATGTGTAAAAATGTAAGATTTATTCATTCTGAGTTTTTGTTTATTCCCAGACAATGTTTAATAATCCCAACACCTTAAACCGTAATGCCTAAATTATCCTGCACATACTGATTAACTAGTTTGATGAATTAGCCACTAGATGTAAGAGTGCTACGTGATCATGTCAAATCAAGAAGTTAATTAGGAAAAGGAGCATTCATTCATTCATTCATTCATCTTCTGTAACCGCTTGTCCTGTGAAGGGTCGCTGGAGGGCTGGAGCCTAATTAATGTGTTAAATTAGTTGGAAAATAAACAGAAAAATCTCCCCACACTTGAACAAACTAATATTTTCCTTTTAAAATCTAGAAAAAAGCTATCATTTTTTTCCTGTCAGTTTTCTAAACAGAATAAAGTAAATGAAAACTATTCTGGAAACAAGAGACAACACCTTCACCGCGTTGTATTAATATTCGCTGAAAACACGACAACACGAAGTTAGAAAACAAGTTGCACGATTAACCTAAAAACCAGAAAACGAGTCCCGAGTGTGGCTCCTTCATCACTGCGTCTGCTTCTCTGCCATGAGCTTCCTAACGTGGTCGTGTGGCCCCTTCCCCTGCAGCGCCGAGGGGTGTCGGTAGGAGCCTCCCACACGATCCCAGAGTGTGAAGTATTGTCCGTAGTTGTAGTTGAAGTAGAGGTGATGGTCTACGTGGTGAGCGGCACCATTGATCAGAAATATCAGGAAGCCCGGGAGTCGGTAGTCTCCGTCGTGTATGGAAATGGTCCATATGTTGACGAAGACAAAGAGCGAGAGGTAGACCACCTGTAGTGTAAATATCCCAAATGTCAGTTTGAAGACATGTGATAGTGTAAATTTGTCCACCCACGTTACATTTAAGTGTAGTGAAGCAAACGATTGCACTTAGAATAACTGTAAAACCTCTGGAATACCATCATACATATTTGCTAGTGGAAACACCACCTTGTGGAGGGGGAAGATGAAAGGGTAGACGTGGTAGGGTAAGCTCTGCAGAAAGCCGTCGAGTGGGTGGAAGGCATGGCTGGCGAATGGCGTAGGGATCTTGAATATGTGGTGCTGCTTATGTAAGTGCTGAGGGGGAGAAACACAGATGGTCTGAATCTCAGGAAGGTTCCAGTGTACACAAGGCAAACAGGGTAGCCAGAGATCTACAACACATTATAGACAGAATCCAAAAAAACAAAACTGCAACAAAGGCTTGTGGGGGTTTCTTGATGACATTTCATCCATGTAGCTTCTTCAGTTCTAAATATGTGATGGGGAGTTGGGCTTTGCATTTCAGACACACCATGACCCGGATGACGGACAAGCTTTACATACACACAGTATAAACTCAACATTATCACCACTGACAGGAGAACTAAATAACATTGACCATCTTGGGAAACTTTTGGACCTTTACTTAGACACGTAGCACCCAACTAGACCAGACCAGGCACCCTGGCACTCCTTGATGGCAGCAGCCATCCCCAGCAGGATGCAGTCTGACACCGACACACACACAGAAACGGTTTAGGAACAACTAAAAAAAAATAAAATTATAGATGAAGAGCAGCACAAGGTGTTGACCTGGCCTCCAAATTCACTAGATTCCAAACTGATCAAGTGTCTGTGAGATGATCCACAGAGGCCCGTCCCCTCCTCAAAGGCCCCCCCACTAACAACATCCTGTTGCCAGACACCACAGGACACCCTCAGAAGGCCCAGGTCCATTTTCTGATGAGTCACAACTGTTTTGGAGGCAACAAGCGAGACCTACATATTATTAGGGAGGTGGTCATAATGTTGCGCCTGATTTACATGAATGAATCATTAACCTGAATCATTAGTGACCTGTTTAACAAGCAGATATAGCTGAGTTGGAGATTCATCAGTTCTGTTGGGGAACCTTTCAGCAAATTGCCACGTATAACGGCACAGTTCTGCAACTCTTTACCAAGTTCTGCATAAAATGTTCTTTACTTTCGAGTAGAACTTCCAGGCTCCTGCTGAGATTCAACAAATGCCCATAATGAGATTTAAAGTTGAGTTTCATTGGATGACCAGGCAACTTTCTCCCACTCATCTCCCGCTGACATCTGGTTCTTCCTGAGAATCAATATTTGAAGTTCTGGACCAATATGTTTTTTAGCTGAAATACCTGGAACTGTGATCATGCACGAGAACCAAACCGCTATCTGTTGGTCATAAAGCCCTAACACCTCGTATGCATTGTCAAAACTCATAGGTACCTTGTAAATGCTCTTATGGTGCATCCAGCGGTGTATCCAGTAGATGCACATGTCGGTAAAGAACAAGAAACCAGCAATGCTCAGGAACACGCCGCACCAACCTGAAACACAAACATGCTAATCGTTAGGACTGCAAGTTTTAATGTTTGATATATATTTTTACATGATGAAATGATTTAAGATTTGTTCTCTCACCCAGGGACAAATCGCTGACGTTGTTGTAAAGTTTGCTGTGTCCTCTGACCTCCAAGAAGAAAAGGGCTACGGTGGGGAAACTCATCCAGAAGATGGACACAGTTCCCAGCTGGATCTCCTGTCTTACTTGGTTCTGTTGTTGTATCGAAGACACAGAGTTAGAGATGAGAGAAGTTTTATCCGGAAAATGAGTAACAACTGACAGGTTACCTCATCTCTTCATTCAACAAGGAGTCGACTACACGGACCGGCCTACCTTGATGAACTGCGGATGTGTCATGAGTTTGTGGTCAAACACGTGATAGAAGCTGAGAGCGCCGAAGCCCAGGTAAATCAGCAGCGCTCCCAGGTTGGTCACCACCCAGAGGCTGAGGATCTGACGCAGAGCCCAGTGCTCGGGCCACGACGCCGGGTAAACGTAGGGAGTCAAGACGTAAAAGTCAGCTGCGTTCAAGACGTGATCCATGACGATCTGTGGAGAAAGAAACATGCAAGGTAAGACTCAGCCTGCTCTACCTCAGGATGCATGAAAGAAAACTATGCAGTCATGGCTCATCTGGCTCAAATCCAGAAACACACACTGGATATCTCTGCAACTTAAAGACGCCAATGAAATATCCATTCTGTACATATGCATATCTACTTCAGGCAGAGTTACGCTTCTTAAATTCCCTTTACATCGTATCTGTGTGCTTCTTTTGATCCCAATGTGAAGCATCATACCTGCACAGATGGCTGCTGCTCTAAATAAAGAAACTAAACTCATCCTTCCATTAATACAGCTTGTTAAGAGTAAATACCTGGATCTTAGTTGCAGAGACGGCACAGGGACCAACGCACTACGTTCAAAGTTAAAACCCAACTACTTCCAAAATCTGCTCCTAAACTAGACCCAGTCAGACTGTTTGATCTGTGATTACCCCCGACACCTCTGTTGTACCGTCGCCATGGTGCCAACTGGTGTGAAAACAGAGAACCTGAGAGTTAGTAGGGAACAATGTCCCAAGTCCAGTTCTAGAAACATCTCAGCATAGTCTTTTTATAACCTTATGATGTCTTATTTCATTAATTCTGCACGCTTGGAGCCTCTCGTGTAGGATCATGTGTTTTTTTCTTGGTATGAATGGAAAACAGAAGCAGCAGCAGCGATAGATCAATGATTTAGTGCACTTACTGCAACTGATTCAACCCTTTCCAGGTCATTGTCAGATTCGCTGAAGTAAAATTATACGAGTGATCATCTAAGTGGTGAGCTCAACAAAATGCAAAAGTGCAATTTAATCAACATTTACAACAGACATAGCCGGGCTTGGTTGTTTCTGCTGAACTTGCCTGATTTAGAGTCACGGCAGCCAGACGTCAGATTTGAAGCGTCCCAGAGAGGAGACGAGTCCTCATTACTCCACAGGCGGCGTATCATTCGTGACAGGAAAAAAAGAAAAACACGTGGCCCAGTGTGGCCAAAGGCCCTGTTGCAGAGCAACACGCTGCTAATCTGAGGTGGCTGTGCATTCCCATGGCTTTTCCACAAATGGAAGAAATCTCTTTCCTCGAAAGTAACAGAGATTTCAACGGAAGTGAGAGCCAAATGTTGAGGAGGTCCAGGGGAGACAGAGACGTGCCAGGCCCGGTGGAACAAGATGCCGGTGCGCTCAGCAAATAACAAGGAGTTCGGTTACAGGCGACAGACTTGGTCTTGCAACTTTGAGTGAAGTATATCTTTTACGCCGTCACAAAGTTGATTAATACTCTTAAGAATTTGAATTTTTATTAGAAGTCTTCATAGAAAAAGATCTAAATGATGTCCAATCAGATGTCTTTATGGTCTCTATTATTCAGCAAATACTCTGAAACTGTATTGTAGATACTGTAATATATACTTCCTACTTTAAACCATCAAAGATCAGTTATAATTTAAAATAAAATCACTTGCAAGAGACATATTTTGTAGTGGATGCACCCTTTTGCACGCAAGGCTGCAGGATCAGATTGCAGGTGAACTGTCTGCCCTTTACACACACCCACACACACACACACCCCCATGCATGCTACTGACATGCAACACACCAACAAAGAAACATGCACACTGTGACTGAGTAAGAAAATACAGAAGGGCGATGTTGAATCTCCTCAGAGTAAGACAGGAAACACCTGCATAGATATTTTCATGCAGCTTAGTCACATCTCTTTTCTGCTGTTAAATTTAGACATTGACTCTTCAGCTGTGCAGGATCCCAAAAGTGGGCTCGTCCGGGATTTGAACCCGGGACCTCTCGCACCCTAAGCGAGAATCATACCCCTAGACCAACGAGCCACACAAACTTCACTTCACATCTGGATTTCTGTCCCGGGAGTGAACAGTTGGGAGTTTGATGATGTGGCTACTTGGGAGCGCCACGTTTCATCTGGACCAACAGCACCCCCTAGTGGCGAGAATTAAAAGTTAGTTTAGCTTCACATTGTGTTTGAATCTGAACCCAGAAAACGTTTTACAGACCTGTAAAGTAAGTTTAAATTCCAGCTTGGTCAAATTTATTTATAAAAATACGTTTATGTGCATTTGTTTAATCAGACTATTTTCTTCACTCACACTGGTTGTAGTGTCCCGTAGAACTCAGACGAAGGTCACCTTAACACACCTGGTCATAATCACTAGTTAAGTGAATAACACTGATTATGTCATTTGCCCTGGCACCTGGTAGTGGCTGGGGTAAATTACGCAGCAAGTAAAACACTGAGTAATAGAAGCTTTGGACAAAACGTGACATAACTGCTATGTCAAAATTAGTATTATTATTTTAATTTGTTTTAACTGTCTTCACCTATTTTTCTTTTTACTTGTGGATCTCTCAACTGTGACCAAGCAATTTCCCTTGTGGATCATTAAAGCATGTCTGAGTCTAGTACACTGTATGCTCAGAGCTTTGTGATCAGCTGCAACTGACAACTCCCATTATTATCTCTTTACTTTTATGCCTTTTGATCTCAGAAGTGTTAAAAAGAAGTGGGCTCGTCCGGGATTTGAACCCGGGACCTCTCGCACCCAAAGCGAGAATCATACCCCTAGACCAACGAGCCACGTAAGAGCTGGGAAACCTTACGAGAGAAATTCCACACACAGTAGAGTGTAATATAAATATTGCACTTATAAAACAGTTATTGCACATGATATATGTGCCTAAAGAAGCAATAAATGGGCTCGTCCGGGATTTGAACCCGGGACCTCTCGCACCCTAAGCGAGAATCATACCCCTAGACCAACGAGCCACAATCTCAGGTGTTCACATCTGGAATTCTGTCCTGAAATTGGACAGTTGAAGTTGGTGATGTGGCTATTTGGGGCTCAACTTTTCATCTGTAACAACAACAGCACCCCCTGGTGGCGGAAATTAAACGTGCATCCTCTACCTAAGTACATCCACCAGTCAAGGTCCTGCCACACTTATGCCTCATGTAAGGACACTCTGTGTGGCATAAGTTAGTCACAAATAACAAAGCTCCAGGTTTTCATTTCAGAACATCTGTGGAAGAAGCCCACCTGAAACTCCCATGACTAGGGTCTGTTAACAACCACATATTAACATTAACCTGGATTGGATCTTTGCACGCTTAACGGTCCTCCAACGACTCTTTGCCAGAGACATGAGATCCACGCGTTTGCTTTAAAGATTACAAGTGTTTGCACATTTTCACTTTAGACATTAAGCCCACATTAATTCGTCAACTGTTTGTAATCCAAAAAGTTTCAAAAAAGGCAACTGGACTTATAGATGTGCAAATGTTTGTAGTTGTGACCCCTAGAAGTCACAGAAGGGGAAAATGCAACAGGTCACATCTGTATTTATGTCCTAGAAAGACCTGTTATCATTGGATCAAAATTTAAGAGAAACACATGGTACAGTGTAATTATTTCTGTACATGCAAAATAATTTTTGCACATGATTATATGACCTAAAGAGGTAAAAAGTGGGCTCGTCCGGGATTTGAACCCGGGACCTCTCGCACCCTAAGCGAGAATCATACCCCTAGACCAACGAGCCACAAGCTCAGCTGTTCACATCTGGAATTCTGTCCTGAAATTGGACAGTTGGAGTTGGTGATGTGGCTATTTGGATGCTCAACTTTTCATCTGAAGCAACAACAGCACCCCCTGGTGGTGAACATTAAAAGTTATTTTTGCTGCATCCTCCAGCCAAGGCCCCTACAATCAGTGTGGCATAAGATAGTCACAAATAACCATGACGTTGTGTGGAGACACACAACAGTTCAGGTTTTCATTTCAGAACATCTGTGGATGAAGCCCACTTGAAATTCACATGACTAGGGTCTGTTAACGACCACATATTAAGATTAATCCAGGTTGTGTCTTTGCACATTTAACGGTTCTCCAATGACGGAGGAGGAGGTGTGATTGTGTGGGGGTGCTTTGCTGGTGACCCTTTTGGAGATTTATTCAAAATTGAAGGCACACTGAACCTGCATGTATCTTATCAGCAACTTTTGACACCGTCTTAACCCCTATTCACCAGCACCTAATTAAATGGTGTACAGAATTTTGTTTATTTGCTCAAAAGATTAAAAGATGTTGCATTGTTTTTTTTCTTTACCTTAGACCCACATTAATTCTTCAACTGTATGTAGTCGTGACTCCTAGAAGTCACAAAAGGGCATGTGGGTTTAGCTGTTTAGTGTTTTTTAGGCATTTTTAGACAGTACCTCAGCCAATAACTCCACATTAACTAAAGAAGTTTCAAAAAGACCCTGGGATCTGAATCCCAGTCCTTCAAATGCAACAGGTCACGTCTGTAGTTTTGTCCTAGAAAGACCTGCTAAATATTTTTGCACATAAAGAATAGTCAGTGTACATGATATATGACCCAAATAACTAACAAATGGGCTCGTCCGGGATTTGAACCCGGGACCTCTCGCACCCTAAGCGAGAATCATACCCCTAGACCAACGAGCCACAATCTCAGCTGTTCACATCTGGAATTCTGTCCTGAAATTGGACAGTTGAAGTTGGTGATGTGGCTACTTGGATGCTCAACTTTTCATCTGAAGCAACAACAGCACCCCCTGGTGGTGAACATTAAAAGTTATTTTTGCTGCATCCTCCAGCCAAGGCCCCTACAATCAGTGTGGCATAAGATAGTCACAAATAACCAAGATGTGTGCTGACACACAACAGTTCAGAACATCTGTAGATGAGGTCCACCTGAAACTCACATGACTAGGGTCTGTTAGCGACCACCTGTTAAAATTAATTTTGGGTTTGCACGCTTAATGGTTCTCCAACGACCCGTCAACGATCAGCAACTCTCACATCTCTCATCAGCCACCAACGACACAGTTTTAACCTACATACACACCTTCAGTCTTCGTCTTGGATTTGAACCCGACACCTAATTAAACAGTGCACTGACTTTCCGTCAATCTCCCGATCAGTTCATTGTTTGCATTTAGTTTCCCTGTAACCATGTGTAAGGTCAGGGTAATCATCATGGTGTTAAAATAAAAGTGTATCTCCCCTAGAAGGCTTAAACTTTTGGACCCCATTGTATATTTTAAAGATAAATTAAATAAATCTTTGTCACAGTTTCTGATAACTTACTTTATCCAGGGCTTTCCAGGCACAAGAGCTCAAGTTTGCTTAAAAGATTTTGTACATTTTTAACTTAGACATAAAGCAGACCTTAATTCTTCAACTGTATGCAGTCGTGACCCCTAGAAGCGTTTTTAGGTTTGACAGTATGTGTACTTTTGGACGTAATAACACGTCACAATAACAACACAATGATAGGTGTAAAGTTTTAAGGTGAGTGTCTCGTATCACATTTCTACTTCAAATGATAGTTTGCATTGTGTAACCTTCGACCCCAACATGGGCGTCTACAATTTTAGGCATTTGTTAAAAGAGTGGGCTCGTCCGGGATTTGAACCCGGGACCTCTCGCACCCAAAGCGAGAATCATACCCCTAGACCAACGAGCCAGTCGACAACCGGACTACAGGTTGACATTATATAGAACCGGAGAGACGGGTGATGTGGCAGATTGAAAGGTTCAGTGTTTAGCCATGACTCATTCGCGCCATCTAGTGGTCATTGTTGGCAACACACAAAAACTGCACATATATTAATATTTCCACATAACACTGATTTATCTTTAGGTCAAACAGAGTCACCTCCTTTCCAAAAGACTCCGCTTTCTTTTATAATGCACACATAAATGTTGCTTGCTTGTATTATACGAATTAAATTATAAATATTTTATTATGCCAGGTTCAAACTAATCTATTTATTTATTAGTGACATGGTTTGTTTGTTTTAAATATTAATAACATGAAGAATTTCATATTAATGTAACATTTTAATTGCACTGATTTGTGCTGCTTTAACTGATCCTGTAAATCACCTATCACTGCAAACGACTCATATTTATATTCAGTTTTGATTGCACTGCCATGCTCTTAGTTTATATGTACTAGTCCTTGGTTGTATTTGTAGTTTTCTGTATTGCAAATGTACAAACACTACTATGCGCTATTATTTGTCTTATTCACCCCCACACATATAAAGCAGTGTTGTCCACTCTATCTGTATAGACTATTTGTTGTTCCTTTCAAAAAAAGAATATAAATAAACAATAATTTCTTACCTATCATATACCTTATTGAAGTAAGACTCAACATCCTTATAAATATCTGCAAACATGACCGAATAAACACAACCGTGTAAAACACACCGTCTACATATCTATTTATGTTTGATTAGCATCCTACGAGTCACCAAGTGGGACAAACTTAATCCCAATTGCGCTTTACGCCGCGCATGCGCAGGTTAACCTTGTTTAGCTAGTAAGCTAGCATTAGCGCCAGCAAAAGTTCTGCGCTTGAGATTTTACACACAAGATGGCAACCGAGGCAAAACGAGCAAAGGTGAAAATTTTATCGTACTAAAACTCAAAGGTTGTACTTATGCAGCTGTTTGTTATTTATTATTTATTCGTGTTTCTTTAAGCTGTCCCTGTGTGTGAGTAACTGTAGTAGTTGTTATAAGGAGATCACATCTTCTCTGTGGCAGCGTGCACCAGACTCCATTGAAATAATTCGCATTTTTAAGGTTCCGCAAAAAAAGATGTTGCGATGTAAAGCAAGGCGTCCGGTTTCTAACGGAGCAGTCGCGCCTGTTACCGTAAACACGCGGTTTCGTGTTAGATGGAGGCACGTGTGTGGTCATGTTACTGTGATTGTATTCTTAAATTATTGATCCTTAAATTTTGTCCGCGTGTGTCGCCGACAGGTAGATGACAGCTCAGAGCTGAGCCCCCTGCAGAACTTCCTACAGTGGTGTGACAGAGTCGGACTGGTACTCAGCAGTAAGGTCTGTTGAAGGAATCCGTCTTATTATGTGTCTATGGCTTATAAATGCGATATTAAAATTGAATTTTCCCTGCAGGTGTGTGTGAGTAAAGATGGGACAGTGGCAGAGTATGGGATGCTGGCTAAGGAGGACATAGAAGAAGGCGAGGTTTTGTTCACCATCCCCAGATCCGCTCTTCTCCACCATGGGACAACCAAAGTTTCTGCGTTGCTGGAAAAAGGTGACAGAATTGCAAAGATGCATTGCTGCATCCATCATACGTCTGTTTTTAACGTTTTCCCTATTTATTTTTTTGTCCCTGCACAGAGGAGACCTCTCTGGAGAGCTCCTCGGGCTGGGTCCCCCTGCTGCTGGCTCTGCTGTACGAGTACACATCATCAGAGTCCCACTGGAAACCCTACCTCTCTCTGTGGACTGACTTTAAGACTCTGGATCATCCCATGTTCTGGTAAGACCATCCTGGAGATCTCCAACGTGAATTTCAAGCATTATTTACAGTAATCTGATTTGAATCTTGTTTGTCCAGGTCTAAAGAGGAGAGAGACAGACTGCTGAAGGGAACAGGGATCCCCGAGGCAGTCGACACAGACTTGGCTAACATCCACAGGGAGTACACAGACGTGGTTGTGCCTTTCATGATCAAACATCCAGACCTCTGGAACTCAAGCACACACACGCTGGAGCTCTACACAAAGCTGGTGGCCTTCGTCATGGCCTACAGGTTAGTGTGGCCGAGACAGATGCGCCAGGACGTGTCCTTTCCCTCGGCCCTGCCTCGTCATCGTTTACTTATCCTCCGCTCTGTAGTTTCCAGGAGCCGCAGGAAGAGGAGGACGAAGACGAGGAGGAAGAGGAGAAGGACCCAAACCCACCGATGATGGTTCCCATGGCCGACATGCTGAACCACGTGTCCAATCACAACGCCAATCTGGAGTTCACACCGGTGAGGAGACGCATCGTTCAACCTTCTGACTGAAATCATTCTGATTCAAATTTAACTTTTTACACGGACACTAAATTAAACGATCTGATAAGATATACACCGATCAGCCATAACATTATGACCGGACAGGAGAAGTAAATAACATTGACCATCTTGTGCCAATTCCAGTCGTTTCTCACGTTGGACTCTTGACATTCGTCCTCTTTCAGGAAAGTCTGAAGATGGTCTGCGTGCGCCCCGTTCGTAAAGGCGAGGAGGTTTTCAACACCTACGGACAGATGGCTAACTGGCAGCTGCTCCACATGTACGGCTTCGCAGAGCCGTATCCCAGCAACAGCAACGACACCGCCGACATCCCCATCAACAACCTCTACAAAGCCGCCACGCAAGGTGATGGATTCATTATGTTATGCTTTTTGATGCTCGCTGATTAGGTCAAGAGTCAGCGACCCTCCCTCTGTCCTCAGCTTTCCGTCTCTTCTCCCAGGTATTCAGTCTGATTTGGACCGGCAGCTGATGGAGGAGCAGTGGGAGATGCTGTGTGAGATCATGCAGGAGAGAACAGCTTTCGTCTTCAGCAAACACGGCTGCCTCACAGACACAGAGCTACACACTGCGCTAAAGGTGAGAGCGAGGGCACAAACAACAATCTTTACACAACGAGAACAAACCTTTATCAGGGAGTGTAACATGAGCACAACTCCTGCTTTGTGTGTCTCCAGGTGCTGTGCATGTCAAAAGAAGAGTTCTCTGAATTTAAAGACAACGAAGGATGGGAGGACGATGAAGAGGAGGACGAAGAGAAGATTTCCCAGGCTTTCTCCAACGAGGGTCTCCCCGAGTTAAAGCCTTCCTGGAAAGTATTGATTCACAGAGCCGCCTCTCTGACTCTAAGGTCTTACGGAGACGAGGAGGAGGAGGAAGGGAAGGTTTTGGACAGCGACCGGGCGCTGATAGAGGACAAAGCAGCTCTTGCAGGACTGAGCCACAGGCAGCAGAAGGCGCTGCATGTACGGTACGGACAGAAGAGCATCCTGCACAGAGTGATGGAGCTCACCAAGTCATGAGTTCATCTCAGGGACCGCCAAGAGTTTTATACTGTCAATGTGCAATGTCATCAGTCAATAAAATGTTTTATTGAAAATGCATTTGTGTTTAGATTTTTAAGTGCACGTGTGAAATGAATTATGGGATGGTCTATAATTAGAAGCAGTGTATGTTAATGGTCGCAGCTGGAAGGCAAATTGCAATTGTTAGTAGGTGACACGTGGAAATACTTCCAAACCACGGACATCTCATACACCGAGCGAGCTAGCTTGTTAGCCACGGTTAGCAGCCTACGAGACTAGCGTGTTGTTGTTGTTATACGTCATCAACCATGCGCCTGTTAACGCCCCATGCTGCGTTAATGCAGCGCGGAAATGCTGATGCCTGCAGAACAAATATCGGTTATAAAAACCCGATACCGATAATTCCTGATATTACATTTTTAACTCAATATCGGCGATAATATCGCACATCCCTACCTATTAGCTATTTATCCTTTTCTTGGGAGTCGGAACACAAATTTCTATTAAAACTTCTGTTGCATATAAAAGTTAGGCATGGTATTATTTTAAAGTTTTGAAGAATGTGCATTTATTAGCATCTAAAGCGTAAAACTCAAACTACAGCCTACTGCATCATCATCATCATCATCATCATGTCTTGTAATCCTGAAAGAACACAGATACAGCTGCAGTTTGAATGCTTTATTTCCTGTATGTATGCATACTGCAGTTAAGTAGCAAGAACTAAAGGCAAACTAGAAAGGACTACAAAATACAACACATGGACCAATACATTTACAAAACATTCAAAATGTTACAAAATGGGCTGTATTGGTCCTTCTATTGTTCTTCAATTTGGGTCTTTATACAAATTGTCAAGATAACGATGTTGCCATCACTTTGCACAATTTTACAAGTGCCAGGGAGAGACTTCCAGAGCCAGTTTCAAATGGGCAACCCATCAGCAAACCGCCTCTGACACACCAGGAGCAGAACCCCTCCCGCCCCACCTTGGAGACTTAACATCTTTCTGTCCCACTCGGGGATAAAAAGAAATCAAATGAAAGTAGCAGGCAGCTTTTTTTTTCCCTATCATTCAGCCTTTTGAAAGCAACAAAAAAAAAAAGTCAGAAAACAAAAAGATTTGTGTGGGAGGGAAGCAAACCGAGGACTTTGGTAGTGAGTGAAAATATGTTTAGATGTCTTTACATGTCAGGATACATTTTTATTGACATGTGCACCGCTCTCCACGTGTCTACTTCCCTGTTCTCCCTTTTTTTTTTTCAATATTTACATCAAAGAGTCAAAAAAGTATATTAAACAGCATGTCACAATTCAACCTCCATCTTAATTCAGCCCCAAAGGGGTAAACAAAAATCAAACTCTTTAGATCCTTGAGCAGTAGTCCTTTCATCTGTATTTCAAATGACTGCTTGCCAGTTAATCCAGTGCCAACAGTAAAGAGGGAGAGGTGTGTGTGGTGGTGGTGGGGGGGTGAGTCAAGGCCACGGCATCTTTCCCGAGGGCTACAAGCTGGCTGGTGCACAGGCTAGCTGGCACCGGTGCCCTCCATCACCTGCTGGGCCTGCTTCTGTCCCATGCAGCACTGAGCTACTGACTGGAACAGCCTGAGGACAGACACGAGGGAAGATGTCAACATCTGTTTAACAGAGCTGCTGGCATACAAAGCGATTTATCATCATTGTCCTTGAATTCTCCCTGAAACAGTAAACCCAACAGTCATTTTAATAAGAGCAACAAGCATTAATGGGGAACCTACTTTTCAATCTCAGGGGCACAGTGCACAAAGTCGTGGCTCCAGAACTTGAAGGCAGGGTTCTTGATCAGCTCTATGAACGTGATGAGGAGACCCCACGGGTGAGGCCTGTTTACAATCAGCCTCTCCAACAGAACCCTGGAAGACGAGGAGAAAGCTTTCACTGACGGCGCTTGTATTAACTTCACCTCACAGAAGCAGCAGCGAGCTCCGATCAGACGGTCTCACCTGGTGATCTGCTCCTGGATGGCCTCGGTGTTGGCCTCAGCAAACAGATACAGCATGGTGCAGCTGAAGTAGTGAGTGTGGCTGTTGGGGTAGCGGAGCTGATTGGCAATCGCATTCAAGAACAGGTAACGCCCTGGAAAGACATGAAGCCACACACCTGATTAGAGTACTCTGTTAGTGCAGATGTTGAATGTCTGACACTAGAAACATGAAGGTTACTACTGGCTTTTCAGCAGTTTATAAAGAAGTCAAGGACAATACATGTAACGTTAAACTGCACAGATGTCGTAGGATGCTGATGTTTTTACTCAGTAGAAACATTTCCTCGTTCTTTTTGACAGAAGCTGGTGGTTTTAATACTCCTGCCTTACCCTCAGTGTCCAGGTCCACAGCCAGGTTCTGGAAGATGTCCATGTGTGCAGAGTGTGTGATGGTGCTCATAGAGGGAGTGCTGCCCTTGTTGTGGATGTGAGCAATTGCCTGTGTGCCTACATACAACACCAGAGCATTGATCAGCTGGATGTTGTAGCGGTTTCCTGGTTCATTAGACACCTGGGAGACAAAGAGAGATCAAATTAACAAAGCAAGTATAAATATATATATATTTTTTTGTCTTTATTATACTACACCCAGTACTTTAACCTGGATGGACACTGGTCGTACCTGCAGGTTACTGCGCAGCTCAGACAGGAAGGTGACAGGCGAGCGTGTCTTCAGATATGAATCCAGATCCTTCTTGAACTGAGACGGCATGACGCCTGTGAAGTTGGTGAGGATCCGGGGAGCAATGTTGATCTCACTCAGCATGTCCACCTGCAGCAGAGGTCAGATTTATTGCATTGTCTTCAATAGAAACCAACAGAGACTACACCTGTGCAGAGTGAGTCACATTGTTCTGAGTGTGCACCTTCAGGTTGGGTGTGAAAGGGTCAGGAAGCCTCATGTTGCGTGGAAAGGCACTGAGGATGAGGTTGCGGAGCTGGATGCAGTTGGGTGGGATAACATCACAGAAGCCATAATGGTAATCACACAGGAACTCTGGGAAGTCATGCAGCAGGACCAGCAGCACTCGCAGTGTGCCCTTAACAGCCAGTAAAGAAAAAAAATCAACAGAAAGTAAGATTAGTTCCTTCTCCCTAATATGAACTAATTTGGTTACGATACTGAAACTGGCTGATGAAAATAAAGTATCACAATATATTTCTGCTGAAGTTTGAAATGAATCATAGAACAGAAATATCACTGTGTAATCACCTTGTAGAGGATTTGCATAGGTTTGTTGAGCTCTACATTTCTCAGGAACGGCGCTAAGTACTTGAAGAGATCAATCAGCAGCTGCGCGTACATGGGCCAGCCCTGGAAGACAACATCAGTCCATTTTCAGAAACCATCAATATCATAAACAACTCCAACATTTGTCTATGAGCAAGAGTGAATTTCAGCAGTTTACAGTTGTTGAATTACCTTCTGCTGTGGTGTGTGTGCAAGCATCCTGGCAATGAAGATGCGATGGGAGATGAGCTCCAGCCAAGCGTACACAAAGCCAGGTGCCTTGGTGGGTCTCAGAATGTGAAAGGTATTGCTGCAAGTAAATCATACGGACAAGAAATTACTTAAAATCATCTTTTTTCTGAGCATTAGATGAGCCTTCTCCTTTGTACAACTTAGCCGACTTCAGATTAAATGATGACCTACCAGAAGGCAGTGAGTGTCTGGAAGTTAATGGTCTCCAGGACGTGTTCGGGAGCATTGAGCTCCAACAGCAGCATGATGAAAATGCGGTGGTACGGCAGCTGTTGGAATTCAGTCTGACGGACATCGTGGTCCTGGATTAACACTCCCACTACAATACCCAGCACCTAGAAGAACACAGAACACATCGGAATTAAGCAAAAACACACTGGCACTGACTTCATGTCTCCATCACAAACAAAACATCCTTGATCTACCTTGTTGAGGAGGTTGATCTTTGTCACTGTGTTGGTGGCCTCTCCAGAGTGTTTGACCAGCAGTGCTATGAGCCTAACAAAGGCATCCAGGTTGTGGTAGCACTTGGCTCTGATGATGGCGGCACTGGCTGCTGGGTTGTGCTGTTGTTCAGCCTGTGCCCGATAGCTTATCTCCACACACATTTCTGTGCACAGCCGGAAGAACCGAGTGATCAGGTCATCCGTCTTCAGGATGCCCTGCTGGTGCATCTGGAGAAAGAAAAGAGGAATGATGTGAGAAACAATTGTAGAGAGTTTTGTTCAGTTAGACTTGACTGATAAGTGATTGTTTACCTGGCCAACAAAGGCAGAGAACGCTTTGGTGCTATCCCTGCCAGCAGCAGCTGAGTGATACAAGTTGACCCATTCCCTCAGGAGGTACTCTGCCTTCTCCCTCAGGCCTGGGGGATCATCATATTCTGAAGCTTGTGAAATCCCAGAGTGCATCATGAAGTTAGGTCCACCATGGGCCCGGTCAATCATGGCTTCATAGTTGGAGCGAACAACATCCATCAGCTGGGGTAGCCTGTGGTAGAGGAGTAGAAGTACATGGTTAGTTTTGTGATCAGAGCTGAGGATAGTAGCAGAATATTTTAGTGGTTCTTTACCCCTCAGGTGCGCTGGCTCTGGAGTGTGCACAGGTTCTCATTAAAGTCTCAATTGTGTGGAAGAGGTCAGCTTCTGTGACATGGCTCACACTGCGTTCATCGACCAGCAGCAGCTTCACCAGCTGCATGGCAAACGCAACTGCCATGTAGTGCAATCCATTTTCCATCGACTGAAAGAAAAACAAAGTCAATTAAATAACGAACAGAAATTTTACCTGATCAGACAAAAGTAACAGAACAGAAACAAATTAAAGTCACAAACTAGCAAACGATTCTGCGTACCTGTGCCAGGTGCAGGTCATACTGCTGCATATTCACAAGATTGTTCCTGATCAGAAGCTCCACTGCCTCCACGTTGTATTTATATTCATCACGGCATTCAATCAGACACCTGTCGACACAAACACAGCAAGCAATTCAGTAAAAAAAACAAAACATACATTTTGAATAAATTCTGCAATGTTAAAAAAAAAACAGAAACAGTGGTTAGTTAAGACCAAGTGGTTAAAGGCAGCATTTTAAGTAAGATCATTATGTTCAATACTTCCATCCTCACCTGGTGATCTGCTTATTGCACCACTGTGGTCCATAGGCACGTCCATCCTGTAGAGCTTTAAGCACTAGCAGGTGGCACTCCCTGTACCGAAGCAGCAAGTCAGCATCAGCCCCACTTGTAGCATCAAGAAGACCTTCAACAGCCTGGAAAAAAAGAGAATTTAACTTTAGTAAAAAGGAGATTATTCTGAGTTTGCTTCAGACTGTTTCTAAAGACTGAAGTCCTGAACACTGTGACAGGGTATCACCACAAACGGCTGGAAGGAAATTAGCTACCTGACATTCAGCAGTGAAGTTAACCGTACCTTCTGCAGTAGGCCGAGGGCAGCAATGCCATCCCTGGAGTTTCTAGCCAAAGCCACAGCTTCCAGCAGACTACGCAGGGCCTGGGTCAGAGGATTCATGGCGAGGGCTGGAGGGATAGCATGAAGATGCTGCTCCAGGTCTGCCATGCACTTATCGTAGATCTGCGCTACATCATCTGTGGCCCATGCCTGTTGCTGAGATACAGAAAAGGAACCAAATAATGCGGGTTAAAAACAGTAACACTAATTTCCTGACATTAATTGAAAAATATTTAGCTCCGTTGTACGTTTCTGAATTGTGCAACTGCTACTAGGTTGTGTTTTGGTAATCACAAGAAATAAAATTACCTTCATGGGCTGAGCCAAGAAGCCAGTGGGCTGGGAGAGGTCATTGCTTGGCAAGAAACCTGGAACGTTCCTGGCAAACTCCTCATATACAGCCAGTTGCTTAGGGTCCACTCCTCCCACCTGCAACACACACACATACATTAATACACAGCTGCAGTGACTAAGGCAAGAGTTAATCGTGACTTGTTTTCAGCTGCAACTAACACTTTTTGGATTGTAACTGTAATTATATCTCACCTTAAGTCTGATCTGCTCAGGCATACGTTCAGCCTGGTAAGTCAGCACAACTGGATCACAATAGCGACGTCCCTCTTGGCGCGCATGCTTCCTCAGCTCAAACTCCTTTAAGAATAGAGACATAAGAGAATGCATTTTAAAATATGAAAAGCATGCATTAAAAATACCTATAAATTAGAGGTACTCCAGTGACAACTTTTGATACGCCTGTAATAAAAATTCTCATCACCCAATCATGAGTGGTGTAGTAGTTAAAAATAGCAGAAACACTTAACTGAGTACATTTACCGAGGGATCTATTTACTGCACTCTGTAAAAGTGATTTCATGCTGTGGCGGCTCGAGCCATAATTGATGCATCTTAAATGCATTTAGATTTACAGCCTCCTCTTTAAAGTCTCACCGTGGCTAGTCTCTTGTCCATTTCAGGGCCAGCCTTCTCCACAGCAGTTTTCTGAATGAAGCAGCAAGCTAATTCACAGTTGTCTTGAGCAATCCTGGCTGCAGCTTCTTCCATCATTTCCCTCTGTTGGGGGGTTGGTGCCTGAGAAAAATAACAAGTTAGACAAGCAGTGATACATCTATCAGATACACTCAAGTGTGTGTGTAGGGGAAGAATGTAGTTTTTGGTGTTGTGCAGACTATTTTAACGCCAGTTCTCTCCTTTCTCGTATACAACACTTGTAATTAAAAACATTAGCCCTTAATGCTTCAGCTTACCCTAAGCGCAGCAGCAAAGCTATTCTTAAGGTTGGTGGCAATGCTCATGAGCAGAGGCTCGCGGCAGGTGATCATGGCCATGCCAGCAGTCAAGTTTCTCATCATATGGTGGGCAGCCACACGCATGCGGGATTCCTCCGAATCCAGGGCAAAGTCCTTCCTGATGATCTGCTCACAGGTTGTCATTGCAATTTTGATGGAGCGATCAACCACTGGGTGCACAAGCTCCTGGACTGCTCGCTCCACTGATTGCCGCACACACTGCTTCAGCTGAGGATGAGCCTGCAGCAGAGGGATCTGAAGGGGAACAGGAGAAAATAAACATATTACAAAAGAAGATGACACAATGTGTAGCTTGAGAGGAGAAGTGAATTAATATAACTGCCCGTGCTTTACAGAGACCAAACTGGCATTCATTTTTTCATTTGCCAAAGTCATCAAGGTCCCTCAGCTGAACAAGTGCACCAACTACATGAACACCAGAAAGGTAAACTGGACACCTGTACTGTGGTCCATAGCTTTGGGCTTACTCATGTAAAGAGTCTGTACACTTCTTGTTGCTATCAGGCAGTCAACATCATGTTGCATGCGTGGAACCCCTTCATCTATGCACACTTCCAATTATAGTGTGTACAGAATTGTTTGCATGCAAACAGCTGTACCCCACACAAGGACACCGTGAACTGGCCCTCATACTTACATTGACGTTTATATTGATGTGTGGAACCAGGCCTGCCAAGGCATACACATTGATGTCATGGTAGCTGAACTGTGGAGTTGGGGGCCCGGTGGTTGTGCAAGTGGTGGTGGTGGCAGCTGGGGTTGAGGGAGGAGCTGCAAATGGAACAAAGTCTCCTGTTGGTCACAAAAGGCTAATTTGATTAAAATCAGGTGAAAAGGCAGATTATTCATACATTTACAAAGTGTAAGCATACAGATAAAAAACACAAACAAGCAGTACAAGCATTTTAGGGTAATGTGGAAAAGGGGTACTTCAAAGTTAAAATGACCATAAAATCCTTTTGAGTATTGTCATATCTGATATTATTTAGTTCATGTTGCAAGTCAAATCAAATAAAGATCAACTGATTACAAAGCACCCCCTCTGTAAAACTACTTGACTCTGATGTTAAAATAAACTTCACACATATCTCCCTCACTTAGGACAAGGCAGAGAAACAACATTTGTTAACTTGAATAAAGAAACAGTTATTTCAGTATTACTATTTATGATACTATAAAACGTTTATATAGAGCAATCACCTGTTGTAGAAACCGGCAGCATCTCCTCTGGAGGCTTTGTCTCTTTCTTTGGTGCAGACAGCTGCTCCTCTAGAGTCTTCAGCTTTTCTTTGTCTTTCAGCAGATTTCCTGGCTTCAGGTCGTTGATGTCCAGAGACAAGTTCTTACAAAGAACTTCAATCTCAAACTTTAAATTTAACTGGAGTAAACAAGAGCAGAGTGTACAATTATAACTACTGTTTACTGTAGTACTTTCATACATCAAGAGTTTTTCAGTGGATATAAAGATATAAAGTATTCTCACCTTGAGGTCATGTTCCTGATGCAGCTCAGCGAGAACATTCATGATCGCCATGGTCCAGGGATTCTGGGGCCTGAAAACCTACAACATCAAACACCAACAAATAATGAATAAACCGAGGAATGCCTCACTTTAATATGACATATTATGGCTATTTCCTGTCCGTTTTTACAGCTAGAACATTTCGATATAGGGTAGAGTTAAGCAATCTACATGTCGTTTGCTCACCATACTACGTAGACTAGATTCCAAAACCTTGGCCACAAAAGGAACCACATAAAGCAGCTCCTGTTGGCCTTTCACGTAGGCTTCCAGCAGCAGAGACTTGACTTCTAGATCCTTAGAAAAGAAGAAAAAAATAATGATCAACTATAAAGCAGGACAACCACCACACAATATTACAACAGAATGAACAACACAGAATCCAGTTCTTACTGTATAGAGGATAGGCTTGTTTTTGGCCAGTGTAATCATGCCCAACCAGTGGCCCAAGTTCTTCAGCAGGGAGCGATCAGAGAAATTGGCAGCTGCCTTGTCCGAGGTCAAAAGCACCTGAGGGAAAAAAGATATATCAGAGGGGACCATTAGTATTTTACTTATTTCAACAGGGTTGCAACACTCACTTAGGAAAACAATATCTAATTTATACAGTATGGTAATAGAATCATGATCTGTTGTTGTTCAATAAGAAGACTCATGTAAGATGCCCAGTGGCAAAACACTCAGGGTTATCAAATTTCCATCAGGCACCAAACAAGAAATGAATGAAACTCTTCATGTTCTGAAGCTGTCACTAAAGTATTACCTTGATATTCCGGTAGGTTTCACTGAGAACCATCTTGACAAACTCTGGGTTCTTGAGTGTGTCCAGAAAGTTGGAGTATAGACTGTGGAAGTTGGGTTCAATGCTGACACGCTTCATCACCAGGTACTGAGATACCCAGGGCATAAACTCTTCTTTCACCGTCTCTTTCAGCTCCTCGACCTGACAAAAAAATAAAAATAAAATGTAAGTATTAAAAACCACATTCTGATAGTAAGATTCTTCAGATACAGTAACGTTTTGTCTGTTTACCTTCTGCGTCATGTTGGACTGAGAAAGGTTGTTGAAGATGAAAGCGATCTTCTCCTGGACATTCTCGGGAGGCTCTACAATCCTTTCTGTTTGGTCAGTGGCCACTAGCAGAGTGTCGATGTTGGTAGTGTTTATGGAAGGCTGAGGCAAAAACAAGGACAATTACACAATGTATACAACTGTCAACACTGAAAAGTGCACAGTCATCAATAAAGACAAACTCACAGGCACATCCTTCTTGAAGCTGCTGGGTGTCGGTCTTGCAATGGTGCTCGTCTTGGTTACCGTGGTTGCAGTCGTGGTGGTGGTGACGAGGGTGCTGGGCTGTCCTGGCTGCGGGGCTTTGAGGCCAGCTGGTTGCTGCGACTGGGCCTGGGCTTGAACTTGTGCCTGTGCCAACGCCAAACTGCCAGGTGTGGTGATGGAACCCTGCATCTTCACCGGAGGGTCCCGTGACTGTTGGCCATACTCGATATACTGCACACACAGGATATTTAAATGTGCAGAGCGAGAGATTTAAGTTATCTGAATTCAAGATCCCCTCTCTGTGTCAAGAGATGGGGGCAAACAAAGACATTATGAATGATGAACAAAGATGATAAATTAAGGAAACCTGATTACCTCTTGTAAATGGTGGGGGAATTGCAAGAAGTGAGCAATTGAAGCCAGATGTTGACAATATTGAGGATAGTCTTTAAGTCTAGAAATACAAAAGATATGTCAGCTTGACTCATAAAAACAAAAGGACTACGACATTCATTCCTATTCAGTCACAGTTCAGTACCTGTTTTTGAACCTATCTAGGGCAGCAATTCCAAAGTAATACATTTTGGATCCAAATGGTTTTCTTAAGGCTTCAAGAACATATCGGAGGGCCAAACCCAGGGCCATGTAGGTGACGAGACCCTTCTCGATAATGCCACCAAAAAGGCAAGCAGTGATGTGCAGCTCCTTGTCTGGGTACTGGGGGAAGAATCTGTATTCTTCAAACAAGTTCCGCAGCATGCAGTTGAACACCTCTCGCTCTCGCTTGATGGAGGAATCCTTGAACCTTTGTAACATCTCCAGTACCTGAAAGGGGGCAATAACGTGGAATGAATTTGAAGAGCAGCAACAGTGCTTCGTAAAGTATTCAACAGCTCCAACAATGCGGATAAATATATTTGTAATGTGGCAGAAAAAAAAGGAAATGACGCCACTACTTACTTCGTCGACAGACATAGTTGGGTGAGGTGGGTGGTTGTAGATGCGCTGGAAGTAACTGTTTGCTTCATCATCTATCTCCTTACTAAAGTGCTGGTTTGCCTCGGGCCACACCTGAGAAAGATCAGCTGAAAGAAGAGTAGAAAGCCATTATTATGTTTTATCTTAATGTTGCAACCCAAATCTGGAGGAGCATAGGCCAAGTACTTCAAATAATAGTGAAAATCATGCGATACATGAAGCATCAAAAAGGTCTTACAGAGTGCATACACTTTATTTTTATCTTTGCTACAGGTTTACACCCACACTAAAAAAAAACTTTCTTCTCTAACCAAAACAGAGCTTATCCTAAAAAGACCTCTAGAGTCTTCCAGTCAGAGCAAGCTTCCAAAATCTAAAATCCCCAGCTTCTGTGTGTATTAGGTAAACAGAACACTTACATAACAATAACCTAATTCAATGTGGAATAGATAACAAGTTCAAACAATCATTAGTGACTTGATTTTAATTTTGAGGGCAGCTATGCGGTGTATTTGGCTATATTGTTGTTTAAAATGAACGGTGAAAATGGAGTCATGGTTCATTTACAACGTGAAATGAGGGTGAAGATTTGCATTTTTCATGCAGTTTCATTCAGAGGTCTATATGAAATCAACCTGGATGCTGTGATGTGGACACAAAATAAATCTTGAAATTTAGATGGCTTGGTGTAGAAACAGTCTAAATGATCAAGTCAGGCTTGAGCTCTGTTTGATGCTTCAAGGTGGCAAAATCACATTAAAGTGGGGCTGTCAGCATAAGCAGACAAGGAATGGAAGACTGATCTGTATTTCCTCTAAGATCAACAAAGCTTTAAATTGTATGACGTGAACAAAAGACAGTTAAGTCACGTAATGATTAAAACCTTAAATTTGACTGCGTCCTTTACTGGTCAAGTTAAGGATTTGGAAAGTTCGTTTGTGCATAAGGAATCAATCTGCAAATTTGTTTGTTACTGTAGAGGAAATACAGTGCTGAGCAGCGCAGGGCGGGGCTCTCAGTCACACCACTACCACCACCACTTACAGGCCTTCATCTTACTCTGCTGAAAGGTAGGTGGGTTCAGGCCTGGTGTGCTCATCTTCCTGGTGCCAAAGGGGTCAGTGTTTACCGATGGCATCCCCAAACTAGAGCCTATGCCAGAGCCAATGCCAGAGCCCAAGGGACCTGGAAAAAAAACATTTCAATCATTTTATTAGACATCAAATTTCATCTTTTGAACTACGGCCCTTTGTACTATGAACTTCCATTTAATGTGAATATGTGATCTTAAACATGTTATGTGAAATTTAGCACTAATGTAGTGTGAATATGTTTGTATTTGAAGAAAATAAAATAGCATAGTACCAGAGTCCATACCAGGGAGCTGTGAGGCGAGGCTGCCAATGCCCCCAAATGGTGTGCTGGGATTAGGGTTAGAGAGTGGTGGAAAGGCCTTTGCTGGGGACTGGGGATTACTGAAAGCTGAACTCAGTGAGGTTGGGAAGCCCTGCATGCTCGAAGTATGGGAGGTTCCTGTACCGCCCAGGTTTAAAGAACCCATGCCAGTCAGAGGATCCATCTAGACCAAAGAAGACAGTTAAGACATGGATGGGCCAGGCGTTGTTTGGTTTTGTTGTCCCTTCATTCAAACATAAAAAGACAGCGTCAGCAGAGGCATGGCTTTCATGCGAGTGTACCTGTACAGGTGAGATGGCATCCAGGCTGCTGGTGCTTGGGGCACGTCCCTTTGGCATTACCCCTGGTGGTGGCTGCCGGGCTTTGTTCATCACATTGCTGCAGTTGGCAACCATGGTCAAGATGGTCTCCGACAACTCCTGGGACACACTCCTGAGGGGAAAAACGGAATGGTAAGAGTGGCAGGTGTTCATCGTAGTATAGTTGTAAACTACGCATTTTCAAGACTGGTGGACTTATTTGGTCAACCTTCAATAACAATAAATGTTGGGATCCATGCTGAACAAGAAGGACATTTGTTCAAAGAAATTAACTAAAAAGTAACAGGCAAATTAAGTCTTCAGTAATGGAGACCAAGCTTGACAGATTCTCACCCAGCACAGGACTGCAAGCAAGCCAGCATGGTGGCCAATGTCTCTGGGGGCAGCTGGGCGCTTTTGGGCTGGTCCTTGTCAGGGGCCAGGCCCCCCATGATGGATGGGCAGCGCCTCTTCAGGAATGTCACACATGCCTGGATGAAAGGTTCCTGACAAAGGGAGACAAAATAAAAACTATTGTAACACACAGGACTATCAGGGTAGTATGTTCAACAAACAATGCCTAAACATTCATCTATAACTGCACCTGGATCAATTTAAAGGCTTACCCCATGCTCTCTGATTTTGTCAGTCAGCCATTTATCAAGTTTGAGGTATTCACGGCGAGAGGCAAGTGCAGCAAGGTCAATAACAAAGGCAAATGGAGTACCATTCAGCAGCATCGATAGAGACTAGAGAAAAAATAATAATCACACATTGGGATTCATAAAACCTAAATTTACATTTAAGATTAAACACATTAAATAACCTGCCTTTGTTACCAAATATCACTACTCACTGTTTAAAAATGGTTTGATTGCTGTACATTGCTGTAAATTCCCTGTCTCCCCCATCTTCTATCAAGGCAACTGTACATATCCTTCAACACTATGGCTAAATAATTCCCATTTGGGTTGAAGGTTAAATCAATGGGTCTTCATCATTTCATTAAGACAGACTGTTTAGTTCAACAAACCTTTAAGTCCTGGGCCACATCCAGGATGCGAGATAGCTTGGCCTGGTCATACTGCTCCCCTCTCATGTACCACTCAGCCATAGAATGCATAATTAGCTGGCGAATGGAAGGAGACTGTCCCTAAGGAGGAAAAACAAGTTTTACATGAACCATTGTTTTGTTTTGCCTTTAGAATATATAACCAGACTAACAACTAAATGTAAAAATACAAAACTGAAAATAACACAACCTCTTGACTGAAAATAAACACACAAGACCAACCTGTCCATGCCACGCGTAGTGCAGGATAATGGCAGAGTTGGGGTGGTTGCCCAGAAAAATGGGCATTAGGGTAGAGATGAGCTCATGGCGCAGTGTGTGCCAGGACGTGGAGATCTGCAGTAATGCCAGCACCAACATGTCTGGGCAGTGCTTGATCGGAAAGCTAAAGAGTTGCTTCACCTGCTCATACTGGCCCACCTCAGACAGCCTGAGCAGACTCTCCACCAGGTCCAGGCTTTTCCTGTGACGTGGTGAGAGACAGTCAGTCAAATACATCAGAGCATCAGCAAAAAGTTACCATTTACAATATTTCATGAAAGAAATAAGAAAGCTATAACTGTATACCATGTGGCAATCTCCCGGTTGTCATCCTCTGGTGGGGCCTTAAGGATGTCAATGGCCACGGTGTGACAAGGGTAGTCAGCGAAGCAGAACACCTCTGGGTTCATCAGGGAGTGTTGAATGAATGACAACTGGAAAAAGAAAAATCAGTTAAACCTTTAAAAAGGATACACAAAGCACAACCGAAATCACACACACTGCATCTTTCAATTTTATTGGTGCACTTGAAACCTGAATGAGCAGATATCAGTCAGTTACCTGTCCCTCGGCGTGTTTCCATGGCCTATAGATGAGATCGACAGGGAAGACTTCCATGCCCAGCCCCCTCAGGATACCATACACCACTATGTGCAGGCCTTTACTGTCCCGGATAATGAATCCTGGGTGGTCAAGTTCGTATGTCACCTCCTTGAAGTTCAAGTTAGGATTCTAGGATGTAGACGAAAAAAAAATAAAAAATAAGCAGTGAAACTTTGGTTGCCAACATGACCCAACACAAAAACAGATTTTTTCAGTGGTGCATGATACACAACTTTAATAATCTGGGTGCATTAAAGATAATAAACAATCCCTAAAGTGACAAACTGACAGGTGACTCACCACTTCTTTGACGATGTCGATCAGGACCTCAACATTCCACGTGTGCGCCTGCGATCCATCGTTTTTATCCTTACCATCACTCCAGATACCACTCCCTGGAGCAGAGATGGACTGCAGGAGAAAACACAAAGGCATACAAAATTAAAGCTCTGATGTATAAAAAGATCCTCTTAAACGCTTTATCCTACCGCCAAGTTAAGCCCCTCACCTGCAGTGGGATGCCATCAGTTAGACCAGAGTGGGTACGAGCCATCATGCCAAGGACTCTGGCTACCTGGCTGGCTGTCACCTCTCTCACCCCATACTGCAGGATTATGTTTCTGCACTCGTCCAGACTGGAAAGACAAACAGGACAAAAAGGTCAGTGATGACTATGATCTCTTATGTAATTCTTCCCATACCTATCATCAAATGAAAAATTCAGAAATACTATCAGGACAAGGACAGCACGGATTTGCGAGTAAAATGGGCTCTGTGAGTACAGCTTAGATACCCTTTCACACTACTCCACCTTCACTGACATTACATGTAAAACACTGGAGACACAAGCGCATAATAATTTGAATGGCTTAGTGGCAGATGCAGCACAAAAGACAAACTGACCTAGCACAGAAGCCATAGCCAACTTCTTGAATGAATTCTGCGAGAGAACTCTCCATTATGGTCTTAGCTAACTCCCCCGAGTCTGGCAGGATCCTGTCCATGAGAATGTCCCGTTTTTCAGGGTACAGCAGTGGTGCGAGCACCACAGGGCAGCGCTCCTGGGGGAAATCTGAAACCCAACAACAACAAAAAAAACAATGTTTTAACAGCCAACATTGAAAGAAACTTGGAATAGGATATGCCTAATTTCCACAAGGTTTGCCAATTATATTTACATTATTAACATTTTTAATAATTCTTCATACCTCGGCAAAGTGTCTTGAGGAAGGCGTCAATCTGCTCTTGCCCTACCCCACTGGCTCCCTTCTGGCCAAACAGTAGATGGGAGAGCAGTAGGTGTAATACCTCTATGGCAATGTCTTGGAAGCCACCTTCCTGGTTTCCTCCGAGATCCGCGTCAACGTATGAGCGCAGGAGGTCTGGAAGTTTCTGCTTGATGAACTGCGCAGCTGAGAAAGAGTTAAAAACGTCAAGTTAAGCCAACATACTTTACAACAAGTTTGTCTATTTAATGAGCCCATGTACAGATCAACATTTTGACATTCCCTGCATTGGTGTTAATAAAGTAGTCATCAATAAACATCACCTACTAAACGATTTCAACTATGGCTATTTGCTATAGCTTTGATAATGTCAGGCTCTACTAGATTCTACTTACCAAAACCACGAAGGTCTGCGTTGCTTGAGTTGAGCAAAGCAAGGCCAAATATCACCTGGGAAATAAACAAACTTGGTCACTCAGGACTTACGTCTTTACATACAGCATTTACATCGTAGGGTATACCGAGGGACTCAGAAGCCATAACTTACTCACACAGCGTGCGCAGGTGCGAGTCATTTATACTTGTGCGCTCAACAATTTGCACAAGTGATCATACTTCCTGCATCACTTGTAAACAATGCGGACAGAAATTTTCACAGAAATTTCACCAATTTCACAGGTCATACAAATGCTTGTATCCCTGTGCTTCCCCAGTTCCATCCATATTGATCTAAAACAATCAGTTCAAAAATGTCTGGACATGGAGAAGCGTAGTTACATTTCTGGAGAGGTGCACATCAGTTACAGCACTATGGTATGCGCACTGACTGCTTATTGCTCTGTGCTGTTGCCATGGCTTCTGCGTCAACTCAACCCAGAAGGCAAAACTGTCTACAATGCAGAGCTAGCTTACCTCTTGGACCTTGTTGAGCTTTAGAACTTTACTCAGTTGAGTAAACAGGTGGGCTGATGGCTTCAAACTCTGAAAGGCAATTATTGTCAAACATTTTATGGAAGATGAATTGCCAAAAAAGTCACAGCGCTTTTTTCTTTTTTCAAAATTCAGAAATGAGTGTTTGATTATTTTTATCAAGGCATTTAAAAACTAAAACTGTATCTAATTATGTTTTTATTGGCATCTTTGAAATGCTATCATAAGCTCCTTACCTTCTGGTAGTGCAAGGGATTGTCAACGGCGTAACACAGAGTAGAGATAAAGTTTGGCTTCGAGATCAACGACACACACTCCTGAATCAGAAACTGTGTCTTGGGCAAGTTGAAAAGCGAAACATACCGAGAAGACAAAATAAACACAAGAGAAGCAGGTGAAGCTCAAGATTAGAAAACAAGTCAAGAATCAATATGAAACAATAAGTGGAATTAAACTACCGACTAGGATAAATGCTTTCAGTGATGTCTTTCTTTCAAATCTAACATGTGAAAAACTAACACTGCAAGTGGTTAACTGCTTTCAGTGCAGAATATAGCTGTACACATAATAATTCTTAAGCACACTCTCCCTTTAGTATATACACTATATTTTAGACTGTCCATTCTCTATTGATACAGCCATAGTAGTAGAGTTGGTCAATAAACAGACTACTGATGGGAACCACAGACTAACTCATTGTAATGCACTGAAGATGACTGTTTGGAAATGTCTGTCACTGAAGAAGAAAATCTTTAAAAGCCATTTTTTACTACTTTACAGCATTTTGGTTTTAGCTTTGACTAAATATGGCAACTAAGATAAAATTATGTACAAAACTCGCAAATTAGCACACAAACCTAGGGCAACTTTTCCATGTTTGTCAGTAATAATGTTAAAATACAATTTCCCTCAAGAATACACAATGCCGTTTGTTAAATATTCAATCAGTACAAACACTGTAATCTAATTTGAAGAATACCTTAGTGAGAAATACAGCAATAGCCGAACACTGTAATATTTAAAAGAGCGTTTCAGCCTTGTACAACTCAACTGCTTTGCTTTGCCCATTTCCTGAAATAAGCTTGCATTTCTTTTAGATGTGGGCTGAAGACGTCTGCGATCTAAAATGTTTTTGCAAGTGGTAAAGATGTGTTACTTGAGGGAAGCAACGATGAGCGTCTCATTATTGCACTCCTCAAAAGTAAACCATTCAATTATATGTTTGATATCTGGCTGCATGCACATCCTTGAATGCATGTGTGACGGTTGTATATAAATATGTGTATAACTCGAGCGTACATATATCCAGTCACACTACTAACAATGATCTCAGAAAGGTATCTTGTACAGTAATATGTTCTGATCAAAAATTACCTGGTGAAAGTCCTTGCCACTGCTTTTACCATCGCCACTGAAATCCACATGGGAGAAGAGACAGCGTAGTAGATGCCTGTCTGCCTCAGGACCGTGACGATTTACAATCTGGGATAACAAAAAAAAGTCAAAAATCAGTATGTGATGGGAGAACAAGACATTTTAAGTACAGACACTTCCAGAACTTTTTCGAAAGGCACAGTAAACTGTATAAACATTAAAACAACAACTGTAACAACAAACAACTACTGAGGTGTGAGAGAAACCAACCTAGCTGATCAAATGATTACTTATTATAAGTTAGGCAACTAAACTAAAGTTTATTGCCACACTGAGCCTGACGTTCACTAAAAAAAAACAACAACAACAACAAAAAAACACACACACACACACTTGTGGTTTTAGGCAGAATTAGCAGTTAAAAAAATAAAAAACAAACAAAAAAAAGATTTGAGCGTTCTGATTCTGCTTTAGTTTCTTAATTTTGAGTTTTTTCACCACCCGTGGTCCCAGATAAGTATTTGCTCTCAACAGAGTTTGGACAGCATTTCTAAATATTTTCACAATCAAATAATTAACTGGATAATAGTTGCAAGTCCCTGTCCACGCAGTGTTACTCGAACAACACTGTGGATTCCTCACGAACAGGGGCTTAAACACTACTTAACATGGATAAATGTTACCATCCGAAATAAGCAGACATAGCTGCAGGTGCAGAGGGATAGATGGCGTCCAGGTAGACAGATGGCAAGTGTTTGCAATACACCGTTTATTAAATAAACAGGATTTCACACGTGCGCTGCAGGGCTGAACTTCAGAGAGGTCTGAACTTCAGAGAGGGCGCAGGTGAGAACTGACCCTGCCTCACTGTGGTGTAGACTATCTAAATTTTTAATGGTTTGCTATGCCCGAACATACTTGAAATTGGGTGTAATGCGAATGGACAGAGAAAAAAAAAAAAAACAGACAGTATATGATGCCACTGCTACCACTTACATGCTGTATTTCTTGCTGGCTGGCTCTGTAGTTTTTCTTTGTTAAATTGTCCACCAGATAGCTGATTTGAGACAAAGCCAGCGAGAGCGAGTCAAGATTCATTGCTGGTTGGGGCGGAAGCAGGCGGCCGAGCACGGCGCAAAATCACCATTATTCCCCTTTAGTCACTTCAGTGATAGGTTACTTCTGCTCCCCCCCCCCAAAAGGTGTGAAAAATGTTGGCTTCCAAATGAGCGTTCCAATCAGTGTCCCCCAGTACTCCTAGGTAAGAATCCTTCAGTTTAAAATCAAGTTCAGCATCTGTAATGAAAGAACAAAGCATGTTAGAAAATAAAACTTATTTATTTCATAATTTATTTTGTTTGTACTCTTTGTTTTTAGAAAGAGGGATTACATTTAAGCGGCACTAAACTTTAAATTACTTTAGTGTAGGACAATATTTACTACCAACTGATAACACAAAACACTGTGACAGGCTTTGAGGCCTACTTTGATAACAGAACAAAAAGTGCTGTTAAACATATTTAAGTGTCGACTGCCTGGACATATATCTTCTAATAAACGCTGAAACAATGGACAACGCGATTTCAAGCTGTGTACTTCACTTCAGTGTCTGCGCTGAAATATTATATGATTACATAAACGTACCGTGCCAGTGGATTGCACTAGGCCTCAACAGTACCCTAATATCTGGTATACAGACTCAAAGCGCGTTTAGTTGTTCAACGAAACGACCGACAAAGTACATCCATTTCGTGCAGTTTGCCGTGAATTTTAGGCGACTTAAAGCGTAACAACCCTTTAGAAATCCGCCAAAGAGACAAAGAACAAGCTAAAGGATGTTAGCAAATATTAGCGGTTGTCCACACGCAAGCAATACACATTGCTGAGCGTTGCTTTGAATCATTACTTTACCGGACGTCGAAATGATACGGAGTTAACGTTAATTAATAGATTTAAAATAAACACCACCTTACAGAGACAACAATCCTAGCCCTGTTGCTACCTAGCTAACTACTCCAGCTAACATCACCATGACGCTGATAAACACTTTCTGAGGAGTTTCAGTTAATGCTAGCCGACATGTTTACCGAATAACGAACCTAGCATTAACGTTAACCGTTGGATTCATTACAGGCTATTGCTTTCTATACCATATGTTAGGCTTACGTGTACTATATTCGTATCGCAACCAGTAAGAATAAGTTAGTGGTAGTCAATTCATAACATTAACCTATGCGAAACCTTACCAACTTGGTGTAAGCTACAAGCTAATGCTATTAAATTAGCATATACGAGAAGCTAACATTAGCAGCACGAGCCCGTTCCAAGCTGCCGAGTGTGAAACGGAAAAACCAAATAAATTCGCATTTTCACGTCCCGCTTGCTTTCAAGTTGGTAACGTTTCGGAAAACACGTTTAGTCGTGAACTCGAAGGAAGTGAACACTGCAAGTGGATTTTGCGCGATCGTAATAGCTAACGTTAACATTAACCTTGTTAACGTTAGCTTATTTCTTCGGGCTCCGACTAGTCTTTGGAATTGCTAACACTGTAGTACAAATGCTGACTATCCCAGAACAACGCATAAGCCCCACACACTGAGTTTATGTTACTATCGCCGCCGAGATTCATTTAACCAAACTGTTTATTATAAACAATACGCACCGCACGAAAAAACATAGCTAGATTGAGGATTTTTTACTTTCTTAATGTGACCAATATGACAGCTGCCTTTCAGCAAATAGACCTCTCCAGCGGTGGTGGCCAACGGCCATCCTCCGTATTATTGTCGCTGTTTGTGTGATATATATATGAATCTACCAACGGCTGTGCGCTAAAATATATTATAAGTCTCACCGTGCACCCAAGAAAGTAACTCAGATCCTCATCCCTCCTTGTCTCCCACAACAAACTTGACGAAATGGAAGGGTTGCTACAACCTATAGCTGAGCCTCCAGATCAGTTTGATTTTCAAAATAAAATGGCGACTGTCACCGTCGGGGCGCGCTCACGGTTCGAGTCGAGTGCGTGAGCGTAGTAGCGCGACACTCTAGGTGCAGACTGCCGTCGCTTCAGCCTGTTTATATGTATTTTATTCGTTTCAGAAGATAAAAATAATTTGGCAATAAAATCAGTGCTGGTTTTCTTGAAAGTTTATATGAACAGGAAAATGGACGTGTCTTAGTAGTTTCACACAAGAAAGAAAGAACAATGTTGTTTTTAAGCAAATAAGGAAATGAAATGTTGGATCACAGCTTTCTGTCTGGTAGCACTCTGAAAGTAGAGGAGCTTAGACCCCTCACACAGTCAGGTCAATCTAGATTTTCTCTTTCCATATTTGTACGCTTATCGTGTTTCTTATTTGAATTACAAACTGAAGATGAGGATACAATATAAGATTTTTTGCGAGATTTTACCCTCGATTCTCAGGGCGGCTAAGTCTGCGCCAGTCTGCACTAGCTGAGGACAGTCGGCACAAAAATCTGTTAGTGTGTGACGGGAACAAACCCAACTTCAGTCGCAGTCTATCAAAAACTTCAAACAAAGAATCTCAGCTGAACCGATGACCAACCCAAGAGCAAGCATGCGTTGCCAACTGCCAATGAAAAAGAGAGGGTGGGACACAGAAAATACCATCAGAAGACGACAGGAATATCAAAACAATGCCGACTAGCAACAAGAGAGTGGCTGCAAAGCGAACCTGGACCACAGAAATGGAGGAGAAATTGATCGAGTTGTGGCAGGAGCACGAGTGCCTGTATATAGTTTGTTGGGGTGCATACCATGGCTGTTGCCCTTTGTGACAGTTTCCACAAGAGTTTGATTTGACGAATCATAGTCTGCGGCCCCTCATCAGGCGCAGCTGTTAAGTGCGTGATCCCCAGTCTCTCAATCGCCTTTCAAAATCTGTAAAACTGTGAAAGTTGTTGTGTAGTGTGTTCCCAGCTTGAGGGGATGTCATTTTAAATGCATCGCACAGGAAGTTACTAGACTCAGGGGAACCAAGCGAGACATTCTGAGTTGCATTAGCAAAGAGGGTAGGATCCATGTTTATAGAAAAAAAAGCCCATGATGCCATAAGGCCAGTCAAAAGTTAGGACACATCGACTCTCACATACAACATCTTGCTGCTGGAGACATCAAACTGAAATGTCATGTTGCAAGCAAAAGACTGTTACATCAAAATTTCTTTCATATTTTATTCCTCAAATGACACATTTCCATAATAACAGTGATTTCCGTACGCTACACACTGAATACTCAAAAAGGAACACTGCTAACTATAATCCGCGGCTTTGTCTAAATTTAACTTTTAAATGCGATGGCTATTATGAGCCATGTGTTGAGGTCTTGTAGATTTTCAGTATCTTCAGCTAGCATAATCTAGAAAATAATATAATGGCAATAAATTCTCAGCTATGTAAAGAAACCATAGTTCATTTTCAATATAAGACATGGCCAGTCAGAAAAAAAAATAATAATTTAGGTGCAAAAACCATCAAATGTTGAACACACCCCCCAAAGACTTCACAAAAGCTACCAGCCTCAGAAATCGACCATTAGACCTTAGACTATAGATTAGAGATGTTTCACATTTCAACATTAATTATTCAGAGGACACTAGTTTAAATCAGGTTTTCAAGGTTGAATAAGAAGAAAATGAATCTGGCAAGTCGAAATCTCCACTTTAGTCTGTAAATCTGATTCCAGTCAACATGTCTGTGGTTCTTACCATGAAGCACTGAGGACAAACTGTGACACTTTTGGCTATGTTTTCATAATTCAAGCCAACACTTAACTAACATGACTACAAGCAGCATTCTGCGTCTGGTTTAAGTGTGGATCTTTTTATAACATTGCATTGAGTCAGAGCAGATCTCCGTATGGGCTGTCTGACCAAAAATCCAAGTGAAGGCATGTCAAATCAAATGACAAACATGTCCAAAACTCGAGTGAGATAGTTTGGAATTAGTTGGACTTCTGAGTGAAAGAAAAGCAGCCAACTTGCTCTGAGTATATTTTAAAGCTTCCTTTAAGGTTAGTGGTTAAGCTGCTATTTAATAATGTGCCAAAAAAGAGAAATGTTCTTGGTGATGAGATTCAATCTAATCTTGGTGTCATCTTAAATGCTTTGTATAGGAAACCAGCCCAAGGTTAAGTCGCTGGTGGTAGTGCTAATAATAAGAAGAAAATGCTGGAGATCAGGTCTGGATGAGGAGTGGACTGTGATGAGCTTCAGGGTGAATGAATTGGAGAAGAATTCAAAGCATCTTCAAATTGAATAGAGGGCTTACAACACCAGAGAACATATTTAAATAGACTAAATACACTTTCTGATCGACCGTGAACGCTGAGACTTGTGTCGTGCCTCGTTCCAACCAGACGGGAAAGCTCCAGGTGATGACCCCATGAGGCTGTTTAACAGAACACAGAGACTGATTAATATTTCATAGTTCTTATTTCTTCCGCTTTGTTCAGCAAACTACAACATTTAAAACAATAAAGGAATAACCATTGCATGAGCAGGGGGTATCCAAAATTTCTGTATTGGCAATGTGACATAAAAAGGACTCCTTTCTATTGAACACTATGTCACAACTGCACAACTGTTAAATGTAAAATCCTCTCCATAAAGCACCATCTGTACACTGATCTCTTTGGATGTGAGTGCTCTGCTACCTTTTTTGGTATATTCCAGCTGCCACTGTTGGCTTAACAACATCCTAAAGGGCAATCTGGCTGCTGTCCACATTTCCTCATAGGTGGCTGTTGTTGATGAAAGAGCAGATAGAGTTGATCTTGTGAGACAGCTCTTAAGCCATCAAATATAAAGCTCTGGCAATGGCTCCCTTGCTTGTTTTATAAAACACTCAAGGCAAGCGCAGTACATTTACTGGTTGGCAGTTCCGATTTCATTGAAAAGTGGAACTCAGACAGGAAATGTGTTGAGGGACATACTGTGGGTGTAAATACAACGTCATGCCCAGCAGGACATATTGCACTTGTATGATATGTGCCTCTAGACGTATTACAGTCGGTAAAGTTCCCCATTTTTATGTGCATGCCATAAAAATTATGCATTTGCTTGTTTTTGCACAGACCAGTCCCTGAAGGACAAGCACACAGGATGACATAAATTATAATTCAATTTTAAAGTAATAAAATTGGTTTTTCTATGACATTTAACGGCAAAGTGAAAAATTGTGTTTCTGAACGTTTTTTCTTAAGAACTGGAAACTGAAATTGCTGAACAACTATCAAGGAGATGCTTTCTTGCTAGCAATGTACAAATATACCTAGTAAAACTCAAATCCCACTCAAGCAGCATTTATGTAAAGTGAAAATGCCTTTATTAATTGCAACGGCAGCTGAGCTTTTATACACTTATTTGCTTTAGCATTTTCTTTCTTATATAATATATATCCAAAATGTTGGATTTTTACCTATCTGTACATTGAACAGTACATTAAAGTATGTGAGGGGAGACATCCACAGTTTGAGTAGAAACTACATTTTTAAACAAGCCACTTATTTCAGAGGATTATTATATAGAAAGTGTTTAAAGGCACTAGTTTACTCCAACTTTCATTTCTGGAAAATGTTCAACGGCATTAATACTGTAATTGTAATTCATTGTATTTGCTTGCAGTATGTCATCATCCTGCAGGGGGCGGTAGAGCGCCAGTATGGTTGCTAGTCAACGCAGTAACCACCTCCAGAAGAAGATCTCATCTCCTCTCTCCACTTGTTCGGGAAGGTGTTTAGTGAAAAGTGGTGAAGGGGCTCCAGGAGAAGAAATCCTTCAGGCGTTGTAACCGAAAACAGTGGTTCATTTAGGTGAAGCCGCGGTGTGGGTAAAATGTCGGCTTGGGCGAAGGCACCGACAGGTGGGCGGCGGCCATCAGGCAACCCAAATGGAAGGTAAGTCTTTCGTTTCCTGTAGCTAGTTTAGCATTAGCGGTTAGCATGACGGTTGAAGCACAAAACAACAAAAGGGGGCAATTCCATCAAGTGTTGTTCATCTCTCCCATTAATTAGCTGTCAATAACTATAAAAAAACGTATTGTGTTATGCAGTGCTCAGCAGCTGCGTCTGTTTCGGAGAGCAGCTCCTTATCCCTCAAGGGAGGACAGGACCGAAGAGCTCAAGGATGCCCTAGAGAGGTACCCACCTTTCTCTCACACATTTAATGTTTAGTTACAACAATGTGTAGTTTTCCATTGTAGGTAATGCATATCACATATATAATTATTCAGTTATACTAGGAAGCTTTGTTATGATTGTTTGTGCTGCTTGTCGAGCCTATTCTTCTTCTTAAATATAGTTATTAATTCACGCCGTTTTCCTTTCAGTTATGAAGAACTGGAACAAATACAAAACTACAGTGGAGGTGTAAAGTATGAGGCGTTCAAAAATCAGCCAAATGGTGAGACTTCTGCTTCATGTTGTTCACTAAAGCACATGTGTATCGTGTATGTTGCTGTTATCTGTTAGCAATTGAATTCACAGCTTTTTAAATCTTCCAAATCCTCATCATCAATGCACACTTTAAATGGTTTGATGCTTCATCGTGTTACTTTTATACTCCACCCTCTCTGACATTCATCTTTTTACCTCCGTTTTATTCTCCTCCAACTCCCTCACTGTCCTCAAAGCCTCATCCAAATCAGAGGGCTGCACTCCCGCGGACAGACGTAAAACCCTTTACCAGAAGTTCTACAGACAGGTGCAAGAGGAGAAGAAGCCAGCTGACTGTGTGGTCCTTTCTGTAACCAACCAGTGCCCGTGAGTGCCCCAAAAAAGCCTTTGCTACTGCAGGATTTAATAGTAAAACAGTATCATTTAATTGTGTTTAATTATTTATTCATTTATTTGGGGATCAAGCATTTTTGAAGGAAACATATCCTTCTGTTAGGACTCCTCTGTAAAGGATTCTTTCTTGCTGATCTTGATCTTTTGTTTGTTCAGGCTTCTCAAGCCTTGCTTGTTGTTTTTAATGGGGGTTGCCGATGCCGTTTTCTGACTCAGGCCGAGGTAAAACTTTGATGAGTCAAACATACAACAGGTTTATGTTGTTGAGACAGTAGTAATGAGTTCAGAAGTTAGTGTTCACTTCAATCAAGATTGAAGACATTGGAGTATGACTGATTTTTCTGGGAAACCATACGTCATTTTTTCCCCCCTCCTATTTTGATGATCATATTTTTAACTAGTTTTTTTTTGTACCTTAGAAAGATGTTAAGGTATTTTTATGATATTTATGGATGATAAAAAATTATAAAATATTGCTGTGATTGTTTCATACAGTATGGTGGAGCCTGGGGGGCATAACAGAAATCACGTTCCGTACAGATTACACTGCAGCCTGGAATTCTTAGGCTCTTTAAGCTCGTTAAAAAGCTTATTTATAGTAAATCTGTGTAGCTATCCTAAGAGTAGAATGCTGTGCACAGGTAGGAGATAGCCTCTTAGATAAAAAGAACCAGTTGACCCTGTATACATGCATATTTGACAGAAGAACTCCCAGAGATCCTAAAGATAAGCTGCTGTCAAGTGATATGTCATCGTCCGTCATCACGTCACGGGAACAACAATGGAAAAGACGCCCCTTTTGAAATCCCGTTAAGCTCTGTTTACTTTCTGGCTTGTGCAGAATTATGTCCGACAAATTGAGTAGTGAGCTGTTCCCTGTTTTCTCTTTCTGGGTGTGTCATTTGTAAACCATGTTGTTGTCCTTCACTGTCTTTAAAACTAGTTCGAGGCAACATGACGCCACACACCTTGCTAAACCCTTGGAGCACATTTTACAGAAGAAGAACAGTGACTGAACTGGCATTCACTTCATTAAATATGAACATATCGTGCTCATGCAAGAAAAAAGGAAGAAAGTAGGATGTCTTGAAAATATGCCATGTGGGCCACCATTTTAAAGTAGTCTTAAAGTCAGATTTGTCTCCCAAAGTGACAAACAGCCCTTTATATCAAAGTTCTTAATGCCATGTGAGAGCTGAATGCCATTAAATAACATTTCTTTTATACACCTTTACACGTCAAATGCAACTTTGCAACATGCATTCTCTCAAACAACCTACTTTATGTTTTTAACAAGGGGGCCATTATTACATCCCAGCAACATGCTACACACACAAGGCAAATGTTATTCTTGGTGCTAACGAGTATTTACTATCCAGTTAGTAGTAGAGGTACATTTAAAACTACCCACTCAATGCAACACCAACATTCAATTCATGAACAAGTTTCTTTTCAAACAGCAACTCTGAAGTTGTGCCACAAGTATGGCCACTTTCTCTGTCATCAAGCATCAACTTAGAAGTATTAAAAGCTTGGACATGTGTGAGTATGCAACAGGACACCTGACATCTATCTAAACAATGCAAGCACAACCACCACTCATTAAACTTATCAAAAAATTCCTTGTTTTTTATACAAAACACACAAGAGCCGAAGGACTGATGTTAATTCTTGTAACGAGACAAATTTTGCATTTTGTATTTGTGTATATAAGTTTATTTTTATTTGGCCAATATCTAAACCACAATCACATCAAGCACATCTTTAACAAAGTTGTCTCACACAAACGTTTTAAGCATTTTGACTGAATTCTTCAACTCCAGATCCACTCACTTACAAGTCTTCCACTTCAACAAGTCCCTGTGTTTTACCCCATCTATTACCTGAACACATACAACACATCTATGACAGGAAAACTTGTGCCACCATTAATCCCACAGTTGTGATGCTCCATGGTTTTGTTGGTAAAACACATTTTAGACCAAGAAATAACCCTCTGCACCCCTCAGAAATGTAATTCCAGGTGAGTCACTTAAAGGGATAGTTTGGTTTCTTTGAAGTGGGTTTGTGTGAGATACTTAACCACGGGCAGCAAATTATCTGCCTTAGGTATTGGTAGGTATGGCCCCAGTTTGGAGAGGCAAAGATGCCAGGAAATGAACTGCTGTGGAGAAATACCTGACACATGCACACTTAAAAGACACAGAACTATCCCTTTTAATATAGAAATGTCAAGTTAACAAAGTGTTTCTCTTCCTCTCAAAGGGATTACCCCAAATCGCTAAGCCAGTGCTTGCAGGAGCGTGGCCTGTCAGTGGAAATGCTCTACCTTCAAGCGGAATCGGGCCTGACCCGGGCCCTGCAGGATGTCCGAGCAGTTGGCTCCCCATTTTGTATTCTGGTGGAGCAGACAAACATAGCTCTGTCCTCCTGCACTGTTATCATATTCTCAGAATCCCTCAAAAGTAAGTCCGTACCCCTCGTGTTCATTCAAGCTTTCCCAAACCACCTCAGTTACAACCCCCTCCCCCATCCATTTTCTTGGCTCAGTTCAACAGTCTAATGCGGTTTACGTTGTTTATAGATCCCACACACTCTTTGAACATACAATTAGAAACAGACAGCGTAAAACCAAATAAATTAGAACAAGAAATAATCCCACTGAAACATCTACAGTGACACAAAACTATAATATCGCCCTTGGCTGTTGTAACATAACATTTCAGGTTAAAAAATATCACCCCAAGTCCAACAAATCTACACGATACATTATTAGAAGTCTCTTAACAAACTATTCATTGCCTGCCACCTACATGCACTTCACGTAACATACTTAATAAACTAAACCGTCTTTAAAGAAAAAGAAAAAAAATGCAGCTTTATTACAACTTGTGTTTCATTTTTGTAATGCGGGTCATCAGTTCAGAGAGCTTGAGCTTCCTCTTTGACCATATAACTGCAGTACATACTCACGTCCTCATTTTGACTCGAGTCGCCTAATTAGACGTTGTTGTGTTCGCAGAGTGTCCATCATAATGGCTCTTTATGCTTCTGAGCTGTAGTTGTCCCTGTTGACTTAGATCTCGAACTAAAGGCAATCGCCCTCAAAGCTCTTCTGGTCTTTATAAGTGTGTTGCTTGTCGTTTGGTGTTCTTTGGAAAGAGCTGGAAAAGGAAGTGATTCAGTCCGAGTTTCCCCTGAATAATGGGCTAGTCATGCAGACCAACAAATCGTGTAAAGCAGATGTTGATGAGTCATATACCAATCAGCCACTTCCTTGAGGAGAAAGTAAATACCACTGACCATCTTGTGATAATACATTGCTCTACTGGGAAATTTTGGAGCTGGCATTCATTCACATGGATGTTACTTACCCACCTAGACCCGACCAGGCACCCCCACCAAATGCTTTAGGAACAACTCAAAAACCATGAAGACCAGCACAAGGTGTTGACCTGGCCTCAAATTCACTAGATCCCAAAGTGATCAAGTATCAGTGGGATAATCCGCAGAGGCCTCTCCTCTTAACCCATAGGACCCAAGGGCCCCCCACCAACAGTATTCTGTTACCAGACAACACAGGACACCCTGAGAAGTCCATTCTCTGAAGAGTCACACTATATTAGGAAAGTGGCCATAATGCTGTGGCTAATCGGTTTATGTTATTTCTGCATATTGGTAACAATTCCATACTGCGTTTGATATGCCTGTTGCATGGAGCATGTAACGGGTTTAATCAACTAAACAGATGACCCAAGCTACTGAAATAAAACCAACATTGTAATAAAGCATTGTTTTCTTTTAGTTAAGTCGACTCCCAATTAAAGTCTGTACTGTTCACTTTGTATAACAGCATCTATGCATTTACATTCAGCGTACCATGCACAAAACAAATCAGCATTTTATATGAACAAGATCCTCAAAACAACAATGGAACTAATGTCCTGAATACATTTTTGTCCAGTCTCATCCACCAAAATGAAATCAATAAATACATAAAAATCATATATCACCAGAAAACTTAAATACACAAATAATCTAAAGTTAATTCTTTTAACGCATTCACATGTGTGATTGCTATTCAATCATTTATGTCCAAGAACATGTACGAAGCAATAGAAAGAGTTTAAATAACTGAATGCACATCACCCCTACTATTCCAACAAACCAAAACTCACATCCAAAACTACTACTCAACTTCACATAAAATAAAATCCATCTCTTGAATCACGTAAATTAACTTCAAGAACCCCATTAGATTTTACTGCTCTTTTTGTGGATGTCTCTCAGCGTCACGTTAACATTGCCGTTCCCTCCTCAGTCCATCGCAACATGCCCAAAGACCAGGCCATGGACTTTGTTCAAGCAGAGTACACTCGCGGACTCACCAAAGAGCGTCCTCCAAGGGATCCTGCCGATATCGCAGCACAGGCGTCACAGCTGCTGGATGACTTTCTGGACCGAGAAAAGATTGCGCGCCACACTGTTCCCTCTGAAACACGCCAGCTCCTCATGCTGTTGGCTGACGGCGTGCACCTCTACCCCGAGGAGCTGGAAAACATCTCGGAGTACGTTCGTTCCCGGCAGGACCACGTACAAGGTGAAACACTGTTTATACAGCAGTACCTACAAGAGCTGAGACTATGGCTGGTTGCAGTTTTGATTCCTTTCTATTTCCTATTCTATTTTAATTTTACTTTCACTCCCTCTAGCCTCCAGTAGTGAAGGCGAGAGGGGGAACATGTTACCTCCAGGATTGGGAAAACCACCTCCTTTGCTTCCTACTCCTCCTGGGCCTCCACAACCTTCTGCAACTGTATCAGGGGGGTCCATGTTGGACCACTCCCCATCCTCACCTGCGCCTCTCTTGCCTTTACCAGGTTAGGACTGCAGAATTTACCACTTTCTTAAGTAGATTCGAAAGTTTGACACCTTCAGAGATGTATTGGCAATATTCGCAGAAATTGGTTCGTCCTTAAAAATAAACTGAATTTTATGCATTTTGAGTCTTGGCTTGTAAACGTCTTGGTTTTCTGGGATGTGTTTCTTATTTTAGGCTCTTATCCCAAAACCAAACCACCTCCTCTGCTTTCCTTGCAACATCCTTCAGTCCCTCGCGGTCCCATGCCTTCACACATGCCTTACGGTGGTCCCGGTATGTCTCGTGGGCCCCTGCTCCAGCACCCGCCTTTATTCCACCCAGGCCCCAGGGGCCCCCACGGGATTCGAGCAGCACCTCCTTCTCTAAAGAGTTCTCGCCCCCCACTTCTATCTGCCCCAGGTAAATCATCAATGATTTATTTTTTCCCCCACTTTTTCTTTCGACCTTCAATGATGGAAATTGCAAAATGATCTGTTCATACTGAAAAACATTTCTCTCCTTTTTGCAGGTCCTCCTCTTCCACGACTGAGTGGCCCTAGACACTAAGAAATAGCAAAGGGGTCCACTTAACAACCACTGTCAAACATGGAGGTCACAAGCAGTGTTTTGAACATTTTCCCACGTCCGACTTTCAGCTGAACAGAATTTCTCTGTTGACCTTTTTTAAAAAGAAGTAGTAGATCTCATTTAGCTCAAAGATAAAAAAAAAAATTATAGTTAGATATGATCTCATTGTGGATGGATTGATAGAAGCTCATATGGAGCACTCTTTCTAATTGACAGTTTTAAGTATTGTTTTCGAAATCCCTCCGTCGTCATCACCTTTTTTTTTCTCTTAGTGTTCAGCTTGCCTCTTTAGATTTATAACGTGGTGTAGGTTACAGAGAGAAGCTGAACAGAATAAACACGGATCAGGTAGCTTGTATAGCCAAATGCACAAATGCAACCTTGCGAGAGGTGGCAGCTGTAAAGCATGAAAAAGGAGAGAGGTACTGACGGTCACACGGTGGTAAGGGGACTTCTTATTTTTCTAATAATCTTTCGAGATGGTGCTTAAAACTTGTTGATCTCAGATCCTCTAACGGAGAGGATTTCAGCGTCCGACTGAAAGCTTGTTTTTCTAAGCTGTTTTCTCGGCTCAGATGTAATTTTATTTATAATGTACATTTATTTTGTCATGAACTGAAGTTATCTATCTGCAGTTGTGTGCACATCCTTTCATCTTTCAGGACAAATCAGAAAAATGTACAATATGTATTAATTTTTGTCGTCTTTATAAAATCACATTTCCTTTAAATTTGTTTTCAAGATTAATAATTTCCATGTACAGCATATTTTGAGTGACAACATCTGGACCTAACGCTTCGTTCTGCAACCCACATTTAAATAGAGAGGTCTTTGGGTTGCATTCAAGTACCAGAGGATGCTTGAAATGTTTTACCAGGATAACAGAAGGGAATATATAAATAAATTGAACACATGTTGGATTTTCTTGTGGGATGGCTTTAAACAGAACCTACTGGAAAGCTCTTATTTAAATTGTCTGGTCATGCATGAAAGGTTGTCATTAAAGTCGCAGTTTTTCTTTACCTGAACTTTCTCAACTTAAATGTCTCTGATGCACCTCAGAACGTTGGAAACGGTCGCGCTCAGTCTGGTTCACTAATTCACGGAGAAATACTTTGGTTTGGGAAGACTTCCAACTGTGACATATAAGTTTTCAAAACAGAAAGCTGACATATGTACAAGAAAACTTTTTTACTTTATTCTCTTTTCTTTATAGATATTGTCTGAATCTCTCCCCTTATTTGTCTTATACATTATATTGCCAAAAGTATTCGCTCATCTGCCTTTTGCACATATATGAACTTAAGCGACATCCCATTCTTAATCCATAGGGTTTAATGTGACGTCAGCCCACTCTTTGCAGCTATAACAGCTTCATCTCTTCAGGGAAGGCTTTCCACATGGTTTAAGAGTGTGTTTATGGGAATTTTTGACCATTCTTCCAAAAGCACATTTGTGAGGTCAGACACTGATGTTGGATGAGAAGACCTGGCTCACAGTCTTCAGTATAATTTATCCCAAAGGTGTTCTGTCAGGTTGATGTCAGGACTCAGGATGCAGGCCAGTCCAGTCCTTCCACACCAAACTCGCTCATCCATGTCTTTATGGACCTTGGAATGGGCAGGGCCATCTCCAAACCCACAAAGTTGGGAGCATGGAATTGTCTAAAATCTCTTGGTATGCTGAAGCATTCAGAGTTCCTTTTATTGGAAGTAAGGGGCCAAGCCCAGCTCCTTAACCAACCCCACACCATAATCTCCCCTCCACCAAAGTTCACATTTGGCACAATACAGTCAGGCAAGTACTGTTCTGGCAACTGCCAAACCCAGATGGGTCAAACAGATTGCCAGATGGAGAACGCATCTCTTGCCCTAGAGTCCAGTGGTGCCGTGCTTTACACCACTACTACATCCAATGTCTTGCATTGCACTTGGTGATGTATTGCTTGGATGCAGCTGCTCAGCCACTGAAAAACCATTCCATGAAGCTCTCTACGCACTGTTCTTGATCTAATCTGAAGGCCATGTGAAGTTTAGAGGCCTGTAGCAGCTTACCCTGCAGAAAGTAGGCAACCTCTGCACAATGTGCCTCAGCATTCGCTGACCCCACGCTGTCATTTTGTTTGACCTGAGTTGCTGTGGTTACCAATCCCTTCCACTTTCTTACACCTGTGGCCATGGAAGTGATTGGAACACCTGAATTCAGTTATTTGAATTGGTGAATGAATACTTTGGGCAATATGGTGTACATGTAAATTATAATGTTCAACTACTTGTGCAGCACTACTGATGTTCAGCATGGACGAATGGGGTGGGGTGGGGTCTTGGTTATATTTTGAAAGAAAATGTCGAGAAATGCTTTAATATTTCTTTCAGTGCATTTATTTGGATGAGGATTAAAAATTCAAAAGGAAAAATTACAGATAGCCACAACATTACGACAATAACAGGAGACGTAAATAACATCAACCATCTTGTGACAACACAGTGTTCTGCTGGGAGACTTTTGGACCTGGCATTCATTCATGTGGATGTTACTTAGACATGTAGCACCCACCTGGACCTGACCAGGTACCCCCCCACCCCATAGCATGGGGCACTCCTTGGTGGGAGCAGCCATCCCCAGCAGGATGCAGCCTGACACAGGCACTCACACAAAAATGCTTTAGGAACTAAAAAAAACTAAAAATATGAAGAACAAGACAAGAGTATGATGTCTAACCTCAGATTATTTAATTGTAACAGGAAAACAAATGAAGAGAGAAGAGTTTTTAAAAAATTTAGAAAAACATTTGGTTTGGTTCATCCTGTTAAATTTTACTAAACTAAGTCCATGGTTTTCAGGGACACACGAGTTGTGTTTCACATGTGTTGCCATGCGTTCAACTACAGGAGACATGTTACTAAAGCACATTTGGTGTGGTGACAATAGACATACACAATATTTATTCCAGCTTATTTTGTGACCCAGTGAAGCAAGGCACGCCTGGTGTCAGAGTGGAGACATTTAGTGCACAGATAGACTGAAATATTCAGCTCCCAAAGTATTGATATTTATTAGCAAAAATATATGCCGTTATACATTTTTTTTAAAGCAGGGACTATATTTTATGACGTGTTGGTGTGCAAGCTTGTGTCATTGGAAAAAAAATGGCTTTACTCTGAAAAGCTGTGATGCAATTACAAATTCTAAACTCTAGATGGCGACACACACTTGAGTTTAAATCAATGGTACTTAAGCTCAAGACTTGGGGTAAGACCTGGAAGAAATCGATGTAATTCAGTGTAAAGGCATCTGATGTGAGAGGGAAATGATTGTGCTTGACACCTCTAAATATGATTAATGTTTTTATGTACCAGTAGGACATCAGTTTCACTCTGAGTAACTGTCTATCTGGAGCAGAAATCCAGATAAAAAATAAAAAGTCAGTTCAAACCTGTATAAATGAGCCTTTAGCGTGTCAATTTTTATTGAACACAATCAATGCATCAAACATTTTGGAGAAAATACAGACCACAACTTATTTAAGGTTTTCATTTACTGATACAGAGAAGGTTGTCTGTGAAGGTTGTTGGTCATCCAGGTCGTGGTATATACAAAGGCGTTTAAGAAAGGCAGATGGACTTGTAGAGTTTCTTAAACGTTTCTTGATCTGTCTAGAAACTCTACAAGTTGCCCTTTTAACACCGGACTTTAAAAAGTGTGTCCAATCTGTGTCAAACTTTATGTAAAACCCATATCTAAATATCTTAAATCTCCTCGTCCGGGTAGATTTTTTCACTGGTTTAAATTGTTTCTGTTTTTTTGTAGAAAAGCAATTAATATCCTCTCCTCTGGAAACTGCTGCATAAGTAAAATCAACAGTCAAAGGCTCGTTCACACAAACACACAGAGGGTGAATGTGCCTGAATGTGTCTGGTATTCTCCTCATGGCGCCTCCTACTCCTCTCCTCCAGCTGTGGGTGAGCTGCTGCGAGGAGCACATCAACTCAGGACGTAATGGACAACTGTTTTCACCTCATTACACCAGCCTACACATACACTCTGACTGGACACTGCATGTGTGTGTTTGTGTATGTGTGTGTGTGTGTGGAGGCAGCGTACTGTTGGTGTTCAAGTGTCTTAAATTCATAGTTTAAGTGTCTTTCTTGCTTATACAGAAACGTCAGATTTGACTGGTCAAGCCCTGGCTGTGTTTGATATGTAGTTTTCAGTCTCCATTCAAACAGCTTTCAGAGAATTAATCGTGTCTTGGTATACGTCAGATCATCAACAGCATGAATGTCATGTCAGCGTGAATTTGTTTGAAATTCAGAGGAATTTTCACTGAATCGGATGGAGAAGGAATTCAACCCTTTCATCATGATGATGCCTCACAGCAAGAAGGTTCTGGGTTTGACTCCATTGGCTGACTGGGTCAGCTCTGTGTGGAGTTTGCATGTTCTCCTTGTTTGTTGGTTCTCTCCCGGTACTCCGGCTTCCTCCCACCATTCATGCTCGTTAGGTTCATTGGTGATTCTTAATGGACTGCGGTAGACTGGCGACCTGTACAGCGTGTACCCCACCTCTTGCCCAATGATAGCTGGGATGGGCTCCACTCCCAGACCCTCTAGAGAACAAGCGGTTACAGAAAATGAAAGAAATGAATTTGAATTCTTATCTCAATCTTTAACAATAAACCATCATGGTTGTTGGAGAGATACTCACCTAAAGGTTTACATGAGTAGGAGATTGTACAACACAGTCTGAAGACACATGTGACTGTGACGCATATTGTTTATCAAATTAGCTAGTGCTGCGTCTTCTGTCACCGGTGTGTTAACATTAGTCAGCTGAAAAACTGTGGCTGTTTTCTTGGCAAGTTGCATTTTATGACATTTATCCAGAGACTGATTTGTTCAGAGTTTGCATTTTAGGGGGGAAACTGGCAACAAACACATTAACACAGGGAGAACACACAACTCCACACAGCAACATGCAATGACGGAGATGGTGGCAGAGGTGTGTGTGTGTGTGTGTGAGAGTCTGCAGTGCTAATCAGTGAGCTGCGTACTGTCCTCAAGATGAAGAGGGGGATAGGTATAGAAGGGTGATAATGAGGAGGGTGTTGTGAGTTCTGTGGCGGAGATGAAGGAAAGGTTTAATGACCCGAGAGTTGAAAATGGTGTGAGGGATGGTGTAAGGGTGGTGGATGGTAATGTAGGAACAAAAGGATGCCATGCCTTTGAAAATTGTGAACATACAGGGGGCCGAATTCCAAGACACCTCTTAAATCAAAGTCAGAAAAGTTCTGAAAGTGCTGAAATTGAATTGCACTCAAAATGGTACTCAGTAGACCCTACATGCTTGTACGCATACATGTCCTGGGGTATCTTCTCCCACATCTGGAGCAGGGCATCGTTGAGCTCCTGGGCCAAAACATAATGTCCCAGAGGTTTTCTATTGGATTTAGGTAACTTGAGCCTGGGGGCCAGTGAGTTGTATCAGTTCCTTCATCCTCCAGGAACTGCCTGCATATTCACACCACATGAGGCCAGGCATTGTTGCGCACCAGGGAGAATGCAGGACCCACTTCACCAGGGTAGGGTCTGACAGTGGGTCCAGTGATTTCATCCCAATACCTAATGGTAGGGTCAGTGCATCCCTTCATGCATATGAATCCCTGGGCCATTGTCAACCCACCACCAAAGAGATTATGCTAAACAATGTTGCAGCGTAATGTTCTATACGTCTTCTCCAGACCCTCGGTCAATGCCAAAGGAGTGCCACGGTGCCAGGCTGTGACCACAGGGTCCATTAGAGGACGTTGGGCCCTCAAACCACCCTTCTCTCGTCTGTTTCTGAAGCTCATGTTGTAGGATCCTGGTTGTCCTTGCACAGGAGCAGATACCAGTCCTGCTGATGAGTTAAAGACCTTCTACGGACCCTGTCATGCTCTCCTATAGGAACTGCCCGTCTCTTGGAATCTCATTCATGCTCTTGAGACTGTGCTGGGAGGCACAGCAAAGCTTCTGGCAATGGCATGTACTGATGCACCATCCTGGAGGGGGTGTACTGCCAACCTGTGCTCCTTCCGTAGGGTGCATGTATCGCCCCATGCTGCCAGTAGTACCACTGACTCTAGCCAGATGCAAAACTAGTATGGAGGATAGAAAAAACATCATTCGTCCCATTGTTGCTCCTCTGGTGCACCTGAAGCAACCCCTGCTACTCAGGTGACCAGATCAATACCCCAGAAGTTGAATTGACTTGATGCTGTAAAACCTGTCATGGATGAACATATGAAGTATCATGAATCTGTTATGCAGATAACATTTAGGTGAAGGTGACAATTAAAAAAGGCACAGCAGAGACTCTATTTCCTGAGGACACTAAGGAACAACCATCTCTCCCAGAGACCACTAGTGTCCTTTTACTAATGCTTCATAGAGAGCATCCTCACTTACCGCATCTGCATGTGGTTCCAGCCGCACTGAAGGTACTCCAGAGGGTCGTCACCGCAGCCCAGAGGATCATCGGCTGCCCCATCCCCTCTTTACAGGAACTATACAACTCCCGCTGCCTGAGGAAAGCCCAGGCGACACTTAAGGACACAACCCACCCCGGACACTCACTTTTTGAACAGTAAAAGGTTCATTGCTTCTATGCAAGAACCATAATCACACTGAACAACTCGGACATTAAAGAAATGATAATGTGAAGTGTGCAATAATTCATACAATGATTCTCATAATGTGCAATCCATCTGTGCAATAACTTCACATGTGCAAATGTGCAATAATTACATGTGATGTGCAACAACAGTGACTTCTTATTCTGTCTGAATGAAGTTGTTATGTCATGTTAGTGTTTATGCTTTTGTACATATGTTTTAATCTAGTTTTTTACATTTCCAATATTATCATACCTAAGGGGGACCTTAGGTCACCTGTACCTGTACAATGACAATAAAGACATTTTATTCTATTAAATTCTATTATTTGTTTTTTTTGAAAAGTCCTTTAGGTGATTCTCATCACAAAAATAAAAAAGTCACTTCCTTAATTTAGATTTTCATCAAGTGACCACGATTAATTTTGTCTCCTCAAACACGTCAAAGTGTCAAATCAAATGTGTGCATTTTTTTAATTAATATTTTGGATTTACAAACAAACAAACAAAAACAATGGTGGTTTAGGATCAGTAAACTAGGGTGACACAATCTGATTCTATATCCAGCTCAAATTTTGTTCTCCTCCTCCTCCTCCTCCTCCTCCACAGCTCGCCCTCATTTAACACCGTTCCTCCTGTTTTCCCACCTCTGCCTGTGTACCCACCTCCTTCTGTCATCCCTCCTCTACCTCCTCACCTCTTGAGTCATTTATTTTCCATTTGCACTGGCTTTTAATTAAACCAGAGCTCTTCTTCTTCTTCTCCTCCTCGTCTCTAGAATCATTCATCATTTCCCACTCACTCCCGCCCGCGACATTTCTCTTTCCCCCCGTTCCCCCTTGTCGTTCTCCCACCTTTTGCCTATCGCCACCCACGCCCCAGCCCCGAACAGACCCACCCCCCCCACCCCACCCTTTCCCCCCACCGCTCCCCACTGGATATCAATCAGAATCTATCACTCCACCTATTCCTGCTGCCTTTGTGTCAGAATTCACAGGAACTTCATCAAATGGGAAACTGTTTCATTGTTACATCGAACCCCTCGCTGTGTGTGCGCGCATGTTTGTGTGTGTTGAGCCTGTGTGGCAGAATTAATGGAATGCACACGTCTTCGGCACCCAGCATCACACACACACACAACAACCACTCCCTCCTCCCACCCCATCTCCATCACCACCACCACCACCACCATCTCACACACACACACACACACACACACACACACACACACACACACACACACACACACACACACACACACACGCATACACACGCATGCGTACACACATTAGGGTGTTAATTGTTGTGATAACACCTTCCAATAACAAGGCTCTAATTATCAACATGTTTGGCTGTTGGAGTGTGTATCTGGCACTTGTGTACGGATCATGGGGTGAGCGTGTTTGCGTGTGTGCCAGTGTGAGGTGTGGCACCAGGGGAAGAAGGTTTGATGATTTTGAAATATGCCGCTGTGTGTGTGTTTGTGTGTGCGTGCACGCGCGTGTGCCTGTGTGAGGGGTGCACGCTCTCGTGCGCGGGGGTGATGATGTCTCAGTCTCAGTCCACATTAGCATATGACAAGGGCTCTTTTGTTGTTCGGTTAATTGCAAATCCTCAATTTCAGAGACGACACCGCTGCAGTGCATACCGTGCGTCGCAGACACTCACGGAAAAATGAACAGACCTTTGTCACTTGTTTAACAGATAGCACGTAAAATGCTCTTCAGTCCTCGGGGCCTTCATGCCACCCCTGGGCACAGGATGTAAAGAAATGCGTTAACATACAGCTAAATGTAGAACACTCAGAAGGGTTCATCTTGGTTAAGCACATTTGACCTTTGGACAATGTATTCAGCCAGTTACTCTGTCTTAATGAAAAACTCAACTGATCATACGTGCATAAAAATGACTGTAAACCGATCAGCCACAACATTATGACAATACATTGTTCTGCAGGGAAACTTTTGCACCTGCCGTTCATTCGTATGGTTGTTATTTAGACATGTAGCACCCACCTAGACCAGACCAGGCACCCCCACCCCATAGCAAAGATGCTCCTTGATGGCAGCAGCCATCCCCAGAAGGATGCAGCCTGAACAACTCAAAAAAAAAAAACATGAAGAACAGCAGGTGTTGACCTGGCCTCCAAATTCACTAGATCCCTATCTGATCAAGTATCTGTGGGATGATCCACAGAGTCCCCTAGTCTCAACCCAAAGCAACCAAAAAAATCTGTTTCCAGACAGCACAGGACACCCTCAGAAGGCCCATGTCCATTCTTTGATTAGTCGGAACTGTTTTGGAGGCAACAAGGGAGACCTACATCATATTAGGTCATAATGTTATGCCCGATCGGTGTTTATGCATGAAGCTGCTCTGTATATTTAGCAGTTCAGTAGGGCTTGCAAATGAGTGGACGTCAGCTACAAACTGCAGGAATATGTGCAAGTGAAATAACTTTGTAACAGGCTTGTTGTATTGCCACTGCTCACCTTGAGATTTTGTGCAAAAAAAAATTTGCACAATTGGTGCCATGATTGCTTTGTAAATTCAACCCTCGTAAAATAAAGACGCAGCATTCTGCCGTATGTTCAGCACCGGAAACAAGTCCCAGTCTTTATTTCAACCCACGACCTGTTTTTATTCATTTTTCTGCAACATGTTCATTCAGTCTTCTATAACATACTTTTTCTTTGCAAGGTTAAACTCCCTCATTAAAATTTCTTGTTCCTCCAAACAGTTGGTCCTGACATGCACACACCAATATGTAGAAATACTGTGCACAGACATGAGATCATGCTGCCAGTAATAAAACTTGAAATTCAAACATTCTTTAGGATAAAGACAGGTTGGCTGTCTGATTCTGGCTACCCGACAGAATGGCAGGCTGGTTTGATGGCTGCTAAGCTGCTTGAGGTGTGCTGAGCAGACAGCTGGTTGCTTTCCTGGCTGCCTGACTGCTTGACTGGCTGCTGGCTGACTGATTGGGCGGCTGGCTACTTGCCTGCCTGGTTGGTTGTCTGGCTGACTGGCTGGCTGCGTGCCTGGTTGGCAGGCAGGCAGCCTCAGCTGTGTCCCAAGCCAAGCCCCTACGCCCCACCAGATCTTAATTGGGTTAAGTTTGTCCGCCACAGATAACACTTCCTCTTTCTTCTGAGAGTACGAAAACAAAAAAATGGCCTGGCACTAATGACGGTCTTTAACTGGGCTCTTTTCTGTTTAGGTGGAGGGAAATTAGGAAGAAGGGGGTGAGTTCCCTGTAGAGGGAGATCATCGGGGGAAACACGGCATTGTTAGGAGCTTAGCACTCAATGAGGACGAAGAAAGAAGGAGAGCGAAAGAAAGTCGATTTGGTTTGCGTTGCAGTGCTGTCACACTGCCGCCGTCTCTTTTTATCAGCCCCTTATGTGCAAACCTGAGAGATGGAGACACACTGGAGCGAGGCATTGTATGCATGCACGCAGGTTACACACACGTACGTGTACAATTTCTCACTTTTTCATTCCAAAATAAGACAGAGAAATGGTTCTCGGCCGCACCACGTACTTCAGCAGACAATAATAACTTCGGTTTAACAAAAGCGTGTGAAATGATGTCCACGGATGCCAGTTTGGTGGTGATGGATGGAGGATCTTACCGAGTCACGATGATGATTCCTTAAACTGTCAAATAAAAGAGCTGCGGTTCCGCCTGGCTCTTTATTAAAAACAGGATGAATTAAACGTCTTATTTCCTGCCTTTAAACTTTTGAATTCAGGACAGAAGAGGATGCAGTTTTTTTTTTTTTTTTAGAAAGTACAAAATTACATTTAAAAATAGCAGTTTTAAAGGTGACAACAACATGTGTGCTTGTCCTCGAGGGACAGAGCACCCAGGGTAACATCCCACACTTAAAGCTAACGGTTGACATTTAGGAAAATGCGCCTTTTCTCTGTGTGTTCAGAAATTGGAAAAGGGGACTGAAACCACTTTCTTATGTGTCTGTAACCTGCCATGACGTAAAGATGGGTAATGTAATGTAGGGAAATGCAGTGGCAGAATGAAAATATGAGGTTACAACATTTATTTACAATTGTGGCGTACAACTCATGGACTCAGACCTTTCCTGAGACGTTCATGTGGACTCTTTTGTGAACGCGACTCCATTTCAATGCAGTGCATTGGTCTATGTCTAGACCTGGTCTATGTCTAGACCAGGGGTGGTCAACATATGGCCACGCGGACCAAAACTGGCCCACCAGAGGGTCAAATCTCGCCCGAAGCAAGAATTTTACGGTGATGAGAAAGTGTGAAAATGACATTAACAGCAATTTTGTCAATGATAAGTAAATGCTACTCCTACTCTGTCCACTAGGGGTCGCACACTGAGACCCAGAGCTAGAACCAAACCCGCAAATTGCAGCAATGCCTCGAAATTACTTTTATTTTTCTTGAGAAATATCAGGTGGTTTGTAAAATATTTTGTGAATGGATAGTTCATGAAATGTAGACATTGTTCATAATCTACCTGTACTTCTTTGCACCAAAACAACGGGAAACATTTGGAGAGTGTTGGGCTAGCTTGTTCTGGTGCATGCTAAGCTAAGCTAACTGTCTGCTCAGACACAAGAGAGTTATAAATCGTCACATGGAGGCTACGTTTTTGTCAAGAAAGCACTAAATTTACACCGCACAGATACGTCCAGTCCAACAGACACGTAAAAGGGACATAAAAATGTAAATGAATCCCCATTTTATTCGTTAGTATGAAACCGTGAGTCTTCTCCTTGCTACAGGGGCCCTCAACCATATCAGCACGAGCACCACAACTAAATCCCCGTTGTCAACGTCCTTCATCTGCATGAGATTCATCATCATTATCACCATCACAGGCACTGATACTCATCATCAATAACCACACAAATGAAAACCGTGATTGCGATCAAAGTCAAGCAAGCGTCTCACGCAGTAAAATCATAATCATCATCATCATCATAGTCGCCACCATCTTTCTTCTTCAGAGTCTTTACAGGCAGCTGTCTCATGAATATACGCACTGATGCCTCTGCAGAGGACCTTGCGGTTGGCAAGTGAAGCCGCGTGTGAACGAACGGGCTTCAGAAAACGCTCAAAACAAACATTAAAAATGGTGTTGATCCTTTTTTCTTTTCCTGTGTCTCCACGCTGAATATTTATTAATAAGTAACCGCAGGCTAAATGTTCTCCCTCGTTTTCACCTTTAGATCAGATAATGAATGTAGCCCCCACACACACATCACACGCTGCTGCCCCCTGTGAGCATTTGTGCATCTCTATCGCATGCGTGTACCATACGTATCCATAAATCCACTGAATTAGTAATATTGTTTTGTTCTTTGTAATATTGCTTTTATTCTTGTTTTTACCCTGGAAAGCACCTTGTGCACCATTGGGTGCTGGAAGGTGCTATATAAATAAATATTGATTGATTGATTGATTGATTGAAATGCGTGTGAGTTTAGAACAATGCAGAAGCGTGATTTGCGGTGACGCTACTACCTGCATGATAACTTTAAATTACTCGGAGCGCAACAGTGAAATGCATGAACACACACACACACATGCACTTTTAACCTTTGCTCACGGCCCACATTAAGTGGAGACAAAAGAACGCGGCGTTGTATTCGTATTTAAATCAGTTATGTGTCTAATTATTCCATATAAAAATAGACGATAACTAGGGCAAAAGCAACGAGACGGAACACTGTTGTCTGCAGAGGGGAGACCTAGTGGAGCTGGCGAGAGTTCAACACAGCAGAAGACAGAGAGAAAGAGAGAGAGAGGGATGCAGAGGCAGGGAGGGAGAGAGAGATGAAGGAAGACAGGGAGACAGTGTGCTTTAGGCAGCATAAATATAACATGAACTCTATCCGCTAGTGGCAGGCAAGCAAGCAGTACAATGGGCCCATGTTCAGGAGCACTTTGTAAGGGCGTGGAGAATAGACTGCAGCACCTTCTCACCTCAGGAAGATCAGGCTTTGACACCTGGGAGACATAGAGAGTACAAGAGAGAGAGAGAATGTGTGTGAATGCACTCCACAGGTTCACGCTGATGTGGAGGCCTCAGCAGCGACCAAGCCTGACTCTGCAGCGTCAGCTTCTAACTCTAGTTTTCGCTAAGGACGCTCACACTCTGCTCCGTGTTGTCATTGATGATATTTCCCACGGTGCACATCCACTACGTTGTGTCCCCCCGAAAGTTCACAACACATGTTCTTAAAACCTGTGCAATTCAAGAATCTATTATTACACTCATGGTTATTTAGGTCTTCTCAGTTAGAGCAGCTGCAGCATCACTTAGTCATGGATCCTGTTTGTGAAGGTTTCCCCTCATTTGGCATTTTAATTGGTCTTCTAACCACCAACCAGAGGACTCCTGCCTTTGGTCAAATCCCAACTTATTAAGTTACTGTTGCTAAGTTAAACAAGCCATGTCATTCTCATAAAAATGTTAAAAAAAAACTAGAGCAAAGGTGTCTAAACCTTTTTCATTAAGTGGCCACATGCGGAAGAATATACAGAGGACTGTGCCACTCAGTTTTTTACCTCCAGAGAAGGTGTGAAGTTTAGCAGAATTAAATAAAAGCAGGTCAATTATGCTTGATAAGGGTTTATTTAACAATGTTTTTAGGAGAAGCTGCCTTGTTTAAGGGCCCCGTCCACACGGAGACGCTTTTTGGTTTAAAGGCAGATGTTTTGCATCGTTTTGGCCGATCGTCCAAACGAATCCTGTAACCTGAAACCTGGTCCCAGGGTGAAAAAATTCGCAAACACAGCTCTTGAGTTTTTGTGTGGACGGGGAAAACGGAGAAGTGCGTTTCGATGATGTCATGGCCACACCCCTCGTGCTTAGCCTTCCACCTCTTATATCCCGCGAGACGTCTCTTAACAACATCAACAACAATGGTGGACTACATGCTCGTGTTCCTGCTGGAGAAGATATTGAGCCTATTATGGTTACTAGGGCTAAATATCGTCGTCCTGTGCCACCACGCTGAGCAAAAAAGGCTGATGGACAACCACATAAGCAACAGCACTCAAGGTTTATGCGCATGCTCCGCCTCTTCCTCTCCGTTTTTGGTGAATTTCTGAAACCAGCGCCACCTATAGGCCTGGAATATGAAGTAGCGTTTTGAGTCGTGTTGAGACGGATCCGTGTGGACGCAGATATTCTTGAAACGATGGCAGGGAAAAGATTGTTTTTGTACGTGTGGACGAGACCTAAGGCAGTAGCTTCACAAACTCATTCATCTTCTGTAACCGCTTGTCCTGCAAAGGGTTGCAGGGCGGCTGGAGCCTATCCCAGCTGTCATTGGGCGAGAAGTAGGGTATACCCTGGACAGGTCTCCAGTCTATCTCAAGGCTAACACAAAGAGACAGACAACCATTCACACTCACACCTATGGCCAATTTAGAATCACCAATAAACCTAACCAGCATGTCTTTGGATTTGACGGTGGGAGGAAGCTGGAGAACCTGGAGAGAACCCACACAGACACAGAAAGAACATGCAAACTTCACACAGAAAGGCCCCAGTCGGCCTGGAGTAGAACCCAGAACCTTTTTGCATATTCCATTGTATATAGAATTTGCATTTGCAGTTAGATAAAACATGTACCAACTGTGGCCTGTAGTTTGGACAACGCTGGGAGGTAATTTTAGCAACTGTGCTAATGCGTTTCTGAAGAACGTTTTTCTACGGGAATTGAACCTCACATGGCTGTGGTTTCTCTGACCTAGCAACAGCAACATGTGCAATCAGGACATGACAAAGAGTAGAAAAAAAAACTGCTGTGTGGTTGGTGGTCAGCAGACCACTCAGGGCCAACAAAGGTTTTCCTAACTCTACTCTTGACATGTGGACAATGAGTGCTACCTCTGGTGCTGCCAGCTGCTTGTTTTCACCTCCGACGTGGGGTGAAAATCTCTCTGTCTTGAAAAGGGGAAGGGGGACGTGCACTATGAATAATAATAGTAAAGAAAAAGATAAGATAATCCTTTATTTATCCCACAGTCGGGAAATGGAACTGAATGGAGAATTCGAGGTCCCACCTTCTCCTTCACCTCTGCAGCACCGATCAGATGCTCTGCGCACAGTTGCTGGTTGTGTGTACACAAAAACTCACACAAATGTCAGGTGCCTCAGTTCCTGTGGAGGATTAAGACTCCGTCTGACAATCTCACAAGACTTTAGCTGAAACATACGGATCTCTTCACGCTATCCTTCACACCGCGGGTGCACCCTGACCGGCCGACTGCTGTAAGAAAGTGACGATCATCCCTGGAGCTGTACTTGATTTTAAAACATGTGTTCGTGCAGTCAGCTGGCTGCGTTGTGAAAGTAATTGTTCACATACTTGCTGGTGCACTGCGTGATAACTGGAATTATAGAACTTCTGTATTCACTTAAAGCATTACGTTAAGTGCTGGTGATTGACAAAGCTGCTGCTGATTGGTGCACAAAACATCTGTTCTCGCCGTGCTCATGAATTAAAGGCCTCAGACTTGTTTCCATTTATTTTTCCAGCTTTGCTCGTCAACTCCACGCTGCCTCTTCTGTTCGTGTGACTGTTGTGTCACATGGACGCATGCATATGCAGTATACGTGAGGCAGCCATCATGCTCACATGGAGGTTTAGTTAAAAGTATATATGTGACCTCAAGCTACAAGGGTAAGAACTACCCCTGGTGGTAGAGAACGTTTCTCTAAGGTAATTGAACCTCACATTACTGTGGTTTCTCTGACCTAGCAATATATGATCTCGAGACGTCTGGCTTAACATTATGACCACCTTCCTAAAATTGTGTAGGTTTTCCTTTGTGCCTCCAAAACAGTTGTGACTCATCAGAGAATGGACATGGGTCTTCTGAGGGTGTCCTGTGGTGTCTGTCAACAGGATTCTTGATCAGTTTGGGATCTAGTGAATTTGGAGGCCAGGTCAACACCTTGTGCTGTTCTTCATGTTTTTTTAGTTTTTCCTAAAGTGTGTGTGTGTGTCTGTGTCGCTGCATCCTTCTGGGGATGGCTGCTGCCATCAAGGAGTGTCATTGCTATGGGGTGAGGGTGCCTGGTCTGGTCTAGGTGGGTGCTATACCAGGTCCAAATGTTTCCCAGCAGAACACTGAATTGTCTTAAGGTAGTCAATGTTATTTCAGTGGTTATAATGTTATGCCTGGTTGGTGTATATTCATTATGAAACTTTCATGTTTGACGGTGAAGGGGGGAAAAAAACAACGGCCTTGCCATTATTCGCTCCAAACCTCGTGTGGTTTTGCACCGGACGACATGACCTTAAGCTGCGCGCTAGTGTTAAAGTGCTAACGGTGTTTTGTTTTAGAGTGCATTCCTCACGGCGTCTTATAAGGAAAGAGATGAAAAAGGTTTCCTAAATAATACAAAATGCAGAAGAGAGCGCACAGATTCATACAATATTCACACATGAGACCTAATAGCTTTAAAAAAAATTGGATAAAACACAACTAAAGCTAATTAAACACTAAGATTTACAGTATTCCACATTGCTGTAAATTTAGTTTTTCACGCTCACCACAGGAAGTCTGAGTCGGACAATATCACCCATCTTATTAGGTTTTTCCTCTTTCAGATGCATTTTTACAAAGCCTCTGCAGTAGTACCTCGTGTCTCTGGTCATTAGAAAACATGTGACTCACCGTACCTCTAATAGATCTAATGTAACCCACATTAAAAGCAGAACTTACAGCACACCGTGGCAACTTGTGCACGGACGGATCAAAGGTGGCTTCTTTTTTTTTTTTTCTTTGTGTAACCACAGCAACACGTGCAGAATGCGTTTATGAACATACACACACTTCTGGCACCTTATTTTCTGTCACAGCCTCAGTCACATTCCACATTATGTAAAAAACCGACTGCTGTTAAGGTATGAAATCTTTAAGCCAAATCCCCATTTTGGGGCTGTAATTCTACATCTGCCCCCGGTTTATTCCATTGATGTCCTGTCTGTATCAATTCCCACTGCATGTCTGTTGGCCCGACTTATTCAGTGGCTGCTACTTGATGTGCTCTTGTTGTGCGTATAAAAAAAAAGAAGCCAAATCCGTGCGGAGATGACAGAGGGTGTAATCGCCAGCTATGTGATTCAACAATACGACCCTTAGAAGCCTTTCAGAGTGGGGCCTGTCCTTGACCCTTAAGGAGCTTGTAATGTGGGCTTTTTTCCCACTCTTTGTATTTACCGGCAGAAATGAGGAGGGGGGACGGGGGAGGAGGGAGGACCAACCACCGAGTGAGGGCTTTTGCCCCTTCGTGCCAGCGGCAGTCACACTGGGGGAGCTTTACATGAGCACACACATCCAGAAACCCACACATGGGTCTCCTGGCGTGCGCTCATTTCATTTGGAAGGAAGGGTGAAGATTGGAGGGTGAGGCAGAAGGGAGGGGAGACGGGGAGGACAGAAACAAGAGCCTCCCCACCTTCCCCAACCCCAGCATGGGGCTGGGTGGTGGGGGTCAATCTTAAAGGCTGCTCTGTTACTCCATGGGAGGACGGGGTGGGTAGGGGAGCCTCAATCTGGGGTCCTGCTGGCCAGCGCGGGGAGCTCCACGTTACCCAGCTATCCATGACAACCAGAGAGAGAGAGAGAGAGAGAGAGAGAGACAGGAGAGGGAAACTCAGAGAGACAGCGAGGGAACATGGAAAAGCTCAGCTGCGGTCAGAGAGCGCTCGGCTGGAGCAGAGAGCGAAGAACAAAGCACCCAGTGATTTTCATTTTTCCCCCCTCTTTGTCTGCTTTAAATTGTCCACAAACGTGTCCCTCTTTTCTTCACTGGAAATAAAAGGAGCTTTAAGGAAGACACACAAAAAAAACACACGCACACGCATGCACGATAGCACACACTGGAGCTAACTGACTCTCCTCTGTGTACAGTAAGTCAAATGATTTATTTCCACTGTGAAAGCAGAGGAATGGCGTCTTTTCTGCACGCACCGCAGAAAAGGGCAACGCAGGACACAGAGATGTTTATAAGGAAAACGGCTTAGCGGGCGTTTCTATTACGCCACTGCCACCAAAAGGGCCCGGGCCCACGCTCGCGACCGGATAGGGCAGCAGACATTTCCCGCGGCCTCCATCTAAAGTGCGGAAAATGTACATTACGCGCGGATAGGTTCTGCTCAGCCTAAGTGAATAGGCTTAAACCAATCCTGTCAGAAACTGTAGTGGAGGGACTAATCCGTCACAAATAAGCAAAAATGATAAACCCTCCAAGTTAAATAAATAAACGCGGGCGTGGAAAATTGAAAAATGTCAGAAATTACAAAATGATGCACAAAATCCTTTTAAAGAAATTTTATGGAGGAAATGGATCTTTGCTGTGTTCATGCTTCCTGCAAGCTGGTGCAGCGTTGTCTCAAACTGTCTCCTGCATTTACTGATTATGACATTAGATAATGCAGAACATCAAATCTGTCTCTGTTATATGAGGAGGGGTATGCACATGAAATGCATTTATATTCAGTGCAGAATTGTGTGATACAAGGGCCCGAGAATAAATGTATATTTCCAGATTTTACACCCGCTGCTATAAATGTCACATTTGGACTCGTTTAGATGAAGTCATGTTGCACAACTTGCTCGGCCAATTAAAACAAATGCATTAGAGGGGAGTTTTGCAACTTTTCCCTGACCTCAGCTTGTGACCAAAAAATTGCAACAGCATGGGCACGACTGAACCGCGCTCGTCATCCAACAGCTGCTCACATGCTGGATGCATTTCAGAGAAACATTAGGGGGCTAGAAAGCTGGAAAACGAACCAAACTCTATATAATACCAGCTATTTGTCTGCACGTTTAAAACTTCACAACCTCTTCCATGCGTCAATCCAACTCCACATTTTCCCTCTGTCTCCTTCCCCTGTACTCTCAGAGTCCCTGTTGTAGTTGTACCGCTTGGCCACAGCTGGGCGCTGTTGCCTAAGTCTCCCCCTGCCTCCCCTCTCTCTCTCCCTCTCTCTCTCTCCGTCAGCCCAGCCTGCCTCTCTCCTGCCTCTCTGCCTCAGCCAACCCGGGCTGTGCCGAGCTGCTCCCTGCGGGATCAGAGCGCTCCCCCGCCGGGACCCTTCTCTCACATCCCCCTGCTGGGACGCGGCTACATTTCCAGCCAAGCACTGCCTGCCTTGGCTTTATTATGTGTGTCTGCGCCGCAGCCCCGCCAGCAGAGGCAGGCAGAGGAGGAGGAGGGAGACTGGTAGCCAGAGTCAGGACAAAGAAAAAGCAGGGAGACAGAGGCTAGCGAAGGGTTAGACTATTAGAAATATTAGGCTGCTATTAATACCGCCGGTAGGACATTGGGAAATATTAACAAAAAGAAAGCGTGGGTAGTAAAAGCAGCATTCCCCTCGGGGTGGAGATGCAGGGGAAGAGCGCAATGTCCATGCCACCAGACCACCACCACCACCACTGCCTAGTGTAGAATAGCGGGACGGAACACAGGAGGCAGGTCGGTTCGGTCGGTTCCTGGAGGGAAAAGAAAAACAAAACAGACTGAAATAGTTTCGATAAACTAAAAAAAAGAGAGAGAGAGCTCCGGCGGAGACGAGAGAAGCGGAGAGGGAAGAGAAGCCGCGGTTCATTTTGAAAGCAGTTCCCCCAAAACACTCTCGTCGCCTCTGCTCACCTGGACCGTCACGTACCGCTTGTGGTACCGCCGCCGCCGCCAAACCGCCGCGACCGCCGCCACCACCACAGCCTCGCGCTCGGACGGCGCCGCTGCCGTCACTTTTCCTCAACACGGCGCGGGACCTGCTCAGGTGTTCGCCGCGCGCGTGGGTGGCAGCTCGCGCCCCGGTCTGCTAGCGCTGGAAGAAGTCGGAGCAGCACGAGCCGCTCGGGCTGCACCGGAGAAGAAGGAGGAGGAAAAAAAAACAAAAAAACAAACGCGGGCAGGAGGGGAGAAGAGGAAAGAGAGGAGGCGAAAACAACAAGCGGCGGTGCCGGAGGAGCAAAGAGGGCCACCCGACGGGAAGTTGCTCCCCGTTTATTCTACAGGTTGCGTGTGCGCCCCAGCGAAGGCGACGCACCGAGAGCAGCCGCGCGTCGCTTCCAAAGCCGCCTCGCTCCCGGCGCGTTTGCTTGTTGTCGTCGTTGGACTTAACGGCCGCTTCTCACTCAGAGACTGAAGCTGCCGCATTGCAACAGGCGAAGAGGCAGCAGAGAAGTGGAGAGTAGTGGGAGGAGGAGGAGGAAAGACAACCCGGCTGTGTCCGTCTGTATGGTTAGCTGAAAACACGGAACGGAACAAAAAAGAAACAATTCAAGAATAACAATTAAAAGAAGGAGAAGAAGAAGAGCAGAAATGTCGAGACGAAAACAGGCCAAGCCGAGATCCGTTAAAGGTAAGAAAACAGTTTGTTTGGTTCCTCATGTGGACGCACACTTCTCTCGAACTCGACCAAAAACACAACCAAAGGTTTTTACGCTCAACTCTGATGACCTGTTTTAGCTAATTTAATTTAATTTTCCCCAAAAGGGCTGTAAGCTGCCTGAACTACGGAGGTAAATTGTGTCTCTCGCAGTAACAATTACAGAGTTAGCTCAGCTTTATTGTTGCCTCGCTAATTGTTCGTAATTGGACACTGTTAAAAATGATCAAGTGAGATTAGAGTTGAGCTTTACTCTCCTGTAAATGTGTCAGAAATAAGACGGCGGTTTAATTTCTCTTTCCGCTGGTGCACTTGGCTAGTAATGGCTTTCAATTAGCTGCCACACTGTCGGGTCAACGTGATGCACTGCTGTATGGTTTTTCCTGACAGCGTGGGTCGTTCTCTCCACCAACTTGTTGTAATTCGGCTGGTTAAAGGGTCCATGTAATCTGGATTATCTCCATGTTTATGGTGCATTGCACTCGTTTCACACTGCTGTTTTGCCTTAGCGCTTCTGACAGTTTGACCCCAAATCATGTCACTTTGCACTGCACACACATATGTCTGCAGAGTCCCCGTGTGTATTTGCACATGAAAAATAATCACCAAAACGTGGCTTAGAGTAAAATGTAACCACCTGTGTTCCCCTTATGCGTCCCACAGATGCATTTTGTTTGATATTTTTGATTCTCAAAGGTCAAAAATGTGCCGTCCTACTTTAAAACTGTGCCCACATGCAGCCCCTCAATTCACTCTTTCATTTTGCCCCAAATCTTACAGGATTTTGCAAATCCTCGCTTGAAAACAAAGTATTAATTCTGCAAAAGGAAGCCTCGCTTTTCCCTCCCCTTTTTTATTATAAAATGGTATTCATTGCAGTGCATGGGTGAGTGGGCATCATGCATGGGGGCATGTGGCGTCCTTGGCCTTCGTGTTTCCTTTATGGGACCCAGATGGGCAACGGGACGGGGCTGACCATGTGGTCGCCACCCCCTCCCCCATTTCCTCCAACCACGCAGGCTTTCCCTTTCCTGTGACTATCCAGGAGGCGAGCGGATTTCTGACACTCATCTGAACCGATTGGCCGGTTTGATTCAGCCGCGCTGATGGGTGTTCGGGATCTGAGGCTGAGCCCGTTTCATCTGAGGTCGGGTGAGATGCATTTTGTCAGCAGTAGGAGAGGCTACGTATGCCACACAGGAAGCACTGACAGAATGTGTTAGCGCGTTCTCCTGGGAGTATGTTTGTGGATGTACTGTCTATCACTGCAGGCCCCTTTGTGCAGGAAAACTGTTTAAGGCAGTTGTTTTTTCAGTTCACTTCACAGTGCGGGGAACAGTGTTGTCACGGGGAAGGGGATATATTGTCAGTGACAGCCTACAGATTCCTCAGCCTCCTCAGGAATCTACTGTAAAGTCAGTTGAGTCATGCAGCCCGTCTCTGTATCTGCAATAAAAACTGAATTGCTGTGGAGCGAATATGGACATCTCCAAAACTGAAACTAGCTCTTCCTACGTTTATTTTTCAAGTATCCTGTCTCATGATCTTTTAAGCATAGATTGTTATCGCTGCTTCTTGCACTTTTCATAAAGCAGTGGTATTAAGATAGCTGTAAATCTCTTTGCTAATCTTGGCCTGTGAATGGCGGATGACTAATCTTTGTGCAAAACAAGAACACAACCCCCGTGCGCGTGCTGCCACAATGATCGTAAGCAACAGCTTGCCGACTCTAAATAATAGCAAGTTTCTGCTGCATGAATATCCGGTTGATTTCCATTCAGTCGGGGCGTGAAAGACGGTTCGAACGTGGTAGTTATTGCCCCCTGCTGCGGTGATGTTGATACCCGGTGCAGTTTGTCAGAGAATAAATCAGCCGCCGTGGACCAGTGAATCTGTGCACCGCTCCTCCATCATTCCTCTACGTGTGTGTGTGTGTGTGTGTGTTTTCTGCGTGCTTATCTATATTTCTTGTGTTTGTGTTGAAAGCTTTGTGTGTGTCTGTGTGTGTGTGTGTGTCGCTGGTCTCAGCAGCCTGGATAACCAGAGCTTAGCTTTAGTCAGGCAGCCAAGCGAAGCAGAGCGGAGCAAAGCTGAGGCAGACGACCACCACTCTGTGTGTGTGTGCCCGCGCCGCAAAAGGTAACACAGAAGTCTAGCTTGCATAAGCGCCATGTGTTTTGTGTACTCATTCATCTGTGTGTGCACATGCGTGTCGCTATCTCCCCTCCACACCTTGCCCCACTGACAGCTTGGCAAGACCTGGCATTGGGGGAAGCTGGAGATGGAGGAGAAAGAGTGTGTGTGTGTGTAGGGGGAGGTGGGGGGTGAAGGGTAAAAGGTAGAGAGAGGAGAGGTGTTCGGGGGGCAGCGCAGTGGCACATAGCAGGTGAGTGGGCAGGGAGGGAGGGAGGGAGGGAGCGATGGAGGCCAGGACGATTTGAGCATCACCGGGGGGATTATCTGTGTTTTCATGTTCTTCTGTCTTTCACCTGCTCACCCAACTCTGACTGGCCGGCTGGCTTACGGACTTACTGGCCAGCCAGGCATACCAAAACAATAACAAAGAGGTCACACCTCATGCATCTCCTCCCGCTGTAGATTTGCACCGACTCGCCGCCGCCCTCGCCGGCTGATGGGTGATGCGTCAATCTTTTCAGGGGCCGTTCTTAAATATGGCCGTTGTCGTTGACATTTACTGTCTTGACTTTACACCTGCGGCCCTGCGAATCATCACAAGCTGGAATAATTGATTTAACCAGGTGTTTAGTGAGATGGAAAGTAATATTCTGAACTGTTTAGAGTGCTGCAGCTAAGCAAACAGTTGAAGGTGGTTGAAAACATTTGTTTTCTGATCATTTCCCTAAAAAATAAAAAAATAAAAAAATCCTATAAGTTAATTCTGTGGTGAAATGACAGTGACCCTTAGGGAAAAGTGTTCTTATCATGCAAAATACCTAAAATATGAATATATATCATACAAATGCATGATACATTTCATTAAAATAAGATTTTTTTTGTGTCGTTTGTCCATAAAGTTAGATTCAATGTCCAAAACCTGGCCCAGGGACAAAACCCTATTTTATATAATAAAAATAATACTTGGTGTCAAGCATGTGTGGCAAAAATGGGATAAATTAAAGGATTATTTCATCGTATCTTAAAGGAAGCTAACAAAGTGGCAGAGAGTTGTTGCCCTGTTAGAACCGATCGTAACAGCAATTTAGTAAAATATAAAATCATACGTGCACATCTAATCTGTATAACCGCAGAAATTCCCGCTCCATTTATTTATTTAACCAAGCACACCGGGAATTATAGTCCTCGTATTACTGTTCCACCGCTGCAGACCTCTTCCTGTGATGGATTTACTTGACCAGTCTAGCCTTTGCAGTGATTAGGCCTTGTTAGCGGTGAGGGGGACTCGGCTAATTGCTGCCTGTTAATTGAACACGGACTAATAGCACGACGATGGGCCGTGAAACTAGCTGATGGGGGGGTGAGAGGAAAAAAAAAAAGAAAGAAAAGGGAGGGGTGAGCCTGAGGAAGAAATGAAAGAGCGCGTCTTCCTTCTTATCAAAATATTATTTCAGTGGATTAATCCGTTTTTAATGTGTGTCTTTAGCGAGGCGAGGCAAAAAAAAAAAAAAAAATCCCTCTCTGCCTGCTCCGGCAGCCTTCGCTCTCCTATCTCTCTCTCTCTCCTCTCTCCTCTCTCTCTCTTTCTCAGCTCTCTGCCCCTTGAGTCTCTCATGCATTATGTAGTGATGATTATTACTTAATTACACATTAATAAATCCGCTTCATTTGCAGGACATTAAACGGGAGTTGAGCGCGTATGACAGGGAGATGGAGGAGAGCGGGAAGATCGGAGAGGGTGGCGTGGGAGGGGAGGAAGAGGGAGCGCTTACTTTTTTTTTTTTTTTAAGCGTTTATTTGGTTTGTTGAGTGTTGTTTGTTGCCGGTGGTGGAGCCAAATGAGCCCTTTGACCGAGAGGGAGAGAAGAAGGGGAGGTTTGGATTTGCTGTTGGCGTGTGTTGAGCTAAGCTCTTTCGGGCTAATGACATCACTTCCACTCCATCTCCTCCTTTCTCCGTCTCTTGTCTGTTGCCGTTCTCTCTCTCTCTCTCTCTCTCTCTCGCTCTGCCCGTCTCTCACCTCTATGCATCCCCTCACGGCTTCATCCACCTTCCGCTAGTGTAAACAGATTTCATTCTCATGCTCGTATTCAGCTCCCGTTTGCACTTTACCACGGTTTAAAAGCAGGAAATAAAAAGCACATCCTTCATTTGAGTAATCTGGGACTGTTAAACACTTGACATTTATGCTGTAAAAATAAAAAGAATCCATTATCAAAGTGGATTTAAATTACGCTGATTGACTAATCACGTAATGGACTAATGAATCCAGTCGTGCTCTACAACATCTTACTTTTTATTAGGCCGGTTAGGGATGCATAATAATTGCTGTAAGTATGTGACTTAAATGTAATAAGAATCTCCGGGATAATAATTATTCATTGCCTGGAGTTAAAGTTATTGTCAATTAACCGCTCAAGACTTGACGCTGCCAGTCTGCCAAATGTGGGTAAAAATTAATTGTGACTGGGAGATGTCTTCAAGTTACATGATATAGTTTTTGAATGTAATTATGACAGCCCCACAGAGGAAAAATAACATTTCAAATACCAGGCGCTCGTGTGTGTGTGTGTGTGTGTGTGTAAGGACAGCGACGGCAGAATATCATCCCAGGAATTATTATTTAGCAGGAACCGTGTGGAGGATTGCGTGGTGTGTACAGTACAATACAGTACAGTTAATCTCTTGTTTCTCGTCTCCTGCCCCCCCCCCCAACTCCCTTCCTCTTTCTTCCCATCTGGCTTTACCATTAGAGTAGCTTTTAATGTCACCCTTTGGCAGAGCACGAAGTCTTTCATAGGGTGACTGGCTCCTATAAAACTCGCAGACCCCAGCACATGTGGCTTGGATTACTTGGAGACAACAATGTTTTTCTGCAGGTACATCCGAGCGTATAAAGGCTGGCTTAAAACTGGATGTCTCATTTTTTTATTTTTTTTGCCTGTGCGGCTATAAATAGTGCAACCATTGCGCGTGCAACCGCACCGAGCAACTCCTGTATAAAAAGCCTGTTGTGGCTTTGCATTAAGGCTTGCTGAACCATTAAATGGCTTTCTGAAAGCTTTGTTAGGAATTCCATTGACTCCTCGGTGGGGGGGTGGAGGGGGGGTGGATTTGAGTTTTTGCTAGTTGTGTATGTGTGTGTGTGTTTTTTTTTTTAAATGGGACAAAACAAGCTAACGTAATTGGTGATTGGTGGTGTCCAGCAGCACCGTGCATTGAATGTTACGGACTCATGTGGATCTGCTCTCAATTAGAATCAAATCACGACACAATTGAAAGCCCTAATAAAAGGACACAATAACATTTTTATTTATTTATTTATTTATTTTTTTTTACACTGGAGGCGGAAAGCAAGTGCAGGTGTTTATAATAAAAGTATTGACGGCTGAGTTCCGTTCAGCTGCGTCTCTTTCGGGGTTCTTACATAATTTCACACCCTTGCGGCTATCGGGAACGTTTGCGTAGCAGGGAGCCGGACGCGTCGTTGTAATTCCGATGCTACAACTGCAGCCACGATGCCATATTTGTAACAGAAGGTGTTTTGATTTGATTTTGATTACAGTGCGAGGTTTTTCTTTTTCCGTGCTCCTCCATAAATCAACACATTTCACAAAGATGGTACATGTAAGAGGCCATGCCATGTGCACGTGACATATTTGACCCTTGCCATATGAAAATAAATAAGAGCTGTGATCAACCAAATCAAACTGTGCTTTACAGTTCAACCAATAAAAAGCGGTGTGCATGCATACCAGGCAGCTTTATTAGGCTTTTTATGTTTTTTGCTGGATTGCAACACAGGCAAGTTACGTCAACCAAAGTTTACGCTTTATTATTTAGTAGTTTCTTTTAACAAAATGCATTCAGATGCTGCGATTACTTTCACCTGGTGTGAGTTAGTTAGAAGTTTTGCCCCCTCCCACTGCTGAAAAGAATCAACCGCCTATTGACCGACCAATCCAAGCCAAAACAAACGATTGTCAATCAAGTCGAGCAGGTAAAATTAGGTTTTGTTTGCAGTAATAGACGAGAGAAGGTCATATCATGTGCTCGGCTCGGTTAGCTTTATATTGCGCGTGCACGTGGATTCCCTCCGTGCGTCCAGAAAGGGTGAAGTCCCTCAGTGAGGTGTACGTATGCCAGTGACATCTCCTTATCAGCGGCCAGCCTGCCTGGTGTGACCGTGCACGTGTGTCAGAACGGGGCGTCACGGGCCAGGACTGTGCCATTGTAGCGGCTTAGCTAGCCTCGTTTATCAGCTGCAAACTCACTGGACCCTGACACACACCCGCCCCTCTGGAGACGCGCACATACACCAGCGCGCGGCGTAGCAGAGCTCACTGCGTGCGCTCGGATTTTAAGAAGAGAAAGATGATGCTGGTGTGACTGTACTCATGCGCGCGCACACAAACACACGCACAGTCAATCCGAACCTTGCTTGCCAAGCCTGCATCCCCCCACCGATGGACGGTCTCAGAGGACGTGGGCCCTTCTAAGTTTCCTACACAGTCTCAGCTAAGAGATCAGGGCTGGTTGTTTCTCCAGCTCTGCCTGTTTGCCTGCATTGTTTTTTCTTTATAGTTTGTTGTGTTTGACTTGTAGTGTATGTTCTTGGAGCTGTGGCAGGTGTTTTTTTTTGGAATCGATCAATATAACCGCTGCAAGTCTGACGGTATCTACGAGGAATTAGGTTGAACTGCTGCTAGAACACAAAATACTGGAATCTACATTCTCCATTTTCCTCCCTCGTCTGTCCTTCTCCACCACACACCTTGCCTTTTCCTCCGACATCCTCCACTCCTTCCTCCCTTCTCCTTTGCCTTCTGCCAGCCTCCCTCCCTCCCTCCATGATCTCACCCCCATCATTTCTTCATCCTATTCTGTACATTAAACATTAGTGGTGGGGGCAATTAGCAGTGCCCCTCTGCACACCTGGCTGATGCATAATATATTTATTGGGCTCTCCTCCCTCTCCCTCTCTGACATCCTCACACGCACACATGCACACTGCTGTTGATGAAAGGATGACCTCTGGGAAATGTGGAATCTGTGTGTGTGTGATTGAGCTTTGAGCCCTCTGGCCTGACCTTGCATAACCTCCTGAGTTAGGCCAGGTCAGAAGTCACTGTTCAGTTTTTTTTTTTTTTTTTCAGACAAAATAGTAATTGTTCTTTCTGAATTTTCAGCAGAAAACGCATTTAAGGAACTTTTGGAGTACTGCGGGGCCTCACGGGCTGAACCATGTATGCTTGTTTCTACTTCCTGTTTCACTTTCAACAATGGCGACTGAAACTTTAGATGAAATTTCAATGAAATTCGGCCGAAATTTCACTGAACACGAGTCAAACGAACGTTTGCATCTCCAAACTTTACAGATTCTTCATTGATCCAAAAGAGAAGCAGTCAGAAATACTAAAGCGGAAACACGCTGCGACCAAGCGGATCAATCACAGCTCTTGTTACATTTCTGGGGAGGTGCACGTCTGTTATAGCATTAAGCCTCTGCGTAGGGGGTCTGCGTTGTTGACGTAGCCTCTGCGTCAACTTGTCTAAACCGCCTATTATTTCTTTGTCCCTGTACTGGTTAAATGTGATCAGCTAGATTAGACAAACCTGCTCACATAGCTCTGTCATTAAATCTTTAGGAAGCACGTGCATTGCTTTTTAGTACTTGATACTCCTCCAAAAAGATGGGTTTATCTCCCCCTTATTCATTCATATTTTCCCCAGCTCGCTCTTGGCACTTGCAAGCGCAGACACATCCATTTGCACGTCGATACACAGCCACACAAATGCACCGTGGACCCAGACTAATGTGCATTGTCCTCAGAGCGTGGAGTCCTCCACAGAACAAGCTGCTTGTGTTGTGTTCCTTTTTATTAAACACTCTGCCGGGCCTTTGTAGCGCGCCCGGCTATAGACCTACCAATGGTTCCTTTTAGTGCTTTAGAGTCTTCAGTTGGTTTTTCTAACTCCTTTCCTTTCACCTCCCAGTCAAAAGGCAAGGGTGCCCCGCTGTGAGACACACAATAGAGCGAGCGAGAGCAGGGGAAAGTGAAAGAGCCGGGCGGCGAGAGAGAGAAATGCTCTGCTCTGACAAAGAAATTATTGAAATGCTCGCCAAGAAAATGTAATTTTCACTTGGTTTTGTATTTAAAACATTTGTTATTATTAAGTAAACTTTATAATTGTGAAGTAAATTTGTAGGTTTGTAGGAATTTAAGAGAGTTGGAAATCAAAAGGGACGCATTAAGGGAACATTTGTGTTGCTTCAGAGACCCTTTTGTGCACTTTTACCAGTGCACTTTCAGAGAAGTTAAGAGTGGCTTCATTTGTGCCGGTCTGAGGCAACAGCGGAGGAGGAGGAGGACGAGGTGGTGTCTTTCCTCTTACGCCTGTCCTCTAATAAAAGCTTCATGGTTGCATCAAGACAGAATAAAACAGGGCGAGCAGGTGGAGAAGTGGTAGAGCAGAAAGAGAATAAGAGATCGCGTGGTGAGGGTTTGGCGTGAAGGTGTGTGGCTGGGTTGCTCGGTGCCGGCCAGCTTTGAAAAATGCACAAGTATCGTCTGCCTCGGACTCGGAGTTGATAAGGAGTCTGGGGACTAAGCACACCCAGAAATCTCCTGACCCCTAAACAGCCAAATAACTATGTGAAGTAAATCTCATCTCCAACAAAGAGCAATTACTTTAGCCTAGCCTGTACCTCATTGATATTGCAGACTGTTCTGTTGTCAGTGTAGATACAGATCAATTACCGAGTCACTTATAAACCATATAGTTTTTTGAATCAGTGCAACTATTATGAGTATAAGCCTTTATTTTAGTCGTTATTTCCCGACAGTATTGGCTTATTGATCGTTTCATCGGGCAGGAACGCAGAACTATCGGACGGCTTGGTTTTCAAACTTTAACTTTAAAGATAATCCTGATTAAAAGTGGTCAAAAGCATTTAGTATTGACCTTAAAATATCTGAAGCTACCAGTCTGAACCCTGCTATTTCGGGTCGTTCCGCGCAAAAGCAAAGTGCAATTTATAAGATCCTTGATTACGCGTCTACTCCAACAGGCAAACAAACAGCCACGCTCTGAGCGCACATGCGGGGTGTGTGTGTGTGTGTGTGTGTGTGTATATTTTTCTTGTTGCTCCCAGAAGGAGCGTGACGAGCGAGTTAATCTGTCCGCCAGCGATGCGGCATGACACAAAGCTGTTTATTTCCCTCTTCCTCTCCGTCTTCTTCCCCCTCTCTCTCTCTCTCTCTCTCCCTCTCTCGCTTCTCTTGTAAAGCCTAATCAAGTTTGTATCAAGCTAAATAATGCCTTAGCGTGAAATTGGTGTCTTCAGTCAAAAAGCACTCCCGAGCCTGTAGTACAAGAGAAGGCAATTATGTGCCCCTCCTTCCTTCCCCTCTCCAACCTCCAGCCTTCTCCGTTGTTCGTGTACTGTATATGTGTGTGAATATGCTCGGACTGGAGCTGTTACACCTGATAATCGGTCTCATCTCTTCTGGAATCTGCTCAATCTATTAACGCTGAACTCTGTGCCTTTATTTGTACCAGTCTGTGGTGGCGAGTGAAGGCTGCTGGGGGAACTTCTAGTTCAGTTATTTCTGGAGCCGTCCCCAGAGTCAAGGTACTCCAGAGGAATGCTCTCCCTCTCCTCCTCCTGCCCTCTCCTCTCCTCTCCTCTCTCTCTGTCCTACTCTTTATTTTTCTCCTTGCTGCCCTCCTTCACCTCTCATCTGTCCTCACCTTCTTCCACCGTCTTTTAAATCTCCCTTTTTGACTAGTTTCCCCTTTAAGTGTGGTTTATATCTCCACGGGACATAGATGACGTAGCCTACGCCAGTGCGAGCCATGTATACTTGAGCTTTTAGTTCCTACTTCCTGCTTCACTTTCGACAATGGCGACTGAAACTTAGATGAAATTTTCGGTGAAATTCGGACGGAATTTAACTTAACACGACTCAGACAAACGTCTGCATCTCCAAACTTTACAGATTCTTTACTGATCTAGTCAGAAATACTAAAGCGGAAACACGCTACTACCAAGCGGATCAATCGCAGCTCTTGTTACATTTCTGGTTAGGTGCACGTCAGTTATAGCGTTAAGGTCTTGTCGACGTATCCTCTGCGTCCACTTAAGTCTAAACAGCCTATTATTTGATGACGTAGCCTGTGCATGTAGCCTACGCCGGTGCGAGCCATGTATACTTGAGCTTTCAGTTCCTACTTCCTGCTTCACTTTTGACAATGGCAACTGAAATTTACGCCGAAATTTCACCAAAAAAACGACTCATGCAAATGTTCGTATCTCCGATCCTCCTCGGTTAACCTTTCCTTTGATGCGTTCCACCGTTACTGATCCAAAACAAATTTGTGGAGATGGAGAAGCAGCCGGAAATACTAAAGCGGAGGCACGGTACTACCAAGCGAACCAGTTGCAGCTCTTGCACCGTGACTCATAATTACATTTCTGGTCAGGTGCACGTCAGGCCACGGCGTTAGGGCCTACGTAGCGTCTGAAGCTGAAGCTTTCCTTTTTCTCCTTTCTCCTCTACGCGTCTCTTCTGCTATCGATTCCTCTTCCCGCCACTCTCTCTCTCTCTCTCTCTCTCTCTCTCTCTCTCTCTCTCTCTCTCTCTCTCTCTCTCTCTGACAGACAGAAAAACAAATGTCAGATCAGAGAGGCTCTTTAATCTCATGCTGTGTTGTTTGGCCCTGAACATCAACCCTGCTTGTCTCAGACTGAGAGTGTGTGTGTAAAAATGAGTGTTTTGCGCTCATGATGTCGAGAGAGGTGAATTGTCGTGTGTTAATAAGCAAAAAAAAAAGGAAAAATCCTGTGTGTGTCCTTGTTTGTGTATGCAGATGACTTCATGCACATTGTGTGTAATTATGTAGGATAATAACAAGTTGTACGCCCATATCAGTGATGCCGCTCTGTCTGTGTTTTAGGCTTTCATACTCAACGATGATTTCTTTTTTATTTTACACGTGTCCTTGAGATCTCACATGAAAGTGCAGGAGAGCGCGTGTATGCGTGTGCGTGCGCCGAGTACGTGTATGTTTGAGGATGTTGGCATAGCAACTCAGCCGGGCATCGCGGCGTGGTTAACAGTGACCTCATATACGGAAAGAAACAAAAGAGACGGTGTGAAGGACGAGGCTGAGGAGCAGAGGCACGGATAGCAGGAATGAAAAAGTTGCGACGCCTGGAGAGGATTGCAAAAGCTGCGAAACCCAAAAATCAGATAGCAGAAACATTTTGGATGAGAGGAGAAGGGGCGGAGAGAGAGAGAGAGAGAGAGAGGGGACAAGGGAGGAAGTAGTAGAAAGAGACAGTGGAAAGGGAAAGATAGAGAGGGCGATGGAGCTTGTCCGCCAGGCTTTGTGTGCTTGTTGTTCTTTCTGTCTGCCGTCCATCCATCTAAGCCCTCTGCTAACTCTGTCCCTTTACACACACACACACTCTCACAAACAAAAGCACGCATGCACACAAACACACACTCACACACTGTCCCAAACCTCAGACTAGCCTGGTGTTTCTGGCCAGTGGCTCAGTGCTTGTGATGTGTGTGTGTGTGTGTTTATGTATTTTAAGGCTGTTTTGTTCAGAATGCAGGCAGGCAGAGAGAGCGGTTTTACTGCTGATAAAAGTATTTGGTTAATCAGCTTCTGTCCCCGTCCCCTGACTAGATGTGTGTTTTTTTGTGTGTGTGTGTGTGTGTGTGTGTGTGTGTGTGCGTGACACAAGCCATTGAAGTTGGGGTGGCTCCCGGGGGGCGGGCTGGGGATGTAGATTGGCATCAACCCTCGTCCAGTAGCGTCACAAATTCGTTCCTCGGGGACAGGAAGGGCAGCCAATGAGAGAGTCCTTCTGGAGCTGTAGGGAGAAAACGGGGGGGGGCTATAGGAAGTGGGTTGGAGAGGGGAAGTAAGAGGGGGAGAGGAAGTAAAAAGGGAGGGGGCTGAAGAGAAAAATGAGGATGAGAAGGAGAGACAGACAGATAAAGAGAGAGAGAGGGAGAGAGTCAGATGACAATTACCCTCTTGACTTCTGTCCAGCACTGGTTGTCAATCACACGTCTCCTCTGGGGGAAGGACCCGCCCATCATTGGCCACGATGACCCACATCCCGCCTCTTTGGGCTGCCCGGCCAGCACATGATTGGCCAAGTGACCCGTTCGTCACGGAGATCTGGGAACACCAGAGCCTTGGGCTGCTCTGGGAATAAATGGCCCTGATACTGTGCGTGCGTGCATGTGTTGTTTAGGAGGAAAAAAGACAAAGGATTTTCTTAGCGAGGCTGTAACTGCTTTCATGGGACAGAGGAGGAAGAGGAGGAGGAGGAGGAGGAGAAGGACAGAGAGAAGGGGAACAAGTTGTAATGTGGCAGACGAGGCGGGGGAACTGATGAAGGAAAGAAGAGACAGAGGGATAGAGAATTTGAGAAATAAGAGGAAAGTGTAGCTGATGAACAGCGCAGTGAAAAGAGGAGCGAGGAAAGAGAGAGTAGACGAATAAGAGAGGAGAAAAAGATGAGATTATAAATACACAAGGTAAAGATGGAGGTGGAGAGAAGAGTGGAGGTGGAGGTGTGCTGATTTGCTTTGTAGTTATGTGTGTGAGTGTGTTTGCATGTATGCATGTGGATAATTAATGACAACAACTGTGCAAATATTTGTACATGAAAGCATCATCGTGATGCTGAGGCATAACTTCATTTTTGCTGCTCTACTTAAAAAGTCTCCTCTCCGTGATTACATATTGTGTTTTATGCATTAATTAACCGACACTGGTTGAAACACCTCAGAAAACTTAGCAGAAACTCCCCCACTGCTGCTCCACCCACTTGTAGATGATTAGCCCTCGAACCCTGACCAACATCCTTCCTTTACCACAAATTTTTTTGTGGCGGAAAGTTGGTTTGGAACCGCTCACTCAGTCGGGAAATGATTATACTCTGGCAAAGATCCTCCGGGCCCAGTCAGGTCGTTGTGCTCAGGCCTTACGCAGCGACGGACAGAAGAGCAGTAGTCGAACATGTCATCTGAGCACGGCGGTGTTGAATTTGTTTTCATCAAACCGGCTCCTACCAGTCGTACGACTATCCAGTTGCGTGCGGCATCGGTTGAAATGCGCATCATAATGAAATCCAAATGGGGTGTTCTGTGACTCATGCTCTGAACTGTTGAGTCGTGCTGTGCCGGGCTAGAAGATGATTGGATGGGTGTGAACAAACGGAGCAAAACACCGATCATTAGTCCTTTACGTTACTGCAGTTTTCCCAGATGCTCTGCGGTCGTATAGATATTTGTTGGCTTCCTTTGATTGTGCCACATGCTCTTGAACATTTGTAGAATAAAATTCAGATGTTAGGTTGGGAATTATAATTAATTGTGCACACTCCTTTACCCACGTGCAAATATTTTTAGTGGGGAGCTAAAATTAGAAGCTACAGATGGAGCTTACCACGCCTGTACGATGGCTACAGGTGTTAAATCACCTGAAAATATGAAAAGAGGAGAATATATCACATTATCTAAACATGTCTTGTCTGCTCATGGCTTATGGTTCAGCAAATCTGGATCAGTATTTTTAACCTGGAGACTTGAATATTGGGAAATTCTGCATTGCATATCGGGCCCTAATTTGCATATGCATGTAAATGTGTGTGTGTTTAGTCACTGTGGACATCCCTGTCTAATTGCGTGCCTGATTGGCTAATGAACCGTGGCAGCCCATTACAATGCAGACAGGAGTTTTGTGCTGCAGTGTAGTGGCTCGCGTGTGTGTGTGTGTGTGTCACGCATCTGATTTTATTCTCGATGCCGTGTCGTCTGCAGGTGAGTCTGTAGCCGATCGTGTTTGTTGCCTTCCGTCTTGTGTTTGTTGAGACAGAATGGATTAAGAGAAGCTCCTGTCTCTTGTCTTCCTGCTCTGAGCTCAGCGTGTTCACACGCGATGAAAACAACCAAGCGACGTTAAGTCTTTTGCAAACCGAGGAATTATGGTTTATCTCGTAGATGCATGCAAAGACAGCAGGGGCTACCGCAAATGTAAAGACAAATCTAAAACTTTACCTTTGATGCCGCTGCTGCCACCTGCAAGACTTCAGCTGTCAAATGAAAAAGAAATAGCTCATATTTATATTAATGCCGTCACACTGAGATCCCTCCGTCGCTTTTCTCGTGAACAATACCTGACTTCATTTGGTGATCTTTGTTGAAACACACGGAGAGGCAAGGTTGGATTTCTTTTGTATGGATGCTCCAAGGGTTCCCAGAAGCATCCTTCTTACAAAGCGTCACAATCACACGCTCACATGTGTCATGCTCCAGGGTTTTCATTTTTCTTTATTTCTGCAGCGTGTGTGTGAGTGTGAGAGAGATGCTGTCGAGTGCAGATAGTTTGATCTTTAGCCTTCTGCTGTCTCAATAATTACCTACTACCTTGCCAACCGGTGCACTTCTTCCCTGAGTGCGTTTAGAAATGCCGTTGTGTGTGAATATGTTCGGGCTTGGTGATATCACCAGAAATCAAAATCACAATTAAAAGTTACACGTAGACATGAATCTGCACAAGCTTCTCCTTTTACTAATCCTCTGTTCTTTGCAGTTCGTTAAAGGGAAGTTGTACAAAGTCTGCAGAAAGTCATTTACCATCCTAAAAATAAGAACACCTCTCCCTGCTAATTGGCATATATCGACTTAAAAAAAACAACAACTCACAGGTATTTATAACACCCGTCAACTTTTTCGTGCCTTAGAAATGATAGCCTGTGCTAACAGGGAGTGTTAAAGGAAGTGAGATTTACTGTAGGTGGCAAAGAAATGCACAGACTAGAGAAGAGGTGCATTAATTGGATATCTAGAATTCTGTTTTGTTTTTTTTTCTTCACAAGCTGTACACTAACTGCAAGCATACACACATGTTGCACCACCTTCTTGTGCTCGTACGGTATCTGTAAGCACGCCAAACCCTTCCCACAAACACGCAGACATATATAGACCCCCTCCACCGACCCCCTGGTGCGCGCAGGGTTCACAGAAACGGTGCGCGAGCGTCTCCGAGGATAGGGCGAGCGTATGGGAATCTAAATAAAGCTATGTGTGCTTGGCTAATGAAACGCGCTGTATTCCCCGCTGCCTCATCAGGAAAAACGGGCTTTTATCCTTAGCAGGATAACCTGAGCATCTAGGTGTTTCTAACGCCTAAAAAGTGTTATAAATTTAGCTTTTGTTGTGCTGCAGAGAATCCATGTAACAACAAGATTAGGGAAGCCCTGTTCAGGCAGAGTGTAGTCGCAGCAGGGAGCCCTGCTTGTCAGAAACAGAAACCTTTGATTCAAATCTCTGTCCACGAGTGATGCAGGTCCCTGTTTTCATGCAGTCTTAAGCAAGATTCCCCTTTTTCTTGGTCAGAGTCAGCGAGGATATTGTCAGGGTGCTGACTGAGGTATGTGGTGTGTTTGCACTTGCGCACAGATGCACTTTACATTAGAAAATCTTTGCATTCTACATTTCTAAAGACATAAAGGTAACACTCATATACTGTTAAATGAATTAATCCTGGCTCATTTAAGAGCTGATATGCTATAGGTATTTTATAGGTAATCTCTTTTTATTAGCTTATAGGAAGTGCTTTTTATTTTTCTTCTGGTTTTCTCCTTTCATAGCGTGTCTCGTGTGTGTATGTGTGCTGTGTTTGGCAGACTTGTTCGTCATAGTGGGAGGTCTCTATGTGCACGTAGACGCAGACACTCAGCCTTCGAGTAAAAATCCCGTGTGTCGTCAGTGCGCGTGCGGTTGTGTGTGTTCGTACGTGTTTGTTCGGGGATCCATTAGTCTGTTATTAGCACACTGTGGGTCCACATCTGGCCCTCAAAACCAGCTCCAGCCTCAGATACTCAAAGGGATGCTTCAGACTTAATCCAAATCCTTGAGTCTTGACTCAGGTTTGTTTCTTAAGGTTTCGTGCGTGTGGGAGGGGGGAGTCGCTCTTGCAGTACATTCATTTAAACGAGTCGGCCTCTGGAACGTGCTGGAAACAAACCTCACAGCCACTGTTTTGAGATGGACTCAAGGCTGAAATTATTTAGTAACTTTCTGACTTCACCGAACCTGAGAGAAAATTATCTTGGGTCTGAAAAAAAGTTTGGCTCTCATGGATGCATATGTGAAAACTGCTGCACTGAAATGTATTTTTGTTTGTTTTTCAGCCCCGGCCACAGCGTCTTATTTCTGGCTGTCGGTGCTGCAGACAGCGTAGGCCTTCTCTGCTTTGGTGCACCTCTGCACATACAAGGCAGCAGCAGCGTGTTGTTTTTATCTCTGTTCTGCAATTGTTTGCAAGTTATGCGCAGAGCTACATTTAGTCTGTGTACTCTTTTGTGGCGCAGAATAAACAAAGCTGTTGTCTTTGCAAGTAAATCAAAAAAATTCTTTTTACTGTATTTTTGTGGAAGAAGTGCTCTGAAGTTGTTGTGGTTTTTATATTCGTTCTCTGGGTCCAGTTTTGGCTCAGTACTAGTAATTTCTTCCTCTAGTCAAAATACTTTCTCAAAATTTCATAACTCAAAACAGACCGACACCTCAGGAGCGAGATTTTTTATTTCTTTTGATCGTAATTAGATTTCTTTTGCCAAAAGAAATGCTCCTAATATTTTGATATGTGTCAGAATAACCAATATTTATGCAGCAGGGTTATTAGGTTTTGTTGGATTTATGTTTTTAGTAAATGTGATTAATTATTATCAATCTGCTATTATTCATATTACAAAGACTGATACAGAGAAAAGAAGAATGACAGCCCAGTCTCTGTTTTCATTGGATGTCATTTTGTACTCCTTGGCTTCAGTTGAATCTCACAAAGAAGTACTAGTGTTATACATCCTTTTTCCCCCATATGCATTTTTCTGTGTGTCTGCCTGTGGTTATTACGATCAAGTCCACTCCAACAATGAATGAATTCATCATATTCAGAAACCACTGGTTACTAAGGGCTCATGGCAAATTATTTGACACAAAAGTACGAGTGTTACCAACCGAAGAAGTGTGAATCCTTTTTTTTTTCTGGTGGCTAGGTTATTATGACCGGCCTGTAGCTTGTCTTCTTGTCTTCTCATCGTCTAGGTGGACTTGTCTCTAATGGCTGCGACACACAAAGCCAACATCCGGTCACTCTGTGTTGGGCAGTTGTCGAGCGTCTGTCTGGTGCCCTACTTTTTTTTCCATTGTGTCCCTCACCGTTGGCATTAGCCGGACCCCTGTCGCTACCTTTTTTCGAGCTGTCGGTAAAAGAGGTCAGTCTGATCTTCTTTTCAACTTGGCGAACAAGTGTACGAGAGGACGGACGGCAGCGGTTTGGACGTTTACAGATGTTTTCGTGATGACGAGGCCGTCAGGAATGAAAAGAAAATTGAAGACCAACTGAAGAGCAAAGAGTCAGAAAAGGCCAATTCTGCAGGGCTCCATTGCTAGTCCAAGCTCTATGCAATTTTGAATGACAAATAGAGACTGCTTACACCTGCTGGTTAAGGGGCAACTCTCTTTTTGTACATTATAGGTCTTTATGTGCAGAAACACACAGAAATCAGAGCTTCCGGCAAGTCACGAGCGTCTCCTCTGGTCTTTGTTGAGTTCTTGTCTGAAATCAACACATGCAACTCCCAGGCTCTGACCACCAACCGACCTTCAATCAGGACTCATTGTAATAGTCCAAATACTGAGAAAATACCTTTATTGGTCATTTTCCAGCATGCCTGACAACATCATAATTGGGCTGAATATGAACAATATGACTACCTTCCTAATATTGTTTAGGTCTCCCTTGTGCCTTCAAAACAGTTGTTACTCATGAACATGAATGGACATGAGCCTTCTGAAGTTGTCCTATGAAGTCTGGCCTTTGGTTGGAGGGGAGGGGCCTCTGTGGATCATCCAACAGATCCTTGATCAGTTTGGGATCTGGTGAATTTGGAGGCCAGGTCAACACCTTGTGCTATTCTTCATGTTTTTTTTTAGTTGGTCAGGCTGCATCCTGCTGCCATCAAGGAGTGTCATTGCTATGGGGTGGGGGTGCCTGGTCTGGTCTAGGTGGGTGCTACATGTCTAAGTAACATTCACATGAATGAATGCCAGGTCCAGAATATTCCTAGCAGAACATTGAATTGCCACAAGATGGTCAGTGTGATTTACTTCTCCTGTCCGGTCATAATGTTGTGGCTGATCAGTATACATGCTAATTGGCCATTGCCTGTAGCATTTGCGGTGCATTCAAATGCAACTTTAAGGCTCATGCACTGTATGTGTTTGCTGGCAGTAGTTCTTTGATGCTCCATGTTCTGACCTCTCCTATAAATCATGCTAAATTAAATATTGTTCTTGTAGCCTTAATAAAAAATGGAGGCCCAGATGAAACTGAACATCCACATTTTTGTTGACTAAATGTTTTCATGGTTGTTTTGCACATAAAGTCATGTCAACAATGGACCTCCAAGACAAAGGCACACCTCAACACTTTGTTTTTCCTCTAAAAAGGAACACTTCACTGATTTATAACTTCTTGTTTTGATCCAAGCTTTTCTGGCTCAGGTTTGTTGTGAGGATGGGGCGGGTCAAGAGGGAGCTGACGAGGACACGGAGTGAGCAATGTGACTATGAGGGGGGGTGTAAAGAGCTGGATGGGTGGAAGTCGCTGATGAGAGCAAAGGACTGAGAAGGATCAGAAGCAGAGGTGAGCGAGCAAGAGGCGAGGAACTGCGTGTTGCGGAGGGGGTGAACAGGAAATCCCATTGTGTGGTGGCTCCAGCCATTTCCTGTTTGTGTGCCAGCTGCACTTCCCCCCTTTCTGTTGTACCCAGGAAGTCGGTATCACATTCCAGCTCTGATCAGTGTGTGAATGTGTCAGAAAGATCCCAGGACATTGTCATTGTCAGTACCTGCATGTTTGCTGCTTCCTTCGTCTATTTTTAGGTTTGTTAAAGCACGTATGTTGAAGCGGACGCCACAATCCAACATTAAACCTGCTTGTAAGCTCTCGTTGTCGTGGTTTGTTGAGACTACCTGAACCTTGAATGCAAAATTGGTTTAGAGACCTAAAAAAGTCAAGTGGAAGGCGACAATAATAAGATGTGTTGTCCAGCTAAGTGCTTGAAACTGAAGAGCTGGAGACAAATGAATGTTTTCCTCATTTATTTTAATCAATTAATCGAAATATCTGCTATTAAATTCATCAAGATGTTCTCTGATCTCTGAATTAGACTGAGCTCAGTTTTGGCTTTGTGCTTTTGACCCGACTCTCCGCTTCATCTCACGTTTTACATGTCTCGCTGTCTCTGTCCTTCTTTTCTTCTCAGCGGTAGAAGAAGGGGAGTCCTCAGAGTGCGGAGGGACCTGGGAAGAATCAACTGTCCAGACAGGTTAGTGCGTAGAGACGCACACACGCGCACACACTCGCCGACTTTCCAGGCCCCCGGCTGTCAGATCCACGCAAGACACACACACTTACACAATTTGTAATATCAGCTCCGTGCGATTTATGACGACCGGCACGGAGGGACGTCGCGGAGAAGAAAGTGGAAAACATGGGGAGAGAGGAAGGGTGGTGGAAGTATTAAGAGAGGGAAAAATAATACGAGGGGAAAAGAGGAAATTTAAAAAGAGAGAGCAGCGAGAGAGAGAATGATCGGGAAATGTGGAACGAGACGGAGAACTCAGTCTCAGGAGTCTGAGCTGAATGGAAAGAGATGACGGTGGAGGGGGGGGGCAAGGGAGAGATTTGTGTGCTTTTTCACTGCTCTCTGTGGTCTCTTGATATCCTGGGGGAAGTCAGAGAGATGGTAGAACTTGTCTTTCGTTTTTGTTCTTTTCCCGGATTTTGTTTTTCCTTGTGGTTTCTCCAAACCGACTTCTCCATTCTTGCCTATTTTCTGTCTCCCTCTCGCTCTCTCCCCCTCCTCCGTCTTCCCTTCTCTCTTGTGTCCGCACCGAGATGGAAATTATCCTCAGTTGCCCTTTTGCCGTTATGGAAAATGAACAGCTCTAAATCAGCTCTGAGGTGGATTTATGCAATGAGATTTGCGTCAAAGCTGAAATACGGCTGTTATTTGTTTGCGTTTAGATGGATGGATCTTTTATTTATTTCTTTAGAGCACACATTTCCAAACAGAGCACATAATTTAACCATAAAACCAGAAGTTAAGACCAACAGTTTTGACAGAGTTCTGCTGGGAAACATTTGGACCTGGCATTCATTCATGTGGATGTTACTTAGACATGTAGCACCCACCTAGAGCAGACCAGACACCCCCACCCCATTGCAATGACACTCCTTGATGGCAGCAGCCATCCCCAGCAGGATGCAGCCACAAAAACGCTTTAGGAACAAAAAACATGAAGAACAGCACAAGGTGTTGACCTGTCCTCCAAATCCACTAGATCCCCAACTGATCAAGAATCTGTGGGATGATCCACAGAGGCCCCTCTCCCTCAAACCGTACGACCCAAAGCCCCCCACCCCACCCACACTAACAACATCCTGTTCCCAGACACCACAGGACAACCTCAGATGTCCATTCTCTGATGAGTTAGAACTGTTTTGGAGGCAAAAGGACGACCTGTGCAATATTAGGAAGGTGGTCATAATGTTATGCCCAATCAGTGTATCGGACTATTCCAAGTCCACACAAATTACCTCCTGATCTGTCCTCAGTAAAACAGATGAGGCAAGAACACATCCTGGCATTTAGGCCACACTTGATCAAACGTGTACTTTGAAATGGAACCGTTTTTAGGCAGCGAGTGACGACGTTTCACGAGTCCACAAGGGCTCAGGTGCAGACAAGATTGGATTTTGAGAAACTGTCCCCCTTTTCCTGAAGTTTCTCTCATGTCCACTTGATGCTTTACAGCATTTAGTAGTTGGAAAAAAAGTATTCATCTCTTTAACTAATTTCCACAAATAGGATTAATTTTTTCATGCAACTCACTTTGCTTAAATTATGTCTAGGGTCAAAATATTCATAATTGGGAGTGTTGCTATATTGGGGGGACAGGTGGGCACCTTCACAATTATGTAGCTTCCTGCTTAGGTGTCAGCTATCCACCTCAGACTGACCTTTTTTTGAATTAGACAGGAGTTAGGCTCGACCTTGACGACTGGATTCACCAAACTGAGCTTCAAAAAATGCTCTCGCATCATTATTATATACAGTTGACGGCTCAAGAAGACAGCGAAAACTAGTAATTATTCACGTTTGAGAAGCTAGACGCAGCTGTGGATATTTGTTGTTTTGGCATCATTATCAGTTGATATATTGGTGTCACTGATCCGATGCTCTGTCGGGTCCTTACGTCAGCCAAGGCTCAACGAGGATATTAACGTCCTCCTCGACGTAGACATTTTCCAAACCGTGGCAAAAAACAGTTGGACTAGTGTAGGTGTTTGTCAGCTGTAGCTAGTTTTTCTGCTCCGGTTTGCAGCCTATCAGAGAACAGTTAAACATTTCCTCTGACTGGATCCCAGCAGGGAAATAAGATACTGCTGAATGTAGTAAATATGCAGTTATCTCTCTCTCTGCCTCCCCTGCCCCGTCTCTCACTAAGCTCTATAGGGATAGGAGGATAGGAAAGTATGACCCTTGGGGTGTCTATGACGTGCTGAACCCTCCCATCTGTGCACCCCCCTCCCTCCTTCTCTCTTCTAAAAACCTGTGCTAACTCTCCTCCAGGGGCCACTGTGCAGGTCTGCGTGAGTGTGTGTGTGTTAAGGGGGGTGCTGACTGTGGTCCTGGGTGGCTCACTAGAACTGCTGTGTGTGTCAGTTCCTGCAGGAAGCTAGAGTCCCATGACACACACATGAGCGCACACACACACACACCTATCTAAAACTCTTCCTCCCTTAAAAACACACTGTCCCATATTCCCTTACTCAGCGCCACTCTTTCAATTTGGATTTTACCATCAATTCCCCGTCTCAGCATCTCGTTCTCTTCATTTCGCTGCACGTTCCCCCTCTTTCTATCTGTTTCTTTTATTTCTCGCCGTCTAACTTTATTTTGCATCTGTGCTCATATTAGTGTAAGTATGTGTGTGTGAGGAGGAGGAGGAGTGAAGAGTGAGAATCCCCTTATTCAAGCAGATTAAAAAGAAAAAAGACCTGGTTTCCTTTACTCCCTGGGAGATGGTGTTGACAAGGACGGGGTGAGAACCGTACCTTCCCATCCTGCTATTAAACTCACGAACTTCCACCCCTCCTCTTTTCTTTCTCTCCTCTCTTTTTTCTTCGACTCCCTTTCTGTCTCTCTTTCGCCTTCTCTGGAAAATGTGTGTTGAGTTTGGAAAGGCCCGCAGGAGAGAAGTCGGAGGGAGGCGGAGGGTGACTTGAAGGGAATAGCGTCGGGCCAACTTATTCTCCCCCCCTGCCTCCCCTGCCTACCTCTCCTTTTCCTCCTCCTCCTCCTCCTCCTGTAGCCCCCACCCCCAAGAGAGAAGCCATCGGAGGCCAAAAGTGCCCTAACACCCTCCTTCCCGTCTTCCCTCTGCCCCAGCCGCTGCCTGGTGGGACAAAAAAACAACATGTCCCCTTCCTCCCATGTATCCTCTCTTGCTCCCTCGCTTCCTCAGAAAGAAAAAGAGAGAAGTGACCAAGTATAGAGAAAGGAAATCAGAGAGAGATAGTTTGAACATAGCAGGTAGGGGCAGATTTTTACCAGATTGTTGCGACTTCTTCTTCACATGTGGGAGAATCACACGCGATCTGTGATAAAATCGTGTTTTTTCTCCGTTCCTGTCTGAAAGTCGTCCGTAGACAACACTCACACACAAATGCGGAAAGGGCCAGTGAGTCATGGTGGAAAAGGTTTGTCAGGTCCCCAAGCTGAAAACTGAGAAACTGAGACCCACTGCATCATTGGTACTCAATATGAGAAAGCGTGTGTGTGTGTGTGTGTGTGTTTATGTGTGGTGACACAGACATGACTGGCCGGTGAGAATATCGTTTCCACCTATCAGATGACAGTGCTGGATCAATTACGCAGCGTTTAAGTGTTTTAATACGCAGCCGCATCAGTTCAGTTTACATCAACACAGATTCTTAATACAATTCTAAAATTGGCACAAGATTTGTTTTTCACGCTTTTGTTATACATCATTGTTGGAATCAGGAGGTTAGCGTCTGATCCTTTTATTTGTAGATAATTAAATAATTAAAAAACACTCTGTTTACATGCCCAGTATTAAGGTCGTTATTACCCTAAAAGGTCAATATTCCTAATAATAATTTGCCCGTATCAACACGACCTCTCTCTCTTTTATTTCATCATTCTAGAAATGGTCATAGTTGTGATATTCATACGTATCCAAACACCTGTCGATATCCAAAACTTTCATGGTGTTAAAAGATAGATGTATTTCTCCTTCAAATCAGAAATCTGAGCTTACGTTTTGGGGTGTCCATCTCGACCTCAGCCTTGCAAACTTTTGTCGATCCACACGCCATCCGCCTGCTCAACTCTGAGCCTTAACTGGACTTAAACATCACTGCACTTTATTCATGTAGCTGCTAAATACTGTAAATCTATGTACATATTCAACTACACCCCCTCTGTTTATCTATCTATCTATCTATCTATCTATCTATCTATCTATCTGTCTATCTATCTATCTGTCTATCGCTCTGCACAAACAAGAGGCAAGAGGTTGTGTATTGTAAATTGCAGTAAAAACCCCAAATGAGCAACTTTGTCCAAGGTCGACTTCTAAAATCCCAACTGATATTGACATTGTGACCACATCCTAATATTGTGTAGGTCTCTCTTGTTGCCTCCAAAACAGTTGTGACTGATGAGAAAATGGACATGGGTCCTCTGAGGGAGTCCTGTGGTGTCTTGTAACCCTTTGGGTCCTATGGGTTGAGGGGACAGGTCTCTGTGGATCACCCCACAGATACTTGATCAGCCTTCGTCAGGCTGCATCCTGCTGCCATCAAGGAGTGTCATTGCTTTGGGGTGGGGGTGCCTGGTCTGGTCTAGGTGGGTGCAACACGTCTAAGTAACATCCACACCAATGAATGCAAGATCTTCAGTGTTATTTACTTCTCCTGTCAGTGGTTTTAATGTTACGGCTGATCTGTGTATTCCATGTCTTAATCAGGAGATGCAGCATTCGGAAAAAGGTCTAACTCAGAAGATCCAAAGATAATTTACATTTGACGCAACACGTATAAAATTCTGAGGTAATTGTGAATGAGCTCGTGATTGACACGTCATGGTTTAAAACGTGCCTAATCTTATGGCGGTATGGGTGAGCAGCAGACGATCAGAAGGGTGGTGCACCGCGTGAGTGAGGAATGTTAGGGAGTGAGATGAATGAGTGTGTTATATAGACGGAGAGAGAATAAAGGGAGATTACAGGCTGTTCTCCTGGTTCCCTGTAATATCTTTATGACGGCCAGAGCTGAGGAAAAACAGGACACTGGCCCTTCTCTCCCTCTCTCCCTCCTTTCTCTTCCTTCCTCTCTCTCTCTCTCTCTCTTTTCCTCTTCCTCTATCACTCTCTCACCGCTACCCTCTGGAGGTCCATAATGTAGTTTTAATTTCCCCAAGGCTGCCACAGGAAAACAGTTCCTGTGTATGTGTGTGTGAACTCTTATTGTCTGCTTGTGACAGTGCACAGTGCATCTGTGGTTTCGTCTGTTTTGCAGCATTTAAGCCCCATGGTTTTTTTCGCCCCTTGCCATTTCTGTCGGTGTGCGTGCGCGCCCAAAATTAAACCACGCTACAAGCGCCCTATATGTGCCCCTCTGCTGTCTGCGCGGCGTCTCTTTGTGTGTGTATATATACGGTGCATATGTGTTTGTGTCTCTTTACCTTCTTCCATGACGTGAATGCCTCTTTCATCATCCTGTTTCCAGACACTGGTGTTGGGTGCTGCTCTCCCTTACCGCAGCACATCCCAGGGGTGCGCGTGTGTGTGTGTGTGCGTGCTTTCGTGTGTGCATATACATGTGTAAGTGTGTGTGACTGGTACTCTGTGTCTCAGCAGATCTCCTCCCTGGAGGGGGAGAGGCCTTGTATTGTAGAAAGAAACACACATGCACACACGCTATGTGAGGCAAGATGAACTGCTTCATATACCCAACACACACTCACTCACACACACACTCACAAATGGAGGCAGCAGAGGGTGAGAGAGGGGTTGCTGAGAGAGGGGTGAGGGAGTGAGTCTCCTGGGAGAAAGAGAGAGGGGGAGAGAGAGAGCAGGCCTGTGTTGTTGTGTCCAGCTGCACCTGTTCAGCGTGTGTGTGTGTGTGTGTGTGTGTGTGTTCATTTGAGTGTGCACTCAATGCCAAATGCGTCCACCATTCTTTGTTCCTTCCCACTTGTCATCATTTTCAGCTCAGATAGGTAGACCACTGTGTTTACAGTTACTCTCTAACCAACAGCTTCCTCCCGCTGGAGTGTGTGAAGTGTTTTCAACCACAATAGATCCATAAACGGCGCATCATCAGCCACAACATTAAAACCACTGACATGTGAAGTAAATAACGTTATGACCGTCGTGTGACAATACAGTGTTCTGCTGGGAAACTTCTGGACCTGGTATTCATTCGTGTAGATGTTACTTAGGGGTCTGTCCACACGGAGACGATTTTTGGTGTAACCGCAGATGTTTTGCTTCGTTTTGGCCGATCGTCCACACTAAACTGGGTCCCAGGGTGGACAAATTCGAAAACGCAGCTCTTGCGTTTCTGTGTGGACGGCGAAAACGGAGAGATTCCCAAACGATGACATCATCGCCACCATGGCCACACCCCTGGAGCAGCCTTCCACCTCTTATATCCCGCGAGACGTCTCATAACAACATCAACAACAATGGTGGACTACATGCTCGTGTTGAGCCTATTATGGTTACTAGGTCTAAACATCATTTCTCCTTGAGTTTGGTTTCTTCTAAAGCCGATTATTAAACAGCGTTCAAGCTTTATGCGCATGCTCCGCCTCTTCCTCTCCGTTTTTGGTGAATTTCTGAAACAGCGCCACCTATAGGCCTGGAGTATGAAGTAGAGCTTTGAGTCGTGCTGAGACGGATCCGTGTGGACGCAGATATTCTTGAAACGATGCCAGGGAAACGGAGGGGGAAAAGATCGCTTTGGTACGTGTGGACATGTAGCACCCGCCTAGACCAGACCAGGCACCCCCACCCCATAGAAATGACAGTTCTTGATGGCAGCAGGATGCACACACACAAAAACACTTTAGGAACAACTAAAACTAAACTAAAAAAAACATGAAGAACAGCACAAGGTGTTGACCTGGCCTCTAAATTCACTAGATCCCAAACTGATCAAGTATCTGTGGGTTAACCCACAGAAGCCCCTCCCCTCAACCCATAGGACCCAAAGTTTTCTGCATGATGCACCATGAAGTCGTTTTAGGTAAAATCCTTTGCCCTATAGGGCCTCTTCATGACAGACCCAAGAATTCTTAGACATGAACTATACTCTTACCTCCCTACTAGTTACTTCTCTTTGTCCTGTAACTTTTGCCACTTTTTTGGACTAGCTAGGTGAATATCTACAAGCAGTGGGTGCTTGTTCTGTGACTGGATGACTGGGAATTGGTACATACTTTAGGCTCCTCCGCACTGGACTCTCTAAACCCGTCATGTTAAGTCTATCAGACTTTAATCTCATGGCTGCTTCTAGGCCCTCTTGGGTGAGGTGGTACCTAGCCAGGTGGCTATAAATCCTGGTCCAGCGTAGAGTGAGATGTGGAGCAGAATGAAAGCCTTGTGTCAAAAATGTTGGGTTTCTAAACATTATCCTGGAAGCTCGACACACACTTTTTGCCTCCCTTTGATGCCCCTTTTAGGCACACACCGACAGAGGTGTGTGTGTGTTTTATGCATGCTTGGCTGGCAGATACCTTATACATCTCTCTGAGCTGGACAGTGTGTCCCAGACAGACCACAGCACCAGCTCCTGGCTGCCAAATCTAACACTTGAATAAGTACCTTACCTTTGCAGTATGTTTTATTCCTCTTTAACTCCCCCTCTTGCTCAGGCACTCTCTTTCAGTGCACTTCTATCACCCTGGGGCAGTTCAGGAACATTTCCCAGAGTTCATTAGTTCCCTGGTTTTCTTCCCGCAGGATATATAGAGATGTACGGTGGCCGTGCTGACTGTGTGTGTTTGATTTTTTTCGGTGTTCCAGTTTGTGTCTCGACCAGCTTATCCCGAGTCAGTCTGTAGGGTTGAGTGGATCCACACCGAGTGCACTTGGATCCAGATTTCTTTGTTCTTTTTCGACGACGGGAAAGAGGGAATAAAATATTTGTCTGTGCGGCGCTCTCTCTCTCTTCTATCCGAGCTTATTATCATTTAACCCACTAATTACCTCAATGGACTCATTTTAATGTGGTTAATGAGAGAAAACACACACACACACACCGATTGCTAGGAAAACACACAAACACCCACACAGAGTCTTCCGTGAGCCTAACGAGTGGTGATTAGTGGGTCTCAGCTAGGCGTGGTTAGGCTGTGTAACATCATTCTGCACTGTGGACTCTGCTAATTCACTTCTCTTTATCTAATTACCCAGGGTTGCACATGAACACACATGCGCCGATACACAGCACACACACCACCTGCACGTATCTTTCCTGCAGATATGCAAAGTGACCTCATTATTCCTGAGGTATCCATTTATATATATTTATATATTTATATTTTTTTTATCTGTTAATAAACAGCCCATTGTCCTCAGGTTACAGAGGCTGGTGGGTGCAGCCAAGAATATTGCTTATTACGTTTCCTCAGGGGACACGCGGTGGAAAAAAAAAAACCAAAAAACATCTCACCACATCCATACCTGCTGTTGCATCCTGTCACACAACCAGCACATGCATATGAAAACTGCTTTAAAAATAGCCAGCGATTCTTAATACAGGGGCTGAATTATTGTCCTTGCATGTGTAATGATTCCACATCAGACATTCATAGATGAGGATAGAAGGCAAGTATATGTGGTTGCTTTAAATCATGCGGCTGTTGCTGTTGTGATGCTTTGTATTCTGCTTATGAAATCCATATATGAGGTCAGGGCGACTCTTTTAGTGTATTGATTATTTCTAGTGGTTTAATCCTTTGGTTCACCACTAATAGTAATTATGATATCTATCTTTAAATGAAGAGAGAGGAGAACATCTAATTATATCACAAAAAATAAGATATTTGCAGCAGGGGTCGCGATAACTGAATATTTTCCGTCATTGACTGTTTTTTTTATTTTTAAATGCGACGGAAGAATCTGAAGGCCATCCGTCATTTTGACAGATTGCAATTCACACCCTGACCACTTGGTGGCGAGTGACCTTATTAATTGGCTCTTGTGTCTCATCGCAGTTTGCGTTCCAAACATCGTGGAACTTTTGTCGGTGCACGAATTCCTGGTACACCGATTATACTGATGCACACGTCAGAGCTCAGCTAACGATATGTCTACGTCTAGTATATACAGTCAATGGTCTATGTCTATGCAGCTAACGGCTACTAAAATTAAGTTAGTGTACCACCGAAGCACTTCAACACTACTGTATCGTCTGAATCCTGTTCCTGTTCCGAGTACGGACAAGACGCGTCGGCAGGCAAAACTTTTTGTTGTTGTTGTTTTTGTTACCGTTTAAAGTCAATACTGTTCTGAAAAAAAGTACTTAAAGTTAATTAAACTTTCATGAAAATTAAATGCTATTGAATATATATTTATTATAAATTTAAAAAATGAAAGTGACGGGTAAAAATAGATTATGACGGGATTTTTATTCCCAGCATTTTCCCATATTTACGTAATCAAAGTAATTGCTTATGTTGATGTGCTGTTGCAGCCCCGAACGCGTTTATATTTAGGCTAGGTTAATAGCTATTAGTGTGTACTTTAGTGTGTCTTCTAGATATGTTTAACACTGACACGGACACTGACATGCTGCCTTATAAAGTCACATTTAATCTCATTTAATCTCGATGTGCAAGTCTCAGTTTTAGATTTCTTTTAGATTTCTGCACATGGAAACCTGCAGATTCTAACAATGGGTTTCCATCCTGTCATCCAGTAACCAGAATGCAGCTGCTTAACTGCGTTACCAGCTAGTTAATTGCATCTAAATCCATGCATCCCAGGTGTGAGTCAGCTCATTATATGGCTAGAATAAAAAGTCAGCAGGCCTCTGTGACTCAAGGACTGGTAGAAAACCACTCTTCTGACACGTCCGCTTTTAATTGGAAATTATACGTTTCGTGTTCATTTAGCGGGGAAATTTGTATTTTTCATATTTTCTTTAGTTAAACAGCAAGATGAACAAGATTTTGAATAATTATGTGCCTCGGTGGATGACGTAAGAATAAACCAGGGTGTCTGTGCTCGGGATTGGAAGATTTGTGTTCTGTGCTCGCGTCTCTGTGCATGTGGTGTGTGTTAGCGAGAGAGAGAGAGAGAGAGAGAGTGTGCAGTTATTCCTGGCGTAGGGACAGTCTGTGACTCAGAGATAATGGTTCTCAGTAGAGTGAGTGTGTTGAAGTGTGTGTTTGTGTGTCTGTGAGTGACTACAGCTATATCTCACTGACTTGTGTGTTTATGTGTGTGTAAGAAAGAATGCAAGTGTTATTTGCAAGGGACCACTGTCATACCATGAATCAATACCCCAACACACACACACACACACGCACACACACACACACACACACACACACACACCCCTCTGCTGCCCAAGCACCCATGGGAGTTTGCTGCTTTCATTAAGTAGGCCTGCTGCTTCTTTCTGGTGTGGTTGGGGTGGGGGTGGTAAATCGTAGAGAAGGAAAAAAAAAGAGGTGAGAAGTGTAGAGAATAAATGATGAAAATAAGTAAATTAAGATTTCTGACAATACTTAGAGAAACTGTTATTGATAACAGCTGCTTTGTGCTTTGGTTCATAATTTAATGATTACACACTGAGGCAACAACAAGTCATTTTGGACATTTTTTTTTCTTGTCAACTATGTGAGCCAGGCCTCTTTGGAAATTCCTCAAAGCTCAAATTTAAAAGAAAGAAAAGCTGAGTTAGAGTGGGGGACAAAGGCAAATACAGAGGAACTGATTTACTGTTGTATTTATTTAGTTTATTTGATATATATGCGAATATGCACATTTTTGTATTTATTGATTTATTCTATTTAATTTATCTTTTATGTATTTATATTTTTTTAACTATTTTACGTCTATTATTGTTTTTACTTGTTGATTTAGAGTTGGGGACAAAGGGTAATACAGAGCAGCTAATTTACTGTCAAATTTATTTTATGTTATTTGTATTTTATTTTATTTTATTTTAGTTTAGTTTATTTTCTATCTTATTTTATTCTATTGGTACTTTTTTATTTTATTTTTTATTTTTATTGATATATTCAATTTAATTAATCTGTTTTTATGTATTTATATTTTTTTATCTATCTTATTCCAATTATTCTTTCTACTTGTTGATTTAGAGTGGGGAAGAAGGATATTTTATTTTATCTTTTATTTTATTTTGTTTTATTTTTATATTTATTGATTTATTCAATTTAATGAGTCTATTAGATAGATAGATAGATAGATAGACGACTTTATTGATCCATTTGGGAGGTTCCCGCAGGGAAATTGACATCTCCATCGCATAACACTGTCAGACATACATGTAGGAAAACAGTACAGTAACCCAAATACCAAAAACACCCAGTAAAGAAAATAGATAAATAATAAGAATAAATACTGTGACTGTACATAGATTTGTTTGTATTTTTTAACTATTTTATACATATTTTTCTTTTTACTCGTCGTTTTCAAGAATGTTTTTTCTATTTCATTTTTATGTGCAGCTGAGCTCCTGTGACCAAGCAATTTCCTAGTCTAGTTTCTAGACTTTCAGTGGTAATTTATTGAGGATTTACTGTTGCAGAACTGTCCTTTTTACTTAAATCTTAATTGCTCCATGGCAGGATGCTGAGAACACAACTCCAACGTGCACAAAGTGACAAACGCAGTTGCACGCTGTGCCCTAACCAGGAGGTCTGTTCAGGAGCGGTAATGATGGCAGCAGCTACAGAGTGTAGCAGGAGCTTACAGTGACCGTACTCTTTTAAAAGGACCCCCCATCAATGTCTCTCTGATATCCATAAGAGGACACGTAATTACCCTGCCCCTGTATGTGAGAGGCGGGTGGGCAGCGGAGTATACCACGCAAATCCACGCGTAAACAGCAACGTCGCCGACTGTTTTAGCTCCTCTCGTCCTTTTGTCTTCCTCTGCTCTGTCACTCGTCTCTCTTTTTTAACCGCTCGCTGCACTGTGACTCAAATAAAAGGACGAGCAGAGGAACAAAAAGTACTCCGAAAGGGAAAAAAGGAGGAAGAGGCGAGGACAGAGGGGTGCAAGATGGAGAGCTTTCATCTGTCTCCTCCCTCTGTTGCTATGACAGCAGGTTGTGTTGGCATGCGCTGGAGTTGGCGCTGCCCTCACCTCTGGCATCAGGGCACCCTTGGGAGTGTGTGTGTTCTCTGTGTGTGATTTCTTTTTGCACTGCACTCCCAAGATTAAAAAAAAAAACATGCCAGTGTTAAGAGGGCATTTAGGTTGTTTCAGTAAATAGAGGAATTATAAATGCATTTGCTTGCACTAAGAGAGAGGAAACATTATATGGCTCAATTTTATTTTTTTATGTGCTTTCCATTCACTCAGGTTATTAGAGAAGGACCCAGATCATGTCTCATGTACACACACTGACCAGCGCGTACGTCTGCATACGTGTAACATGCATGGTGCGTGCACGTTGCACAGGTGTGTGCGTGTGTTTTGTCAGCCAAGGGGCCGCTTCCCCTCCCTGGCCAGACGGTGCTCTCACCACTGGACAGATGGCCAACACCCTCCCTCTCTTCGTCCCCATCCCTTCACCCATTCCTCCTTCTCTCCCTCCATCACTGTCTTCCTCTCCTCTCCCCTGCAGCCCCCGCCCCCCCAAACACCACATCACCTCGGTCCCTCGTTCCCAATCTCCCAACATCCCTCCATCCCTTTTTCCCCATCACACCTCTCCCATAATAAATCAGGCTGGGATGGTGCTTATGTGCCTCTCTTGATTAAGCCTCTTTCGCTCATGATCCAACTTCCTCGCCGAGACTCGTAGCTTTTGCTGCTCTTACGACTTAACGCGAGCAGACAGTGGAATGGTTTGTGATGCTCACATGTGATGAGGCGCCAAAAAAACTGTATGATGATAACGAAGAGCCTTTTTTGATAACGTTTAAAGCTGCTAATGGACAAAACTGACTATGGGCCTGCACTAGCACTCTCTTGATTGGCCAGTGTTTCAAATACAGGATCAAAGATGAACTCCTCTCCTCTCCTCTCCTCTCCTCTCCTCTCCTCTCCTCTCCTCTCCTCTCCTCTCCTCTCCTCTCCTCTCCTCTTCTCTCCTCCCTCAAGCCAAGTGTCTTCAGTGTCAGTCCTATTGGATCCTCAGCGTTTATAATGTGATAATAAGGTGTGAAAATGGAGACACAATGGAGCAGTGAGGATTGGGCCGCTACAGCCTTCCACTGGTCCCCCCCCTTGCACTCTGCTGTCTGCTACCAGGACACACACGTTCACAATCATTACGTCACATGCTCAAGTGGCAATCCACAGCACAGAGTAAAGCTTAATATAGAGACTAAATATAATTTGTGAACTAAACTTGTAGCTGGTGTCTTGTGCCTTGTGTCCGCAGAAGTCCCAGCGTCTGACAGAGACGCGGAGCCCAAAGACGGGCCCGGCGCCGAAGATGGCGATCAGGAGGAGCACGAAGACCACGACGACGACCTAGATGACGAGTCCATCTTCACCTGTGACAACTGTCAGCAGGACTTCGACTGTCTGGCGGAGCTCACCGAGCACAGGACCAACCACTGCCCAGCCGGTAAGATGGGGTTGATCATTCTAACTGACCGGGCTCATGCCACTATTTCACTGTACGCTGACGGAGCAATTAAGACGTCCAGAATAATGATATGTCAAAGAGAATTGGTGCTGAATGATGCACTTACATAGCCACTGCAAAGAATTAACGAGCATCTTATATTTCTTTATTTCTTTTCCTTATTTATCCTGTCAAATCAACATATCTGGTCGTCAGTAAATATTCAAACAAAGCTTTCCTGTCAGATTATGGTGCAGATGAAGCAGCTGAGTTGCATCCTGCAGAATCACCAGGCTTATACTTTCCTATGTGACACAGGACCTCCCCCTTTTTCTGAATACCTATAGCTATTGGAATCATTTATACCCATATGTTCCACAGGGAGAGACTCCTGTGTGTGTGTGTGTGTGCACACTACACACATGCATATGCACACACAAAGGCCATTATTAGTACTGGTGTAATTAATGTAGTGGCTGAAAGGAACGCGACGGGGGCATCTGGTTCCTACAGATTAATCCAAACGCTCCCTTAACAAGCCAGCACACACAACGCACGCTCGCTTTTGGCGTGTTAGGATGTGTGTGTGTGTGTACTTTTAATGGGGGGGGGGTGAAGAAATAGGAAGGGGTAGTGGAGGGGCTTTGTTTAAACTGGTAAAGATAGTGTTTCCAGAGACTGTGTAATGTAGACGGTGAGACCCACTGGCTTCACATCCGATCCCGTGAGACTTCCACATGCCCTCTTATGTGTCACATTGTTATTTATTGAAGAAAAAAGTAATAATTCTGTCGATAGAGGAGGAATTACCAAGCAGACCAATCACAGATCTTTGCAGCCTGCATCACTGTGATGTGCTACATTTACATTTCTGGGGAGGTGCACGTTTGCACAGAGTCTGGGCTGGTGGCGTAACTATACAGGTTATATGCATAGAGGCGCAGTTGTTTAGCTTTTTACTTTACAGTGAAGATCGGCAGAAAATATGTAGAGGGATGGAGAGGAATGCCAGCTGATAAAGGTTCCTGGCTTGCACAGTGTAGTCATGTACACTGGAGCACCCTGATGACCTTTCCATCCAACATCTAATCTGCTATAAAGGGTTTGAATCCTTCGCCCGACTGGGGCCTTTCTGTGTGGAGTTCACATGTTCTCCCTGTGTCTGCGTGGGTTCTCTCCGGGTACTGTCCAAAGACGTGCTCGTTATGTTAATTGCCATCAATTAACATGACCGATGATTCTAAATTGGCCGTAGGTGTGAGTGTGAATAGACCCAATAGACCGGCGACCCGTCCAGGGTGTACGCCGCCTCTCACCCAATGACAGCTGAGATAGGCTGCAGCCCTCCCGCGGCCCTCCAGGGGACAAGCCGTTACAGAATATGAATGAATGAATCGGCAATCAAACAACAGATTTGTAGTAGAGTTCTCTTGAGGTTAGTGTGAATATTTCAGCTAGGGATGCACCGGTCCATCTTGTTCAGCCCCGATAACAAAACCAAAACTTTGCGTATCTGCCGATGCTCGATACCGATCCAGTAACAGGAAAGAGTCTGAAGGCTGCAGGCTTAAGCATTACTGTAAAACAAAATGTGCCAAAATATAACACGGATATGTTTTGAGTTGTTATTTATTAATAAGATAATAAATAATTGTGCACTGGCAGCGACTTGGAACAGAATTCAAAATAAACTGTAAACATTTATTGCAGCCTCACGCCACTCAGCAGTGACCAGTTTCTGCTAAGACTGCTCGCTTAAAACGAGAATTCTCCCGTGTGCCATGCAACATACAATGCATGTGATTAATTTCTTTTACAGAAGACCGGAAACCCATTCATGTTTTATTAGAAAAATCTTTCCGCCCCTGAATGAGTAAGTAAGTTATCGCACTTGATTATTCAGCTGTACGTGCCACGTCACATTCAGACCCACGCACAGACACACCGAGTATCACACAGCCAAAAGCACAGGGCTGCTGTCAGAGCACGGGATGTGGCCTGTGATTTCAGCAGAGGAGTCTGGGGAGGGCTACATGTTGCTCAGCGAGAAAGCCGAGGGGAGGGGGGGGCGCGGAGGGTGAGAGGGAGTGCAGAAGAAAGAAATGAAATGAAATGATAAAACATGTTTTTCCCTGGAGAAAGAGTGGTTGAGATTGCAGAGTAATCCCACGACTCAGCAGGATGTGTGTGCACTTGCATGCGGGGTTTTGTGTTCTTGGGTTCATCCATGTGTTAGTGTCATTGTGTGTAAGGTTGTACATGTGTGTGTGTGTGTGTGTGTGCGCGCGCACGTAAGTGCAGGAGACTGTATGAAGTCGGTGGTGAGGCCACGGCTCTCTGGTTATTACTGAGGAGAAGGCTAAATAAAAACACATAGAATAAAGAAGCCTTTTAAATTCTCTGGTGGGACCCTCGGGAGTCAGGACATGGGACACACATACAAACGCGCAGCCTTTTGGGGATAAACACACGCCACTCTGGATCTGCGTGAGAGAGTTAACATGCTCATGCATTTTGTAGTGTGATGTGGTTTGATGTTTGTCCCTGAGCAGAAAGCAAACAACTCAGACATCAGCCATCTTGGTTGGGGGTGACAGATGGGGCCATCTTGCCAGAAGTAGCTAGCTATGATGTAGCTGTGATGTTAGCTGTGCGCCAGCGTGTCGTAACAGTGTAGCAGAAGAAGTCGAGGCACGTCCCAGATTATGCCCCATTATCAGCTGTACGAGCAACACTTGATTTTTATTCACTTGAAAAAGCTGAGCATCAGATTGAGGATTTGATGCAGTGTAGGAGGAAAAAAACTGGGATTACATAATTGCTCGTCGTGCCAGGTTGGAATTGGTAACGTTTATTTCAGTTTGGTGCAACGTCGAGATAGATGCATGTCAAACAACAAGAAAAGCAGGTTGAGGAATCTGAAAACAAATGCAGTGATCATCCACGGTCCTGTAAATATGTGTGAGAGTGTTAGAGATTATAAATAAATAGTAACTTTGATCAAAAAAGCCTCTAAATCTGTGCAACATAAAATTGCATTATTCCAGGCTTTGCTGCCAATTTAAAAAAAATAAATCCCGCAGTCTTGTCGTCGGCATTGTCCGCGATCAATATTCTAATATCTGATGCACATCAGCGAGTCCCAGGTGCAGGCTCGAGAACGGCGTTAGTTAGGACTGAGTTCTCTGCAGAAAAAGCCCTGGTATCTTTAATGCTAACTATACTGATGTAGCAAATGGGTCCCAGGTTAGCAGCTAGCTGCTGCTGTAACATTGAATGGGTCCCAGGTGCGAGAGTGAAGCACCAAGTAATTCAGTGCCACTCTAGCAGAAGGCCTATAAAGAGGCACCATTAATTTGAGTGGAAATTGGACAAACACACACATGCGCGCGCGGCGTACACACACACACACACACACACACAAATGTTGGCGCAGATCAATGACACATAAATGCGTGCACACCCACTCAGACACGCACATGCCCACAGACCACACACATCTGGTTAATGTAATGCCACATTAATGTGCATGAGCCTGATAGCTCAGCTGGTTGTGTGTGTGCGACAGAGATTACGTGCCTCTATTACAATGCCATTGTTATTCCGTTCCACTGCAGCTTAAAGCCGGTGCGACGGCTTTTAAGTTGTGGATAAGATATTCAGTGTGTGTAACCTGTAATTATTTGTTGTTGTATGTGGTTAGCAATTGTGATACTGTTGTTTTTATGTGCTTCGTTTATGGCGTTTCTTCAACAAGTGGCTCTCTGCAGCAAAACGGCTCCGAGCGCGTTATTGTTTCGGGCTTTTTATTATACACCGCCTGATATTCTGAGCTGCTCTGCACGGTCTAGAGGCTCTGGCTGAACTTGCTTCCCGCGGCTTGTACCGCGTAGTGTGTAATCTTTATATGTGCGATGTGTGTCTCCTACTTTTTTTCGCGCGTGTGTGTTTTTATATCCTGCGTGCGCTCTGTATATGCAAGAGAGGGAGAGGCAGACTGAGAGTGTGAGTCGGGGGAGTGTTGATGGGTCTCAGTAGGAGTCAGAATGTGGAGCAGAGGTTCCCTGAGGAGAGGAAGAGCGGAAAAAAACCTCCTACAGATCAAATGGAGAACATTCTCTGGCCCTGCTCTGCCACATGCACACACACACATATTAGGGAAACCCAAAATCTGTTTCACCGGCCAAAACGTTTCAAGTGTTTCGAGTTAAAAAAAAAAAAAACGGATATGAAGGCGTTTTCTCACACACGGTCAACAGTGTCCACACACTCATGCTAGGTGTGAGTGAGAAGTGTGAGAGGTTGTTAAGGATGTCAGCAAAATCCACTTGAGGGAGAAGAGGAAGTGTTGAGAAGGTAGTCACCGAGTAAAGGAGGGAGCTGTCAGTCAAGGGAGGGGCGGGGAGGCGGAAACTGCCGCTGTCAGTGACAAATAGCGAGTCATTAACCCAGCTAGTCGCTGCGTAGTCGGTGAGATGGTGTGGGTGGAAACCGGTAAGTGTGTGTGTGCGCGTGCATATACTGTACGTACGTGCAGCGAGGGGGGGGCCAGGACACGGTGCATATCCTCTGCAAAGGTATTTGTGAGGTCTCTGTTAATTGAGCACACACAGCTGCACTCTTGTCTGTTCCTTTCCCTCTCTCACCGGGGGAGAGGAGAGATTACGAGGGAGTCTGTCTAGCTTGGGGAGGAAGCAGGAGACAAAGAAGGAAGCGGGGGTGGAGAGAGAGAGAAGAGGAGCAGGGAGGACAGAGAACGGAGACGGGTGAGGAAGAGCAAGAGGGGTGAAACTTGAACATGTTCAGAGAGGAGGTGGATTAAAAAAAACAGAATAAAAAAAAAGAAGGGGAACAACATGCAGCAGGGAGGAGAGCGTGTCTGTTAGTGCACGGGCCCTTGGGTGACTGGTTAGCCTCCCGCGGGACGTCTCCCCACCGCTAAGCTCTTACCGTCTGTCGCAACCCGCTGTCACAAACACACACGCTCTGGAGCGCAGAGAAACACACACAGCACACACACACCCACACACACACACACCTCGCCGCGTCTGTCGTCAGGATAGCAGCTGAGTCCTGTGAGGCCAAGACTCTTATTAAAACCACAGATCACTTTCTACAAGAGAGGGAGAGGTAGGAGGGGTGTAATCTGAAACAAAATTACAGACAGCCTCGTGCACTCTGGCCTGACACTCGCTGTGCTTCTCGCTCAGTAGCTGCCGTTGATTGACAAAATAAATATCGCGCTCTTAGTCGTTTCATTCATTTTGAGTGCGGCCTCCATCCTCTCTTCTGCTCCTGTCTTTCCCTTCTCCCTCCCTCTTGCCCTCTTCATCACCGTGTGCCCCCCCCCCTCCAACTCTTTCCTCCCTCATCTCCACCCGCCCTCCCTTCCTCCCCTCTGTGTGTCTGTACCCGGGGGTGGCCCGAAGATTCCTGTGCTAAGCCCTTGGCATACATACAAGTGCACAGCGCACACACAGACACACAGACACAGCTGGCTGCCGCTCAGGTTTTCCAGGGAGAGAGCAGGAGCCCGGCACCAGAGGAGAGGGGGATGGAGGGAGGAGAGCAGCCTAAGAAGAAGAGGAGGGGAGGGTGAGGGGGGGTGCAACATGCAGAGAGGGAGAGGGAGGGATGGCAGGGAGGGGGTGAGACAGAGAAGGGTTGTTGTGAAGTCATTTTTCATCACAGGGTTCATTTTTCACTGCAGAGTTCTCCCACTCTCTATATCGCTCTATTTCTCTTTATCTGTCCTCTCCTCCTCCCGTTCCCCTCCCTTGATCCCGCTTTGTCTCTCTTTATCTTCCCTTTTTCCTCTTTTTTTTTCTCTCTCCCCCCCTCACCCCCACCTCTCTCCCTTTCTCTCTCCCTCTCGCCTAAACTCTTACCATCCTCTCTCTCCGTGTCTCTCTCTCTCTCTCTCTTTCAGCCTAGTTTCTCCTTTATGAAATATGGATGGGAGCAGTTTTGGGCGCGCTGAGAGGTTTGCAGTCGGAGGGAGGGATGGAACTTGGGAACTGGCGAAGGAGGGAGGGAGGGAGAGAGAGGGAGGGATGGAGCTCGTGTCTCAGCAGACGTGCCTTGTGCATGCACCTAAACACCTCACTGAGCAATCTGTCAACATGTCAGCAACACATGTTTGGTAAAAAAAAGAGAGAGAGAGAGAGAGCAGTTGGAAGGAGAGAGGAGAGGAAAAAAAAATTCTCTCCCCCTCCAGTGGGAGTAATGGCTCCCACCAGGGCTCTGGAAATGCTTTGAATTCAGCAGATTTCTATTGCGGGGTCCTCCCCCGGGGGCGTCTTTTTACAATGCCTGCATCTCAGAAATTTGAGCCCGAGGACCCCTGGGGGCGTCCTTTCATAATGCCTGAAAATGTAGGGTTATATTGTGTGCTCTTCCCCATGGGGCTTTTATTAATACCTGTATTCACTGCCACTGGAAATTACACAGGCGGCGCTGCAGGGGCCCGCGCTCACTCCAGGAAGGGAGAAAGACTCTGCGGGGACGTTTTCTCTCTTCTCCTCTCTCTTTTCTTCCCTTCTTTCCCCCCTCCTCCTCCTCCTCCACCACCTCTTCCTCCTCCTGCTCCTTCTACTTTGACTCTCTTCCCTTTTTTCTTACTTAATGCAAGAGTGAAAAAGAAGAATTTGCCAAAGGACACAAGAAAGTGTGTTGTGTGTGTGTTGGCACCAGCCAGCCCCCTTGTATTCAGCCCTACTTTGCTCGGAGGAAAAGAAACACTCGATTAAAAATGTAACTTCCTCCCTCCCCTCTTTTTTTTTTCCTCCCCGTTTTCTCTCATCTTCCCTCTCTCTGTGTCCTTGTGTGACTGTGTGTGGATCTTGCGGTGAGTAAATATTTGTGCGCGATCGAGTGCGTGTTGGTATGCGTGCGTATTAAAAGTGTAGTCCGGCGTAGTGTGTGAGGCCTAGGAATTGGAGATGACTGCTTCAGTCTCCGAGCGTTCATTAGAATTCTTCAGCCAAAGGGTTTGCTGCTTCGCTCTGCGTGTGTGTGTGTTTATTGATCAAATATTTACGCAGCAAGATTATAGAAATATACATTTACATATTTCTGAATAAATAAAATTTGTCTGATTTCCCCCAGTCCGACTGTTTAGATTTCAGATTTGTAAGCTGGGCGCCTTTTTCAGTCTTGAGTGGACACGTTTCATTCACAGCAAGAAGTTTCTGTGTTTCTGAGTCCGATTCAACTTTAGACTCAGAAACAAGGGTCACTTACACTAATGTAGGTAGTCTCTTATACGTATAAACACTGCTTTGTTGAATTTCAATTGATAACTTGAATAAAAACACATTTTAAAAATTTTTAAAATACGATAAGTTTGGTTGCAGTACCAGGTTGCGCCACTAGTTCTTCTTACTGTTTAATGTCACATAGTTGCAGTGTGTTTGCTAACCACTTATAGAGGTTTCTGGCCATGTTGATTAACAGTGCAGCATAAAATTGACAAAAAAATGCAACCAAGATTTCTAAAATGCTAACACAAGCCAGGAGCTGAGAGCAAGCGTGACTCTGATGTATGCCTCCAGTTATTTAAAGTGGCAAAGAAAAACATGATTGAGATCGGTTAACAAAACTGTTGCTCTTCTGGTGTTGATGTTTTTTCACTAAGAACAACTGTTTCAACAACGGCTAATAACAAGAAGTTATTTTTTTTTATTAACAATCTGAGGTCTAGAGTATAATTGGCCGTTTTACTTTTGGTTTTACTTGTATATTTCATCTTAAAAACAGTTTACCTTGCCTTGTTTGGTGTCATTCTTTTCAGCACAACCTCACTGTGTGACTTTACAGTTATTTCTTCATTCTGACGTACTGTATTAACACAATGGACCTAAAACCACACTAAAAATATAAAGTCCAAGTAGGAAAAATTTCAAGTTTTCACCGTGAAAATCACAAACATGTTAAACGAACCATTTTTATAACCCTTGTGCTACCCTCTTGCATGCTCTCTGTCTGTCTGTCTATTCACTTGGGGTCCCAGAGACCCCAAAGGTGGCACGGGGGTTAACTTAGAATGCAAATCTAAACTGTAAATCTCAAAAGCTTATGTAAAAAGTTAGCAAATCACAGTTATTTACAACTATTTACATTAAAATGCAGGAAATGCATCAAGCATTTCTTGCACGACCATTTGCAAAACTATCTGGCGTCACAGTTAAATAATGTCTAAACGTCACCAGACTTCTCAAAACTTTCGCCGTCGTCACTCCATAGACTGTACGTAGCATCACTCCCACAACGTTTCCCTCTTCCTTAGCAACCATAGCTGTGTAATTTTCTGATTGGTTGATGTGATGCATTTATCCACCAATAGGAGGGTGCCAGTTTTAAAAAGTGGTATACAGCTGGTTTATTATATTGATGTCGTGAAACAGATGATCTCTGAAAATTGAAAAACTTGCACCTTCAGAACTTCTTAAATACAAGTACCTACTTTTCTTAACACCTTTTAAATTAAATACATGATACACATGTGCGTCTATGTGAGAAAGTGTAATGTTCATCAACTTAAGTGCATTTTATAAGACAGTCGACAAACGGGGCATGATAGATCTGTCTTGTGCATACTGTAAAACTCTCAAACCGACCTGCTGTTCATTATTACAAGTGAGGTTGAGTATAGCTGCTGTGTCTAATTGCAGCGCCACAAACAGAAACAGCTGACCCACTGCCTTCCATTGATAAGACACCATTCGGTCTTGTCAGGTCACCTTAAAACAAAGCACACGAGCAAGTTAGAGCGAGGCAGAGATCAGGTGCAGCTCCCGCGGGGAATTTGAGTGAAATGGGTAGATGCAGAGGTTGTGGTCAGGTGTCACTTTTCCCAGGTTGAAGTTGCAAAAGAGGATGAGCAGAGAGTTTAATTTCGTAATCACTGACGGGACGGCGGCACCGGCGTTTAAATCCGCTGCATGATGTCGTTTTCCAGCTTTCACAGCTCGTTGTGCAGCAGGCCCGTACTAAAGCTACAGCAGCGTTCAGTTGTTGCTGCGGTTGTTTCTCTAAAATCCAAAAAAACTCATCTCGCTCTTACTTTCGATTTTTTGGAACCCTAGTAAACAAAAGTTAAAATTATTATTCTTTTTGGTTTGATCCCTTAATTAGAATTCTTTGTCAATTGTCCCTCCATGTTTAAATGTTGGTTTATTAGTTGGGGGAATGTCACAGGTGCCTGCGCCTGCATGTAGAGTGTGTATCTGCATCTATCTCTGTATTTATTAGTGCATGTGTTCTCATGTCTTATCAGTGCATGTGTGTGTGTGCAGGGGTCAGGATAGAGTTGTCATGGGGCCATGTGGGGGCCTCCTTCATGTATGTATGTAGTGTGGGGTGGAGGGACATGGGGGGTGACTGGATAATGAGGAACAGACCATTCCCTTGGATTCCTGCACCCCTGCCAACAACCAGGACCCCCACAACCTCTACCCCTCCTTTCTTTTCTTTTTTTTTTTTATCCCCCCCCCCTCCTGCTGACACCTGGGACTTTTTTCCTCTCTTCCTCCCCCCTCTCTCCCCTTCTTCTTTCTCTCTTCCCAAGTGGAACGTGCCACCTCCCTCCAATTGATCTCTTCCTCTCTGCCTTTATAACTCTTTCTCCGTCTCATCCCTCTCTCTCGTCTCGTCTCCTCTGTCTTTCTCAGAGCACACAGACCACAGTGTGTGTCTCTCCTTTCCTCCCTCCCTCCCTCCCTCCTTGCCGTCCCTCCCCGCTGAGTTCTCAAACTCAGAACTGACCACATCCCTTCCTTTCACCCTCTCCCTCTCCCTTCCCCCACAGCCTCCCTCCATTCTCTCCCCATCATCTCTGTTCCCCGTGGAGCTGGCCCCAAAGCTCTGATCCCTTCCTTCATGCCCCCAACCCTCCCCACTGTGCCCTCCCGAGGCACGCACACAAACACACACACATGCACTCACACACACATGCACCCCGTGGCGGCTGGCCCCAAAGCAGCCCCTGTTTGTCTCCCTCCCTCTGTTTTTCCACTCTTTCTTTCTCTTTTTCCCCACCTCTGTCTCCCACACCCTGTTTGATGCTTTAGATTTCTAATGCGCTTCACTTAAGCTGTTTTTCTCAAGTCGGTACTTTGAAAGCGGCAATTTATGTCCTTGTCCCGCATCGTGACTTTCACTGGCGAACGCGTCCCTCGCCGTGGCGGTTTAGACTGCTTTCCGGTTTTGCAGTACTCTCCTGTTTTTTGTTTGTGTGGTGTATTTACACCACGCGTTTCCTGTCGTTTTGTTGATGATCTTATCTGGATAGTTGCACATCACAATCTACAAGTTGAGCAGCTTGAGCTAAGAGCAGGACTTTGAGATTAGGCTCATCTGCATCGAGATCTTAAACTTGCACAAGGTCACCTTTCAATGCTTTTGCAAGATGACTGTTTTATTTTCGTTTAGAGCGAAGAGAGCCGTGCACCTTCTTTACACGTATGGACACTCGAGGCTTTAGAGCAACACATAATCAGATTTGTGGACATTTGTTTTTATTCTGATCTGATTTTCCTCATTCTCAGATGTTTTAAAAGTTGATCTAACTGTGCAGTCATTATTTGTCGCAATCAGCCTTCAGAGTTTTCCTTCCTGCAAAGATTTGGTCATTGCAAGTCCTGCTAGATGTATTCCCTTTTACCATATTAGTGGCTCAAGATTTGGCATCAGCATACATCACCTACAGTGTGACAGTGTTCCCCTATCATCCCAGTATCCCACGTTTTGTGACAATGACAGCTAATGTTAATGCTAGCAGTAATTCCTGTGATCTTCCTATGACGAGCCAAAATGTCTGCTGCGTAAAAGGCCCGTTACATTTTTACTTCCTCTCCTGCTCTGTTATTATTATTATTATTATTATTATTATTATTATTATTATTATTGACCTTAACCTGGCCCAGATGTCTTTTGCCTTGCCTTGGTTTTGATTTCAGGATCTAGCACCACAAAATAAATGAAAACATGCAGTACGCTATGTTTTATACAAAGGTGCACCCAGGTGTACAGCAAGCACACACTCTCTCTCACACACACACACACACATGCAGAGTTTCAGTCACAGACAGTGGTGGCAAAGGTTAGTGTACCATAGGGAGAGGGCCTATAATAGTTTTAACCCAGTGCTCAGGTGTGACTCGCCTTTGTCCAGCCAAATGTCAGAGAAAAGCACAACTCCGGGGAGAGGGTTAGGGGTGGAGGGTGGAGGGTGGAGGATGGAGGGGAGGGGAGGGGTGAAGTAGAGTGGAGAAGTGGATGAAGGGAGAGGGAGTCAGAGAGAATGGAGATGCAGAGCAGATTGAATTCAGCAACAGCCTGATGTAAGTGAATGACAAAGAGGATGTTTCAGGCTTAATCATTCAGATCCACGCCACACTGTCTTTTCTGAATATCTTGGCTTTCATTCGTTATTTATTTATATCTAAACTGACTTTTTTTGTTTTTTTAAACCAACTCACCGACTGATTGTTATGTCCAGAGAGTGAGCGGCTGTTTTTGCCAGGCTTTCAGCCCGGTCTCCTGGTTATGTGGGGGCTGGGAGCCGTGCTCGACTCTGTTCTCTCCACGCCTCAAGAGCTCCCATGGGGGGCAAGAGGACCAACTCTGCCAGCCTCTCTCTCACACTCCCATTTACCCCCACCCCGGTGCTGAACACACACACGCGCACACACACACACACACACACACACTGACGTCAGCTGCTCTGGGCCTTCTCCCCTGGGTGCTACCAGAACCCTTTGTTTCCCTCCCTCCTGTTCCCTCCCCGCCTCCCTCCTCTCCATCTCTCCTTCCACCCCTCCTCGCTCCTCTCCCTGTCCTTTGTCCCTAGAAATAGCTGTCCTGCTTACTGCCTGATTGGAATTCACTTCACTATGGGAAGTCACAGGGGAGAGCCATTGTCAAGTGTGTGTTTGTGTGCGCACACATGTGTGTGTTTTTTGTTGTTGTTAAATGATCATGGGGGCATGCATGTTACTTGTTCATGTGTGGCTGGGGCAGCTACGTATCAGTGGGAGAAGAAATAAACTGCAGCGTGAGAGAAAGTTTAAAACAAAATCACTGACATTTGCTTCATCCAGCATATTGCAGTCTAAAAATGATATTTGATCTGTTCTCCTCTTCGTGTCACTGACATCAGAAAGCCATTAATCATGGCATACCTTCAGTTGCATTCAACCTGCCACCATCAGACTTTTAAGTGTAAAACCTTAACCAAACCTGCAAATGGGTTGCTTTGCTCGTTTAAGTGTACACTTCTCAGCTGCACCCCTTCCTCTTCTTATATTCAAACATCTGGGGTGTTCTCGGCCCACGCAAGGTGTCTATTCTTAACTGCAGGTGAGCTTTTAACTGTCAATTTTAATATCCGTTAGCGGTGATACAGTAGCTAACGTTAGCCTCAGGGGCCGGAGCATTTAGCGTTGCTTGACAACGCCGTCAGCTACTCTGTGTCCCCGTAGGCTTGTCACTCTAATTGGCTACGGCGATAGTGCGGACATCCACATTATGATATCCTAAATATCAGACATGTTTGGTATTAACGTGCCTGCAGGTTTATGAGTGGATCCTCATATTACCACGTAATCTGAGCTGAACCTCGGTACCCAGAAAGGTCAGGGCTGGGTTTGTCCTCTGGTTGTAGAGATGGACGGTATAAATTAGCCCATTACTCGTGTATATACATGAATTAAAGAGGCTAGTGAGACCTGTATTCAGTTAATTGTGCTTGCAAGTAATGATTTTTTAATTTTTCTTTTTAGAGAGAAAGGGGAGAGAAATCAATCGTTTATAGGTGTGCAGAAAGCAGTCCAGGTGTCAGTGCTTAGGCTGCATGTTGTTTCCTTTGAGATGCATTTATTTTCAGTGTGAATGTTTGTGTATGATCAAACCTAAGTGAACATTTTGTATGTAGGCCTTTCTTCAGCGTGCGTTCGGCGCGTTGCGTGCATGCTTGTGCGCTCATGCGTGCCTCTGCTCCCAGCGTGAATCTCAGAATTGGGGTTAAGGAACAAGAGAATTCCTCCTTCGTATTCCCTCTCTCCTCTCCTCCCATCTCCTTGCTCTCCCTCCGTCTTTGTTTTGTCTCTCTCTGCCTCACCCGGGCAAGTGGGATGTCTTTAAAATATTAACCAATCTGCTCTTCATTTCTCAAATACGATATAAAACACTCTGCTAAATAAGTCAGGAGCGAGGCCTGCAGAGGGAGCGCAGCGAGAAGGGGGCGCTGGAATAAACAACAAATCAACACAAACAACAATGAAGAGAGGGAAAGATGAAGGGGGCATGAGCTGGGGGAGGAAGGGGGGGAGGGAGGGATGGAGAAACTCTGCATTAACCAGCATGGCTCTCTCCTCTGTTCATGCACCTACACATCAAGCACTAACTCCATATTAATTCCGCTCATTTTAGTTTTACTTTTTTTAAATCTCCCGAAGTCATCTGTCTTTTTTTAAATTTTTTTAACCGTGTCCACTATTTCCCCACTCCAACGAGAGCAACTCAAGGCAACTCAAGTGGAGTATTACACGGCAGCCGGTCGGCTCAGTCACTGCTTCCTTCTTTACCTTTGCTTTGCCGTTGTCTGCAGAGAGCACTCCTTCCCCTCTTTTTCCTGTGCTAGTGTTTGATTTTGATGGGGGGGGGTGGGGGGGGGGGGGGGGGGTGGCGGTAGCGGGCATTTGGGGGGTTTCGGGCGGTAGGGTGAGAGGATATTTCTCCCCCACGTCGGCTGCCAAGCCGCGCGGCCTGCGAGTGAGCAGATAAAATTGTGCGTGAGCGAAGAACAACTGCTCGGTGCTTCTGTATAGAGATTTGTACGCGGCCGTGTTTTGAGTGTATGTGGGTATTTGTGTGTGTTGGAGAGTTTGTCCTCTGAGAATAGTGTGTGTGTGGGGATGGGGGGGGGGGGGGGGGGTCGTCGTGACAGCTGCAGTGGGGGGCCGGGAGGCTGACTGCTTGCTGGCTGATAAGGTGGGGGGGGGCTTCACATCAGAGACGTAACGAGAAGACTAATATTTCTGCAGAGCAACGCGCTCACCCACAACACACACACACACACGAGTGCACCGGAGCTCATAGAAGAGAAGCAGTGGGAGAAAAAGTTAAAGAAAGCTAGATAGGGCTGTGGGACGCTCTGTGAGTTTTAGATTTAGATTGTGTGTGTGTGTGTGTGTGTGTGTGCATTGCTGCTGAGAAGGAGAATCAGAAACACACAGTAGGGACGTGTGCATTTGTTACACTGTACATGTGACTTTATTATAGACACACAGGATCTGATTCACCAGTCTGGCTGCAAGGTAATAGGGGGCATGCGCAGTCCTGCAAGAGCTGTGATTGGTCCGCTTGGTAGCAGCGTGTTTCCGCTTGAGTATCTTCTTCTTCTTCTTCTCCATCAGCGCAAATTTCAAATTGCTTGTTTTGGATCAGCGAAGAAGAAAGGTTGCGAGGAAAGGGTAACCGGTTCGGAGATACGGACGTTTGTATGAGTCAGAAGACGCAGCGCCGACTAGCGTTTGCCACAGAGCGAGCCAGACTGACGAGAGCACATGTATAAGTAGTGTCTATGTCCCACAGTAGCCTAAATTAGGATTAAAGATGGTCTTAATCGCTAACCTCTTAACCCCTAGGGCTGGGTGTAAAGATTCCACGTCACCAGATACTTTTACTCGGCCCAGCAAGGTCTACAAATCTTTACTGATCCAAACTATTTGAATTTTTTCTTAAAAAGCAGGTTACATTAAATGCACCCTTTGCCAGAGGACACTCACATACTCCTCATCTACCAACACAGAGTTTCGTTAACGTCCCTCCTGCTTACTCACCTTCACGTGCCGCCCCCGTCCTCTCCCTAACGCTACCACCCCAGCCTCCATTAAATCTGTTCCAGTGGCATAATGTGTTTTTCCCTTCCTCTTTACCTGATGTAATAATAGCCCCCACCAGTCCTTAATTATTCATATTTTAGTAATACAATCCAAGTTAACGGTTCAAACATTAGTACATAATAAAACTCCCGAGGCTTTGCTTTTAATTTAAATCCTCCGTTTAAATTAATTTTGGGGCATGCTTGTGCTTTTAGCTTGCTCCTCCGCAGAGGGGAGGGGAGAGGAGGGGGGAGCCGGGAAGGAGACGGAGGGAGAGAGAGCGATGGAGGAATCGGGGGGGCCTGCTCGGGGAGATGAATCTGCTGCAGGTGGGAGAACAGCCGCACAGGTGTGATACGGAGGACTGGGTTTGGAAATGCTTTAAAGCTCGCGCTCGCATATCTGCTAAAGCTGTTTTCACCTGTCATAGTAACAGAACGAATGTGCGTTACTTAGGTTGACGTTTCAAAAGTCCATAATCCAGTTAGGTTTAAGGTAGGAGAGGACAAGCAGGTAGATGTATGGAGGGAGTGTGGAGGAGAAGGATGGAGAGATACAGGGGCTGAAGGGGGGGGGGGGATTAGTGGTCGTGATGGAAGGTGGGATGGGGGGGCCCCCCTCTAAAGGCACGAAGGCACAATGAAGCCAGTCAGTCAAAGACACATTTCCATTCCTCTGCTCTCAGCGCTCTATTAGGCTGTTTGTGTCCTCTGTCAGTGATGTGTAGGAGACAGGAGTAGAGTTTGCCTCTGCTCATGTTCTGACTTAATGTTGTGTGTGTGTGTGTGTGTGTGTGTGTGTGCGTGTGTGTGTGTGTGTGTGTTCAGCTGCGTGTCTACAGCCACATGTGTGTGTGTGTGTTTGAAGTCAGTGTGGTGCTGTACAATAGTTTGTGTCCCAGAGCAATCCGCTTTTCTGCTGCGGAGACCAACCAGTCAGTGGTCTCCATTGATCTGCACCCTTTCACCACAGACACTCCCAACCCCACTGTGTGTGTGTGTGTGTGTGTGTGTGTGTGTGTGTGTGTGTGTGTGTGTGAATGCATGACATTGTGTGTGTGTGCGAGTGTTTTCCGTGACCTTCACCTTGGTGTTAACATATATTTTTGACTTTTGCATTTTATGATGAAGTGTGTGTGTGTGTGCACGTGTCCGCTCCTCGAGGCGTCTTGTGTTGTTTTGTATCTTTGTGTGTCTCTTCCTTTTTTGTTTTTTTCCTGTTGGGCAGTCACAGTGGGGAGAAGAAGGTGATGAGGTGTGTGTGTGTGTGTGTACGTGAAAGAGAGCAATTTACCCTCAAAACCCTCCTTCATTCCACAGCAATGCGTGGACTACACACACACACACAGTCACACACACACACACACACTTCTGCACATGGCTCAGCTTGGCGGATGCAGGTTGTAATTACGGGACCCCCTGGCCTTTCTCTTTCTGTCTTTCTCCCTCGCTGCCCTGCCGACCTCTCTCCCCCTTTGATCTGTTTCATGTCACCAGCTCAGACACACACACGCACACAAACACACACTTTTTTTTCTTATCAAATCCACCTTTGTTTCTGCCCGCGCGTCCCTCCCCGTGTGTCTGAGCGCTGCTTTTTGTTGCAGTCAGTGTGTGGTCTTTAAATCACTCAGGAGCCTCTTTTCTGGACAGTTTGTTTTGAAACCTCTACTTCTCTACCGTGACACTGAACTTGGGATTATTTCCTGTCGAACCGCCTGTGTGTGTCGGCCTAAGTGTGTCTTTTTGTCTGCGTGCATTTTGATAAGAAAGACCTTGCAGCTTCTCGTCTGCGAGATGAAAGCTGGAGTGTGTGTGAAAGTGCAAAAGCTTCTGCAGCTTCTGATGCGTCCTTCGCTGAGTCTTGTCTTTCGTATATTGCAGTGTTTTAGTTTTGTCATTCTACGCCTCCCCTGCCTGCCTTCGCTGCATCTTCTTCACCTCCCTTACCCTTTTCTTCTCTTCCTCGTCTTGTCTGTCCTTGAACCCTGAACTGGTAATCTTGTCCCTCTCAAGGGAGGGAAAGCTTTAATACACGAGTAAGTACTAGACAACACATTCATGAAAGAGACGAGGTGACCATAGCGCGCTTTACACCTGTATTCACACCGCATCATAGGTCAGACAGACTCTCCATCTCTGCGCAATTAAAGGCTGTACATCTGCAAAACTATAAATTGAATGTGTCCACTGTTCTTGCTGACTTTATCTTTTTTTAAAGCTTTACTCGCCTTTTGTCTTCTCTGTATTAAATAATGACGTGCAGATATTTTCTTGCATTGAAATAAAAAGCAAAAACAAAAAAATACCCAATCATTCAAACTCCTGTGCTAAAAAGAAACGAAATAACCCGTGTTTTTGCTTCCTTATTTTGCTTTAGTTGACATTAGCGTTCTGTTTATGCATATTACTTTCTGGTTGCAGTGTGTCAGTGTCTATCCCACTGTGCATTCTCTCTCTCCCTCCGTCTCTCTTGCCGTCTGTGCTCGTAATCCCTGAGTGTGTCAGTAATGGCAGGTCCAGGTGTTCTGCTCTGCTCTGCTCCTCCCCTGGGGACTCCTCTTCAGTGTGTATATATGTGTGTGTGTATATGTGTGTGTGCGTCTATTCCTCTCATGGGGGGTTTTGGAGCTGCGAGTAGGGGGCTGTCCAGGATCTCGTTCTCCAGAAGGGAAGGGAGGGAAGGGGAGCGTTGGGCTGGAGGTACCCGCCTCTCGCAGCTTGCTCTCGGGCTCCCCTTGGGCACAAGACCTCCCCCCCTCCTCATCCCCTCCACCACCGCCACCACCACCACACCTCGTCCCTTTTCCTGTGGGACTTCCGAATCCTCGTCTCTTTCTCATTCTCATCACCCTCCTAAAAAAATTACCCCCTGCCAGCTTGCGCTCGAGCTGCTTTCCTGGAGATGGAGATGCTTTGTAAGCTCAAGTGCTGCTTGTGTGTTTGCGCTGCACACATTCATATATGATGATGTGTGTGTTTGTTTGTTTACCTGTGCGTATGTGTGTGTGTAACAGTGTGTTTTGAGCAGCGAGCTCCAGCTGCCTACATCACTTATTTATAGGTCCCACGTACGCCTAGGTGAATGTGGGAGGACTTCTCTGTGTGTGTGTGTGTGTGTGTGTGTGTGTGTGTTTGCGTGAGTAATATTGTTGATACATCAATCACATCCATTTATTCTTGCATTTGCAGTTTGTTTAAAATGATGAATGCACACACAACCCTATGCGAGACTCCCGCTAAACGCTAATTAACCGTTATTATTCACAAGGTGGCACTAATAATGCTTTGAAATATAACTCGGGTGTTATTATTCATAACTTTGTGTGTTTTTACAGTTATGTGGGTGCGTCTGCGCGTTTCAGTAAACATCCAAGAGCCTCTTTATGTGCACCAGCGCGTCCGAGTGCGCGAGAAGTGTGTGTGTGTGTGCACATGTGTGACTCAGGTGAATGTGTTTCTAGGTTAGCGAGCGGTCTGCCAGTCCACCAAACCTCATTCTTATAAATAGATGATATAGCCGCCGGCATGCACACAATGGGATCGCACCACTGCGGGCGCGCGCGTGTGTGTTTGTGTATCTATGCATGTGTGTTCGCGCAAACCCGTGTGTGCATAGGCAGCGTACTGTATGTGTGCGTTGGCATGGTGTTGTTGTTTACCTAACACTCCTGCCTGACAGCTGGTTCTCGTTTCTGAGCGAACAAACAGCGGACGAGATGGACAGAGAGGAGGAGAGGGATGGAGGAGGAGGAGGAGGAGGAGGAGGGAGAGGATGCTGCACAGGGGATAGAACCACTAACCCTCGCCAGTTTGGGTGTTTCTGGAGGTGAAGGATAGATGGGGAGTGAATATTCAAAGGAATAAGGGAGAGGGCGAGATAAAAGGCTTGTTGAAAAAAAAGGAAAAAAAGAAAGTTAAATGTGGTTAGAGGACGCAGATGCCAGCCCTACCACATGGTGTATGTTTGTGTGTGTGGGAGAGACGGACTGTGTGTGTTCATGACTCGTTCTTTCACTGTGAGTGATTTTAACCCGTTTAGATTTTAGATTTTTAGTGGAAACTTTTTTCCTAACCTGAGTGTTTGCATATCGTCAGTGACTTGATTTCCTTATAATAACCTTTAATGCTTGCGTTTCTTCTCTGGCAAAGTCCGATTTTTACATATCTACTAAAAACTTATTTAATCACAACACTTACATGGTCTTTAGTATCCCGATTTTGATCCCGTTTTGTTGTTTGTCCATGTAAACACCATATCCTGAATTCAGAAATCAGAATATGCCCATTTCCCGATTTCAAGAAACCCGGTTTTGCCACCTGGAGTACTCCGATAGAAGCCGGGATACTGGAGCATGTAAACACCTTATCCCGATTTCTGACGGCTGCCGACTGTCTGCGCAGGTAATATGCAAACAACATGGCGGCAATGAGAACTTATCACCTTTGGAGCGATGCAGAGACAGAATTTTCGCTTTAACTAATGAAGAAGCAAACATAACGACATGTTTAGATGGTAAGAAACACCGGGAAAAGCTACGTGATGCTAGTTTTCCACCTCGCTATCTGTTGTAAAGTAAACAAAAGACGTAACACGCATGCGCAGATAAGATGCAGTGATCGGAAAACAGGTTACTGGTATTTATCATGTATACGGGGATATGAATAACAGGGTTTCTCTGTGTTCCATGTAAACATCATATCCTGAATATGCTCAAAGCCTTAAAATCAGGATACTAAAGACCATGTAAACACAGTCACTGACAGGACTATATTCCCTCGACTTGACTACTCGAAGCCCAGCTGACATCTTAAAGCGTCTCTCTATGTCGTTCACCTATCGATGTTTGTATACAGTGTATTCTGCCGCGTGGTAGGGACAAACTTGTCATCTGCCAGCCCACTGTCCACCCACCCCCATCCTTAGCCCCCTGCCCCTAACCTTCTGCCCTCGAAACACACTTGCACGCACACACAAACGCACACTGCCCATATGGAGCAGTTGGCGCCCAAAAGGGTCCAAAGCAGCCGGACCCATTCCCAGGGCAGGAGGTGAGGGTCCCCGCAGCCTGCTCGGAGTGTGTGAATGCATGTGTCCATCCATCGTGTCCTCATGGGCCCGAGCCCCGGACAGACTGCCGCATCGTCCTTTCTGTCTGTCCTCTCTCTGTGTGTGTGCAGCATAGTGTGTGTGTTTGTCTGTCCCAACAGACTGCGTCCCATGTGAGCTGCAAGGACAGCAGCAGAGGACTGTGGCTCCTCCAAGCATAAGCCCATATGCGTGCACTGCTTCACCTAGTTAACATCGAACCATATTGAGGATTTATATTGTGTGCTGTTGTGTGTGTGTGTGTGTGTGTGTGTGTGTGTACCTAGACCATGCTGCCATATCATAATACCGTCCCCGCTTCAAGATAATGCAAGACACTGGTCACTGGTGAAGACTTTATCCGAGTATGAAAATGCATCCCTCGCCGCATCGTGTGCAGCAGAGTGAATTCTTGTTCTTACTTTACCCACTGCCACGTTAGATAGACTACGCAACAGGTAGTTTCAGCCAAACAATCTGAGTGGCCAAAAAAAAAAAAAAAAAAACCTTCCAACTGTGCAATTCTCATAATGCATGGCAACCAGTAAGCTGTGCTTAGCTTACTGGTTGCCATGTCAACGCGTATGGTAATCACAGAGCCAGGTAGGGATCTTTTTTTTCTTCTCTCATGTGTGACTATCCCAGTACAGTGTGTTAGGTTAGGTATTTGGGTTATTCTCAGCACAATGAACAGGTTATTATGAATGTTATGTAGCTGTCAGGTCATGCATTGCATCAAAATGAACTAATTAACAGCCTGATTATGAATATTGTGACCCTTATTTGTGCTTTCCAGCCTCTTAAAATGCACAAAAGCCCCAAACTGTGCAATTTATTAGAGAAATGTTACTCCAGAACAATTACCACCGTCTATTATTTTAACCTGCAGGATGTTCTTCACGAGCAAATAAAGACAGAATTGGAGAAATTATGAATTACTAGCTGCGTGGCATCTCTGCTTTTCATCCAGCTTAACTCTGCATTGAATATTGAATTGTGCTCTAACTGTGTTTGCGTGTGTGTGTGAGAGTCGGTGCAAGCCAGAATGAGTGTGTGCCGGGCTGCCCAGAGTGAGCCAAGGGTGGAAGTTGTTTTTCTGCCCCCTGTGGTGAGTCTGGGGCTGTGTATGTGTGCACGCCTGGGGCAGCCTGGGGCCATCGGAGGGGGCCTAGGGAGCGGTGGAAGGAAGGATGAAGCGAGAGAGAGGGATGGAGGGATGGGAGGTCAGCAGGGGTCTCGCAGGGAAAGGTGCAGGTCTGGGAAGATGGCCAACCAGGAAGGTGGAGAGGAGAGGTGGATGGTCAGATGAGGGGGGAGGAGGGGCGGTTGGAGGAAAGAAAGAACGAAAGCAGGGAGAGGAGGAGAGAATTAGAGAAAGGCAGGTTGATTAGGGAGATTAAATTTGAGCAGGTGGACTGCTAAAGCCAGGATGAATACGTTTATTTATGTTGGGACGAAGTCACATAGCACTGATAAAATAAATATTTGGGCTTGGAATAACAGCGCTGTTAGCATTCTGTGTTTAAACTTATTCCAAAAGTTATAGTAAAACTATTAGATTTGAGAATACGACGTGTTCAAATGCACGTTTATCTTCACACGACACATAATTGCGCGTTTAACGTTAACAGACGGCTGTTAGCTTTTCATTCACGGTGTAAATCCAGAGCTGTCTGCGTGTAGCCGTAGGTCGGAGGCAGATTTAGCTCTTGTAGTAGCAGCTCTGGGACCCGAAACCCTTTTGCTGCTACCAGCTGAGCTCCTTTGATTCAAACATGAAAGCAATGTAAAAGGGAGAAAGCATGACAAGCGTGGATTGTATTTCCATTTTAAGCATCGGCCCTTTTGAATTTAGTAATTCCCCGTCACTTCATAGCCTCGTTTTAGCAGAAATGTAGATATTCTGTGCGTTAATCCTAACGTACAGTCAGAATAGTTGAGTTGCTAATCATCGGGTGCGACGCTAAAGTTTCTTTTTATAGTTTCCTTATTATTAACTGTTCAGCTTTCATATAATTTCCCTTTGTGTGACAGCTACGACAAACTTACTGAGTTTGGGGGGGGGGGAGTCGACGGGGGTGGCAGAAACATAAAGGGAAATTGATCAGCATGTGTGTCTCTTCATTAGAGTGCTTCACCAAGGCTGTGTCCTCCACACGTTGCCTCACTGTCTGGCCTATTAGAGAGACATGCAGGGAGTGTGAGTGTGTGTTGTTTGCATGTGTGAGTTCGTGTGTGCGTCGTTGCAGGTAGTCTCAGGCGTAGTTACTTTCCGGTCTTTTGCATTTTTTTTACCACCGACCCCTGGATCGTCTCCCCGCCTCTCCTCTCCTCTTCTCTCCTCTCCACTTTTTTTTTTTTTTTTTTAATATTTTTTTGTCTCCTCTTTCATCCCGCCATCTTTTCTTTCTCCTCTGGAGTTCAGAGTCTGTCCATCTGGAACATCTCTCCCCCCTCTCCTCTCCCTCAGTCCCGTCCAGGCCGAGACACAGGGGTGAAGGCCAACACCAGTAGGGGAGAAACTGTCGGAGAGACGGAGGGACAGAGGGAGAGATGTCAGAGCTATAATGAGTAACAACATGAAAGGTGACGGAGGGAGGGAGCGAGGGAGGGAGGCAGTGGAAGAGAGATGAAGACAGAAGAGTAGAGGGACTGCTGAGGACAGAGGGAGGGATGAAGAATAGAGGGAATGGATGGGAAAGGAGAAGACTGCAGAGTGAGAGATAAAGCGGGAGCGGAGCGGTTGGGGCCCCGTGGTCCACTCTGCTCCGCTTGTTCGTTTTCATTCGCCAGAGAAGAGGAGGAGGAGGGGGAGGAGACGGGGGGAGGAACAGCGTGTGTCGGCGTCCGCCTGCTCCTGCCTGTTCTTCTTTACAACACTTTCTTTTCCTCCTTTTTTTTCCCTCCCCTCCCTCAACCAGCCATCCTCCTCATCTTCTCTCCTCTCGAGGATTCTTCTCTAATTTAACTTTTCATTGAAATTTTCTCCGCTCCCCCCCCTCCCCTTCCCTCCCTCCCTCCCTCCCTCCCTATCCTCCAGTTTCTCCCAGTTTGCCATTCGGCCTTGTCTTGCCAGGTCCCCTCGTGGCCGACTGACAAAGGCGCCGTTAAAAAGCCGTGTGATCCTCCATTTTAGCGCCAGCCACGCTAGTCAGAGGATTAGGGCTCTTTAATGACGCTAATCTCTCCTCCCCTTCTTTCTCAACATCCCTCCATCCTCCCCCCCCCCCCTCAAAAAGTGATTTCTCCCTCTTGCTCTGACTGAATCTCTGTAGTGCAATCTCCCCCCTTCCCTCCCGTAGTCTCTCCTCAGCCCACTTTCCCACCTCAGAAGCATTACCATTTAACTGACTCATACTGGTGTGCCTGTAATGATCCACATGTGTCCACACCAGCACTGTGAACAAATACTTTCATTGTTTTCTTTATTTTTTTTTGTTTATTTACTTATTTACCTCTTCTTTACTTCATTTCTATCATGTCTTTCAGACTTTTTTGTTCTTTTACCTCAACAACCCCCCCCCCGCCCTTACACACACTCTCTCTCTCCCTCTTTATTCTTACATGACGCCTGTTTGACAAAGTCAAGAGAAAGAGACGAGAGGTGAGAGGGTGCAGCAGCCGAGTTGGAGACGGCTTCACTAATCTTTCTCAGGCCTGTGCCCTGTTGTGTGGGCAGCAGGGGGTGTCTGGATTGGCATTTTATAGACACACTGTATTTTAGCTGCGGCCTTTACTCCATGCAGATGGTGCATTTAATTTATTTATTTATTTGTTTTGTAGGCTGCCTTTTAATTCAGTCGTCTGCCTCGTAATCGCGTATAGATCGGAGACCGGTGTTTTAGGACGAGCAAACTTTTATCAGCTTGCTTTAACGGTTTCTTTATGGCGGCGCAGTCATCGGATGTATTGTTGCGTCTCATTTACGTGGTGTTGTTGCACATTTGCAGTGATTTCAGACTTGCTGAGACAGATTTAATAAAAACATCAAACCCAACAAGACGTATACAAAAGTATACAAAAGTGTTGTATCCAAATTTGCTCAAAATTAAAATCAGGCAGACAGATTTATGGAAATCTATAGAAATAAACACCAGTAATGGCCACTTTTGCCACTGTTGTAAGTGAAAGTGACATTTTTCCAAACAATCCCAACCTGAATTCTGTTCTCCTCCGTCTTCCTCAGGTCTTCTCTGCTCTTAATTCATCACACATTTTCTGATTTACGAGTGTGGTTGACAGTATAAACTTGCCAGTATATATTTTTTTTTTTAAAATAGTTGTTCAGAAAATCTTTAAGGCCTCTATTTTGTTCTTCTCTTCCTTTTTATTTCCTTTTCTGAGCATCGGACCAGAGCGTACGGTGCTTCCAATCAAACAAGATCAAATTTTGATCAGTGGCAATGGTTCTTGATCACTATTTCAAGGACAATTAGGAAGAAAACAAATAAAACGTTTTTATGTAACTCAAATATTACGTATTTTTTCCACAAATAGGCCTATTTTAATGTTTTTTTTTAATTATTCCATATTTAATGAGGGCCCAGTTCCCCCCTCTATCCTGGGCCCTTGTGCCCCCCCTCAGCTCTGGAGTCTGTCGCCACCTCTTCATTTCCTCATCCTCCTGACTTCTCCTCCTTCACACTGAAACCTGTCCTCCCTGAGTTTACTTGCATTAGGCGCGGGATGACTCGTTCTTGCTGTCTCTTCAAATGCAGAGCGAGATAGTAAGACCCCAAACTGGTTTTCCTATAGCTCACCTAAGAAGAGAACTAGTAATCTATCTTTTGTGTCTTCTACTAGTCTTTTCTCTCTCATTGACTCATTATTCATTTCTTTCTATCCTCTATGTTCCTCCAATCCACTAATCTGTATTTGCTTGCGTACTTGGCTCTAGAATAAAAATATTATTTGTTTTTCAACTTGCCACGATATCCATGCACCTCCTCATATCCTTCTTCCTTCCCTCCATCATGCTCCTATCAGTCTCTCTCTCCGTCTCTCCTTCTTTCACTTGCCTTGCTTTTAGGCTTCACGTTGATATCTCTATTCCTCTTATTTTTCTTAAACCTTTTTTTTTTTTCATTTTTTATTATTTTCCTTCTTGCTTCCAGTCAAATTTATAATTCAATGAGTTTACAGTTTTTTTTTTTTTTAACCCCGGCCCCCCTGCAGAGTTCTATTTGCTCATCGCAGTGCCTACATTTTCCCCGCGATCGATTCATCACATGAATCTGTTTTCCACCCCCTCCCAGCAAGGCGTAATACACGGTAGACTCGACACGCACGCACAGAAGGCTGTGGTAGGAGTTGGTGGAGGTAAAACGGTGTGTGCTTTGGAGTGGTTTTTCTAAAATCATCAGGAGAAGCCTCTCTCCGCTGCACACGGCCTCTGTTTGCGTTGCGAGAGCGTTGCGGAGAATTTCGGCGCATGTGACGCCCCCCCTCTCCGTCCGATCATTTGAGTTTTCTTATTGCCGGCCTAGCTTGGTGTAACAGCCTCCCCTCGCCTCTCTTCACCTCCTCGCTCCTTTACATTTTTCACGCAAATGCTAAACAGCCTCACTGTGCTACTTCGCCGAGTGCACAAAGAAGAACAGAACAATATCAAGCATTATTCAGCCCCCTCTTTTGTCGCCTCAAATCCATTCTGAAGTGTCTATTAAAGGAGTCGTGGCCTTTTTGTCGCCTCTGTTCCAGACTACACAGGAGGGGGAAAAAAATGGAAAGAGAGAGCAAAAAAAAAAAGGAAAAAGAGCAATGCATAATCTCCTATGTATGACAGATAAAGGGAGTGAATATCGCCATCTTTCCGCTCTGCTCTCCACATCTCCTAATCGCTTTTCCGACGTTTCAATCTGCCAAGGCCCTAATGAAAATATGATGAGGCGGATCTATGGTCCTTGGGGACGGAAGGAGGGATGGGAGGGGAGGGGAGGTGGATGGAACGAGAGATGGCTGCAGAGGGAGGATGAAGGGAGAGAAAATACACTCTGTCCTTATTTCTGGGCTCCGTCGGGGATACATAGTTCTTGGAGCTTTCTATTTAGATGTTGCTACTGCCGGAGAGTGTCTCTCTCTTCTGTTTCGTTCTCTCTCTTTATCTCTGCCATCCTCATTTTCCTTCTGTACGTGTGTGTGTGTGTAGAAGCAGGATAAATGTGTTTATTTTTTTGTTTATACCCTTGTTTTTTCTCATTCGAACTCCCACAGGCCGCATCTCCCCCCGTTTGCCTTCCAAGAAAGATGCAGCTTCTTCTTAATCATTGTAATACTCCCCGTTTTACCCCCTCTTTCTCCGTCTGCGCTCACCTGTCTCTTCATTCTTTATTTGCTCTTCTGCGGCAGAAGTTGTGCTTGTGTTGTCACGATGCAGATGAAATAATCTTTTATTTTTTTTTTCATTTCTCCCTCAGATGGTGAGGATGACCCAGCGGGCCTTTCCTGGGTGCCTTCCTCGCCCTCCAGTAAAGACGTGGCGTCGCCGTCGCAGATGCCCGACGGTTGCTGCGACCTTGGCATGGCCACCGGTGGCGAAGAGGAAGGGGGCGCGGGTCTGCCGTACCCCTGCCAGTTCTGCGACAAGTCCTTCAGGTACCACATCCGCCATGTCTGGTTCCCCACGTTGCTGCGGGGCAGGTGCCGCCTCATTTGACTCAAGCGGTCCGTGTATTGTAGACAATAACGCCCATGTCATGTTTGGATGTTTAGCTGCATCCCCTCATCTCACTCATGAATATCAATGTGTACAGGGGTACCACTGTATTCTCAATATTACCATGGTAACGCTAAGGCAAACAGTGAAGGGGGTGAGGTGAATACATTTCTCGCTAACCTCTCCGGGGACCGAGTCAAGACCCATTTTAAGAACAGCTGTTGCACACAGAGACACACACACACACACACACACACACACACACACACACACACACACACACACACACACACACACACACACACACACACACACACACACACACACACCATGGAGGCATCATCATCTGCACCACTTGTTCTACCAAGATGTTCTCTATGTTACTCTTTATTTTTAGATGGGGGTTAATGCTCACATGGCAAAAAACAGCAGAATCCCTTGAACCTGTTATATAAATACACCGATCAGCCACAACATTATGACCACTGACAGGAGAAGTGAATGGCATTGACAATCTTGTGCCAGTTCAGTGTTCTGCTGGGAAACTTTTGGACCTGGCATTCATTCATGTGGATGTTACTAGCACCCACCTAGACCAGACCAGCCACCCCCACCCCATAGCAATGACACTCCATCCCCAGCAGCCATCCCCTGCAGGATGCACCTCAAAAATAACTCCAAAAAACATGAAGAACATCTCAAGATGTTGACCTGGCCTCCAAATTCATTAGATCCCAAACTGATCAAGTATCTGTGGGATGATCCACATAGGCCCCTCCCCTCGAAGGCCCCCCACTAACAACATTTGGTTGCCAGACGCCACAGGACACCCTCAGAAGGCCCATGTCCATTCTCTGATGAGTCAGAGAGACCTACACAAAATTACGGTCATAATGTTATGCCTGATCGGTGTAACGGTTCTTATAACGAGTCTTCATGTCTTCATCTCATCCTCAGCCGCCTGAGCTACCTGAAGCGCCACGAGCAGATCCACAGCGACAAGCTGCCTTTCAAGTGCACGTTCTGCAGCCGCCTCTTCAAACACAAGAGGAGCAGAGACCGCCATGTTAAACTCCACACAGGTATGAGGAAGCAACTGTTGTTCTGATTTATTTTCTGTTTTATGTTGCTGCTGTCTCCTGCTAAATGTGTTGGATGTGCACTGAAGTAGGACTGGAGGGTCTTTAAAAACTAGCAAAAAAGATAAAACATCAGATTAAGATTTAGTTTTTTTACAAAACGTCTATGAAAAGATTCTCTCCAGTAATTATCTCTGATCCAACTTTCAAATGGTGCAGGAGATAAGAAGTATAGCTGTCAGGAGTGTGAAGCTGCGTTCTCTCGCTCTGATCACCTGAAGATTCATCTCAAGACACACAGGTAACCGCTTCTGTACTTGTTATCGGGAAATCTGTACAGAGAATTGGTTTTGATTTAAACCTAATTTTTCCAATATGCTGTTTTATTTCTATTTCCATCCAGCTCCAGCAAACCGTTTAAGTGCAGCGTGTGTAAGCGTGGCTTCTCCTCCACCTCGTCACTGCAGAGCCACATGCAGGTAAAAATCATCTAAACACTACTGCTCCTGTGCTTCTTCTGTTAAAAAGTACGTCTCAGGATTTATTTGACCTCAGCTCACTGGATAAAAGTTTTAATTCCATACTCTGTCAGGCTCACCGTAAGAACAGAGAACATCTTGCACTGAGGAGCGAGCGAGATGGTGTAAAGAAGGCGGCGGGAGGAGACGGTGACCTGGAGCAGGACCTGTATATGTGTGATTACTGCGAGGAGACGTTCAGCCAGACCGACGAGCTGGAGAAACACGTCCTGACCAGACACCCCCAGCTGTCCGACCGAGCGGACCTGCAATGCATCCACTGTCCTGAAATATTTCTAGATGAGGCCTCACTCCTCACGCATATTGAAACCCAGCACGCCAACCGCAAACACAAGTACTGCAGCAGCTTCACTGTTAAACGTTAATATTCAATGAGATTTTCACAGAAGTAGAACTTTAATTTTTTGCCTTTTCCTCTGTGCACAGATGTCCCGTCTGCTCAGAACAGTTCCCCTCTGTGGAGGATGTCTACTGCCACCTGGACAGCCATCGTCAGCCGGACTCCTCTAACCACAGCGCCGCCAGTCCCGACCCACCGCTGGGCAGCGTGGCCTCGATGAGCTCGGCCACTCCTGACTCCAGTGCCAGCTTGGAGAGAGGTTCGACTCCTGACTCCACGCTAAAGCACAGCCAGGGTAGTGAGCGAGGACGCAGAAGAGGCCCTGATACTGTGGAGGACATGGGGATAAGCCTGGTTCATCAAGGAGGAGGTACGGTAGTCACCTACCTGCAGAATGTCTTCATTTAATAGTTCTTCATGGCTTAAATGCCTCAGCGGTCTTCATGCATTTCTAAAGTACCATTTTAACTGTCCCGTCTCAACAGGTGGGGGAGGGCACTGGGGTAAATTGACGTACTCCTGCCCTTACTGCTCAAAGAGAGACTTCCATAGTCTGGCTGTGCTGGAGATCCATTTGAAGACCATCCATGCAGATAAGCCTCAACAGAGCCACACGTGTCAGCTCTGCTTGGAGACCCTGCCGACGCTCTACAACCTCAATGAGCACGTCCGCAAAGCTCACCGCGGCAGTGGCGGAACCGTGGGCGCAGCGGCGGCAGCATTTCCTTTGCTGCAGTTCACTAACGTCACAGCGTTCCACTGCAACTACTGTCCAGACATGTTCGGGGACATCAACTCCCTGCAAGAGCACATCAGAGTGTCCCACTGCCTGCCTGGTAGCATCATGGCAGGATCCACCACATTAGGTGTGCTTAAAGTCAGACTATGGCGAATGCATTGCGTGTGTAGTATCGAGAGAAAGGTCAGATAAAGGCTGCAGCTTATAACTTCTTATTTTGTCCATCCTAGAGGGGAACCATGCCTTCTTCTGCAACCAGTGCTCAATGGGATTCCTGACAGAGTCTTCACTGACAGAACACATTCAGCAGACACACTGCACATCTGCTACAGGCGGCGGGTCTGCATCTGGAGGAGGGGTGGCCAAACTGGAGTCTCCTGTACTGCAGGCTGCATCTCAGTCCTTCATGGAGGTGAGAACCAAGAGCAAGCATTGCTTTTTTTTATTTATTTATTTTTTTATTTTTTAAAGTTTTAATTAGTAGTTGAGGAGAACTGAGAGAACAAAATGTAAAATGCCCACATATTGCTAATCAGTTGTTGACCTGATTAGGAGCAAGTTGGCTCTTATTTAATTAATCACTCTGAGTTATGTAAGAAAATATCTTCGCTAACTTTTTTGGAGTTATTTTTCCGTCTTGAGTCTGTGATTAATGAGTTTTCAGAAAGTGTGAGTAGCTGCGCAAGACGTGACTCATTTCACCCCTTCACCCGCAGTCCATGCTGTGTTCAAAAAAATAATTGGATTTGGACAGGAGTTAATAGTTACTGTATTTTTATTTTCGGTTTTATCGATTCGCCGGAACTGGACGACAGTTTTATTCACCAGAAAGCTCTCTTTTATTGCTATGTACTATTATGTGAACGTCACTGACAAAAATTCAAGCCACAGGTTTCTAGATTCTTAAAACGTTACTTTGATTTAACAGGTTGTAAGTGACGTATTAAACCTCAGTTTCTTGCACGTCTCTTCCTCTTTTTCCCACTCTTTCACTCTATGCGGACTAAAAAGTAGTCTAACTCAATCAGTATATGTCAATGTAGAGTCATTTTCTAAAAAAAGTAAAGAGTTATTGTCCATGTACAGGTTTACTCCTGCCCTTACTGCACCAACTCTCCTATCTTCGGCTCACTCCTCAAGCTCACCAAGCACATAAAGGAGAACCACAAGAACATCCCGCTGGCCAACAACAAACGGCAGGCCAAGGTCGCCGACCTCAGCCCCGCCTCCTCCGACGTCGAGATCTCCTCCCCGAAACGCCACAGACTGGGGGGGGACTCTACCCCGTCCATTGGGAGCAACGGGGATTATCCGTGCAACCAGTGTGACATGCGATTCGCTAGCTTCGAGGGTTTCCAGACACACCTTAAATCACACCTGGAGATGCTGCTGCGCCGCCAGTCCTGTCCCCAGTGCAACAAGGAGGACTTTGAATCCCAGGACGCGTTGCTTCAACACCTGACAGTGCACTACACCACCACGTCCACCCAGTATGTGTGTGAGAGCTGCGATAAACAGTTCTCCTCAGTGGACGATCTGCAGAAACACCTCCTGGACATGCACACGTTTGTCCTCTACCACTGTACTCTCTGTCAGGAGGTCTTTGACTCCAAGGTGTCCATACAGGTAAAAACCACGGCCTCCTATAATCTCTTCTAATTTACCTTTGTTTTTTTTACCAAAACACTGCTTACAGTGAATTGCTTCTTTCTTTGGCCTCCTTTCGTTCAGGTGCATTTGGCAGTGAAGCACAGCAATGAGAAAAAGCTGTTTCGCTGCACAGCCTGTGCCTGGGACTTCAGGAAGGAGGCAGATCTGCAGCTTCATGTTAAACATAATCACCTGGGTCAAAGGTCAGGCCTCCCCGGGGGTCTCGGCGCAGGTATGGTACACCTCTACTGGGATCATGGCTCATTTTTATGGCAAAACTAAACCAGACTGTGTAAAGCAGAAGAAGATGCTGTATTGTTGGTTTGATTAAACTTTAAGATGCATATGTAAACGTTTTTTGTCTCTCAGGGCTCAAGCCACGGAAGTGCATCTTCTGTGGGGAGACGTTTGGGACAGAGGTGGAGCTCCAGTGTCACATCACCACGCACAGCAAGAAGTTCACATGCCGCTTCTGTGGCAAATCTTTCCACGCCATCTCCCTGCTGGAAAGACACCTGCGAGAAAAGCACTGCATCTTCGACGGCGGCAACATCACCGGCAACGGAGGCGGCACGGGGAGCAGCGGGAGTCAGAACGGGACGCCCAACGGGCTGGCGCAGTCCTCCAAACGAGGGGGCGGAAGCGGGAACGGAGGCGCAGGAGGAGTGGAGAGAGCGACGGTCGCCGCCGCCGAGCAGGCCGACCTGCAGAACATGTTGCTCAAGGGCGGGGTCGCGGGAGGAGGATCGGGCCACGGGGGAGATGCAGTCAACAGCCACGAGGCGAGCGGAGGCGAGGAGGAGCTGGACAATTCAGAGCCCATGTACGCTTGTGATATCTGTGGCGCGGCGTACACCATGGAGTCCCTCCTCCAGAACCACCGGCTGCGTGACCACAACATCCGGCCGGGAGAAGACGACGCAGGTAAGTGCTGTTTTTAAGAGAACGCTTTTTATTTCCTCATTGTTCTGTTAATGATTCTACCTGATAATTACGTGTTCCAGGTACTCGAAAGAAAAAAGCCGACTTCATTAAAGGGAACCACAAGTGCAACGTGTGCTCCAGGACGTTCTTCTCTGAGAGCGGCCTCCGTGAGCATGCTCAGACACACCGGGGCCCCGCCAAACACTACATGTGTCCAATATGTGGCGAGCGGTTCCCCTCTCTGCTAACACTCACCGAGCACAAGGTACTGCTCTCCTTGTCTGCGCGTGTTCTTGTCTTTTGAAGTATTTATGGCTCCACATGTAATTTACAGGTTTAAAGAGAGAGCAAATGTGCTGTAGAGGGAAAGTCCTCCCAGGTATAACAACACAGGAGTCTGTGTAGCTGAATGTGTTTGCTTTTCTCTCGTGTGACATTTTTGTTGTTTTCCGTTTGTGTACCTGTCTTTTGATCATGAAACATCTTTGGCTGCTTTGAATATAGACGTAAAAAAATATTAGATTGTCCTAAGAGAAGCAATTTGTGCTGCATCAAACTTCAGGAAAAATCTTGGTGCATTGGAAAAAAAAAAAGGATGGTGTAATCCCGCTTCAGCCAGTTATGACGGGAGCAATGTCTTATTATGATTCTGTAGAGATCTCACAATAGCTTTATATTAATGCATTAATGCATCATAATGATTCATTATTTAGTTGCTCCTCTGTGCTTTAACAGAAGATAGATTCAAGCATGTGCATCTCTCTCCAGGTGACCCACAGTAAAAGTCTGGACACAGGAACCTGTCGGATCTGTAAGATGCCCCTGCAGAGTGAGGAGGAGTTTATAGAGCATTGCCAGATGCACCCTGACCTCCGCAACTCCCTCACCGGCTTCAGGTGCGTTGTTTGCATGCAGACCGTCACGTCCACCCTGGAGCTGAAGATCCACGGCACCTTCCACATGCAGAAGCTCTCCACCGGCTCTGCACTCGGAGGAGCTGGTGGCGGCGGAGGAGGAGGAGGAGGAGGAAGCGGGAACGGTGGAGTAGGTGGAGGGAACGGCTCGGCCTCTTCATCCCCTAATGGGCAGCTGCCACAGCATAAGCTGTATAAATGCGCGTTCTGCCTAAAAGAGTTCAAGAACAAAGGCGAGCTGGTGAAGCTGGATGTCAATGGGCTGCCTTACGGCCTTTGTGCTGGTTGCATGACGAGGTAGGTTGCCATCTCTACCATGTGTGTTTAAAATCAGCAATAGTGTATCGGTATGGAGCTGACATTAACATAAATGACTGTTCCTGCCATATTCTAACTTAGCAACAAATAATCTTAAATGGATCATATGCTCAATCAAATCAGGGGCACCAACGGCCAGAGTCCCAATCAGGGTGGAGCTCTCACGCCGGGAGACACGCAGGGAGAGAAGACCTTGGTCGGGCTGAGGTGTCCGGAGTGCGGGGTGAAATTCGAAAGCCTGGAGGACTTGGAGAGCCACGTCCAGACTGATCACCCCGAGGTCAGCCCCGAAACCAGCGCGACAGGGAAGAAGGCCGAGGCTTCACCTGCACCTAAGGTGAGACACCACAGACAAACGCTAGAGAGACGTCTTCTGTCGGTGAAAACAACTCAAGCGTTTGACATTGCAGCTAAGGCAGGAGCGGGGGAGTTTGATAACGTGAACAGATATAAGCAGCATCTCTGAATATTGAGATGTCGTGCTCCTGGCTTCATGGCCGGCGTTGCATTTGAAACTTGAACAACATTTAACAGTTGGAGACATTTTCAGGAGTACAAGAGACTCCTGCTGAACTGCATGTTTGCATGAGGTGTGTGTGTGTGTGTGTGTTGGTGCGTGCTGCTGCTTTTGTGTGTGTGTAGCTGCATGCGTGTGCTTATGTGTACGTCGGTGTGTGTCAGCTGAGCCCCACTGGGTCCTGCGGCTGGGGCGTGCTGAGGCATTGTGGGAGCTGTTCGCTCTACTTGATATTGACAGTCAGGCTCCCCGGGACCTGCCGCGTGTCTGTGTGTGAGAGAGTGTGTACTTGCAGCTGAGCGTGTGTGCGTGCATGTGTTTGTGTGTGTGTTAGAGAGTTCCCAGGGATCCTCTGTCTTACCTGCACCTTTGTTTCTGCTTAGTCTAACAGCACAAAGCAGACAAAGTAGGATTTCTGTGTGTGTTTGTGTGTGTGTGCGAGAGAGAGAGTGTGTGTGTGTGTGTGTGTACTCATTCTAGCAGGGGGAAGCAGTAGTGAGATAGTGGAAGTGGGGCCTTTGTGTATTTTGTATGTGTTTGTGCATGAGTGATCTCTATGTGCTGTGAATGGATAAGCAGAGCCTCTGCTCCTCTCCCTCTTTGTTTCTGTGTCTCTCACCCTTGTTTCTCTGGCTCTTTCTGTATCTTTCTCTCTCTCTTGTCCTTTTTTCTCTTCCCTACGTGTTCCCTCTGTTTCAGTTTCATTGCCTCTTCCCTTAATCTTTTTCCTGTTCACTCCCTCCCTTATTAATTTCTGTCTCTGGCTTTCTCTGCGGAGGTCCTACTTGTGTGTTTCTTCCTTTTACCGGGTCTCTGTAGATTTTGGGAGGTTCGTATGTTAAGGGCTGACTGCAAAAGGGCAGGAGTACCGTTTTAAAAGCAAAAATCCTTTGCTTCAGCATTTTATTTGTTTAATGGTATATTACTGTGGCATTATTAAGCTATAATACGACTAAAAATAGTTTCATTCTTGAGCCTTACACATTATTTTCCTTCAGTTTGCAGCTAAATTGTTTTCATTATTAAATATTAACATTCACACTTTTAATTTATTCCACTCTTGATATGATTTTTGGCGTAATTAATGTAATATTTTTTGGTGTTTGTGTGTCTTTGTGTCGCAGAAAAAGACCTACCAGTGTATTAAATGCCAAATGACGTTTGAGACGGAACGGGAGATCCAGATTCACGTCGCAAATCACATGATCGGTGAGTGAAAAACGTCTTTTTTCTTTCTTTTTCTTCTTTCCTCCGTGTTATATTTACAGGTGTGTGCGTGTCAGTGTAGCATCTGGTGTGATGCCAGTGAATCCCATCTCTTGGTTCTTTCTCCTGGCTCAAAGGCACTTTGGAAATACACTGCCTGGTCAAAAAAAACAACACCTGGATTTAACTAAGCAAATAGGTAGGAGCCTCCTGTTGGATAATTACTGCATGGGTGATTATCTTTCAGCTGGAAACAAGTTATTTAACCCCAACTGATGCAATGAGTAGCTTCTCATTTCTTCAACAACCATGTCTAAAGACGCATCCTGTGGTCGTCTGTTTGAGAAGGGTCAAATCATTGGCATGCATCAAGCAGAGAAAACATCTAAAGAGATTGAAGAAACTACTAAAACTGTCCAATGCATTATTAAAAACTGGAAGGATAGTGGAGAAGAATCTTCTTCAATGTGAAGGGAAAAAAGGCTTACATTTGTTAGGGAGCATACAGATTGGACTCTGGAGCAATGGAAGAAGGTCATGTGGTCTGATGAGTCCAGATTTCCCCTGTTCCAGAGTGATGGGGGCATCAGGGTAAGAAGAGAGGCAGATGAAGTGATGCAGCCATCATGCCTAGTGTCTACTGTACAAGCCTGTGCTATGGGGCAGTGCTATGATCTGGGTCTAGGTTCATTAGCTGACTACCTGAATATACTGAATGAGCAGCTTATTCCATCAATGGATCATATTCCAAGATGACAATGTCAGGATTCATGGGGCTCAGATTGTCAAAGAGTGGTTCAGGGAGCATGAGATGGATTGTTCCACCACAGAGTCCAGACCTTAACCCCATTGAGAATCTTTGGGATGAGCTGGAGAAGCTTTGAGCAGTGGTCAGACTCTCCATCATCAATACAAGATCTTGGTGAAGAATGAAAGCAACACTGGATGGAGATAAATCTGGAGACATTGGAGAAGCTTATGGAAACAATGCCACAGTGAATGTAATCAAAGCTAAAGGCGGTCCAACGAAATATTAAGAGTGTGTGACCTTCAGGCGGTGTATGATAGAGGTGAGAGACAGGCAGGTGAAATGAAAGCCTCTTTTTGACTTGTAAAGGCCAGATGTTGTGCGATTTACCGCTTGGCTGCAACTGTGAGAGTTGGAAGCAGTCAGAACTGTTGGCCTTAGGAAGCAGTCAAAATTATAGAGTAAACTTTATACATTCAGTGTAAAACGTACAGTGTAAAATAAGAGAGATGCTTCGGGGGAGTCATAGTTAGAAGTCAGAGTCCAATGTTCCCTCAGAGATACAGTCGTTTATATTTTTCTGGTTCACTGATTTTGCTTTAGAAAACAATAAGCCTTAGAGAGCCAAATCCACACTTAGTGATCTTAAGCTAATTCCCCTCATCTTCTGTTTAGTTCTGAGCTAAAGGTCATAAAAATTGTGTTTGCACCTGCACAAGGTGTTTGGTGTGTGTGTGACTAAAAACTTGTGTTTAACCAAAACCTACCTCGGTAGTTTGGATGTTCTTTCACGAGCTTCCCTTGTGGCAGTTTTTTTCCGCTTTCCTGCTAATTTGCTGCCGTAGCATCTCTGTCGTCATGGAGATTAACGAGCTGGACCCGGCGAGTTGTTCTGGGGGAACAAATGCTCTACCCCACACCCTCAGCCCCATCCCTCGCCAGACCTGACAGGCAATCCCAGAGTCACTGATGTACTCTGAGGTGTGTGTGTGTGTGTGCGAGAGAGAGAGGAATGGAGTTAGCGCAAGAGTGTGTGAGTGTTCTTAGCCGTCTGGTAATGTCTAGAGACGTGAAGAAGAGAGACTCGAAACACAAGTACAGCAGCTGGAGTAACTTTTGCTTCATTCCCTAGTTTGCGGCCCTTCCCCTCCACTTTCTGCCTGATACACAAACAAAGACGCGTTCTCTTTAACACACATGCTCACGACCAAAACATGTGCTACGACACACCGCTACTCCTGTTTGTCTTCTTCTAACCACCTTCTAACCGTAGCGATCTCCTTCCTTGAGTCCACCGTCACTCCTCCACCTTAAGAATCCAGCCAGTCGTTCAGTCGTTTAACTCATGTTTTCATTATGTCTCTCCCGTCTCCTCTGTCTGATAACTCGTCTTTCTATCTCCCCGACACACACACACACACACGCTCTCACGCAGTAGTGGCAGTTTTGGGTTAATTAACGTGCTAATTGTGTGGAATCCTAGCACGGATTAATTATGAAATTGAGGCAGATTATTTTTAAAGAGCTTGGCTAGTTCCTATTATTACATTTCCTCCAGCCCTCTCCCCCTCTACTCCTGAGTGAAGAGGGGAGCATAAGCTGAAGAAACAGAAAGATCTCAAAGACACTGATGAAGAGAAAATCAACGAGACCAGAAAGAAGGTGTCCATTTGCCTCATGTCATCTCTTGCTCTCTCCTCGACTTAAGCTCTGTTTTTTATGACAACTGAACAGTTGGAAAAAAAATACAGCACAGTAAATATAGCAAGATTGCTCCTGTAACTTGGACACACGAGCATCTGATTTAACAATATATACTCATAAACCCATGGCTTCACAGATAACCCTCGTCTTCTGCAGAAAATCTCACCTCAATGTAATTGTCTATATTGATTTGCAGCTCAAATATTTCTCCACTTCCTCGCTTTATTTGCTATAAATGAACTGCAAGTGTACCTGGTTACAAGAAAGGGTCCAAACAGGGAATTGCCCCCCCTCCCTTTCTCCCTCTCTCGTTTTTCTGCCCATCAAATCAAGTGGCGGCACAGCGGAGGCACGACGCCGTAAATTACGGTCTGAATGTTTCCGTGCTACCTCATTGCTTTACTCATTTCCTGCGATCCCGTTCCTCCCATGAATCCTTTTTTTTTCTCTCTTTCTTTTAATCCATTATCATCTTTTGGTGAAGTGTTGCTGCCCGTCTGCCGGCCCCGTCGCACGCACACTTTATCAGCAGCTCTCACATTCAGTATCTCTGCCGCTGGTAGGTGTGCTTGTGTCACTTTTGATATCGTCACAAGGTTCAGTGAAACACCCCAAGGCATTCAGCTACCTCTCGCTCTGTCTGCCTGTCAGTGTGTCGCCCAAAACACTGATACAGCCTGGTTAACAGGCCTGTTTATATTCAGTCAATGACCGCAAAGTGTTTGGTATCTTTCAGCTTCACAATCCTGTTAGCACTGTGATGACAGTTTTGACTGGTTGGAGGAGCAGGGAGTGAAGGGCGGGGGGGGGGGTTTTAGCTGGATAATGCAGTCCAGTAATGTGATTGTCACATTGCTCCGTGGGTAATACACGGTGCACCCCATGGTCCTGTTAATTACGCTGTCAGAAGGAGGAAGAGACACAACATACAGGGAGATAGAGGAAGAGAGGGTCAGAGTGAGAAGTCCGGAGAGGAATCTTTGTAACGCTGAGAGAAAAAAATCTTCACAAGGAAGGACTGCTCCACTTGGTCTTTAGCCAGAAGGAGTTCAGGGAACATTTTTCTCCAAGAAGTGTATCAAACAATTTTCCCTTGCATAAAGGTTCCTGCACATCAAAGATAATCTCTCTGAGTCCTTTTAGCAAAGTGCTTTCAGAAGTTTTTTGGGTAAAGCAGTGAGTAACGTGCTGAGTTTCCTTCCCTCAGGCAACAAACAGCAGTGTTTTCTCCAGTACCTATCATATCTATTTAGTGGCTCCAAAAGACCATCATCAAATGATATTGAACCAGAAATTAGCAACGCGCTCCGCTTCCGACAGCAAGGCTTAATATATAAAGCGGGAACCCCTCAAACTGCCTCTGGTTCTCAGGCGCATGTTCGGCTTCTCTGTGATTGTATAGTCGCACCCTGTGTGTGTTCCCGCCCGCCTTGGCTCTTACGCGGCACACAAGTTAATTAAAACACCATGTGGTCAATGTCCTGCTCTCGAGGCAGAGACGAAAGGAGAGGAAGACACTGAGAGAAGCGACGCAACGGGAGGGCAAGGGAAATCATGCAAGATGGCTGAAAGGCGTAAAAATAAATTAACAGTTGAATTTCTTTCCGTCTTTGGTTTCTTCACACTTTTGGTAGTTATTTTTTTTTACTCGGATCTGTTACAGTCGTCTTTACAGCGGTCCTTTGACCCTGCAGTGTTGAACGAGAAGCGAGATGGAAGTGAGGGTCGAGAGGCACATTCTCGCTGCACCTTCATCTGATCTGAACATTGAACTACATAAATATTTTCACAACCTCTAGGCCAGCTCTGTAAGACATTTGTTAGCTACGTAGCCTCACAGATAACAAACGCTCTTCCGGTTTCTCCCTTTGTGGCGGTGAATTCAGACTACTGCCAACTGCTGGTACGGAGAGTAACGTCCTCTGTTGCAGGCACAAAATGTATGCGCCACCTCACACCGCCTTGGCTCAGACCCAGGCGGTGTGAGGTGACGGTTTGTCTTTGCAGCAGCAGCAAGCCAGAGATACTGTATATATATATGGCACTGAACATACTTCATGTAACAAGTGGTACTTAACAGGGCAGAATAAAGTACAGTAAAAGAGAGTGGTAATGCCCAGCCCACACTTCCCACTGTTAAGAAACAGATTCATATACAGCCTCAGTCCATCTCCCACACACTGAGGAAGAGCCATAGAAAGAAATGGAGTTTTCTATATTTTGCCTCAGGTACCAACTTGCCATTTGAGCTTGCGTTTTATTTAAGAGACAAAAGCCTCAAGTCAAGTGCAGTATATACGTGACACAAGGCTTTAGGTATAGGTTTAATAAGTCTGCGTTTTTATAGATGAGTACAAATACATTTGTTTTAATCATTATTTGTGACGTTTTGCATTGTTTGTGTGTTTGTACGTGGGTTGGGGTCGTAGCCCACTTTTTTGTGTGTGTGTGCAGTCGGAGAGCAGTGTGTGTGCGTGTGTTGACTGAACGCGGCAAATGAGGTGGGAAGGGGAAGGAGGTTTTCGAAGATGTGGAGATGAAAAGATGAGTATTTATTTGTGTTCTGGGCTGAGCACACTTAGGAGAAGGGACTCTTTACAGGGAGAAAAATGAGGAGAGGACAGAAAAGACGGTGGCTGTACATTTCAGGGTTTTATCTATTAGCGCGTGTGGCTAACCGGCCAGATCGGCTAATTCTGACAAATGACATGATCTCCACCGTCAAACCTTAGCTTATTTAGATACGACTCTGATTCTAAATCACCAAGACTTAGTTGCAAGCTCATGAAATATTACTGTACAACCCTTTTTATTTTCTAATGTGTGGCTAAGTTGTGTATTGTGACTTGATTTGTTTTGTCTTTGTATCTGCTCTCCCTCCCTCCCTCCCTCCTCCTCATTGTGTATTTGTTTGTGTGCGTCTCCTCGGACTGCACCGCAGCGACTTTTGGCAGGCTTTGTTGTTTTCTGCTGCGCAGCTGCACATCATGAAGAAGTTTCCTCCCTGCGTGATATTGGGAGGTGAAGAATCGGTGCGGAGCTAAATACGGAGCGTGCGCGCTTTTACCAGTTTTTAGTCCGTAGGGAGTCAAAACAGCGGCGTCCATGACGCGGGCGGGCAGGGAGACTCTGATCTCCATTTAGTGACTTCAGAACAAACCCTGCATTACAAATGAAGGATTATTCCTTTAAAAGGTGCCCTCCAGTAACACCACCGCCACACACACACACACACACACAAACATACACTCACACATTGCTAAATAAGGTCCTTGACAGCGTGTTCTGAGTGTTGCATGCAGCCACTAATGCTTTGCTAATCACCTCAGTCTAGATTTCACAGCGTGAGACCTCACTTCTCAAACACATGTAGACACACACACACACACACACACACACACACACACACACACTCTCTCTCTCTCTCTCTCTCTCTCTCTCACTTATTTCTCTCTCACACACACATATGCACAATACATAACCTGCGTGTGTGTGCGCACAAAGAGCCACACGCAGCATGTTATCTCCCCTTTACACTGGTCCTAATCAGGGACCAGTCACCAATTAGCATACTGTAACGCTCACTTTGATATACCAATCACATGACGCGTCCTGGTTTGCTTCGTGCTGCAACCTTCGGGAAGATTTCTCCTGAAGCCATTTTTTTTTTTTCCTGTTCCTCCATCTCCTTTTGTTTACTTCCTTCTCTGCGTCGGCATATTCTGCAGCAGCTTTTAGACGTCACTTTTACACGTCTCTGTCAAGGTGTAGCTGCTGAGAGCGAAGGAAGGACTGCTTAGTTTTAGATACGTTAAGCCCCGAAAAAACTAAAGTAAACCGCAGTGTCGTGTCATTTAAGCAGTGGGTTTTAATGTTTATTTCACTTAAAAATGGCTTTTCCAGCTGACAGCGACCTTTCTTATTCCTTTTTTTTTTTTTGTCTATAACACTGCCTCCTCCCCTTATACACCACAATACCTCTTACTAATCCTGCCCATTCTCTCCTCCGCTCTCCCCCCATCCCCACCTGCCTATTGGATGGCCCATAGAAGAGCCCACCTGTCGGCAAGGTTTGTCCCCTTTCTGTCTCCTTAGCTCACACTATGAGCAAGGCAGCACTGTGCTGTCTCACTGCCTGCCCATCATCATGAACATTTATCCTGCTTTTAAACACAATGTGTAGGCTAGGCTTTGCAGCATTAGTCACTGTTGTTATCAAACCATGTGCCGGAGCCACATTGCATGGTGTGGACGGCGGGGATTTAGAGCTCGACGCAGGAAAAAGAAATAAATCAGTCTGCATTCAAAAAATAAATAAAATGAATTAACGAGGGAGGACTTTAGACTCAATTAGACACACTTTCGCCGAATCCTTGCACAATTACCCCTCACCTCAACTCTTCATTCACCCCAATCCCTGCTGCTAGCTGCATGCTTCATTGTCCTTCCCACCTCGTATACACACACACACACATGCACACACACACAGATGCCTTGGAGGTATCGAGTGGCCACTCACCTGGATCTAAGTGCTCCCCGTGGAGTGTGGTGGCTAATGATGTGTCCTCAGCATGAGCTTTACTTACCTATTTACATCAGTGCACTCTAATAATTGTGGCTAGCCTTCCTTATTCACATGCTTCACATTTTGATAATCAGTAGGGAAGGAAGCACACTTCTGAACTGCTTTATCTTACACACGTCAAGCGGCCGTTAAAGATTCGGATCCCGGCTCTCTCTCTCTCTCTCCTTCCTAAAAGTCGGTAAATAAAGCCGAATACTTTCCACTTAAATCTCCGGCTCTTTGAACTTTTTTCCGTTTGATGGTGACTCAGGGTGATGACCACAAACAGTTTACAAACCCCTCCGTGTGCAGCGGGGCATTAAATAATCTCACTTTTGCTTTTATTTTGTACCTAGAGGTTGCGTTTGTCTGGTAGTTCAGAACAGCGAACCCGCGTTCAGCATGTCTATTAGCCTGCAGTCAAATCTGCGATGCGCTTGACTGGTAATGTCGGTCTGCTGTCTAAGCAGCCGTCCCACGGGCTGAGGCTGAGCCGGTGTGTGTCTGCGCACACATCGTTCCACGCCTCTAAGTGCCCTCCCCCACCCCACACCCCTCTCCCCCCCGTCCTTTTCCACCTTTTCCTTTTACGCTTGCATGCAAACACACACCTATGTATACGTATTTGTGTATGCGCTAGCGAGCAGGGTCTGGTGTGGCTACTTTGTGTCACTGAAGACTTAATGAGGCGAATAAGAAGCTTTTAGAGTCAATGGAGGTGGATAATGTGGCTGAGGGCTCACTCATGTATGTGTGTGTGTGTGTCTCAGAGTCTTTGCCACCGGCTAGCAACATTGCTGCTCTCTTCTGCACTGCTGCACCTGAACTAATAAGATACAGACTGCGCTGCCTCCTCTGTTGTCGGTGCGTAACCACCAGCACTATTGCTCTGAATTCACTGGTCATACTGGAAACCGATCTTATCAAGGAGTTAGGCGAATGATAAAGAGAGTAAGTAGGGTGGTTTTATATTTCCCCGATCCAAGAATAAGTGGACAGCTTGTTGAACACACACACACACACACTAAAAAAAAATAATAATAATAACACAGAAACGGCAGTGAAATACTCAGGGAACACTGCTAATCCTGTCGCAGGCACACGCGTCCCATCTGAGACAGTTTTTAGAACAACATGTCGTCTCGGAAGAGTCCGCTTAAATCTGAACACACTGATGAGCTGGTGTTCCTGTCTGATGTAGTAAAAGCTACTTACACACCTTTCACTCACCCAGCAGCACCCCCACCCCGACAAACACATCCACCCACAGATGCTCTCCCTCCCTGTCAGCACTTAAAACGTTTCGGAAAAGGTAATGGCGCTGTTTTGTTTTTTTGTTTGTTTCTTGTGTTTACTGAGACGATTCAGTGTAAAATACATCTTTTTATTGATCTTACAACAAATTATGTTAAGGCTACACACACACACATTTCATGTTTTATCACAATATTTCATCATCTTCTGCTGTAACCGCTTGTCCTGTGAAGGGTCGCAGGGCAGGGGGACTGGAGCCTATCACAGGCGGGGTACACCCTGGACAGGTCTCCAGTCTATCGCAGGGCTAATACAGAGAGACACAAACACCTACGGCTAATTTAGAATCACCAATGAACCTAACAAGCATGTCTTTGGACGGTGGGAGGAAGCCGGAGAGAACCAGACGCTGTGCTTTCTCTCGACTCACACTGTCATATTCTGTAGTAAAGATCAAATTCTGCAAATATAAAGCGACTTATTTATATATTTTTATCCAGCCAAACGGTGCTGCACATATGTTGGTAATATAGCACATATTCTATAGCTAATTGAGTCACGTGTACTCGGGGCAACATAAATACATTTAGCGGGGGAAAGAAGTCGTAGCGTAAAAGGATGCTGGCCCGCACTGTGACGGTATGAACATAGGAACAGATGACAACAACCTCCCTCCCTCCATCCATCCTTCCCTACATCCCTTCCTCCCTCCCTCCCTCACCACCTGGAGCCAGCGAGCTGTGACACCAGAGGGAGGGAGGGAGCGATGATGAAGGGACAAGGGACTGAAAGGAACGAGAGAGAAAGAGAGAAAGAGAGAGGGGGGACCACGGAGGGCTGGAAGGAAGGAATGTGATGCGAGATAAATCCAATTTGGGCTTAATCAAACTGATTATTTTTACCGATTTGTTTATCCTCTGAGTTAAAGTGTAGTTTAATGTTCGTGCTCTTTAAATAGAGCCACAACTCGTAGTTTTTGGCCACAAGCCGGAGTCGATGCGCGCTCAGGTCATTAGTATTTAAACATGCCATAAAAAAGAAAATGGGAAAATAGGTTTGTGGATTAACTAGCACATGCATTTTGCATCTCCAGTGGTGCAAAACCTGTGACGTTGCCAGCGCTCTGACTTTCTTCATCCCGTACTGTTCTTTCTTTAACATTTCCCCTCCCTCCATCATGCTGGTATACGTACTTCCCCTACTCCTCTGACGCTATTAAAATAAAGCGTTTGCCTATTTGTTGGTCCCCATAACCTGCCATTGTCTGCTTTATCGACTGTGCATGAATACATAGACGGGAATTGTTTGTGTATTTCTGCTGGCGTCTGAGTGTGTGTGTGTAAGTGTGTGAGCGTTTTGAAGGCTGGGAGCATGGCGGTCCCCCGGAGAGCTCATTTTGTCGTCTTCTCGCTTGATTTACCTTCTTCTTCTTCTGCTGTTTATTACCAGTCATTACAAGCTGTTTGGAAACCTAATAGGACACACTGACAAATAGACTGGGAGAGACCCGAGCAGGATAGGCATCGGGACGCAAAGTAATAATGAGTGTGTGAGCGTGCGCCGCGGTAAATGTTCGGCTGTGAGAGTTTCACACATGCAACATCAGCTATCTCACATACATATATACACGTCTGCTCTGTATGAGTGATGTCTTTCTTTGCTCTTTCTCTCTTTCTCTCTGTTGCATTGGTTTCTATTGAGCCGGTGGCCAAAGATAGACTGCTATATAACATACTGTACTTGCAACTGCCCCCCCCCCTCTCTTTCTCAGCCCGTCCAGGTGTGGCTGCACCAGCTGCTAAAGAGAACGGGACAATTACACTCACACACAGTAATATACAGTACACACCTCCTCTCTCTCTCTCTCTCTCTCTCCCTCTCTCTCTCTCTCTCTCTGCTGGCTAATTGTCACAAGACAAACAAGGCGCTTTGCCTTTATGCGCTTCATAAACAGGGGCCAAGCAACAATTAACTCCCTGCTTAATTCACTAACTATTCTGAATTCATTTTCTCCTGTGACAGGCACATCTGTCACAGCTGGTAGCGAGTGTGTGTGTGTGTTTGTAGAAACAGAGTGTGGGCCCGTGCAATAATGCAGTGAGGGTTGTGCCTTTAAAAAAGGCAGCGTTTGAGCAGTAAATAGTGGCCTAGGTGAACGCCTCGCCTCAACGTACCCTACGTGTTTTCTTTTATGCGAACAGAGAGAATGTTGAGTATGTGTCGTCGTTTGATTTGTGTGCGTGTGTCCTTATAGCAGCGCGTTATGGTTTTATTTGTGCCTTTGTGCGTCGTGGAGGGCGGCGGGTTTAGGCAAAGCGTCGTGATGTAATCCTCCGGCTGGGTGTCTTTTGCTTGAAGGAGTGAGAGGAAGAGAGAGAGAGAGAGAGAGAGCGGATTCTGATTCATATCTTGTAGTGTTTGTGACAAACGGTTAGAAAAAGGCTCGGGACGACACATGAGTAGCAAAAGACTGACAGGAGAAGTAACATCATCCAGCTACCCCAGTTTTCATTCACTTGTTTTCTGTAACTTCTTGTCTACAGCCTACACCCTGGACAGGCCTCCAGTCTATCACAGGGCTAACACAGAGAGATAGACAACCATTAACACTCACACCTACGGCCAATTTAGAATCACCAGTGAACCTAACCAGCATGTCTTTGGATGGTGGGAGGAAGCTGGAGAACCTGGAGAGAACCAGACACAGGGAGAACATGCAAACTCCACACAGAAAGGCCCCAGTTAAGATATGTTTATTGATCCCACGTATGGGAAATTAACTTGTCACAGTAGCACAGAATTTGTCAAAACAGTGACGACTTAAAAATTACCAGGGGAATAAAAAAACACAAATGCTGAAAAATAACAAATACAAAGACATTCTGTATATACACTGTGGTGGTGGAATAAAGATTTACAAATAAGTAGATTGCTAAAACGTTAGGAAAAACTATAAGTTGGTGAGGTAGTGGTTTGTGCAAAAAGGCAGTTATTATAGACTCAGGCTGGTGTTGTACAGCCTGATGGCAGTTGGAATGAATACCTGCGATAGCGTTACTTCTTGCATCGTGGATGCAGCAGTCTGCTGCTGAAGGAGATGCTGAGGTCTAAAACAGTTGTATATATGTATAAAAAATAATAATCTAATTGCTTAGATTTAAAGTCCAGCACTTTCAGGACTGGCTCTGGTTCTGTAAATTCATGGCGTGGTATGTCTCCTGTTGGCTTTGTTTGCCCTGAAAGACTTTAAACCAAGTAAAATCAGAGTAAAATCAAATAGTCGCACAAGTGGAAAATCGTCTCAAAATGAGTCGACAGTCACACAGTGTATGCCCGGCTTAACTTTTTGCAGTGTGACGTTCTTCTTAAAAAACACACACCGACAGTAAAACTGTCATCAGTTACTTGCAGCTCCAGTGTTTCGCAGTTGAGCGTAGAAAAGCAAATCCGACATCTGTCTTTTGAGGAGTTTCTCATCTGAAGCAAAGTCTTTCAGAACATCCATCAGCTTCTTTTTGCTGTTTTCCAGCCATCACTGACCCAGCTGAAGGCCAGGGCTTTCCTGGAGAGCGTGTTGCTTGTTAAATGCTCTGGCTTCCCAAGTTGGAAATTTAGCCAGCAAAACTGATTGCACGCTCAGTGAAGCAAGGTCGAGGCGGCTGAGGTAAAACTGTAAGGTTCACTTGTGAGTGCCGCTAACTTTCCTTGAAACGGCGGCGGTGCCTCGACCGTCTAAGCTGCCCTCGTCGTTGTTACAGTTACGCATTAATAGTGTTATGTGTTCCAGTAAGTGTCTTGGCAGCAGTAGCGTTTAGATTTTAATCACAATTAGAAGAAACGTCTAAATACTGCACACACTGCATGAAAAGGAGGAATAAACTGAAGGAGGCACATGTCTGAAGACGAGAGAATGGATACTGGAGGGCGTGAGGGAGGGTTGGAAGGAGAGAGACAGAATGACACGACAAGTGAGGAGCAGAAATAGTGGTGATTACAGATCAATTCAGTGAGATTCATACCGACGGCAAACAGCATGACTGACGCGGAGATGGAAGCTGCAGAGGACATGGAGGGAGCAGGTGAGGGAGGAAAAGACAAGTGAATGGAGATCAATAGGGCGAAATGAAGGGAGAGTGGGGGCGTGAAGCGTGGATGGAGATGAATAAAGCGAGAGACGGAAGGAGAGCATGTCAGAGGAGAGAGATAGAGAGGATGAGAGCGATTTCTGGCAGATTTTGGCTCGCGCTTGGTCCTCTTGCCGAGCAGCTGGACTTCATTAGTGGCTGGTGTTAATTACTGGGACTGTACACACATGCGCACACACACTAATAGATGCCCACACATGTGCGCACGCACTCACACAGCCTGTGATTCAGGGTCACCTTGCTAGCCTTGTTTGAACCAGCAGAGAGAGGGGGAGATGGTGCCAGACAGACAGAAAAACAGAAATCGAGGCAGTGTCGGGAGTTTTATGCGATATTAACGGCAGAAAACAGCTGCTCGACGGACAGGTGATACTCTAGATTACTCTGTCATGAGTTGAACGTAATTAAAAGTGTGTTTACAGATTACCGCATGTAGCTACAAATTACCAAATAGGCTATAGCTATAGATGGCCAGGGTTGTAGACTATCGCTGCCTTTAAGTAAAACTTGTAAACTTGTGGGAAGTTACACAAAATAGTTGGCGTTCAAGCGGTAACACAAACTGGTAATGAGAACACCGCTGCTCGGTGACTGTTGGCGCCTAGAAGCCGCAGAGGCTAACGGTTTAGCGAGCAAACTAGCGGCGTAATGAAAAGACAAGGCTGCTGGGGATATCAAAATATAATTGAAGGAAATTCTACAACTAAATCACGATATATTAACTTAACGATCCTCCGTCCATTTCTGAAAACGTTAAAAAAAGCCAAGTCCAGGCTTTTTTTAACGTTTTTTGGATATACCATGACCTGGATGACTGAGAACCTTCACAGACAGGCTCTTACACTGTTTCTTCCTCATCTCCTGAGCACCGTAAAAACAACCTGATTTGTAGGCTTGTCTTTCATTTCAAGAACGCACCGTGTCAGTGTCGCTGAACACCTGAACACCTTCTCTGCTGGGCTCTCCACGAGGATATATTCTGTGTGTCCTGAAACCAGCTCCGTGTCTATGAAAAGTTTTGCTTCCTACTTGAGGATGCAACAATCTGTGCGAGGCAGTGTGGATGCTGATCCAGTTATTTTCTTGGATTATTAAATTATCTTTATTTTCCGTGGCTTCTTCTCTTTATGACGCCACTGGAAGCTCATTACTCTCAGCCCTCTGTGCTGCAGCCACTGCAAAATGAACGTCGAAATAAAAATGATCTGTTTGTCAGTCGGAACCCGATATTTGCCGTGAATCCAGCTCCATAACGTCTTCCACACTTTCTGTGTTGAGCTTGATGTTTTTGGGCGGAGTACTTTACTAACCCCTGTGTTACCTTTGGGGTCTCTGGGACCCCAAGTGAATAGACAGACAGATAGAGAGCATGCAGGAGGATAGCACGAGGGCTAACCCTTCAAGTAAGTAAATATTTGTTTATTTGTAGTTGCGGCTGCGAAGTTACAGAAAACACATTCATTCATTCGTTTTCTGCAACTGCTTGTCCTCTGGACGGTCGCCGGGATGCTGGAGCCTGTCCCAGCTGTCACTGGGCGAGAGGCGGGGTACGCCCTGGCACAGCTACAGAACATACAAACAGAATAACATGACAATATAATAATGTAAAGTATTAAAAAAAATGATGCGTAAAAACAAGATATTGCACAAGTAAATTGTTGCACCTTGTATTTTCATTTAGCAGCGGATGGTTACATTAAATTATAATAGAGTCTGAAATGTGGAGTGATGAGGTTTGATGGCTACAGGCAGGAATGAACAGTGATATGTCCGTATGAGCCATGATAAATATAACTGTCTAGGAATGAGTCAGTGCAGAGCTGCTGTGCTGTAATCAGGCTCTTAATACAGATATCATGTGTTTGGCATACATATTGTATACGTGGGCCTGTTGCCAAAGGTGGTCACAAATGCGAGGTAATTAATAGAGCCGCTGGTGACGTTTGCGGTGGAGAGAGCGAGACGCGCCGGAAAAAAAACACAAAGTAGTTTGCTAGTTTAGTTTAGGCAATCTTGGTAAATCCACAAGAACAAATCACGAGCAATCGTCTTGAGGCGTAGTGAGCCGCGCTACTAGCTGTTGATTCAGACTCCGGAATCATGTTTCTGTCAAAACGCAGTTCCAGGAGAGAAAGGGAAGATGGTTTTAAAAAAAACAAGCAACCGCACAGCATGAGGTGAGATGCTAAGCCATGCTGGGAGAGGTTGAAGGGTTTTCTTTGGCTCTTAATTACACGGCAGAAGACAGGAGAAGGCGGCAGTGAGCACGAGGAGGAGAGAAAGGTTGATACAACGGTGTACACCGCCGCTCTTATCTTTCGTCTCTAAACAGATGTCGGCCAGGCTGTTCTCTTTATTGCAGTACAAAGGCCTTCTGACAAAAACACACACGCACACACATGCACACGCTATACACCATCCCGGATAAATCAATGCATTCTGGTTTCAGTAATTTCCCAAGGTACTTTGCTCTCCCCCCCTCTTGGGTGAGGAAGGTGACAAAGCCAGCCGCGAAGGAGAGAATCTCTTACTTTCTAACCTCCTTTTTTAGCCCTTGTTTGCTTTCTTTCTCGTCTTTTCTTCCCATTATTGCTTTGTGTTGCACTTTAATACCGAGACTAACTCCATGTTCATGCTTTTTTACCTCTCAGTCGCCCCAAAGAGTCTCAGAGACCCCAGTGCCATTGGTAGTCGACATAGGAGTTAAGATTTTGGCTTTTAGGAAGAGTTAACTTAATGTCTTAAACGTTACTTGATGATAAGCACATGCTAATAGCTTTATTTATATAAGTTAGCGTATTATATTATTCCGAGTTAGACTGAGATCATGCTTTTTCTCTGTAAAATCATTCTACTTGAAGATCCATCAACGTTACAGCATACGATGCATTGTAGCTGATGCAATAACTCAACTGTAAATGCACATTTTGTGCTCCAGTTGCCCGTGGCACTAGGAGCTAGCAGAGCTTGTTCCTGCTCCTGCACAGTGTCCTGCACAGCATAAAACGTCCTACCTGCAGTGCTCCATCACATGGCTACATTTTCTGCTCCGTGAAGACTTTGTAATACGCTGGTAAACTGCAGGTTTGATGCAGAATACATGTGCACACAACACAAGCGCACAAATCCCTCACCCGCAACATAATGATCGTTGTCAATCATTGTCATTTGGTGTGCAGGTTTACCTGAGGTGCGATAAGTACTTTACTGAAGTTTGTCCACTTTTTTTCTCTTTTACGTCTATGACCATTTGTTCTCTTCTTCTCGGATGACTCGCTCCTTCCCCCAGCAACCCGTCTCCACCTCCTCATCCTCTCTGTCCCTCTTCATCCTTGTATCTCTCCTGGATGAGAGACAGCCATTTGTGTCAGAGCCAACCTGCTAATGGTGGATGGCAAGAAACAAAACCCGCCATGCCAAATACACAAACGCGCGCGCAGTATTTGTACGTACAAGCATCCGCGTGGAGATACGCACACTGAGACGTTCTCTCGTGCAGCCACGTACGCGCACACACAGGTATATGAACACACACACACACGGACACACATCAGTGCATAGACACACAACACGTCCACACTAATGTATTCACATAAAACTCTGTGCGCTCCCTGCTGCATTGCTCCTGGTGCTGGGCTCCCTCTCTGCTCTGCGCCGTGCCTCCTCCTCCTCCTCCTCTCCGTCCTCCTCCCCCACCACCTCCTTCTCCTTCTCCCAGTACATCTGGCACGCTCAGCTGCCGAGGAGCGCCATAATTATCCCGCCGGAGACGCACATACTTGCACAGGCGTACACACGCTCTGCGACGAAAGCTCACACACACTTGTCTTCGGCGATCCGCGCCGCTCCCTGCTGCTCTTCGTCACTACCGGGGCTTCATTAGAGTGTGTGGAGGGTGTGTGTGTGTGTGTGTGTGTGTGAGTGCTTGTGTATGTGAGTGTGTTGATGCATGGTGCTTTTGGATGCTATCCAGATGTTTTTTCTTTATAGTTGAGGAGTCGGGCGTGTCCTAGATGCAACTGCCCCGTTCTTGTATGTTCGGTGTTTTGAGTGTTTTTTCGCCTTTCTCGCATAAAATGAAGTTCATCTCTTCTGTCCATAGCAGTGACCGGTCCAATTTAGCTTTTTCAGACTGAAAATGGGCAGCAGAGAGTCACTTTGTGTCATTCAAAGACGAGGATCTTGATGTGGTGCAGAAATGGAGCATAGATACTGGGTTATGCGTCTTATAATGTCTGTTTTATCTTCTGCCATGACAGGAAGTTTTAAAAGAAAGTCCAAAAATGAGGGCACCATAAACTGAAAGGATAAAAGCCTCTCATCATTACAATATAGTACATTAAAAATACAGTTCCAGTTGAAACTGTAGAGCTGGTGCTATATTATAATTACTGGTGTGTACAGGTGAAGGAGAGTCTGAGGTCGCAGTGCTGCTGTCTGGGGTGGGTGGGTGTGAGAGTGTGTGACAGAGAAAGACAGGAGGTAAAAAAAGAAAAAAAGAGTGTGAATGAGCGAGTCCAGTGTGATTGGCAGTAATTGTGTGTACTGTAATTGTGTGTGCGCGCACGAGTGTGTATTTATAGTATGATTGGCGTTGGGTGTGTAAGCTCGCCGGCACGTGTTTGTGAGTGCGGCCCGGCGGTGCCTGCTGCGGCTGCTCAGAGTGGTGCTGTAGGTTTGATTCCCAGTGCCACTTTGTGTCAGACTTACCGCAGAGCCAAAAGCAATTGAGCTTTGTGAAAAAGGCTCTGGAAACGCCTCCCACCATTCCACTTTTTTTCTCTCTCTCTCTTTCTTCAATCCGAGCTTTTAGTGCCACAGGAAGGAAGCGGGGAATAAAGCACCTGCATCAGTCACATGGATCAGGTGACAGGTTGACTTGATCTGACAAGAATTACTTGAGCGTGTTGATTACAGTATTCCTACAATGACTATATTCAGTACTTGTAATAAATGCCTTTTTACTGGCTCAAAAACGAGTGCGGCACAGAAAATGTAGTTATATAGCATTATAATTAAAAATTGTTTAAGAATTCTGTTGGCGATTTTCATTCCTGCACACACTTTTAATATTCTTCTAGGTACTTTTAACTCTCATATTTGCTTCCTGCATAAACCTGCGACTTATGTGCCAACAGTGAATGAATGAATAACCAACCAAGATGCATTGCTCACACTATACAAATGCAAGCATGAAACATCTGGCCGCTTTTGCTCCGTGACTGCTCTAATAAAATAGAAACAAGATGGCTACGCTGAAAATAAACACTGAGCGAAAAGACACAAGAAGAAGGCTGCATCACTTGGTGCAATAAACAGAAAATAAAAAAAGAAACATGGAGCTGCAGATGGCTGCAAGATGCAGACAATATGGTCTTTTTGGTCCATTAAATATATCAAAGCTGTCTCAATTGTACGACGTTATTCTGAAAGTAGACCAAATAGTTTGGCTCTCAAATCTGGCTTCAGCCAAACAGTGTCTGCCGATGTTTTTAGGGGTTAGTCAGTCTTATAAGCTATAAAACAGCATAACCTTGGTACGTAGTCTTCGCCGGTGTGAGCCATTCATGCTCGTGCTCGCTCGCTAGTGGGCGCTGTGCCAGTCGGGTCAATAATTTATTTTTTTATCTTCTTCCTGCTTCACGTACAAACGTTTGTACCTCAGTTAACCATTGCTGCATGTGTTCTATCTTTATCGATCCAAAAAACAATCAGTTTGAAATTTGTGGAGATGGAGAAGCAGCTGGAGATGCTAAAGCTGAAACGAGGTGCTCCTAGCCGACCAATCACAGCTCTTGTGCTTTGTGTCACCGCATGCGGGTATTTACATTTCTTGGGAGGTCCATCACAGCGTCAGGGTCTGCATATGCTTTCCACTGTCAAATTGATGCAGCAGCCTAACCCACCTATAAGATTAGCGCCTGCTGGAAGCAACGTGGCTCCAGTGATGTTCCAGCACCCCTGCTCCACAAAGACATTTTTACCCCGTCCATATTGATTTTATTATATGCAGGTTGAATTGGCAATACATCTGAGCAGAGAATATCATGGACACAGTGATGTGAAATCCCCTCTCACATAATGAGAAGCTATGGGACTAGTTGAATGACCTGGTATAGTTGGCTTCTGTTCCCCTGTCCTCTTCTTCTTTAATCCCTGCTGCTCTCTCCCGTACTCCATCATCCTTTCCCTCCCTCAACCCCGCCGCCACCCCCATCAGCGCTTCCCTCTATTCATTGTCTGTCCACTTCCCCTAAGGTAACGCTTTTACCCATGAGATTCGCTGGACTCGCTCTCTCTCTCTCGTACAAACAGTGCTAGGGGCCTAGGTAGAAATGTAATTTCCCCAGTGTTCTCCCTAACCTGGAATATCTGACACTGTGACACCAGAAAAAAGAGTGTGTGTGTGTTGTGTGTGTGTGTTTGGGGAGATATGAAATTTTACAAGAGAGGAGAGGTCGTATGGTTCAAAGGGGTTTTTGGTTTGTTATTTTTTCTTTGTGAGCTCTTACAGGAGCTGCCTGCTTTCCACAGTGGGGCCAGGCGTCACTAGTCAGGGCTTAGGGGTGAATTGCACATAATGTAGTGTTTATTATAAGGTCAAACAGGATTAGGTTCGGTGCACCTGCTGTTTCAAGGCACCTGCAGTAGGCCAAGATGTGCCTGTTTGCGTGTGATAGCTGTTATTGTGCAATAATCTCTGTAATAACTTAAACTGTGTAATAAAAGTTAAAATAAAAAGTTTGGATGGAGACGGAGAGGAATGAATGCATCGGCATGATTGGTATGGTGCAGTCTCAAGTGTTTCTTTTGCCTTTAAACTGGAGAGTTTGATTTGAAACGGGCTCTAATAAAAGTTTTTAGCTGCGGAGAGAATACTTTTCTTTGGAAAGTTACTATATGTAACTACAATTCTATAAAGTTTTTCATCTTTAGTGCAGAAGGAGAGTTCTCCTGGAGGGAAACCGAATCCCAAGCAAGAGCTGAGAGTTTGAACCTTCAGAATTAGTTTACAGTCTAAGCCGAACACACTATTTCGGATTTTGTGGCGCTGTAGAACTAGCATTTGAGTCAGTTTGATTGCATTTTCGTATGATTATTAATCTTCCGCCATCGTAATCAATCAGCGTCCCTTCTATCAGCGTGTGCAGGGCATGTGTTTCTGCCCGTCCATCTGTCCGTCCGTCACTGTAACGCCTGCAGACAGTGCCGGCTCCCCGACTAAACTTTGGGCAAATGGCTGTTGGATCGATAGCTTCCCACCAGCAATATTTGGTATCAATGCATGTCCTCCTCATTACCGCAGCAGGCTGCCCTCTCCATGGACCTGAATTATTCATACACACAAACAGGCACAAATTCACAGCCGCGCACACACAAACACAGAATGCTGCATCAGAGAAGAATCTGGCCTTTTGCTTTCTCCGTCTGTCTCCGCGTCTTCCTTCGTGTCTTTCATTCTCCCCGTCTCTGGTTTCGCTTTAGCAGAGGGTAGAAGAAGAGTAGACCAAGCACCAGCCCCTCCTCCCTGCTTCTGTGTCTCGTTTTTTTTTTAACCTCTCTTTCACCCAGATGCTTACTCATGGATACTTGCCTCGTTCAGCACATTCTCGACTGTGTGCTGTGTCTTAGTTTCTAATAATACCACTTGGTACAAGCTATCATTTCTAAAAAAAAGTGATTTAGTTTATATGTATTTTTAATGAGTTTATTGTTCCCCACAGCAAAATAGCTTTGGACTTTGTTGCACTGAACTTTTTCTTGCCTTCAAGTCGTGTGTCCAACATACATTAAAGTCGTATGTGTGTGGGAAAACAAACAAAACTGTATTAATCAGTCAAACATCTTAATGATCTGTCGAGCAGAGGTGTGACACCACTTAGTGGAATGAAAAAAGGTTATACATGAAAGATGAGTTTTCACTTTCCAACAGATCTGTCATTCCTCGTGTTTGTCGTCTGTTGTTCTTTCGCCGCGATAATGCAGAAATAACCTGCTCTACAGCACACTTTGCCTGCTGTCTTAAAGTGTTCAAGCAATAATCGTCTCCTATAATAATGATCATAAAGTTTAATAGCCTGGTGTTGTTGTAGTCGTTAGCCACTTAATGTTGTAACGTAATGTCTGCAAATGATTTTTAATGATGGCGCTTTTGTGGGTATGCGCGTGTCTTTGTGTGTTCGGTCCCTATAGACCAATCATGCCTGCTCTGCAAGACGAAATAAATGTGGGATCAGAGTTAATTACAGAACGCATAAAAATGTGGTGTGATGTAGCTCTGCTTTGCTGCGCACCTTTCCCTACACCTGTTGACACGAACTGACGTGATTCAGCGCTAGAGTTTGTTTTCTTGTTCAGATGAACTGAATATAAAAGATACAATGACTTTTAGCACACAGCTTTACAATGGCATATGTGCATTCTTGAAAATGAAGAACACAAGTGACCACAACACAACACACACACACAGACTCCCAAAAACATATGCCACAAGTTTTCAGCATTGCTCCTAAGACTTAAAACCAGATGTTATGAGTTCTGCTATAATTAATCTGAGCCCGATGAATATGTGTTTTATTTAAAACTGTCAGAAGAAGGGAGAGAGGGAGTCAGTTCTTTGCATGGGTCCATAAATTGTTGCTATATTTGTACACCATTCATAATCTGTTGTTGCTAGGGTACCCAGTTGATTGTTGGTTATTGCTATAGTAATGTCTTTGTCATCTTCACAGACAGTTGTTGCTATGGTACCCAGTTCACCATCAGTTCTTGCTATGGCACACCGTTCATCTTGAATTGTTGCCAAGGTACACTGTTGTTGGTACATGGTTCCATGTACAATGGTGAACAGTTGCCATGGTACACTGTTCATCATCAGTTGTTGCTATGGTACAATGTTCATCTTGAGTTGTTGCCATGGTACACTGTTCACCATCAGTTGTTGCTATGGTACACTGTTCCCCATCAGCTGGTGTCATGGAATGCTGCCTAGCATCAGTTGTTGCTAAGGTACGCTGTTCACCATCAGTTGTTGCTATAGTACACCGTTCATCTTGAGTTGTTGCCATGGTACACTGTTGATGGTACATGCTTCAGTGTACAATGGTGAACAGTTGCCATGGTACACTGTTCACCATCAATTGTTGCCATGGTACAATGTTAACAATCAGTTGTTGCCATGGTACAATGTTAACAATCAGTTGTTGCCATGGTACACTGTTCACCACCAGTTGTTGCCATGGTACACTGTTCACCGTCAGTTGTTGCTATGGTACACTGTTCACAAACTGTTGTTGCTATGGTACACTGTTCACCGTCAGTTGTTGCCATGGTACACTGTTCACTGACAGTGGTTGCCATGGTACACTGTTCACCATCAGTTGTTGCTATGGTACACTGTTCACCGACAGTTGTTGCCATGGTACACTGTTCACCGACAGTTGTTGCTATGGTACACTTTTCAGCATCAGTTGTTGTTATGGTAAGCTATTCACGGTCCAGCAGGGAAGTGTTAGTCCAGCCTTTTTAGTATGTGAGGCAGCACTGGAGTCTTACTCTAGGGCTGAATTCAGATGAGATATCTGCATGTATGTATTTGTGTGTGTGTACGTGCGTAGGTTGGGGGGCAGTGTGCCCTGAGGCGCTCAGTCCTTAGCGGTTGGCTAACGGGGCGCAGAGCGACCCTCATCCTCGCCCTGATCGATGTGGTGTGTGCGTGGGCGTGTGTGTGTCTCGTTAGCAGGAAGCAGAGGAGAGTCCAGGGACCCCTGCATTCCCTGCCCAGGGACACACACAGGTCCCAGCACCTGGACCAAACATTCACATCTACACACACGGTACACAACCACACACCTTCACTCGCACAGATGCAGATTCACACTCCGCACACAACTTGCAATCTCTCGCTTCTGTCTCTCTCTCTCACTTTCTCTCATTTCCTCTGTCTGTCACTCTCATACACACTTTCTGCCTGACACACAGACTCACACACCATGCATACAGATTGAGTGCACACAGCAGTCCCAGTGCTCTGCAGTAGCACTAAGCTTAAAGTACAGACATGGCCTGTAACACACACTGAAGACAGTGCTTCCTAGAGTTTCCACTGTGGAAAACATAAAGAAGAGCTGCATCTAAAATGGTGCAGAGACAGTGACCCTGTCAAACAGACAGGCTAGTGGGTAGACATGAAGGGTGTCAAATTTCGCCCAGCTGTGTGTCCGTGTGTGTGTCTGTGGACCCACCCCCCCAGATGCACCATGAAACTGTTGAAACTGTTGATGTGGAAAGTTATGGTGGGTGCAAGAAGTGTGTGTACGTGTGTGTACGCGCAAATAGGACTGCCGATGTTCAGACGTCCAAGAGTGTGAAAGAGGTCTATCTCATTGTCAAGGACACCTTTAATTACAACAGCAGGGGGTTCCTATGTGGGTGTGGGTGTGTGGGCGTGTGAAGTAGCTGTTGCTGCATGAAATATATTTACTGGTGAGGTGATGGGCTGTTGTTTGACAGCTCTGTGTTTGTGTATTTAAGGAAAAAAGTTGACAGAACCTTCCAGTTTTTAGCAATGGTTCCATTCAGACAGCGCTCAGGGTCCAACGGTGTCATTCCCTCTCATATTATCACGTATCGTTGGGTAAATTATACTCGTCTGTTGCATGTTATTTCTGTAACAATCAATCCAATTTTTAAGAAAACTAACGCGTATTTGCACTCCAATAACCTACATGGCTGTCAATTCTGCAGTAGTTCCTTTCCTCTTCAACCAAACCTCATCGCCTACAAATTATGTTCATACATAGTAAAGTACTGGTAGATGTTTGCCGACGGTGTGTTTTAATAAAAGTACAGGCGGCGTTTGTACTCTAGCTTCATTCCACCATCCAAAGGCCGTCGTCGTTCGGTTTAGTGGTGATTCTAAATTGGTGTGAGTGTGAGTGGTTGTCCGTCTCTCTGTGTTAGCCCTGTGATAGACTGGAGACCTGTCCAGGGTCTACCCGACCTCTCGCCCAATGACAGCAGGGATAGGCTCATGCAACAGCCCCCTGTAGCATGTTTTGACCCTTCAGAGGATGAGCGGTTACAGAAAACAAATGAATGAGTGAAAAAAAGTACAGTTATTCTCCAACATTAACCAACCACACAGGTGTCTGAATGTAAACTCAGATCTCTGTTGTCAAAGACGTCTGCTTTTTGTACCCCCTCCATATTTCATACCGTGCTTCATTCACTCCAAACAGTGTCATCTGTTATCATATTTCAGGCAGCAATTACATTAGCCATAATTACATGTAAACTTAATTTCTAAGAGACACGATCACTTCTCAGAAATCAGTGACTGACTTTAGGGAGCAATAATATTTATATAATAATTACTTGATGCTCAGTTCACAGTCTTAGCGGATTATCATCACCATTAGCGGCACGTGTGATTAAAGCTTATGCGTGTTACAAATATATAGTCATTTCCAAATGTCTGTGTGATCACTTGCTTGACATTTATTTAATTAAGCTCAGACAGTATATTACATTTCAGTTTACAGTAGAATTAAGTATTCTCCATTATTAGCTGCGTCGCTGTTTGAGTTTCAGTCCGCTAGTCGTTATCAGGTTAGCTTGTTAGCTAACAGTAAGCTAGATTAGAAGGTCACACGGCGGCGTTTTAACGAGGAAATAATCAAATTCAGAGCTGTTACTGAACAACACAACCGAGGAAGGACCATCGGACTGAGCTGAAAGTAAAAATAATACACGGGGAAGCAGCGATGAAAGTCCTGCACGGGAACCGAGAATAAACCAGAAAAGTCCAAAAACAGATCAGAAGATGGGGAAAGCAGCAAACACCAGAGAGAGAGACAGCGGACTCGCTTCTAATTTAGACATAATTAGAAAACTGCTGTACTGATTCCTGTGGCGCCGCAAATGATAAAACCATTCCAGCTGCATGCTCTGCCGGTTATACAAGCTCTGCTACACCTCACACTCTCTCTCTCACTCTCTCTCTCTCCATATATATATATATATATATATATAAACATTTTAATTCTCTCTCTTTTTGTCTTCCCTTTCCCCTCATCCTCTGAGCCCCACCCCACCCACCACCGACCCTCCTCCACTCCTCTCTCTCTCTCTCCCTATCCCCCTCCTCTCCTCTGCAGGAGGAGCTGGAGGTTGGGGGGTTTATGAGTTGGCAGTCTAACTGCTGAAAGGGGTGGACACCTATGGGGACCCTCACAGCAGCAAACTGACACACACACACACACACACACACTCACACACACACTGCATACCCAGACCTAGAGCCCAGGGAGTGTGTGTGTGTGCAGAGAGCAGCTGTAAGGCCAGTGGACTGTTACTGTAGTTCTTTGTTCAGCCCTGGCTCAGCTCCACTGCCTCTCTCTCTCTCTCTCTCTCTCTAGCTCTCTCCGTCTTTTTTCGTCACTCTTCTGTTGGTCTATTTTTGTGTCGTGCCAACTATTTTAATCTCCCCTCTGGGTGTCTTGTAAACACACTGAATCATTTAAAATAATATGCAAACACACACTTTAACGCCTATGTTTGCGTCTGATTTTCTGAACAGGAGGCAATAGGTAACGATGATTCAGGCTACGTAGGCGCTTTGTGAGAGTTGGTACAGTTGACGGAGCGGGGCGTCTGGAAATCCAAAGAAAAGAGTGCCACCTACAGACGTGGAAACTTCTCCGCTTGATTGACGCGTATTCTCTGGGAGCTGCAACCGCAGCTTAATGCACGAACAAAAGTTTTAATACATCGAATGTATGAAAAATTATCTTTAACTTTCAGCGCACGCAGAAAGGTGAATTGGAAAGCGAGACAAAGAGATGCGTGTGTTTGAGTTTTACACAGACGACTTTTGGTACATCACCAAGATCAAGCTGCTTTTTGTCTGCTTGTCACTGCTGTGACTCTCCCACATACTGGGTTTCAGTGTGTGTGTGTGTGTGTGTGTGAGCCTGTCTCTCCGTGTTCTTCTATGCCAGTGTGTAATGCATCCTCCCCTGTGGGCCTGCACTTGAACGTAGCAGACATATCAGTCATGTGTGTATGTTTTCCTTGTGTCAGTGTGTCTTAGTGTGTCATGCCAGTTTCTGAAGTGAGGGGATGAAAGAAAGCATCTTCTGTCGCCACGGCGATCAGGCTAATTACAGCAGCTTAAGTGCTTTACCCACGGTCATCACACACTGTCAAAATACACCACTGAGCTGGAGTCTGCGGCTGTGTGTGTGTGTGTGTTTTAATTTTTAAAGGCCATGGAAGCTCGCTTTTAACCAGCTCAGCTGTACTTCAGTGCTGCGTCTGTGACTGCAGGCAGACGTTTGTAAACGCTCGTCCGTGGGAGGGTGTGTAGGCTCTTAGTGATGGTCGTTTTACGCCTTTTTCCATGCTAGTCTTTATTTCTTTCCCCTCTTTTCTCTTTCTTCTCCTCAAACAAGTTTAGTCGACAGTCCCTGGTCGTGTAGATTTGTCTGCTTTAATTCAGCGAGATACAGCGACTGGGACAATGACCGAATGCAGCACATACAGAACAAGACGGTGTTTGTGTGCAGGTTTGTGTTTATGTACATACTCCTTTGTGAATGGATAAATTAATTACTGTGGGAGTGTGTGTGTGTGTGTGTGTGTGTACCTGTGTACCGAGGGTTTTTGGGTTATATGGTGCTTGTGGAGCCCTAATGGAGTGTGGAGTGTGTGTTTACGCGCTCCCAGGCTGCTGTTTATCGCTTAGCGAGCTGGAACTAATTTACTAATTGAGTTTTGAGTCGAGAAAGAACGACAGCAAAAGAGTGGAAGAGGGAGAGTGGGAGGAAGAGATCCACTTGGGGCCTGCGAAAAAGTCTTGAGAAACACAGAGAAAGGGGACAAGAGAGAGAGAGAAAGAGACGCATTTGATTTATTTTATTCTTTTTTTTGTTACCGTTGTTTAAGTTTTGCAGCGGTGTGGCACCGCTCTGGTCTTCCTCTCGCTCTCTTTCTCAGAGCCACTTGGCATCCTCTGTATGTGTGCATGTATATGTCTGTTGGGTAGATGACTGGCAGCTGTGAAAGCCTGCTGGTAGATCATAAAGCAGCCTGACATCTCCCAGAATGCATTTCAGCAGCATTTGCCCATAAAGAAAGTGGAGGGAGGGGGAGAAGTCGGAACAGATACAGAAAAGAAAAAGAAAAATACTTCAGCTGTGCAATTTAAGAAGCGTGGTTCTCTTTGTCCACACTTACATTTTAATACATATATATATATATATATATTCTCATAATCTATAAACATAAGCTCCCCTTTTGTCTAATGTGTTGTTTTTTTTACTATACAGCAAAAAAATAAACCATAAACCAGACATTAGTTCCCTCTAGTGAGCTACCTAATGATGCACTCCTAGAAAACAAAAGGAACCAACATTTCCAAGTTCTTTCTTTAAAAAAAACAAAAAGTAGCGCCAGTGTTATCAAGAGAGGACACGGGGAGGAGATGGATGAGTTCACGGGGAGGAAGGGGCAAAGAAAATACAAAGGAAGGAGAACATTTTTATGAGCAAAAAGCCAGAGGACATTAGGTAAAGCTACGGCGGGAACAGCAGAAGTCGGTAGATGATGGGGAGGTCTTGGGTGGCGCCGTTAGAGGGTTCATGTCAGTACCAGCTGCCTCTCCCTCCTTATTTTCCCATTATCCCCCCGGGTACTGACAAGGGATTTATACAAAGGTCTTTTTTAAGTTTAGCAAAGAAAACAGACCTGATGTATAATCCTGCTGAAATGAGGTTTTAGTTTCCTTGGCGCCGCGCGACGCTCGATAACGTATTGATTTACAGAGGAGCTGATTTGTATGTATTTCAATATAACGGATAAAAACGGTGCGTGCGGTTTGTGTGTGGCGCACGTGCGAGCGCCGGCGCTGCTGCGGCGGTACAGCTCGCTGACGTTTGTTTTGGAGCTTTTCCGGAAAAGCCGCGCAGAGCAAACACAGAGCCGCACGCGCGCACGGCAGATACTGGAAAGAAAGAATGAAAAAGCACGTCGTCTTCTTGTTTAAAAGTGGCACAACTGAATAATGTGATTGAGGACTTTGTTATTCTGGGGTGGCGGGAACAGCTCTTAAATTACTGGTATTTTCATTTGTTGTCATGATACCGTCGCGTGTGTGGACTAAATTTTGCATTACGTGAGCGTGAGGACCTTTCATCTGCTTTGAAAATGATGTTCCACTGCGTCTGCACATTAAACAGTCTCCTGAGCATCAGCTACTGGGTGAGCATGGTGGGGATGGTTTTTTTTTTCTTCTTTTTCGGGGAATGATTTTTATGATAAATCTTCCTCTTTTTCGCTCTTGATCTGTTTTGCCTTTATTGCCAATCCTCCCTCCATAAGCCCCCCCTCCCTCTCTCTCAGTGGTCCTCCCGTTCTCCTCATCTCTCCTCCCCCGCCTCCCTCCGTCTCCCCGTCCCTCCCAGGGAGAGCAAATCCCTCTTTTCCTAGGTAGGAGTGCAGGGAGGAGTGGTGCGGCTTAGATCTCGGGGCCCCCCGCATCGTCCCTTCATCAGGTCCCCCTCTGGTCCTCCCACCCTTCCTTCCCTGCTCCATCCCTCCATTACTCCCCCCCCCTCTCTCCCTCTCTCTCTCTCTCTCTCTCTATTCTCTTGTTAAATTATGGTTTCATGCTCCGCTCCCACCCTCCTCCATTCCACTCGCACGGCCTCCTCTCATCTTTCTCATTACGTTCACATTTACATTTAAATGTTTTGCATTGAGCAGATGTTCTAATCTAGCATGACTCGCCGTAGTTTGAGTAGAATAATCTTTTAAACCCTGCATCACCTATCAGACACGTATCTCACGTACACTCTCTCAAAACTTTGACATCAGTAAATTAAGTAGCTCGGCCAGAGAGGTTTTTGATCCCCGCTTTCTAAATGTCGTATCATTGTTTTTCCTTTGTCCTGCTTCTCGTTTATTGATTTCTTTATTTTGCCATACTAGCAGTCGCCGTCGCGTTTCATCTCTTTCTATTTTCTTGTCCCCCTCTCAGTGTGTGGTCTCCCCTCCTCTTTCGTCTGTACATTTTTCCTCCCCATTTGTTGTTAAACTCCGTTTAACCGTCATATGTGAGTGTGAGCCTCCACCTCCTCACCCATCATTGCTGCACCTCCACTTGCACCCTTTCATCCGCTTTCTTGTTTTGAGGGAACGGCGGAGGAGGAGGAGGAGGAGGAGGAGGGACGGGGGTTGTCGGGTCTGCCGGTCATTAGGATTTCTCTCCTCTGTTCTTTTCACTCGTTCTTTCTACTCTCCTCTCCGCGCGCCGTCTCTCCGGCCCCTTTTTACCTGCCGCCGATGAAGGGATGCCGCTTCCCAGCTGAAGGCCTCGTTTGAGGAAAGGGTGTCGAAATAAAAGGGAAAGACAGGAGACGGAGAAGGGGGGGGGGGGAGAAAGAGATCAGGAGAGAAAGCACGCAGAGGGAGTCCTCGGGGAGTTGTGGTGAACACGGTGTACTTGCACCATTATAAGGTAGAATGTGGCTCCCAACCTTTGCTGCGTGGTGTCTCTTTGTACACTGTTTTGATTGACTCTGTACTGGAATGTAATCAAATGGTCTTTAAACAAGCCTTCACGCATCATTTGAACCACTAAGTGCCCAGAAAGGCTATGCAGCGAGGGAATTAAATGGCATCAACAGGTTATTGTGGAATACGACAAGTCTGAGAACATTTTAAGGCAGAAAGAGTTATGTTGTAATGTCATTTCACAGAGATTTATGTCAACGATAATGATTATATATGTATACAGCCATCAAGCATAACATTATGACCACCTTCCTAATATTGTGTAGGTCTCCCTTGTGCCTCCAAAACATTTGTGAGTCATGAGAGAATGGACATGGACCTTCTGAGGGTGTCCTGTGGTGTCTGGGAACAGGACAATGTTAGTGGGGGCCTTTGAGTCCTGTGGTTTGAGGCACACCCGCCATTAGGGGGGGACAAACGGGTCTGCTGTCCAGGGCCCAGGATAGAGGGGGGGCCCAGAACTGGCTTATCATTAAATTATGGAATAAAAAAATTAAAATAGGCTTAATTGTGGAAAAAATACGCAATATTTGACTTGGATAAAAGTTTGTTGTTTCCTTCCTAATTGTCCTTGAAATAGTGGTCAAGAACCCCCCCATCCCCAACACAAAAATGGTTTGGCCACTGATCAAAATTTGATTTTTGAATAGAAGTTCAGTACGCTCAAAATGTCCGGTCAGCACAAGTCCAGTGCTCAGAAAAGGAAAGAAAAGAAAAGAAGAGAAGAAGAAAATAGAAGCCTTACATTTTTTTGTAGCAAATATTTAAAAAAAGGTGGTGACGGTGAAACTGGGACTAGTAAAGTGAATGTAGAGCAATGTAACAGCCTTCTAACGTAACGTAGCTCTAACGTTATCGTCCATTCACTTGTATAAAAGCTTGACACAACATGTTAACTTTAACAGAAACAGTTGAGTTTGATAGCTCCGTCTGGGGGGGACATAAAAGATTATCTCGTCCCTGGCCCAGGCTGTCAGCTGGCCTGGTTTGAGGGGAGGGGCCCTCTGTGAATCAACCCACAGATACTTGATCAGTTTGGGATCTAGTGAATTTGGAGGCCAGGTCAACACCTTGTGCTGTTCTTTGTGATTTTTTGAGTTGTTCAGGCTGCATCCCCCTGGGGATGGCTGCTGCCATCAAGGATTGCTATGGGGTGGGGGTGTCTGGTTTGATCTAGGTGGGTGCTACATGTCTAAGTAACATCCATGAATGAATGCCAGGTCCAAAAATTTCCCAGTAGAACATTAAATTGTCGCAATGTTACTTACTTCTCCTGTCAGTGGTCATAATGTTATGCCTGATCGGTGTATCTGCTCTGCATATAGACGCATTGGTTTTAATTCACCCTTGTCGTTATTAGATTAGACAGATCAGCACATCGTTAGCTGGTGCTGCTAACTGATCGATCATCTTGACTTCAGCTCTCACATCCTACTTGATCAGAATCAGTTCTTCTTACGTGGATAAACCCTAATGACGTTCAGATTATTTAATTCAGAAGGACAAATGAACAGCTTGACTATGTTGTTTTCCATCTGAACAGACTGACTTGAGTTGCAGCTGTTAGCCAAAAGACTGATTAATAATTCCCCTTCATAATATTTAAATAATATTTAAATTTATTAACAGACTAAGAGAAGGTAACTTCTTGGAGTGTAGCGTATTGTAAAAAATAAATTTTCTCTCTCTCCCCACCACAATTTCAAGCACGCATCCCTCTCCCCTAACATTTATCCATCTTTCCAACCTCCTCTCTCTCGCTATATCCCACTCTCTGTGAGGTGGTGGATGGATTACCCATGTGTGGTATCAAGGCAGCTCCCCAAGCTACATGCACACACTAACGCACCAGCGCCGGTGTGTATCTGCGCCTGTGCTGTGGTTGTGTTAGCATGCTGCGCTGGTGTGTCCGGGGCTGCTGTGGATTAAACAGACTTTTCTGTCTCCTGCCTTGGAAACACACCCACACTGTTGTACTGTACATACAAAAGGCCAAAAGCCCAGTAGAAAACACACATAAGAAATAACTCAGCTCGCATGGGGCTAAGCACACGCGCACACACACAATAAAAAAACACACACACACACACACGATCTGCAGCAGAGCTCACCTGCAGCCGAAAAATGGACACGAGTGCACGGGCGTCTATGCTCGCAGATACACACCGCACTGTACAATATGAATGTGCAGTCTTCCTCATACTGCCCTCACACATTTCCCAATTTATTGGTCCAGATCTCCTGGTGTGCAAGGTGTGTGACAGAGCTGTAGAGGCAAATGCCAGACACACACTCACACACACGCAGAGAGGGAGGGAGGGGAAAGATGAAAGAATGCACCCCCTACTAGGTTTTGAATGGACCAGCCCACACCACTGGCCCCTAGGGGCCCCTTCATTGCTGCACCACCTCTCTGTCTCTCCCTGCCTGTTTCCCATTTTATAACTCCTTGTTTTGTTTTTGTCTCTCTTTCTCTGCTTTCGCGCTTTGCACTGTATTTTTCATTTATTTTTTGTCACATGTTGGGACAGCTGTGGATGGAGATCAGGTTACGGGTGGCGCAGGCGCTTCCTCTCAGCTGGTACACGTGTGTGTTTGTGTGTTTGGCTTTCTGGTTACCATTTAAACAGCCTCGCTACAGGATGCTGAGCTCCAGGGTTGCTCCTCTGCATTATACAGTATGTGCAAGAGTGTAAGTGTGTTAGCATCATGGCAGCTCTGCGGGGGTGGGCCATAGGGACCGTGCCCCTGCTTCATTGGCTTGGAAACCCTGTCGGCTCAGACAGGACAATAGAGTGAGCTAGATCTCTAATCAGCCTAAAGCGGTGTTGTTAAAGCAGAGCTCAGAACACATATTAAGTGTTTGCAGAAGCTCGCTGTGTTATTTAAGAAACACTCTCGCTGTTTCATTTACAGTGTTGTAGGACCATAGACTGTATAAAGCTGGATGGCGGAACTGCTCCAATGAAGTGAAGCCAAAGCAAGTAGAGCTCCCCCTGGTGGCTGGCTGCAGTATAGGTCATAAGCTCCGCCCCCTTCATGTTAGTGGGTGGGACTTGAGCTGAACTAAAACACTTTCTGTCATTTTAGGTTGTTAATATAATGAAGCATCTTCAAGGGTCAGTTTTCTGGATAAGTTTAGTTTAAGTTACTTCTTTCACGCTATAGAAACAGGACGTAAACAAAACAAGTATAGTTTATAATCCAACATTTCGTTGTAGAGCAGAGCGCAGTATTAATTAAACAAAAGTGAGTTTAGTGGAACTGCGCAGACTCTGGCTCTAAACTCACAAGATGATGCTTGCCTGTATCTCCGGGAAAATAGCGTCAGTTTGGCCGATGCAAGGACGTGGCAACACGTAGTCCATATTTATATACAGTCTATGCATTTTACTGTTAAGCTATACAATCACATTCATCCTTGTGCTGTGATGCAGAAAAAAGTTACAGAAGCTATCCCGACCCAACAGACAACATTTTTATTGATGTCTGTGGGGTTTCCAAAAACCGGCTTCTCCGTGGAGCAGCTGATGCTGAATTCTCCTGCTGTTGACTGTCCAAGATCTTAGGAAGTATAAATCAGTGTTTGGTCAGTGGTGTTTGTTTTCTCAGGGATCCTACAAGACACTGATGATGGCTTTGTTAGATTTATTGTCTGCCAGTGGGTTCATTGGCTAATGACTAATCATTAAGGCGAGTGTGTGTGTGTGTTGTGTGTCTAGAAACAGCAGCGGAGAAGCGGAGGTGATTAAACGATGCTACCTCAATCTTTCATCCATTTTGGACCACCCGTTCATCTCTCTTGTCTCATCCTTTGTCTCCATCTTTCCGTTTCTCCCTCTCGCTCATTATATCTCTCAGCCCTTTCTCCTCCTCTCATCCAAACGCTCTCCTCCTCTACCCCCTCATCCTTCTAACTATTTCTCCCCAGCTGCACAACATTAGGAGATGAATGAATTAATAAACCGCATGCACACGCGTTGGCATAACCGCACGCACGCCACAAACGCTGACGGATAGACAGAGTGGGCGAGTGTTTTGCTGTCATTAAGGGGAAAACACCAGCTCTCCATCATCATGAAGTGTGTGTGAGCTATGGAGAGGTATCCACAGCCGTTGGCTTTGTGTCTGTGTGCGTTCAGGTGCCACCCGTGTTCACTAAATTGTGATGTCCCGGTATCTTCTCACCATTATCCTGTAGGGCCCCAGATGAGCAAGTGAGCAGACCATCTTTGATCAAATAGCGCCGGTATTTATTTAAATGCAGACTGACAGGCTGACAAAAGCACACACACACTCACACCAGCTTCTTGTTCCTGTCTGTTATGTGTATGGTCACTGGCAGATGCGTGGATGTGTGTGTTTGGGTGTGAGGGCCCGCTGGGGGAAAAGAGGGGAAAAGGAGTGAGTGTTTGATATTTGACAGCTGATTAGGGGAAGGAGTGAGGAGCAGGGAGCTCTGACAGGAAGTCTCCATGGGCGTGATGGGAGGTACAGCCAGGAGAGGGGTGGAGGTTACAGGCTGGGGGTGGCAACGGATGGAAGAGAGCGGGGTGAGACAGGCGAGGGTGGGTGTCAACTGGGGACGATGCAGTGGCTGGTTGTGCGTGAGTGTTGCTTGAGATTGGAGGGGGAGGAGGAGGAGGACATAGCAGCGAGGAGCAGAGGAGTTGTGCTTAGTGCTTAGGAGGAGAAAGAGAGGAGTAAGCTGGTGTAAGAGGAGTGCGGAGGTGGAGCAGCAGATGAGGAGCACGAGGAGAGGAAATGGAAAACAAGGTGGTAGAGGAGAGAGGAAGGTGGCCCGGCACCCTGCTGCTTATCCTTGAACACTCTGAGGAGGTCTCTCTTTCCATCTCTTCCCTCTCTCTCCTTCACACACACACTGACACACACACGCGTACACACAGTGCTCGACTGGCACACGAGGGTGCTGTTGCAATTAAACCGGCGCAGCATGGAGCCCAGATTGAGAGAGAGACAGAGAGACGGAGAGAGGACTCCACGCTGCATGAACAGTACCCCTGGAAGACAGAGATGAGGAGGGAGAGAGGAAGTGATGGGTAGAGAGAGAGGACGGAGGTAAAATGGTGCGATGATGGGGGGTAATGATAGAAAAAGCAGTGGAAAAATACAGGAGCTCTCCTGGTAATTGTTATTGCAGTTACTTACAGGTAGTTACAGTTGTGAGGAAAAAAAACTATTTATAGTTGCAGCTGTAACAGAAACACTAGGAGTAATTACAGCAGTTGTGTTTGCTATAATAGCAGAGCCACAGATATATAATGTAAAGGTACTGTAACCATAAGTCATTATAATATGAATGGTTGCATTAATCAGGAATGTATTGTAATATATCTGTAAGACGGAGGGAGCATGGTGAGAGGAAAGATTTACCATAAAGAAAATCCTTAATGACGCGCTCCGTCGCTTAGTTTAAACCATAATAACATCAGCTGAACCGATTCTACCCGGTCTACGTGACACCGTGAGCTCCGCTTTAGCCGAAGTGTCGCAGGGAACTATTGAATTTAATCTTTTGCCCTGTTACTGTGACGCAGCGCCATCACTTCTCCTGCTGCGATTGGTTCTTTAATTAGCTCCTAACAAGAGCCTTCAGGAAGCCAGCGTGCTGATTGGATGTCTTATCATTGTTAATTAGCTCAATTAAGTCATTAGGAGGGTCCTCAGCCTCGCTTCCTGGGGCCGCACAGGTAGCGCCTCCCTCCCTCCCTTCCCTCCCTTCCTCCCTCCCCCGCATGCCTTGTATGAGTAAAGTGTTTGAGTAAAGATGAGATGAGAAAGCTGGAGGGAGCAGAGGGGAAGTTATGCAGAAATTAATTCATTTCCTCTGCAGTGTGTGTGTATGTGTGTATATATAATAACAGACAGTGGTGTTTTTATTTATTTTATTCAATCATATTAAAGCGTCTTTCACAAGGACACCATGGAGCTCCTGTATCAGAGCAGGGCTGAGCTCAAATTCACTGAAACTCACACATTTTGGTTGTTTATTGTTTTTTTTTTGTTGTTGTTGTGTGCGTGCGTGTGGGTGTGCGCGTCTCTGCGGTGTCCAGGTGTGATATAGCCTGCGGTGCTAAAAAAACACACATCTGGAGCAAAGGGAGCACACTATATCCAGATGTGGTCTAGTGCAACACACACACAATGCATTCAAACTGTGGGCTTTCACAGTTTTTTGTTTTTTGGTTGGAGGGGTGGAGTTTCTTGTTTTTTTTTTTTGGGAGGAGGGGCGTCTGTGTGTCCAGACATCAGCTGTGTCTATCAGGTGTATTTGTACAGAAGTTGACAGATGTTATTTTGATGTCGAGTGTTGAGAGTGACAAAGGACAAAGAGAATAGACAACAAGGAAATGCTGATACAGACACACACACTCTCACGCACACACACACACACACACAGTCTCTGCTATCAAGTCAGCCATGAGACAATGTTTGGTCAAGCATGGTTGGGTGGAGAGGCAATTAGTAAAAGCTACGTAGGCTCTGTTAGGCGACGTGTCTCCAGCTCCAGCTGTTGTGTACCGGCAAATTAGTCAATTATTTTCACTAGCGTTTGTGTGACTGTATGCGTGCGCTCCAGTTAATGCAAACAAGTGTTTATGGGAGATTCACATGGGCACATTAACACCAACGCTTACGCCGGATGAACAAAAGACCTGAGTGTTGATTTGTCAACTAACCCCCCCTTTTTTGAGGAAGAGGTGCACAGATGTTGGTCATTACAGTTCAGTACAATACAGTGGACTTGATTGTAGGCTGGATTGGGGTTTGATGCTGTTGTACAGACTGCAACCTAGTTCAAGCTAGAACTGATCAGAGTGTTTTATATTAGAAATAATATTGTTTGCTTGTCATAAACCAACATGTAAATGTATATCTTAACAGTACATAAGCAATTACATTGGAAACAGGATTTCCGTTCAGTTGAGGAAATATTATCAATATATTTAATGACTTAATGACAGTTTTCTCAAATCTGAAATATTAGATGAAAGATAGATTTTTTTATTTCAAGCATCTTATCATTTTCATCACTCAACATATTAAAAACAAATAATGAGCAAATGTAATTCTTTTTTTTTTGTTTGTCAGTCTTATAACACAGCGCAGCAACTAGGTATATGCCAGATAAAATACAGTACAGAGCAACAACAGTACTTACTGTAAAATCAGGACTGCTACTATTGAGTAAACTGTCCATATTTTACTTGTATCAGTATAAATCTACTTACTTTTAGTCTGAAAACAGTCGTTTTTGATATACATGTGGGTTATTTAAGGCCAGATATATTTAATAGTTATTCAATAGTTGAATTTCCCTGTTATATAGGCAGATAATTTGCCTTATTTTATGTAATATATCCATTATTCTTATTTTTTATGAGGGCTTTTTGTATTTTCTTGTAGCTTTCAGCTCAGTTTTTGTGCAGAAGAGAAACACATTTTAAACTGATTCATTAATATTAAACTAATGACAAAGAAACCATTGAAACAAATACCATACCAAGCAACAACAGGACAATCTGAAAGAACCACATGATACATTAGATACACTATAGATATCACAAGTGTATAGATATGATCTCATGGAACAAACAGAGGAGGCAGAGAAAGAGAAACACTATCCAGTTAAATGTACATTACGTCTCCGCCAAGTGGTTCCCACATAAACCTCATAATGGATTTCTTACCCATCAAAACATGCATTAGTTTCCAGTTGTTTTCCTCCCCAACAAAAGCCCCAACAACAACAACAAAAGCAACACGGAGCTTATGGGAGCAGTGTCTATTGTGAGGCTCTGCTGAATCTGTAGAGGTGAGCATCCAGAGAAGGAGTGAGAGCAAGAGAAGAATAGCAGTGTGGAAGGAAGTGAGGGGCTGATGGAAAGAAGGAGAACACCACGGAGACAATGAAACAATGCCCTCTAACCACTGCACTGACATCTCTTTGTTGCGAGTGTGTGTGCGCCTGTGTGAGCGCGCACGTGTGTGAGCATGTATTAATATTGATTTAGCATTCTAGCGGGGGGTCTTTGAACCTCACTTTCCCTACTCAAGCCTCCCGGGACTCGCTGTAGATACACACTCACGCACGTGCGCCTGTGCAAGAAGCAATGTCAGATGTAATTAATGATACAACATGACGCCTTGACAGAGAGACGGAGTACTGGCCGCGCAGTAAATGCGTGTCACTATCTGAGGGTTTTGTGAATATAAACACATCTGCGTGTTCTCGCGTGTCTGCCTTGTTTGTGAGACAGAGACCGAAGCGATGAGTGAGAGAAGAGGGCTAAACTGTGATTCCCAGTAGTGACGCTGCTCTGTATGTGAACTCTCTTAAGTAGACTGGAGGACTGTTTAGCCGAGCACTTTCTATGGATGTGCGTGGATGTGCGTTTTAGTGTGTTTGAGTCGAGCAGAATGTTTAATCCTAATGCTGCTGCTGCCGCGTAGCCTCCATCAGATTATTTTTTATGCACATTAGCTGCAGAAAAGAGAGACTAGTCACAGATTTAAAGACCCAAACCGTCATGTAAACATTTGCTTGTACTTAGCACATGTTAATAATCCAATTCAGATTGGTTTTTTTGACATATGTCAAAAACGCGAGCTGAGATGAAGTGTGTAAAGTGAAGTGCGTAAATTAACACATGTATTAAATAACTGATATGATTTATTTAATAGGGAAGCTGCAAATTGCATCCAGTTAAATACCTCTCCCTCACCGCTCCTTTCTCCAAACACTGATGATTAAAACTTTAAAGTAAAAATGCAAAAGACGATCTTAAAAGACTTTCCCAAAGAGGTTTCCATTCTATGCTACTGTAGATAAATGGTGGACCTGTGGCCCAGACCCCTGTGTAGATTGAAATGTCTCACTTTGAGCCAACTAAAACAAAATGAATTCATTCTGTAACTGCTTGTCCCGGCTGACGCCTATCCCAGCTGTCATTTGGCGAGAGGCGGGGGTACACCCTGGACAGGTCTCCGGTCTATCACAGGACAAGCATTCACACTCACACCTACGGCCAATTTAGAATCACCAGTAAACCTAACCAGCATGTCTTTGGACAGTGGGAGGAAGCTGGAGAACCTGGAGAGAACCAGACACAGGGAGAACATGCAAACTCCACACAGAAAGGCCCAGTCAGCAAATGGATTCAAACCCAGAACCTAACCACCACACCACTATGCCTCTGTTATTGGTATTGGTATACTGGAACGCAAAATTTGCAGAAAATTTTATCTATGGATCACCCAACAACCTACAATTGACCTATAATGTAATCAACACTTAAAGGTGAGCTACTGTTTTTTTACAACCTGGACATCATTTCTGGCATAAAATACGGTCATTTACTCACCCATATAACTTTTGTGTAATTCGTATTCCTTCAGGAGATATTTAGATCTACTTAAATACGTGTAGTTGGGCTGATTGGGTCACCAAAATGCAGCCTCTAAAAACGATAAAATTTTGTTATCTTACACTGGTACTGTTCCCCGTTGAGTCTGGAGTTAGCTGTTGTCATCATCCGGGGTCTTTAAATTGACCTACAGACTCCAGATGATGTCTTCTGACGCTGAATTTTTGCTTGAAAATAGGCAAAAAAAATCTGCCAATGGAACTAGTGAAAATGTCTCTGTATTAAGATGTATTGTCTTAAAACAAGTCCCTGTGTCTTGCTGAAGTGGTACTCTTTAGGCAATTGTGTCTTATATTAAGTGTAATGAGATATTTTGACAAGAAATAAGATTTAGTTTTTTTGCAGTGTATAATTATAAATACTCCAAATTTTGTCTATGCATCCCCCAACATCCTACCCTGGACCTTTAATTTGATCACCACTCAAACTTTAAGTGTGTCTCCAAGAACAACAGCTTACATTAAATCTGTAGAATCTGAGCTCCTGTGTGTCTTTTAAATCCTATCACCGTCTCTGTTCTCGCGTCTTTAAGGCAAACGTGCTGCTAATGTTACCGAACGTGACAGTTTATCTGGCTCCAGATATGTTTTCTCTCTTTTTTTTTCCGGCATTGTTTTTATCTGTCCGTCTTATCTGTCAGTTGCTCTGCGGGTCTGCCTCTGTCTATCTTTGGGGAGTCTGTTTAGAAGTCTTCACACCCGCATGTACAGCTCTCTCTCTCTCACACACACACACACACACACACACACACAGACTGACGCACAAATCTCCAGACCCATGTATATTTGATTCCTGCCTCAGAATAATTAATAACTTTGTGTTCATTTATTTATTTGTTTGTATTTGCTGCTGACAGAAGTGAGAAGTGTGTGTTTGCGCTCGTGTTGTGAGAGCATAAAGAAGCTATTATTTTATTATTCAAATGCGTTGGAAGGCTGCAGCGGCACATACAGCGCGCATTTGTGCGTCTGAAGCAGAATTGGATTTGTCGCTGATTATCTGATCTCGCCCTCTATAGATGAGAGTCGTTCCAGAAAGGAACAGCTGATTTGAGATGAATATTTTCCTAAACCCATAAATGAGATGAATTTTCACACCTCTTAGCAAACTAAGCTGATTTTCCCCGTAGGTCAAGAGATTAATAGCGATAGAAACAGTGAGGAAGAACGTGTTTTGAATCTCTCCGGCGCCTCGGCTCTCTGCCTCTTTTCTAATGGTCTTTTCCTCGGTGTGACGCTGCAAAACGCAGAGTGCAGAAAGAAGCACTTACACTTTGATTTTTAGGGACTGGCGCAGCTCCCTGACATTTACCATTTTAGACAGGTGTAATTTTTCTCCAGGTAAACTCAATTGCGGCCGCGCCGTAAAGTTCTCAGTGCCATATCTCATTGTCTGCGTTTCTTCTCATATGAATAAGATGAAGTGCCCCAGCTAACGCCAGCAATTTGCAGATCCGAGATGATCCTTGGCAGCATCTGTAAAACTTTTCCTCAAAGTTTCCGTCGTGCCGCTTTCTGGTTTTCATGCGTGTCACTCTGCGTGTCGTCCGTCTGAAGTCTCTGACGCAAATCACCTTGCACCCTTAATTATCCATGCTGTAGCACTTGGAGAACAAATAATTAAAGAGTAATGAACGTAATCAGATTATGTCGGTGCTTGGTCTCGCAAAGTCCTGCAGCTCCTCGTGACTCGAGGCAGGTAATCGGCGGCTTGCTCCTTCATGGAAGTGACCATGCTGGTCCTGGTGATTCGGGGGTGATTGTGCTTCTTGTAAGGTCGATCATTACCTGGCCCGCCCGGCTGGAGACGTCTTTTCACTAAAATGTTACCTTGATTAGCCGGCCTCAGGAAAGCTTGAACGCACACACATACATGCCACGCGCCCGCACACACACACACGGACTCTGGCCACAGTAAAACGGGCCTTTAAATGTTATTTGTGTCGGATAAAAGCTCCGGCTAGCGTCTCTGTGATTTGAAAGGTTAGATTGAGTCGTATCTCTCCTTTATTTCTGCACAATGAAACGCTCTGTGTTAAGAGTTACTGCTGAATACCAACCTCTGGGGTTTATTCAAATTTCCCAAAAAAGTAAGAAATATAAGGAAAAAGAGGAACACGCGGGATACTGAGGAGCGTTTTTCCTTCTCCGCGCTGTAAAAAAAAAAAAAAGGGCCTCTTCCTCCTGCTGACTTTGTTTTCTTTTTCTACTGTAGCGTTGTTGCTCTTCCTCGTCCTCCCGCAGCTGGCGTTTGGTGAAATATAGACAATCTTTCACCGTTGATACTGTATGTGCTGGAGTTTTCTGCCTCATCTGTATTTGCCCTGTTTTCTTGTAGCGCTCATGTTTACAGCCAACAGGCATGCTCAATCTCTCTCGCTCAACCACCCACACACACTCACGCATCCACAGTGTGTGGCTGAGGGAGGTCTCTAGCCATGGTTGCAGGTATCTGGCAGGCTTTTCCACACATGACCTAGTAGTGATTTAGTGTCTTCATTAGCATGCTATTCCGCTCCCTGTGTTTGTGTGTGTGTGTGTGTGTGGGCGATGCGTTTGTGCTTTAGGGAAGGTTAGAGTTGGCTAACTGTGAGTTAAAGTTGGGTGTATTTTGGTGTGTGTGAGTTTTTGGAATCAATAAAATAAATAAAAAAATAACTCAGTTTTCAGTCTCCCCCTCACGTTTCTGTTCTTTTCTGCTCTTTACCATGGTATTCTGGTATCTTGGAGTGTGTTTGTTGTGTTGCTCCTATGACCACAGCGTGGTCCAGTTTGGCACGGCTTAGTATGGCACTGTGGTGTGTGTTTGTGTGTGTGTGTGTGTGTGTATGAGAGAGAGAGAGAGAGAGAGAGAGAGAGAAAGACAGGCAGGGTGGCTCGGTGGGGGATGAAGCTGGCCAGGGCAGGGGGCGAGGACAGACGGGCTGGACCAAGGTCACTCTTACTGTGTGTGTGTGTGTGTGTGTCCATGTCCGCTTGTCCTCCCCAGTACAGCTGAGGATGCAGCCAGCTCTCACTCTCTTCCTTCTCTTTCTGTTTGGCTTATTTTTTTTTCTTTTCACTTGAGCAATTTCGAATAAAATGTTAAAATGTTTTAAATGAACGCCGTTACAAACAGAATGCTTGTTGGTCTTAACCAGAAATGTCTCTTGTCTCCGCCTGTACCACTTTCTCCGTCTCCGTCTCCATATATTCCCGTCTCTTGTCTCTCTGGGTCCAGATGGGCAGTTTGCAGGTTAACTGGAACAGCTGGAGCTGCATTATTAGCGTCCTGCTGTGAGCTCTTATTGGCTCCGCTCCTTTCCTCTACTCACCCCTTTCTTCCCTCTTCTTCCTCCGTCAGTTTTACGGGTTATGTTTTACAGCCACACAGAACGAGACGTACGTAAAATTAACCTGTTTTTCATCTGTTTTTTTCTTTTTTTCATTAAGGTGTAGAAGATAATTTCTTCCTTTTGCCCTAAATCTGTAAAGTATGAAATGCAAAACGCGAGATATTGGAACGTGGATAACAGAAGAATATATAATCTCATTTTAATTATATATTTTTGCTTCCATTTATTAGATAGGATTGCACGCGACAAAGAGTATGTGTACAGGGGATGTGCATTTAGGGTGGAGTTTTGGTGAACATAAAATTAAGTATGTCTCTCAGGCCTTCCTGCTGTTTTTTTTTTTCTGCGTGTGTCTTCTATGTGTTGGTGTGTGTGTGTGTGTGTGTGTTGTTGTTGTGGAATGGAGATAGGCTTTTTAGTGGTATTTGGATGCAGAGATGCAGTGAGGATAAGCCTGCTAGCTCCCTCCGACTCCCCTTGGGAGCGCAGATTAAAGAAACACACAAACCCAAACTGGTAGAGATAGACACACACACACACACATGCACACACACACACCAGTAAACAGCAGGATAGGATTAGACGGAGGTAAGTAAACAGAGTCACACATACACACATTTTATTGTCAGATTTAGCACCAAAGAAGGAACGGCTATTGAATCGGTAATCAACACACACGCGTGTGTGCGGCCCGCCGCCTTCCTCTTCCCGGTGTCTGTCATCTCCAAACGCATCCCGTGCTCCGCAGGTACGCTCTCTGTAAACTTCAACATCCGGGTCTATACATGAAAACAACAGAGGTGTAAACAGCTGTTCCGAAATCAGACGTTTAGTCATTCACAGAAAAAGAACGACAGTCAGGGGTGACCCTCTCTCCATCACCTTGACAACTAGATCAGAGCCTTGATTACTGTTGCCGTGGTGATTAGCCCTGGATACGGGCATGCTTTCTAACCTGGATGGGTTGGTGATTGTGTGTGTGTGTGTGTTGCACCCACACCTTGGTGGGCTTGCAGATTTGATCCACCTTACAGCTAAACCTGGCTTTTAGAAGTCCTCAGTCTGCAGGTGTGTGTGTGTGTGCACATGCACCTATAAAGACACCTGTGTGTATCCAGCCAAGTTGAGTGAATATTAAGTCTCCTATAAGTCCTTCTAATTGGACTTTTACACTACCTTGTATATCCTTTGTAAGGGTTATCAGTTATTAAACTTCACATTTTTTCTGTTCTGTTTTACAACCGTACCAGTGACCGCATAAAACGCACCTGTTGTAAAGTCAACTAAAAATGCCAGGAATTAATTAGGACATGCCCTAACCCACCATAAACCCCTTTAAAACTCCTCGCGGATGCATGCTATAGCTTTAACCAGCATCGACACCGCAAACAGATGAACGCGCATACACATGGCGTTCATGTGCATCCAGGGGGCTGTAGTTGTGTTTTACATATGTAAACAGATGGGAGAATGGAGTGAGTGCGCGGAAACGGGAGGAGGAACGGAGGAGTGGAGGTAGAGGGAGGGATGGGGCAGAGCGAACGGCTCGAAAATGACAAGTACTTCAGTTTTAAATGTTATCCAAGGGAGTGGTGAGCCTGTGTGTGTGTGTGTCTGTCTGTCTGTCCGTGCATGTGTGTGTGTTGATGGTTTATTCACACACAGTGATTAGGCTTATTCCCTCTTGGCCACTTTCAAGCTTTCAATTAAGATTCTAAACACAAATATACTCTGCATTCATTACTCTCATCCCTGCTAACGAGCTAAAAAGAGGTGTGTGTCTCGGTGCGTGTGTGTGTGCGCCTTGCCGGGTTTCTGCGCGCTCATTGGAGAAAGCGGTTAATTCCCTGTTTTACAGTGAAAGTCCTGAGCAATGATTCCAAGGCCAGAGCAATGATGTGTGCGCCTCGCCTGTTTGAATATTAATTAAAGTCTCATTACGTATGATAATACAACGACTTACATGTCGGCTGCTTGTTGTTACAGTCAAGTGTTCTCCAGATGACACTGAACATCCTGTGTTCGTGTGTTTGGCGTGTGAGCAGCAGAGTGGGTCTCTGCAGTTAACAAGAGGTGCTTCAGCATCGAAGTCTGTGTTTTTTTTGTTTTGTTTTTTTGCTCAGTAACATAAGTTGTGAGCGATCAAATTAATGCTTTTTAAATCCTATCAGAGAAAAACAAAAGCATTAAAGCGTGCACGTTTTTATTTGAGCCTCTTTTTCATTCATCCGTGTCCAAATATTGTAAGCAGGAAATCATTCAACCCAAAAATCTATTAGTTTTTTTGTGTATTGTCCCAGAAACGTTGGAGCCGCTCGCACCTGAAGCAAACAAAGTTGTGCTTGTACATAAAACTGCAATAATTAATAAAGTAACAATATCCCTTTAATAGCCCTCAACCACAGTGAGAGACAACGATGGTGTGTGATGTGTGTGTGTGTGTCTGTGCACATGTGTGTTAGCGAGGAAGCTTTTGGCTTCAACGGGACAGAGCGCTCCAGCTTCCTACTGTTATGTAATCTGATAGGGAAAATCCAAGCTGCTACACACACACACACACACAGTCTCCTTCCAAGACACACATGCACTTATGCACTACACAAATATGCTCAATTTGTGCACAAACTGGTCATCACCATATGCTGTTCTTGTCTGCCAATTGTATGTCTGTGTGTTTGTGTATTAACGTGTGTGTGTGAGTGTGAGCGTTTCCACTGGAATTGGTTATTCCGGTATAATTTCAGATGTGCAAATGACGAATGAGACGAAGGACAGCGTCTCGCTCTCGTTTTTCTTTATGAGTCACATGTGATGGGTTGATTGTTGCTCTCTAGTCTACTCGTTCCAGTTCCAGTCCTGGTTTTTAAGTAAAGGCCTTTTTACACCGTGTTCCTTTTCTCGTGGAGCGAATGTTAAAAAAACAAACCTTCACCTCCACGACAGTTTGACGCATTTGTCGTAAACCTTTTTGCAGAACTTGAAGTTGGACAGCGCAACTCAGCTTTTTGTAGCTCGGGTGTAATCACCGTCATGTGTTTAAAGTCACTGCATCGAGCACAGACTGTCTTCTGTCATCGCCTCCTCTCTGATATCGGTTACTCCTGCATCTACGGGCAGTTTGCACGGGTCATTACCGGCTGTCCGACTCTTCTCACAGCGTTCTTCCAGCGCCTGTTCTGCTAAGTTGTTTTTGATATTAGTAGTGCAAAAGAAAGACAGGCCAAGGAAGTGAAACAGAAGCATCTTCTAATTGTGATAGAGGTGAGCGGACTTGGCCGAGATGTTTTAAAACCAACGGGTCAGAAGCAGTTCGGTTCAGTAGTTCGCCTCATATGGGATCCTTCTGTATGAAAAGGGGAATAACTCTACCTCCCATCTTCTCTTACCTAGAATTCCACAGTGTAAAATAAGGGGTAAACAAATGATGAAAATATTAACAATTACCTCTCTCACACACACACACACACCCAGACACACACACACAGAGTGATAGAAACGGAGAGGGAAAATGGAAGATGAGAGCAGGGAGGGAGAGTGTGTGTTTGTGTGTGTGTGTGGGTGTTGGATACTCGCGGGACCTCAGCACTGCAGCATTCTTTCCGTGTGTGTTTGTGTGTGTGTGTGTGTGTGTGTGTGTGTGTGAGAGAGAGAGAGAGGGAGAGAGACAGGGAGAGGGTGAGTAAAGGTGGGGGCACTCTTGGGACCCCTCCAGCACTGCAGCAGGTTGTGTGTGTGTGCATGAATGTGTGTGTATATTCTCCAGCCCCCACACTACCAATGGGTCAAGCTTGCAACACCACCACCCACCCCACCCCACCCCACCCGCACCAGCCCCCCCACCCTCCGCCCCTGGTTGCCATGGAAACACACCTTGAGCTAGCCCCCCAGAGAGGTGCATACCCTCCTCCTCCTCCTCCTCCTCCTCCTCCCGTCCACTGCTCTCTTCTTTTGCAGCACTCTTTCTTTCTTTCTTTTTCCCGACGCCTCTGTCGCTCTCTCCCCGTCCATCCTGTCATCCCTCGCTCCGTACCTCTCTCCCCCACGGTCCCCCCCCCCCCTCTCTCTTTTTCTCTCTTTCTACATCTCCTCTCCCTCGCTGTCCTGCCCATCAATCGCCTGGCTTGGTTTACGGCCTTTACACCGCAAGAGACCGACCACGCACGCACACATACACACAGTCTCATATAGTTTGGGGATGGAGGAGGAGGAGGAGGAGGAGGAGGAGGAGAGGGTTGACAGGAGCAAGGAAGGGCAGTAATGGAGGGTAGACACCCAAGGGACACCCTGCAGCTCATGCAGAGACAGAGCGAGAGAAGGAACGGGAAAGGTGGGAGTTTGGGGCGTGTGGGGGGGCCCGGGCACCCAAAGGAGTTTCCCACCCCTCTGTAAGAAAGGGTTAACAGTGTGTGTGCGCATGCATATGTGTATGTGGCGTATGTATTAGGGAAAGGCAAGCACCTTAGGGACCCATCCCCTACACAAACCAAGGAGCTCATTTATGTTCTGCTGCATGTTGCAGGGGTCTGTGATGAGGCTAGCTTAAATGTGGTGTGTGTGTGTGTGACGGGTAAGATGCCACCTGGTCCTTCTCCTCTGGTCAATTAGCAGAGAGAGATAGTGAGGCGGCTAACGAGAGGGAATGAGACTGAGGGAGAGCAGTGAGGATGTGTGTGAGCAACAGCACAGGTAGTGGAACTGTAATGACGAGTGTTGCTGCAGCACAACTCCGACCGGCCGACGTTACATTCTTTCCTCACATAGTTTCACATTCCCTTTGTATTCTAACATTGTCATTCATTCTTTTACACTGAGGTCAATGAGTCTCTTCTGCAGATATGCACCAGTACTCGAGCGTCTCTCCCTCTCAGTCACATTTTAAATCTGTCCTTCTCTCTCTGTATCTAGTGCGCGTGTTTGCCTCTCTGTATGATATGTTACTTTTTTCTCTGCTTCCTGCTGTGATGTGCTGGAACCAGACAATAATGAACACTGTGAAAGCGATTGATGTATATTTCTTCTTCTTTTTTCCAAAAAAAAAAATCTTCAAATGCATGTTCTCAGTTTTTTGACGTATTATTTGTCTTATCTAATAATTTATTGACTTGCCAAAGTATGCATGCTCCTCAGGATACCCCACAAACCATTTATTTATTTTTAAATTTAAAGCAGAAAAAGTTCATTTTCAGTTGAGTGTTAACAAACTCAGAGTCCTAACCTTCACCCTGCCTCTATCCCCCTCTCCTCTCATCCCTCTCTCCCCTGTGTTCTGTGTCCCAGCACAGGCCTCCCAGGGTTGTGTGTGTGTGTGTGTGTCTGTGGATGTACTGGTGGATCAAATGCACTCTGTGAGACAAAGCATAGCGGCAGGATGCTCCACGACTCTGTCATCTCACTATGGGTCACACAGTGCTCGCACACGGATTGGGTCTCAGAGGGGGACAGCACACAGAGACAGCGGTCCCCGCACACACTGATCAAAACAATGTATTTGTCAGAAAAGAGAACTCTTTCATGGGACACACACATGCGCGCGCACACACACACACACACACACAGAGGCCTCTCTCCATGCCCTTGTTCCGGACAGCCCAATTATCTCTCTGCACCTCACTGTTTCCCCCTCAGTTCTCTCTCTCTCTCTCATTCTTTTACTTTCCATCTCTAACTCTCATGTTATATTTTTTTTTCATCTCTGGCCACTTTTGCTCTTGCCATATAATTTACTGACCATTAATTACTTTCTAAAAAGCTACTTTTGCAGGTGTCTGTGTGCAGCGTCCCACACATTTATAGCAGTATTTCACTGATGGACAAGCTTTAGTGGTGGTCATAGAAATAGAAAAGTATTTTAACAATCAGTAAAACATATCCTGATTATCAATTTAAACCTGTGCATTGCGATTTTTGTAATTGCACTCGCAGCCACGCCGCCGCGTGCAAAAAGTACCCAACTGATGTCACTTTCTAAAATCCCGTACCCCGAGTAATGGGCACGTCTTTGTGTACATGTAAAGGTAGCTGATGTTTGACCACTTTCTCTGATCCTGGCAGCGTGGGAGAGTGTGAGGCAACTTCTGAGGAGAGCTTTTCCCCCACTGAGGGAGCGCGCTTTAAGGTGCCTTCTGCAGAGCGCCCCGAACCACACGCAAACATACACGGAGAGCTCGCTGAAGCGTAGGCGTCGCCGACTTACGTACGGCGTTCTCCCTGCATCTGCCCGTCTCTTTTGTACATCTCTTTGTCGCAACGGTGCAGGTGAAACAATAATTGGAAGCGTTAAATAAAACCTGCAAGACGGGGAAATTACAATAATAAAAATATGAAACATGACAATTGATTAAACTGGCTGTGCCGTACACCCCTCCCTCCCTCCCTCCCTCTCTCTCTCTTTCCCTCTACCTCTTTCTCTCTGTGTGTCTCACTCCATGTGACTCTCTCCTGCTGTTTCAATCTCCTAGTAAATGATAATGAACCTCTATCTGTCTCAGTATGTCTCGGACACACTGGCGCCCCACACAACCTAGCAGCCTTTGAGGTTTGTGTGTGTGGAATGGGGCTGTTTGGGGACCCGGGCCACGGAGCATGCCATCTCATCCATATAAGCCCATGTGGCACCCACCACCACGCACACACACAAACACACACACACTCTCTCCCACAGCTATTGAGACGGGATTAGGGCACCCTTGTGTCGGCCTTTGAGGCAAGGAGAGATAGGAATCTGTGTGTGTGTGTGTGTGTGTATTATTCAGTATGGGTGTCATGGATGTATGATTGAAGACGTTATTAACCCTGTGGTCCCCTGCAGCGCTGCAGCTGAAGTTCTGCAGACCGCCTGAATGTGTGTGCGTGCGCGCACGTTCACACTTACAAGAGATAAGTGACAGAGAGACACAGATTGTGTTCGCCACGAATTGTCCGTGTGTAGCTCTGAGTCAGGGTGTGCGCACGCATGCTTGTGTGTGCGGCTCCGCGGGGGGTCGCAGATTGGCCCACAGAAGACACCATCTGATGTCTCCGGGCATTTTCGGTCCTACGGTGCGTGTGTGTGTGGCCCCACGCGGCGTGTGTGGGCGACAGGGGCATCGGTCCTGCATGGTACAACAGTGATAAGGACAACAGGCGGGAGACCTGATCGTCGAGGGGGGGCGCGTGTGTGTTTATGACGCCCACCTTCATCTGGCCTTTCACCGTGGGTGCGGTGATGTCACTCACACCTTCTTAAAATAGACACAGATAGACATAAACACAGAGAAGCACTGGTGTAATCCCAAAGTGAGGGTGAAGCGGATTGTGGAGAGTCCGTTGTGTCATATTTGGATCTCATCTCAACTCCTTTAGGGCTTTTTTTTTTTAATCTTTTATACTAAGAGGTTGTCGCTGCTCATTTATATTAAAGCACCACTATGAGTTGTTATGCAACAACAAAGTGTAATGTGTCACTGAACCCACTTTTAAACACACTCATTAAAATGTTCTCTATAAAATCTGATGGAACAAACGTGCAGGCGGGCGGGCCGGCAGTAAAATCAACAACAAAAAGAAGAATATAAGTGCGGTCTTGTATGACGAGACGTTACACGAGGCGAGGAGCGTGATTGGGAGCCCACACATATTAATCAGAAAGTGACGGACCAAGGGGGACAAAAAAAAAGGGGACACAGAGGGAGGAATGGACAAAGTGAGGGATGGCTGCGTTGGGGGGAGGGCGGATAACGAGGACAGGGCGAGGGAAGAGGTAGCTATAGGAGGGGTAGATCATCCACGGACCCGGTGGGGAGGACAGGCAATTACCAGTTGGGGCAGACGTGGTACTGGGCTTTTTGAGCGTTCGGTGCGCGGCGAGGAAGACGAGGGAGTGTGTGATAGGACCTGCTTATAAATGATCTGGTGGTGGTCATCGTGGGTTTTTAAATCCACTGAAAATGTTTGGCGTGAAATTTCGAAGACTTGTGGTATTGCTTTACAGTCAAGAGGAAATTGTGGTTGTAGATTAAAGTTGAATACACCTTTTTGCACATGTCGCAAGTCCAACTAATAATAGAGCTATGCTACCACACAGGAGTATGACATTAAACATTTGCAAACCTCCTCCCTGAGTAAATACCAGTGAATAAATATCAGTTATTTTGATATTCCTCTCCCTGCAACGTACAAGTGTCAAATTTCTGCACGTGCCTAAAAACAAACTGTCGTGAGCGCTGTATTAATATTCCAAAAAGATGTCATATGTTCCTGTTTTCGTGTTGCCTAATCCAACCTACACATGCGTGTCTGTCTCCTATTTGCAGAGGAGGGCATCAATCACGAGTGCAAGCTGTGTAACCAGATGTTTGATTCACCTGCCAAGCTGCTTTGCCACCTGATAGAGCACAGCTTTGAAGGCATGGGAGGTACCTTCAAGTGTCCCGTCTGCTTCACAGGTGAGAAACGCACACACACACGGAGCCGCCTTCAAGGACAGTAGCGTGGGTAACTTTGACTCGCTGCTTTGTCCTGACTGTTTTAAAAGGCAAAAGGCCGCACCAAATAGCAGGTATTTAGTGTGGTCACCTTTTGCCTTTAACATTGCAACACCAGTTATTTTAGGTGAAAGTTTTTAAAGGTACTTGGCTGGTAGGTTGTTCCTGGAGAACTTGCCACATCCTCTGTTGTCTGAGGCATGTTGGCGTCTCCTGTCCCTTCACATGATGGCTGCAGTTTGTTAGGAATTGAACTGTTTGGAGTTGTAGACACCTGGCCCGACTGGAAGACATTTTAATCGTGTATCCCAATAATAATCACTTTAACTAGAGGACATTAGTGCTATATCTCTGCACAGATATGCACAACCATACTATTTGTATTTTATATACTATACAGTCCATTTGCAAATAATAATTATACTAATAAAATCTACTTTTCTTATTAAAACTGCAGGCTATGAAACGATATCTTACCCCACAGCTTGTAAGCAACAATGTGGTCCTAGCTGGTCGCGATGAAAACACAAAGAGAGTTTAAAATACCTGTTGTGGCTCAGAAATGCCTCCCCCCGGATTATCTGATATCGTGATATATTCAGTAAACGCGCCGCCACGGCTGTGGGGGATTTCAGATTCCGAGTAAACAGTAAAATCACACCAGGAATATTCATCGTTTTAACATCTCTAACTGTGGGAGTAATATTGCAGCGGGGCGCCGCTGCTAAAGAAGCACCGCCGGAACTCTGTGGACGCCGTAATACCTCCACACTGATCAAACGTGAAGTACCTTAAAGCTTCGCAGCCCGCTGGAGGCCCGGAAGCAAAATGCCGGATGACCAAATTAGCCCTTTGCTTTGCAGAATTTCAAACTAAATCAGCACCTTTGCTTTCCCCTGCTCTCATTCCCTGTCCGACTCCCTCTCTCCCACGCTCTCCGTCTGCCACTCCATCACTCTCTTACCCTCCCTCAGTTGTTGAGTTTGTCTTGTGTTGTTTGCCTCTCCCTCCCCCCCTCTCCCTCCCTCCCTCCCTCCCCCCCAGGTACACGGCAACACTTTAAACTTTAACTCTATTCCTCTGTGGCTTATGAATTAGTAAGATGGGCACCGCTCCTATGGGGAGGCTTAATAATTCAACACATACACACTCACAGTGAACACCAAAAGTTTACTGAAACAAAGGGGAGAGAAAGACAGAACTGTATGAGACAACACTGGAGTGGAAGTTGAAAAAATAATAAAAAAAGGAAGAGATAATTTATTGATAAATATCACATGGTCTGCTGAGGATAGCGCTTCCTGTTTTCTCTCCTTCTGTCTCTTGCACCCTTCCTTCCAGTCAGTCCTAACTTGCGTTGTATGTATTCATGGGGTTGTTTGTACTCTACTGCCATTTGGTTCAGTCTGCACAATTACAATACACTCTAGTTCTGATCTTGCAGTGCAGATTGTAGTTGTCTAGTTGTTGCTGTAGTTAATTCCTTATCTACAGTTTAGTGACACAAACCTACATGTACTGCAATCTCTGGTCTTTCTACCAAGTTTTAACCCTTGGTTAAAGGGTTAAAGCTTCACAAATTGCAGTTGCATTGCATACATCATTATTATAAACTGTGCAATAAATATTAATTTGAATTTGGCACCATACTGCTGTTATTTTTGCCTTGTAACCGAATCTCAAATGAATGCTTTCTTTTTGTTTTTTTGCTCTGTTGAATGATTATAACGCCTTAAATTCAAAAAGTTTCAAAAAAGGCAACTGGACCTGTAGATTTTTAGAGAAGACGTTTCACCACTCATCATCCGAGTAGCTTCTTCAGTTCTAAGGGACTGGTGGGAAGTCTGAGGTTTGAATAGGAACTCCTCCTGAAAAACTTGTTATGCTAATAACCAGAAACTGGTGCAGCTAAGTCCAGTTACCTTTTTTGAAACTTTTTGGATTACCATGACCTGGATGACCGTGAACCTTCACAGAAATAACGCCTTAAATTTCAGTATGTAAGGTCTTGGAGACATCAAATAAAGATTGTGTTCTGTGTTTGTTCTTCTAACAGTGTTCGTGCAGGCCAACAAGCTCCAGCAGCACATTTTTGCAGTGCATGGTCAGGAAGACAAGATCTACGACTGTTCCCAGTGTCCGCAGAAGTTCTTTTTTCAGACAGAACTACAGGTAGGACTCCTTTTGTTGGATCTTTGTGCACTGTATCAGGGAAAGTGGGAAAACTGTTGTTGAGTGACATGCTAACTCAGGTTGTAGTGAGTGGACTGTGTGCCAAAGGAGGGCCACTGTATCTGAGTGAAGTAATATTCTAAACCAAACTTCTTTAAACTATCTCTCAATTATTCTCTTCTTTCTACGCCTCCACTCATTCTTCAACATACAGTAGCTTCATCCCGTGACCCCTCGCATCCCACACACAGCCTTCTGTTTCACAGAATCCCTATATTTACAGCTTATCTCTGTAATCTGCCCCCACCTTCTTTCATTTCTCTGTCCATGTCTTTCCATCTCTCCTCATGAGGTCTGTGCAGGGTTCTGGCAAGCTTCATGTCATTAGGGTCCAGACACATTAGGTGTGTGTGTGCATGAAAGAGATCGGTGCCTATAAGTCACCCCAGAGTAGGTCCTGGGCCAGCTGTGGCCAGGTCTGTGATGATGTAAACCTTCCTGCCGTCTTCTGTGTCTTGTACCTGTTTGGCAGCGTACTGGCCATGTGCAAGATCTTCAGGTCAAACGTCCGACTCGTTAAAGGTGAAATCTGAACGTCATGGCATCACTTGAACGTAGGTCCAATTGCTTCTAATGCGGTTGGCTGTCAGACGGGGGACAGGTGCAGACCTAGAAGTTAAGACAAACAGATGTTGCAGTAGTAGAGCGTCTCCAGCTATGACCTTAAATATTATCTGGGGCTTCTGTGTTTCATCTTAGCTCATAAGCTTTTGCAAAATCCCAAATTAGCACACGCTGTTTGCTCCTTAAAGGCGAAAACGCTTTTAACAATCCTTGGGACGCACAGTGCTTTTTGGATAGCGTGCGTGAACAGTTTTTAGATTCAAATAAATAATAGATAGGACGAGAATCCAAGAGTCTCAATGACTCGTATTACTCATCCACTTCATAGCTCGTGTTCCCTTTAGGGCCGCCATGATTAGTCGATTAGTCACGATTGTGTCGACTATTAAAATCGTCGACAACTAATTTAATAGTCGACGCATCGTTTTTTTTTTTTTTTTTAATCTTTGTTTTTCTCTTGAAAACTAACCCACATGGCAACTACTGCAACTGAACTACACAGCTGCTAAATGATTGTGTGTTTCTGCCGGCACAAACGGCACAAACTCCATGAAGACAGCTCCGCATCGATAGAAATTCGCTTCAGAACAAACAAAAAGCTAAAGTTCTGTCTCATGTGCGTACAGTCACAAACACGAGACAACACACTCACCACGGCAGAAGCACTGGTCTGCTGCAGCATCGTCGTCAGTGGCACATCTAATTTTGCTCAACATTATAAGTAATTAATAAGTACTTGTAACTTGTACAAACACATTGCAGTTCATAAAAATAATAATAACAAAAAAAGCAGCAGTATCGCAATAATATCCTGGACCGTGATACTTAGTATCGTGACAACTCTACTTGGGACAACGATGAAGAGGGACGTCATCTCGGTAAGCTAACTGGCTAGTTAGCTGCTAACATTAGCGTAAACAGAGAGCTAGCTTACTACTTACTCATATAGCTGTAAACGTTAAAAGTATAATGAAGTATCATCTTAATTGTCTTTATTTTTAGTTAGCATATACCTTAAACTCTTCAAGCTGAAAACTAATGATGGTTAAATAAGAGCGAAATAATAATCGGTGATTAATCGACTATCAAAATAATTGTTTGTGGCAGCCCTAGTTCCCTTTAACTCTTAAATTTTCTCATGTACGTGCTTCATCTTCACTGGTCATCATCTGACAGTCTAGTAATGCTCATGCTCAATAGGTCTGCACGCTAATAGTGGCAGGTGTCCACTCCATAACAAGTGCTATGTTCTGTTCATGCATAATTAACTGAGTAGTTGGTGATGTAGGCAGAGGAATTCTGTTCAAATCTAACTGTAGTGGTTTATTATTTGATTCAAAGAAAGCCTCCCTCCAGCCACCACACACAAACACGCACTCACACACAAAGTGGCAGTGATATAGGGCCAGAGGTGGTGGGCATATGGCTGGCCAGTCCATTTAACAGCAGGGCGACTGCTGGACCCTGTCGGTTAATGTCCACACACAGTCAACACTCACGGCTCACACACACTCCAGCTAATCTCCACACACACACACACATACACACCGTGAGCCGCACACAAACAACCTCTTCACACACGCCTCTGTTCTTACACACACACACACACACACCATCCCAGATGACTTCTCTCCTGCCATCTGACCGGGTCACAACATCTTCATAGAATGATGAATTGTAATAATTGGTTGTTGGGTTTGAAACGACGGGAAGTGTCGGCTTTAACGTTTTCTAACGTAAACCTATTTCATCATTTCATCATTTCTTTTCCCTTTATATCAAGCTTCATCAACACTGAAGCTGGCTGAAGCCTTAAAGGGAGATAATGTTCAGTGATGTGCTGCTGGATCTGAGTGCAGGTGGAATAAAACAGCAGATATTTTAATAATTTAATTTTGAAGTTGGACTACGTCCTAATACTGGAAATATACAATGAGTAGTTATTACTTTGCATGAAAATAGTTTGCTGTACGGCAGTTTAAAGACATAAGCCAACCTCCCTGATGTTCCAGCTGAGTTTATACCTCCATGGGACATAGATCTCATAACCTACGAGCCATTTATACTGCCACAACAATGGCGACTGAAATGCGAGTCTTACAAATGTCTGCATCTCCAAACTACCTCAGGTAACCTTACCGATTCTTTACTGATCCAAAACAATCAGTTTGAAAATTGCACAGATGGAGCAGCCTGGAAATACTAAAGCGGACACGGACAAAGTGACATTTCTGGCGCATTGCATCTGCGTAGGTGTCTACATTGTCGACGTAGCCTCTGCGTCAACTTAACGCACAAGTATAAACGCCTATTAGTGATGTGCTACTGTATCTGCATGCGGCTGCATAGCATGACTCAACATTCATCTCATATATCACCTGAATTTCCATTTGCCTCAATTTCTTCTACATTGAGCTCAGTGCAACTTTTTCTCCCCTCCAGCTCCTTGTACTTCCTCCTCTTTGGCTCCCGCGCTCTGGCTATATCCATCTTGTTACTCTTTGGTCCCGGCCCAAGTGTGTGTGTGTGTGTGTGCGCGCGCGCGTATATGTGTGAAGACTTGCAGCCCGAGCCTGACCTGCCACCGCTCCATTGCCCCATGGGAGGGCTCTCTAAGTGGGCTAGACAGAAAGGCTGACTGGGGGAGATGGAGAGCTACAACCACGGAGGTTAATGCCGCTGCTAGCTGTTATCGCGCATGTGTGTGTGTGTATGTGTGTGTATATGTGTGTGGGTGCATGCATCTGCTGTAGAAAGTGGAATAGGCTAATTCGTGTGTGTGTGCGTGATTTAATGAGAAGCGGATGGATGGAGTAGGCTGGTTGGCCAGATAGGAAAGGCTTTGGCCTCTTTCAACCCCTCAGAGGGACCATATGATGTCCAGCTCACTCACTGTTTCTCTTTTTGTTGCTCACACACACACATTCACAAACCCAAGGGTCACTGCAGCACACACCGCTGCATCATCCTTTCTCCCTTCTGACTTCACTCCCTCTTTCTTTCTTTCTTTCTTTCTTTGTCTCTCCTTTGCATACAAAGTTCCCCCCGTCTCTCTTCCGCTTTCAATCACTTGCTTTCTTCCTATCAACATATACACCACATACCACAGTTTCCACTTTCTCCCTTCCTGTTCCTCTCTCCCCCTCTCTTCCTCCCGCACTGTCTTCCTCCCTCTCTCTCTCCCTCTCTCCGACTCCCCCCGTCTGTCCCAGAAGAACCAGCCCCTATGCATATTTTAGCCCCTCTCCTCTCTTCCTCTCTTCTGTGCCTCTCCCCAGTGCCCCATAAATAGTGCAGACGTAAGCTGGTAAATAAGAGATGTTTTGGTGTGCGCCTGCATGTGTGTATGTGGGTGTGTAAATAAAAAATGCTGTGGCCCTGATCAGTGAGGTCCTCCTGGATCTCTCTCTGCCTTTACTCCCAGACTTCACACATGACTTTCTCATTCTCTCTGTTTTGGTTCCTTTCTTTCGTTCTTTCATCATCTTTTCTGTTTTTCTTGCTCAGTTTTTTTTTTTTTTTTTTGCTCCTTTCTTTCATTAGCAATTAGCGCGACTGTTGGAAACAGCTTTTTCTTTCCAGCGCTTTTAAAATGCTAAACGTGATGTTTTTTTCCATAGTTTCAACCTTTACGAAACTATTTACTTGAATGTTTGTTCCCGCTATCCAAATATGTGCATTGCATTGCAGAAGTCCCTCTTTTCTAAACAGTCATCCAGCTCCAAATGAGTTCCGACTCCCTCCCGCGTTACGTTCCCCGAGTCTCCTTGATCTCACATCATTATTCTCTAGCCTCAAGGGGGTGCTATACCGCAACTTCTGCCCTCGACGTTTCCTTCCATCCCTTACGCCATCCATCACTCCTGCACTCATCCCCAATCATCCCCCCCTTTTTTTCCCCAGCCTCTGCGTCAGTTGTGCTACAACATTTCCTTTAGCTCTGGTAAATATTTAAACACTGCTAGATGGCTGAACTGCTGGTCAGATGAATAAATGGATGGATGTGGGAGATCCTTTTGTTTTTTTGTGTGCGTGTGTGCGTGTTGCTGCTCCCCCCCCCCCCCCCCCACCACCATCACCACCAATCTCACTGGTGTTGAATATTTGAGCACACGGCACCACAAAGACGAGCAGGGATCTGTTTCCTTATAGACACAATTAAAATATCTTGTTATGTAGACATAGAGCAATGGACAGATGATGGATGGATGGATGGATGGATGGATGGATGGATGGATGGATGGATGACAGGTAGCGCTCATACACTAATGATAGAAAACTGGGAAACAAAGCTATACGGTACAAGGAGATGTGGACGAATAAAATATCAAATGACGCAAAGATTTTACTAATTTAGTTTTGAACACCCAGAAATATAGAATGAGTGACACGTTATTATTACTTTGCATGAAAAGTGCTTGCTGTGCAGCGGCTTAAAGACATAAGCCAACCTCCTCGACGGCTCTGCGTTGCTGGAAGGTAAAAGAAATATTTAAATCCGTGCCCTCGAAGCAGCCAGAGTGGTGGTGGTAGTTAATGCAGAGCAAAGATTAGCTTGGCAGACATGTTCACTGCCTGCTGTCGGTATCGGGGCACTGTGTGTGTGTGTGTGTGTGTGCATGTGTGAAACGAGCTGTGGTTAGTAGTCTGTCTGTGAATAATGTTATCTTTGTCTTTGTCTGAATCTAAGAGCCTCGCAGTCTCACTCTAACTGAATTATGGAAAGGTGTGGATGTGGCTGAACTGGCAATAGGCTTTATATGTGTCTGTGTGTGTGTGTGTGTCTGTGTGTGTGTGTGTGTGTGTGTGTGTCTGTGTGTGTCGGTTTTGAGCGTTGTGTCAAGTCATAGTGTGTACTCTCTGATCCGTGTATCCCTTGGCTCTGTACGTGTGCATAGATGCATGTGTGTGTGTGTGTGTTGAGGTGGAGGGGTGGGGGGGGTGGGGGGTATGAATTTGATCCGTAGATCCCTGTGGCGTTCCAGGGGAGCGTACTCAGCTGCCCCACTGCTCACTGGGAGACTCTGTGTTATTAGAATGGGGACCTGGGACACACAGACACACACACACACACACTCTTACCTCCCTGAATCCCCAGACTTGAGGGTTTTTTGTTTTTTTTTCTCAGCAGGGAGAAAACAGACAGAAACAAAAAGAGGTTCAAAACAAAAGGCAGAGGTGGAGAGGCAGAGAGACTGCATTCCAGCCGATACCGATTACCAGGCGCTGCTGCTGCTGCAACTATAGAGCTACTCAATCTGAAAGAATACCAATTATTTTATAGAATAATGTTTAAAACATATTCTAATTGTAGATATAAAAACGAACCAATCAAAGACATGTCAGAAACTGTTTGCTTGTCATTGCAACTAACTGTCCTCAGACTCGGACGGACTTTTTTCCCCCCACTCTGACCACCTAAGGAAAAATTGCATACAAATTGTGTCTGTGGCTGTTAACACTGTCGGACTTTTTTGCAGTTTTCATCATCTCACACTGTGAATGCAAAGCAGATTCTGTTAGTGTGGCATTTAAATAGAAGAAAGAGAATCTCAATGTGGGACCGGTTAATCATCTGGAAATTTTGTATTATATGTGTGCACGCACCTGTGTGTGTGTGTGTGTGTGTTTGCACTTTAACGGAGGACAAACGAAAAAAAAAAAAAACAGTGGGCATCGGCGGCGAAGGGGGGCGGGAGAGAAAAGCAGCGGTCAAAAGTAGTTACTTGTTGCTTTGACGGAAAGCGCAGGAACAAACGGGCGCATGCACCGAGACAAAGGCAGACAGTGAGACGAAGAGGAAGAAAGAGATAAACAGACTTGGGGACAGACACAAAGGAAGTACAGTATTTGAGCCAACACCTGGAGGGTTTCTAACAGCTTGGACCGTGTTCCTGTCATTTGGTTTGCGTGTGCGCGCATGTGTGTGACAGGTAAACAGAGGCAATGTGTCATAAAACAGGACAGGCTCTGCGTGGGGCGGTGTTCTATCAGGCCTGCCAAAATACGCTCACAGATACGGGCATTGCACTCGCAAACACGCTGTTTGGCTCTAGGAACTAATTCTGACTGTCGGGCGGCCTGTTTGTGTCTGCAGCCCACCTATACATTTACATTTTCCTTCCTTCTAGCTTTTCATGGCTTTCTTTCAGTCTTTGCACCATCTATAATGGATGATAAAGATTCGCGCTCCAGGGCTTTTTTTATTCTTATTATTTTATTCCAAATGCTTGTTTTATTTGAAGCATGTCATTAGCTCAAATAAAAACAGAACAACATAATGTAGCTGTTAATATTTCCTGACTGCTGCACAGTTACTTATTTTTTTGGAATATTTAAATCATTATTTTTTTCTTTGATAACACAACGCTTCAGTGGAGGATTTACTTTATGTACTCTGGTCTAATGCTAACACTTTCACACAGTCCAGAAAACAAAGACACGTTGTTAACCATAAAATACTTCCTAGTAAGAAGCCGAAGCCACAAATTTTTCTGATTTGGTTGTTTTTGTGACATAAATCAGGCTAAAGAATCCTTGTCATCCTTGACACCACTCTTTCGTTCCATTCTCACATTAACAACATCCCCCGTTCAGCCTATTTTCACCTAATATCTCCCAGTGTCTCCGTCCGTCCCTCTCAACTGACGATACTGTCACTCTGGTCCATAGCCTGGTCACGTCCCGTCTGGGCTAATGCAGCTCCCCTTTATTTGGTTTACTGGACAAATCCATCCATAAACCGCAACTGGTTCTCATCACTAGACCCCCCTCCATGAGTCACATAACGCTGCATCAACTCCACTGGCTTCCTGTCAAATTCCATATCAACCACAAAATCCTACTTCTTACCTTCAAGGCCTTAAACAACCTCGCCCCTCAGTACCTCACTAACCTGCTCCACATAAACATTCCTGCCTGCACTCTTAGGTCATCCTCATCAAACCACTCACCCTCCCACCTGCTCACTTGACCACCATGGGGTCTAGAGCCTTCTCCCATTCAGCCTCTGGAACGCCCTCCCAGAACACTTAAAGAATTCAGACTCAGTCAACACCTTCAAATCTCAGCGCAAAACTTATTTATTCAGACAGGCCTACTCCTTTTCTTAGTCTCACTTCTATCTCCATTCTGTTTGTCACTTATTTGTAACTATATGTTCTATATCAGGGATTGTACACAGGGCGGGCGTACACGACCTGCAACCTCACTTGAAATGGCCCTTAATTAATTTTTGATAATTATATTCTGCGGCATTGAATCAGTTGTAATAACACAGTTGGCCACTAGATGGATCGAATGCAGACGCCGGCTCGTACACGCTTCGGCCGCTCTTCTCCACCAGTGAAGAAGAGATGTTGCGCCGTGGCTAAGAGCGGAGGAGAGAGAAAACTTGATCAAGCAAATCGTGTGTTTCAGGTGGAATGGGAAGAAGATTATCTGTTTACAGACTTTAAAACTAAGCTTATGTGCTTAGTCTGGTTAGAGACGCTATCTGCCATGGAATATTTCAGTTTAAGCCGCCCCTACAACACGGTGCACAAAGCAAAATATGAGAAGTATACTGAAGCTGCAATGTTAAACTCTTTCTTAGTGTAAAAATGACAAATTAGTTCTTGCAATTATTTTATATTGTTATTATCAAACAAACATTTGAAATGGCGCTATTTGGCCCTCTGGTAGTGTCGATGAAAAATTGTGTCCCCCTCCATCATTTAAGTTGCCCATCCCTGTTCTATATATGCTTATGTCCAGTCAGGACGTCTTCTGTTGGAAATTCATAATAAATACAAACAAAAACAATAGTTGTCGTGTTAAAAGCAAACCTCTGCTTTCAGGTTTTGCTCACTCTACATCTCAGTAGTCTCTTATGAATGTGTCCCTGTGAAATAATCCATTATATATCAACACCACCATTCTTTCATTCTTCCATTGAGCTGTTATTTCCACCATTATGTTTCCTCTCAGCCCAACTATGTGTTTTCATCCTCACCATATATATAACGTATATAACCAACCCGTCATTTACACTTTTTCAGTCCGTCATGTCTTATTTTACATCCTGAGTGCATCATAAGAATAGTAATAATAAAAAATAAATAAATGCTGGCCCCTCGGGGACTCATGGGGATCGGGCGTGTGCAGTAATATGACAGTGACACGGAAAGCCAGCACGCTCTGCTGACTCGTGAGCTCGTGTGCGCGTCGGATGAACCGTGCCCGTGCATTTATTCGTCCGCCTGCAACCTCTTCACGCACTTTTTGTTTTCGTCGTGAGTTTTAATTTAGCGTCTGCTCTCGTGCCTCGTCTGAACGCTCTGCGGCCCGTTACTTAAACTTTAATTATTTTTAAGTGTCATGTGGTGCTCAGGAATGATTTTGCTGGAGGTCACTTCCTATTTTGTGTAACTGCTTCCTTGCAAACGATGTAGATTTATGTGCCTTGAGTGTATTTTGGGTTCGTGTTTACTGGTCCAAACCTGGCTGGATGGGCCGGTAGCAACAGGAGAGGGGAAGTCCCTGTGGGAGAAAGAAGGGAGGGAGCGCTCCAAACAGGACGTGGCCAGAGGGGTGACCCTGGGTGTGGTGGCAGGGGAGGGAGGAAAGTGGGGGTCATCGTGACTTGGCCGCAAAAAGAGGAGGGTGAAGGGGATAAATGGAGGCTTTTTATTTACAACGAGAGGAAGAAGTGATGGGGGGGACGGGGCCAAAGACAGAAACGGAGAGTTAGAAGAGTGGGAGGGGAGCAGGGAATACGTGTCGGTGGGATGTTAAGGGCAGGGGGTGCATTTATTTTTGATCTACTCCCGAGGCAGCATCCTGTCCAGGACGGGTGGGGCTAAAGACAAACCAGGGAGTAGAGGAAGAGGGCTAAGACAGCCCATCTGCTAGTCCCAGACACACACACACACACACACACGCACACACACACACACACACACACACACACACACACAGACGCGCGCATGCTGTTGGAAGAGTGTCAACTCTGAGCTATAAATACTCTGAACCCAAAGAAGACCACAAGACGACTAAGGTGATTTTTCATTTGGTGTTAAAAACGGCAATGAAGATGGGGCACACACACACACTCGCGCTGCATTTGGACTGCCTCTAGTTAGTCCCCCACACACACACACACACGCACACAGGCGCGCACACACTCTTGACACAAATTTACGCACCGACAGACGCTCGCTGAAACACGTAGGTATCACACACAGACACGCGGCGTCGTTCCAGCAGCAGCGCTTCCTCTTCCTGGGTCCATTAGGAACTTGGCACCTGCATTTCAAGGTGTAGTTGTTACATCATCACAGAGCAGCACAGTGTTTTGCGCCTCTTTGTGTGTGTGTGTGTGTGTGTGTGTGTGTGTGTGTGTGCGTTCAAGTAGCTGAAAGAAAGTTATTGTGACATCCTCCTGATTCAGAGTTAGACGCTTCGGGCCGGATTATTCATTGAGACGCGTCCGTGTTTCTGCTCTAGACATGAGACGAGCACGCACATTGAAGGTGACAGTGGCACTCTGAAGCAGCCGGCGGCATCATCGGCACAACACACATTTATTTTTTTGTGTTTGTTTGTTTGTTTGGATACTGCAAAGAGAAGCAGGACGAGGCAGATTAGATTTTCTCTTATCTCTTCCTCGTGGTTTCCTCTGCCGTCCCCCTCTCCCTTTCCCCGTGAGGTTGTTTTTGTGTGTTTTTTCTTGGCATCATGTGTCCGTACATGCATGTGCTCTTAGCTGCAACAGCAAATCTGTGAATGTATTCCTGCGTGTGTGTGTGTGTCAGTGTGGCAGTATGGCAGAGTTGTGCGTGGCTAATGCGACAGGGCCATATTTCCCCAGGGCCCGTGGCTCTGCAGGCTTTAGCCTCGCTCTCTCTAAGCAGTTTAGGAAAAAACAATGACAGGCCTCTGTATTGACTGGTCTGCTCCGGCCTGGCCTGCAAGACGGGCTGTTCTCACTGCGGCGCGCACACCCTCGGCTATGAACAATGAACGAATAAACCCTGAACCTGGCTCCACGTTAAAGTTAGTTTAGTCAAGGAAACGGGCAGAATACCGTTTAATAAAACTGAAATTATGTGAAAAGCTGAGCGCAGAGTTTTAAAGGAAGCACGTTAGCTTTCTAAAATGTGCAGCCTTCATTTTCAGTTTTCAGTTTTTTTTCGGTCGGCGCAAAGGTGTGGTTAGCACTGATGCCTCACAGCAAGAAGGTTCTGGGTTTGAATCCATCGCCTGACTGGTTCCTTTCTGTGTGGAGTTTGCATGTTCTCCCTGTGTCTGGTTCTCTCCAGGTTCTCCAGCTTCCTCCCACCATCCAAAGACATGCTGGTTAGGTTCACTGGTGATTCTAAAGTGGTCGTAGGTGTGAGTGTGAATGCTTGTCTGTCCAGGGTGGACCCCGCCTCTCAACCAGTGACAGCTGGGATAAGCTCCAGCCCCCGTATGACCCTCCAGAGGACAAGCAGCTACAGAAAACAAATGAATGATTATTTGTTTTCTCTCACAACAAATGCATCCTCCTGTTTTACATGAACTTCCAGTGGTTTTAGGAAGCGTAGTCGTTTCATTGTGAAGGTGCAGCAGAGTTTCTTTATTTGACGTGTTTCCATCCTGAGACTCACAGCAAACACTAAATATAAAAACACTTCTTCTGCTCACCCATTTCTTTTTTTTTCCTGTGGAATATATCAATTACTCTGCTGTAGAGCAGATGTCACACTGTGACACACACACACGCTCTCAGCACACACTGATCGATTGCAGCGCTGCGTAATCGATACCAAACCCCCAACAACTACGTAAATGAAGAGAAGTAACCGGGAAGATGTCAGAGAGAGTGTGTGTGTGTTTGTCATTTGGAGTGTGTGTAGTTCAGTGGACTGTCATCCATCCCTCCGTTGTATTCCTGCCTCATCCGCCCTTCTCATGTTTATCCCTCCTTCCTCCTCTCCTCTCCTCTGGGCTATTTCCAGCAGCCCTCCGCCGCAGCGCTCCGAGCTCCTCCGGGGAGGGAGCCGCGGCCTCCATCCCTCCCTCCTCTCTGTCCGTCCTTCCTTTCCATCCCTCGCTCCGTCTGCAAATCAATACACCAGCAGTTGGACCCAAAGAACCTGAGGGAAAACACACACACACACATTTCCCTCCACTTTTCCTTCTTCTTTTGCTTTTCCTCTCGTTCCTTCTTCTTCCCCTTTTGTCGTATTTGGCTCTTTTCCTCTCCTTTCCACTTTTCTAATGCTTCATGCGTGACCTCGGTGTTAAGAGGTCACATACTGTCTGAGGCAAGTGGGGGAAGACGAAAGCCAGACATGGATGGTGCTCCTATAGGAAAGTGACCTCTCCTCTCCTCTCCTCTCCTCTCCTCTCCTCTCCTCTCCTCTCCTCTCCTCCTTTTGTCTCGGGCCACCTAAAGAGGATGGAGCCTGACCTCTCCTGGCAGTTGCGGGAAGCGCAGCCACCCAGCGTGGCGACAGATAGGCCAGGCAGGGGGATGCCTCTCACTCTGACAGCGACGGAGAGAAACAGACAGAGAGAGAGAGAGAGAGAGAGAGAGAGAGAGAGAGAGAGGAGGGTTCTCTATCATAATGGGGTCAGCGGCTCCCAATGAGATCTCCCTTCTCACTAGAGAGGCCTCCGCACAAACACACACAGAAACAGACACTTATTTTTCACTGCCCCGTTCGGTGTTTTGCTCGTTTGCTCGCCCATTCCCCCCAAAAAAACCCACGTGTGACTGTTAGAGAGAGAGAGAGAGTTGGTGGAGTCCTCTCCAGCGTGGGGCATTAATACTTTCCTCTGGACGGGCTAGCTTGGGCCTCTAAAGCGAGTCACACACACACACACACACACTTGCCAAAGGGCTCAACAGAACATGCTCAGCAAGATAAGGGCCACAGAATGACAAATAAGTATTTATCAACCCCAAACCACGTATAATCCGCCCCTCCTCGTCTCTCTCTGTTCTGTTCATCCCCCTATCCCCTCCTCTGTTTTTTTTCCCCGTCCGCTGTTCTTTTTCGTCCCCCCCTCTTTTCCGTTGTGTCTGTCAGAGAGAGAGAGAGAGAGATTAATCTAAGAAAGCTGCTTTTAGTGGTGAAGAGTTGGGGGGGTGGCGGCGGCGTTGATTGGGCTGATCTCGGTGGGAATTGTGCGTGTGTGCGTGAAGAAGGAAGAAGCAAAGATTTCAGAGGGAATTTGTCTCTTTGTGTGTGTGTGAGAGAGAGAGAAAGAAAGAGAGAGAGAGGGGAAGGTGGGGAATGTTTCAGAGGGAGAAAGCTGGAGTGTCGGGGGAAAATGAGGAGCGAGGAGGAGGAGGAGGAGGAGGAAGAAAGCATCCTGGTGGAAATTTCTCTGATACACGCTCGCATTCCCAGAGAAATCATTCCAATCATCTCCCCTTCTAATACACACACACAACACACACACACACACACACACACACACACACACACACACACACACACACACACAGAGGATCTCTCCAGCTTTAGATGTTATGCTAGCTAACTTCCAAACCAGCAAATCCAGATTATCATGTGTTCAGTTCCCCATTGTAGCTGATATGGAACAGCCACAGAGGACCGACTGTTAGACGTGTGTGTGTGTGTGTGTGTGTGTGTGCTGTGTGTGTGTGTGTGTGTGTGTGCGTGTAATCACAGGAGCATGAAGCGTATTTTTGTGCGTTCGTATGTATAACGCAAACACCCAAGCAGAAGGCTGCACGTGTCAGTTTACTGCTCTTTACGTGCGTCTCTGTAGCTTCATTAAGAAACTTTAACCCGTCGTCAGGTGTGTGTTCACGTAAAGTGTCGTTTTTTGTGCCCCTCCCCCTCCTCCCCACCCCGCCGCTTCCCGTCTTCAATCTGCGTAGAAACGCATGCACCGATCTCATCTAGTTTTTACCTAGAGATCCCTGCATCAGTCTCCCCTTTGTGCGCTTACCGCTGCTGTGAATTTTAATTTTGAAATAATAATAAAAAAAAGGTGTTTTTTTGTTTTTTTGATTATGTATTGATGTGCAGTGCGCTGATGCCTTCGGAGAGACGTGAGTGTAGGCGTCTCGGAGGTATGGAGGCGCTTTCTGTAAAATATTAATCGCAGTATCAAAAGACTAAGAGGGTTTCTGAGTTCTGAATAAACAAATGGAGGCGCCGGGTTCCCGCGGATCAGAAAGGAAACAAAAACAGAACAAATACTACATGATCTGAATGATTGGGCTCCGGACAAAGCCTGGCTCTGCGCAATTACATGATGACGTATGTGTGGCACTGACATGAGTGCGTCTAGAAGAAAATCACCTTCTAACACATGTGCATGGATCCTGTTATACTGTCCCTGCTATCACGCTACGGAGTTGTTTCCTAATCTCCTCTCATATTCTCTTCCTCTCCTTTCATCACTACGTATAAAGCGAGGAGGCCTTGTCGTCTGTGCTGTGGGATGCAGTTGTGTTTCTGTTCCTTTCTGTTCTATTATTGGGTGGGGGGGCAAGCGGAAAGCACTATGCTCATGTAGCCCATTATTTCTCTCATCATGTGTTCTCACTTTCTCTCCCTCTCTCCCTCTCTCCCTCCAGAACCACACACTGAGTCAGCACGCGCAGTGAGACCGAGGCCCGGCAGGATCTCTCAGCTCAGCCGGGGCCCCCGACCCGGAGCCGGCAGGGGACCCCCATCTCCACATCACAGCCAATCAAAGTGTCATTTGCTACTCACATGTAAAACTCTAACGATCGCGCCACTGGGCGCGGCTATTAGGAGCAGCAGGGGAAAGGAATATTAATGGGATATGCTATTAAATAAAGAAAGGAAAAAGTGGGTGAGGAAAACGGTAAGAGCTAGATGAAGGAAAGAGAAGGGTGAACAAAGGTATTGTACGTGCAGTATTTTTTATTGTCCCTGCCAAAAACCCCACCAGCTTCTTCCTCCACCCCTTTCCTCCTCCCCCCACCAGTCACTCCCCAGGTCATGCATTTAATTTTGTTAACAAATAGAAAAGGAAACAAAAGCGAGAAAACACCCTTTGCTTTTGGATTTTCTTTAATAGATTGTAGGGTAACGCTGCATTTTCTTGTCCCCTCGGTTTCTTATTGTATTCAACTTCATAGGTGCCAATTTCTTTGACTTTTCTTTTCTCCATACGCGCTTAATTTCTTTGTTTTCATTTTTGTACCTTTTATTTCTCGCAGTAAGTAGGTACTTGTGCTGTGTTGTGATTGTTTGCCAGTCGTAATATTCCTTAACCCCCTCCCCGAACTATCCTTTTTATGATTATTGTTATATATATTTTTCCTTTTTGTAATTACTATGAAAAAAGACATCAAAACAAAATAAAGTGCAGAAAACCATACAGATGTTTCTTTTTTTTCTTCTTCTTTTTTTTGGATTGGGATTTCCAGTCTCTATGGGGCCTATAATGGTTATTGTAAAAATGAATATCATCAATTTCAGTGCGTCTGGTCAATGACTGCTTTTTAAATGTGAATTAACCAGATTGCAATAATCTAGTACAGAAAAAAAAATAAAACAAATAAATAAATGATAAATAAAGAACTACTGTGTGATGTGAATTCATTCAAAAGAAAGAAATATTATTATTCACTTGTTGGAGATTAAATCGAGATCTGCACCAAGAAATTAAATAAATAAATTTTGCTTACGGCTTCACGACAAAACTGCAGCCTGATGACACCTCCCAGCTAATCTGAAGATGGCATGATTGAATGTGTGAGTGCATTAAAGCGTCTTCCTTTGCTCATGTTTCACACTGCACCCTCCAGCTCAGCAAAGGTGTTCTTAGCAATCCAGTTTAGATTCAGTGTTCATATTTCTGCACTTTAAAAATCCTTTTGTACATCCATTATATTAACACAAAAGTGAGAAACACCACTACAACAACAAATTAGCAACAGTTGGTCTCTTTAACCTTTTAATTTCACACCAACACATGTTTAATCAGGGAAACTGAATTTAAAGAATGCGATCAGGCTAATGTCTGGATTCCCTTGCATGCAACGTGGAGGCCATGCAATTCAAAGCTCGGAGCCTGATTTAGCAGAGCCCGAAGACGGAACACTTCCCCGCGCGCTGTAAAGAATTCAGCAATGGGAACCGAGTTCTTTATACAACAGTGTGAATACCGAAGCATGCTGCAGTATAAAGAATACCATTCAACTACACAAATGCAAGCTGTTGTTGGTAAACTACTTCCATCTCCATTGTCGCATAACAGAAGATTGCCTGTGTGTCGCGAGCTCTGGGACTGTGCTGTCAGCCTGTGCGGCGTCATTATACCCTGGGACATCTTTCACAAGGTAACGGTAGGACTGATCACACTTTGCCACAGTCTCCAATGAATATATCTGTTTGAGACAGATGCACGCTGATCTTTGGTGCGAGTCTGTGTCCTCGGTTTCCCTCGTGTCAGTGCAGCGATATCAGAAAGTCACATTTACTCTCTGACGGCCATAGACATACAATGACAATCAATGCTGTAACAAGATTTTAGGAGGAAACGATTGGTTTAGATTAAAAATATGTCAAGATAGCAGAAGCACACAGATTTTTCTAAGGCGTTCACCAGAAAACATCATACTTACACATGCGGCTTAAACTGAGAGTTATAAACATCCCATCTATGCACCTGATGAATATTATATCTTGTGGATCCAACATAAATATTCTGATCTGGTGAATGATTAAACGAGCTATGAGGCCTGCAAAGAGCAAAAGAGTGTTGACAAAAAAGGCTAAAAGCTGCACGGATCTGCGCGGAGACCAGTGTGAATTGTCACACTAAAGGGACTTTAAGTGTCTCTTTTGTTGCTTCTCTTTTTATCCTCACTTAATACGTTGATGCTGATGATGTTGCTCCTCCGTGTATCTTCGGCAACATTTCCAGATGCCCACCGCAGCTTGTACACAGCTTGGAACTCGATACAACTTTCTCCAGAAATAAAATTCATTTGAATCAGATTTATTGCTGTGCATGCAAACACATAGGAGGACTTTCTTTTGATGCATGGTGCAAGAGAAACAGTAAGAAATAACAATGTTAAAAATGTACAAAATATAAAAAGAATGTATGAAAAGTATGTTTCCCACGTTCAGGTGTAGCATATAATTTGGTTTCTTTTCAGAGGTGACGACTTGGGAGGTAAATTAGGGGATTTGGGAAAGTTGAAGAGCACTTGAACACATCTTTTAACAGCTTTCTTTTAAAGATGACTCCACTGCTTAAGGTGAACAGCTGCAACCTCAGAGTTTCTTATACCTAAAGGGAACAAATGTTGACCCGTCCCCGTAAACACACTCCCATACTCGAGTCCCCGATTTGTACTCAAGTCGGAAACATGTCAATACAAATGTACTGTGTGTGTAATGTCCCTTAACCTGCTTTCCTCCCAGTATTAGTGTTGTGAGTGTAGAGATTCTCACAGTTGTGTGGCACCAAAAGAGTCCAGCTGTTGGCAGTAGCCTACCTACTCATAGAACAAACAGTCAAAGAGGTTTATGTTGGGTTCAGTGGAAATCATACAGCTCCCATTCCCAAGATGACAAAATTAAGCCAGTACCTCTGCAGGCTGATATCTCATATCCGACTGTATCGTAACAGATATTACATTTTCCAGGAATATCCGACAGAAGCGTCTTGATTTCATGGCTTTAATTAATTACTCCACTTCTGGGCTTCTGAATGAGCGGTTTGTCATCTGATTGTAACGTACTAATCCTGGATGGAGCTATTGACAAATACAAATCATTTGTGAAAGTGACGGAATGTCTTTATTATGAAGCTGGTGACCTCTGGGAAACGTTCACGTTTGCAGTCTACAATTACCAGCGTCGATAATGTCTGTATTACATGGTTTTGGAGCTGATGCCGACTTTTCAGAAGAAGAAGAAGAAGAACTACGTATATCCCTTAATTCACTGATCTGCTGCACCACAACACCGCTCCAGCTGTTGAACAGATGATATGTTGGATTCACCATCAATATTATTATTTCAGTCTAATAAGACCAGTCTCTTCTTCTTGATTAGACTGATCAGTGTCAACATATACCAGTCTGGCATAACATTATGACCACCTTACTAATATTATGTAGGTCTCCCTTGTACCTTGTGACTCATCAGAGAATGGACACATGGGCCTTCTGAGGGTGTCCTGTGGTGTCTGACAGACTCTTGTTGGGGGGGCTTTGGGTCCTATGGGTTGAGGGGAGGGGCCTCTGTGGATCATCCCACAGATACTTGATCAGTTTGGGATGTAGTGGGTGCCTGGGTCAGGTCTAAATGTTTCCCAGCAGAAGAGATGATCGTTGTTATTCACTTCTCCTGTCAGGGGTCATAATGTTATGCCTGATCAGTGTATCCTTACTGATTCTATACTTCCACAATAGGTCACACATTCAAACAGGAGTCATTGTTTATTAATTTACAAATGTATTAATTTGTTTAAATGGGTAAAGATAACTTGTAGAAGACACCTGGCTGCAACCCTAACCCTAACTTTCGGTGTATTTTCAGCAGTGTTTACGCACGCTTTTTTAAATATATGTCACAACAGTGAAATGCAGACGGTCCCTAAAGCTGACGCGCCAGCCCAGCTGAACTCTGGACGCTTCTAATTAAATGACAGAGAAATAAAGTTAGTTTGATAAAAGCTGAGCGACAGTAGCAGCGGCACAGCACGCGGAAGTTGTGGCTTTACAATAAAAAGACTGTCACATGTTCGCTGGAGCAGCTGCAGCCGTTAAACCCCGTCAACTAGGTCTGCGTGTCAGCGCAGCTCCGTGCGTGTATTTCCGGGTGGCGCGAGGCTGCTCCGGTGCATCCGAGCTGCTAGCATCAGCTGGTCCATCCTTCCTCCCGCATCCAGCCACAACAACAACAACAGCCAGAGGGGGTGGGTGCCGGGACACCAGCTCAAGCGACCGCTTATCGACCGAGACGCGATTGATGTCTTACAGCTGAAAGCCGCAGCGGGAGGGGACAGCGGGCGATAGAGAGGAGATATGGCGGCGTCGCTTCTCTCCGAGACCGACATCAGGCACCGGTCCATGGCGGAGGAGGATCCGAACGGGAATGAGCACGGGGCGGCTGCACGCAGCGCGGCGCCTCGCTGGGGACCGCAGCACGCCGGAGCCCGGCAGCTGGCCAGGCTGTACTCGCCAGGTGAAAGCGCGTTTTATTGTTAGTGTTGCTGTCACTTGGTGTCGGTAACGGGGCTGAGGTGTGAGGGGTGGCACCGGCAGAGGCCTAAAAGCCACAGTGCGACGTCCGAGCTGATGGACTCAGAGATGATGATGAGGATGATTAACAAACTGCTAACACTTTGCATGGCGTGTCATTCATGACTAATTACTGAAAAACTGCCCGACTCTCGTGGCTCTAATGCAGGATAATGTCTTAGTGCATTAAAAAGAGTGAAGGCCTTCTCTCTACAGCTAAAGCTGAGGATACACTGCAAGATTTTGTCAGATTTTACCCCTGATTCCCAGTTGGGGCAAAGTCTACACAAGTCTGCACTAGTTGGGGGACAGTCAGCGTCAATAGTTTGCACAAAAAAATCTGTAAGTGTGTGAGGGAACCAGATCTGACCCAACCTCACTTGCAGACAGTCAAACATGAATGTTTTCAGCTGCATCTGAACTCAGTCGGGTAGTGTGCACTGACTATCGACCTAATAACAAATGTTGGTTGCAGTGCATACCACCAACCGTCGCCCTCTGAAGAGTTTGATATGTTCAGTTGGTTTGACAGATCATGTAGTCTGTGATCCCTCATCAGGTGTAGTCATTAACCCTCATGCTACCTTTGGGGTCTCTGGGAGCCCAAGTGAATGGACAGACAGATAGAGAGCATGCAGAAGTGCGTCATCTCCAGTCTTTCAGTCGTCAAACAAAAATCTTCTGAGGCCAGTCTGCTAGTGTGTACCCTTGGTCTCTTCAGAATCTTTTAAGACTATGACTGTTGTGTAGTGTGTCCACAGCTTAAGAGGAAAACAATAATCAGTATGCAGACTTTAGGTTTTAAAATGGAATTATGTCAGATTAGAGTAAGAAAAACACAAAGCTGTAAACACCCGCTGTAATTTCCTACAAGAGATGACTTTAACCTAAAGTTAGTAAAGTCAGCTGTAACTTCTGTGAGGCCTCTGTGAGCCTGAAACACTTCATTGCATTAGTGCAGCTCGCTGTTCAAAACCAGCTTCCGACTCACTGGGTCTGGGGTGTATACATGTTTTTTTACTTACTGTACAAGCTCCAAGCTCTAAATATAGCCCAGCCATGTCTGGTACATGACTTTTATTTTGTTTGCTCTTCCTTGTCTTCAAGTATGACACGCCCTTAGAATACAGAGTTCAGGAAATTTGTTTATGCTTCTGAAGAGTTTGACGTTCAACTTTAATACAAATGACTACTTGTAGTTTTTGTTGGTGGTGCAGAACATTGATGTGGGTCTAAGCAGCGTGTGTTTTTGGTCTTTTATTTGCTGTAACTGTTTAGGAGACAAAATTTCTGAAGAGAAAACATGGAGTAGGCAACAGATTCTGATCATTCTGACAAAAGTCCGCAACTTTACAGAGCTTTATTATTAAATGCAATGATAACTGATGTGCCAGATGGTTTGTTCCACAGAATTTTCAGAGGAGTCGTCCTTAGAGACAGGCTGATCATCTTAGAACTGTAGAGACTTAGAGAACTCTTAGAAACCATCTTGACAAGCTCAGGCTAATTTCAATCATTCAGATCAACAAAATGCATCACATAGTTGGAGACTGCTGAAGAAACACGGCAAGCAAGTGAGTTCTGAGAGCTAGCAAGCACTGTCGCTGCAAGCACTGTCGCTGGTAGAAAATTCTTGTGGTGCTTTTTAAGAAAAGTTTAGGAAAAACTTAAAGGGCATTCAGTGTTGTTGGTCTGGAACGAGAGCAGCGTCCCGTTATCATCGTAGACTTTGGTGCGCATCTGTTTGTTGATCGGTTTAACCAGAGTACAAAAGCTGAAGAGTGACGTGATGGATTCCTACATGATGCTGCAGGAATCCTTGGCTTGGAAAGGTAAATAATAAACCTTCAAAATATGTGACGCATATATTTGGCCTTTCAAAGCTGACACAGTTTTCCCAGCATCAAAACAATGCAGCCAAATATCTCAGATAAGTTTACCCCATAGGATTGATGGGTACAGTTTTTAGATGCTAGTGAAGTTGTTGCCTTCAGGTGTTTAGTCTCAGGACTAAATCAATATGTGTGACAGAGTCTCCAGCAGTAATCCTCCAGTCTCGTCCTCGGGGTCCAGAGTGTTGCTGGTTCTCTTTTTTTGCCTTGCTAGTTTAAATTCAGATAAGTCTCTGATTAGCTGTCTAGATTAAAAACTGCCAGGCGTGATGGAGAATAAGGCTGGAGTCTGGATCCTGTTGGTTTAAATTCCAAATACTGCCATTGTTCCTGTCCAAACCGGTCTTGTTTGGATCCTGTCTCTGGTGTTTGTTTTGGCGTCATCTTACAAATCCAACATTTCTTCACTAATCAGGCTCCTTTATCTGCTGCTTAATCATCAACGCTGCCTTCAAGGTTTTCAGGATTTTAGGTTTACTGTCTGTACTTGTATTCCTATCAACCTTTACGTTTATCTACTTGTGATAAGGAAGGCGATGTTTCATAAATGGAGCTGTTTTACCACTGTAGATACATTGGTTTTGGCGTGATGGCAGACACACTGCGCTCCAGACCTTAGCAACGAAAACCTGTGTTACCAGTTGTGCATCAAGCTGGCTTGTGCCACTTTTTGCCTGACCATCTGCCCCGTGTTTCACTTCACTGAGCACTTTAATTGCCTCTAGTCGAGCCGTGTTGGCAACTTGTTGACACTTTCTAAAACAGGAGCGGACGATCGGAGAAGAGAAAGGGTTTGAACCACTATCACCACGTTATTGTGAAGCACATACAAGGGTACAACATATGCCACTGGGTTGGCTCTGAAATTTAAATCCCTTTCAGCACAATGAGTGCGTTTGTATTCTCAAACCGGTGGCGCTGGCAGTGTCCGTGCATCGAACTGACTCATTGAGCCGGAAAGAACCTGACCTGACTCTTGACTTGAGATTTTTTTTCAAATGTTATTTTCATTTAACCTCTGTCAACACGCGAGCCATCACGCAGCGAACCATTCTCTGAAAGCCAGTGTCCTATTTTTAACCGCTCTGAGTAAAGGAGTCACCTTCACCATTAACAGAATTGGAACTACACTGTTACTCAGTGCAATTACATTAGAGAGATAACCATCTCCTCTTTGGCATTTAGTCGTTTGCCACTGCCAGGCAACGCAAACATTCCACTTTAATGTTGGCGGATGAACCTGCATACGTGCGGGCGCACATTCACACAGGTTATTAACTTAATTAAAGCTGTTGACAGGGAAACAGGAGGTTTTGTGGAGCAGAAAATGAGTCGACGAGGACGGCCCCATTCTCTTTCACGGGTGGGTGTTTCTACAACAAAGTGCAAACGTTCTAAGTGGAGCTCTGTCCACATATAAATCGATTTGCTTGTTGCGGAACATGCTGTTAGATGACCGGTTGTCAAAGCAACCCTCTTGTGTATTTCCTGCAATAAAAGAGAGGAACATAAAAATATTACCAGTGTCATTGACACTGCTTCAGGGCTCACCCAACTCTCCAAGTCTGCTATGGACCAAAGTCCTGGACAGGGTTTCTTGTCACTCAACATTTGGTGAACTGTGCATTTGCTTTACTAGTCAGTCAACTTTAATTTATTACTATTATACACCAGTCAGCCACAACATTAAAACCACTGACAGGAGACATAAATAACATTAACTATCTTGTGACAATACTATGATCTGCTGGGAAAGGTTTGGACCTGGATGTTAGATGTTAGTCAGACATGTAGTACCCACCTAGACCAGACCAGGCACCCCCACCCCATAGCAATGACACTCATTGATGGCAGCAGCCATCCCCAGCAGGATGCAGCCACAAAAACACTTCAGGAACAATTAAAAAAACAACATGAAGAACATCTCAAAGTGTTTACCTGGCCTCCAAATTCACTACATCCCAAACTCTGAGGACACCTTCAGAAGACCCATGTCCATTCTCTGATGAGTCCCAACTGTTTTGGAGGCACAAGGGAGACCTGCACAATATTATGCCTGATCAGAGTATATAAATAAGTATAAAATAAACATAGTGAAGCAGAAGGATGCTGGGGTCCAGGTCCTGTTTGCTTTGTGAGCTTGTTGCCGTTGAGCGTAGCACTGATTGATGGTTAAGAGGATCACACATGCATTTGGGGTCCTGACACTTTATCCCCTTTCACTCAGTGGCCTTGGAGCTTAGTTAGCAGACCGACTTTGGGTAAAAATAGCCCAGACAAAGCTATAATATGTTCACATTCTGATGTAACACAACGACCCTTCGGCTTAACTTCACATTGGCATGTTACACGATAATACTCAGCAGTGACGTCTATGCTGAGTCGTTGGACCTGGACTCCTGGTAAGGCTGCGTTTGAGAGTGTTCCTTTAATGCCAGGGACAGACGGAAAATCATGTCAAACTTCAAAATGCTGTAGTTTAATGTTTGCAATACTGCATACACACTTTTCAGAAGGACCTAAAGATGAGGTTGAAAAAGACAAATCCTGTTTGTGAGGATTTTTGAAGCCTCACAAAGCATCTTGTGAGTCATATTCCCTGTAAGCAGTTATTCAAATCACACTCTTCCCAGTTTTAATGTGCTAGAAACTTGAGTGTTTATAACAGATAAAAAAGTAAAGCTTTCATATCCTGCACGATAAGCCGTAGCCTTTTAATGGTTAAAAGTGGTATCCATGCAGACAGGTTTTATATGAACGGGTATTTAGACACTAGTGGTAACACAATCCAACAGTTACAACACCCCAGGCACTCTGAATAATCCATGGAGTTCCCTGAATAAACCAGGTAACGTTTAAGATCCTTGATTGTGTATATTTTACTACTTTGTTGGATGGGTTCAGTTATGAGTTTTGCATGTATATCTGGGACACTGCAGAACCATTGTATCGCCAAGTTGTAGTTCAGGACCTGTTCAGTCTTGGGAGACTTTCTGCATAGCGCTTTAGATTTGACATCTGAGTCTGATTTGAGCAGTCTGACTGAGGTGCAGCTGTAGATTTGCTGATTGAAATTGCATCTCAAACCACTTTCAAATGAACAGATTTAATCCATGTGTAAAAAAAATTGGAGTAAGGATATACTGAACGAAACATTTAGGCTGGCGGTTTGAACAACACATTTATTTCCAAATGAGACTGATAGAGGCTTTACTTTACTTCACTCTAAGTGCTGCAAAGATCTCCTTAATGGCAGGGCCAGACAAGTTTAATACACACAGGGATTCTGACTTCATCAGTTCCAATTCCAATTCAACAGTTGTGACTCATCAGAGAATGGTCATGGGCCTTCTGAGGGTGTCCCGTGGTGTTAGTGGAGGCCTTTGGGTCCTATGGGTTGAGGAGAGGGGCCTCTGCAGTGAATTTGGAGGCCAGGTCAACACCTTGTGCTGTTCTTCATGTTTTTTTTTTAGTTGTTCCTATGTGTTCTTGTGGCTGCATCCTGCTGGGGATGGCTGCTGCCATCAAGGAGTGTCATTGCTATGGGGAGGGGGTGCCTGGTCTGGTCTAGGTGGGTGCTACATGTCCAAGTATGAATGCCAGGTCCAGAAGTTTCCCAACAGAACGTTGAATTGTCTCAAAATGGTCAATGTTATTTACTTCTAGTAGGTACAAGACTAATTTTTGGGTTATGGATAAATATTGAGATGAGGATTACAATTAGGGCCAAAATGATGTTGTAAAGAGATGGTATAGTTTAAGTATAAAGTGAATGCCTTTGATTCATATGAACGTTTTTCATTATGTCAAGATTTAAAATGCTCATTTAAAATGTTCAGGGCTCATGGAATAATTGATCTCCAAAGACATTCAAAGTAGTCTCAACTGAAGCAACTTGAGCTGCAGGTATTTTTACTGTAGCAATAAATTGTGTGAAGGGACAATAGCAGCTGTCAACCACGATCCAGCCTCATGTCATGTTGGAAAAACTATAAAAAAAAACAAGTATCCTGGGGGAGAAGAAGCTGTTTCTTTGGTTAAAACTAGCTACCAGTTGCTTCCGAGCTGTCGTGCGCGAGCTTGTCATTTCACCAGGTGAATCTCCAAATGACTTAGAAGCTTTGCCTCATTTTAGCCAAAGGGCACAGCAGGCTGCGAGTGGAAGACATGCTCAGCGACGCTAACAATGCTGCCGGGCCATTTTATGGAAACTTAAAAGCAAAAATGTTCCCCCACATGCTGACAAGTGTCTGTTTAAAGAAAAATAAACAGCCAAAATTCAAAATGTCATGGTGTCCATTTAAGGGAGCGCCACGCTGTTATGTGCTTAGTTGTCTGGGTTCGGTTCAGCGCTGGTAGGAGGTAAATCTAAATAGCAGTTTGGCTTGTTAGAGTTTGGAGAAGTTAGATGAGGCGTTGGCAATGCTCCACAGAGCCAAACATGGGCTCATTACAGCGGAGCTAGGATGGACAAACAGCTGGATGCATCTCGCTCTCCCTCTGTTTCTGCGTCTCTCCATTTCTCTCACCAACTCTCTATTCATCCCCTCGTCTCTCATCGGTCCTCCCATATGTCTAAAGTGTCACGGTCCACTGCCTCTTTCCTCTCCTCTTCCCTTCGCTCCTCTCCTCCATTTCACATGTAGTCTTGAGCGGCAAGTATGTTTGTGTCTGTTAGAGTGTATGTACATCTGTCTCTTGACCTGTGCGTGTGTAGCCAGTGTACTGTATGTCCATCCTAACCTATGTGTATTATGTGTGTGTTCTCAGTTACCCTGGTGAGTGTGATGTCAGCGCGTGTAAGTGATCTAAAGGCCGATACTGATCTTCAACCTCTTTCTTGCCGCTCATATGTCACCCTGCTTCCATTACACCTCGCAAGGACATCACAGGAGTTCTTCTTCTGGTGCAGAAATCTAATTTGCGTCGTTAATAAACGTCTGCCCGAGCTGACTAAAGCATGGTTTAAAAGTGGATTCATGCAGAGCATACATATGCTCTTGTGCGTTGGTATCATGTCGGTGTTGCCGTGAAAAAAATGTTTAACTAAAGCTACTTTTACTTTAATTGCTGCAACAAACACAAAAGAGAGAAGATGTCTGAGTAGATGTTGTGCAGGAGGCAGAGGGACGGCGGCGTGTTTTCCACGCTTGTCCAGCTACCGAGAGACGTGGACGAAGGGAATGCTTTTTAGCAGCCATAGATTTTCCACAATATGTAGATAGATTTCCTGGTAAGTGCATGTCAGGTGATGGTGTTGGATATAGGTGCTGGTGCAGAATCTAGCTTAAGAACCAACATCAGATCTTAATAAAGAAATCTCACCGTGTGTACGCCCATGGGATGAAATAGTGAGGAATGATGAGTTCATCCCTTAGTTATGCTGCTATAGGCCTAGGCTGCTGGGGGACAATGCACCGAACACATGTCCTCTTTCTTTCTTCTCTCTCGCATCCTCTACTTTCTTTTCTCTGACACAGAGCTCTTCCCCTCCAATTTCCTATCTACTTCTAGTCATACAATTCTGCAACGGGTTTGGTTTTAACCCCTTAACGCCTGTATTGATTTTTCAGTTATATAAAGAAGTTAAATATTTCTGTTTTCACAAACCGACATTGGAGTATTACATGCGTTATTTCGGCTGCAGTCTCAACGGAAACATTCCGTCGCAAATTCGCGACACTAGGCGTGAAGGGGTTAAAAAGTCTGACGCGTAGATGCGGCAAATTACAACATGCAAAGTTTGCAAACAATTAGTGCATAAAAAGGACAGTAACAGCACTAATTTGTTCCACCACCTCAAACACAAGCACAAACCAGAATATGAAGAAAGACAGAAAATGAGCAAAGATGCAGAAGCAGCGTCGACTTCATCCAAAGAGTCCGGGAAAAAAACAACAACTCAGATAAAACTTGATGCATTATAGTCAAAAAGATTAGGATGAACTGGTGTTAATTTATCATCACTTTTATCGTTTAGTAATAAATAAAAAGTTCTTGTCAGTCGGCCACAGTTTTACACCGTTTAACATATATTTAAAGTTGGTTAAAGTTGAGTCAGTTAAACAAAAGTCCTCATGCTCATTCTCATTTCAACTACATTATATTCATATCTGTTGTCATTTTAAGCTGAAAGCACTGATGTTTTTGTTTCTTCTTAGATTCCTCATCTTGACAACCAATGGCAAGTTTTAAAGTTTACCTAAACGTCAGACAGACGAGCTCTAAAACCATCTACGCTTACAGTGCCAGTATTTTTATTGACGTTGTAATGCCGTGGTTCAGTCCTCGTTCCATTTTGTATTAATAGTTCTACTTAAACAATGCAAAAATCAGCAGCCTCTATATTCCCTGTATTCATATTGTATCACCCGTTCTTTCTCTCCTGTAGCTTTTATCAACTCAAAACTTGAAGACAAAAGAGCGTTGACCAGTCAATGGATTGTTTTAGAAGTTTTGAAAACTTTGTTCACAATACTTAACGGGCTAATGTTTTACAGTGCATCATCAGAGCGCTGTTCACTTCCCTCCACTCCAGCTGAGAACAACTCCAGAGCAGATCTGACTTCTGCAGGATGTCAGAACCCTCAGATCTGTCTGATTCGTCCGTTGAAGACCCGCTCTCGTGACTCCGCTCACTTCTCACACGTGACGGTGACACATTCCGACTCCCTGATCTGCTGACCCCAGGGCCGTGAAGTTCAGGGGGTCATAACCCATTTGAGTATGTGTGAGGTGCCCTGAGAGTCACGGGGGCTGTTCTTGGCTTTGACCCCTGTGTGTGGCTGTGTGTTGTCATGACCTCAGGGTCTGTATGGTTAGAGGAAAGTGTTATAGTGAAGTCAGCAGAATCAGAACTGCTCCAGTGTAACAGAGTGCCTTGGTTTGTCTATTATAGAGGAGACTGACATTGAGACTTGCTTCGTGAACAGCGTTAGCGAGATGTGTGAGCAGTTCTGAAACTCTCCAGATGGATCACAGTTTGTGTCTGTGCATGAGTGCATTTAACACTCAGGGCATCAAGGAGTGTCATTGCTATGGGGTGGGGGTGTCTCGTCTGGTCTAGGTGGGTGCTACATGTCTCAGTAACATGCACATGTATGAATGCCAGGTTCAAGAGTTTCCCAACAGAACAATGAACTGTCACAAGATGGTCAGTGTTATTTCCTTCTCCTGTCAGTGGTTTTAATGTTGTGGCTGATCGGTGTACACACAAATATTTGAGGGAGCTGGGATGTCGTCAAGTCAGTTTCAGATGCTATTTAATAAAAATTTGTGAATGAAATTTGTCAGCAGTTGTCACTACAGATCCTGCTCATATGTTAAAGCCACTTGGATCACGCTGCTCTCAAACACTGGAGCTATAAAGAATGCTCTGAGGTCACATCTGTTCCCAGAACGCTGAGAACCACCCCGAAGAGATGAATATACGATAAATGAGATACACTATATTACCAAAAGTATTCGCTCACCTGCCTTTACTCATTCTATGAACTGAAGTGCCATCCCATTCCTAACTCACAGAATTCAATATGATGTCGGTCCACCTTTTGCAGCTATTACAGCTTCAACTCTTCTGGGAAGACTGTCCACAAGGTTGAGGAGAGTGTTTATAGGAATTTTTGACCATTCTTCCAAAAGCGCATTGGTGAGGTCACACACTGATGTTGGTCGAGAAGGCCTGGCTCTCAGTCTCCGCTCTAATTCATCCCAAAGGTGTTCTATCGGGTTCAGGTCAGGACTCTGTGCAGGCCAGTCAAGTTCATCCACACCAGACTCTGTCATCCACGTCTTTATGGACCTTGCTTGTGCACTGGTGCACAGTCATGTTGGAAGAGGAAGGGGCCCGCTCCAAACTGTTCCCACAAGGTTGGGAGCATGGAATTGTCCAAAATGTTTTGGTATCCTGAAGCATTCAATGTTCCTTTCACTGGAACTAAGGGGCCAAGCCCAGCTCCTGAAAAACAACCCCATACCATAATTCCTCCTCCACCAAATTTCACAGTTGGCACAATGCAATCTGAAATGTACCGTTCTCCTGGCAACCTCCAAACCCAGACTCGTCCATCAGATTGCCAGATGGAAAAGCGTGATTCATCACTCCAGAGAACGCGTCTCCACTGCTCTAGAGGCCAGTGGCGGCGTGCTTTACACCATTGCATCCGACGCCTTGCATTGCACTTGGTGATGTGTGGCTTGGCTGCAGCTGCTCGGCCATGGAAACCCATTCCATGAAGCTCTCTGCGTACTGTACTTGGGCTAATCTGAAGGTCACATGAAGTTTGTAGCTCTGTAGCAATTGACTGTGCAGAAAGTCGGCGACCTCTTTGCACTATGCGCTTCAGCATCCGCTGACCCCTCTCCGTCACTTTACGTGGCCTACCACTTCGTGGCTGAGTTGCTGTTGTTCCCAAACGCTTCCATTTTGTTATAATAGAGCTGACAGTTGACTGTGGAATATTTAGGAGCGAGGAAATTTCACGACTGGATTTGTTGCACAAGTGGCATCCTATGACAGTTCCACGCTGGAATTCACTGAGCTCCTGAGAGCGGCCCATTCTTTCACAAATGTCTTGTTTCACAGTCTGCATGCCTGAGTGCTTGAATTTATACACCTGGGGCCAGGCCAAGTGATTAGAACACCTGATTCTGATCATTTGAATGGGTGAGCGAATACTTTTGGTAATATAGTGTATTTCTGTACATCATCTGGGAGACATGACCACTTTGTGGACAGTAACAGACAAGGACATCTGCAGAGCTACAGGTATATGTGTGTGTGGACAGAAAGAGACACTTGATTCTCCTCGATCTTACTCCTCAGTACATGTTTCTGATCCTCCTCAGATCTTTCTACATTAGTAGAACCTGGTCCCAGAACAGGCGGCACAGTGTCGAGGTGGTTAGCACTGATGCCTCACAGCAAGAAGGTCACCGGTTCAAAAGGCTGGCCTTTCTGTGTGGAGTTTGCATGTTCTCCATGTGTCTGTGTCTGGTTCTCTCCAGGTTCTCCAGCTTCCTCCCACCATCCAAAGACATGCTCGTTAGGTTACTTGGTGATTCTAAATTGGCCGTAGGTGTGAGTGTGAATGGTTGTCTGTCTCTGTGTTAGCCCTGCGATGGACTGGCGACCTGTCCAGGGTGTACTCCTACCTCTCGCCTGATGACAGCTGGGATAGGCTCCAGCAGACCCCCGTGACCCCTAACAGGACTAAATGGGTATAGAAAATGACTGACTGACTGACTGGTCCCAGAACTTTCATCCCTAGTTTCATTCGTGAGGTTTGTCTCCACACCTCTAACCTAGAAAACGCCGTCCTTCCCCGAAACGCAGCACTGAGCATGCAGCAAGTCATCTGCTTAAAAATGCACAGCCAGCTTTTACTAAGCTGCATTTAGGACTGGACTTGAGCATTAAAAACACAGGAGAACCCAGCAGATTGATCCTGTTTTATCAGGATATAATGCCATTGTTCAAGCAGAGTAAGAATGGATCAGGTTTTAGCATTAAAAGTAGAAGTACTCCTGATGTGTCTTTTTATTTGTGGTCATTGCAGCTACCATTGACTGTTACAGTACAGTTCAGGTTTCTTAACTGCAAAGAAACTTCATCCTTCAATGGATGATACCCAGAAGGTTATAAAAATAAATACAAAAGGGCGTTGCCTTCCCAGAATCCATGGCATCGTCACCAAACAGTATGCATCGCCCGTTAGTTTGCTCCCTGCCACAAATAAAAGTCCATGCATCATCAAATTAAAAATATTATTTGCTAATTTTAGCTAAAAACACACATGCATAAAAGACTGAGCTTGTCCAGTTTGAAGTTTAGAGATAACTTTGATGTCAGGTCAAACTTGTAGTCATCCAGAATGCTGCACAATATTATTTAAACTCTCTTTTGGGGAGGAGATAACCAGCTCATGTCTTCTTCTTCTGTTTGGGCTTTCCCATGCAGCTGGCCTTCACACCCACAAGCTATCAGTTTCTTTTTTCTTTTTTTTAAGTGTTTCAGATAGTGTGAAGAGAAACAAGAAATCATGGGGTGAGAGCGAGAAGGTAGGACACACAGTAAAGACACGTCCCTGGTGGCGTGGTTAGTCTGCTTGGAGATTCTTGCACATGTCAGACACGTTTGTATTCCCCTCAGAAAAAAGGTATTCATCCTTTTTTTTTTTTTTTTTCTTTGTCGCCAACCCAAGTTAATAAGTGTTGTGTCTTTACCTAGTTAATAATAGACTGCACACAGCCAGCAAGACCTTTCTTAAAAGCGCTACCTCTGGCTTGGAACAAGGTTGAATCTTTAAGGATAAGCTCATTCACATGAATTGATAAATGTAAGTAGGTTTATTATCTGCTTTTTGTGATTTAGATTTTTAACGTGCGGCCTGCAGACAAGTATATCAGGAACACACACACACATGAATAATGTGCAGACACAAGCGCACGCCACACACACACACACACACACACACACACACACACACACACACGGTGCATCTATGGCTTTAGGCGAGCCTTCTAGGCAGGATTTTTGCTATTGACCTTGACCGATGCTCGAGAGGAGCAGGGAGTGCTGTGTATTTTCGGAGAGATGAGCCGCCTGTGTGTGTGTGTGTGTGTGTAATTATCCTTATGAGGGCTGCAGATGAATATGGTGGTAGCAGAGATCCCGGGAGATGAGCGGATGGCATACAACACACACACACACACACACACACACACACACACACACACACACACACACACACACACACACACACACACACACACACACAGAAACACACACATGATGGGATCTGTCCATCCTTTTTTTTTTGTCTCTCCGCTAGGGAGGGAGGCTGGAGCAGGGCCTACTTCCACTCGCTCTCATGTGGGTTAAATTCATGTGTGTGTGTGTGTGTGTGTGTGTGTGTGTGTGTTATTGTGCCCGGATATAGGCATCTGTTTGTCTACATCCATGTGTGTGTGTGTGTGTGTGTGTGCCATTGTGTCGGTATGCCATTATTGAATCTCATTTGCCACATTCCTCTCTTTGTTGCTGTTGAATCTACAGGGTAATGGATTTATTAAGTTTGTCTGGCAGGCCGTGTGTGTGTGTGTGAGTGTGTGTGTGCACATCCACATCCACATAAAGACATACATATTGTGTTTGTGTGTATCATTTCTTCTTCTGTGGTATGTGTACTTTGCATTGATGTTAGTTTTGTGTGAGTGTTGTTGTACTGTTATTGTGTGTGTGTGTGTGTGTGTGTGCGCGCGTCCCAGGTTCTGCGGTCCGCTGAGATCAGATGAAAGGAAAGAGGCCTGCGACTGATCCACTCCTTCTGAACAAGGGAATTCGACCTCCCCTCTCTCCCTCCTCCCCTTGTCTCCCTCTCTCTCTCTCTCTCCCCCTCTTTGTGTCTCCCTGCCTCTCTCTCTCTCCCACCCATGTTTCCATGTTACTGTCATCCTCCCTCAGTGTCTCTCTCCCTCATCTGTCTCCCCCCTTTTTTTATTCTCTTTCTCTCCGAGCATGTGACCCACTTTTACCACCCACGTCTCTCTCTCTCTCTCTCCCCGTCTCACTCTCCCAGAGTCCCATCTGAAGACAGTCTGCTGAGAGCAAACCAGGGGACACAGGCAGGCAGGCAGAATAAAAGGCCCGTACATACAGTATCAGCCTCTGTGATTTGGCGCCTAATGCGTTAGCAGTCTATACATCAGAGTGAATAAGTGTTTGTAAATGGAATCTATGTGAGAGACGGAGACGAAAAATGAAGGAAAAGGCGTTTCTGAGGTATTCTGGCGGCTCTGACTCCGTCTTGGAGCCGCTGTCAGGCCTCTGCTCAGTTTCCTTTTGTCTTTTTTGCTCAGTGAGAGGTTATTCAGCTCCAGCGTAGCTGCCTCGTTCGTTGTCCGCCCCTTTTTTGTGTGCGTGTACTCGCCTTCTTGGGCTGACGGTCATTTCCAGAGTACAAGGGTGCGAGCAGTCACAAACTACGCACTGAAAGTTTCAGTCATTTACAGCGCTAACTCTCCAAGTGAAGGGGTTTGACATTTTATGTCACATTAAATCATATTTGACTCCTGCAGCTTCGTCATTTAATATACACAAGGAACAAATAGCTTGTCTGTGAAGGTTCTCAGTCGTGCAGGTCATGGTATATACAAAAACTTGCAACTCTAAAGTCCAGTTTCCTTTTTTTTAAACCTTTTTTGGATAACAAATAGCTTAAAATATGGTTAAAAATCGTCTTTTATTGACTGACAAGGACAGAATCACAGTTTTGTTATTGACAACCTAAGATATATGACCTTTAGCTACACCCTGCAAAAAAAACAAAAAAAAAAACACCAACAGCTTAGTGTTTGAAAGTAAAAAGCAACTAAGTCCAGTGATATACATATATAAAGGGTGGTGGAAATACAAAAGTTTTGATAAGATATTTAAAATGTTTTGCATTCAAGGATCTGGACCCAAACTGCACCCGGAAACCCGTCCTTTCTCAAAATGACATTGAACCTATGGAGGCCGTTTAGCCCTAACCCACCAAAATGTCTTGATATCTTCAAATACTTGTGACTAAATAAGCCACAGAGCTGTCACTGTTGGGGTCACCCTTCAAAACAAAATAAACCCAACTTGTCATCAGCTTTTCATTTAAATGTGAGTTCTAACTGGTCCACTAATCATCAGATCTTCTTACTTCAAACCAAAAAAGCAAAGCTTTGCTCTTTCTTGTAGGATCCAGTCATTAACACATTTGAGAACGTACCAAGCCTGGATTTAAAGAAAAAATTATTTTATTGTCTGAAACCCTGCCCACTAATAACAATAATTAAACCAATTTTTTCCATTAAGCATGGATGTATTACATTCATACTATACACGCCTAGAACCAAGCGTACAATAAGAGTTGTCCTACATTTATCTCCCTAACCTTTCTCCTGTCCTCCATCATTTGCCCGTGGAGGTCATGAGGGGATAGGGTCTCATTTGGCTTTCTGATAATGGATATGATCTGTCAACTCCCATCGAGCTCAACGCCAGTAAAACTAGCAGCCTTCTGTGGCCTATTTACCCACTGCGACGGCCGGCGAGCGTCTGCGCCGGTAGTCCTACGCTGCTCCTCGGTCCTTCCTGGGTACGTGCGCTCGTCGGCGTTGACCTGTTCTCAATTTTTGTCCCGCTAACCGCTACGCGCCCTCTGTGACCACGGGTCAATCAGATAAAAGCGAATCAATGACTCATTGTCGAGCGACGCCGCTGATTGGCTGGCGCTACCTTCGCACACGGTTACTGTCACGAGATCAGTCTCTTCTTGCTCCAGTTGGTTTTGGTTGAAAGGCCCAAACAGAGAGGGAGGAAGAGAACTCAAACAAATATTTTCTGAACAGGGAGAATGGAGCGCTTAAACTGGCGACCTCTCCAGGGTGTGCCCCGCCTCTCGCCCGATGACAGCCGGGATAGGCTCCTGCCCCCACACAGGACAAGCGATTACAGAAGATGAATGAATGAATGAATGAGAACGGAGCACCGATAAGGAAAGAAGTTTGAAAAGAGGGAAATTCCAATACGTTGTAAATGTTTGACTCAAATGTTTGATTTGGTCCGTGTGGTTTTATGTTGCTTATCTTTGGTGAACATTACTCACACTCTATAAACGTCTTGGTCCGTTCCTTGTACTTGTGTACTCGTTACCTGACAAACAACAGAGAGACTTGACGGGATCCACTTCCCCTCCATTAGCCCATTAGTATTCAGGATGCGTTGCCTCGCTGCCTGCTGCCCGCCACTCATTCCCCAGACAGCGAATCAGCCGGCGTTGATTAATTTCAGCCTATTAGCACCCCTCGTTCCCCTCCCCCGGCTCCACCCAGGTTAAATCCCCCGTGCGCACCAGCGTGCACGCTCGCAGGCTGGGAGGTGGGGGGGGGGGCGGAGTGGGGTTGCTGCTGGGTGAGCGATGGCGGAGAGGTTGCCAGGGAGCCAGTTGTTGTCAGAACGATATTAATGAGTGCGCCGCTCTGGCCCTAAAAGTGCTCGTGGATTGGTGTGTGCCAGCGTGTGTGTGTGTGTGTTTACGCGTTTAATTTGGGGGTTTGCATGCCAAGTGAAGGCAGGTCAGGTGTGTGTTGTCGTATGAGAGGTTTTGCGCGTTTACGCTCAAACATGCTAGCATACGTCCGTACATACATGCTTGTAGAAAGTGGTTTTGTGTGTCTTTAGCTGTGTGCGATATCCAGCAATGCCATGGCCTGAGGGACAAGGGCTTATGTGTGTGTGTGTTAGTGTGTGTGAGAGAGAGAGAGAGTGTGTGTGCGCGCTCTGCGGAGGCCTGTCCTAGTTTCCTTCCCCTCACCAGGGAGCCGGAGGATCCAAGGACTGACGCACATCACCTGACAGCCGCCCCACTGCTCCACGGCCCTGCACCGTGGGTGTGTGTGTGTGTGTGTGTGTGTGTGTATGTGTACGTGACGGAGACAGAGTGACTGAATTTGTGTATGAGTCAGAGGACGTGCGTGTGTAATAGAATGAAAAGTGAGAATGTGTTAGGAAATCCATCAGTTGTGGCATCGCGGTACGTCTGCGAGTGTGTGTTTGTGTTGGCAGATCGTCTGTGGGTGCAGACGCAGTGAGAGTGAATTTTGGACCGCTCATCCCTTGAGGTGTGTGTGTGTGTGTGTGTGTGCGCCACGGGGCGGAGTGGAGAGAACTGTGTCACATAAAGCTTGAAGACAACAGAGCTAAATGTGGTCTAGTTAACCTCAGTTTGGACTCAAAACAGAATCACATGAGCGCTTTAGGTGATTGCACTGGACCCCCGCTACAGTGCAGGTACTGGAGACTGTGTTGGGATCCACTTTGTACAGTTACTCCACAGGACGTTGTGCACATTTTATGCACGCTGTAGAGTTTGCAGGCAGCTTACAGAGATACAGAGGAACACTGCTGGTTTTTAGCCTCCTGTTTAGAAAGTTGGAAAGTTTCAACTTCACTCAAACTTGATTTTAAAGAGCCACCGGCCATTCATGGGTCATTAAAGAACCTGCTAACTCTGGAAAAAAGAGGATACCACCCAGTTAATCTGAACCAAATCCTCAAATTCAGTTTAGTATTGGATATTTAACTGAACTTAGTCATGTGAACTCAGATAGATAGGTAGGTAGGTAGGAAGGTAGGTAGGTAGGTTTTATTTGTCACATGCACAGTTATACACAGTACAATGCACAGTGAAACGTAACCTGCAGCCAGTAGTAAAAAAATATATAAGTACTTGCAGTAAACAGTAGTTTGCACACAAGGTAAGCAATATAAGTGTAATGTACACCGATAGAGACATAAAAATAAAAATATAGACTGGTAAACTTGGGTGGGTAGTTCTATATGTACAGAAATTTACAGCATTTAGCAGCTACATGTATAAAGTGCAGTGATATTTAAGTCCAGTTGAGGCTCAGAGTTGAGCAGACGGATGACATGAGGATAGAAAGTCTTCTTCAGCCTCTCAGTTTTCGTCCTCAGGCATCGGAAACGCTGGCCTGATGTAGAGAAGGCAGTAGCTTCCGGTGGACACCGCCCTGAGATGTTCCTAACAAAAAGCTAAGCTCCTGCTCGTCATTTAGAGCTGCAGAAACCGCTTGGATAAGTCCAGATGCCTTTGTTTTAGGTAGATGTCAGAAAAACATTTCTTCTCCATCCGTGATGACTCTTCTCCCGCCACACTTCCTGAGCGCTCAGCGGCTTCCTCATCAAAGTTTTAATGCATCTGTAAATAAACTTCTTTTTTTTTTTTCTTTTTTGTTTGCGCAACCCAGACTGAGCAAAGTCCTTGACTAGGAAAGTTGCCTTAAATGTCTTTGTCGTCATCGTTTATGACGGCCAGGAAATATCTACACATATCAGCCACAACATTAAAACCACTGATGGGAGAAGTAAATAACAATGAGCATCTTCTGACAGTTCAATGTTCTGCTGGGAAACTTTTGGACCTGGCATTCATTCATTGGTGTGGATGTTACTTAGACATGTAGCACCCACCTAGACCAGACCAGGCACCCCCACCCCATAGCAATGACACTCCTTGATGGCAGCAGGATGCAGCATGACACAGACACACTAAAACGCTTTAGGAACAACTAAAAAAAACATCTCAAGGTGTTGACCTGGCCTCCAAATTCACTAGATCCCAAATTGATCAAGTATCTGTGGGATGATCCACAGAGGCCCCTCCCCACTAACAATACTCTGTTCCCAGACCCTCAGAAGGCCCATGTCCATTCTCTGATGAGTCCCAACTGTTTAGGAGGAAGGTGGTCATAATGTTATGCCTCATCGATGTAATAGTCTCTATATTATACACATTACAGCATCTTGACTAGTTACCTTTAGAGGTGCTGTTAGGTGGGTTTTGTCATTTCTCTACAGCCAGACTCGTAGCAGCATCAGCAGCACACAAACTGCATCTCCAGCAAACACACTCGCCTTCAGCGCATTCAACTCCCAACAACTACCAAAGTCAAACTCGTCCACAAGCCGAACTTCCGCCTGAGCCCCGAACGAGCCATCTGTCTCTCCGCAACTTTGATGCCGTCTATTTTTAGAAGGTGAAGGGTCACGTTTGATGATTCCTGAAATATCCATAATCACATATTCTAAATCTCCCGCGGCCCGTTCGGCGCCATACCTTACGAGAGCCTGATAGCATATTCATCGTCGCGCGGGGTCTATAGGCGCACTCGCTCTCACTCGCAGGCCCGTGCGCTTTATTAGAAAAAAGAAAAGAAGAAAAAAAAACTGTCATGAATATCTTATAGGCTGCTAATGCTGTGTGATACATTAGGATCTGAAGACATTAAAGTTTTAAAGGCACATTAGACTGACAAAGGATGAGGAGAACGGTGGAAAGAGGGGGTTGAAAGAAAAGACAAAAGAAGGGGAGTTAAAAACAGAAGAGTGGAGTTTATATTTATACGGTTCTAGTTTATTTTTGTTGGTGAGATGACGCCGATATCACACTTCCCGCTTCTCCTGACATGTCAGACAAGACGGGGCAAGTGAAGGAATGAAAGACCTGCGAGAATAAATGAATCAGAAAAGCGATGCTGTTAGGATACGGTGAAATTAAATCGGCTTTCGATCAGCGCTGTGAATGCGCTCTCAATAATTCAGTGTCTCTGATCTGCAGTGTTTGACTCTGACCCCCTCCCCATCCCCTCCTTATAATACTGCTGAGCTGCAGGTTTGGATTATGAGTAGTTTTAGTTAGTCCCTCTCCCTCTGTCCTTTAGTTGAGACTGCTGACCTGCGAGTTTGGCCTTGTCCCTGCAGAGACCTGCCTCCCACCTGAAACAGACCGTGTGTGTGTGTGTGTGTGTGTGTGTGTGTGCAGGTGCTGCATCAGCGCTGCTGTTTCACATATGAGAGGTCGTGACCCCACAGCCTGGAGTACACTTGTCTTCATCTGACTGATTACATATTAACACCCTGGACACACACACACACACAGTTACCGTAGGTGAATGGTCCTTTGACCCTCAGTAAGGAGAGACATGTTCTCCCAGTGGCTGCAGAGACCTCACCCAGTTCATTAATGCAGCAAATCAGAGCTCAACTCATCTCTTTATATCTTCCACTCTTTGCCCAGTGACATACTCTGTGTTTTCATGACGCTTTGATGAATTAGAAACTTAGATATTTTTGTCCTCGTCCTCAGGTAAACGGCTCCAGGAGTGGGTGTGTGTGATTCTGTGCCTCTGCCTTTTCATCGTCAACTTCTCCTTCCTCCTCCTGCACTTCTCCACCGTCCACATCTACAGGATCGTCCTCGGCATAGGTGAGCTGTTTCCATAATTTCGCCAAGACCAAGTCGACGCTAAACAAGAACTAGTCTGAAGTTCAGTTCGCACAGATAAAAGTGAACTAGTTCAAGTTCATAGTTCACATAGTTCACTAAGACTGAATTAAATACGTCTGAATCAAATCCACATGTGGTTTTTTCTCTGTCTGTGTCTCAGTCCTAGGAATAGTGACGGCAGATTTTGCGTCGGGGATGGTACACTGGGGGGCGGACACCTGGGGATCTGTGGACATCCCCGTTATTGGCAAGGTGAGCACGCATGCGGACAACCAGACTGCTATAAACGCCTTGCAGTTGACATTTTAATCAACGGAGACGTGTTGAGTTTGCAGCCAAAACGACAAATGCCATGTCAGTCTTCCTCTGGTTTGGAATGGAGCTCAGACACAGTGTGTGCAGGGGTGACAGAATTCAATGAAGCTAATTTCTATCTCTCTACCTTAGTACTTAGAAACGAGTCAAAAGAGTAATAGCTGTTTTATCTTGGCAAGAACGAAAAAGTGCATTTCCCAAAACACCAACTATTCCTGTAATAATAAAAATAACACCTGTATGATGACTAAAAATACCATCAGTTTATCCGTCCACATTTGAAGTGCTTCATACACAATACAAAACAATAACTGCATATACGACAGACTGTATATCTATAGGTAGATGCTGCTGTAAAGTGGAGCATTTTAACATTGAAGTACACGGGGTTTGACTCAGTTATGGAACCACCCTCTAGTGGCCAGTTTAGGAACTGCATTTAATCAGCAATAATCAGGTGTAACATTATGACCACCTGCCTAATATTGTATAGGTCACCTTTGTGCCTCCAAAACTTTTGTGACTCAGCAGATATGGGTCTTCTGAGGGTGTCCTGTGGTGTCTGGTATTGTTATTGGGGGGTCTTTGAGGGGAGGGGCCTCTGTGGATCATCCCACAGATAGTTTGGGATCTAGTGAATTTGGAGGTCAGGTCAACACCTTGAGATGTTCTTCATTTTTTATTAAACTGTAAATATTGAGAAATTAGTTTTAAAATTCTGTTATTGTCTTATAATTGTCCAAAAAATTTTTTTTTACCTCATTAGAGTCTCATTAACAGTGAATGTGATCAGTTTCCCGTTTGATCGCATGAATTTGGGTCTAATCTGTTTTAATGTCTGGCACCTTTGTTTGCAGTTGGACCTCTTATTAATATTCCTTAGAATAATAGAGTATCACAAACTATTTTAATGTCCTAGTAAATCTTGGACTATAAAAATGATAGCGTGTTGCAGCTGTGCCCTCTCCATCTCCATCTCTCCTGAGGCTGCGTCGCCACAGCAGTGTGGTGGTTGCACCTTATTCCCTAAAGATCTAGCACTGCCACAGAGACCTGGAAACTAAATGTCAGTGTAAGACACGAGGATCTCCCTGTGGACAGCAGCGGTCTCCACTACATGCCCAGACACTTCTCCTGGATGGCCTCAACTTAAGTCTCCTCCATATTTCTGCATCTATCCGTGTGCGCGCGTTAAAAACGGATGCACAGTCTCAGATTAAAACACATCGCCTGCATTAATGCGCGCACATTTCCCACAGCCAATTAGAGGAAAGGTTATCCTCATTTCATCCAATTAAAATCAGTGTTCTCAGGTGCCGCATGCAGATTGGATCATGTGAACTTTGTTTTGATTAATGGGATGTGAATTTAGTGGCTGTAAGTGTGTGTGTGTATGTTTCACCTACTGCTTCCTGCACGGATGAATTATTCATGGGTAAATAATTCGTCGAAACGTTGAAGCTAATGTGTGTTTTGAAACCTGAAGCAATCCAATTAGAACAATGGTTATTATTCACGCCGAACCCATAGATCATCAGCGTGTGATTAATACTGAAGCTACGTTCACGGTTTAATCACATGAACTTCATACTGCAACACAAAAAGATGTGTCCTAGAGATACTTGATTTAAATATGACCTGATGCAGAAGTGTTATTTGTGTTTATGTGTGATATTATTATTTACAGTATATAGCCTTATAGTAAATTGTCAGAAACTACATCTGATCCTAATTCAGATTAATGTGATTAACACGATTACATTGAGCTGCTTCAGACCTAAATATTCATTCCTTCATTCATTCATGATACTTACATTAATTAAGAAATACTAATAGATGACCTATGGATTGTTCAAGATGGCCTGCACAAGTACACCGATCAGGCATAACATTATGACCACCTTCATAATGTTGTATAGGTCTCCCTTGTGCCTCCAAAACAGTTGTGACTCATCAGAGAATAGACATGGTCCTTCTGAGGGTCTCCTGTGGGGTCAGGGCCTTTGAGGGGAGGGGCCTCTGTGGCCGCTGTTTTTTTTAGTTATTTCTAAAGCTCCAGTTTTTGTGTGTGTGTCTGCCGCCATCAGCAGTGTCATTGCTATGGGGTGGGGGTGCCTGGTCTGGTCTAGGTGGGTGCTATGTTTAAGTAACATCCACATGAATGAATGCCAGGTCCAAAAGTTTCCCAGCAGAACAATGAACTGTCACAAGATGGTCAATTTTACTTACTTCTTTTAATGCTTTTAATTTTAGTGCTTTTAATGTTGTGGCTGATCGGTGTCAGACAATTTAAATTGCAAAATTTAAAATTTGAACAGCCATCAGCATAAATCTGAATATCTTGGGTACTCTTTTGGTGTTAATAAAATGCATCACTTTGAGATTTACCTGAAAACAGCTAAAGAAAACAGAGACATATAATTTGCTGAAGCTGCAAAAGCACAGAAAAATTAACGAGTTGCAGCTTTTCATTGATTGAAATAGTTTAACATGTCAGCCTCTAAAGTGCTAATGTTTCACGAGTTAATATCTCTACACAGGGGACTGGTGCTTCTCAGGCTGCATCACCACGGCTTTTAAATAAGTCCCATTACCGCCGCGCATTCTGGCTCGACATAACGCTGCATCGACGGTCTGTCGAGTGTGATGAATTCAAATGCTTGATTAATTTTTGATTCGTTATTGAGTTGCTTTTAATGTTAATCGTCTTCCCGCTCTGTCGCGTTGTATTTCACCATCAGATGGTTGGAGACAATGATTTTTGGATCCCCGTGCTGCTGAAGGTATTTTGCAGTTTGATGTTTATTTATGATGTGGCATTTATTGAGGTTTGGGGTGGTTACTGGGACCAAAGGCACAGCGGCAGTCACAGATTTGCATGGTGTGCTGGACACTGTAGGAGACCTCTAATAAAGACTTTAACTGGAAGAGAAGAATGGACTTTTAGAGAGAACAGAGGGATGACAATGGACTAGTGGAAAGTGAGTGTGTGTGCCTGTGTGTCGACAGAGAGGCGTACACCTCAGCTGTGTATTCGCGTCTGTGTGCGGCTTTTCGAGTGAGAATAAAGCAGGCCTGCGCTCCCAGTTAAGGTTAGTTTGAATATCAAAGACGAGCGTGATGCGGAACGCTGGAGGCTAGTCGCGCTTGTAAAGCTAGACGTAGCATTTGAAGCCGGTGTTGTTCTTTGTTGTTGGGTTGTTCTGTCATTTGTTTGTCTTGTGCTGTTTGTGTGTGAGTATGTTCTTCGCGTGCATGTTCAGTTCCTCTTGATTTAATACCTCTTTAAAGTGACAGACACTGTGCAGAGGCATCGATGTATACACATGACGTTTGAACATATGTACTCCCTGGGAATCTACTCCACCCACGTGCCAGTTTATTAGGTACACTAGTGGAAATAAATGCATAATTTTGAATTTTCCTGGTTGAACTGTATTAAATTAAACTTCTGTTATTTAGCCTAGCCCACTGACTAAAATGAGGTTGGTCCATATTTATATACAGTCTATGTGTCAGTTCAACGCGTAGCCTGTATATAAATATGGACAATGCGTCTCCACTTCCTTGCATTGGCCAAACTGACGCTGGAGTCTGATCAGTACAGTCCCAAGAGTGGAACCACACGTTTAATTAATACCAGGCATATTTTTTCAGTGCTCTGTTTAAAACATTTCTGACTACCTTAATCTGCACGAAAGCAAAGATTTGGAGCAGGACAGTTATATTAGAATGCAATGATTTCCACTAGTGTACCTAATGAACTGGCAAGTGAGCGTATATCTGCAGCCATAGACTCATAGTATAAAATCTGAGGTTGCAGGAAGCATTTTACCATGTGGCACGCTGCCACTGTATCATCCCTTACTGGTAAACTGATTAACAACATGTTTCTTTTATTCGAGTCATGCAATCACTCCCTCTCTGCAGTTACTGAAATTACAACACCGTCTTAAAAAGTGCGTTACAATTTCCCCAAAGTGTTTACAGCAGTTCCTCCGCGAGGCTTCGGGGAGATGCTGTTTTCTTTTGTCGTCACCATCATGTCGTTGAGCTTTAATTGACTCAACAAGGATTTTGCAGGCCTCTAATGACACCACTTTGAGGACAAAGTCACGCTCATTAGTTCCCAATGAAGCTCAATCCACACTGAAATTTGCCAGATGTGCTTACGTACAGTTTGGGATATATGTTTGAAGATCCTGCCTCCCTGTCTGTGTTACCTCTGTAGTCATCATTAAAAAGGATTAGCACTCGTCTCCTTCTGTCAGTTTTCCCCCGCTTAATTGTTGCTTCACGAGCAAACAAATCTCTTTCGAGGCAGCTTTCTAGTGAGTCTGATTAGAGCTGTGAAAAAAGAGGAAATTGAATGACATTAAAGGCGAGAAATCAAAATGGAGTGCATACAGAGGTTTGGCGCATAAAAAGAGAAAGGATCAACCAGAAAAAAAAAGTGATGAAAATATACTAAAAAGGTTGGAAGGACAAAAAAAAAGAAGAAGAAGGGGGTGGAAGGGCGTGTCCGTCCAAGCAGTGGGACAGCACCGGTTGCTGGGGCGATGTGCGATGTGAGCCGGTGATTAACGGACGTCGTGCGAGGCAGGCCGTTAAACGGTGAGGGATTAGGGGACACGCAGCGACCGGTGGCCCGCCGTTAACTGGGAGCGCCGATGCCGCCCCTCTCGGCACGACCTCCGCGGCTTAGCCGGCCTTTCATCTAGCTGAGGGGCTGCAGTGAGAGGAGGGGGTGTGAAAGGAGAGGAGGAGGAGGAGGCTGGGGGGAGAGGCAGGCGGCGAGAACAGAGATGGGCACATCATTTAGAAGATATCAACAGATAGTTTCAGTGTTTGCAGTGGCGCCTACCAACAATGTCCGCTCGCGGCCGCGTGTGTTCATTCCGAACGGCTAGCCCCGATAATAATGAGTTTTCACGCTGATGCTTCCGTGGCTTCGCGCGCGCGCACGCACGCTACGTGAGAACACACGCAAACCTTCCCCTTTTTTGTGCCTTTTCCACAGAGGGAATTAAATTACCTTTATCCTGTGTGTGCACGTGGGTGTGTTTCTTTTTGTCCTCTTTTGTGCTTCTGAGATTCAGATTTGGTCTTTCATTCGAGACCCCCGTGCTGTCACAGACAGGTGTCTGCCTCTGCACAGTGCAGGTGGGGTTTGTGAGACGGTGTGTGTTTTTGAAGCTCGCGTTTTTGAATTTTATGTGGGGCGTCCGTGGGTCATTTATGTGTGTGAGTGAGGTGACTGCTGTTCTGTGGTTTATTAGGATGCTGGATATGAGCTTTGTGGCGGGGCTGGATGGTTGGCATTGCTGAGTGTGTGTGCATTTGATCTGCATATGCGCACAGACTGTAAAAAAAGGATTGTGTTCCAGTTTATAGTGAATGTAAATCAAGTAGTACTGCTTTTGTGTTTTACTGAGGTGCAGATAATTGATTGTCTTCTGTCGCTTGGTAGATTTCAGTAGATATGAAAGGAAGGCAAGCCACATAAACGACCTGGTTGCTGAGAGGTCCTCTTCTCCATTTAAAGCTGCGAAGAAAACCTTTGATAGCTTATGGGACACCATTCTTCAACGCTTTAAGGGTTCAGGGACAAACAGAAAGGACTGTTTTGTTCTTTTACAGTCTGTAATCTCCCTCTTTCCGCCTTCGTCTCTCTCTGCAGGCGTTTATTCGGCCGTTCCGGGAGCACCACATTGATCCAACCGCCATCACTCGCCACGACTTCATCGAAACCAACGGGGACAACTGTATGATCCCCATCCTACCGCTGGCTCACATGGCCTACAAGTTCCTCACCTACACACCAGGTAGTTGCCATTGTCTGCATGCATGCAGTTACCTTCCATGGACTAATAATGTCAAGTCAGGCATAACATTATGACCACCTAATATTGTGTAGGTTTCCCTTGTGCCTTCTGACTCATCGGAGAATGGACATGGGCCTTCTGACTGTCCATCAAGGATTGTCATTGCTATGGGATGGGGGTGCCTGGTCTGGTCTAGGTGGGTGCTACATGTCTAAGTAACATCCACACCAATGAATGAATGCCAGGTCCAAAAGTTTCCCAGCAGAACTCTGAACTGTCACAAGATGTTACTTCTCCTGTCATAATGTTATGCCTGATCGGCGTAAGGACTTCAGAAGGTCAGCTACACAGCGTCCAGCAGTCTAAAGGAGTAACTTAGGTTTTGCAAGGTGCCAAAGTGCAGCACGGGAAGGTGTGGGAGGGCGCGGGGCGGTGACCTTACGAGTAGCCGGGCGGGATGGGAGGCGCTGGAGGAGGAGGAGGGTCGGCAGGAGAGACGGAGCAACCCGTTATCAGGGAGGTGAAACCTCCACCTGTCATGTGTGCGCTGGAAGGTCGCTAATGGAAGGAGAGGAGGGGAGTTGAGATGAGGTAGTCAGGTTAAAGGCGAGGTCGCAGACAGCAGCCATGTGAGGTTACGCTGCTCACAGGCTTCAGGAACGAAATGGAGCCGGTGTTTAATGACAAACTTGACTGTTAATAGAACTGAAGAACAGACTTAATTGCCGTTTGCATGTGAACAAGAAAATACAGGTGCATTGTAGTCAGCCATGAGTCAGCCTTTTTATAAAAAAACAAAAGAAAATCTAATAGAAAAGATGCAGAAAGCAGCCGCCACCACATCTTCCTGACAGCGTGTAAAAACTCTTTATGTATTACTCGCTCTGCTGAGAGGGCGGTTAGCAGTAATCTGCCTTCTCTTCAGGACCTGTGTGCCTCCTGGCGATCAGTGAGGCGGTCAGGACAGATTGCAGCTGACCCCTCTCACCCTGGACACAAACTTTTTGGGCTGCCATCAGGACCAGAACCTCACACCACAAAAACACTTTCTTTCCTCCTGCATCTGAACTTGTAAATAATATAAACAGACACAGAAACTTTCATTCAGATCAGATTTTTATGTAAATAACACAATAACTCTGTTGTGTTAGCCCTGGGTTAGACTGGAGACCTGTCCAGGGTGTACCCCGCCTCTCGCCCTATGACAGCTGAGATAGGCTCCAGCCCTCGTCCAACCCAAAGCGGTTACAGACTGAATATCCTGCTTTCATCTGTTCTCTCACCTGAAACTCCTTCATTAGAGGCTCATCTCCTGAGTTTGTGTGTGCACTGACAGTTGCCGTCAGAGTGTATGCGTTTCACCCTTTAGAGAAGAATCTGTGCAGGAGTGAGTTGGATTTTCAGACTGTAGTGTCAGTGGAGAAGAACTAGAATACGACGAGTAAGAGGAAGCTGCAGTACGGTAATGTCTGTAGGATACCGTTGAGGCCGTTTTTCTTATTTTCTTTGAAAGTGTAAAAGAGAAAAAGCCTGATGAGGTGAAAACTCTTCAGATTCATTCTCTCCATGACATAGTTTATCTCTCAACCATGTCTCCATTCTTAATAAAGCACCATCCAACATACATTTGGAGGAGCCTTATAAGAAGTTCTTTCTATGAGCGTATTCATTCATTTTCTGTAGCCGCTTGTCCTCTGGAGGGTCGTGGGGGGCCTGTCACTGGACGAGAGGTCACCGGTCTATGATGGGGCTAACACAGAGAGGCAGACAACCATTCACACTCACACCTACGGCCAATTTAGAATCACCGATGAACCTAACCAGCATGTCTTTAGACGGTGGGAGGAAGCTGGAGAACCTGGAGAGAACCAGACACAGGGAGAACATGCAAACTCCACACAGAAAAGCAGTGGTCAGTTAGTGGGCCTGAACCTAGAAGCTTCTTGGTGTGCAGCATCAGCGCTAACCACCACACCACTCCCTCTATGAGCTTATGACGCTTATGAAAAGCTGAATTTCTGCTCATGGCCAAAGATTATTCCATGTCTAGACGGAAAGCGTTCCAGGCGCGCTTTTGAATATTTGAGCTTCCGTGCTAATACGCAGCTGTCTTCCCTGCCAGCTTGGCAGATGTGCTACGTGCACACTATGCACAACCCGAAGTGTATTTTTAGGCTTCGAGTCTATTTTTCTCTCTTTTACGTAAGAAATTGTGAATCGGCTTCCGTGCACTTTCACATCACGTGTGACCTACACTCTACGCGGTACCTGAACGCCTCCCGCGCCGACACACAGACGGAGCGCTGGTCTCTATTTTTAACTTTTTGTCGATCCTGCAGCTATTTCTATTTGCACACTTTCACCCATTTGTTATTTGATTTAATGTGAGAGAACTGTTGGTTTTGTGTCTCACCAGCTGCACCAGCTGCAGCAGCTGCACCTCAGCGCCTCACTACATGGTGGAGGCAGGCTTTGTCTTAAAGCTATAACATAATCAGCTCTATTTTTAAAGCAGCATAGTAGCTACTCAAGCAGCTAAACAATCCCGGTTCCTCTGAATCTATTAACTGCACAATCTGAGTTAAAATGGGAAACCTGTTCCCGCGGATTTGAAATGAGTGACGATATTACAAGAACTTCTTCTATAAATGTGACAAATCTACAGAAATAAACGGAGGCGAAGAAGTGGAAACGTTCAGAGGTCAGCTGCTGTTCCACAGGAGGGATCAATGAACGAGGGCGATGAGGGAGGAAAGATTAGAGGGGAGAGAGCAGCGGTGAGGTCCACTTGTAGGTGACATCCACACCTGTCATGTCGCACACCGCCGGGAGTCAAGAGGTCGCAAAACAGAGGCAGGGAGAGATGCGGTGACATCTACACCTGTCATGTCTGCGCCTTAAGAGGTCACCGCTAAGAGTTTGAGACAGAGGGTGAGAGTGCTCGGCGGAGGGAGGGAGCGAGAGAGCGCGCAGTGGCGGGGGGTGGCAGAGGGTCATGTAGCGGTAAGATGACATCTAAACCTGTCATGTCAAGCTCCTCACGGTGTCGAGCGGTCACCAGACAAAGACGGAGACGGAGGTGGACGGGGGGAAAGCTGAAAAGCGTGAGGTGACAACTCCAGCTGTCATGTCTGCTCTTGAACCGGGGTCAGGAGATTGCAGTTTTAACCAAAGAGAGGGAACGAGGGATGGAGGAAGACGGAGAGAGGACAGCTGTAAGTCAAACCGACAGAAAGACTCAGGTGAATAACAGGAGTTAGCTCTGTGACAGGCAGACCGGCAGACATTCAGCAGAGCACACACACCAGAGTCCGTTTCATTAACGGTCGCTTGCATCGGCATCCAAACGCTGCGGGAGGTGGCAACAATAATAGTCGCATTTCCGTGTATGAATTATTCCCAGAAATGCTGCACACAGCTGCTCCTGCGTGTGAGCGCTGACGTGTTTGTCACCTGTCAGCTCGTATCAGCGCAGACGTGATCCACCGTTCCCAGCTACCAGTGACATCTTCAGCGCAAAATAAATATCACATCTAATTTAATACTGTATGTCGACATTCCCATTGACCTCTGCTGTGCACGCTCAGCTGAGATAGTGAGCACGGTAAATGTTGTTAGATATCAGACATTTTTTTCTAATGGACTTACACCGATCAGCCACAACATTAAAACCACCGACAGGAGAAGTAGATAACATTGACCATCTTGTGACAGTTCAGTGTTCTGCTGGGAAACTTTTGGACCTGGCATTGATTCATGTGGATGTTACTTAGACATGTAGCACCCACCTAGCCTGACACAGACACACACACATAAAGGGTTTACGAACAATTAAAAAAAGACATGAAGAACATCTCAAGGTGTTGACCTGGCCTCCAAATTCACTAGATCCCAAACTGATCAAGTATCTGTGGGATGATCCACAGAGGCCCCTCCCCTCAAAGGCCCATGTCCATTCTCTGATGAGTCCCAACTGTTTTGGAGGCACAAGGGAGACCTACACAATATTAGGAAGATGGTCATAATGTTATGCCTGATCGATGTATATAAAGTCTTTGTTGCTTTTTTTTGGAAAGGTCTCTCTCTCTCTGTCTGTTTCTCTCTCATGCTGTTGGTGCACAGTCCTTAACAGCATCATTCCAGCCTGAGCACATTTCCTCCATGCTGGCCTCCAGTCCCTTGTTTCTAATGCAGATCAGGATTTTCACATTTAACTATTTGCCTGAAAGTCACTGAATAAACTCGTAGCTCTCTGCCCTCCTACAAGCACGTGTCCCGTTAGGTCCCCGTCCCAGCATCGAGAACTCAGCACATGTCTTTCAGCCCCCGAACTCTGCCTCTGCCTATCGGGCTGGTCCAGACACTGTCTAGTTTTAAATCCGGCCATATTTCGGGATGACAGCTTCTTTTGTTTTATTACTATAAATTAGTATTTTTTATTTCTTCTGTGTAGTTTTGTGATTCTTTTAAACTTTAATTGTGCTGACTGTCAAACTATCATGAGTACACATCAATATCATTTAACACGGGGTCCCAAACTGGGATTTGTGTCTCTCTTTGGTTGAGGTATTGAAAAGGCCTGCAGGCTGTTTAATAATTACTAAAGTTTTGAAGCATAAATTTATATTTTCAGGAATCTTTTGTTTTGTTTTATTCCCTATTTAAGAGCAGATCTACTGTACAGCACTGCTCGTACTAGAGGTACAAATTACCGTCACACTCGTCGTGTGGGATCCCACCTTTAAATAACCTCTTATTGTGTAAAGTTGCGTTACAGTGTGAGTCAGTAAACCAGAGTCCGTCCAGTCCCGGGATGGCTTTTTGTGCTGATAGTGGGATCGGAGGAGTTGTTTAAACATTTGGTTTAGGGGTGATGATTCATAGTTTTGTTTGAACATCAGTAGGACTTTCAAAAAGTCTGTGGCACTCAGACTTAGAGGGGAGATGTGTCTCACCCCAGACCTCTTCACGCCTGTGGTGCTGCAGTGATAGCGCTGTGATTGAAACAAGGAATGTCAGATGACTCCTCTTCTCTTAGATTCTCCGATATTTGGCAGTCTGTGGTCAAACTCTTTCTGCATCGTCCTCCTTATGTGTGTCCTCTCCTTCTCTGTCCCACATTTCTCCAGCTCCTCTCCTTTCCTCCCCTCTCGGCCTCCTCATCTCTCCTCATCTCTTACCTTCGTGCTGGCCCCCGTCACTATGCTAAACAGTTCGATCCGTTATCCCGTTAACTCTGCTCTCTTCCCTCTGCTCCCCGTCTCCGCGGGAACGCCCGCCCGTCTCCTGTCACCTTACAGAGGCCTTGGCGGCGTCCTACCCCTGGGACTGCTACGTCTTCGCCCTGGCGGTGTTCGTGACGCTGACCAATCAGATTCACAAGTGGAGCCACTCCTACTTCGGCCTCCCCCGCTGGGTCACGCTGCTCCAGGACTGGCATCTGGTGTTGCCACAGAAACACCACCGCATCCATCACGTCTCGCCGCATGAGACGTATTACTGCATTACTACAGGTAAGAGGAGCTGCTGAGTGAAACAGACCGATCAGCCACAACATTATGACCGATGAGAGAACATCATCCATCTTGGCATTCATTCATGTGGATGTTACTTAGACATGTAGCACCCACCTAGACCAGACCAGGCAACCCCACCCATAGCAATGACACTCCTTGATGGCAGCAGCCATCCCCAGCAGGATGCAGCCTGTCACAGACACACACACAAAACATGAACAACAGCACAAGGTGTTGACCTGGCCTCCAAATTCACTAGATCCCAAACTGATCAAGTGTCTGTGGGATGATCCACAGAGGCCCCTCCCCTCAAAGGACCCCCACTAACAACATCCTGCCAGACCTATATCCATTCTCTGATGAGTCCCAATTGTTTTGGAAGCAACATGAGAGATCTACACAATATTAGTAAGGTGGTCATAATGTTATGCCTGATCGCTGTGTTCCAGAAAAGTGTTGCTTTCCTTTAAATATCCAAATAAAATGGCACAGATAAAAAGAAACAAAGAAATCAAACGCGGGACGCTCCCGAAATAAAAACCGCAGCCTTGCTCTTTTCTAGTGTTGAGTCACATGTTCGTCGGTCGCCATTTTAGATCGCCATAATTGAAGCTGATGACTCCGGAATAATTTCACTCGCAGTCCTCAGCAGATTCAAAATGAAATGGCGGCCGTGTCTGTCTGTCTGTCTGTCTGCTGCTTATAAATAACTAAAGGAAACTGCTCTGTTTGCGTGCGTGTGGGTCTTAAGAGACATGAGGCCTCCGTAATAGAGCCACATTCAGTATTCTGCCTGCATCTGGGTGAGAGAGGGAGAGAAAAGAGGGAGGATACACAGGGGGGATTGAGCTTGTACGTCACCCTGCGCCCCTGTGGACGACAGATGTGTGTGCGTGTGTTGGTGTGGGGGGGGTTCAGACCGAAACACTGCGCGCGCCGTGTGTTTGCACACGCACGCGTTTGTGTGCATCTGCATACTCGAGCATCTGTGTGTGCACTAGTCTTTTTGACCTCCTCCTCGGTTTCTAACCTGTGTGTGTGTGTGTGTGGTGGGAGGTGGGTTGGTGGCGGTCGGAAGGGGAGGGGGGGGTTTCCACAGGGGACGGCAACGGCCCCCTGCTCCCCCAGCTTGGCTGCCTGGGCCCGGCTTGGATTCCGCTGGGGCTCGCCTAGCTGCCTTTGTGTTCGCCACCGGCTGACAATCCCCATGTATATTTAATGCTAACCTGCTGTCTGTTCTAACAAATAGGACTTCACAGGCAGAGGGGGGAGTGGCGGGACGGAGGGAGGGAGGGAGGTAGGGAGGGAGGGGAGAGACATTGGGAGGGCGAGGGTAGGAAGCAGGGATTTGGAGGAATAAAAAAAAAAGGAGGAAGAGGAGAGAGACGGAGAGAGAGAAATCAAACAAAACCTCTGGCTGCTTTACTGTCTTCCAGCCGAGCGAGGGTCACCGGAGGGACACACACATCCCCGCAGCTATAGCATGCACCCTATGCAAACACATCGCGGGTGACGGTGGTGCGAGGCTAGCTTAGGCACACACGGCCCATGTGGATGTTTCCGTTTGCTTCTTGTGTGTCTGCAGTTTTCCATCACTGGATTTGACTGTGAGCTTTTAAAAAGTAAAACTACATTTGTCTATCGACATACGGACGCATGGGTTCGTGTGTGTGTGCAAGTGTGAGTCTTGGTAAAATGGATTTTCATCTCAAATGTCAGGGGATTGCTTGGCTGCTTCCACAGCAGTGATGCTTGTACATGTGTGTTTAATGTGCTCGGCGCAGACGTAGGTGTGTGTGTGCGTGCGTGTGTGTTGCAGAGACTGTATAGTATGGTTATGCATGAATTCATGTGTACATGTAAATGTACTCTGGCCTGCAGCCATGCATGCATTAATGTATTTACCTCCGACACGTTTATTCTTTTACTGTTACAGTTTGGAAACGGCGCAAGAATCGAGAAACTGTGTGTGTGTGTTTCTGTGTGTTAGCGGAGGCTGCAGAAGTCTCTGGGGAGAATTCTCACATCCCTCCGCCCCCTGTGAAATGTACATGATGATGAGAGTGAGACGGGAGGTTAGATGCAGATAGGAATGAGGATAAATGAGCAAATGTGTGCAGATGGGAATAAAAGAGGGAAAGAAAGGAGACAATGGATGTGTGAGGGGTTTAAGGGCAAGGAGATAAGATCAGGGTGTGTGTGGAGGCTGGGGATGGATGGTTAGAATCAGGTCAGTCTGGGCCAGAGGTTTGCACTGTGGATGGAGTATAGCAGTGGGCGGGGCCAGACACAAAACAAATATCTATATATAGTAGAAAAGGGGTTTGAGCCGTGCACATTAGCCCATGTCATTCAAAACAAAACACAAAGCTAGTGCCATGGATTTATGGATTTGAAATGAAGCGAACAAGATGTACTTCAACTACAGATTTTCAGCTTTAATTTGAGAGTATTTACATCCAAATCAGGTGAACGGTGTAGGAATTACAACAGTTTGTATATGTGCCTCCCACTCTTTAAGTGACCAAAAGTAATGGGACAATTGGCTGCTCAGCTGTTCCATGGACAGGTGTGGGTTATTCCCTCGTTATCCCATTTCCAAGGAGCAGATAAAAGGTCTAGAGTTCATTTCAAGCGTGCAGTAAAGTAAGCCATCATTAGGCTGAAAAATCAAAACAAACCCATCAGAGAGACGGCAAAACCATAAGGTGTGGCCAAATCAACTGTTTGGAACATTTTTACAAAGAAAGAACACACCGGTGAGCTCAGCAACACCAAAAGACCCGGAAGATCATGGAAAACAACTGTGACCGAAGAATCCATCACAACAGTTGGCCAGATCAAGAACACTCTCCAGGAGATAGGTGTATGTGTGTCAAAGTCAAAAAGCAAGAGAAGAATTCACCAGAGTTAATACAGAGGGTTCAACACAAGATGTAAACCATTGGTGAGCCTCAAAAACAGGAAGGCCAGATTAGAGTTTGCCAAACAACATCTAAAAAAACCTTCACAGTTCTGGAACAACATCCTATGGACAGAATGAGGCAAAGATCAGCTTGGGAAGAGAAGAGTATGGAGAAGGAAAGGAGGAAAGTCTGCAGTTAAAGCACATCTTGTTCGTTTCATTTCAAATCCATTGTGGTGGTCTGTAGAGCCAAGAAGATTAGATGACCTGACTGTATGAAGCTAATCACACTGTATGAAGCTAATCACATTCCCATCATCCTCATCTGTACTTCGTGTTTATTGCCAAGTAGCCAAAGCCACATGTAATTTCTGTCTTCCTGATCTCTCCCTTGTTTTCCTACTTCCCAGGTTGGTGCAACTATCCACTGGACCAGCTGGGCTTTTGGAGACGCATGGAGCAATTGATCGAGCACGTGACGGGGCAGAAGCCGCGATCGGATGACATGGCGTGGGCAAAGAAGACTGACTCATAATCAAATACTGTACAGTAACACAAGAGGGTCCGGGATGCAGTTGGGGAGAAACAAAACCATGCACACATGCATTTTATTCATGTCTTTGCCTTTTATTTTGCTTTTTTTGTGTGTGTTAAAGAGCAAACATTCAAAGAAACAAGTTTGCCAAGTTTGATCGCTCAGTCGGTTTGTGTGTCTGTAGGCCTGTTTAACCAGCGAGGTGTGGCGGTGTTGTGGTGTGTAGGTGTAGGAGGTTTCTGGAGGTTGGGCTCTCCAGGACTGACGCCACGCTGCCTGACATAGCTTCTTGCACCACACACACATGCAAACAACGACAACAAAAACAGCTGGAAATCAAATGTTTAGTCACTGTCTATTTTTGTGTTTTAAAATTTACGTTGAAGCTCCTGGAATCACCGCTTTTGTATAAATTCCCGTGGGTACATTTACACGTGAGAAGGTGAAAATCTGATGATGGCTCTTGAACGCGATGCATACTATCACTATCATAGCACTAGTATCAGCAGCCAAGTCTCTACTTGCACACGATTAACCCTTTTAATGTGCACAGCTACATTTATTTATCAGTCATCTAGCTACCATTAGCGGCTAACAACACTTTCTTTCCATTCAGTGTGCGGTTTAACAAGCTTTTCTTGAACCTAGACCTGACCAGCTGCAGGCAGCAGCCCCAGATCATAGCACTGCCCCCATGATGACGCGCTATTTCCCCACTGTCCTTCCAGTTTTTAATAATGCGTTGGACAGTTCTGTAGTAGTTTCTTCAATCTCCTTAGATGTTTTCTCTGCTTGATGCATGCCAGTGATTTGACCAAACATCTTTTCCACGACCACAGGACGTGTCTTTAGACATGGTTGTTGAAGAAAGGAGAAGCTACTCATTGCATCAGTTGGGGTTAAATAACTTGTTTCCAGCTGAAATATAATCACCCATGCAGTAATTATCCAACAGGAGGCTCCTACCTGTTTGATTAGTTAAATCCAGGTGGCGACTTTTATTTTGGCCAGGCAGTGTATGATGAGAATGAAAGGAATGGTGCTGACAGGTGTCCATATTTCTCTACAGCTATCAACAAGCCAAAGTTGAACATTCTCTGGATGGAGGTGTTTGAAGATTAAGCAGGTTGAAGCAGGTATCGCGTATGTGACAAAGATGAAACCCTTTGAATGAGTCTCGACTTAAAGGAATACGTTAATATTTACGGGGGGAAATGTGGATTTGCTTTCTTGCAAAGAGGTGTATGAGACGCCTGATGAATTCAATCCATAGCCAGGGAGCTTGAAAAGCATCTTGTTTCTCTGTCTAGTATAAGCTAAAGATCTTGTTACCTTGGGACAGATTGTGATTAGGTTTGCTCCAGATGAAGGATCCTCAGGAGGCTTAGAAAGCAGACGCAGAAGACACAGAAGTTTAATTTTGGCAGGTCGCCTGTATGCGCACATCGGCAGTTCTGCAGCAACTTTGGACGTTGAAGGCGGTCTGTTGCATATAATTTTGAAAGAAAAGAGCTTTATTAGCTAGCATTAGCGCTCATTGCTCTTGTGGCCTCTTATAGCATTGAGACACACATGGTAGGGAGCACTGTGTCTGAATGAAACTAGTATATGGGTATGGATATCCACACAGAGCCCAGCTAACTGATTCTACTGTTGTGTTTTAAGCTAAGCTAGTGGCTCATTTTGGCTTCGTATTTAGCATTTGGCATATACATTTTTCAATGGAGTTGGGATGATAGATTAATGTGGAGTTATTTTTAGCCATTTTAGGTGGCACAAACACAAGCTGAACCCTGTTCTGGTGGCTCTGGTGGTCAGTGGTTCTAGTGTACACCAACCTAACATGAACAGTCCTACATATGTACAAGCATCCACAGCTCTAGACAGCTCAGGGTAGGGATAGCTTAGCTAGTTATTGCGTCCTGCTTCTCCACGTAGCACCAGGATTTTGCACCTCCATTTTTGTTTACTTCAGAACAGAAAGACTTCAATGTACAGCACTTCCAAATAAGTTGAGAAAGTCAGTTTTTTAGAATCAAGCATTCAAGTCCTGATCAACATCTCGTTTCCTTATCGTGCACAAACACAAACTCCCATTGAAAGGTTAAATAGGAAACTGTCCTACTGTAAATATTAAACTCAGCATTTCTTAATCAAGAAATGTGTCACAGCCCCCTGACATCTTAATGAGAGACTAATTAAACAAGTGCATGGCACCAATTTGGATGCAGGTCTATGTCGCCTGACGTGAAATGACGAGAAAATAACCAAACTGTGACACATGCACTTTGGCTCACTGTCACTAACTCTCCACCGGAGAGTCTAGCTGCTCGACTCATCGTTTTATTTGTAGGCTGGAAATCCCTTCACTCGCAGAAGGTCAATAATAACAGCACTTTATCGTAAATACACCAAGTAAATGTCTGAAAATGTGTCCTGCAAGCACCCGTCCGCTCGACGTGACATCGATGAAATCGCCTCTCACCTGCATGTACACTCACACACATAATAAATCTCAAACACACACACATACGCTCTTTCTCATGTTGTGTTTTGCTGTTTTCTCTAGCTTTATAATTTTCTATTTTTTTATTCAATAGATCAAGCCTCGTATAGTTCAATTGCATTTTGCAGCTCTACGCTCGCTGCTCGTCTGCCTTAATGTTTTTAATCTGCTCTTTGATTTAAAATAAAGGTTTATCAACTCCAGATGTTCTTTTTTTGTGGTTGTCTTTCGTTAGACAGCGGGATATAGGACACAATTTTAGATGCAGTTTCACTTAAGTCCTGTTAGTGTCCTCACCCTTAAGAGGTTAGGACTCTTGTTGATCCAAGGATTCAAGTAGAGAGATTGAGAAATTGGGGATACTATACTAGTCCTGAAACATGTTTGTCTGTCAAGATTATTTGTTGCAGATTCCTTGTAGACCCTGCTATAATTAAATGGAACCATCCCCTGCACACTGTAAATACTGTGTGCACTATTTTGTTTTTATGCATCTTCCATTTTTTATAAAAAAAATCGAATATTGTTGTTTTATCTCCTTGCATCCGTCACTTTGCAACAAAAAATTCCTTGACGGATTATTAAAGTATCCAGATTCCTATTGCCCAAATGCACGAACTGAAATTAAATGCCACCGCTGAACCACCAGCACCCTCTAGCGTTCGGTTTGTGTCTCTGCTCTTGACACTTGACGGTGTGGTATAGGTACAGTGGATTGATAGATACAGACCTTCTGGAGCACTCAGCAGAGGTCACGGGGTCAGCCCTTTCTCCTCCACGTCTCTCGTGCCACGACCTCCAAGATCGGTTCAGTGAGTCTCGTCATCCACAGCCACCTCCCCAGAAAGCCGAGCTCCTGTTGGGGTACAGCTGCTGCAGCGGCCCCTGTGGATCCCGCTGAGAGCCGCAGGCAGGATCAGCACAGGGGACATGGGGGGGTAATTAGAAAGGAGAAGAGACAAGGACACAGAAGGCGAAAAAAGAGGGCGGGATGGTCAGGTGCTGAATGGAAATAAAAGATAGATGTCACGCATCACTTTAATATTTATATAGAAGGGCTGTTAAATAAATCTAACTGGCATTACTGCTCTCTGACAATGAATGATACGATGGAAGAATGATGATATACACTTACAACAAAAGGATTACTACATCATTTAAGCATCAAATACATGTAAAATGTACAATGTAAAAATAAAGTTTCATATCAGGTTGTGAAAGCAACAAAAAAAAAAAGTTTCCACAACCAGATATTGATATAAAAATATTAATCCAGCAATAAAAAGTTATTAATACACAGCTACCATGAAGAAGATTTAAACGAATGTGTGTTTATTCATTACTTTTCAATAAGACCCACTTTCTAGTAAGCTATTTGAGGATGTACTTGGTTCACATTAGCGTGTAAACATGCTCACAGTGATAATGCTAATGAATGCTAATGTGACTTTTAGCAGGTGGAATATTAAATAAATAACCTATTTAAAGTGTTTGTGTTTTTATTAGCACTAAACAAAGCTTTACACTGTGACGTTGGAGGAAAAACTAAGACATCCTCAAAAGGGGTTCTACCTGAGGGGGCAGCATACGTCACTTCCTGTTGTCGGAGCTGTCACGCACGCCATAAAAAGGGGGCGTGGCAACGCGCCCGGCGCGCTTAATTGGAAACACCTGTGGGAACACTTCTGGAAACTTTCTGCCCGGCATTCTGTACTTCATACCATATACTTCATACTTCATCTCATACCGTCATACTTTTTTTTCGTTATTTCGTTAAAGAGTAGAAGAGAAGATATTGTTGTTTCAAATGGTAAAACCCTGGGTCAAATGGTAAAACACTGGGTCTCCTGACCAGTCAGTAACTCTACAGTTGTGCCCAACACTTCATCACAGGTATGTTAATAATCTTCAAGTCGACAGTTCTAAAAGAGGGAATTATTATTGTCTACATTACTGCTTTCATTTCAGTTGAAGGGTGCTAGCTAGCTTGCTAAACACCTGTTAATCATGCTATCTGTGTGTTTTATTGTAATGTCACACACACTGTAAGCAACAGTATAACAAGTCTTACACTGCCTTCAAATGGAACCTGGGACAAGGGTAGCAGTGTACACAACTATAAACTTAAAACGTTGTAAATTATGCAATGCAGGGCCCGTTGACACGGACTTTTCTTGTGAACACAGTAAACACAGTCCCATTTGAAGGAAGAATTTGTGACTGGTGAATGGCAACAGTCCAACGTAGTGTCTTTCTCTGGCTGGATACAGGGTTTGGGCACTTGATGGCTCAAAATCAATGCTGGGTTCTTATTTTAGGCTATTCAACTAGCATAGTCCTTAGCATTTGAATTTGCAGCCAGTCAAATTAGAGAAAGAGTTATAATTATACTAAAGTAATAGATGGTTTTAGATTCCAAATATTGTTTTTGACAACATTGGCCACATAATGTTCCTTTGTAAATGTTATATATTCCCTGTTGTAAGTTTATGATCTATTTGTTCTCTATGAAAACACTTCATTTGGAATAATAAGTTAAGAATACACAGTTGAGCATAACATAATGCTTTGACTATTGTTCGCCTCTTCATATATTTATTTGCATTTTCTTTAACATTAAGTTGTGGTTAATTCAGTAAATGCAGCTCAGAAATAATTTTCCATTCTATAATGTCGGTGATGGTTTTTATTTTACGGGTGCTGATGTTAAACACACATACACAGATGTGCTAGAGCTCTCCTCTCACGCCTTCATATAGCTCACAGTAAGAGCTCTTTTGTCATTCCCACATTACTGCCATCACTTCCACTGTTCTACCCCGCACTAACAAGGCACATATGTAGCTAGCCCTTTTCACACGCGCACATACAAACACACACACACACACACTCTCTCTCCCTCTCTGCATGGTGGTGACATATTGGATCTCACTATGCTGATGTGCTTGGCTGATCAGTGTCTCATGCTGCTAGCTATTAAAGTTTCTATCAGACACACTGAGACACAGGGCTCGACGGCAACACTTGCAGCAGCGAGATGCAGTGTCATGAATATGCAGCTTTTAAAGCTGATACTTGACACGTAACCAAGACATAAAAATATTCACCTGGCAGCTTTGTCTCCAAATCGTCTCCAAGATTTGACTCTTTACATGCTCAGCTACGTTCAAAAGCCTTTTGTTTCTGTTGTCAGTGTCAAATACAGCTGCCTCCATTTTCTGTTCTGTGTAAACCTTCGGTAGTCTGTTGAGTAAGAACATATTGGCGCCAAATAACTATGTTAACAGGGTAGCACAGTGGTGTGGTGGTTAGCACTGATGCCTTACAGCAAGAAGGTTGTGGGTCTGAAACCATCGGCCAACTAGAGCCTTTGTGTGTGGAGTTTGCTGGCTTCCTCCCACTATCCAAAGACATGCTGGTTAGGTTCATTGGTGATTCTAAAATGGCTGTAGGTGTGCGTGTGAATGGTTGTCCGTCTCTCTGTGTTAGCCCTGTGATAGACTGGAGACCTGTACCACAATGATAGGCTCCAGACCCTCTGTGATCCTCCGGAGGTCAAGTGGTTACAGAAAATGAATGAACCAGGCTAATGCTTGATCTCATCGCAGGATCACTGAGATACAAACTGTGCAAAGAAGTTTTTGGACAAAGCTAGCTGTAAATGCTGTGGGCACATAATTTGCTTCAGTCCTTGAATTATCATTGAATTATTTTTTTTCTTCTCATTGCAATCCTTTCACAAAATGTCTTAAAACCATAAATAAACTAGTGCTTCGACCTCAGAGCCAGTTCAAGTTTATGAAGTTGCCAATCCTACGAAGGTTTAGAAAGTCTAAACACAAGGAAAATGTCCTCCTGAGCAAAATAAGACCGATGATAAATCAGATGTGAGAACAGACGTGATGCTTCAATTGTAATATTTGTATTATTGCTACAAAAACATCAAAATGCACTTCTCTTTCAGTAATTCTTCCTTTGCATCTGAGTATTTATGAGCAGCTTCCTATAAACCAACCAGTGAATCAAGCCATTGTTCTCATTTGTCATTGAGCTTCTAAAGTCCTGATTGAGGTCTAATTGGGGTTTGACATACAAGAAGTGAAGTCAATGAGTGGAAGTAAGAGACAGAGCCTTGGCTCCTCTCTAATGACATCTGTAAGTGTAGCAGCAGGTGACTTTTGTCAGACTGGGTGTGAGAATCTTGTTACAGATAGAGGTGTGTTCACACTCCTTGCAGTTGCGTGCTGTGTGCATGCACACCTGAATGTGTTTGTCTGTTGCAATTCTTTCATGGTGTGGATGCAAGAATTCATATGCATCTGTGTGTACGAGGAACGAGTGCGAGTATGTGCCTGCGCCTCACCTGCAGGTGCTCATACAAGTGAGAAAGCCAATTATGAAGCCTGACGGAGACCGAGTGAGTCACGAGAGGCCTTGTCATTCTCAACACACAGCTCCAGTCGCAATGACACAATCGTTAAGTTTGGTTTGCTTACTGCCTCAACACTGTGTCGTTTTTTTACCAAATAAGTGGGAATATTGCTATAGGGACTGAGGTGGATTAATATACATGTGGTGTTCTACTGACCAACAACGGAACAATATGTAGATGACTGAAGCTAAACAGAATATCTGGTGCACGTAATGAAAGAATATGTAACCAACAGTAATGGTGTGGTTCACTCTATGAAGCCTGATGAAGTTGTAGCTGCACAGATGGCACTTGTTTTTAGTTTAGTGTTCATCTGCCTTCATTCATCTTCCGTAACCGCTTGTCCTGTAAAAGGTCACAGGGGGCTGGAGCCTATCCCAGCTGTCAGTGGGCAAGAGGCGCCAGTCTATCACAGGGCTGACACAGCGAGACAGTCAACCAGGCGCACTCACACCTACAGCTAATTTAGAATCACCAGTGAACCCAATAAGCATGTTTTTGAACAGTGGAAAGAACCCACACAGAAACGGGGAGAACACGCAAACTCCATATAGAAAGGCCCCAGTCCACCTGGATTTGAACCCAGCACCTTCTTGCTTCTTGAGGCCCCTAGTTTAGTGTTATTTAAGTATTTTTGTAGGATTTGTTGACAGCGAGAAATGTATATGTTATCACCAGACTTGTTCTTTAAACTGACCCAGAGTAATTAAAGACGTCATTTCATTTTAGGAATTGTGGGTTTGATCCATTGGACATTTATTGGTACCGTCTCTCCTACCTGGTAGTTCAGACTTAGACAAGCAAGAGTCATAGTCATGGCCTGGCTCAAGTGGCCACAACAACGGGAAGTTGTACACCAGTATTTTTATTAAACAGCATTTATTCACCAAATTAAACCCAAGTCAGCGTTTTAATCAACGTATGAGAAGTCAGTGAAGTCAGCAGCGTATGATGTGCATGAGTGAAGAGTATGCTTGTAAATGTTGTAGCGTGTAAGAGACATATGGCTAACCTAAAGAAACGGAGCCAAACAGGAATGTGAAGGGCCTGAGAAGATGATCAGAGAGAGACTGATTAGACAGGTAGGGCCTATGTAACCTTGGCACACTGGGCGCCACAGGAGCTCCAGATCACACAATCGGCTACCTGCAGAAGAGACAGACAGACAGAGGTTACTCCCATAACATACCCAAAGGCGACACCATGGGGTCATCTCAGACTCTGAAATCTAAACTTTGAAGGATGAGAGGACTGTCATTCAGTCATTTGGAACGGCTGAGTACTCAACGATACCTACGTAATGTGTCCTGGTACACCTGGCTGCCCTAAGCTCAGTTACTTCCTGATGCGTCCTTAATAAAGCGGGTGGGGCGAGAACACATCCAGGCCTTCGGACTGTACTTCATAAAGATGCAAAGTCATACTGATGAACGCTGATAGCAAGCATCTAAATATGGATGAAGCCTCTATGACGTCACACATAGGTTTCCTGAAGAGAGGTTTTGAAGCTCAGTGTGCTGCCGTCATGTCAGTGCCTGACTCCATCTAACAAATGTCTAATTCAAAAATGTGGAGCTGAGACAGGGCAGAGGGCAACATGTGAGGGGGCATGTACCTGCCTTGACTTCATCTCATTTAATTTACTTTGTCATCATAAGTTGAACATCAGATCTCTTTTAGCTCTGATGTCTTACTTCTCTTACTGACCTGTTTAAAGTAGAGCTATGTTTGTAGGTTTCATATAGGATTGCATAACCTCTATAATCTATTTTAGTGAAGACAGAGAGACAATCATAAACTTTGCAAGCAATTGCATCCAAAGCCAACTATGTTTGAATTCTGTACAATAAACCTTCTTTATTGCACCAGATTAGCTGCTTCTTACTAAGTCTTAACTTAAATACTTGTTAGATTGATCAGACTCTTGTTGTTTTCCTCCATGCTAAACCAAAAAACAACAAACTACACTTGCAGCTTTAGATGTGTGGTGAACACAGACTACTTTCAGTTCAGGTGTGGGGAGACGAGACGAGCAGTCACAGGGAATGGTGCACAGTTGTTATCACTGACGGAGCATATCAGGGGAAGTTGTTGTGATGCCACCTGCTGGTTGCATTTAAATGTTTAATGGAGTTCCACAGTGAAGGCATACATCATAGGAAAGAGCTTGTCTTGTACTGTACTGCAGTTTCAAAGTAAAGTAAAAGAAACTAAATATGACGGAGAAAACAACCCTGAGAGTAGAAAGCAGGGAAGCAAATCTGTCCTAACTCGGTATAAATGTGAGTGTGCCATGCATGGTGCACATATTAAAATGTCACGCATAAATTTAAAAGGATCAGTGAACTGGTCTTATGTTATGTTCAGAACTTCATAAACTGCAGACAGGAATGAACAATTATTAATTACATGAAATTATGATTTTGGTTGAGCTTTGGGAAGCACACTTAAGTTAAATTTTAGTCAAACATAAAGAGGAGAGGCCATATAAAGGCTGCGGTTGTGATGCGTGTGTTAATGTCATTGGGCAAGACTCCAAAAACCTGGAGCTCTCCTGATCTCCAGGCTCCTAGCACCTTGCAGGTTTGCAGCCGTTGTTGTGTCTTTGTGAATGGATGATTGGAGAGACACTAGGTATAACACTCCTGCACCAATCAACCATAACATTGTCAAAACCTAATATTTCCTGCACATCCTTCAGGTCCTGCAGTTTGTGAGGTGGGCTTCCATGGATATGACTTGTTCGTCCAGCATACCCCACAGATGCTAGATTGGACTGAGATCTCTGTTTTGTTTTGCGGTAGGGTGCGTTCTTCTGCTGGAAGAGGTCGCTGCCATCAGGGAATACTGTTTCCAGGAAAAGGTGTACATGCTCTGCAACCATGCTGAGGTAGGTGGTATACAGTATGTCAATGTAACATGAAGTCAGCAAGTCATTAGAGATCTGATAAACACACAACTTCAGTCAGAATAACCCAGCTGTTCAGTGCAAAGCCACTTCAATGGTAGGAAGGCAGAAGGTCACATATCTCAGCTTCACACTGCCTCCACCACTTTGCCTTCTTCCGAGTGCACCCTAGTGCCATGTGTTATCCAGGTTATCATCACACATGCATCTAGTCGGCCATGTGATGTAAAAAGAAACATGATTTAGCTTCCTTCTTGAATTCCTCTGTGTTGCAGTCCTGATCCTCACAGGTGTATTGTACTATAGGCACTTCAAGCAGAGGACAGGGGTCGTTTAGCGCTCCCGTTTCCGCGATTTGCTCTCCAGTAGCTCATCTGCTGAATCAAAACACACGGACGAGCCTTCGCTCTCCACCTGCAGGCCCTGACACCTCCTCACCTCTTTTAATTCCCTGGACAGCTTTCAATGGTGTAGTGGGTAGTGTGGTTTGATAGTGACCAATGCAGTCTGGGAGAGCTGCCGTTCTGGAGATGCTCTCAAGTCGTTCAAGTCGCTCAAATCCTTCCAGTTCATTTTTATCACTTCCAACACGTCAACTTTGAGGGCAAAACGTTCACTTGCGAGTTATTCACTTCCCCTCTCAGTGGTCATAATTTTATGGCTGATGGTAGGCCTGAGAGGGTGACAATCATGCAGCTCATTTATGTGCAAGATCCTAATAATTCTCGACTAATGCTAATCCTGAATTTATTGTCGTTAGTTTTTCTCTCAGTTGAAGCTGCCAGAATATTTCCATAAATAAACATTATGACAGGTTTGAAGCAGTAATGCATTCATTCTGATCACTTTTCATTGGTATTTAAACAGTTAATCTCCTGTCGTAGTGGGGGTGATGGGGGAGGAGAGTTAGGGTGAGGATCATGGCGGGAGGGGGGGCCTTCCTGGTATCATGGGACCTGGTGATGAATAGCTGACATAGGACTGCAGGGACCAGAGCACTGTCAAACTGTCACACCACTCCCACTCGCACACACTGGGAATGTTAATTAGACATGTGGATTGTGTGCATGCATGTGTGATTGTACTGTCAGAGTTAAAACTGTTCCAGTTTCACTGACGACACGGCAACGAGAACATCAGCTATGAGGAGAGAAATGTCTTCACCTGTATAACCTGGAAAGAGTTTGTCCTGAAACTTAGCTCAATATACAAATATACGTCCGATCAGCTCATGTGTCCTCGTGTAACGCTCATTCTTTCATTATGAGTAAGTGGGATCTGACTCCAACCCTCTCACTTGGGAACAGTTCAGGAAAATTGTTCACATCAGCACAGTGTGGAATAGTGATAAAATGTTTTCCAGAAGCATTTTTAGCTCCAAGATCTCTTTAAATTCATCCTCAAAGATTGAAGTAACTGAACTAATGCTCTCAGCTCGTTACATTTGATACTTGGCTTTGGTCTGTGCACCCACATGTTGTCTTGCTTTGATATCCAGCTGTGTAACATTCACGGATCACAATGGCTCAAGCAGACTTCTGTATATTGTGTGGGATATAGAGTTTTTCTCGTTTGTCTTTATAGTGAGTGGACTTCAGTCTGACTCTAGTGGTTTCCGTGGTCCCATACGTATGTCTTTTGAAAACTGCTGCTGAAACAAGACCCAGTGTCTTGGGTAGTAAATCTTTACAGATACTGGTAGGTTGGATTACTAATTGTTATGTAATTGTTGTATCGTCTTAAACTAAAGGTGCATTAGCTGCTTGCTGAAGCCTGGTGTTTAAAGTAGCAAGATCAACACCTAATGTTAAGTACTGTTGATAACCCCACTACAAGAACCCAACCAGAATCTCATTAAGCAGACATGTTAATTAAGAAAGGCATCTTCCATAAAACAATTATGCAAATCTTGTTGTTTGGGTCCTTTTCTTTTTTTTTTACCAGCATTTTTAGTCGTCATTTTCAATTCAGCTGTGGAAGCTGAGGAATATGTCTGACAATTCTCAGGCATCCATTCATTCATTCATCTTCTATAACCGCTTGTCCCCTGGAGGGTCACAGGGTGGGCTGGAGCCTATCCCAGCTGCCATTGGGTGAGAGGCAGAAACCGAGACAGACAACTATTCACGTTCACTCCTACGGCCAATTTAGAATCATCAGTGAACCCCACCAGCATGTCTTTGGACGGTGGGAGGAAGCCGTCTTAATTTGTAAAATTATCTCTATTGGCTTGAAAACATTTCAGGTAAGAAAACTTCCTCTTGTGTCTTTCTAGTTTTCAAGTCCTAGGAGACAAGGACAGTGCAGGAAGTGAATGAGTTTCTGGTTAATGTGAATATTTTCTCAAATGTCCAACAGATGGCAGCATTGCACCTAAAATTACAGGTGGCAGATTTCAAACTGTTGACAGACAGACCACCGCTCAAACACTGAAACGTAAAACAGGCTCTGTTTTTGTTTGGTTTCTCTTCAGGAAAATCGTTGTCGAAGCATTTGCCTCCTCTTATATTCTCAAACTGTCATGTAACATTGTCAGCTATGTGTTTGTATGTGTATCATCAGATTGTACGCTTTAGTCACATGTGTATCTATGACAGATGTTTATCTCGTTCCTCCTGCTGTTCTCTTCTCTCTCTTCTGTCTCTACCCGGCTGGGCTTAGGCAGATGGGTCCCTCCATATGAGCTAGGTCAAGGTTTCTTCCTGTTAAAAGGGAGTTTTGCTCTGGAGGCTTCAGACCAGATTTTGTGGAGCGTCTTTAGACCGTTTGTATTGTTATTAACGTCATATAAATAAATTAAATTGAACTGAATCCATCTGATCTCAGTTTTACTTACTGTAGTTAAAATCACTTCCACTGTCCGTCATCTTTTACCTGCTCATTCATAACTTGTCCATATCTTCCTTGGCTATTCCAAAGAAATTATATATAATTAAACAAGCCTTGAAGATTCTTCTTTTATTGGACAGTGGCAGTATGATGGGGTTTATACATGCTTGTAATATACCTTTTTTATTTGTAATATAAGCTTAAAAAAATAATGAAATTTATGTCTGAACATTTTATATTTGCAATTTTACATCAGCTACTACGACTAATCAGACTTGTTTCATTCATGCTTTTCGATGCAGAAGTGTGTCTTGGCATGTTTAATTCATGCTTTCTGTCTTTTTACCAACCACTATAAAGAGCTGAACCTTTTCTGTTGTGACATTAATTATATCATTAATGTCAATTAATTCAGAAAAGCAAAAAACAAATAGAAGAGATATTGAAGGAAGTGATGTGTAAGAAGGAGCAGAGGAGAAAATGAACGCAGAAGGGTGAAACGAGGAGTAATAAACAAAGAGGGAACAAAAGGAGGAGGAAGAGAGAGAGAGAGAGAGAGAGAGAGAGAGCTGTCTGTGGGCTGAAAAGACGTGGGCTGTTGTTTTATTTCCTCTGTGGGTACACAACAACAGCGCTGTCTGTCTGAGGTGCTGACACAGCAGAACTAGCAAGAGTTACACACTGACACCCTAATGTATACATGCACAGACCCACACGTGCACTCACTCACACACACACACACACACACACACACACACTCAAATACATTATTCACACGTGCATGCCATACAGACACAATCTTGAATCTTGCATTCACGCACAAACTTGCACAACCAACTTTGTCCTTTTTTTTTGTTTTTGCTCAGTAGAGATTAAAGGAGTGTGTGCGTCACAATTTTCCTCAAAATATGCACAATACAAATACAAGTGTGAGGCAGCGCTAGCTTGTGTTAAAACCCTGAAAACATGTAATGTTTGCTAAAAAAAAATATTTCACTGATGGGGGAGTGAGCCGTGCGTGTATGTGTGTGTCCCTGGAGCCTAGCAGTGATCTGGGTTTAATTTGACCAGTCAGGCGGTCGAAGCCAGGGCTTCAGCAAATATATATATGTGTGTGTGTGCGTGTGTGTGTGTGTGGGGGGCTGGCCTTAGTGTTGAGGTGAGGCAGAGATCAATGCTGAGGCAAACAGAAAGGTTGAGACGAAACTCGCTATCCTTTCTGCCTTTCACTCCTCCTCCTCCTCCTCTCTTTAACTCTCCTCTCTCCTTTTCTTACTTCACCCTCCCCGGTCCCTTCCTCCCCCCCCCCCCCCCCGAGCTGTTACTAATGGCGCATTTCCACTAGCACGGTTCGGCTCGGTACGGCACGGCTCGGCGCGCTATTGCGTGTTTCCACTAGCACGCAGTACCTGGAACCGGGTACATTTTTGGTATCACCTCAGCCCTGGTTCCAAGCGAGCCGAAGCGTTACTAAAACGTGACGTCAGCCGACTGCCTTCCACTGATTGGCCGATGAGTGTCGTCACTGGAAGCGTCATAACCGCGCGACGACCGCCTAGAATGTAAATAAAAACAAGACGCGAGACAAGACACCACTTTTTACTGCTTTTTGACTTGGAACGAGATGGCTTCTCAGAAAAAATCCGCTCCTTGGTCGGTGGAGGAGGTCCAGACGTTCCTGACTCTGGTTGCCGAAGAACGGATTCAGAGGGAGGTCTTCCGGATTTGTACGTTGCTCGGCGCCGTGTAAATGACGTCACAGCGGGTTCGCGCAGCCGTGTTATGACGACCCCGCCCACGTCGAGGAGGCACCAGTTGTAATGGAAACACAACCAAACCGAGCCGAGCCGTGCCGTGCCGTACCGTACCGAGCCGAGCCGTGCTAGTGGAAATGCGCCATAAGAGTGTGTGTGTGTGTGGACAAAGAAAATCAGTAAAGAGGAAAGCTTGATTGATCGCAAGCTAATAACCAGAGTTGAGCCGCACACAGACCGACCGGCTGAACAATAGGCCTCCAGCCTAAACAGAGGTAAGGTTAGCCGTCTGTCTCTGGCACGTCTCTCTCTTTGGATCTGATGTAGAGATGCATGCAACATGAAAAATGCACAAATGCACTAAGCAATTGCAGAGCAATTGTGATCAGATGGAATAGGCAGTTTTAAGATATTTTTAGATATGTTTTGAGTTGTGATTTGACAATGAATGCCAGGTCCAAAGCTTCCTAGCCGAACTGAAATGAATTGACGCAAGATGATTAATGTCATTTACTTCTCCTGTCAGTGGTCATAATGTTGTGGCTGATGGGTGGATATCAGCCTTGAAACTAACAGGAATCAGCCTTAGTGTGTGTAAAGTAGTGTCGGTGTGCATTCTGACCCACCAGACAATAACTATATCCATCCAGAAAGCTTTTAATTGCTGGTAGCTCATTACTAATAAGATCACTATAGATCTCTACTGTCTGGAAGAATGTGTGTGTGCATGTGTGCGTGTGTGTGTGTGTGTGTGTGTGTGTGTGTGTGCACGCGGTGGTGATTTTAGCCCCTACACTATAGCTGTGTGTGTATAGTAAGTGTGTGTGTGTTTCAGTTTTGAAGCAGAATGACAGTGAACCGCGTGTGTCTGTGTGTGTGTGTGTGTGTGTGTGTGTCTGTGTCTGTGTGTGTGTGTGCGCGCTCTACAAGGTCACGCCTCAGGGTTTCTGTGCTGAGACACACACACACCTGTGGTGCTCTCTCTGATCATGTGACTAGCTGTCATGGTAACTGTCACCAAGCACAGTGATTGATCAAAGAGTTACGTGACAGGAGGGGGGCAGAACAAACACACACACACACACACACACGCCTTCTGTCTCTCTCGCTCACACACACACACACACACACACACAGGTTGACGGTGTGATCCAACAAAATCTGAAAATGAAAAGATTTTCATTGTGTTAGCGTTTCGTTCTTGGCAGATAAACAGTTTATGTTTGTGTTTGTTCTTAACAGACGTGTTCAGGTGTGGTATTAGCGAGTGATCTTATTTAGCTACAACCATGAAACTCAGTGAGGTGTTTACATCTTTACCATCATATAATAAAGATGCCTCTTTTTTTGATACCCTTCAAACTCTGATTTCTCTGACTTCTCTGAATTCTCTGTCTTGCCTCCAGTGATGAGTCACCTGGTTCCAGACCTACTCAGACTTGTTCCCGGTTAGAACTTGTGTCCGGTCTGATCGGAATGAATCTTCAGTCAGATTGAGAGGGGTGTTGTAAACCTCAGATCAACTGTTCAATAAGAAAATACTGTCAGCTAAGAACCATGTAAACACTTGATCCTTGATTTGATGGTTTCTCTCTGGGTGGAATAAATGTATTAACTTTGCACAAGTCTGCCCCAACGTTACAAATCACTGAGTTGTTGTTTGAAATGATGTACACAGCTGAAACCAATGTGTCATCCACCTCTGGTGAATGACATGAGTTTTTAGAGTTGTGGAGTTTAATTTAATGCCCATGTTTACAGTTAAGTTGGAATCCGAATGATTTTGTGTGTTATTGTGGTCTATTGTCGTGAATATTGTTGAAGTAAAAACAGCCACTGATGGCTGTTGATGCCAATATGCAAAGACGGCACTATTATATTAAGTATTAGGACATACACCAATCAGGCATAACATTATGGCCGCCTTCCTAATATTGTGTAGGTCTCCCTTGTTGCCTCCAAAACAGTTGGGACTCATCAGAGAATGGACATGGACCTTCTGAGGGTGTCCTGTTGTGTGTGGGGGGCCTTTGAGGATAGGGGCCTCTGTGGATCATCCCACAGATACTTGATCAGTTTGGAATCTAGTGAATTTGGAGGCCAGGTCAACACCTTGTGCTGTTCCTAAAGCATTTTTGTGTCTGTGTCAGGCTGCATCCTGCTGGGGATGGCTGCTGCTATCAAGGAGTGTCATTGCTATGGGGTGAGGATTCTTGGTCTGGTTCATAGACCTATATACATAGACGCTGCATCGACTGTGGAGGGACATGCCTAAAGCGCCGCCATCTTGGTACAAGGCTAGCAGAGGCAGCGGTGCATGAACATACGAAGGAAAGAGGTACTCCTCAATCTCAAGGTAGAATTATTCGCTGAATTTTGGACCGATTTCCAAACGTATTGATCTGTTAAACGTCACACATGCAGCTATGATAAAAATATGGTTTTACTACCCAAATACAAATTTTACTTAATGTTATCAGCAGACTAGCTTCTGACAGAGGATTGTAAAGAAAAGATGCCGAACTTCAACTGAGCGATTTATGATGACTTTTATTGTGTAGAAACACCATTCCTCCAGAGATGTAATGCACTGTAGGAGCGAGTGGCCCTGTTCCAAGATGGCCGCCCTGTAGGCACGCTGCTCCAGTAGACGGCAGCACAATGGTCTGGTCTAGGTGGGTGCTACATGTAGGGTTGTACCGATCCGATCACGTGACTCGGAAATCGGGGCCGATCACGCAACTGAAGACTCGATCGGGACTCGGACGTTACGACCCGATCAGAGATCGGTTTTATATATATTTATTTAGTCATTATTTGTATTAGATTGTTGATATATGGGCTATTGGTGATTCTAAAAAATAAAAAATAAAATGAGTATTTACTACCACCGTTTACGGCATGCGCATGTGCAGAAGACCAGCATGCTAGTTTGTTTTGAAGCGGAGTGGCGAGTTGTGGCGCACCATGTCTGCTGTGTGGAAGTATTTTAAAGTGTAGAAGCTAAGCCAACACTTTAAACAACTGATGTGTATTATTAGGCACAACCCCAAAACTGGTTTCACAGGTGCTCTCTGACAGCCATCCAAATGACTTGTGAAATGACTGCTGCATACAAGTGAGATTTATCTTACAGACAACAACACAGGTTGGTGAGCAGCCTGACTGATTTGTTCATTTCCGTGGTGCAATACTCTCCATACGTGTCTCAGAGGAGGTAAAAACTTATTGTTGCACACTTTTATTCATTATTTCCTTCCAGTTTTTTGACATAACACTGGACTTTAACACTTGTCACAAAGAGATACCAATTATTTTATAACATAAAAGACTGCGCTCTGAACACCACAAATAAAATGGCTGCCTCTGCATTAAAATGTGTACAGTCGCTTGGTTTCTATACGTTTGCCCATATAATTGGGGTTGATGGAGTCACCCGGCATCTCATCTTACCTTACTCTCCCCCTTCAGTTATGTAATTCAAGACTAGATCAACACAAAGGGAGATCTCATCAGCTTTTGGGGAAGTGGATGACTCTGTAATGTCTCCCTATAAGACAGAACTGCTGCAGGAAGAATGTATAGCAGTGTTGCAGATCTCAGACCAGAGGGCAGGCAGGTAGACGGACATCTGTAGTAATGACCAGGGAAAGAGAAGAAATGATGAGACTAAGAAGTGTTTGGTGCAGTCAAACGGGATCTGCAGAATTTACAGACATATTATGTGCACAGTAGTCAGTCTTTCTATTGTCTGGCTTCAGGGTATTGTTTTAAACGGCTGGAAAAAAAAATCGTGATTCTGTTTCAGTTGTGTGTGTGTGTGTGTGTGTGAGAATAGCAACAGTTTTATTATATGTAGAATCTACTGTCTACTAAATGCTGCTGATTATGATGTGATCCCAACTATTAAAAACTATATATGTACAGTTAATGAAATGTCTGCATGAGGCAGCACTTTCCTCACAGCAAGAAGGTTCTGGGTTTGAATCCATCAGCCTTTTCTACGTGGAGTTTGCATGTTCTTCCCTGTGTCTGCGTGGGTTCTCTCCAGGTTCTCCAGGTTCCTCCCACCATCCAAAGACATGCTCATTTGCTTTACTGGTGATTCCTGAGATAAACTGGAGACCGTCCAGGGTTGCCCACTGAAAGGCGGGATAGGCTCCAGACCCCCTGTGACTCTTCATAAGACAAGCAGTTACAGAAAATGAATGAATGAATGGATGAAATGTCTGCACGTAAAATAAGAGCATGCATTTTGTATCAGTCCGTCTTTAAATTACCGTGTTAACGCGGATATTGGATTTAGCGACAAGTAGCAGCAGCCTGTGTAATTCTTAAGATTAATTAAAGTAAATGTGATTCATAGTAAACCGTTGACTTTTTAATCTAACTTTGCTAGTTGGCTCTAAGCTAGTCCATGGAGTTGCTTTCTCTGGGTTTTGACCAACTTGACCAATTTTAAAATAAATCAAAATCTCCAGAATCTAAAAAAATCAAGTGCACAAATATTGTTTTTTTTGTTTGTTTGTTTTTTTAATGGGCATAATGTGAAGTTTTATTGGCAAACAAAACACAAATGGTTTCATGTATTTATTTATTTATTTGATAGGGACCGTGCACATTAATGAACATCTATTCAAATATGCTGGATTATAGCAACTATGCAAATCCACATCCACAGTCCCTAGGCAGGCAACACAAAAACATAAGACCTAGAAGATAAAAGTCGATGGTTACAAGACTGGTTTGCTTTGAACCACTGCTTGAGGTTAGTTTTGAAGTTTTGTAAAGAGAGTGGAAGACTGATCCAGATCGTACTGGCCTTCACATGCTACGTGAGTTTAGCTTCACATGCTAAGTGCCGTTTTCTTGAGTACATACAGAGCATGTGCGTGGCGGGTCTGGGGGGGGACTAAATTACACCCTGGCGGGCCGCCATAGAATTTATATTGAACGGAAAACACTGAAATGTGTAGGTTTAAAATGCACAACTGTCAAAAAGACATAGAGGCATCTGTGAGGGGCAGCGATAACCTCGGAAGCTGAATGTCCTGATAAAGTGAACCAGCATGGACAGATATTATATGTTGACTGATATACGTAACGCATATTTTTAAATATCCTACCAATTTTAGTTTAACTTCAGAATTCAAATAATTTTCTTTTCTGGTAAAATGTTTTGTATTTTATCCAAAAGTTTAGATGTGCAGTCTACTGTGCTTGCATTACCACACACAGTTGAAAGGCTACAGGAGCATAGAGTGAATTGTTGATGATGAGGTTAGAGGCGTTCACGGATTTCTTTGAAACTATTCAGACTTTAATCAAACACAACTTTCATCATTCCTCTATTCATGGTTTTTAATTTAACCAGTGAAATATACAAACTAATTCATCTATTCAGTCGACCTGTGACTGGAATAGGAGTCGTGCATGATTTATGAATTACATTTGCTTCTGAATACACACATGGCCAGGTGTAAGGGGATACACAGAGAGACACGCAAACCAAAACAAACCTCTGTCATTCAAATAGCCATGAACATTTATAAATTTGGGACATTTTTGAAGAGAAAAATCTGTATTTGCAGTTTCTGCTTTCTCTATCATGTCAGGGACAATGTTTCTTTTAATCTAAATTAAATCATATTGATGAGAGATTCCAGTTTAACTTTTTGGAAGATGAATAATCCAATAAGATGCCCTATATGTGTTTAAATGCCTAAAAACCCCTCTGTCAGCACATGTAAGTTGCTTCGCCTGCTGTAGAGCACTGGATCCATGGGAAATATAACAGATGATGAAGATATCTTTCCCAACTTTATTGAAACATTGAATTTATTCGATTGAAGACAATGACAGAGATGGACCTACATCCACTGCGGCTTGTTTAAACACGTGTTTCTAACCCTTTGGCTGTGTCTTCTGAAGCTTTCAACAATTTGTCTTCTCCAACAAAATGTTTTTTTGTTTTTTTTGACTACCTCCATGTTTCTGTCCCTTCTGACAACTGGTCATGTTTACCCCATATGCACAGAAAGAATGAGTGTCTCCACACACAGAGGAACAATCATTTCAAGCATTTACTTGGTTATTAAAGGGGAACCTGGACCTTATTTCTGGCATATAATACGGCTGTTGACTCACCCATATAACTTTGGTGTCGTTTTTAGTCCTTCAGAAGATATTTGGCTCCAGCAGAGCGCAGTGTATATCCATATAAAGTGAATGAACGAGGCACTGAAACACAGCCTCTAAATAACGCGTTATCTGCCGCGAAATTTCACCAATACTTTATGATACACTAGTGCTATTCCTGTTATCTATTCGCAGACGTGCAGCGGTTTGTAGATCTTCGGCCAGCTGTTCCTCTCTCTGCCTCCACATCCTCCTCTAAATGAGCTCCTCATCCGTATACTCTGACTCAAAACAGTAAGGACGTCCATCATAAACAAAGTCATCGTCCACAACCTCTGAATCGGAAAAATGTTCAGCCATGTTGCACAAAACTAGCAATAGAAAGTTGCAGGTAAACGAGCCACGTGGGGTGCACACGGCGCTCAGAGATGACATCATCCAGATCAGAGTTTAGTAGGTTAATCTACAGACCCTGGATGATGATAACAGGTAACTCTGGACTCAACGGGGAATAACACTAGCGTATTGTGACAAAATATTGGTGAAATGAACGAGTTTTGTGACCGATAATGTGTTATTTAGAGGCTGTGTTTCGGTACCTCAGTCACTCCCACTATAATATGCAGCGCTCTGATGACGTGTAAACACAGAAACCAGTTTTGGGTATTCTGACCAAAAATTGGTTGTTTGTAAACCAGACGGTCGTTTGATCCTTCCAGACTTCAGCGTCTCAAGTGGGCGTGTCATAAACCCATGAAAGCAAACGAGTAAAATGTTTGAAGGAACTTAACTTTTAATGTCAGTTTTATTAATTAAAGCAGTCACTCAAAGGCTGTAGTCAGGAAACCAAACTGCATTCAGAATAACTTAAAGGTTATAATTTATGTGTCTGTTTAGTCCTGTAAATGTAATGTCAAATAACTTCTATCTGTTTCTTCTGAAGTGTTTTCTGATGTTGCTTCTCTGTTAGTGTTCTACTGTGCCTCCTTATGTCTATGATATAATAACAGTATAGTCAAGACATCATTCACCACTGTGACATCCTCCTCTTATAGACTTCTTTAGTCTTTATCTGATTTATCTGCACTCTGCTACCTGTTTTAAATATATATTATACTATTTAAACCATTTTATAATATTTATAATTATAACTACACACTGGAATTTCCCTGTCAGCATCAGTGCTGTCAAAAAAGTCACAAAACAGATCTCATTCACTTTTGAACAAGAAAAGAAACTTTTCTAGTTTTACACTTTAGGACGTTTTTTGGTCGCATTTTAACAGCTCCATACACTTCCTTAGAGTGATTCTGATGGGACAGGAGAATCGGATCTAATCTAAAGAATCATCCTTATAACAGCTGGAACAGGCTGCCAGTGGGAGTTGAGCTCCAGGTGGAGGGATTAAAGAACGCACCGGGAAAGAAGGCGCTTATGTTAACAGTTAAACACAATTCGATGTTAGTGAACATTCAAAAGTCTCTGTGTTCACAAACGGTTTAAGCGCTCTTTGCAGTCTTATCAGCGGACTCCAGAATCGTCCCAACGTATGTCTAGTTATCTGTGATTCTTTGGGTATCCGCTCTGGAAGCGGCTGCGATTGGACCTGCGCTCGAGATGAAGCGAGCCTTTGAGGTGTTGTGACGTACCGTCTTTTGGGGGTGTGTGTTTTTGTAGATCCTGAGACGGGGTGGTGAAATAATTTGGATGTATTCCTCCATCCATCAGTGCTGCCTGTGTCATGTCAGCTGACTGAAAATCCCTACATCCAGTAGATCTGAGCTCCTCTCCTCCGCTGCATGACATGACATGAGAATATAAGAGAGCGAGAGGCTGAATGCACTTTCCCCTTTGGAACAACGCAGTGGTTTGATGCTGCGCAGCTGAATGTCAGTTTGATGATGTTCATGTCACTTGTCTCTGTCTTCATTATTCCCCGCGGACTGAAATATTCCCCTTGGTTCTGTTCTTCCTCTCATTTTTCCTTTGCTTTCTCGTTCTCTCTATCGTAGGGTTGTACTTAAAGAGAGAGTGTGTGTGTGTCAGGTGCCTCCTGAGTCTCATGGATGATGAGAGGAGGGATGCAGTGTCACTTCAGTCAGGGCCTCTCATCTGTCTTTCCCCTCTTGCGGTGCATTCATCCTTAACACACATGTGCAGATGCAGACACACACGTCGACATGCGAGACCAACAACGTTTGTCTGTTTTTAATCGTGAACTTTTCTTATTCTTTTATTCATTTTTTATTTTATTTTTTTTTTTACTTTTGCCCAACCTCTGTGGCCTTTTGTATTCCTCCTACTTTCCCTCATCGGTCCCATAATATCCGCTGCCTTCTTTCTGCATCCCTCCTCATAATTCCTTGTTGCTCATACGACCTGATTTTGTTTCCTTCTTCATATTTCCTGGTTTTGGACACGTCGCCTCTTCTCTGCTCTCACGCTTCTCTTGGGAGCCATTTGTGGGATGCGGCTCGCCTGTGTCCCTGCAACAGCATCCCTGATAGCAGAACAAATGAACCTAAATGGAGGCAGGGACACGGAGGGAGGGGGTGTGCATGGAGCAGCCTGCAAACATGCAGTGCTGCAGCTTTGAAACACACGATTAGTTGATCAGTGGCGTGTTTCTGAACTCTGGGGTAGAACTCCGATGGACACATCATTATATTACATCACTTTCAATGTGAATATTAAAAGAGGACGTGTTGTAGCACTGAATTTAGTTTAGAGTCGATCGTACACTGATCAGGTATAACATTATGACCACCTTCCTAATATTGTGTAGGTCTCCCTTGTGTCTCCAAAACCGTACTGAGTCATCATGGACATGGGCCTTCTGAGGGTGTCCTGTGGTGTCTGGCAACAGGATGTTGTTAGTTGGGGGCCTTTATGGGTTGAGGGTAAAAGCTTTATTGTAATTGTAGTAGAGCAACAACGAAACTGGATGTGCAACTCCACTTGGTGTGCAATAAACAGGAGACAAAATAAAACACAAGGATAACACAACAAACGACATCATTAGTGCAAGAATCAATGAGTAAATACTAAAATATGAATGGTCTAAGTAAAAGAATACTTATACTGTATATCTATATATAAAAAGGTACAGGTATAAGCTGATACTGAATGTAAGTGGTGGAATAATGTGTAGGAAACAGGCTGAGGTTATTCAGGGCTTGTATGTGTTCAGTTTGCTGATGGCCTTGGGAAAGAAACTCTCCCCGAGTCTGAAGGTGTGTGCCTTGGCAGACCTGTAGCGCCTGCCAGAGGGCAGCAGTTGAAACGGTCGGTGTTGGGCTGTGAGGGGTCCTTTTCTGGCTCTACTGATGTGGGGCGTGGTGGCAGTGTCCTCCAAGGAGGGCAGCCGAAGAACAGCCGACGATTTTCCGAGCTGACTTCACTACCCTCTGCAGAACTTTCTTACCAGCAGCCGAGCCGAGCAGCTAGCGTACCAAAGCGAGATGTTGTAGGTCAGATGGCTGCCCGGTAAAAGGCCTCAAGCAGCTTCCTCTCCAGGTTATTCCTCCTTTGGTGTTTGCAGACCAGGAGAGGTTGTCTCAGATGAGGGTTGCCAGGAACTCAAAAGTGTGAACCCTCTCCATGCAGTCCCCCTTAATGAAGAGGGTTAGACCTGTGCTGTGTTTCCTCCTCTGTGGATCAACCCATAGATACTCGATCAGTTTGGGATCTAGTGAATTTGGAGGCCAGGTCAACACCTTGTGCTGTTCTTCATGGTTTTTTTTTTAGCTGTTTAGGCTGCCTCCTGCTGGGGATGGCTGCTACCATCAAGGAGTGTCATTGCTATGAGGTGGGGGTGCCTGGTCTGGTCTAGGTGGGTGCTACATGTCTAAGTAACATCCACATGAATGAATGCCAGGTCCACATGTTTCCTAGCAGAACATTGTATTGTCACAAGATGGCCAATGTAATTCACTTCTCCTCTCAGTGGTTTTAATGTTGTGGCTGATCGATGTATACAGCTGTGTCTGGTTTAAGCACTGTAGGTGGAGTTTACTAAGACGCACAGTAAGCACTTTATATTACAACAGCAGTGGTCAAAGTTTTTTAAACAGTCTTTAGCTTTTAATCGTCTTCTCTTTCTGCACCGACATTCGTCAGAGTTTCTATGTGAATCAGAGAAACTAACCTGAATGAAACCACGCTAAAGATTAAAATGTCACTCTGTCTGACACGTCCCTCCATCCATCCCTTCGCCTGTCTGCTCTTTTATTTTCATCTTCAATCCATCCATTCATCATCCATCTGGCCAGCTATTTAGCAACTACCCCCCACCCCCAGCCTCCCTCCCGCCCCTCCGCACATCAGCCATCCATCTCCCTGATTCTTTATGTCTGTTTCTGCACACATTCCCTCCTCCTCCACGCACCCGTCTGTCTATGTGTTTTCCTCTGTGAGCTGTTGGCAGCATTGCTAAAGGGCTGTCAGCTTTGACCTTTACCTGCGCCCCCCCCCCCCCAAAAAAAAACCCTTCGCTAGACGCACGCACACAATCTGGAAAAAGAGAGGAAAGTTGCTCTCACCTTCTCACTGTATACAATGAACTAAACAAAAGGAAGTGCATATGAGAGAAAACTTAGAAAGAAGGGGTATCCGAAGATAGAAGTGCAAAGAAAGACATGCAAAAAGAACCAAAAGAAATACTCGTACGTGGAAGGTTGAGCTAGGCAGACAACGGCTATTGATTTTTGTCTGTGTGCGCTCAAAACACCAATAAATGACCTTTTGTGTTATATGAGATGAAAATTCAGCTGAACACACCGTGCAGCCGCAACGCCCCACGATGCTGGTGTTTCTCTTTGAAAGTTTGTATCTGAACAGGGAGCTGATGCCAAAGTGACTCTGTGTCATTTTAATGGTAAGAGATACACCCATCAGGCATAACATTATGACCACCTCGCTAACGGTGTGTTGGTCTCTCTTGTGCCTCCAAAGCAGTTGTCAGACAACGGACATGGGCCTTCTGAGGGTGTCCTGTGGTTTCTGGCAACAGGATGTTGTCAGTGGGGGGCCTCTGGGTCCTATGGGTTGAGGGGAAGGGCCCGGATGTTTGATCAGTTTGGGATCTAGTGCCAGGTCAACACCTTCTACTGTTCTTCATGCGTTTTTTTTAGTTGTTCCTAAAGCGTTTTTGTGTCTGTGTCAGGCTGCATCCTGCTGGGGTCATCAAGGAGTGTCATTGCTATGGGGTGGGGGTGCCTGGTCTGGTCTAGGTGGGTGCTAAATGTCTAAGTAACATCCACATGAATGAATGCCAGGTCCAAAAGTTTCCCAGCAGAACATTGAACTGTCACAAGATGGTCAATGTTATTCGCTTCTCCTGTCAGTGGTTTTAATGTTGTGGCTGATCACTGCATACAGTAACGTCCTCATTTTTTCCAGCTACGTCTGTAGTTTGCAGCCCTGCTCCAGGTGTTACCCCACGTTTAAAGAATATGAGTGACAAGTGATTAAAATGCAGCGTAGGGGACGTTTGTAAGGACTGTGGCTGTGTTACAAATGCAAGGTGGGGGATTTTAAACTGAGCGCTGCTGTTTACCTCTTGGGAATAATCGGACTTGTAATGTGACTGGACAGGTGTAAGTGTGTGCTGTTTTACACAGCTGTCAGCCTTCCTGCCGAATCACGTCGGTGATTTTTCACAGGGAAGGGAGGCTGCGACCGGGACGCCGCGGTGACTCACCCTGCTAATGGACTGCTCCTCAGCCCTTTTGGTGGAAAACACAACGACCCTAATGGCAATTCAGCTGCAGCATTTTGATTAAATCTTGTGACAACAGCGTGTGACATCTCTGTTTTTTACTAATTGGATGTTATTAGTGTGGAAGGTCAAACTCTGTGCTGCAGCAAAGGGCTCATTTTATTTGTCACCTTTTATTTGAGTTTTGTGTTTTTAAACCAGTTTCCACTAAAAGAATAAGTATGAGTTTGTCAACATAAACAGAATTAAAGCCCTAACTAAACTAAATGTGTCAAAGGTGAGCTTGTGTTCATGCTTCTTGTTGCTTTAATTTAACTTTCAGGTTAAATGCAGTGGTTTCATGTGGAAGAATCAAATATATTGGTTTATATCGAGTTATTCATGCCAGTCTACAACTTGAGCAGCTGTTCCATCCATTGTTAATTACACAGTGTGATTTTTAATCTCGTGTCAGATCCCTCCCTCCGGCTTGGAAATTAGCTGCTACCCCACATGGAGGAGGTGTTTTAAGTATCTCAAGTACAACGGAGGGTGTACAGTAGATGGACATGCAAACTGGTGCAGCGTCAGCAGTGATGCAAACATTGCATCAGACCTTTTGTTGTGAAGTAAGAGATAACCGGTAAGTAGGTCTGGACGATATGGCTGAAAAATATATCACGATATAAATGTTTCATATCAGTCGATATCCATAATTATTTTAATAATTTTTTTAACCTATTCTACTCAGACTTCTCATCTGTGCTAAGCTGCATCCGTTATTTCTTTATATCGCTTTGATGTTTTGTCGTGTGGCTCTGCTGCAGTGCACTAGATTTTTTCATTGTCTGTCATTTTGACTGACAGGGTCATAAAAATCCCGTCATAACCCATTTTTGTCCGTCATTTTATTTTATTTTTTAAAAATGATAACAATGACATATTCAATAGCATTTAATTTTCATTCATTTTTAATTAATTCAGTAGCGGTGGAAAAAAATATTTGGTTCATACAACCGACCATCAAAGACGACTCGAATTATAAATCTAGAGTCTATTTAACCGGCTCAGTTGAGTCCTACCACGTTTGACTGATAATCAATAAACGGCTCAATTCAAACATCTTGCACAGAAACAAAACATACTACTGTGGCTCGGGGTTTTATTCCTGTTTTTCTCTAACGGAGTTCAAGTGAAATTATCAAACATTCTATCGAACGGATTTTCTACTAATATCGACCACGTGTCTATTGCGATAAATATCGTTATCGTTTTATCGCCCAGCCCTACCGGTAAGGCAAAGCGTCCCAACTCGGATCTACGGTTGGGGATGAACTCACACGGAGGAAGCTACGGAGATAATACCTGAAGCTTGAACATGGGCTACTCTCTGTCAGCACTTGATGAACCACTGCTAGTTTGCTGCGACGACCCACTGCGCTCCTTACCTGTCTTCTCTGAGACATCCATGTTGTTATTGTTATGTCATTGGCGACTAGTCGACTTCCTGCACAGCAGTAAAGCTGACTAGTTGGTACAACCCCTAATCTATGGTGACTAACTTTGAGTGTCATTGCAGATACAAGACACTTCAAAAGGAGTGTCCACCATTGTGTGGCCTGGCTCCTCCTTGGAGACAGGGTGAGGAGTACAGCTGCTGCTCATTGCGTTGAAAGGAATCAGCTGAGGATGTATCCTGGGCTCTTCTCTGGGCACCTCCATCTGGGAAGAGGCCCAGGTGTAGGACCAGAATTTGCTAGAGGGATTAAATATCTCATCTGGCTTAGAAGAGAGATATCGAAACACCACGATTAGCTTGTAGCAGCTATGACCAGGCTTCAGTTAAGCAGAAATGTGCCGTTGCACTGTTTGTATATTTTGTGTGTGAGCTTGCCCAGGTACCGCCTTTCCCTCCGACTCCCCAGCAGGTGATCGAGTACACCTGTTTTCACTTTACTGTCATCTGTTGCCAGCGTACGCAGGCTGTGGGGAAGGTGCAGTTGGTGCCAACGGGCCATTTGGGCAGTGTTCAGGCTGCGTGTCTGACGTGTTGTGGTGGTGTGCTGAGCTCGGTGGTTTACTCCCTTCATTAGAGGGAAGGTGACTTTGTCTTGGAAGACGAGTTTGGTTTTCTGATTTAGTTGCTAAATATTAATAAAACCAACATTACTAATACTTAAATTACGATTGTTTAACTTTTTCTTTCCTGAACTTGTCAATACCATGATCCCCAAGCTCAAATAAAGGAAAGGGCATGTGATATCAAAAAAATACTGAAAGAAAGGTATGAGTTTTTAGAAGATGTTTCATCCAAGTAGCTTCTTCAGATCTAAAAGTGTCTGTTACTGACTAGATGCTAATCTGTCGTTAGAGAAGACAGTTTGATCAGGTCAGATTTGGATGAGTGGTAAAACGTCTTCAAGAAACTCAAGGGGTCCTCCGTCAGTCCTTCTTTTGACATTTTGGATACATCATGACCTGGATGACTGAGAACCTTCACAGACCATCGCACATATTATTTTATGAAAACATTAACTACATACACAAGTCAGCCACAACATTAAAACCACTGACTGAGTTAGTGGTTTTAAGACCATCTTGTGACAATTCAATGTTCTCCTGGGAAACTTTTGGACTTGTCATTCATGTGGATGCTACTCAGACATATAGCACCCACCTAGACCAGACCAGGCACCCCCAACCCATAGCAATGACACTCCTTGATGGCAGCAGCCATCCCCAGCAGGATGCAGCCTGAGCAACGCAAAAAAAACATGAAGAACAGCACAAGGTGTTGACCTGGCCTCTAAATTCACTAGATCCCAAACTGATCAAGTATCTGTGGGATGATCCACAGAGGCCAAGGCACAAGGGAGGCCTACAAAATATTAGGAAGGTGGTCATAATGTTAAACGTCATTGGTATATGACTGACTCTGAACTAAATTCAATTCTAAATGTTGCAACGAAGCGTGTTGGTGTAATAAAGCCCAGCTACAGTCATTTAAGCCTCAGAATCATTGACTTTGTGATCACATAAACATCCCCTTCCTAAATGTACCTGCGTTGCTAATTTCTCACATTTACCAGGATGAGTTTTAAACAAACACCACAGACTTGTGGTTGCGAACTTGTTGCATTCACCCATGTGTTGCATGTAGGTGGAAGGATTGTGACAGCAGTGTGAAAGGTATTCCTGTGGAGAGAATGTGAAAAGTTGTGCTTGCCAGATTACATTTTTGTCCCAATGCATTCTGGTCACTGGAAGCCTCTGCCTCTTCTGAGATGGATTCCTGAAAGGGCGATTGTTGAACTTAACGCTTACTACAACTACTAGATGACTACCGCTTAGCTTAGTGTACGTCAGTGCAGCATAACTATGAACATAAATAACTCGTGGCATACTGCCAAATATTCACTCAGAAGAAGTGAATCATGAAGATTAAGTGCCTTTTTTTATTTGTCATCGGCAGCATGAACGGGTAATTTGCCTGTGGAAGTGTGGGAATGTTACTGTGTGTACTCTAAAAGCTTTGGCACTGTTCTGTTCGTTGAATTAACATCCTGCGATAACTGTTTTGATGTCACTTCTCTCTGTGTTGTGTTCGTGTGTAAAGATAGAAGTATCTGTGTGATGAGCTGCAAGAGAAGGATAAAATGCTATGGATCTAAAATGGAAAGCGGTCGATCCATTTTTATTTATTTATTTGATGGGGACAGTGCTCATTAATGAACATCCATTCAGACAGAAATAGATGTGAATATCCGCAGTCCCTAGGCAGGCAACACAAAAACATGATAAGACATAGGACAGGACAATAGATTACATTAAGAGCACATCACATGACACTACATTACTAAGAAGATGAAAGTCAATGGTTACATCCACGATCAACTATACGATTTATAAAAAGATTCATAGACACAAACTATTCATGAGCTGGTAAAGCAGTTAAAATCTAGAGGAAGACAATGGTAAAAGGTTAAAATCTTTGATTCAGTTGCTGTTTACTTGATTTTCCTAATGATTGAAGATAAGCCAAGATGATCTGTGATAGATTAAGTCTAGATCCACCCAGGGTGAGATTCATATGAGTGGATGTTCTTACTAATTAAATGGCGCATAGTAACTCTTGTGATCACTTCTTCTCTTACAAATTATATTTTAGTAGTTTGCTATCTGCTTATAGTAATTATCTAATGTGAGTTTTAATTTCTAAACCGTGCATTGGTAATATTTGATTGGTGTGCTAAAGTGTACCTGTCAGCCATAGAGCCAACACGTGGCTGCATGGTGTGCTTCCAGCATTATGTAACATGGATTTACTTCACATTCCTTCCCTTGGTCATTTTTATTAGTTTATATTTTTGTGAGAGTTTGCTCAGCCATAGTTATATGTTACTATTTAATGGAGAATTTTTGCACTAACCTCTTGGTGTAGGTATGTTTTGCATATTGTTATGAATGTATAATTGCTTTTTAAGCTCACACTGAGAACAGTGTGGTGTTACATCGTTTTTTGTTTGAGTGTGCGGAAATTTTTGATTGAAATGATCGCTGGCAATTAATTAGTAGCGTTTACATGTTTCACAATCCGCAGTTCGTCAATCATACTGTCTGCACTGATATGCTACAGTTCAGGGGTCATTAACTACATTTGTGCAAGGGCCAGAAAGTTTCTTGGCAGACACTGTGACGGCCAGATGCTCTGGTGAAAATAAAATAAATATTATTCATTCATTTTCTGTAACCGATTGTCCTCTGGATGGGGGCTGGAGCCTATACATACCAGAAGTCACTGGCTGAGAGGCGGGGTACACCCTGGTCTCCAGTCTATCACAAGGCTAACACAGAAAGACAGACAACCATTCACACTCACACCGACGACCAATTTAATCCAAAAGTTTTTTTTAAAAAGGCATCTGGACTTGTAGATTTTTAGAGAAGATGTTTCACCACTCATCCGAGGAGATTCTTCAGTTCTGAACTACAAGTTCAGTTGCCTTTTTTTGAAACCTTTTAGATTACCATGACCTGGATGACGGAGAACCTTCACAGACATACGAACAATTTAGAATCACCAGTGAACCTAACCAGCATGTCTTAGGACGTTAGGAGGAAGCTGGAGAACCTGGAGAGAACCAGGGAGAACATGCAAACTCCACACAGAAAGGACCCAGTCTGATGGATTCGAACCCAGAACCTTCTTGCTGTGCCTCATTACCTGTACTGCAGCAAGCCACTGTAGGTGGTGTCGATATTTTAGGCTGTGAGGCTGTCAAGCAGGTGATGTGAAGGTGGTGAGAGCTTGAGCACCTTTTGGGTCACTTGTCCCCAGTAGTTTGTATGTGTTCACCAAGCTGCGTTCTCAAAGACGGACTCTATAAAATCGCGTGAGTGGAACCGACTGTTCATCCAGTTTTGTAGGACTGCGTGTGCGTGAACCTGACGACTGTCAAGCTTGATGTCAAAAAATTAGCGAAATGTAACTTCTCCCATTAATATATTATTATTTCTGTCTTGGTTTTACTTTTTGTATTTATTTGTTGGATCTGTTGTTAGATTTGTTGGATCACAGGCCTCTTCAAATTGATGTGAAGAGTAACATTTCTAGTAACTGAGTCAATATTATCCATTTGCTGATGTGCAAGGTTTGCACTCACCATGCTCTTCTCTATTATGTTGATGGTTGTTATTGAGATACTGTAGTTGGGTGCTTTTGTGTGCAGGGGGGAAAAAAAAAACCAAAGCAAGAACATTTGTGAAAAACGACTAAAGTCATAATGAGCACATAAAAACAATAAAACCCCAAACAACGAGTTTATATCTTTGTTTTTGATTGAAGGCAGGCTGCGGCACAAGCTAGTATTCAGGAGGCATTTCTTATATTTAATTTAAAAAACGAAATACAGGAACATATTTTTTCCTCCTCTCGAGGCTATTCCTGAACTCAGTAATATTCTGGAGGCCTGATGGAAAGCTCTGGCCGCCACATGTGGCCTGCAGGTCGCGTGTTGGCGTTCACTGCTATAGCTGAAAAGACGGAGACTTCTTTGACGCTTATTGTTTTGCGTGTGTGCATGTGCCTTAATCCTGACTCAAATCCACTGTTTTGAAGATTTGTTTCTGGTGTAGTTTTAGGATTAAAGTTCAAAGTTTGGGGTTAACATCTGGGTTTAATAGAGTTGCGTTTATGCTTAGGTTTAAGGTGTAAAGGTTAATGTTAGTGACAAAGGATGCATGTCAATGGGTGTCCTGATGAGAATAGATGTGACAAAATTCTTTCTCTAAGACGTGAAAGATGGAGAGCAAGCATTCCAACTTATTTTTAAATTTGATGAATTCAATTTGATAAAAGGGGGAAATGGTCAGTTCATCGAATAGCTGTCGAGACTACTGACTCATGACGATGTTTTTCTGGAAACCGTGCCATTTATGCCGAGGTTTTGTTGACACATTTCTCAGCCTACACGAGAACGTGTGCAGCAGAAAATATCACGGCAATACGTCCAAAAGATATTTCTGTCTGGAAGCGACGGATTCTGCCACCGCTAGGGGGAAGATCAGCGGCGCTGCATGTGACTGCTAAACTGATCTGTATGTAAAACTGATGGAGGACCCCTTTAATGAAATCACAATTACTCTCATTATGTTCATAATGAACATAATGAGAGTTACATAACTTGGTTACAGAGTTCACGCAACATCTTCATGCCGGCATTTAATTACTGCTTCAGTCCAAACAGAGCGAGTATAAACGTTCTGCCTGTGTATTTACTTGTATACTCACTGGGTGGTTTCCTCCTCCGATTTATTTTTTATTTTTATTTTTTTGGGAGCTATCTTTACATTCTCTCGAACCCTGACCCATTTCCTCCTCCACTCACCATCTTTCCCCTTCCTCCGCCCATCACTCCATTTTTTCCATTAACAGGATGTGACCTGTAGGTAAGTGCTAGTTGAATTGCTCCTCTTCTCTCTGCTCTGCGTTTTTAAATAGCTCTGCTTTTCGCTGGCCTCTGTCTTCTGAGCTCTTAGCCTCCCCCCCTTCCCCTTCTCCCACCCCACCCTCCCCGGCCCTTCCACACGTCGTCTCTCCCAGCATCCCTGCTCCTCCCTCCTCTCCATCAGACTATTTGTCGCAGCTATTCAGTGCAGACTAATGGCCCCATTTTAGCTAAAAGATTTTTATTTTCTGTGTGGATTTTGTATGTCTTACAGGAGCCAGTGTCCTAATTGTACAGCCAGACGAGTGAGCTGGACTGGAATTGCCTGCAGATGCCAGTGTGTTCGTCTGTGTCATCACTGTAATGGCTGTGTTTGACCTGTCTGGCTCATTTCCTCTGCCTTCCACCCACTTTACACTGGGATAGATCCAGCCTGGCTGTGACCCTGGAAGAAAAAAACAAAAAGGGACAACAAACAACGATTTAAAACAGTCGCTCTACTTATACACCTGTCAGCCACAACATTATGACCACAGACAGGAGAAGTAAATAACACTGACCATCTTGTGACAATTCAGTGTTCTGCTGGGAAACTTTTGGACCTGGCATTCATTCATGTGGATGTTACTTAGACAGGTAGCACCCACCTAGACCAGACCAGGCACCCCCACCCCATAGCAATGACACTCCTTGATGGCAGCAGCCATCCCCAGCAGGAGGCAGGAACAAGAAACACTCAATCAACTCAAAAAAATCATGAAGAACATCTCAAGGTGTTGACCTGGCCTCCAAATTCACTAGATCCCAAACTGATCAAGTATCTGTGGGATGATCCACAGAGGCCCCTCCCCTCAAAGACCCCCACACTAACAACATCCTGTTTCCAGACACCACAGGACACCCTCAGGAGGCCCATGTCCATTCTCTGATGAGTCCCAACTGTTTTGCGCAATAGTTTCTGGGACAGATCAATCCTTTTTGTAGAAAGAAGGCTCTGTTTCTAGCAGTGCCATTAAATGTTTGCAATATTTATACAGACAGCACATCAGTTGACGAGGGAGGCAAAGAGCTGTAATATACTTTAGAGCAGAAAAAATTGGCAGAATCAGTGGATTGGTCATACTGGTGCTACATTATGACAGCTTTACTGTTATAGCGAGTCTTTTTTAAAGAAGATGAAATGAATTTAGTCCGTTTTCCAGCTCCTTCGGCTCCCCTCTAAAGGGTCACAGTGTGTTTTTCCTCCTCTCGTCTCCCATTAATCCTCTCGCAGCTTTTTAGATTCAAACTTCTGCTTCACGAATTCAAGTTGGTAGGAATTTTCTTTAGCCTTTTGTTGGTGAAATATTGAACAATTTGATTTGAACAGACCCCAAACAGCTGAAACTAAATGAGCGTTGCAAGTGGGGTTTTCTTTGTTTGTTTTTTGTATATTGTGTTTTAGATTTGCAGTTTGAGCTGAGCCGTGGGTCTTGCTCCCCTATTAGTCCACAGAGAGCAGACCACACTGAACCAAGTATAAAAAAAAAAGTGCTTCATTATCCTCCCAAAATGTTAACATTAAGATAAGGTTTTTTTTGTGTGTGTGTTTTCAGTACAGATACCAAACTCTGACCAACATGTGAATAAACTGTATCGCAGTGGAGGAAGACTGAGACAATAGCTAGAAAACAAAAGTAGGTTCTTTCACACTTAATTATGCTTAATTATGATTCAGGGACTAATTGGGACAATATTGCATTTAACCATAATAATAATCAGGCTCAAATTTAAAACTGTGCTTGCAAACACAATCTGCAGGAGCATCAGCAGCAGCTTTAGGTAGTGGCATTTAACGCTGTTCTAATGTTCCAGTTGTCTGTAAATGAACAACATGTTCAGTTTTAGCGTTTAAGCTACATGTAGGAAACAACATATTTTAATGCAGATTGTATGTTGAGAAGGGTCGGCACGGCTGCTGGCAAACGGAATAGAGGATCTACTCTGGAGGCATACTACAACCTGTTCACCGGATGATTTTTCTCACAATCGCTCCAAGTAGAGTGGGCTAAGACTCGACTCTAACTTGTCTCAGGTCAGTTGATTTGTTTTATGAACGGAGTGCAATTGTCGTGTTCCCTCAAGCCCAAATAAACCAACCTGGGGATGCGGTCGTCCATCCGTTTTCAGAGCAAACTAGTTATGAAGCAGCCTAAATAAAGATGCAAACTGCAACCCGAGCCAAAAAAAGCTACTAAGCTTTTCCGAAACTGTGCTTAATGGTGGGTAACCAGTCTTGCTTTCCACTTTTAACTAGCATGAAATTGTAAATAAACTCGCTGAGCATCCGTGAACCAGAATATTCTAGTTTACCTCCAAAGTTTGTTCCACTCCTTCTTTTTGCAGAGCGAATAAAAAAACCAAAAGTTGTCCGCCTTGCTCTTGGTGCAGCTGTGATCTGACGTTTCCACTTTCATTATTTATTTCCACACCCAAAACCAAACTAAACTTTGCAGCCTTAGCAATACAAAATAATAAATTAATCAGTCGCAGCAAGAAAGGCAAGTCTCATTTAACCAACCAACGCTGCCTTCAAGGAGTGGGGTCACGTATCATCCCAAGGTTGATAGCTACTGTGCTAGCCTTGAATTCACACCAGATTAATGGCATAAATCAGTTATTACTTGTTGCTGCTGTGTGCTGCCAAGTAAACCAGATCCAAACAGTATATAGCTCCTAATCAAATGAGCTCCATGGGTGCCCCATCTCTCCGCTGATGCTCCTATGAAGAGAATGGGCCGTCCAGGCTCCCCTCTCTGCATATATTTAAAGTAATTGGGGGCGTGAGAAGCAAACTCAAGTTTTCATCTTCACAATCCAATCAGTTGCATTAAACACACAGACACACACACACACACACAGTGCTGGGAGTGTTAATTAGTGTGCAGAGCCACTCTGCAGCTATCTTTGCCTTCAAGGTAAAGATAGCTGCAGTGGAATAGTTAAAGATGGAATATTATTGTACGTAATTTATGTGTGTATACTGTTAGAAACATGTTGCCGTTAAGTGGAATAAATGTTGATGGAAGGGTAATACAGTCTCCTACTGGCAGACGTTCATGTCACTTTTTTTTTTTTTTTTAGTTTAGCCAATTAGAGAAGAGTAAACAAGCTGTGAATGCAACGCTGACACATTAACAGATCAGTAAACACTAGCTAATAAACAGATAAACTCATCTGTTTGACACGCTCTCACTCTTTTAGCTCTATTCCGGTCTCCACCAACACCTGAAATAAGTGTCATTACTTTGTAAAGATAATACGTCATTGCCACAAAAAAGTAAAGTAAAACACAGACTGCCTTAAATGCAGTCCTGTGCCACACGTTTGTTTTATCTGTTAGTGTGTTAGAGAATATTTTCTCATCCCTACTGCTGGGGTCAGTTATCTGTCCTATTTTCTCTCTGAGGAACATGCCAAGGCCATAGTTCCTCTTTGGCGTCTTCAGTCTCACTGTCTGGCTGTCTGCAGGCACAGCTGTAGAGTTGGATGATGTTGGTGCATCTCCCCCTGCCTCGGTCCACCTTCTTAGTATAAGGCTTTGTGTTTACTGTTTGTCCCTTAGAATTGAGGTGGAACTCATGCACTTATGTTGTGATGACGAATCTTCTGTTCTCCTCTTATACGAGCCTAAATAAACTCCTTCAGGCATAAGACATACAGGACACTAGTGATTCTTCTTCTTCATCAGCATCACCACAAATTCCTCCCTAACACACTGCACTGCACTGCTGGGAAGCCCCAAGTGGCACAATGCTGCCTTTGAGTACATCTCGTGAGCTCATGCTTAATATGGGATAAGTCGTGTACACAAAATGCTCTGTAGCAGTAACATCAGCTGTTAATCATTAGGACACCGGTGCTAGGCAACGGTTGACGTCTGGAAGCCACCAAGGCTCCAGCGAGCTCACGACCTTGTAAGTTATTGTTGGAAGTGAAGTGAAAAAGCTTCCTGTCGACATTAACATTATAGAAATTGCACAGAAAAACTCTGACACAACTAAATTATGATAGGTCTCCCATGTGCCTCCAAAGCAGTTGGGACTCATCAGAGTGTCCTGTGATACTTGATCAGTTTGGGATCTAGTGAATTTGGAGGCCAGGTCAACACCTTGTGCTGTTCTTCATGTTTTTCTTTACTTGTTCCTAAAGTGTTTTTGTGTCTGTGTTAGGCTGCATCCTGCTTGGGATGTCTGCTGCCATCAAGGAGTGTCATTGCTATGGGGTGGGGGTGCCTGGTCTGGTCTAGGTGGGTGCTACATGTATAAGTAACATCCACATGAATGAATGAATGCCAGGTCCAAAAGTTTCCCAGCAGAACACTGAACACAAGATGTTGCTTACTTCACCTGCCATAATAGGAGGACGTACCTACGAGCCATTTTTTAATGATCACAGTAAGTGTGACTTTATTTTTGAGGCAGCAACAGTAGGAAGAGATTATGCATATTAATGATGAATCGAGTCAAAATGTCTAAAAAAAAATGTATATTCCAAAATGCAAGGAAAGCTGCAGTCAAGCTATTTTATCATAGCTGCTGCATCCACTGTTTCTGCTTCTCTGACTTTATTTCAAAAACCTGTTGAACAGCACTGAATAATTTACTAATGAATTCTGCACCGCAGCACTGATAGAAAAACACCGCTCTTTAATTTGCTTTTCAGAACATGACTGCTTTTGTCCTTGATGGCTACATAATGCAGGAAGGACGCGCCGTGGTCAAGGGCAGAATGAAACGGATTTCAACATAAAATGCAGGAAAATGAATCAAAGAATCAGGGTGATTTCATCTGTATGTCGACGCCGTCACATGAAAGCCTTGGCTGTCATGTTTCTAAGACGTTTCCCACACACGCACACAAGCGTAGTGTGCCGGTGTTATTACAGAAGAAGATTGGCCTTTTCCTTCTTCCTGAGAGATCAAGCATCGATCTCCAGAGTCAACACAGCACCTCACGCTCCTCTGATATTTGCACAAAGATGCAAACAAACATTAAAACAGGGACACAGACACGCAATCAAAAAAACGAAAGTAAGGAACCCCGCCGCCGTCCTTGCCACACACGCAGATGTGACACCGTGACCTGGCGAGGTTTTCCTTTTGGATAAACAGTCTTGTGTCCCGCTCACCTTGTTAGAGATGAAGACCCGCTTTCTTTTGGGGACGCGTTCACACTCTGAGGGAAAAAAAATAAAAATAAAATAAATGAGCATCCACTACTCGCCGTTGGCCGCAGCGCCGTGTTTTTCTTCGGGGGGTGCGCTGCCTACCAAATGTTCTCCAACATGTCTGGCTTCCTCTGGTGAGCACAACAGTGTTTTCACTGACTGCCCACTTTACACCTCCCATTCAAATCTATTTAAATCGCTCTTTTCAGCAGCTTATGGCAAAGGAGCCGATCTATTTTTGTTTGAGCCGTTTTCTCAGCGCCGGCCCACTTCACACGCCTTCTAGGACTAGTAGAAATCGTTCATCGTTTTTAATTTTCAGAACAGTTGATCAGAATGAACAAACGTTTTTACATAATGTGTGTGTGTGTAAAAACCTCTGTGCTTTGCTTGTTTAGTGGACAGTCAGTCGATCAGTTCACCAGTCAAAGTTCTCAATGTTTTCCGCAGACACAGGTAGTCGTCTCCTCGCGTTTGAAATCAGGAAACAATTCCTCCACCGTGATCGCTCCTTATCAAAGCCGCACCTGCCTTGCAGCTATATATATCCTGGTGTTTCTCACCTCTCCCGCGTTTTTTTTCTCTTTCAATTTACCACCCAACCTCCCCGCTCTCACTGTCGTCTCGCAGGTCCCATCTTTTCTCTGCCTTCCAATTGTCATGCTAACAGACGCTATAACCCTCTCACCTTTTAATCATTGTGTTTCATCCTTTACGGCGGTGTATTTTTAATGCGTCCCTCCCAAAAAACCGGCCTTGAGCTGTGAAACGTGTGAGAAAGTGAAAAGAGGAACGTGCAGAGCAAAAATCCACGAGGCTCATTGATATCTAAACTACCATTTGAAAAGATATCGGTCTCAAAAGGTTCAAGATTCTTAACGTGATTTAGTTTCCAGATGGGCCTTTGACTGGAGCCTTTCTGTGTGGAGTTTACATGTTCTCTCTTTGTCTGTGTGCGTTCTTTCTGGGTTCTCCGGCTTCCTCCCACCGTCCAAAGACATGCTCATTAGGTTAGCTTCTAGAAGATGAATATGACTGAAGAATAATAAAACGGCTTTTCTGTGGAAAGTGAAGTGGATCATTCATTCATTCATTTTCTGTAGCTGCTTATCTTCTGGAGGTCACGGGGTGCTTTAGGCAAAGCCCACACGTACCAAAACGATCTTTCCCTCCTCTGTTTTCCCTGGCATCGTTTCAAGAATATCTGCGTCCACACGGATCCGTCTCAACATGACTCAACACACTATTTCATATTCCAGGCCTATAGGTGGCGCTATTTCCGTTTCAGAAATTCAGAATCAGATTTAATGGCAAAGTATGTACACATACAAGGAATTTGACCCCGGCAACTTTTCTCTCTAGTACAAAACAACTTAAATGAGTAAAATAAAAATAAAATAAATCTCAATCTGTACACATAACAATATAGGATAATAAAAAACAGCAACAAGTACTAGAGAGCACAGTACCGAGGCGTCCGTCCGTGGCGCCATCTTGGATCGAACCAAATTCAGCAAAAACAGAGAGGAAGAGGTGGAGCATGCACATAAAGCTTGAGTGCTGTTGACAAATCGGCTTTAGAAGAAACCAAACTCAAGGAGAAGAAGACGAGTCACCCTAATAGGCTCAATATCTTCTCCAGCAGGAACACGAGCATGTAGTCCACCATTGTTGTTGATGTTGTTAGGAGACGTCTCACGGGATATAAGAGGTGGAAGGCTGCTCGAGAGGTGTGGCGATGTCATCACGCCATCCAAACGGACACTCAAGGACTGCAAATTTTTTCACCCTGGGACCAGGTTTCAGAAAAGTTTGTTTTAAGGCAATGTGTTTACAGGATTCGTGTGGACGATCGGCCAAAACGATGCAAAACATCTGCGTTTGAACGGCCCCTTCAAACGCAGATGTTTGTGGACGGCCCCTTAGCCTATCCCATCTGTCACGGGGCGAGAGGCGGGGTACATCCTGGACAGACAACCATTCACACTCACACCTACGGCCAGTTTAGAATCGCCAATAAACCTAATGAGCATGTCTTCGGACACGCTGAAGTGTAGCGTTTCATTATTGTGCTTTTAGCAAAACTATTCTCACAAGAAATATTACTTGCCCATGTGCGCTGGCTGTTATTTAGATGTTTCCTGCAGTCAGCACAATTGTCTTTTGCACGTTACCAGTTCTTCCATGACCTTTACCAGGTAGTTTGTCTTTTAAATAAATAAACTAAGACGACGGTTTTCCATGCAGGCTGCATTTTTAACCAAACGTGTGACTTTCTTTTTTTTTTCTTAACCCTGAAGCAGTTTTTCTGTGTAAACTGTCATCCTGTTTAAAGTTGAGTTTAATTAGATTGTGCTATCATTGGTCATTTCTCATGGCTTGGTATTTTGTTCTTTAGTCTCGTGTGCTATATTAATCAAATCATGAAACGTGTTAGAGCCACCTGGGTATAATAACGCTGTCCCTGTATAACACATTAAAGTGTGATGATTTAACAGGTACTCGTTCAGAAACTCCCTCTCAAGGGGTTGAAGTTATGAAGTTGATTCTCGTGATTTTCAGAGCGCCACCAGATTTCTTTGTCTGTGAGCAGCTGATGATGCTTACCGTGGGTTAGCTCTGCTACCATCCACTCTTCATGCTAAACCCTGCAGACATTTCTCTGTTGCCAGAAAGGTTGAGACCTGCTCGCTTGTTAATTAATTCTTCTTTGGATGTATTTATTTGTCGAGTTGGTTAACAGCTTCAAGGTTGAGCAGTATCAAAGGCTCCCCCTACTAATGAATCGCGAAGGTAAAAGTTAATGTGAGATTATGGCGCAAAATTAATAAAACGAAACTCTAGAATAATCTAGAATAATCTAGCATACTCTGCGTGAGTGGCTGGATTTTCAGTGTGACCTAGGATGTTTTGTGCCCAATCCGTGTTGAGTGTGCTATCAAATGTGGGCCCTGGTGGCTGGCTGTCATATAGGTCATAAGCTCCACCCCCTCCATGTTAGTAGATAGGACTTGTGGTTACCTAAATCACTAAAATATAATCAAATAATTGTTTTTTCAAGGATGTTTTCTGTCATTTTAAGTATGATGTTGATTCATGAGTTTCATTTTAGTTAATTATGCTATAGAAACAGGATGTGCTGCCAACTACCAGTTGCCATTATGTATGTTAAGGTACATTAAGAGAAATTCTCACCTTGACAACATGCCCTCACTGGTGGTCACCTACCAGTCACCGTTATGTCATGCCAACCACTCCATAAAGTGGTCCTGTGCTGTAAATTATTTTTTTTTTTAAGAAAGGTACTGTGTTTAATCCAACATCTTCTTGTAAATGGCAGAGGTAGAGCAGAGTTTAGTATAAATTAAACGAAAAGACGAGTTAGTCTGGTGGAAGTGTGGTCGGGTCATCAATATTGTGGCTCCAAACTTGCAAGATGGCGCTGGGAAAATGGCGCCAGTTTGGCCAGTACAAGGCAGTGGGGATGCATTGTCCATATTTATATACAGTCTATGCTTTACATCTGTACTTAAAGCTAACACGTACTGTATGTATGAACAGGACCATTGTTCAGAACCCACAAATGTGTCCCCTGTACACAGTTTTGTCATTAAAAAATGTTCAAAGCACATGGAGGTAGATCACTGATGGGCAGTAAGAACAAGTGAGCATAAAAACCAGGATGAACCGCTATGAGCCAACGAGTTTGGGAGAGAGAGAGAGAGAGAGGGAGGGAGGGAAAGAAAGCTGCAGAGGTGAGAGGGAGGACAGCCGGGAAGAAGAGAATGAGAGAGAGAGAGAAGTGATGACAGGTTATTTTTCACCTTTCCTCTCCTGACGGCTGATGTTATTTCCCATTCTCCTCGGACACACGGCAGATCCAATCTAAGACTTCTCTGGACGGCCCTTCTGAAACCCCATAACCAAATGAAAACCTTTATTACATACACCTTACACAGACTGCAGCCCCACACACATACACACGAAGCAGAACATAGAGGCCATATGCTGAATAAGCCTACACTGTGAAGGAAAGAAGAAATATCACAGGCACATTGTATGCACACACAATTGCATACACAATCTAAGCATCAGGCACTGCAAGGCCCCTGCAGAACGCTCTTTCTAATCATGTATGAATGCATGTTCCCTTTCTGTTCTAGTCTTTGTATGTAGGTGGCCTTCGCAGTGTACCAGGTCTGAATGGGCACATATGCGCTGGTTGAGTGTATTAATTGTAAAAGCCAAGTGGGGACCACATCAGGTGAAGGTTTAATTCTTTGGCTGTTACTTTACAGAGGTTTATTACTGTTCACGGGGCTCAGTGCGTACACTGGAGACGTACAAGCACAGTACTAGAGAGCCACGTGCATCGGGCCATAAAAATAAAAGCCCCACAAAAGATCTCTACTCTGAATTATTATTCTACCTTGTCTGGTTTTAATTCATTCTCTCATAGCTCTCTGTAGCCTTCATCGCCCTCTGCATCCTCTTCAGCTGTGGAAACACTGCATTTGCAAAGCCAGGTTTAAACCTGATTGAGATTTAGCAAGTGGGTCTTCTTGCAGAATAAAAAACGGAAAGAGAATGGAGCGACTCAGCGTGACTGGACGCTGAGAAAGAGATAAAGACAAAGACGGCGATGACAGCTAATCAGATAGGTGTGAGGGACCGGAGTCAAGGTGAGAATTTCTCTTAAGGTACCACTATCAGGTTATTTCAGTCTGTTAATGTGTCAGAAAAGAGGGCTCGTACCCTGGGAACTGTGGGAAATTGAGTTTTGTTGTATGCCCTGGGCATATGAGTGTGAATGAGAGAAAAAGGTCAAAAGCAGACGTCTTCAAATGACATTTCTCTAAAACTGTGATCACTGCTATGATATTCAATTCTGCATACGATCAGTGGGGAAGGAAACATTCACACACACACACACACACACACTAGTTATAGTAGCCTGGAAGTAGGTAGACACCATAGAGCTTTAACTTTTATTCAGTTATCTTGATAGAAGTATTTATACCTAGCCTACGTATAATAACAGTATCTGTGTACATTTACTGGGCATGTCCCTTTGCTTGATCTGAGAACAAGATGCATTTGGTGGAGCTCTTCACTGCTGCAACCTTTTGGCCAAATTCTGAAATAGAAAGTGAAAGCCTGGCCCTTAAAATCTGCCTGATGGTATTTACTATTCGTCGAAACCCAATACTGTAAGTAAAAGGCAAACCCAGTACACACATGGCCAGAAGTGTGTTTGATTTTGCATCAGCTCTGAACAGAAGTAGCTCTTCAGTGATTTGTCCATATCTGGTACATTTAGTTATACACCGATCAGCCACAACATTAGAGCCACTGGAGAACCACAGGATAAGTAAATAATAATGACCATCTTGTGACAGTTCAATGTTCTGCTGGGAAACTTTTGGACCCACCTAGACCAGACCAGGCACCCCCACCCCATAGCAATGACACTCCTTGATGGCAGCAGTCATCTCCAGAAGGATGGCACATAAAACGTTTAGGAACAACTCAAAAAACATGAAGAACAGCACAAGGTGTTGACCTGGCCTCCAAATTCTCCCAAACTGATCAAGTATCTGTGGGATGATCCACAGAGGCCCCTCCCCGCAACCCATAACAAGGTCCACAGGACACCCTCATTCTCTGATGAGTCACAACTGTTTTGGAGACTTGCATAACATTAGGACGGTCATAATGTGGAGCTTGTATATTCTGACTGTGTCTCCAGGGGTTCTCTCCAGGTTCTCCAGCTTCCTCCCACCGTCCACAGACATGCTTCTTAGGTTCATTGGTGATTCTAAATCGGCCGTAGGTGTGGTTTAAAGTCATGCCTCTGTCAGACTCATTCAACCCCGCAGACGGTGCTTATTTTTACTCTGTCTGCCACTTATGAGCCAGGTTTTACTTGGAGTGCACAGAGGAGCACCTCAATATGAGTCATGTCCGAATGAGAAAAATGTGCTGGAACGTTGTTGTCAAAGGCTCTCGACTAATGACAGCTACACCAAGATAAACCTGTTCCAAGTAATAAAGACTGACAGAGCAGTCAAAGGGTGATGGTGAGACAAATCCAGCACAGATTCCTCAACTGTCCTGCACGCATCTCAGGGTAGATGCAGGAATAAAGGACTCAAGTATATTGTGTGAGGGTGTTGGAATCTGCTCATTTCCTCGGAGTCCTCTTTTAAATATGAAGCTATTCCTGCGTGATCTTAACAACCTGGGTTAGACATTTACTATGTAAACACCAGACCTATGCACTCCATGTACAGGTCCTGCCTGTTCCTGAGTGGATTTACTTTGTCGTTGATAGTAGATGGATATCATGTAATATTGATGGCACAGAGTCTGTTGCTTGTTTCTGCTGAGTGCTTTCTCCGTGGTGAAAAGGAGCACAGCAGAAGGCCAAATAAAAGCATTTTTTTTAGTGTAACTACTCCCTGAATGGCCAAAAATAAAATGCCCATCATATAAAACCGTCATAAGGAGTAGGAGGCTTACATTTTGTGATCAAGTCTTATCTCGAGCCCTTAGAAGGAAACCTGCCTACATCGTGGAGAACGTTCTTGAGTTACTGTGCTATTGGGGTTTATTCCAGAGTCTGTTCTTCACCACATAAATTATTTCTTTTCTCAAGCACAAGAGTTAGGGTTGTGCTCCTCAATCTACCGCCTGAGTTGCCATCTTCTGTTGGGCAGATGTTGAGCGTCTTTGGTTCTTGTGTTTGCTGCGTGTCCTGCATCGTTGACCCTAGTTGAACCGAACGTTGGTGACTTACCATCCCAGCGAGCATGTTGAATTTCAAGGTTTTCTGTGATAGAGGTTGCTCTGGTTGGCTGTTCAGCTCAGTGCAGGAGATAAACAGAGACTTTGTTTGCAACTTCCCGTTTTTCATCTTCATCTCATCAGAACGTTTAGATGCATAAATAGAGGACTATCGTGACCATCTCCGGACCAAAGGATCTGCACGGTTCAGGAGAGGCCAGTTCTGTAGTGGACCGTTTGTTGGTCTTTGTAGTTTTCCAGCTCCTCAGGCTTCTTCTTCTGAATGACCAGTACAGACTACTGCACATAGGTGCAACTGGATCAGTGTTGCCAGATGGGAAAAACCACTTGTCCATGCTGCCAGACTCTAGTACTTTTGATTGGCAGTGAGCTGATCAGGCAGGAACCCCGTGATATGTGGATGTTCATTTAAATCAAAAATGTTTATGTATTATTTTGGGTGAATTGCCAAAATATAATATTTGACCTTTTTGAAAATTATTGATCGTATACAGTATCATATTGGCCCCAAAACTATTGTGTTTATATACGCTAATTATCATATATTTGGTAATACTGAACTGGATATTGATGGTCTGGACCTTTAGACTGTAATACAGTTAGGGGTTAGGGTTAGTAAACTTGAGTTTGGGCAGTATTTGTTGAATGGGCTCCATGTGGTGTACACCTTTTTAAATATTAATGTAACCCCTCTCAAGTAAAAGCAGACTCAAATCAGATTTAACTTTAGCCGTAAGTGCAGCTGCTTCATTAGTTCGTATCATAAATCCAGTGTTCCAAAAAAACGTACTCAGCGCATCGAGGACCGTTTTAAATAGGACGTGACAACCTTGCCGTGCGCTAGGCTGTCACGGGCGGGCAACCGTCACACCCACCAATATCTTGTCAACAAAATGTAATCATGTTTAGAAAATGCGATTACAGGCTGCGCTTTACATATCTGATTTGATTATTTCATCAGAAGTGCTGGAACCGGTGACAGGCGATAATTCACTTAATGGCAGCAGCACTTCCGAATACATGCCCGTAAATAGCAGGAGCATATGTTAATTAATCTTGTGCCGCGACAACTGTTTATTAAAACACCTATTAGATTTGTGCCAACCTGCTGCATCCGAACATCACAAAGCTGATACGTCGATAAGAACAGAGACGAACAATACTGAGCCGTGCTCTGCAAAGAGGTCAGTGTGACAATTGGTATCAGTCCAGACAGAACAAATAACTTGTAAGATTTTATTTTTTTGCTCCTTCATTCATTCATTCATTTATTTTTTGTAACTGCTTGGCCCTTGGAGGGTCATGGGGGTCTGGGGTAGACTGGATTCGAACCCTTCATGCTGTATTTTGTAGTTATATAGAGCCTTTGGGCCTGGCATTCCTCACCAAACCCTGCAAAATGGTGCATTCATGTCCACATGTGGATCCTTATAGGTGCCTCAGACAAATGCACGCCTTTAAATGTGTGTCATTTGTTGCAGGATTCATGTAATGTGAAAGTTAAATAAAGCTACTCCAGCCACGTATTAATGTTTCATAGTTTCCTCCGCGGCTTGCTTTGGATTCAAATCAATCTCGGCTGTTGGGCTTTAAAAGCCTAAACATCTCCAACCCTAAATATACTCCAGCTTTACTCAGTGGTTTACAGCTTGCTCCCCGTCTGTCTCCATCCAGATAGCTTACCTGAGTTCAAGGCATGAATAATCTAGCTGCGGCGTGCTCCATTAAAAATGTAAAGATGTAAGAATATAGCGTGTTTGTGTTTTGAACCAAGCTGCCTCACAGAACTACCTAAGACTCCCCTTTGATTAAAGCAGCGCGTGCTGAGACTGAGACTCAGTTCGGTGCCTGCGAAAAAGCAGAGTGGGCAGCTGTTTGTGGAATAATTGGGGCCAGACACCATTTTGCCAACTGCCTCCATGCTTGCTGTGTCGATGGCTCCTAAAAGGCTGGATGTGCAGCGTCCCAGTGGTGGACTGCATCCTTTGCCTCTTTGTTGTTGTCTTTGTTTAGTCAACCTGATTTCTCAGAGATGTATGACATGAACAAGCGAGCAGACGGCGAAGATCAAGCTACCAATTGAAACAAAAAAAACAGAGAGACAGAAGAGTAGCTGGTGTTTGTTTGTTTTTTTGTACTGTACCACAGGGGATGGTTAAAATGTGTGAACACACCTACACACACAGCACACACACCGATCACTAGACAGCACATCCCATTGATTCCTGGTTAACCCTGATCTGTTTACCTGTGTGTGTGTGTGTGAGTGGCTTGACCAGTTTGTGCAGAGCTTTTATAAATATCTTAAATTCCACCGCCTTAATTCACAACAACTGTCTCCACCTGGACATTTTTTTTGCGTATTTTAACCATAAAAAGGTCAGAAAATGTCCCTTGAGTGAGCACAGTTTTCCAGAATACTTAGAAAACATTAAACATCTGGCAGTTATTTACGATTTACAGCATGATATAAGGGTGTAGTAACCATCCGGGAGAGGTGCAAGTGAAATTACCGTAATAACACCGTACTGGATGTTGAGTGCAACCATCGTCTCAGCTTTCAGAAACTGTTGGAATTCTTCCAACGGCACAATCTGTGACATACTCACAGTAACCCAAAGTGTGCTCGTGCAAACGTGCCAACAACGACACATTCGGTTTAAAGAGATTTGTGTTTGAAGTAGTTTAGAAACCCATTTTGGTGTTTCCTTAGTAAGGAGAAGACTGGTAATGTTGAACGATACTATTTTGATGCATAAATTCACTAATTAAGCAGCTAAATTAACAGCGAGTTAACTGAACATTGTCACGTTACACTGAGCGGAAGGTTTTTGCTACTCAGCTCGGGCAGCAATACCACCAACAACCACTAGATGGCTGCCATTTATCGGTTTAGCTGCTTTAGTGTTAATGAAAAATAAATTCAGTTGTCTCCATCGTCTGATTCTGTTCATAAGATTTCGTTTTAAGTGCAGCAAATCCAGAACTGAAGAACATGCAAGGATAATTAAAACATTAACAAATCAACCATTTACACGCTAAATTAAATCACGTTACTCACTGTTAAAATTACGTTACTCGCTAATTTGGTGAATTCGGTTGTATATTTTAGCCCTGCGACCTGTACGCCCGATGACAGCTGGGATAGGCTCCAGCCCTCCCCGCATGAATGCATGAGTGTATCTTTTTCAAAGCAGCAAAATGACCGCAGTGTCTTGAATGCTAGCTAACGGGCTGAAAAACAAGTATGTATGGCGAAAGTACAAACCAACCAACATCCCATTCAGGTTGGGGAAAAAAAAAAAAACTCCCTTAATACGAGATAACAATACACATGATTTGCAGCTATTTGGAATTTGCCACAAAGAGGGCGCCAGCAGTACTTCATGGATCGCGGTTTGATGCTGACTGGATTTCATCCATGGGCACAACAACAGTCCCTGACAGCTGGCCGCACACCACCGTTGAATGTGGTAGAAATAATCCCTTTCTTTCTTGTTTAGGTGGGGGCGTCGCCTTGTCACCCCGATGGAGAAACCACCGGTGGAAGCCCAGTGGAGCTAGTGACCAATCTATCAAGCGCGTTGCTGTGTACAGTAAGGGACAGTAACCTGCAGAGAAAAACACTAGCTTCTCTTCTTCAAACACTATAGCCATTTAGTAACCTTTAACTGCAAACTCACAGTGGGAGGTGAGATATAATTGCATATCCCCAGCAGGATGCAGCCTGACACAGGGACACACAAAAACGCTTTAGGAACAACTGAAAAAAAAAAACACAAGTACAGAAATTCACTAGATCCCAAACTGATCACGTGTCTGTGGGATGATCCACAGAGGTCACCCGTGTTCATTCTCTGCTGAATCACAACAGTTTGGGAGGCACAAATGAGGCCTGCACAATATCAAGAAGGTGGTCATAATGTTACGACTGATCGGCGTGTGAATACAGTCAGTAGAAGTTGAGAATGATTTGCTCAGATTCATCTATAAGTTTATACAGCCTAGACTCTGGGAACCGGTTTTGACTGAAATCAGGTTATTTGTTTTTAGTGTTTAGCCTCACTTCATATAAATATCCAAGAGAGAGTCGTCTCTGGTCTTTCTCCCGGCGCCGACTCCTTTCTTCAGGCTGTCAAATCTTTTCCTTTTTGTTCGTTTTGGGAGTTGTGTGTCTCCAGCAGCTTCACATCTGCAGTTTCATACGCCTTGCGCTGTTCGTTTTAAAGCCAGGCAGTTCCCTCTGTGCTTTATTTAAGAAGACTCTTTTTGCCTCAAGTTCTGTGCCGCTCGTGGGAGATGGCACCGAGGGACATGTAGAATAAATAAATAGAATCCAACATGTGAACAAGATGCTTTTCCTGCTGATGGACTCTTTTCCTCTACTGTTGTATTAGACAATCAAATCTAATTACTCCAAGGAAACAAGTGTACACACGCCTACACTCGTATTACCTTTCTATAGCAATAAAAGCTGCAAACAACCAGAGTCCAGACTATAGTAGAAGAAGGAATATAATGCCATATCATGTATCACTTTTCCTTTAATGTGCGGGAAGTATTGAGACTGAAATAGGTCTGCAAATAGAAAATGTGATACTTGTTCCTCTCAGCGTTCACACCTAATTAACTTCCAAACGGCACATTTTAGGCCAGTGACGACAATAGGACTGTTTCCAGACAATATGCCAACTGACTAGAGCCATATTTTTCTTCACTTTACTCTGCTGGATGTGCTTTATTCTGCTCATGCTGTCCTCGTGGTGGCGATTAGAGGAATGCATGTTTTCCTCACGTTAGATCGTGGTTTGGTTATTTTGTCCTTCTTTACCAAAAAAAAAAGATGAACTTCGGTGATCTCACTTCCCAAATGTCACGGCAGCACTGCGCAGCCTCGTAGTCTGAGGCTATCGAGCATCATTGGCCCGGCGGACGGGACGGAAAGACAGACGAGAAAGGAGAGGCAGACGGGTAATTAGGCTGGCAGGTGGACGGACAGAGAGACAGGACAGACGACAGACAGGCCTTGCAGTCCGGAGGCAATGAATATGATATCCAAGATCGCTCTTTAATCTCTGCTGAGCAAAAGCAAACACACACTTGCACACACACACACAGACAAAGTAGGTGTGCGGTGGTAGCTTGCTCCTGCCTGTCAGTCGAGTTAAACTGCAGCCGGGCCGGTGTCACCCTGAGAAACAATGAGCTCTGGTGCTCCTGTGTGAGTGCGACAACTTACACACACAATGACTGTCTTCGCAAAAGCGCCCTGTGGTCCTGGGAAAGAAGGAGGAGGAAAACGGGGATTTGAGTGCGTGGCAGCATCTATATTTGAGTGTATGACAGAAAGAGAGAGAGAGAGAAAGAGTAGCTGTGTCTCGTCCCTTGCGTCCCGCATCACAGAGAAGTCCTTTTGGCCTGTCATTCACCGTCAGCTTGTATTAGAAGCCGCAGGAAACCCCTGGGAGAGAGAAACTGCAACGGATGAAGACTGCAGGAATGACAGAAAGGAGGAGGGGAAAAAAACGAGAGAGAGAGAGAGACAAAGATGGGGGGATGTAAGAGGGCAAGGATGGGAAAAGATGCAAATCAAGACAGAGCAGTAAATAAAAGGAAATGTTAAAGTATCAAAGAGCACGGAGAACAAAATGGTGTGTGTTGGTCGGGGGTGGGGGGGTGAGGAGAAACATGACTAACAAACTGAAAACAGACAAATCATCCACTGAAAAGGCGTCAGAGACGTCATTATGCGTTTGACGTTTAACCTTCTCTCCGTTCATTAAATCGGACAAACAGTCACAAAACTCGAGACCGTCAAAACTGAAGACGTCCATAAATCTGCTAAGAAGAGCTGTGTGTGCGTAACGTCGTACGTCTTGGAGGTTTGTGATTGAGTCGTGAGTCGGAAAAATGATCCAGAAACCGGCGTTGCCTCAGATTAGTCAGGATCTGGTGCTGTGGTGAACTTGGTCACTAGAGTTTAGGTGAAAAAACACAAACAAATATACTGCATTATGTGAAGTGTAGCTATACAAGGTTTTATAAATATATATCAATAAATCCTCCAAGTAACAGTAGAGCTCACAGATATCAATACTGATCCATTATTTTGCCAAGCGTTGCTCATGTCCCGGAGATCTGTAATGATTTATGACATGGATTGAAAGAACATATTTGAGTCGTCACCAGATATTTAGTCAAACGCTTTAAGTGCATATGCAGAGTGTAATGCACGCTTTAAGTGCATATGCAGAGTGTAATGCACGCTTTAAGTGCATATGCAGAGTGTAATGCACGCTAGCCGAAGCAAATATTGCAGCATGAAGAAGGGTGTTCATGTGCCCTGGATGTGACAGATACGTTTTTATTCTAATGACGTGTGCATTGACTCAAATCATTATTTTGGTTGTACTGATACTTTGGAGATCAATCCACCCACCCTGTCTGATAGTATAGGTCATACATGTCAAACATACGGCCCGGGGGCCAAAACCGGCCCGCCAGAGTCTAATCTGGCCCGTGGGATGAAGTTGTGAATAGCAGAAATTACATTGAAGACATTGACTTCAATTTTTCCAATAAAAGTAATTGCTATTCCTTGGGTTATCACAGATTTAGTAAGAGTTGTGGACATAACACAACACTGAGACCTAGAGCTAAACAGAAATGTCCGGTCATTAAATACAAACATTTTCATAATATTTTTCTTTGCTCTAAAACAAAGGAGTTGTTGTTATTTTTAGGTAAATCCGCTATCGTGTTATTGGTCTGACCACCTTGACGTCAAACTGGCCTGTATGTGACCAGGTGGTAAAACTGAAGATTTTCTGGAACACCATTACACTGGAGTATTCTCAGTTATTATTTATGATGTGGATTGTACGAACATACCTCGGTCATCATATTATATTGTTGGGCCAAACTATTTGACGTGCATGTGCACAATGACGGGTGCACGATAGCAGAGGCAAATAATTGCATCATGAAGAAGGGCGTCCATGCACCAAGAATGTTTTCTAACATATGATTATTGACGCTACCACTGTCACTCAAATCCTTATATCACATGTATTGATACTTTGGTGTGCAATCCACCCACCCTGCCTTAAACCACTGGTGGTAAAAGTAAGAAAGATTTTCTGGAAGTGTAACACTACAAGACTGGAATATGTAATGATTCATGAGATGGATTGAACGAACACATTATTTCAGTCATCGCCAAATATTTGGCTGAACGCTTTAACACGAGAGAGACGCAAACGTCGCAGCATGACAACGGGCGTTCATGTACCCAGAATGTGATCTTGAGTGTGATAGGTTAATTCCTGCTCTTCTTTTGACTCCACCGTTGACACTCACGTCATTATATTGGTCGTGTGGATGCCTTGGGGAGCAATCCACCCACGCTGCCTCATAACGGTTGGTGGTAAAAGTAAGGATTTTCTAACCCTATAACAACTGGAGTACTCTTTAAAAAAATAAAAAATCAAATCCCTATCATGTCTGTGTGTGTCTCCCCAGCTGGTTTGTTTCCCAGTGGTGCTCATTTGGCACACTTTCTGCATTACTGCACCTCCCTTTGGTATGTGTTATAGCTGCCTAGGAATCAGACGTGCCTCCTTAAATGCTATTGTTTTTAATCATTAGAGGAAAAAGAGAGAGAGAGAGAGAGACTACTGTATGATATGAGAGAAATAATGTGGAGATAGATGGATGGATGAGTCTGGGATTGAGTAAACCACACAGAGAGAGAGAGAGAGAGAGGGAGAGAGAGAGGGAGAGAGAGATGCTCGATAAAGTGGTGGGGCGGGGAGGAGGCGGTCGCCACGCAGTGATTGGAAAATATCGAAGACGCGCACGCGCTAATCCGATGATGAGTCTCCGTTACCGGGGGTGGGAGGGGTATGTTTAAAAAAAAAAAAAAAAGAAAGAAAGAAAAAGTGTGACCAGGGCGGCAGCATCTTTCGCTCGCGCGCCGCATCCCTTCCTCTCGAGCCCCTTTGTGTTTGAAACTCTCATATCTCTCATATCAATAATTCAAGTGCGCGCGCGAGAGAGAGCAGACGGAGCTCCCCCTCCCGACTCCCCCCCAGAAACCCGCGCGCTATGAGTTCTGCTGCCTCGTCACTCGTCCAGGGCCCCTCCGCACCGCGCACCACTCTCGCTTTCTGTGTTTCCAAGTGACAGGGGCGAAAAAAAAAAGCTGCCGAGAAGTGAGAAAAGAGGGAAAGAACAGGTGTAAAAAAGCTGGAGACTCTGCTGGAGATACGGGGGTAATAACGAAATCCTCGAGAAACGAGAAAAAAAAAAGAAGAAGAAGGGAGAAGAAGAAGAGACGCCTCAGAATAAACCGTCTGGTTTGAAGAGACTCTGCGAGGGAGTTTACTGACTGCATCCAAGAAAACGGAGTGGCGTCTAGTTGTAAAGCGAGCCTTCTTACGGTTAATCGGGGGGAACACCGGGAACTCTTTCTTGACTTTTTTTTTTTCTTCAAAGGGGACTAGACCCACAGAGTTCACCGCTCTGGTCCGGCATGTTGGCGTTTTGCCTCCTAAGTGCCGTGTGGCTCGCGGCGAGCCCGGTCCGCGCCCAGAACGAGACGGAACCAATCGTCCTGGAGGGAAAGTGCCTAGTGGTGTGCGACTCCAACCCCACCGCGGACCCCACGGGCACGGCGCTCGGGATCTCGGTGCGCTCGGGCAGCGCCAAGGTGGCGTTCTCCGCAGTCCGGAACACCAACCACGAGCCCTCCGAGATGAGCAACCGGACTATGGTCATCTACTTCGATCGGGTAAGAGGCAAAAATATGTATTCCGTTATATTGCTCTACAACTAAAACAGGGAAAAGAAAATAAGTTTCTTTCTAGTAAGTCTTTATTTAGTTTTACGTCTATTATTACCAAATGGAGCTCATGTGAAGTCTAAGATAGTGTGTGGTTAATGTGGTGCTTGCATATTGCCTGGAGTGGAAGCTGTCAAATATCATCCGTGTGGAGGAAAGACGATGTTTCAGAGGCACAGAAACAACAAAAATGTGTATAATCCCTGCGCGTAAGACCACAACAAGACAGTTTGTCTTTTTTGGCATCTTAAAAAATGCAAACGCAGACTATGAACAATAAAACTTAACTTATAAGTCCAGCGATGTGTTGTGTAAGACGTTTGTAGGAACGATACCGCTAAGAACCCATGTGAAACTAAGTGATGGACAGAGCATATGGCACAGTGGCTGGACGGAGGCGCAGATGAATCTGGTGCACCTCTAGTAACGATCATGGAGACAACCCAAACGAGGAGCGATCTCGAGGACGGTTCATTTTTTATTATTAATGTCTAAAGTGGTTGGACAGGTAAAAGCAAGCCCTCTGACTATTTCGCCTTTAAGAGCGGACAGTGTGGTGCATGGGAACTGACATATCGCCAAATAATTTAGTAACGACAGGTCGCAAGGGCGAGGTCCCACCCGCCCGCCGTTAAAGGTTAATTCTCCCTCAAACTGCCGTTCAATTACACGCCACGGTTCGCCTCCGTCCATAAAACCAGACATTTGGCTGCGGAGATGCATAATTGAATGTTTCATTTGAAAGATTGATTAAGTTCCCTCTCATTCCCCATCAAGTTTGGAAGTTTTGACGAAGAAGGAAAGGGAAGATAAAAGCAGGGAGGCATCCATCTACATCAGTGAGTCTGGACGGGTGGTCTGGGACCACAGGGGCCCCTTACACTATCAGTAGGCTGGTAAAGGAATAACTGCAAAAAGAAAATATACAATAGAGTAAAAACACATGGTAAATGATAGATTTGTCTACTAACTACTAAAAAAAACTATAATTATGTTTCTTAGAATAGGTTTTGTTGATAAAATTTGAGGATCATTTGAGTTAACTTTTACTTGTTAAACTATTTGAGACCGTTTTTATGATGCAGACCACAGTTTGTTTTCCCATCCGTAATAATTCATTATTTATGCTCTTGAGTGAACTTGCAGTTCCTGCTTCTGAGTGTAAATTATTTCCGTCTTTCTTCTTTTCAGGTTCTAGTGAACGTTGGAAAGAATTTCGACGAGGAGAGAAGTAACTTCATCGCGCCGCGCAAAGGGATTTACAGTTTTAACTTCCACGTAGTGAAAGTCTACAACCGCCAAACTATACAGGTAGAGCGTGTTCACGTCTTCTATTCGTGTGTGTGTCCTTGCCTGTCTGTCTTATTTTATTATTTATTTTTAAATCCCCCCTCTCTTCATAAAACCTGAATATCAGCCGTGCTGGCAGTCATTTTGTAGATGTTTGAGATGTCTTTCCCCTCGGAGACAACGTCGTAGGTGGGCGTTCACAGATGAAAGCTACCTGCCTCCCCCCCTTCCTCCACCCTCACCCCCTGCTGGCCCAATCATAATTAATCAATACAAGCGCAGAGGACGGCGCCAAATGAAGCGCGTGTGGCCGGCAGGAGGACTTGGGAGGGTGTGGGGGTGTGGGGTGCTGTGGTGAGCGCGAGGAGGGGCGCGTGGCTCCAGCAGCTTTTCTTTCAGCACCGCGGACAGCGACGCTCTCCTCCTCCTCCTCCTCCTCCTCCTCCTCCTCCTCCTCCTCTCTGGATGAAAACAGGCAGCAGGCTGGCTGAGATTTTTGATTATTCAGAAGATTAAAACTTTAAGTGCGTTTTGAACACAGCAAACAGAGATTTTTTTTATTTAATTTTCTCTCTCAGACGCACAAAGCCAAATAACATTTTTTTTTTTCCTCCCTTCACTTATTTGTTTCTGGCAGGCACACTTCCTGCAGTGAGCCCCGCACTACTAACAACTCCTTTTAGCTGCAGTCTCCACATCCTTTTGATGTGTCAAGTGATAGGAAGCACTTGAGCGGTCTTAAGCCCGTTTCTAGCATTTAACATGCACGTGACGAAGCTTTACAAGCCACGGCGTTAATTGCAATGTATCTCTTGCAAATTAAACTGTTGTGTAATTATGCTGCGGTGTCCCCGGGGCTTCGGCATTATGTTTTGCTGCTTCTACTTTATTACCGGAGTCTTGAATTAATTAGCATGGCAGCAACAGCATTAACAACAATAACGACAACAACAACAACGCCAACGAGAGGGGCGGGCGATATTTGAGGCGTCGGGAGGGGGGGAGCCACGTCGAGCTCGCAGTCGTCTTCCTGCGCGCAGACAGACGGTGGCTGGCAAACACTTGACTGGTGTGATGGGCGTAATTAAGCCTGTCTTTGCGTGCATGGTGATAATGCCTGTCACATTAGAACTGTTATTTCTGCCTACTTGATATGACGCTGCGGTATAGCTGTGAGATATTGTTGGTTTTAAAAGAAGGAATCATTTAAAAATCTGTTTGGATTGACCCACCGGATTTAAGATAGTATAAACCCTCTAAAAGCTATGAATCTGTAGAAAAATGCTTTGTTCTTGCTTTTTTTTTTTTTTTTGGACATGAAAACACAGGTGTAGGTTTGTCCTCTCCCCTCCGAGCATCCAGCCTGCGCGCTGCTCATCCTCAACCTCTTCCACTCACCCCCCCCCCCATCCATTCAGCACATCTGCCGTGTTGAAAACTCCCACTGTTTGATTGCCTTAGAGGCAGCTACTGCGGTGCACGCAGGAGATGAGAGACAGCAGGGAAAGGAGAGCGGCTGAGAGTAAATATGAAGCACCGAGAGGGACGAGAGGAAGAGAGAGAGGGGTAGGAGGAACGACCAGATCGCCAATTACCAAAGAGAGGCAAAACAATAGGAGGGAAAATGAACAGCTGAAGTAATAGTGGAGGGAAAATGAAACGTGTGGTAGTGGGAAAAATAGGAAAAACGAGTTTCAGGCAGGGGCAAGAAGACATGGGAAGGAAGTCAGACATCATGAGTAACTGTTGATTAGCAGAGGATGGATAAATGCACAAAAAGAAGGATAAACAGTTTGTTCCATCTCTCAGGAGCTTCTTCCTGTCGATCTTTCTGCGAGGAATGAGAGAAGTGATGGCTCTTTTTTATTTTTTATTTTTTTTACCTAGCAATTAAGCACAAGTACTGCCATTTAAATTCATCTCCTTCTCAGATTAAGAGGACACATCAGCCATGCCCACTTCCAGTAATGGATAGCTTATTTACAAATGTTTTTGAAAATCGCTCTGAGCATGCACATCAAATACTTTGCCGCCGGGTTTGGTTTTCAGGTGCAGCTACTTACATTTCCAACCGGTGCCACTCTCTCGCCCTGCCGGGAGATAAATTAAGGCGCGTAAACTCCATCTCACGAACCGAGCACATCTTGTACCTGCAGCTTGGAACAGAGAGCTCATAGATCAAAAAAAGGGAGGATGCTCCGCAGTGTGAGCCGCTCTCAAGTTATTGGTTGGCTTTTTAATCACAAGTGTAGACTACACAACTATATTGAAAGTAAACAGAGGTATTAGACAAAGGTAAATGTTCTTCCAGAGACGCACAAACACAACATAAGCCAAACAGACTATTATTAGCGTGGAGTAGATGGTAGAAATGTTCCAAAAATTGGTTTCAAACATCTACTCTGAGATTGGTGCCAGATAAGAGAAGGTAGCTGAGAGCAAAAACATTTCGCCAGTGGAGCATGGAATTGAATATTATGGAAAAATACAGTGCGGTGTGAATAAGTGATATTTTACATTTGTATTTCAAGCATCTGAGCATTCAGAAGTGGCCTCCGCGAAGGCCTCGGGGTACGGGATCAGAGCGCCGAGGAAGAAGCCTGCCCCGAAATGCCTCACGCTGTGTGCGGATTACAGGCCTTTTCGGTCACTGTGCTTTTTCCATTTAGATAAGAAAAGGAGCCACCGCTTCAAACCAGCCGTTAGAAAGCTTAACTTTACCTGAATCCTTTTGATGTTTTCACTTGTTTGCGTGTTCCATTACGCTTTTTACTCTCAATTTTAAGTCATTAGGATCATCTCATAATGTGATAAGATACTCAAAGTAATCTCAAATGCTGTAGAATAGAAGACGCTGTCCAGGTTCATTCTACTGTACGCTAGGAGTTGTTTCAGTTAACTACATTCATGTAGTTTCTTATAGAGCCATTTGTATGAAAGCAATTTAATATATTAATTTCTGCTTCCCAAGAGAAACAAATCACCATAGCAACGTGCAGGTTTTCATATAATTGCAAGGCAAAATATATCCACAATTGCTATTGTAGTCAGTCTTTTTACCCTACTAATTAATCTAATGGTTGAATTATACGTAATAAAATACAGAGCATATTAATGGTTTTGTTCAAACATAGCACATTTTAGAAATGAGTGTATATGCCTACACTAGAAATATGACAAAATACTTAATACACTCTAAAATGGATGCTCTTTCAAAAAAAAAGTCATGTCACAAAGTGCTCGTCCCATACAGTCACCACTTCATTAAAGCGCTGGCAAATTCCCTTTTAAAACATTTTTAAAGATTGATACGTGTATGGGAGCGCCGGGACGAAACTTTACTCCAGCCTCATCCCTTCTGGACGTCCTAAAATATCATCAAACAGTTTATTTAATATACCACGATTCCCCGTGCAGCTTATCACTACAGCCAACAGAAACACGAGGCACGGGCCAAACAACACAAAAGTTGGCCCTGCCATTTTACCTCGACTGTGCGCGTACAGCACGTGAATTAGTGTTGGATAAACTGCATCAGTAACATCTGTTAAATCGGCTTTATACAGACAAAAGACTGATTTTTAGAAGTGGGATCTTTTTGTAGTTTCCAGCTTTGAAAAAAGTTTAACAGCATGTTAACAAATTTACTAAATGTATTTAACCCAGGCAACCTCCTGCCTACACATGCACATTTCAACCTTGTTAATGCACATACAATGCAACGAGAATGCGACCAGAATTCACAAAACGGCACTAACTGTTTTTTAATGTCTTTGACCGACCAGTAAAGTCTCACCTGCATCCATTTTGCCGTTTTTTAAATGTTAAAGTAAACGTTACCCCGGTCTTCCTGTGACTCTTATCGTTGCTGATGACCAAAATGCTGGTTCAGATTTCATCGATTTCTTCAGCAAAGTTTCAGAAGACGAAGCAGATCAGTGGAGAAACTGTAGTAAAAATGAAGATGAGCCTTAATGACTGGGCCTTGTAATCCAGAGCTTTTCTAAAAACGACACACATGACTTCTATTACAGTGAAAACTTATTACATGGAGCAGATTCAGAATAATGCATCAAATACCAGGATGGTTCACTATATTTTTAGTGTACTACAGCTGATTCTTAGAGGGGACGTGAGTGGCCAGCAGTGCACAATGTCTCAGTGCAAGTACGAACAGAGTGAGCTGCATGAGCTGAGTTATTACAAAAAAAAAAGAAAGAAAAGAAAAAGGAACACTCTATTCCTCTGCTACTTGTTCAACAATGTTCTTCTTAGTGAGTGGTGATGCCGGGGAAATGAGAATCAAGACAAAGCCACATAAATAAACATCTTATCTGTTCCCGTGTTGGCTTGACTTTGAAATTATGACGGAAGAAAGCAGGAAGAAAAAGCCACCGAGACAGTATATTCTTAGAGTTGTCAGGGCAAACACACACACACACACAGGAACATACACACACACATATACACAATGTATTTCAAGGCAGACAGTTCTGTGTGCTTAGGTATGGGTCATTTTTAGCCATGTTATTCAAGAGATGTCAGTTTTAAATCAGACTCATATTTTTAACAGATACCAGTTACATTAAATTTTGGAGACATTCTTTGTCCCCAGAGGAGGAAACCTGCTGACTCTGCTAACCCCCTGCACCACCAGCAGGTCGATCAGCCACAACATTATGACCAGGAGAATTAAATAACGTTGACCATCTTGTGACAATTCAATGTTCTGCTGGGAATCTTCTGGACCTGGCATTCATTCATTCATGTGGATGTTACTTAGACATGTACCACCCATCTAGACCAGACCAGGCACCCCCACCCCATAGCAATGACACTCCTCGATGGCAGCAGCCTTCTCCAGCAGGATGGAGCCACAAAAGCGCTTTAGAAACAACTCATAAAAACATGAAGAACAGCACAAGGTGTTGACCTGGCCTCCAAATTCACTAGATCCCAAACTGATCAAGTATCTGTGGGATGATCCACAGAGGCCCCTCCCTTGAAGGCACCACACTAATAACATTGTGTTTCCAGACACCACAGGACACCCTCAGACAGTCCATGTCCATGTCTCTGATGAGTCACAACTGTTTTGGAGGAACAAGGGAGACCTGCACAATATTAGGAAGGTGGTCATAATGTCATGCCTGATGGGTGAATGTGTTGTTTCTGTGAAACATTTCTATAATTGTTAGGTGGACTGCTGGACTTCCCCTTCAGGATAATGTTGTTGAAGAGCTTCCATTGCCACCATCATAATTCTCATTCTCACCAGCCTGAGATATATTGTGTTTCTCAAATATTAGCATCCTATCAGGCTAAATTAAGCTTTGTTTCCCTACGTACCCATCTATTTTATTACAGTGTTTGATATTTAAATGTTTTGATTGTCTCAGTAGCTCAATTGTCAAATAACTGCAGTACTCGTGGTCTGATCGTGGCCTTTGACGTGCTGCGCGTCATGTGGTACACAAGCTATCACGTCAATGTTCCAGTTAAGTGATTCTGATGGTCCGCTTACACTAATAAGGATCTAGGAACATAGTATAATATGTCTGTTAAAATACTTAAAAATGTCAAATGTAAAACTCAACTTTCAGCTAATGCCATGCCATTAGTTCTTTAACCGAATGTGACATTTTAATGAATTTGTTTGGGGTGAGATATGACGGTAATGGTGACTGAAATTATCCATTGTCAAAAGCAGATTAGAAAAATTTGGATTCTCCCAGAGTGAAGAACTGCATATTAAGTCAGTGTGTTACAGAAATGCCTCCCATAGATGAGAACGCCATTTATAGGTGATCACTTTAATGTTATAGTTTCTCCATATTGTTCTTGTGCCCTTTAGCTCAGATATAGTGTCAACTTCTCACGTGCACTTTTATCTGAAGTCTTGCTCAAAACCTCTACGCCTGGTTTAAACACGCCTTTGTGTGGCGTCCATATCTGTTTGACGTAAGAGCTCTGCACCTCTACTGTTAAATGAAAGGAAATCCATTATTGGATTAATGGGTGCGTGGATGGAAACGTGATCTTAGCCTTAGAAGTAAAAACTAGACCTGTACCGTTGACCAGAAACAGACCAAAACAGAACCAGCTGCTCATCTTTCTGATGCATTTAATAAATTAAATTAATCACTGGCTACTCAACCGGCAAGCTACTCTACTTCATATGAATTATTTTTACAATGTGATGTGATAATTGTCCTTTACCATGGGTTTAGCACAGTTTACCATCAATGTAGACAAGCACATGGATATCTTGTTGGCTAATTTCTTCCAAAGTCGTGCTATTGCATGAGTTAAACTTGTTGAATATGCAAAAAGGGGTGTTTTGCAAACACATAAGTGATCGCAGAGGCTCCTGTAGTTGTGAATGGACTGAGGCACGAGTATCAGCAACTTTTGAGACGTTTATCAAGACTTCTGACTAGAAAGTACAGATTCATCTTATAGTGACTTGCTTTCTGGCCCCCAAAAGGAACAAGGTGTGGATGCCTTAAATGCGGCTGTGTAAATGGATATACTGTATATCTCCACTTCATAAGTATTACACACATAAACACAGAGTCTACATGCCAGATGCTCGGTGTATTTTTTTGTCCATTGAACTTGTGCTCACTCTCGCTCATATTTGGAAGTTGTGCCAATTTTTGTGTTGTGTGAAATAATAATAATAATAATACTACATTTTATTTATAGGCGCCTTTCAAAACACCAAAGGACACCGTACAAAGTTAGACTGAGTTTAAAATACATAAAAGACATCAAAAGCTTTAACTAAAAGACACTGAAAAGGTATAAAGATAAAGGATTTGGCTTAAAAAGGATAAAAACAAATCTGGAGAGAGTGACAATCAGGGTGATAGGTTTGTAGGAACAGGTGGTGTTAGAGATGGGATTTAAAAATGGTCAATGTGTTATGGATGTTGGGTGGGGGGCGGAACGGCTGAAGGCTCTGGACCCCGTGGTGGTCATGCGGGCGGGAGGGAGGCAAGGAGGGTGAGGCTGATGGATGATGATGATCTGAGGGTCTGGCTGGGTGTGTTGATGTGGAGAAGCTCAGCCGGGTAAGAAGGGGGGGGCGAGGCTGTGGAGGGCTTTGGAAGTTAGGAGGAGGATTTTATAGATGATGCGGGAGATATAACGAGAAGAAGGTGTCCTGGTGACAATCCGGGCTGCGGCACTTTGAACGAGTTGTAATTTACGGAGGGACTGGAGGGGGAGACCAGTGAGAAGTGAGTTGCAGTAATCCAAACGGGAGGTGAAAGAGAGGAGGTGTTGGGGAAAAAGAAGAAGCGTTCTTTAGGTATTCATTGTCTTTGAATTGAACGAGATGATTACAAATAAAAACGGTGAGTCATTTGGTCTGCAGACGTAGTCTAAAAAAAGAACTTTGTCGCCAACAAATGTTTAGGTCTAAAGTTAAACTTCAGCGCTTATTTTCTCCTCTGTCTCAGACCAGTAATCTGAAAGTGATTCTTCCTTCTCCTGATCATGTGTTAGCAAGGTAATGAAGCAGTTTGATGACTGTTCACTTGCAGTCAGCTGCCAAAATAAAAGCAGCACCTGAATCAAAGCATACATCTACAACAAGAGCCACACAGAAGCCCCTAACACGGGTTCAAAGGTCAGGCTGTGTTAACACAGCAGAGGGCAGAGAACAGCTGCATCTAACTCGGAGGCCTCAACCTGATAGGTGGATGCATGTTTTATCAGAGCATTTTCACAGACCCTTTATTTGAGGTCCAGTCTTTTTGTTCAGAATGATTTCATGTAGTTATTGGATTTGGTCGTGTGTCTCATGACATCGCCCGGTGTGAATAATATATGCTTATTTTTGGTAACTAATTTAATGGTGATGTATTCGATTTCCTCTCACTTGGTGTATGTGTGTGTGTGTGTGTGTGTGTAGTTTTAAATGCTTAAAAAAAATCATAGGACCATCTGTTCTCGTTGAAGTTTTTTTTTAAATGGTTTATCTTAATTACCCTTCATCATCTGGTGTTTGACGTTTGGCAGCAGATCCCGAGTTTCGTGTTTTGCTTCTCACCAGAGAAAAAGAAAATATGATGGTTGAAGACTTTGGCCAGTGGTTTCGTCAGATTAATGGTGCTGTTAACTTGAGGCGTTTTTAATGAAGACTGGCTGCTGTTGTTATTAAAATCTCTTTTTGTTCCCCGGGTCTCTAATTTGAATTGTTCAGTAAAGTTCAGACCTTTACTTCATCCGCCTACGTCTTTTTGAATGCTTTCAGCTTTACACTGGAACAAAAGCAGAGCCTGTGTCTGCCAAATTGCATATAGCCTCAAAGCCGTAATGGAGACATACACCTATCAGCCACAACATTAAAACCACTGACATTAGAAGTAAATAACATTGACCATGTTGTGACAATTCAGCGTTCTGCTGGGAAACTTTTCTACCTGGCATTCATTGGTGTGGATGTTACTTAGACATGTAGCACCCACCTAGACCAGACCAGGTACCCCCACCCAATAACAATGATGACAAAAATCGATTATCTGCGCATCCAGACGGTAGATGATACATTCACTCTCATCACTATGTGCCTTCGTCCGGGAGAACAGTCCTCGGCACTACATGAATGGCAACAGCGCAAAACCCCTTAAACTAGTTTAAATGTTTGGCTGAAACACGCACTGGAGACCAGGGTTTTAGCAAACTGTTTCTCCTTTGGACACAATACAATTATTCACCGTAGGGTAGAGAATAAGAGGCCTTTGACAGAAAAGGTTTTTATACCACTGCGGTGCTCATTTAGCAGTTTGTGTTTGTGTTACTTTTACCCTGTAACTTAGCTGAAAGGTTGCACCAAGAAAACCCATTTTATTTTCATGAATTCAATATTAACACTTGTAGAGTAACGACAGTGGCGCAGATGCTTGTCAGTCGTAGCACACATTGCAGAGAACAGAACAGTGACGGGGGGCCTGTGTGGCTCGTCTGCTTGGCAGAATCAAGGAGGCTAATAATTGCCTTCTGCACTCTACAGTACACAAACAACAGGTTGTTGTCGTGCCCAGGGGTTTTGTTTTTGTAATAGTTAGTGTTCGGGCCCACACTGACCAAAAAACGCGCTGGCTATAACGTAGACGGTTTGTCAGAGCAATAGCTAACGGACCATTTGTAGAGCAGGACTGAAGAGTTAAGTAATTGGTTCTGGACGTGTCTGGACATTGAGTTGGGATCAGAGTCTCCTCTATTGATTGCAAAGTAGACATTTTACTCATAAATTAATTTATCTTCTGCTGGTTTCAGTTTATGCTCCTACTTTATAATAAAACCTTTGGCCAGCGCCTTTAGTTTGTGGTTTTAATAGTAGCTGCTAATAGATCAGTAAACTAAGGTAACAGATAATGGTGAAATAGTTAAATATATTTTGCTAACTACGATGGATATATTGGATGAAAAGGAAGTTGCAGAGTAGTTACAACCAAACCCATTCAACACACTTGGACCTTGACATGTAGAGCCAATGGAAACGTTTCTCTACTAAGGTTGGGAATCTGACCTTCTGCATGTATTTACTGTTATTACAAATGACGGTTACATTTAGGCTTTCTCTTGTCCCGTTATCTAAAATCTAAGTTTTCCTGCTTTTTTTGCAACATTTCTTTTCAAAGGGAACACTATCATTTTTTTTATTATTATTATTCTGTTCCATCTATGTACAAATTTAATCACTGACCCATCCCTAGCTCAGCTGGCTAGTAATTGCTTTTCTAGGTTGTATTGTACAAAGCAGGTACTGTACATTTCCTCGTCGCCTGCTCTGAATAACAGAAACAGAATCTGAAAATATAAAAGCTAGTTGAGTCTAGCAAAATAAACAACCCTGACCTACATTAAACACTCCTAAACAGCACACATGTTCCAGATAATAATAACAAGTGAGCCTGTGAAACCCCAGAAATACAAAGTGTGACAAGAAATGATGGAGCTAACTAGAAACTCTGGCTGTAAGCAGCTATGGTAGTTTTAATAATATGACTTTAATGGGCCTCTTCAGGCTTTCAGATCCGATCTGGGCGATCCAATCGCAGGTGGCCAGCTTCAGGTTCGTGTGTTCAGACCTGACATTAACATTCGTCTCCAGATCTGATCTCAACGTCGTGCAATGCATGCAAAAAACACCAGCATAACATACTCTGGGGTGCAGTAGAATATTTTAAGCTGTTGTCTCTAATGGATCTCTATTACTGCTCCAGAACCGAGAAACTAACATTACAACTATAGCCCTAGAATCTTCTATACGCACCCTACGTAATCTACGGTAATAAAGGTAAATAAAGACTCTGGTAAATGAGGAAAGGCATAACACGGCTCCTGCATCAGTAATTAACAGAATCACACTCGTGTTCTCATATCAGATACTTTCATTTGTAAAAACTTGCTTAGATTTATTTATTTTAACAGCAACAAGGACGGAATATTTTAAAAGGCTCTCATTACCAACGAAAAAACATCACTTATGGTGTTTTTTCCTTTTCAGGTGATCATTTATAATTGCGGCCGTGTGTTGTTTTGTGTTTTGTTTTTTTCTGAATGAATGAGGCAAAACTCTGCTGAGGCAGGAGCACCTCTTTTGAATATAGCCTGTCTTTAAAGGGGAACTACTGTTATTTACAACCTGGACCTTATTTCTGGCACAAAATACGATTGATTACTCACCCATATAACTTTTGTTTAATTTGTATTCCTTTGGGAGATAATTAGATCAGCCTATATCCATGTAGTGGGAGTGAATGGGGCCCCAAAACACAGACCCTAAATAACACATTACCTGCTGCAAAACCTGCTAATTTCACCAATATTTTGTTATCGTACACTAGTGCTATTTCCTGTTGAGTTACCTATTATTATCATCCAGGGTCTGTAGATTGACCTACAGTCATTGTCCTGCATGATGTCATCTCTGAGCCGCGACGGTTGGCTTGTTCACCTGTGATTTGCTACTGCTACGGTTCATCCACAAGCTCAGAATCAGAAAAAATGTTGCAAAGATCTAGCAGTAGCAAATTACAAGTAAACGAGCTGACTGTCACGATTGTGCGGGGCACTCAGAGATGACATCATCCAGGTCAGAAGACATCGTCCAGAGTCTGCAGGTCATGAGTACGAGTAACTCTAGACTCAATGGGGACTAGGCCTAGCGTACGATAACAAAATATGCAGATAATACATTATTTAGAGGCTATTTTTCTATGCCCCAGTCACTCTCACTACATGGATATGAGCGGATCTAAATATCTCCCAGGCAACTCAAATTACACAAAAGTTATATGGGTGAGTAAATGATTGTATTTTATGCCAGAAATAAGGTCCATATTGTTAAAAGCAGTAGTTCCCCTTTAATGCAATCTGCGTATCAGGACACATGCGAGCCAGATCACCTCCGGATGTGGTCAGTGATCGGATCTCTCAGATGTGATCTTGGTGCATCCCAGGTGTGTTTACCCCTGTCTGTTATGTGATTGCATTGCCCAGATTAGATCTTCAATCTTCAATCACCAGTCCTGTCATTCAGGACTCGCTTTTCATTAGTTGGACTTCTTCTTCTTCTTCTTCTTCTTCTTCTTCTTCTTCTTCTTCTTTGCACAACAATAACACTCAGTTATTCAAATGTGTGCAGCCATAGTGAGTTTGTATTATTAAAGGCGCCGTATGGAGTTCTTTATACAGCTGATCTCTGTTTTCAACAGGAACACGTTGGCTCTTGTTTTGCTCCGTGTACAAATCTCCTGAATAACCCTAGATTTATTTATGCGCAGCAAACTTCAGAAAACTTCCTCAATGGGGAAACTTGACGTTTTTAAAGACAGGGGTGTCACAGAGCCCCGACAGCTGCAGCCATTATGCGTTTATCGTCACCACGTCTCTGAAAGAGAGAGTGGAAAGACGGGAAAGGAAAGGAAAGGAAAGGAAAGGAAAGGAAAGGAAAGGATGCAGAGACAAAGGGAAAGTGAGACGATGGAAAAATAAAAAGAGGAGAGGATGACAAAATAGAGAAAGGAAAAATAACCAGAAGCGTATCATTCTCATGTCAAGGCGGTCAGCTGGACAGGAGATGATGACGCAATAACAGCATGTCATCGTGCCGTTAAGCATTAAGTGCTGCACTGAGACGCTGGACAACTTCTATTTACATATCGAACGCCAGACTTTCTTTCTCCCTATCTCACTCTTTAATGTTCTCCTATCCATACCATCCTTTTCTGCCTCTCCATCCTCTCGCTCTCTGTTTCTCTCTCTGTTATTCTGTCTGTTTCTCCATTACTCAGACACTTAATTGGTGCTTATGCATGCTGATCGATTCGGTCCCGACATGATGCGCAACCCTGTTATCATGCTTTCATAGTTGCGGCTGGTAATTGTAAGGGTGTAGGTGTAGCTGACTGTGTTTGTGCTTGTAGAGGTGGAAGACCAACACTCACACAACAGACACATGCTTTTTATCTGCACAGGTGTGTGTGTGTTTGACTTTGATGGCCACAACGTCATTCTTCCAACGCCACTGTCACTGTTTTATTAGAGCTATACATCACTGTTGGAGAGAAAGAAATATTTCAATTAGAAAACTATTTTCTTTCAGTGTAATCAGGGTTCCCCATGCAGCGTCAACACTACGGTGGCCCGCTAACGGTCTAATTTACTCCCGCATGGTCTCATAACGAATCGGAAATATTTTTTACAAACAACGGTGTGCCTGCCTTCCTCTTGCTCAGTCATCTCTCCCCCGTAGTCAGATCGTCTCCCTTCCTCCCACACCAGCCGCTCACCTGCTCTGTCCTGAACTTAACCAGGCGGAGAAAACAGCACGTTAAACTCACGTAGCGTGTAAAGCTATTTGTGTTGTTTACTAATTTCAAACCCAATGTCTGTGCTCTTAATTTTTTAGACTACAGAGATCTGCTGTTATTTAAAGAGAGTTGGTGAAAACCTGGAGGAAACGACTCCAGGTGTAGCATAAGCTAGCATAACTTTATTAGCGCTAGCTAGCAAAGTTTGATTGAGAGTCAACTGTTAACTATAATTGGATGTATTTGCTGACACTTCATGTAATCTTACATACATTTTCATAGACTATCACGTCTCAACAGCTTATGTTTAGTATTCATGGATATGAACTGCACAAGCTGCTGCTGTTTGTCGCTAAATCAGACAAAACGCACGGTCCTATTTAATGTGCAGACATTTCACATACGCAATGAATTGTTTTTAATAGTTGATATACAATCAGAAGTGGGTTCTTTTATTGAGTCTGTTAGAACACATTACATGGAAAAAAATATATCTCCCACGCACTGGATACTACAGAATTAACTCCCTTTCGTATCTACAGAGGACATTTAGATCTTTTCAATGATACCAAATGTGAAGGGGTGGTGCTTCGCTACCTCTCTCATTAAGGAAGATGCCGTCCACGACCGAGAGCTTTGTGTGAAAGCCAAAAAGACATCATTTTAACTGATACACAAACCTGGCAACGCAGAGGATCCCAGACACAACCAGGGAATGTGTTTAAATAATTTACTGAAAGAGAGAGAGATTGTGTGTTTGTGTGAAACACGTGAGTGTGTGTAGGTGCACCACATGAGTGACTTGGCTGAATGGCTGCAAGAGAGAGAGAGAGAGAGAAACTGAGTGATGCAGTGATGCTGGCTTTTCTGTGTCTGCCATCTCTGTCTCTGTCTGGAAGCATTTCATGCACACTGGACTGAAACAACATATCCCTCCCTCTCTCTGTTCCTCTTCACCCCTGTCTTCAGCCTATTTTTCCCTACTGGCTACTGTTAGCATCTGTCTATCTATCTGTTGTATCTATCTATCTGGTTTACTGCCCTTGAAAGGCCTCCAAATAAAGTTGCATGTTTATAACATTGAAGTTGGACGGGACTAGCGTTCATGCTTCTTCAGTGATTGAAGACTCTTGAAAACGGTGTAATGTTAGCAATCAATCAACTGAGACACATGATTTTACTCTGAGGAGGCCAACATTACATTAAAAAAAACAAAAAAAACACCAAACACCGTCTTACATTAGCCGAACAGAATTGCTGGCATTTGTGGAATTATTGCTGTCAAGGGAAATTATGGATTCACCACGCACTAGTCTGTTGGGTGGAAATATTTATCTGGTCTCGTGTTGATGCCCTTGAAAGGCCTGGCAGTCTTTTTTTTTGTCACAGAATTCAACTAAACAAGCTGTCAGGAAAACTTAATAAAGGCAGATCTGTCCAATAGTTCTGTTCCTACCCCTCCACAGTCAGTCTGGGCTATATCTGCTGCTCATTCTCTGTTTCAGCGTCACTACTCTCCTCCTCCAATTATCTGTTTGTTCTCAGGACCAATCAATCCCAAAGTCACTGTTCTTTAAATCCATTGCGCTTCTGTCACTCAGCCGCTCAGCTTGTCCGTCACGCAGCCTTCCTCCTTCCCACCTCCACCTCATCCTGGTCGTCTGGGGCTTAAGTCTGCAACAAGTGGTCTGCTTCACCATCGTCACCATCGTCGCCAAGCGCTCAGTCGTCAAAACGGTGCACTTTAAATTGCAGATGGACTGATGAGATGCAGCAGTTACTGTGTGCAGCTAAGTTTAGGTAATGAATGTATCAGTAATCACAAAAACAGACAATACGCCCACACTTTACTAGTGTATTTATACAGATAAATAATTACTTGACACCGTATACAGTAAATACGGCGTTAAATACTGTAAACATACACCACCACCTTCTATTAAGTTCTTTGCAGCCTTAACTGCTGTAACGTTTTCAGCGTTATCAAATGTTTAATTTTTTTCCATGACCTTTGCTTTTTCTATTCTGACAATTTGTAAAAAATAATTAAGTATAGTGTTTTCATCAGATTCGCTGTTCAGAGTAACACACACACACACACACACACACACATGCGTGTTCACACACATGCAGCAGCCCGTGTCACCATGTTCAGTTTTGCTATCAAGAGGAGTGCCGGGCCAAGAGAGCCCTTGACTCTGACAGGCTCTCCATCTCCTGCCCACAAACACACACACACACACACACACACACACACACACACACACACACACACACACACACACACACACTCCTGACCATCAGGCAGAATGAGGTGGATAAGAGCATAATTATGGGATGTTTACAACTGTGTTCCATTAGTTACTGACAGTTTTACAATTACTTGCTTCCATCCAGAGTGTACAGAAATATTTTGACATATTTAGAGCTCAGATGTGAATTTCCCACCGAAATAAACTGCTCTAGTGTGAAACGTCTGAATTCTGGCTAAATGTTGTAAACAGACGTGCAGCAGCGTATAGATTCGGTTCCGTCTGTGAGAGTTGTGACGATCACCTGCCACTAGGGCCTGTTTTGTGCTTTCCCTTTGTCTTGACTGTTTCTGCAGGTACCTCAGTGGGTGGGTCTAATTTTGAGTAATTGGGATCACCTGGCCAGTCTCCAGGGGCCAGTTGTTCAAAATAAGTAATCTGGATAACAATTATCCGGATTTGGAAATCCCATTTCTTGCTATCCAGGATCAGGTAATCCGTCTTACTTTTATGCCGGTTTTTCAAAGCAACATTGGATTGGATCATCCTGATCCAGATACACAGTTTTTGAGTTTACCAAATCCGGATTGCCAGTGCTTTAAAGGGGAAAACATAACACAATGTGAGCTACCGGCAATGTGAAGAACAGGTAAAACAGCCAACATGCTTTTTATTTTGAGACAAAACACAAAAATAAGATAAACATCCGCTTCTATATTATGTTTTTTTATGATCACTCAGCTGAGCAACAACAAATAAATACATTAACACACCATGGATATTTTTGAAAAACTTGAATTGAAAAAAGGCTAGATGTCCAATCATTAAAGAATGTTCAGGGTTCTTCATCGGAGTATGAGAGACCAGCATTTTCAAGCCCAGCTTTTAGGAGGCGGATCTGAAGTTTAGCCCTGGTTTGCTGCACTTTGGCCAACTTGATTTGTTCTTCTGCCAGGAGTATCTGTGCTTCTGCTCTTTCAGTTTCTCGTTTAATGAGCAATTCGTATGCATCATTATTAGTTACCTGGGCCCGCTGAAGAACCAGACCAACCTCTGGCGTTCTGTCAGGATGAGGGACTGACTGGACGTGTAGCGAGGGACGCAATTGTTAGAAATTATTTTTGACAGGGTCATCTCTGATGAATGTTTTTCAATTAATATGCAGTGATGAATCACAGAAATACCGAATATATTATTTTTGTTTGTTATTCAAAACTGTTTGGGGAAATCCGTTTATGTCTTGGGGACAAGATCATTTTTATTTTATTTTTACTTTACTATACTGAAAGGGGTAATTGGTAGACTATGTGTACTTTATGTACGTTATCACTAACAACAAACAACAACAAATCAAGTGCAGAATATAAATTAAAGTATATACACAAATGATACAAATTTATCATTTGACCAATTGTACAGTTTTGCTACATTTTCTTCCTGAAATCCACCTTGAAATCCTACCCCTGTTGGGATCAGGATAATCCTGCTTTTTTGGATCAAAGTTATCCACATCCTACTGAAATGCTTTGAACAACACAAATTGAAGGTTTGATCCGGATTCAAACTAGGATTGGATTACATGATCTAATCCGATTTCAGAATCCGTCTTTCCCTTTTGAACAACCCATTTTCAAGATTTGATCCAATCCGATAACCAAAATCCAATCAGATTACCTTTGAACAACTGGCCCCCTGAGCTTATAAAACTAGGCAATCATGATCCTCATCTTCCACCTGGTCTCCTCCAATATGGGTTTTAGTTCTGTTGGCTTTGGCCTCTTTGTTTTGTTTTATCACCTACCGGCAATGCACGTACATTATCGCGCATCCATCAACAGAAGTATCGTCCCTTCAACTGTTCATGTTGCACTACAAACTGCTTGTTGCTTCCTTAAAATACCACACTTTTGCACTTTGAATACATTTAGGTTTTTTTTTTTACTTATGCGTTTGTGGATGAAAGGCTTTTTCCCTCTGTTGTCACTGATAAAGTGAATGGCACAATGTGTCCAAAAAGCCTGTAGAGTTTACAACCCTTACAGTCTGATGCAACCCATCTTATCCACCCATTCCCCATACCATTTTATATTTGGTGCCCGTTGAAGCCATCAGATACGATATGCACCTTTACTTAGCTTCCATTTTAAACTTTTGGAGCTCATCCCAGCTGTCTTTGGGCGAGAGCTGGGCTACACCCTGGACAGGCCTCCAGTCTATCAATTTAGAATCACCAATGAACCTAACGAGCATGTCTTTGGACGGTGGGAGGAAGCTGGAGAGAACCCACACAGACACAGGGAGAACCTGCTACGATATTTTAAATCCTTTTACTCAGCTCCATCTCAACCTGCACGACTAGATCGCTGAGTTCAAAAGTTCACAGACTACGATTCATGTTCTCACACTATACGGTCAGATGCTCTGATGCGACTTGACTGCTCACACTGTACGTCCACATACCACACGTCGGACTTTTGCAACGGCAAAAAGAAGTAGAAGAAGAAGAGGAACCCGGAAGTGGGAGACGCACGTCAAAATTGTTTTGACGTAACTTCAGCGATCGCGCATGCTCTGTGCGGGAGGTTGAGGCAAATCGACTTGTGGTGCTGCTTCTACTGTGCGATACCTTCAGTACGAGGAGCAACCAGGATTTCAAACAAGTTTGATTTTCTTGCGAGCACACGATCTGTGATCGTCGTGAGGTGTTAATCTCTCCTCGTTACCCCACGTATACTCCATGACACGCGATTGAGCCCAAATTCGTCCCGATTCAAACAATAGTCGCACGAGTGGAAAAACGTTGACAATCACACAGTGTATGCCCGGCTTAACTCAACACAGGAAGGCCCAGTCGGCCCATGGATTAGAACCCAGAACCTTCTTGCTGTGAGGCATCAATGCCACCACAACCACCGTCAGATCAATTGTTGTGTTTACATAGAGACCAGATTCCACTCATAATCAGATTAAAAAACCAATCTGGATTAAAAGTGCCTCATGTAAACAACTCAGCCAAAAACACTGGAGTAATCAGACTGAGAGGGGGTGGCATAAACATTTGATAATCTGTCCAGTAGGAAAATATTAGCCATGTCAACACTTAATCTGATAGTTTCTCTGTGGCTGGAATAAATACATTGCTTCTGCATGTTTGCGCCACGAGGCGGTTAAACCTGAGCGGATGTGACTTATTTCCAGAAGCCAGACTTGACGTGGGCAGTGCCGTTGGAAGCTTCAGTCATGTGGTTTTATTCAGGGCAGAGCTGCTTCGTGCACGCCAGAAAAGTTTGATTCTGATTGATGTTTTGGGGGCACATGAACACATACGGTATATGTCATCGGATAATTTTAGTTAGCGTCCACGTAAACTTGGAATCTCTGATCAGAGTTATTTCAATCAGGTTGTCAGTTCAGATGTGGATATGTTGTGCGTAATTATCACATTTAAACGCGTCTCACAATGTCAGCATCCGTTTCAACAAAGCAGGATGACATAACCGAGAGACAGATGCTTTGCACATCCGCCGCCGTGTAGTCACAGTTGTTTCTCTCTTCTTGTCAGGGTACAGTGAGCCCGCTCACGGGAAGCTCTGTAATCTCACAGGGTTTATGAAGTGTGATCCTGCATAAACAGACATTTCTCCTGAACTCCTTTTCGGTTTGTTTTAGCACCGCACCGGTAGCAGGGGTAGCATAAAACAATGTTTTTTGCTTAAGCGAAGCATACGGGGAGGGAAACAAATCTGGGCTGCGCTCGTGTTTCTGCTGCTGCCTCCGCCGCCGCCGCTGCCGCTCAAAGGAGACGTGATGAAAGCGGCTGTCTGGTGTGTGCGGCGGCTGCCCTGTGAAGGGAGGGGACACATCATTGACAGCTACAGTACTTCTCTGTGTAGGGAGGAGATGTTATTCCCCATTGAAAGATTTGTTGAGTCAGCCGCAGCGTGAGTCTTTTGTGAATGTCTCCTTCTAATCTCCTTCAATTGAAAAAAGGAAGTATGCCGTTTTTAAACCCAAATCTATAGATACAGCGCTAACTGCACAGCATAAAACAGCCAATTAAACAATCTCTTGAATGATTACAACCATGTATATTTTAAATCTTCTATGTCCCTACCAATAAACCAAACATCCCCGCTGTCTGCTGCCTCTGTGAGCTCCTTTCCTCTCTTCTCATTCTCTTCCACTTCTCTTCCAGGTGAGCCTGATGCACAACGGCTGGCCGGTGATTTCCGCGTTTGCCGGCGACCAGGATGTGACACGCGAGGCGGCCAGCAACGGCGTTCTGATCCAGATGGAGAAGGGGGACCGGGCTTACCTCAAACTGGAGAGAGGAAACCTAATGGGAGGATGGAAATACTCCACCTTCTCCGGCTTCCTGGTGTTCCCCATGTAGATAGGAGGAAGAGGAGGAGGAAGAGGAGGAGGAACGGGGGTGGAAACGGAAGGTGGAGGAGCTGGAGGAAGATGGAAAAGTGTGATGAAGATGACGAGAAAGGCAACGCGAGGAGGAAGGTGGGCGTGGGAAACGGTAAAAGGACACGGAGGAGAAGCAGGAATGTGACAACAGACTTCTGTTTGGAACGCTGCACGGGGAGGCGATGAGATGAGGACGTTAGAGAGATATAAGATACGAGCGCACGGCCAGCTTCTCCACTTCCCTTCCTCCTTTCATCCATCCTTTTCATTCACCCCTTTCCTCCCTCTGTTTTTTCCTCTGTGGCTCGACTACAGCTTTGGACAGCCAAAACTTTTTTTATTCTCCGCTGAAAGACGCAATTGATCATTTATATGTTCCAGAGTGTTCTAAAGCCCGAGTGTAACCCTCCCTGCGTCCCCCAACCCCGTCCTTCCATCCTCCACCCGCTCATCCCGTCATTTTGTTCACGTATCACCGTCAACATCAAGCTTTGAAGAATGTTTCTCGAAGAACCGCTCCACCACATTACCCGTTTCCTGTAAACCATTTTTAACGTAAATTGCCCTGATTTTGGATCAGCCTCTACCACGAAGCCAAACTAGAATTTTTATAGGGGAAACACTAAAACTCTGATCGCAAAATCAGGGGCCGAGGACACATTCACCTTCCCTGTGAAGCTGTGTTTTATATATGCTATAACATTTCCCCTTAACGTCTGGTACTTAAGCCTCGCTCGTAACCTTGCACATAGTTGTATTAATGTTTTTTGTGTTCATGGGGGGGGGGGACTTAAGCAAAATGGCTTTTGGTTAAATGTAGGAAAAGACCCTAATCTTGGTTAAATTGTGCAAAAGTGCAATTTAAAGAACAAAACATTACGTTTATTTAAGCCAAACTGTTTCCTTCCATTAGCCGACAAGATTCAAAACGTGTCTTGTGTCAAATTCCCCACCACCCGATCCATTTCCTATAACCCCCCCCGTGTTTTTGACATCCTCCTCCGTAAACATCATCCATTCTTCACACGCTCGTCTCCTCTCCGTCAGCCTGCTTCTGCGTCCCTTCCTCTGCAGGATCCCTTTCTCTCCTCTTCGACTATGCTATTTCCCCACAAGTGCAGATTTCTCTCTCTTCCTTTTTGTATACCCCTGTAAAACCCCCCTCTACTCACCCCTCCCTCCCTCCCTTCACTCCCTCCTTTCATCACCCCTCCATCCATCCCCTCCTCCTTCCACATGTCTTTATCCCGCTGCTGTATTTGTTCGCCTCCCAGTACGGGTCCTTCCTTGCTTTTCTTCAATGTTGGACTGTGGACACTGAAACTACCATGAACTTTAATATATATATAGATATACATATATATATATATATAAAATTTACACGGTATATATATAAATATATCAAGACTTAAGCCACTGTTTCTATTCTCCTGGTATTATGATGATAATAATGGTAATACTAATACTGAAAACTGAATCTGGTTGATGACTATAATATCTGTATTTCCGTACTTCAGTGTTATTTAAAAGAAAAAAAAAATATTCTAAGAGAAACTTACTAGTGATTGTGTGGAAATCTGAGGCTGCTGCCATTCTGCTCTTCTGATTAAAAAAAACAACATGCTTCTTGTTTTTGTTTTGGGTCAAACCAAGTTGTGGCTAAAAAAGCTGAGACTATATAAAAGAATTCTAGCTAAAAGGACTTTTATTATTATGATTATTATTATTATTCTTTTGACTGTAATATACATGTGAATATTTAGACGATGACGGTATCCTTTGATTTCTCAATCAATCAAATCAATTTATCTACTGTTTTCTTATTTATTTGCTCTGAAGAAATCAATAAAATTAAATGGTACTTTTATTTTTCTTAAACCTACTTTAAGCCTGGCCTGATGGTTTGTTTTGTTGAAGCTGGCAGAACTTCTGAAAGCAGCTGCAGACGTGCGGCCCCCAGCGTGTCCAAGTGTGTGTGATGGTGGGCGGCGTTCACTGTATACGTGACTTGACGGTGTGTGTGTGTGTTTGTGTGTGTGTGTTGGACGCCGTCTCTTTCTCCTGCTACGCCAAACTCTTTGTCCGCCACTGCCTCTGTCCTCTTCTCTTCGCCCTTCCTCTCTCTCGCATTCCTCATTTCTCCGTTTGTTTTATTTCCACGCTCACTCTTGGTCTTCCTCTCTCCGCTCCGTTGGTTTTTAAGGTTTTGTGGTTTGTTTCTCTGCAGACTCTAATGAGCTCCAGGGGGAAAATTAGCGCTGGAATAACAAGCAAACATCAACATCATCATCCCTCCCTCCTTCCTTCCTAACCTTCCTTCTATCCTGCTCTTCCTGCATTTTCTCTTCTTCTTCTCCCCCTCCACGTCTGACTCCATTTCTTCTCTAAATGTTTCTTACCTGTATTTTTTTTCCTTCATCTTTTCTCTGACTTCGTATTTTCTTCTCGCTCTCTTCCGACACAGCTCAGTAGCATTTGCTTTCTTCTACATCCGCCTTTTGTCACAGTTATATAAAAAAAAAACTCTATTTCCCTTTTGATTGCCTAGTTGTATATTAGCCAACATGTTTACTCTTAATTAGTTTGGAAAAACTGGAGTCATCTTTTGTTCCTGGAGCAGCTTTCAACACTCTTTTGTCTGTCTCTCAAGTTTTGATTTTAAAAGCAGTAACAGATCCTCCAAACTCCAAACTAAACAACAAACACATTTACTGTTTGCGTAAGTGGCATTAAAGGATTCATGGCAGTGGCACAGAGACAGGACATCTAATGTTTTTTAAAACTGCATGTTGTACCTTATTTATGCTGCGGTCTAGAAAACTGGGAGGTCTGAAATTCCAGTTTCACTGAACAATGGCAAACGCCCGTGCACACAGTGCTAAAACACAATTTTAATAGCGTATGAAGTGTGTTTATCTTTTCTTTTAATCAAACTAGATATCATTATATTACACAACATGACCTGCGTGAGCATATGTCGCTATAATCTCTGCATAAAGTTATTAGATGAAATAACAAAACAAAATAACAACAGATGAGTCCGACAAAAAACCGGGAGGTTTGTTGAGTGTTGGTTGTTGAGCTAGCTTTCAGAGAGAAGTATAATGCTCAATGCTGGTGGAAAAACTTCTGGTTCGATCACTGTCGGTACTTCAGAAACTTATCACGGTCGGCCATGTTTGTTGTTCATGTGATGTTGCATCTAATACGCTCCAAGTGGGATAAATCTGACATCCTAGCTATCTGGAATGCAGTGTTAATGCTAGACATGCTAGCCTTGCCCATGTATTTCTTCAAACTAGTCAGAGCTAACTGTCCCTATAGTCTTATTCACACGCAACTAGTTTTACTTAGGGACCTGTGGTACCGGTAAGTGTATAATGTCCTCTTACTTAAAGCGGAGTGAAGTGGAAAGCAGCAGAGACGTCACAACCATTGATAGTAAATTTGAGTAAAACACTGCGTTTGCTAATCCCGCTCATGCGCTACATGGAACCCAGACGTAGGGGGGTTCATTTCAGAATCACTTGACCTCCCCAGGTAAAACTAATCCTGTGCTAATTAGGCTCGTGATAACCAGTGTTGTCATCTCTTTGGTCTGACAGTCTGTTTACCAGCTGAGCCCTCACTGCTAGTTCATTGTTCTGAAACTGGGAGCACTTTCCTCCAGTTTTGGATTCATCTGGGTAATTCTGCTCTGATCCAGAACAAACCAACTGAGCTGAGGCCGGTTAGGGAGGGCGGTCTCAGCTCAGCTGCAGTCGCTCCCTGCGGCGTTGTGTTTGCCTGTTTGTCTGGTATCAGCCTCAGTGTGTAGTCTTCATATACAGGACACTGGTACCACAAAACAGAAACACATGTCAGTGCTCACACTCGCTGCTGACGCTCTAGTTTTGCAAAGATTATTTCCTGATTTCCTGAATTCCTAAGTTTGTATTTTACAGATGTAGTTTGGCTAGAGTATAACATTGATCCATAAAGTGAAATTATTTTGCAGATGATGCAAAACTGTAGCTCCACACACTGAAAGCCGAAAGATTTATTCAATAAAACCACAATTTTTTGCTTCCTCTTCTTTGCCTAGCGCTCCTTCGTGGAGCATAGGCCATTGATCACAGTCCTCTATCCTGGGCCGGCTTTTCCAGTTGTTTCCATGTCGTACCACACTGCTTGATGTCGGCCTCGAGGTCCCTGCACCAGGTGTTCTTTGGTCTTCCTCTAGAAGGTTCTTCGGTTCAGTGACTTCCGAAACGTTGCGGCTTTCATCACCCAGCATAATGTTTCTTCTTAGAGAAGAACCTTCCTCTATCAGGATTGGGGTCTCTCTTTCCGCGTTCAATGTTTCTGAATTCTGGATTGTTTTGGGGTTGGTCTGTTAGCCCCCTTTCCCTAACTTCTAGTCCTCCAGGTAATGGATTATAGTCTCATACCACATGAGATCAGACAGGTTTCGGGTTGAGTACAAGCTGCCTCGGCACGTCAAGCCCGGCCAACCCCTGCTACTGTGTAATGAAGGTTTCCCCCAGAGAAAACATTTCATACCAGCAGCGCAAGACAGGTTTTATCTTCAGGTCTTTACAATTTACACGTTCTGACATATCAGTCAATGTCATTTAGAATCAAAAAAAATATTATTTAATCCATCCCTTTTTTGTCGGTCTGGTCTAGGGTTGTTTTCACGGAGGGTAGATTTTTGTTAAGTACCTAAAGTAAAGCGCCGTGCTGTATGTTCCCTGCCTGCAGTGGGTGAAGTGGGGTCAGCTGGTCTGATGGACACTCACCTTGCTTTTCTTTTTCAGACATGTAATAGAAAAATACACCCCTGGATGTCAGAATCTCTAGTATTTGCTTGGTAGTATCTCCTGGTAATATCTCCAAAAGGATTTTTTTTTTAAAAAAAATTGTGAAACCACTACATTATGTTATGAAAACCGTCTTGTTAGGGGAGATAATGTTGCAGAGTTTCCTCTTTCTCACACTCAGACCTACAGTCTACCAGCTTCACTCTAACGTCCAGATTCATGCAAATATCAGTGAGAGCTGAAATGAAATTTGCAAGGTGAGAAGTTGAGGAGCTTCTTTCAGCTCTTTAGCTATCTCTCACTGCCTCTGTTAAATGCTGGTGTCTTAATTTAGAGCTACTAACGAACCTCACAAGTTACACTGTCAAGGTTTATGGAAGTGAATCCTCAGCTTTGAGGCAATCAGCGACAGCAACAGTTTCAATTCGGCTGCCCATGTGTGGTGACTCTAATTCTTTTCATTGAGCCTTTTTATGATGCTGGACAGGAAGCATCAGGAAGAAAAACAAGCGTAGCTGCCTGTTTTTGACTCGCATGCTTTGACGTATTATAGCAGAAAGAGAACCTATGCTTCTGCAAAGGACCTATAAAAGACCCATGTAGTCACCTGCATGAATAACCTACACTACTGTAAGGATTTATACTGATCAGCCACAACATTATGACAGGGAAAGTGAACAACATTAACCATCTTGTGACATTTCAATGTTCTGCTTGGAAACTTCTAGACCTGGCATTCATTCATGTGGATGTTACTTAGACGTGTAGCACCCACCTAGACCAGACCAGGCACCCCCACCCCATAGCAATGACACTCCTTGATGGCAGCAGCCATCCCCAGCAGGATGCAGCCTGACACAGACACACACACACAAAACGCTTTAGGAACAACTAAAAAAAAAAACCTGAAGAACAGCACAAGGTGTTGACCTGGCCTCCAAATTCACTAGATCCCACACTGATCAAGTATCTGTGGGATGATCCACAGAGGCCCCTCCCCTCAATCCTCCGTTTTCCTTGGCATCGTTTCAAGAATATCTGCGTCCACACGGATCCGTCTCAACACAACTCAAAACGCTACTTCATATTCCAGGCCTATAGGTGGCGCTGTTTCAGTTGCAGCTTCAGAAATTCACCAAAAACAGAGAGGAACAGGTGGAGCATGCGCATAAAGCTTGAGCGCTGTTTACAAATTGTCTTTAGAAGAAACCAAACTCAAGGAGAAATGATATTTAGCCCTAGTAACCATAATAGGCTCAATATCTTCTCCAGCAGGAACACGAGCATGTAGTCCACCATTGTTGTTGATGTTGTTAGGAGACGTCTCGCGGGATATAAGAGGTGGAAGGCTGCTCGAGGGGTGTGGCCATGGTTGCCATGACATCATGAAAACACTGGTATGCGTTTCTCGCCGTTTTTGCTGTCCACACGAAAACGCAAGATCCGCGTTTTCAAATTTTTTCACCCTGGGACCAGGTTTCAGAAAAGTGCATTTTTAGGGCAATGCGTCTTCAGGATTCGTGTGGACGATCGGTCAAAACGATGCAAAACATCTGCATTTAAACCAAAAAGCGTCTCCATGTCGACAGGGCCTTAGTCCCTCCACTAATATCATTCTGTTCCCAGACACCAGAGGACACCCTCAGAAGGCCCATGTCCATTCTCTGATCAGTCACAACTTGTTTTGGAGGCACAAGGGAGACCTACACAATATTAGGAAGGTGGTCATAATATTATGCCTGATATGGTGTACACTGCAGTTTGTTGTATTTGAGAAAAGACCAAATCCATCTGCATTGATGGTGCATAGAAGATAGGACGTTGAATTCCTCGTGCTTGTCCGGCTGCGGAGAGTCGTGAACAAGGAAGTGCATCTCCAGCCAATCACAGCTGGTGCAACATATAGTATAGTTATGTGTTTTTTGTGTGTGTGACTGTCCTGTAGATGCTCTTCACTGACCTACTAATAGTTTAACTTCATCTTCTGGTCATTCGTTCAACATCAGCTTCTCCACACTGTACTTTTTCCCCACCTGAAAGGAGTAAGGTTGTCTCCTCCTTCAGAGCTCACTGATGATGACCAGTGGTTCCAGGTCAAGGGGAACAGAGACGTTCTAACCAATAATCTGCATGCATGTCACGCAGGCTGTGATTGGTCTGTAACCTGCGTACCTGGTCTCTGTGGATTTGTCAAACCCAAGGTAACAATTTCCGACTTTTCTGTTGAACCTTTAGATATTATTATTTTTTTCTCTGGGTTTTTATTGTCTCGCCTTTTCTCTTCCATTTTCTTACATCTTTCCAATTCTGTTCCGTCTTTCCATTAATTTAAGAGTCGCCTTCTAATCTCCACCTACCGTTTTCAGCGTTCCTTATTCACAAAATGTTTTTATCCGAAGACGGGCGCCGCATAAAGAAGCAGGCTGCTGCTGTTTCGTCGCCGACCTCTTACAGATTTGCAAAACTTGCATTAGAATGTGTTTACTGGAATAGCAGGCTGACGTCCTTGCAGAGCATCCAGAACAATATGCTGCAGGTGTGCAGAACTATACAAAGCGTGTGTATTAGAGAGAGAGAGGTGTGTGTTTGTGTGTGTGTGTTTTCATTTCCCTCTCAGCAGTGGGTCCGTCCAGAGCCCTTGTCCTCCAGCAGTAATTTGATTGTGGCTGAGTGAGGGAGACATAATTGTCTGCAGCAGGTCATTGCATGCAAAACAAAGTGTGTGTGGGGTGTTTACTCTCTCCTACGTCCTCCCCACCAGAGGATACGGTACGCTCTGCTCCTCTTTCCTCCTCTTTGTTTCAGTCCTCTCCCTTTCTCACATCGTAGATTCTCAATTTGTTGCCTCCTCTCCTCTCCTCTCCTCTCCTCTCCTCTCCTCTCCTTTCCTCTCCTCCTCCAATGTCAAGCGAAAGCTGACAGTTGTTCCTGATGCAGCATTATATTTTCGGCTCTATGAAAATGCACACACACACTTCACACGATTCGCAGCTCCCCAGAACACACACTGACTGGCGCGCGCACACAGTCAGGCGTCCTGCTGTCATACACACTTTTGCCCTCGTGCCCTCTCACTCCGGACAGATGGGCATGAAGGCGGATAGACAGCCAGAAAGAAAGGCTAACGCAGAGCCAGTCAGACTGACATCTAGGCGAGAGAAAAACAAAAATCAACACACCAGCATTTTTTTTTTATTATTATTTTTGGGTCCCAGTGACAGATAACCTTTGACCTTCACCCCAACTTGAACAAGACACATCCATGGTAGCTCAGTCTTCCGCCGCTTTCAGAATCATCTGACACCTGCTCCCTACAGCCTTCGCCTTTCTCTCACCCCTTGTCACTCATGCACGCAAAGACAGAGAGACAAAAACCAGTCAGGGTAAAACCTTTAGAAGTTTAAAAAAAAAAAAAAATCATTTCACGTCATAAAGTAAAAGCATGTGCAAACGAACGCAAGCATGTAATCCCAGCAGAGGTTGCGCTAGACTGTCTGTCATTTTGATTGACAGGGTCATAAAATCACCATCATGATCAATTTTTACCCGTCACTTTAATTTTTAAAATTTATAATAAATACATATTCAATAGCATTTAATTTTCATTAAAGTTTAATTAACTTTAAGTATTTTTTTCAGAACAGTTTTGACTTTAAATGGTAATAAAAACAACAACAACAAAAGTTTCGGCTGCCGACACGTCCGTACTCTTTATATGGTACTGCTAGCGTAAACAGCTCTTAGCCACCCAGAGTCATTAGCTAGTTGCCACTGTGTATTTTCTTGCCAGTCGTGTTCATTTTTGTGTCTACTTCCTGTTTCTCTTTCAACAATGGCGACTGAAACTTTCACCGAACCTCCTCAGTTAACCTTCACTCGATGTCTTCCATCTTTATGGATCCAAAACAATCAACACGAAAACTGCGGCGATGGAGAATCAGCTGGAAATACCGAAGCAGAGACACGCTACTACCAAGCCGACCAATCGCAGCTCTTGCGGTCTGCGTCGCTGGAGAGGTGCGCGTCAGGCTACGGCGTTACGGTCCGGGCAGTCGTCGCAGCTACAGCGTCAAATTGACGCAGAAGCCTAAAACGTGATTTAGTCCCAGAAGTTGCAGTTCTGCAAACGACCACTTGAGGCTGGCTTCGAAATGGAGTCAGTTCTCCTCATGGCAGCTTTACAGCAGAAACAAACATGTTTACAGTCTGGTATCTCTGGAGCCCCGTTCACACGGGACTAGTTTAACCTCAGGACCTCTATTAAATTGTAATTATTTCTTAGGTCGTCTGTGACTTGGGTGAGTTCTGCTTCTTTTCATTCGGTAATTAGGAAGGCTGTGTTATATATCAAAGTTTAGACAGCTGTTTGGATGCCAAGTCAAAATGTTGCTGCATAACATCCAGACCATGTCACAAGATAAAAAAACAAAACAAATAGAGCCAGTTCTCATATGTGCCAACTGCAAAGTCATTTCTTATATATATATATATATAACTGACAATTTTGATTAGTGAAGTTATGCATAATTAAGGACGTGGCCATCTTTAGTTAAAGGTGTTACAGGAGCCTAACAGGTGGCTAACCGCCTTCCCTGTCTTGCTCATCCTCTACTCATCCAGGAGTCAGGCACCGTCATGATGCTGACGGCCGGAGCGACCACAGTGAGCTTCAAAACCATTCTTCAGAAAACTTATCTTACATGTCATGGAGAATTTGTCCGTCAGTTGAAGGTCCTGGACCAAATTTCTAGTTTTGGATCTTTGTGTTTTTGTATACATTCTCATTTATCTAAGCCTAGTTTTGCACATTTCCTCCAGCCTATGACGTTAACAGTAAAAACAAAACAAAAAAACAAACCAAAAAAACATATTAAATGAATCTAACATTAATCTTTCTTAACTTTGGACCAGTTCCAACAAGTGCACACTTCATGAAATAGAAAAAAAAAAGTCCAGATGGTTTACTTTGGCCTTCACAGTTTGGAGTCAGACTGAGAGATGGGCGTAGTGCGTGTTTAATCAAACATTTCAGCTACGACCACCGTCCTGATCGGGCAGTAACCAAACAATTGTTGTTTCACTCATCGGGCGTTCACTCCGATGTTTGACCTTCAGTCTGCGTAACGGCAGTACGGGCTGTTCTCACAGTCATCTGATTAAGTTAGAAACATTCTCAGCTTTCTCCTTGAATTAAAGCACGCGTCTGTGCAGGGTTTGCAGCACCGCAGCTAGTTTGGGAGCAATTCGTTCGGCTCATAGAAGAGTGACACGAAACCTTGAAACCTCTACAGCAGACCTTTCAGAAACATCGGAGCAACACTGACTTAAGGAAATTACGTTTCTGTAAAGTTAAATTGCATTCCCACTTACATTTGGACGCATAAAGTCTGTCTTTTTGATTTGCAAGATACTTCTTTATGTTTAATATCTCGTGTGCAAAACAGGCTGACATTACTGCAGTTAATGTCGTCTAGCCGCAGTTAAATAACAGGTTTAGCAGATCATGGTCGAATTAAAAAAAAAAAAACATTGGAAACCGTGTAATTATTGCTTTACTGTCATCAGTGTTTGAGCTGTGACAGGCGCCGTCACGACAAGACCCCTGCAAGGGAAATGTCTTGACGTTTTAAATTTATGTTCATGCAAAAAAAAAAAAAAAAGACTAATAGGTTATGTGTACTGAGCGCAAACGCAGATTTTATGTAACTTTTGAGAGAGAGTCCACAGATTTGACATATTTGACCACTTGCACGGCGTCTGAGTCACAAGCAGAGGGCCGCCTGTGTTGATTCTGCGTTATGAGCCGAGGTGATGGGGGAGTGAAGGCGAGAGTCCAGGACGCAGAGCCGCAGACACACAGACACAAGACAGAGCAAAGAATAGAGTGTAATGAACGCTGACGGCCTATATTCAGCTGTGATGTTCGGAGACAAGCACATACTGTGTCAAAAACCCCGGAGGACTTCGTGTACCGGTTTGTAATGACACAAAAGCCGCCTTCCTTGCATATAAGTCGCAGCGAAGTTCGCGATTAATTACTTGCTGCGTTCCCCCGTGCTGTCTGTCAAACACCTATCAGGCTCAGAGAATAATCTAATCTTACTGCCTTCGAGCTGCATATCTGTATGCGTTCTGCCAACACGCCATGTGGCCTGCTCAACTGTCTATTTATGTTTTCTGCAACACAAAGAACGTTAAAACTTTGCAGAAGCTTAAAGATCCGCAAATTACTGCAAAGCAGGCAGGAAGCAGGATCACTGCAACAAAGAACGTGGCCCACTTTGAACCTTGCTGGCATGTCAGCGTACCACATCGTCACGAAATGAGGAGGTTTTATCCTTGAGGACATATAAGAAAATAAAAGCAGCTGAGCATTTCTGACTTTGAACTGCTGGTTTAGGCGTTCAGGGTTTCATTCGTGACAAACCCGAGGAAACAAATCTCGTGGACACGTGGGGCTTTGAAGAACTAGAGGACATTTGCATTTCTTACAAACTGGATGTTATCTTCTCAAGGTAGCTAACTTGACTTTAGCAGCACATAAGAGACGTTTGATAAGGCAGTCAAACTGAAGGCTCATTTCTAATGAGAGCAAAACATTAAAGAAAAAATCCTGAAGTGCACTGATCAGCCACAACATTAAAACCACCGACAGGAGAAGTAAACAACATCGACCATCTTGTGACGATTCAGAGTTCTGCTGGGAAACTTTTGGACCAGACATTTATTCATGTGGCTGGAACTTAGACATGTAGCACCCACCTAGACCAGACCAGGCACCCCCACCCCATAGCAATGACATCTGTGATGGCAAACACATAAGAAACAACTCAAACAAAACATGAAGAACAGCACAAGGTGTTGACCTGGCCTCCAAATTCACCAAATCCCAAACTGATCAAGTATCTGTGGGATGATCCACAGAGGCCCCTCCCCTCAAAGCCCCCCACTAACAACGTCATGTTCCCAGACACCACAGGACACCCTCAGAAGGCCCATGTCCATTCTCGAATGAGTCACAACTGTTTTGGAGACACAAGGGAGACTTAGACAACAGCAGGTGGTCATAATGTTATGCCTGACAACAAATAATTTTATACTGACTGAGGCTGGAGGGATTCTGACCGCTCTTTGATCACAGTGCAACACGTGTCACAGATGAGTCTGAACGGAATCAAGTCCAAGTGAAAAATAATCTCAGCGTGAGCAAGACGAGGCAAGACGAGTCCTGGAGGAAGCTGCCGGCGATATGATCAAGACGCGTCGGAGATAATGGGAAAAAAAGAAACGTCTGGAGACCAGGACTGGACTTGAGAATGGTTGTGGAGGAAAGAGGCGGAAGGGAATGAAAAAGAGAGCGATGCAAAAAAAAAAAAAAAAACAGCAGGAGAGGTTACGTGATGAGAGGAGCAGGGATGGAATGAGAGCGGCGTAGTGGAGCGTGGAGGTCTGCAGAGAGAGGCCCTCACACCACGCTAATGTGTTTTGTGGCACCCAGCTGGTGTGCGGCTTTGGACAGACACCCGGATCGGTAATGTGAGGCTGGAGCGGTGAGAGGAAGGATTACATCTGTATGACATATTAGGTCAATAACAGCGCGTCACGCTTCCTCATGTTTCTTTACTTGTGATCAATTTGCACATTATCTGGTAATAGGGTCATTTTAATAATTTAGTGGTGATAGTAGTTTAATAATTTAGAAATTCTATGAAGTGGTGAAGGCGTTTCCATTCACAGTGAAAAGTCTGACTTTATTGTCGGCAGGTGCCTCAGTAGAAACCATCGCATACACACACAGGACTCATAGCGACGGTGGAGCTAATGCAGTAGCAGAATAAACATGTCTCTTACTAAAACAGGTGTATTATTATGATTAGGCTATAATAATTGACAAGCACTCAGAAAAATATACATAAAATTATAGTATTTTAAGTCACTGCTAAAAAGATTTTTGCAAAATCTCAGCTGATATTATGATTTATTTTATTAATTTTTCACAAACATATCCAATGTGCATTAGTAGAGTCATTTAGTCCATGCCAGTCGACAATTACAATTGAAAATCAGTCACTAATTGACCACAAAGCTGCTGGAGTTTATGAAACTGCATTTAAATGTGATAAAAACCTGACCTCAACGACGACGTGCAACATCTAAATGTCTGTTTAAATGCTGCAAACACTAACTGACAAAACATAAAGGTGAACGGAAATTGAAGTGTTAGTTAGAACTTTCACTGAAGCTAGGGTTCGGTAAAATGAACGTGTGTTTTGTGCTTCTACGTTAATTTGGACGCCCAAGTTACGCCAGCAGCCCCGGCCCTAACGCCGTAGCCTTAGGTGCAGCTCCCCAGAAGGCCGCAAGAGCTGTGATTGGTTCTCTCGGTATGAGCATGTTTCCGCTTTAGTGTTTCCATCTGCCTCTCGATCTCCACAATTTTCTAAATGATTGTTTTGGAACAGTGAAGATGGAAGACACCGGAAACAGATTGACTGAGGAGGTTCAAAGGTGCAAGCATTTGTTCAAAGACACAGCGCCGACTAATGATTTTAAAGAATGAGCCAGACTGATGAGCACACAAGTATAAATGGCTTGCACCGGCATTGGCTACGTACGTAGGTTACGGCATCTGTCCCATAGTACTTTAAATGAGCCTTAAAGAGCTTTAATTACCATTTTTTACAACCTGGACCTTATTTCTGGCATAAAATACAATTGTTTACTCGCCCATATAACTTTGGTGTCATTTGGAGTCGTTCAAAAGATAATTAGACGCAGCAGAGTGCTGCGTATTTCTATATAGTGGGAGGGAATGGGGCACCGAAACGCAGCCTCTAAATAACACATTATCTACCACGAAACTCGTTCATTTCACCAATATTTTGTCATGATATGCTAGTGCTATTCCCCGTTGAGTCCGGATTTACCTGTTATCAGACTAACCTACTAACTTCTGACCTGGATGATGTCATCTATGAGCACATTTCGGTGCCCCATTCACTCCCACTATATGGATATACCCCATTGACAACAATGGATTGATTCAACAGAAGAAGATAAACACGATGGTCTCATGTTTTCAAATGTTTGCCTGCATTACTGCAGTCCGTCTTTAAATCTCTCGCTCCATTGTACCGTCACTCTAGACAGCATCCCGAGATTCACGAACTCCCTCGCTTGGGGCCGGAACTCGAACAATCCAACGTTTCCGACCATCATCTCAACCGCGTTTCAAATTTGAGCAACCATTGAAGTGTTCATCAGTCATCTACTCTTTAAAAATGTCTTGCACAGATTGAGGAAAACATAAATAGATTCGACTGGATCAAGTGTTTACATGGTGATTAGTAGGTTTTCTATATATTTATGCTATCTCCTGAATCCAAATTCAGCTTCTCTCTCATTTGAGGAAGAGAGGATCAGGACTGTCAGTTCTCATTGAGGTGAGTATTAATGTAGACGCTACGTATTAGTTTGATACTTCAGTCCCATTGCATTGTATTCCAGTGGTATTGATCCCAACAAACAACGATTACAGAGCCCTGAGACAGGTGAGAAAGAGAAAATGAGAAGCAGAGGCATGGGAGCAGGAAGAAGGGGAGGGGGGAAGCGGGAACGATGCCGTGCCCACTGGCAAAGCCCTCGCTCATGCACAGATCTGGCCCCGAAAACATCGACGGCGGGATGGAGAGAGCTGGGAAACGTGTCAGCCCTCGCATGTGCATCTGTGCGTCCGGGCAGTGGAGGGGAAAGAAAAAAAAAAGGGCAACAAAGGGACCGAGACAGGGCAACCCGGTGAACAAGGGAGGTGGAGACGAGGAAAGAGTGGGCTAAGAGGTGAGAAATTTAACAGGGCAGAGGAAGAGAGTGAGAAAAGAGAGGCGGAGGCGCCATATGGCATCGCTTCAGGAGAGAAGAGCTGAGATGATTGATGGAGGAAGAGGTGACTTAGTGCACGTTTGGTCCAATGGGTGACTGTTAACGCGCAGAGCATCTACTCAGGACTGGATGGAGGTGTTTCATATCCAAAACAAACAAGCACATTTTCCTTTAATCCGGACACTGACACTGAGGAGGAGGGATCATTCTTCTATCCAACCCACCATGGCTTTTTGTTTTTTTATCCCGTTAGACTTCACTCCTCATTATGTTTTTTTTTCTTAAACTGTAGCATCAGCTCTCTCATTTCCTTGCCCGTGGTTTTCCTCATCCGATGGCCAGTGAGCTCTTCAGTCAGTTTACTGTTTGCTGAAGAGAAGAGGAGAAACCTTTTCTTGCTTTTTGCTGTATTTCTGGATGCGATCTATCAACTATTTTCTTGCTGCAACATATTGAGTTGTTGAGCCAAAAAAAAAGAGAAGCCAGAATTAGACTGATGCACTCAGACATTTCTTTGGCTCTTCTCTGGTTGAATAAAGGATTATTTTTAATGAGTGCATGCAGACCACCAGACATGTAGAGTTTTGCTTTTAGGAAGCTTCACATGTGAGTTTAGTCCTTTCAGAACAGTTATGCAGTTATTTTGATCTGATGCCCCGACCAGCTGGAGAACAACATTTCTCTGCACCTTCCAAAACTGTTAAGGTCAGGTCGTGATGGCCGGGTCTACTCGCTGGCAAGGATGGGCTAGATGTAGATTTTGTCACCCACCCACGTTTGCAGTGCAGCCTAAAAATGCTCTCATTTTGTACACTGCAGCCTTTCCACATGGAGCAGCTGATGACAATTTATTAAGAAAGAATTAGCTCTTCCTCTTCTTGTTGCTGTCAGGATGCTACAGTCAGGTTTTCTGTTCCAAGGCCTCCCAAACAGCAGTAGCTTCTGGCCGGGGACCCCCTTTGCAAACAATACTACAAAATATGTAAAGAAATGTCATCTTTTATGTACTATTCAATAACTATTACATTTGTTTAGCATATGTGCTGCCTCATATTTTCTAATTTTAGTTAGCCAGGAGTTGGTCTGTTCCTTCAGTCTCTTTCTTGTCAAAAGCCTGTCCATCTTGCGCTAGCTACATGCTAGCTACATGCTAGCTACATGCTAGCTACATGATAGCTACATGATAGCTACATGATAGCTTGAGGGGCAAAGCAGTTTGATAAATGACGCAAACTGCCAGGTAGATTATGAGGTCATGAACAATGTTTTGACTGGCAGGGAATCAGAAAGATGAGCATGGCAAATAACATTTAGATATGATATGTTATTAATAATTATGTTTTATTATAATGATTTAAAAAATAATTCGATTATATTTAATAATAATGGTAAAAATTATTTGATTATATCTTTTTAATTTTTCTAAATTTTATTTTATCTTCCCTCCAATTGTCTGAGGCCGCCCCCTGGCGCCCCCCCACGGGGTGGCAACCCTCACTTTGAAAACTACTGTTCTATTCTACATGTGTGGAACATGTACACATAACACCATTTGTGGTAGAGGCACATGCATGTCTGCTGTTCTAAGTTCATGTCTCGTCTCCAAGACAAAGAAAGCCATGTGGTTAAAACTTGGTTATGAAAGGTTGCGTTTCCATGGCTCACCAGGTCCAGGTCACAGTGGTTCAGGCTGGTTTGGACACTTGGTCACAGTCTGGGAGGCATTGTGGTGTGCGTTGTACTAACTTTACATTTGTAATGTTTATTGTGATGTTTGCGATCACAAACTACGAAGTTAAGATTAGGGTACAACCGTGGTCAAGACAAACTGACTTGTGACGAGGAACCCAACAATGGGGTCCCATAATGAGTGTTCTATTGACCCATCCATTGACCCATTTTTTGATGCTCCATAATCTTTAAGATAAAGACACTCTGACATAACACATGTGATGGTCTGGAGAGTGGTTCTGAGGCTCAGTGTGGTTGCTTCGTCTGTCGCCGTCTTGGTTTGTCAAAGTAAGAGCTTAAGAGGTGGAGGGTTATTTTATGCCTCCTTGAACAGTGTGTCCAGCACTGGCAAGGAAATGTCAGCATCAGGTCAGCAACTTTTTACTAAGAAAAAGTCCACTTCCCAAAGCTTCAGATCACAGAATGGTGTAGTCTGTAATCGGAAGACCAATAGCAACCTTTATTGGGCAGAGAGTGACCTTTAATAATTCATTAGCTTTTTCCAACCAGAAGAAAGGCTCTTCATTACGTTTCCGTATCGATAACATGATCGTAAAGTCTAATGAAGCTGACAAAGGGATGGGAAGGAATGGATGTGAAGGTCAGAAACAATGGCTGTACGTATGAGGGGTACCGTATCCAAATATGGCACACCATTCAGTACTGTGAAAGAGGAAATAAAACATTGTTGAGGTTTTGCTGTACGGTTTCTTCGTCGCTGCATACAGGCTGATATGTAGTAGCAATGTTCTGAAAGATTAAATTCATATACATTTTCCGTATGAGAAAAAAACCCCGATCTGTTTGAGCTCATTTGTTTAAAACCCAAATCCCCAGGAATGAGTGAAACTGACGCACAATGAGGATAACTGTGTCAACACATAATGCAGTGACAGACAGCATCCTGCACTTAAAGATCAGCTTCATGCACTGAGCATTTCAAATCACTGTGGCTTTGTGTGTGTGTGTGTGTGTGCGTGTGTGTGTAACCAGTTGGTATTTCGAAATTTCCTCCCATAACTGCTGATCCATGAATAGCCCAGCTAGCTGCTTCACCACATGTCCTGTCATTGAGTGCCTAATTGGCAAAAAACATACACACTGTTGCTGTAAACACACACACACATGCAGATGAATAAGCACGCCTTTGCACGTGCACACGAAGATCCGCGCATATTTTTTTAAAGTAATCTCGCCGCACACACACACACACACATAAAACCCGAAACAAATAAACGCACACACACTCGCGCAATCCAAAGCAAAGGGAGAAGAAAACACAATTAGAGGAGAAAAATGTCAGGCCTGCTTCACAGTGTGTAGACTTCTCAGGCGGACCAACCCCCCCAACCCTCGCTGTGCTGGGAATGGGAATTAACAGGGCCGGTAAATAAGGGATACGTTCCTGGAGGAGTTGCCCTCAGAGTCACCACGCTTCCAAATGAAGATGCTTTTAATCTGAAATATTCTTGACACTTGCGGGAAAATGCAGTAGCTCCTGTTCCGTTAAAGTCGCAAACGAAGAGGCTCGACCGCTGCGTTTGATGTAACCCGTTTGATGGCGTCGCCATCGCGGCCTTTTGCAGAGAACGGAAGCGCAGCGTCGTTTTTCATTACTATTAATATTATTTTTCTTCTTTCAAATTGCATCTTGATTCGTTATTTTCTCCAACGGCTGCATTTTATCTCCTCCAATTAGTGTGATAAATGGAAGTAGTGGAGAGAAATTGCTCGTGAACAAATGTACAAGCAGGACGATTATGTGCTCAGTGGTCACCGATCCATCTCGTGTGATTCGTTGGCTTTTGCAACGCGCCGATAAAGTCTGTTTCACTTTTAAACCGGTTAAGATAACTCGGTGGTAATGAGGCTCATCTGTGCAAACCCCGTCCTCCAACAGGCTGCACAGTACTGTAAGGAAGTCATTGTATCTCAAAATAAAAATAAAAAAACACCCATTTTACGCTGAGCTAGTTCTTCTCCCTCTTCCTCTCTCTCTCTCTGAGTGACTATCATAGCCAATTTTACAGTAAATTACTCCCTAAACAAGCTCAATAGAGACAAGCCCAGCAGTCTGGCACCCGGCGCTCGCGTGTAAACATGATTATATCGAGGAAGTGGCTTCACATTTCCAAGCGCACGGTGACAGCCAATTAGGGCCTACGTTAGTGCGGCTAATTCTTCAAACGCGGCACGGTGAGCCGCGGCAGACTGGGACGGAGGGAAGGTAGAGGAGAGGGGAGGGGAAGAAGAAGAGGACGAAGCGGTGGATGGAGAGAGCGAAGAGCAATTAAAGAGAAAAGAAAAAAAATGGCCGAAACGCCGCAAGATTGGGCTGTGATTACCGCGCGCGAGACTCCATATTAGCGCTGTTTGCTTTGACTAACAGCTGAGAGGGCTCTCCGTGAATTAGTGTGCGCGGGGAGGCTGAAAATTCAATTAGACCTGCTATTACATTCTATTGGTTGTCTATGGAGGCGAAGAGAAGAGAAATATAGCAAAGTGATTTCATTTTCCCGAGGATTCGGCGTCGCTCCGTGCACGTTTCGCGTCCGCCACAAACAATTACGCCAAGTCCCGTCCGCGAGGCCCGACCCGAGCTGGAAACACGGCTGCGGTTAGTGACAGGTACGATCTCTGCGCCACGTAGCGGGTCGCGAGGCTATCAGGGTAATAATTGGGGGAACTCAATTAGTTTGTCCTCCCTCTCCCCCTCCTCCCACTTTTCCCTCGGTCTCCATAAACAAAAAGCGCATTACACATCGATCCCCGGGAGTTGCTGGGGTAACAAAGCGGTGACGGGTCTTTAATGAACTGCCTTGTGCCAGCAGCTTGAAAAGGCTCCTCTTCTGACTCTCATAATTAAGTTAGTCCAAATCAGATCGAGGGGAGTGAGGGTTTTTACAGCCGTTTTCACCAGCCGTTTCATTTAGCTGCTCCCCGTCGAGCTCGGGGGCCGAAGGCGAGTCCGGAGGGGACGTGGCTTATTCCTCTCAGGGCGATGTTACCACGGATTCTCCCTCTCACTGATGCCCATTCTCGCCCTCCAGGCTTTTACTGGGTGATTTTCTCCAGGCAGGGTTTCATAATAGGTTAAGGGGTAGGTAATTTCTAGCTTCTTCTACGCTGATTGACGACATTGTACAAAGCGCAAGTCACAGATTGGGGCTTCTTCAATTTGCCGAATAGATTTTTCAGCTTTTAAATGTGCATGACACCCAAACAGTTCAGCTTGTTTCCTTTTAATACAGTCTCTGGCATGCCCGCAGTGTTTAGCAGGTGACAGCAGGAGGCCAGTAAAGGGAGGCATCTAGTTAGTATAACATATATGTCCCCCCCCACAGCTGACTTGAGGCATTCTGTCATTCAGGGCTACAGTTATGAAATGTTCCCCACACAGGATGCTGCGCAAAAAGCACTACCGCATGTAATTCTCCTAATTCCCATGTTAAGCAGAACATAATCACACCAGCACTAAAAGGCAATTCTGTCCGACTTCAGGAAATGAAAGGAAAGGGTGAGGGGGAAAAAAATAAAAAATAAAAAATTGACCCCGTGCAGGTTATTGCTTTCAGTTGAGCGTGCGTCAACAACTCTTGAATTTAATGCATTCCCGCAGCGGTGCGCAGCTCACTGCCCCTCAGGGGAAATAACAGCACGCAGCCGTTAGGGGATTATCGGGCAAGTAAAGGAAGAAAAAGGTGTGAAGCGTACAGTATCCAGCCGTAACACCGCACGAGGCGAGGATGGGACGCGTGGACGCCCGGAAGGCTAAATGACAAGCAAAGGCAGAATCCGCTCTTCATTTATGAAGCTTTAACGTGACAACACTTCACTAGAAACTATAAAATATGACTGTAGGTTTGTTAAATGTTCTTTTACCAGAGGGGAAGTTATTTTTTATAACACTGCATGTCTCTTTCAAAATATTGTGTGGTCGTAAACGTGGAAATTGTGATTTTTTATTTATTTTTTTTCCAGTCATAGCCCAGATTATTAGATTAAGGTGCCTTTCATGGTTATTGTATTTTGGGATTATATCAAATACTCCTCTCTGTTGGTAAGCAGATAGCAGTACATGCATTATTTTTACTCTGAAAAAATGTAGACCTAATATTCTTGGATGTTCTTTGATGTCTGAGGGACACACACAGAGACAATTTTGTTTGACCCTATACACCAATCACGCATAACATTATGACCGCCTTCCTAATATTGTGTAGGTCTCTCTTGTGCCTCCAAAACAGTTGTGACTCATCAGAGAATGGACATGGGTCTTCTGAGGGTGACCTGTGGTGTTTGGCAACAGGATGTTGTTAGTGGGGGGCCTTTGGGTCCTATGGGTTGATGGGTTGTTCAATCTGTTATTCATTCATGATTCATTCTGAGTCATTGCTATGGGGTGGGGGTGCCTGGTCTGGTCTAGGTGGATGCTACATGTCTAAATAACATCCAACCAATGAATGCCAGGTCCAAAAGTTTCCCAGCAGAACACTGAATTGTTACAAGATGGTCAATATTATTTACTTCTCCTGTCAGTAGTTTTAATGTTGTGGCTGATCGGTGTGTTTTGTCCCCGTAATTGTTAATTAACCAAAAAAATACATAAATTAGAGACTTAGTAAATCAAATTACTAAATATGAATAGGCTGTGTGCAATTCATTAACAACATATTGATTAATTAGCAGTGCGTTCATGCTGATGTATGCTAAGTAGCCCCATGGAGTCAAATTGCTGTATTTCCTCAAAAATGACTGGTATCTTTATTTGCTTTTATTACTCGTGATTTGTTGTTAACTGCTGCAAACCACTCAGCGGTAACATATCATCCTCCATACGGAAGCTTCCAGTGTTTCTGCATGCGCCCTGTGAATCCACCTACCGTGTTACTGAACACCTGTGATATCAGCACAGACACATCAGGAGTCGTTTCAGTATATAAACCATCCGGCATGTGTGTGCCTGCACCTAGATTTGTTTTTGATGCCAAAGCACTTCTGTAATTGGCGGAGATAAGCAATGCTTAACATCCCCTAAATATTCACTCATGCACGCATACACTCACACCATTACAACGACGGGCAGCATTAGAATATTGGGTTTACGGCCCAGTCGTTTGTCAAGGGGCTCTTTAGAGGCTGTAAAACTGTCTGAGCGTGGGGATTTGTCATCGCCACAAAGGCCCGCTTCTTCTATTAGTCATAAAATATATAGAGAGGCAAATACAGGCTGTGATGAAAACGCAGCATCGAGGCGGTGGCGATAAAAAAAAAAAAAGAAGAAGCGTGCGTGCGGCTATTGGATAAGCTGCAGTCAGCTGCGCCGAAGCTAAGTTGCTCACTGAAGTTTTGTGGTTTCTTTACACGACATGACGAACAGAGAGAGACGGGGAAGAAAAAGGGGGAAGACATCTAAGAGTATGAAGCATGTACTGTGCATTCTCAGCTCTATTTCAAGTCTCTCTCTGTGCATGCATGAATGTGTGTATGCATGTGTGTGTGTCCGCCCTTTGTTGCAAGCAGTAATTTCCCATTTTCAATATCCTGTTCTATTTCATTCTGTTCAATTGTATTCCCTTCGACTTCCCCGCACACACACACACACACACACACAAACACGCACACACGTGCCGGGAGATAGACAGTGTTTCTATGAAGAAAGATGACGCCATTGAAGATGATGACAACTCCCATCTGACATTTACTAACCTTTTGAGCAGAGAGATGGGGATGGTAGAGGGAAAGCAAAAAGGATGAGAGGGGATGGACAGATGAGAGGGAAGGACGCAGTCGGGGGGAGGAAAAGGTGGTGGTGGTGGGGGGATGTATGCATGGCATTCCTGTTTTCTGTCCCTTTCACCATCACACTGGGCTCAGCTCCCTGCAAAAAAGCTTTTGTTACGTGTGCACCTCTTTCAAGTTTACAGCATTCAGATTTTTTTTTATACTGACAAAGCCATACGTATTTTTTTTTTTACCGTTGACATTCTTTTGTGTGTGATAGAGAGAAAGAGAGAAAGAACGATAGAGTTTAGTCACAACTGATGAGTTATAGATGAAAATACCTTAGCAATTGGTTAAAAGGATTGTCTGTATTTCGCTCATAATCACATTGACTACCATGAAATAATAATAAAGCAGATGAAATAATGTGAAAAGGGGAAAACAGTGTACCAAATGAGAGAAGTTGTGTAATGTTGGGAAAAAAAAGGGCAACCTCTGCTAAAAACTGCAGTTCCTTGACTGACCACTTGAGGGTGGCTCCAAAAGTGAGCCAATCCTTACTAGTTTCCATGTTAAATTGTCCAACATTACTGCAGAAATAAACATGTTTATAGACTCTATGGCTCATTTCCCAGCTCACACCAAAGGAATTCGGTTGATGTTTTATATAACTCATCTGTTTACATTATATCGAGCCTTAATGCTATGCATAAATAAGGGTGGCGTCACTGGGTAACAAGTGGGCGATAGCCGTCTGCCGAGGCATCGCACGCCCACCTCAACTCCACTTCTTTGCCTATTTTCGGATTAGGCAGGAGTTAGGCAGCATCTGCCAAGATTATGACAGATGGAGCTTCACACAGAGCATCAAATCATTCTTTAGTAAAACTATTAGTGACATCATGGCGAGTTCATCCATCTTCATATGAAGAATCACTCCAAGAGCCAACAATCAAGATATGATGAATGTCATCATCATTAGAAACCATACGTTAGCAGCTGGGGTGAGGAGGGTGTTTAGATTTCAGAACCTCGAAATTGCATCCCGGTTTTTGCAGTTGATGTGCTTCTGTTGGCTTCATCAGAGAGACCCCTAGTTGAGTGTGAAGCAGTTGGAATGAGGGTCAGCACCTCCAAGTTCAAGGTAATGGTGCTCTACTGGAAAGCGTTGGACGGTTCTCTCCAGGGTGTGGGCCCCAAGCGGGGGAGTTCAAGTATCTCAGGGTGTTGTTCATGAGTGATGGTATAATGGTAGCGTCAGATTGCAAGATGCTTGGGATTTGCAGAAGCAGTAGCTTTCAATTTACCAATTGATGTCGTTCCAATCCTCACATGTGGTCGTGAACAGCTAAGGTGGTTCAAGCAACTGGTTCAGATGCATCCAGGGCGCCTATATTTGGAGGTTAACTGGGCATGGCCAGGAGGGAGGAGACCCCAGATAGGTCAAGAACGCACTGGAGGGATTATACATCTTGTTTGGTCTAGGCATGTCTTCCCCCCGGAAGGAATGTGTTGCTGGGTTTACTTACCAAATGGATGGACATATCAACAAACAGGTGGTAGGTCCTCATGAGCAAACATGTTCGGCTGATGAGAACCTTGTGATGTGGTCCTCAGTTAAATGTTTTCACTGTCTTGGGACATGCTTAACTAGAGAGTTGTTTCATACATCTGTACTGACATGTTGTTCCTGCTAGTTACTGCTTTGTGTGACCTGAATTACAAGACTGAGGGTGTACAGACACTCTGTAGTTACTGGCTGTGTTCTGCTCTTCTTAGTCACGGTGTTGATTTACTAAGAGTACAGTTGTGGATGATTAGTCACATCAAAGAAACCATTCAAAGTGTCAGGGTTGGTGTAAATGTCTGTACATTTCATGGGATTCTATTCAGTAGTTGTCCAGATAATTAAATGTGTAACTGAGCGGTGGATGTAACATAGAGTAATGCTATTAGTATGTCCAAACATATGATATGTAATCCAAATATTGCTGAATATGTCACTGAAGTGAAGGCTAATTATAACTTCTATTCGCAATCCACTTGGAGGCCACACACCTCATCCAGTAGATGCAAACCCTAAATACTGCATCTGCCATCCGTGTGCCTGTGCCAGAAACCTAACAGCAAATACCATAAGCTTCTTATCAATTCCTCCTGTGTTGTAAGAGGTTGTTGAAGTTAACAACCATCAGTGGGGATTCAGACATGACCAAAGGGTCAATTGGAATAGAGAGAATATAAGAGGAGGAACAGAGCGAGTAGATGATGATGAGTAAAGGGTGGGCTTATGTACACAAGAGGGAAGATGATTAATATGATTTGGTGATGAATAATGATATGAGCTGATATCTTGGGTTGTTAATAAATGAGTGGTGCATGCCGGAGATCATGCGGCACATGCTAATCATTGGCTAGTATTGATAGTGAACGGTAAGAGATTCAAGTAATGTACTCTGTGTCAAATAAAATATTTACTTTTAATTTAACCAGCATCCATGGGAAACAAACTTTCTCACAGAAAGATGCTATAGAAATTTAATACCAGTTACACATCCAGTGGATGCACCAATCAGCGAGAACTTTAAAATCACCAACAGGAGAATTAAATAACACTGACCAGGTCAACACATTTGTTGTTGTTCCTAAAACCATGTTTGTCTGTGTGCCTGGCTGCTGCCATCAAGGAGTGTCATTGCTCTGGGGTGGGAGTGTCTAGTCTGGTCTAGGTGGGTGCTACATGTCTGATTAACATGCCAGGTCTAAAAGTTTCCCAGCAGAACACTGAACTGTCCCAAGGTGCTCATTGTTACTTCACACTCCTGTCCAGTAGGCGGCAGTAGTGTACGATCTGCAGGTGGTCCAGGAGGATTAAGCGCAGACATGTTAACCTACACATTACCAGATCACCTGGGCCCAACCTCGATACAGAAAAAGCTCTGGACTAAGTAAATTTACGATAAACTTGGAGTTTGAGCCCATCAGAAACAGCGTCCCTGTAACGATGGTAGTATACTTGCCTCAGTGTCCTCCTGCTCTGTTTTGCGTACATAATTCTTTCACGTATTCCCAGCTCAATCTGCTCAACTCATTTTCCTACATTTAACCATGAGGCAGTAGGGGTGTCTGCCTGAAGTGCCTTGCTTGAGTGCACTTTGACAGCACTTGTTGGACCACAGGACAGCGTTGCTCAGTCAGGCGTGAGCGCGTCGAGACGTGTGTGATTCTGCACCGAAACAATCGTGGAGCGGGATAAATGTTTAATTTATGAAAATCAGCTGTAGGTTTTAAACCGCATGCACTCCGCCAGGCTAATGCTTCAGCAGCTTTCTGTTTATAGTAACAACAGATGCACACACACACACACACATGCACATTCAAACACATTTGGGATGCTGTGGCTACGCCTGAATGCAGCTCTTCAGTGTTACTGCTTTAATAATCAGTTTTAATGAGCATCACTAGCTGTTATTCCCTTCAGCATGATTCTCTCTCTCTCTCTCTGCATCTGTCTGTCTGTTTCCTTACTCATGTTCTCTCTCTCTCTCTGTATTGCACACACACACACACGCACACACACTATGTTTCCATCCCCTATCCCTATCCCCGCCCCCATGCTCCCTCTATTCCCTTTAGTTTGAAGCTCAATTAATGCCCTGTTCCATATCTGCTGTACTCAAATACCCTCCGGGTCTCCACCCCTCCCCTCCACACACATGCACACACACACAAAACCTCAAACTGGGACCACAAACTGAGATTTGGTGTCACATTTTGTAGGTTCAAATTAATTTCTGGGACTGTTTGGTGTGCATCCATGTGTACATGCGTTTTGTGCGTGTGTGTGCACATTCTGACTTTTTCCTCACATGTCATGTGGAAGTGGTGACAAAAAAAAATGATCTTAACCTTTTCATGTGTAGCTTTTGAGGTTCCTTTTTTTTAACAGCGTCCTCAGCGTGAGTCTCCGACGTGCGTGTTAGTCTTATTCTCGTCACAGCTGGAAACACCCTCATCATGTTGTCACATCCTCCGTTACTGTCACCGCTTGACAAACTGCACCCGTGCATTACCCAGTGGACGCACACAAAGTAATATGTCTTTTCTGTGACCCTTGACTTTCAAGAACAAACCTCCAGTGGTGTCGTGAAGCATGTTTCGGCTGATCTGATTAAACGGAATCTGTGAGGAGGAAACACTCTACGTATGTGGCGACTGATTTTATTGGGAAATATATGTGCACTTTGTAACAAATTAAAGGCTTGGGTATTGGACGAGAGGCATGGTACACCCTAGATAGGTCTCCAGTCTATCGCAGAGTTAACACAGAGAGATAGACAACCATTCACACTCACACCAATTTAGAATCACCAACGTACCTAATGAGCATGTCTTTGGCTGCTGGGAGGAAGACTGAGTACCCAGAGAGAATCCATGACACCAGGGAGAACATACAAACTCCATTCAAGAAGGCCCCAGTCGGTCTGGGTTCAATGGATTCGTGAACATTGGCATTAACCAATGTGAGATAGGCCTTTAGCTGCTTTGAAGTTAGCCTGGATTCTCTTGTGACCTATCAGACTGTTCTTGGGTCTTGCTTTTGGAGTGATCTTTGTTGGTGGACGACTCCCTTGGAGGGTAACAGTCGTCTTAAATCTCCTCTATTTGTTCACGGTCTATCTGGCTGTGGACCTGTGGATTCCACACTGGAAAAAATGCACCTCCAAAAATAAGCAAAAAAGAAGACGTTTTTGCTTTAAATAAGCAAAAAAAGAAAAACAATCTGCCAATTTCAAAGATTTCTTGATATAAGATGTGATATAGGATTTTTGAGATAAAGGTGATCTTGAAATTAGCCAGAAAAACTTATTTTGAGCTATATTTTAGTGTATTTAACTAATTTTAAGTTATCATTTCAGACTTGAAATAGGATTAGGAGTAAACAAGATGTTTTCAAGATATTTTCGCTTAACAAGATATTCAACATGTACTGTATGTCTTGCTGAAATGGTACTCTTTAGGCAATTGTGTCTAATATTAAGTGACATGAGATATTTTGACTAGAAATGAGACAAACATACTCGGTAAGATTTTGATTTTTTTCCAGCGCAAACTCTTCAGAGATGGTTTTGTAATCATGTACATAAGCTCCTCAGAAGGTTCCTTTGTCCCTACCATCATATGCTGACGTAAACATGTGATCAGTCTGTGATAAATTCCTGATTGTTTTGCACAAAATTAGGCACTGAACAACTTCAGAGTCCCATTAGATTCATTGGTTGACAGATGGACTCTAATCTGGTCTTGAAATGAACATTTTCCTGAATACCAAAGCATAATATTTCTCTTTGATTTGCTTGATTGGGTTCTCGTGGTCTGCTGTCAGGAATTCCTGAGTGGCACTGTCACTGTTTTTCCAGCACAATGGCCAAATTGAATCCCGTGTCCTGAATGAAAAGTTTCAGAGGAGTATGTGTTATTTATTAGTGAGTGTTGGGTCAGAGGTTTACAGATGGTGCAAACCTCTGGGAAATATCGTTTTTAAAATTATGCAGCTATATCTGATTTCTAATTGTTTGTCTTCGTACAGGTAACGTGGCTGACCTTTTTAAGTTGGTAGTGATTTATGTTCTCCGCTGCAGATAATTACTGGAAGGATGTAGTGAATAATTCATTTATTTCTGATGCCAGAACAGTGTAACCGAGGAGTAAATAAATTCATCTCTATTTGAGCAGGTCTTAATCACTGTTACAGTCTGACGGAGCTCAACATTCCTCACATCATGAACTTAGACCCTGCAGTGTCACCGGGGAAATCTCATTTGCAACCTTAAACTAATTCTGAATTTAATGAATGCATTTAAATTGAGCATGTGTACCTCCACCACTTTGTTAGAGGCTCAAATTGAGCGTAAGGGAGGAGACGTGGTGGAAGGTTAGCTTGGTTATGATGAGACTGGAAGAGGTCAGGGTTTGTCTGACATTAATAATATGAAATTATGTTAATATTACCTTTTGGTGATCAATTCTCCTCGTTTTCAATCTATACCAGGACTGTTTTGGGCTCATCTCTCTTTGAGCTCCTTGGGGGCCTTTTCCATTTATAACAACATGACTTACATCAGTCTATCTATAGACAAATGCAGAAGCATTTATCACTTAAATATGCAATATATTGAACTTCAATGTGGAAATTATTGTTCCAAGTAACTGTGATAGTCTTACACAAACTAAATAGCATGGATTTTTTCTTTTCTGCAGTCTTCTTGCAAACTGTTTGAAAAATTAGGGATGTGGAACACAATGCCTTTTCTCTTGTATTTGACATTGTTGGATATCTAAAATACAAAGTGTGCCTTTTACTAACCAAGTACATATACATTAAACACATAGAAACATAGACATATACAGTTTGTACATAAGAACAGATGTTTTAATGGTAAATAACAAAGTCAGATCCAGAATGTGGGAGCAGAGACAGAGATTCTGAACTCTCAGAGTGACAGATTTACAGTGAATGAATTTAAAGAAGACCGGAGACTGACTGGCTCAGAGAAAGCAGGCAAATAGATCAGTGATCAAAACTGGTGACGCTGACATAGAGAATGGTTTTAACAAAAATAGTGCAGCAGGAATAGCTAATAGTCACCTCTGCCTAACTCTTGCTTAATCTTTATTTCAAAACCCAAGGAATCAATAAATAAGATCAGGTTCAAAACAAACTTTGGAGAATAGAAGTGGAGCATTGTATGGACCTTAAAAATCCATATTTCATAGATATGTCTGAATTGCTGTACAATTAATGTTTATTCTAAATTTGAATCTAGAACTTAAAATGCCTCCAAATAATTTAAAATATCTAAACGTCTTCCTCTATCTATCTCTTTGGCTCCATTGGTGGACCTCCTCTGTGAGCACATCTCTTCAAGGTTCTGCAAGGTTCTCTCACACATCTCAGTTCCTCTGTGGATTTAGTCTCAGTGTCTTTCATATGATCCCAGACATCCGTCCAGCATTGATGATGTTGAGACCAGGTCTCTGGGGGAGCCAGACCATCTGCTGTAGGACTCCTTTGTCCTTCTTGTGGCTGAACATTGTTCTTTAAGACCTGTACATATGAATGGCTTGACAACCGATGCCTCCCTGTTATGATGAACACTATGGGCATACAAAAATACATTTAAACGATGCACAATTTATATAAACTTCAGATTTGCATTGGTCCGTAAATTCTACTGGCGTCGTCTTAGAAAGCAGCGTAAAATCCTGAGATGCGCAATTACTTCTTGCCTCATCGTTCATTTAATCCATGTTTGTAACACACTCTGAGTTCGTGCTTTATCACAGCAGGACGAAGCTGCTTCACCTCCTTTTTTCCCCCCTTTTCGTTTCGCAGCAGTCCCTGCACACCTGGGAGGCACCTGTGGGTAGAGATTGACAGCTACCTATAGTTTTGTGCGAGAACGTGTGTGTGTGTGTGCGCACATGTGAATCACACGGTTTCCTTTTTCTTCTGCACTGCAGCAAACAGCACGACTTTAAGGTGTGTACAGTACAATATTAAAGCGGAGGGGAGGACGGAGAGAGCAGCAGCTCTTCTCATTCTTTTTATTTCTCTTTTGACAATTTTAATAACATTTGATAAACACAGAGAGTCTGGCAGGAGACAGGATTTTCTACAGAAATATGAAACAGCGCAGGCTTACTAAATGTTTTAAAGGTATTATCTTGCAGCTAATGTTGTACAATGGCGAACAAAGATGAGCATCAACACATTTGTATGTAGTGGCAGACTTTGTGTTGATGTCAGAGAATGGACTTCTGAGGGTGTCCTGTGGTGTCTGTTGTTAGTGGGGGCCTTTGGGTCCTTGATCAGTTTGGGATTTAGTGAATCTGGAGGCCAGGTCAACACCTTGTGCGGTTCTTCATGTTGTTTTTTTTAGTTGTTCCTAAAGTGTTTTTGTGTGTTTGTCTATGTCAGGCTGCATCCTGTAGGGGATAACTGCTGCCATCAAGGAGTGTCATTGCTATGGTGTGGGGGTGCCTGGTCTGGTCTAGGTGGGTGCTACATGTCTAAATAACATCCACATGAATGAATGCCAGGTCTAAAAGTTTTCCTGCAGAACATCGAATTGTCACAAGATGGTCAATGATATTCACTTCGCCTGTCAGTGGTATTAATTTTGTGGCTGACCTCTAGCTCTCCACGGAACTTGAACTCTATTCTGAAGTATCTCCAGAAGATGACAGGGCGCAGGGCGGTCCTTCTGGAGTTGATACCGCTACATGCTTGAAATGCATTCTGGGATATCTGGCTGTATGTATGCAAATCCACCGAAGTTACCTGCTGATGCACACTGGATAAAACAGGCAGGGCAAGAACACATCCGGCTCTTTGAGCTATTTTTGGTCAGATGCGTACAGTTCAACTGGAAAAGTTCTTGGGCAGCGAATCATGACATTTCACAAATTCAGTCAAGAACACAAACTTTTCATCTTTGTATCACGGCTTTGTATCAGCCTGGTTCCTGGCTTTATTAACCTGTGTGGGTCTTGAATCTGTACCTAGTAAGTAAACCTCTCCCTCTCTTTTTACAACCTGCCACTTCTGCTACGCATTCAAGTCCTCCCTGAACTGAACTCTGCTCCTTTACAAATTCATCTCCAGTGAAAAGGAGTCTGCTTGCCAAACTCTCCACATTGTCCCAAATGTAGAAGAAGAATAAACAGTGGGGCTACTGCTTCTAACAGCAGGTCAGTATTTTTGGAAACGCCGGATCCTGCATTCATCACCGAACGACATATACAGGATAATTATGGCCGAAGTGGGATTTAACTCATCACAAGAGGTAAGGTTAAAGATTGTTTTAATTTGGTGAAACAGTTTGGATCCTCATCCTCCCATGTGGATTCATAAAGCATCAGCCGGTATTATTAGTTTGTCCTGCTAACCTCTCTGCTCCACTTTGCAGCTGTATTGGCAGCGAGGCTAGGTGATAAAAACAACAGTTTATATTCTCTTTGTTGTCACTCTCAGAAGTATTTTGGTCTGGATGAAAAAAAAAAGACGACTCTGGACAATATATTCTGAAGTAAAAAGATTTTGCAGTCACCACCACACCTCTGATCAAAGCCAGCATATGTCTCCATCAGAGGCCTCCCCATCCTCACATCCTAAGACAGGAGTCTGTCTGTGCTCAAATTTAAATCACTCTCACTGGATTTGGGATTTGTCCTGTTTTATTGCAGTGTCAAAAAACAGATTTTTTTTTTTTTTTAATCTGCACTGATCATGAGGAGCAGTAATTCATGGGCGGCGGATGCCTTTTCTGTGGAGTGCTGCCGGGGAAAAAAATGACCCTACAATTGAAGGAATGACATAAGAGTGCACAAATTGGTTCAGAGCTACTTCTCAGGGAAACTGGCAGGATGCTGCAGGGAGGTCTTTATTTCAGGTAAATTAAACTCAAGAGATATTTGTAGGTCTCGGAGGCCTTGCCATGTAATATCCTTATTTTGTTTTTAAATGTTTGGGGCAGGAAATGTCACCACATCCCTTGCTAGCAAGCAATGATAGCAGGAAGACGGTGCAGTGCATATGGAGGCTGCGTCTGACTTCTCGTCCAGACAACTGGGGAATATCTGAACTCCCTCAAAACTCTGTGCATTCTAATACTGACGGTGATGCAACTCTTGCAGGAGTCTACCCTCAGCGCACGGGCCTTCTGCTTCATGATCCACGGCCTTCATCCTCACAAAACTGAGCCAGGGAGGTGAGTCTAGCTTAATGCAGACACATGTTATCATATAAATATCTTGCTTTAGTTGCAGGAGGATGTCGGTGTACGTGCTAGGAATATTTCTCAGAAGACAGAATACTATATGCTGAAAATGAAAAAAGAAAATCAAGCATGAGATGGAAGTAGAATACTAGTGCAGTTAAAAATGAATCTGCAGCTTAAGAAACACACACACACACATATATGCACACCTTATAATTTTAACGTGAACAAGTGTTTCTGTTTCACCCCGGGCTGCGAAGTGGTCAGTCTGTTTTCCATTTTGAAATTAAAAATCTCTGGCAGCTCTGTCACCAGGTTGGTTAAGAAGCCCTAGGTCATCAGGCTGCACTACCATCCCTTGTCCTGGCTCCTTGTCCTGTGGGTTGGGCAATGCAGTCATTAAAAACTGTCTGCAGCCAAGTTATTGACTTGCAGGTCAAGTTCTTCGTAAAGCTGACACCCACAAGTCCAAGTCCTAGGACTCATTCCTAGTCCAAGACTTTGAGTTTTGAGGCCCAACAAGGTCATAATGCCATTAGACTTTTTTTATTGCTAAAACCTTTTCACAACCAGGTTCCAAATGGAATAAACAGTCATTTAAACTATCAGTAAATCACTGTGGTGCACCATTGGGAGTACTTAAATCTGGGACTGATCCTGCCTGTATGTACATGCAAGATCCGTCATTGCATGTTGGAATGAATGAATAGTAAATGAATCTGTCAGCCATGCAGTGTATTCATTAGGTCGATACATAGACATAATAGCTGTCATAGCTGAGGCGGGGTACACCCTGGACGGATCATTAGTCTATCACCTAGGGTCAATTAAGAACAAGCCAGAGGAACTCAGGGAGCGTCCTTGCAAAGACAGGGGAAGCATCCAGGCTCCAGCCAGCTCAAAACCTTCTTGCTGTGAGGCATCAGAGCTAACCACTATACCACTGTGCCGCCCCATGCAGTATATACTATGCTTTAACAGCCCTAATAGCCACAGCAGACATTTACAGACATTATCTGCTCAGAAAGCTCTTCTGTTTATGTGGTCCCCATCACTGGGACCTGACAGGGCTTTGATTTGAACACGGGTGCAGCACAATGTTCACATTTGGCTGTCCTGACAATATGAAAATGCATTCTACGGTAGTTGTTTAGAAAAGCAGGTGGCAAAGGACTCCATTTAAACCAAATTGCATAGATACCTTACAGTATAAATAAACCAGAAATGCTGCCAAAAGCCTTCAAAAGCCTTGATTTTGTTTTTCATTTTGCCATTTTTACGTAAAAATTATAGCAATGCTTTAAAACTGCACACACTCCCTATACACAGATGTATAGGATAGTAAACGGGGAGTAGATAGATAGGTGTACAAAACTTCAGTGGTAAAACAATCTGATTTGATGTTAGAAGAAGGATGTTTTCTTCACTCCCGTACAAAGCCATTCATATCTTGTCTTTCACTGTCGTCTAGTGTAGGTGATTTGTTATCACGGTTCAGGACCTCTATCCTTCCAAACCAATCCTTCCTCAGTGTCCTGTCATGTGGGTGATCATGAAGAATGTTAAACTGTCCAGCAGGGTAAAGGTCACCTCAGAAAAACAACCCATTGTTTCCATCTAAAGGGCAATTAGTATTGATTAAAATGCATCATGCTGTGGAGTGAGGCTTATTAAAACATCATTGCACACTTTTGTCAACTGAAGACCTGTAACAGAAAAACTACCATGCACCTTAAATTATGCACATGTATCCGAGTTTGCAGAAGATTTAGTCGGAATGTGGAATGGAAGTAAACGGAGTGATGCCTTCACACACAGGGCTGCATGTGTTGGACCTCTTAGTCCATACGAGATGTAAGAAGCATGAATAGACATCCAGGTGTGGTGTTTATTTACATTTTTGATAGGGGTGTTTCAGCATTTAGTATGTGCACCGAACAGGCGTAACATTATGACCACCTTCCTCATATTGTGTAGGTCTCTCTTGTGCCTCCAAAGCAGTTGGGACTCATTAGAGAATGGGCATGGGCCTTCTGAGGGTGTCCTGTGGTGTCTGGCCACAGAATGTGGGGGCCTCTGGGTCCTATAATTTGAGTGGCGTCTGTGGATCATCCTACAGATACTTGATCAGTTTGGGATCTAGTGAATTTGGAGGCCACACATCCACACCGATGCCAGGTCCAAAAGGTTTCCCATTCAGAACGTTGAACTGTCCCAAGATGGCCAATGTTACTTCACACTCCAGTCCAATAGGTGGCAGTAGTGTACGATCTGCAGGCATTTCAGGAATATTAAGAGCAGACATGCTAACCTACACATTACCAGATGACTTGGGGCCAACATCCATACAGAGAAAGCTCTGGACTAAATGAATCTGTTGTAAACTTGGAGTTTGAGGCCAGCAGAATACAGCGTCCCAGTAATGCTGCTGGGATACTCGCTTCAATGTCCTCCTGCTCTATTTTGTGAACATAATTCTTTCTCGTATTCCAGTTGTACTGTCAGTGTTGTTCACGTCCACTGTCAGTGGTCCTAATGTTAGGCCTGACTGGAGTAATGTTTCCAGTCGATCACAACAAATATCAGGCAGATCAATTCTCTTAATTGTCCAGCTTTTAAAGTATGAAAAGGACAAGACATTAGCAGGGTGAACAGAGGCTGCCACTTTGATAATTGCGATGAACTTAACAGAAACCTTGTACCTTCGTCTGTGATCCTGTATTGAGCTTTGATCATTCAGCTGTTCTCCTGATCACACAGTGGGGCTCCGTCTGATGTAATTTAATGTGGCATCCTCCACATGACAGGTACAGTGACAGCTAGACATGACCTACAGCGACGACACGGGGGCATGTCAGGTCCTTTGGCTGAGAGTCAAGTAAATGCCTGAACTATAGGAAAATGAATAGATGTTCTTTATGTTTTGTTTTTGAGACGCAACAAACCAGTGCTCAGTTTGTATTATTCCTCAATTTCCACACTATTCTAAACCCTCTAACAAGAACAATGACTCAGAAACATAATGTGCGTTGGACTCTTAAGGTGAAAACAGTGATAGTGTGTCTTTAAACAAAGCAGAAAAGGTGAGAAAGCGTTGTGTCGTGTGTGCACTGGTAGTACAAATTAACGAAGCATTGTTGCCGTGGTGTTGATATCCCTGATTATCTGGTTTGCACGGTTTGTATAATGAGCCTTTCATGCAACATATAATTTGCTTTAGAATTAACCACACCGCCTTTGAAAAGCCGCGGAAATGTCTCTCGACCCGTGTTTGTGGCGGAGTGTTGTGGGGGGGTGGGGGGGTCATTTCATGTGATCCATGTGATGTATATTTTCCTGGCTAATCACTTGGCAGGCAGCTCTTCCACTATAATTAAGCTTCGCCTCCTTCTCCCTGTGTTTCCTCTGGTTCTCCTCTTTCATTTTTCCTGGGCAGCAGGCCGACTGACGGCGTGTGGCAACGGGAACACTTGACCTTGAGAATATGAAACATCTTCCGTCTATTCCTCTGTCCTCCTGTGGACTTTTCCATCTATTCTGCCTTTTCTTTTTTTTTGTCTCTTTCGTTCGGCCCTCCTCAGTTTATCTTTCCCTCTCTCGTTTTGCCTGCCTCGTCTTTATCCTTGCACCTCGCCGCGCTCCCTCCCATTCGCACGTTTTTTTTTTAAATTTTCACCACCTTTTGTTCTCATGGCGGCGTCTCCTCCCCTCTCAGTCTTCTCTCACACCTCCTTCACTCTTTCTTCTCCTCCGTCATCTACCTCGCTCCTCTCCTTCCTCTAGAAGTGATTGAGGTGTGTTTTCATAGGAAGTGACAGAGTAAAGAGCGGTATAAAGGTTACAGTGGCTTCCTCTATGACACTACCATATTACTTATCACACTCGTGCTCCCTCTTACACACACACTCCCCCCCGTATTTTATCCCTGGCTTCATTGCCGCACCGTGGATGTCTAATAAGACTGAGGCATCTTGTCTGTTCCTCTGTCGCTTCATTCACACACAAAGACACTATTTACAAAGAAATACACGACACATATGAAGCTACATCTGCAGTAAAAGCTCTTCAGCAACAATAGGGTTCATATTTTTCTTGTAATAACAACCAACAATAAGAAAAAGCAAATACTTTTTGCAGTTTAAATTACTTTAGAAAATGTAACAATGACTTGCATAGATACCACGTTTGATGCTTGTAGCCTCACATTTGGTGTGGCATCAGTCTTCTCAACAAACTTGTTGGTGGTTAGCACTGATGCCTCACAGCAAGACAGTTCCAGGTTCGAAACCATCGGACAACTAGGGAATTTCTGTGTGCAGTTTGCATGTTCTCTCCGGCTTCCTCCCACCAACCAAAGGCAGTAAAGACTTGCAGTATTCCTTGGACAAAGATCATTCTGTCCAAGGAATGATCTTTGTCCAATGATTGCCAGACACCACAGGACACCCTCAGAAAGCCCATGTCCATTCTATGAAGAGTCCCAACTGTTTTAAAGGCAACAAAGGAGACCTACACAATATTAGGACAGGTATACCTGATGCTCTCTGTCCATCCTGGATCAGTGCTGTTCCCTGATGTACTGACCCTTTAAACCAGTGTTCACATCTAAGCTCAGCGTATAGAACGGTATAGGGTTCGCTGCTGCTGAGCTTCAGCGTAACCCGAAAAGTACTCACTTGGTCGAGGTCCACGCTGAGATTTCAGCTGCTGACATTGACTGATTCTGACTGAACCACTGCCACGGGGGCCTCGGAGCAGCTGTCTTTTTGTCATAAACACTTTTCCTGTTGTTAAAGAAACTACAGGAACGAACACCGGTCAGGTCAGAAATACACCAACACACACACAAGCAGATACTGGAGCCCCCCAGGTTCTCTGCTTCGAGGCAGTTTTGACTGACGGACTACTATCAGATCATTCAGCCTTCATCCGCGCACACTCGCGACGTGATTGACAGCAGCGTCGTAGTAAAGCCTTCCTTAAAACGACAGGCCGTGATATCCTCCCACGACGCCGCGAGCTACGAATGGCATCTTTTTGTCGTTGGTTAACAACATGGACTAAAGCAAGTTGCGTGCACCTCGTCTGTCATCTTGTCTCATCGCCTAATTTCTTATAAATTCTTCATTTCCAATCTGCAGGTGTTAATAGTCTCCTTTCCTGTCTCTTTGCATACCCGTATCTCTGGAATCTCTCTCTGTCTCTTTGTCTCTATTCTCCACCAGTCTTCCTATCAGTCAGCCTCAGAGGAAGTGATGCTTGTTTGTCAGCTAGCTCTCACACACACACACGCACAGAAAAATAGCGAAAAGGTCTGCTCTGGATCAGCTTCAGGACAGAATCTTCCTCCCAGACACACATCTGACAGAAACACGCACCCACATACAGTACATTACGAACCCCGCGCATGCATCCGTATAATACTCAAAGACGCACACGCTCCTCACACCCAAACAGCTTTATGCCGCTCGCCTCCGTGTACCTTCTCCGTGACGGCTTGTCGAGCAGCGCTAATGGAAGAAACCCCACAGAAAGACAGAGATATTCTACTCCATTCAATCTGTCAGCTATGTTTAATCCAAAGCCGCCGTCTTCGAGGGCGCCGATACTTTCAGCATTTAGGGGTCCGCCGAGAATTGGATGCAAGCCTCTGAACTCACAAGTGGGTTCTTCAGCAAATTGGGTTTTATAAGACGACTAGGCCGAAGGTATTTTGTTTATAATTTTCTCAGTTTCGAAGTCAATCTTTATTCGTATCAAATGTGAAAAGGGCGCTTGTCTCCCCCTCCCCCCGTGTATTACGAGAGATTGGATTATTTCTGAATATCGGTTCACATAAAGTAAAACAGCTTCTGCTTTTCTGTTTGTACATTTTTGTTTTTTGCCTCTTTTATTGCTTCTGTCTTACTTTTGCTTCCTTCCAGATCTCTCTCTCTCTCTCTCTCTCTCTCTCTCTCTCTTTCTATCTACTGCCATCCTTTCTTCTTTCTCTTTCACAGTAGTAAAGGATACAGGGCTTTGCAGCCTGTGCGTGTGAGAGAGACTTTGCTCATGTGAGTGATCACATACAGGTATTTCTGTCATTGTGTGTTATGGGAAACGGAGTCTAATGTGTTTATAATTGACTCCAGCTCCAGCAGACTGGCTCAGTGGGCAACAGATGCCACAGTCGCTGCTGCCACAGGCACACACACACAGCACCCCTCCTCTCGTGCGATGTGTGCGTTTCTAAGCGAGAACATACACTCCAACATAAAATGCGCTGCTAAGCACGTTTGTGTGTAATCACATTCACACGCGTGTTGAGTTGTGTGCGCGTGCACGTGCCGGTTGCCATTTCTCACCTGCACGTAAACCACGATTGTCTACATTCACTTCCTCCTTTTGTTGTCATTAATCTAATGTGTTTCCTCGGAGCAGATTGCACACCTGAACGTCTGCAGAAGAACAGAAGTGCGATGCAGTCTGTGTGGGACCGAGAACTGGGATTATGTTCAGGATTCACAAGCCAGCTCTGAATGTTGGCAGTCTGAAAAGCAGCAGCAGAAGCACCTGTTCAAAAACATGATTTTTAATATCTGGTCGTACAGAGAGATATTCTCTGGGACTAACGTAAAGTCATAGTGACCTCCACTTATGCTGTGTTCTGTTCACCGTGGAAGGTTGCCGGAGAGAAACTGTTTTCTGCAGCCGATGTAATTTAATTTCTTTGCTCCTACATTACAATACAACCCACGGGTGTCACGTTGTTTTTGGTGGAAGGTGTTTTGCTATGCTGGAGACATAACTTTAAGCAGACTTAAATTTGTCAGGCAACTACTGCATGGATTTCCTCATAATTTAGTACAAACACTCGTGATCCACTTGTAAGATGAATCGTAAGGTTAATTGGTCTTGGTAATTCATATGAAAGGTCTCTCATTGCATGGAAGCTATACAGATTAAGTAAAGTTGTCCAGTCTAAAGTAACTTCATCACTTTACATACACCAATCAGCCACAACATTAAAACCACTGACAGGAGAAGTAAATAACGCTGACCATCTTGTGACAATTCAGTGTTCTGCTGGGAAGCTTTTGAATCTGGCATTCATTCTTGTGCATGTTGCTTAGACATGTAGCACCCACCTAGACCAAGCCAGACACCCCCACCTCATAGCAATGACAATTCTTGACAGCGATCCCTAGCAAGTTTTGGAATAACACAAAAAACAAGAAAAAGAGCACAAGGTGTTGACCTGACCTCCAAATTCAACAGATCCTAAACTGATTTAGTATCTGTGGGATGATCCACAGAGGCCCCTTCCCTCAACCCTTAAGACCCAGAGGCCCTGCACTAACAACATTTTGTTGCCAGACACCGCAGGACACCCTCAGAAGGCCCATGTCCATTCTCTGATGAGTCACAACTCTTTTGGAGGCACTAGTGGGACCTACAGCCACAGATAACTGATAGATAATTACTTTAGGAAGTTATTTTGGCTCTTGGCAGCCATCATAGCTTCTTCTACATGCTTGGAAAGAGACAAGTATTCATTGCAATCTGCAAGAGATGCCACTAAAACCTACACACTGGACCCTTTAATTTAAACCCTCTACTCACCTCCAAGGAAATAAAATGTGTCTATAAACGGTACCAACATTTGATGTTGTCTGAGTCGTCCATTGAAGTAAAGATTATTTTTCTACTCAGTTTGTCTACAGATGTGGAATAGCCCCCTGGGGTTTATTAAAGTATACTTTCTAGAGTTGCCTTTTTCTACAAAGGTGCATAAAGGTGACAGACTTTTACATGGGAACTATGACGTCAAGATTGACAGATTCTAAATGAAGCAGACACTGGCACTGGACATCCACCATTAGGAAGGGGCGTTGATTTGGCTGAAACCTGCAAACTCACCACTAGATGGCACTGAACTTAACACACTGGGCCTTTAAGTTATTCCTCTACTTAACTCCAGTAAGACAAAACATATAGTTTTGAACACTTACCTTTTATGTCTTTCACATGGATCCATTATGTCAACATTTAATTCTAGACTGGAAAGTTTACCTTTACACATAACAGGTGCCTGTACTATAACAAAATTTTAGAATAACTATATGCTGCTACAGTGGGACTGGGAATATTGACTGTGATGGTAATGCATCTTTTAATCTAACAAAGCAGCTGGTTGACTTTCATGCTTATGTCTGTTCCTTTTCAAATAAGCCATAATAGCCTGGAGGAAAGCGAGGGGAGGTTTATTACAGCTGATGGGAACAACAGTGATCCAGTGTTTTAATTACTGATATGTGGTTAGTCAGTATGGTCCTGCATTTGTTAAGCTGCCACTTCATTATAGCACACTACACTTTCTCAACTTCTTTCCAACCATTTATCTTTCTGTAACTTATGCAATATTATTTAAACGGCATCAGTAAATCTTTTCTTTTCTTTCCTTTCACTTCGCCTCGGCTCTCATTCTAAATTCTCTCTTTCTCTCTGGCATTCTCTTCTTGTCTACAAGCTGGATTTTAATAGAAATATATTGTTTATGAACTGGAGGTCATAATCAGATTCCATCCCCTGCTTCTGACCTCATTAGTATTGACCTGTCCTTCGGTGGTGATGTCAGAGGCGGCTGCTGTACGCCGGCCAATAATCTGTGGTTAAAATTGGGTTGCGTTCCAACAATATAGGTCTTTTCTGTTATCGGGACACACACACAAGTACGGCTCCAACTGTGAATTAGAAAGTTATTTCTATTCAGTTTTTACCACCTCTCTTTCTCTTCTGATATAAATCTTTTCTGTCACTTAGTTTGTTTATAGGATTTAAATTTGTGTTTAGACAAAGACATATCCATTATTCATTTTTTTTTTATTCTTTAATACCGAACAATTCTTATGAGTCACATTGTGAATCAATATTTAGAAGTGTGTCGTGTTTAAATCTAATACCAGAAGTCAGAATTGGGCATTGTGTAACATCTTATTATGACCATGAGCACAGCTGACTAAATATAATGAGTATAATGACATGATATTAGCTATGAGCTTTCTAGAAATGAATATATTGACTGTGTGTGTCCTCCGGCTGATCTCAGATCTCAGAACTACTGAGTCATTCTTTTTTTCATCACACATTTGTGTTTAAATTAAAAAAGTAGATCTGTAAAGCCACCATACCAATACAAATGTGTGCATTCATTTGTTTTTATTATTTTATTAACTTTATATCAGATTAGATTATCAATATAATCTGCCACTTTCTTACTATGAACAAAGTTATGTACACATTTTGTTGGAATAATCAGTGTTTTAAAAAAAGGATTGCAAATCACGTACAGATCACAAGGCACCAGTGGACATAAAAGTGAAAACAACTTTTGATTCCTACTGCATCTTGTCCTAATACCATAATTCCATTTAAACCAGCAGCTTGGATTTCTCACTGTGGCGTCCGGTTCTTCTCAGATTCTGACTGAAATCTTGAGACGCTAGAAGCACTAATGAGCTGAACTTGTATGTCAGATGTCAAGTGTGTATTCTGTATCTTTCGTCTCACCAGCTCCTTTGTATGCACTCCCCGGTGCTCATTAATATCTAAGTGTCTGTATGTCTCGATGACACTTTGTCACATTCCTTTGAACAGTTTGCATTCTTACACCAGTAGAAATTCTATAAATCAAGGTCTGTATGGCATGTACTTGAATACAAGTCATGACTGTACAAATATGTGTTGTTTGTTCATTGTGTGAACATGCTATGTGCATTTGGCGACATTGTTTTCTGAGACCTGCCAAACTGAATACTATTCGCTTTTACCATGCCTTTGTGCTACGTGTATTTTTGTCTTTCATACATTTGTCGCATATTCTCTTATTAGTGCTCAACTCAATAAAGACCTACAGTTCTATGTGTACTACTATAAGTCTATAGCAGGGGTGTCAAACATACGACTCTCAGGCCTAAACCGGACTGCCAGAGGGCCTAATCTGGAGCGCAGGACTACTGTATGTACTAGTATTCTCGAATGTTCGTGAAGTTTTCGGAATATCCTACATTCAATACGTTCCTGAACGCGTCATTGTCTTGTGACGTAAATGGTATGGGCAGGTGTCAGTCTGTTTAATTAACCAATTAGTGATGTTCAAGTTAAAATACTGGATTTCCAGGTGGGTGGGGCCGAGAGGAGAGCGACGGAGCGTGAAAGAGAGTCATTACTAAAACTTTGTTCAGTGCTTTTTACTCACTGTCAATTAGTTACGTGCATACGCATTTGTTTGTTGTAGAGACCGGACGCTCAGAGCTTGTTTCCATCGGGAATTCTACTTAATTGATGCTAAAACGTCCGTGACCACATGCATACTGTTGCTAGCTCCGTCATGCTAGCAGTATGTGAGATTTTGCGTCGGATTCACCAAGTTGCTGAGAACCTACTGGATGCTTTTGAACGTGGACAGAGTCTGGGGATATATTCAACACAGTGACGGGACACTGCTGAAGGAGGGTTTACCAAGACACATCTGACAGCATTCTGCATCCCAGGAACTGTGAGTACTGTTAACTATAGTTTCAAATGAGCTTCAGCATGCACACCAATGGTTTGGTACCATAAAGTGGCAGTCAAAATATTTATATTTAGTTAATTCTTAAATTCAAAGGTGGGGACTGGTCAAAAATAATTGTGATGTGTATTTCTAGAAGTGCCTTTGTATTTTCTTCCCAGTTTTAACTGGTAGTGAGTAGGGAACCGTGGGCCTGCAGTGGGTTTGTAATACATGGGAGGCTGAGCTCACATGAATCGCCTTTATTGTCATTGCATGCCCACATACAATCGGCAGCATAGATGTACAGTATAATAAACTGGCCGGGTCTCCCTGCACACTGGAAACAGACACATATTCTACCAGCTGGTGTGCACATCCCAAATTTGTTTCTTTGTATGTTCATCTCCCATGCAAGGAGTTATTGTTCAGCACTGTTTGGAGGCACGTTATCAACCCCCTTTGCAAAGTAAAAACAGAGTGAGTGGGCATTAGAAGTTACTGCCTAGTCTTAATATGCCCACTGTTTTAATAAGAGTAGTGGACATAACACAACACCCAGGACCAACCAACAGACAGCTGAAACCTTTTTATTAAGAAATGATAGGATAGTTCATTAAATGTAGACATTTTCATAACGTACTTGTAGTTCTTTGCACTAAAACAAAGGAAACCGCCGGAGATTTGTTTTATATATACGCATTTTGTAGGTATTTTACTTTATTTATTCGCTATTATGCAACCGGTCCATCCCCTTTGAAACCACATTGAGTATGATACCCCTTGTCTATAGCTTTACATGTGATTGCTGAAACTGATGCTCAAGATTCCTCCACAAAGCATTTAATAAACTTCTGCTACTTGAAATGGCTTTACCAGTACTTCTAGTACAGCTATTTTGCCAAACTTTTTTGTGGTAATGCTGTCGTATCTACCTTCAAAATACAAGACAAGGCAACGCAGCTTCTTTTCTGCAGTAACACCGTGCATCTGCAGCTAGGAATCCATGGAGCAATATGTTACCGCATTTAGTTATACTCTATATTATATCACATGTTCCATCCCACGACCTTATCTGCAGCTATTTCCATTTTTATGCACATGCACGATCAAACGGGCAAACGGGTGTATCGTTATGTGTGTGACTTGGTGCATTTGTTTGCAAAGTCTAACTTCTGTTGCAGCGGTGATGAATGTATGCAATATGTGTGCATGCCAGAGGGCTTCCATCAGCAGTGTATGAAAGCAAGCTTCAACATGATTCATTAGAGAGAGAGGTGGAGAGGAAGAAAGAAATCACGAGATAAGCGGAGGGGGATGAAGACAGGTGCGGCATAGAATGAAAAAGAGATATATATGTATAGAGATAATGGTAAGAAGAATATACAGATGAGAGGAATAACTTCTAAAAGTGCCGTGATGTGCGAGGTAAAAGCAAAGGGAAGAAATAAAATAAAAAGTAAATTCCTCAAGGGAAAAAGAAAGGCAGAATGCCTAGGTTTAATCACAAATATAACCACAATGACAGAATAAATGCACAGTATTTGGTTCCATCAACCTGCAGTGACTGGGACGGCTGTAGATGGAAGGTCAGGCATTCGATAATTAAATGTGCGAAGTGTAGCAGAATCCTGTCTGGTGTGGTGTGTTAGATAAATGTAATTAAGCAGATGCCATTAAAAATACATCTTTACAAATTTGTTGTTGCAACACTTGAGATCAAAAGGCGTCATTAACAAACTCAGAACAACTGCTCCGTGGTCATTAATAGCTGAGAAGTAGTCGTAAATAATGTGTGACAGTGAGCGGTGTGGTCGAATAGTTTGTAAAACGTGCACATAAAGGCAAAAGTATATATACTATAAGCATTATATTGAGCTTGAAGGCTGTAGGACCAGCTGCAGTCATCATTTTTGTTCATCATTAAGCAAGTGTAGCTGATGTGTGTTTTAAATATAAATTCTGCTCTAGTCTGGCCTTCCTTTACTTTACTGGCACCAGTTTGTCTCTAACTTTGCTCCTTGGTGTGGATGTTACTTATACATGTAGCACCCACCTAGACAAGACCAGGCACCCCCACCCCAAAGCAATGACACTCCTTGATGGCAGCAGGATGCAGCTTGACACAGACACACGCACAACAATTCAAAAAAAACATGAAGAACAGCACAAGGTGTTGACCTGGCCTCCAAATTCACTAGATCCCAAACTGATCAAGTATCTGTGGGATGATCCACAGAGGCCCCTCCCCTCAAAGGCCCCCCACTAACGACATTCTGTTACCAGACACTACAGGACACCCTCAGAAGGCCAATGTCCATTATGCAGGTAGTCATAATGTTACGCCTGATCCTTGTGTACCTCTACTCTGAAAAACTTTTTTAAATGAAAAATTGTATAAATGCTTTTTGTAAAAGATTTGAAAAAAAGAAAAAAAGAAAGTGGCTCTCAAACTTTTTTCTCTCTCACCATTAATGGAAAGATTTCAAGGTGAGCAGAGAATAACTTTTTTGTGTGTGTGTGGAATAACTGATAGTTTTGATGGAGCCAGACATGTGGTGTTTTTGTTTGAGGCAGATTTAGTTTTGGTGCTTCAAAGCCTCTTCTTCACTTCGCTTTTTATTTTTATTTTTCCTGGTACATTGGTAGATTTCTTTGCATATTATCACCACTATTTGCTAATTGAATACTGTGCAAGTGCCAGGAATGTGAATCGCCCTGCAGAGCACCTTCATCTTAAATGCTATCTATCTTTTGTTGTGAGTGTGTTCACTTGCTTGTATGAGGGCGTGTTCAGAGCCTGCATTAAGATCCGATCTGGGCTATCGGATTTAGGTACATGCGTTTAGACTTGGCATTAACAGTCGTCTCCAAATGCATCTCCGATCTGATTTCAGTTTCGTGTACGCTGTTCAAATATTCTACTGCGTCTGGGACACCCGTAGTTGTTTCCTTCAGTTGCTCTTTAAATAACTGGAAATAACTGGTTTCCAAGATATCAAGAGCATCGGGTTTCAAAACGTTGCGGTAACATTTTATCAGTGTGCACACAAATAGTTTTACATGCTACGTGAGTTGTGCATGCCGTTTTCTCCATCAGGTTAAATTACGGAGCAGGTGAGCGGCTGGTGTTTGTTGAGAGGAGGGAGAGATGCTTTCAGGGGCAATAGGAAAAACGAAGCAAGCACAATGTCGTTTGAAATGTGCAAAAATATTCCTGATTTGTTGTGTAACCATAGCGGAGTAAAGCAGACTGTGGCGGGCCGCCATAGTATTAACATTATATGGGAAACGCTGGATCTCAACAACTGCTCCAGAACCAAAAACAGAACAGATCTCTGCTTTGATGTTAGTTAGACCTGCACAAAAATTATAACTCCAACCCTGGAGGCTTCCACATGCACCGTAATCTCCGGTTATAAAGACACCAGTGATTTTGGAGAGCGTTGTTTTCTCTTACACCACGCTGAGTGCACTACAGCTGTTAAGTCATTAACTTTACACGATCAGATTACTGCAATTTATAGTTGGACTCTTTCAATGAATAAGCACTTGCTGAGTTTGCAGCAGTATTTGTGTTTGAGGACATCACAGAGACAAAGGGAAGATTGTCTGACATTGCAGCTTGTAGTAGCAGCAAATTGTGTGTGTGTGTGTGTGTGTGTGTTTGTAAGTAGTCGGACTTCTCTGTGCTACACTGCCATTGTGATCAGATGGAACACGATGTGTGTATTCCCCAGAGGCAGATACGGTGGCATGGTCCACAGTGAGTCCCATTACCACCCTGTCATACAAACTCACATCCACCAGTGGACACGCACAGACACACACACAGACACAGAGATGAATCCTTTAACACACAGAAACAGTAATGTGTCCCTTGAAACGCACAAAAGTCACAGATTTTACACGATATTCAGAGAAAAGAGTGTTTGTGGCTTTCTATCACCGTATGCTGTGCCTTATTTCTGTGGAGTAAATGTGACGACTTTTGACTATGTGACTGTGCGCCTAGCTCGGATTTGTTTGTGCGGATTAGACGGAGCGGTATGTTCGAGCGCGCACACACACACACACACTCAGAGCGCAGCAATCGGTTAGACTCCCTGAGGTTCAGTTTGAGCAGGCTCATTCTTTCAGAGGTCATTAACCAGCCTTTGCACACAGACACAGAGACACACACCTAGCACGGATTGAAACCTGCAAAAACGCACACACACTCTCACACACACACACACACCACACACACACTCACACACACACACACTCTCGTGCTTCCACCCAGTGTTAGGCACTTGAATCTGTTAAAGGAGGTGTCAGCTGTTAATGCAAGAAATGAATTCCAGACAACATTCGCCGTCACTTACCTGTGACACTGTGAACCCTGGTGTCTGAACGAGTGCGCGAGAGGCAGAGAAGAAACAAGGGAGGCGAGACAAAGAGATGAAAGTAGAAATTCGCTTTAAATAGTCCAGTGGCATATCTCGGAACAGTCTCAGCCTGAGAGAGAACAATTTAAAGATTCAGGATATAAATGTACAACGCAGACTTTTTCAGACGGTGTAGCGATTCATACAAAAGCACCAAACCGTTGTGAAAGTCTCTGCAGGAGAGCTGACATTTGGAGAATAGAAGATTGGGCTAAATTGCAGCCTTAACACTGTATTTTGCTGTGGGATTTCTCATGTTTGCTGTATTTTGTGGGATCTAAATTACAGTTAAGTTAATTAGAACGAGCGGAGGAGCTAACACAAGAGACGGGCACATTTTAAAGCGCTTCAAAAATATGCCTCAGCTACAATCCTACGAAGAATTATTTGACAAAACCTTCAACATACTTAGAAAAACTAGAATGTGACTGTACACTGACTCTACGCATGAAAACACAATGCTGCCCCGCCACATGGTGGAATAATGTCACTGTTGCCATGGAAAACTCACACTTGAGAGAAGCGGCACCCTCTGCTAAGAGCTCCAACAAAGCATGGATGCACTACAAAAAGGAATGGTGCTATGAAGTGGTAGTGGTTGTCTGGGTATAATAAGCAGCACTCTAAATCTACCACATCTACTTATCAGGATCCTGGTGCTCTCTTGAGACCAAATGACAATTGACATGACCCTGTTATGAGGTTTCCTGTGCGGGAGTAGAGGTTTCCATCACAGGCTGTTATTTATAAGACAAGTGCAAATTTATGGCTCTACAATCAGTTTTTGAGGAGAAACATTGCTGTAATTAGCTTTTGTATTACTCTATTTAGTGTTTTGTGGTTCTGCTGTTATAGAATTTGACATTCAAACTTTTGCATAAGCTTTAAAATGATTGCCATTGTACATATAAGAAGGTGACCATTCACATGGGACTAGTTTTACTTGGGGACCTGTGATCATTTGTAATAATTGCGGAGGTTGTCTTAATAAAAACAGTTTCATTTTAAATATTACATTAAAATGACTAACAGATTACCTAAACGTGGCCTGGTGAGCTTGCACATGCCCTTTTATTTTTGTGAGGTGTGGCTGGTTAAGGTCATTAAACCCATGCACCAGCAGTTGATGGCTTCATTAAGTTCAACTAGTTTAAGTTCAGTTTTTTTATATAGCGTCAGTAGTAGAGATGGGCGATATGGACTAAAACAATTTTTTTGTTTCTTTGTTTTTTTGCTGGAGGCTTTGATTGAAGTCAATGCTGCTTCTTGCGCATTTTCTCAATATTCTGGTTTGGGCTGTGTTTTAGTGGCGTTACTGTCCTATGCACTATTTGTTTGCAAACCTTGCATGTTGCAAATTGCTGCTCCGCATCAGACTTTTAAACCCAAACCAGTTGAAGATAATGGAGGTGGAGCCTTGTCTAGGAACGAGCTCCTCGCATATGATGTATTTAGGGGGAACTACTGTGTTTTTTGTTTTTTTTTGTTGTTTTTTTACATTCTGGGCCTTATTTCTGGCATAAAATACGATTGTTTACTCAACAATATAACTTTTGCGTAATTTGTATTGGTTCGGGAGATAATTAGATATAATGGGAGCGACTGGGGCGCCGAAACGCAGCCTCTAAATACCGCATTGTCTGCCGCAAAAACTTGTTCATTTCACCAATACTTTGCTATTGTACGCTAGTGCTATTCCGGAGTCCGGAGTTAGCCGTAATCATTGTCCGGATGATGTAACAGTCATGTGTCCAGTGTTCACATGATTGTTAGATGCTGATCTTTTCCCTTCAAGCAGATTATCAAAGGTTTCAATCACCCCTCTCAATCTGTGTATAAATGTCTTCTCTTCATGCCAATCTGTTCTGAGTGAAGTTGAGACATGAGGCGTTTTTTTTAATTCTGATTGGACTATTAATCTGACCCTTAGTGGGATTCTACAGTAAAGGGCAATTCACTGCTGGCCTCTGATGAAAAAGTGGGATTTACCTGAGGAAGAGGGAGTAACATACCGTATGTGTCCCTGACAAATGCCACCACCGATGAACAGATGAATGATGAGAAACCACTCTGGGACAGCCTCGGTGTCATTTGACAAATTCAAATTGCCAGTAACCACCTCTTAGCTTTTGGAATCCCTCCTGTAGGAGATGAAACAAATATTGGCAACCAACACTAAGCGCACGGTGCACTAAACCTGAATTAGAGATATTAAAATCGACAGTCGAAAGGTTTTGCATCCGTAGTCTGCTCAGGAATGCACAAAGCAATATTGTTTGTGGCAAAAGGCAAACACTGGAATTAGTCTGTTGCAGAATGACAAATGTAATCTCACCAAAGCAAGCTCAGGTACTCCTACGTACACTCTAGAGCTACACTGCATTTTAACCATGACTCAAATTAATAATCAAGTGCATGACCAGTTATTACACACAAGAGATAAAAACAAATGCTTCTCATGCACAAAATGTGTTTTAGCTAACAGGATCTTGTAACACGTTTACTTCTGCACCGAGAAGAGAGTTCAGGTACCTCTGATGGACTGTGGAGCCACATACAGTATGACTTCAACGTGATAGAGGAAGAGAGTTGGAGAAAGAGAAGGAAGTGAAGGAGGAAGACGTAGAGACAAAGGCATTATCTCCCATTTTCCTCTGCAGATGACAAGGGTAAAATAATTATTATCACACAAACAATAATCTGTCTTTCCTGTGCCGTCTCCCCTAAGTCGCATCCGTAGCTCCAGGCACATAATATACTGGACTGCCTGAGATGCATTTGAATATTTCTTTGGCAGGAAATCACATTACTGGCTATTAAAAAGTAATTATTTGTACATAAATTCCCTGCAAGTTTGAGCCTAGTCTTGGCAGATGTCTGTGTGTGTGTGTGTGTGTGTTTATGTGTGTGTGTTTGTGTGTGTGTGAGTTCGATGGTAAGGCAGTTAGCGTGTGGGGCATTGCAGTGTTGTGTTTATTAAAAACGCAGACAGCCTCTCCATCATCAACTCCACACATACATTCATAAACGCACACACACACACACACTCTGTGTCACTGGAACTATATTTCATAGGGTAGCGCATGATAATGTAATTACCAATACTTAGCATAGACAGTGAGAAGGGGGAGAGCGCAAAGATAAAGAGAGAGCAGATAGAAGATCAACAGAGAGAAAAGTTAAAAATGAGACGGGCCAATGAAGAAATATGAGGCGGAGGAATGAAAAACATCAAAGTTAAACTAATAGAAGAAGACTGATAAAGTAAATGGTGACATGTACAGCAGAAAGAAGAAGAAGAAGAGCAAGACGTAGGAGTCAACTATGTGGTGTTTAAACACGAAACGAACCACACATTCTGCTCAAGACCGACTTAATTGTATCGATTGTTAAGTTGGATTCTTAAGTTCTAAGTGAACGGTGGTGGGGAGTTTAGGTTTTTATCTCAAAAAATAATTCCTGAAACCTCTTCAAATGAGTCTGTGAAGGTCCTCAGTAATGCAGGTCACGGTATATCCAAAAACATTACTTGCAGAGCTTCCTAAAGAGGTTTTCCTACTCATCCAAGTAGCTTCTTCACTTCTAAGGGACTGGTGGGAATTTAAATTGTGAGCGTAAACTATCACTCACAGCTTTCTTGTCTAGTGTCCGTTAGGGTTGGGTGGTATGACGGTCTTATACCGTGTGACGGTATAGACGTGTCTACCGGTAGAGATTTTGCTATACCAGAAAAAGAGCAGATGTCTGTGGCATCTGTAATTACACCTCCTCGACACACGGGGCACTGCAGGCATTGCAGCAGACTGCTTGCCGTGGTTGCATGAGCACGACGAAGAAGAAACCGCTTTACCTGAGTGATAGCAATCATGGCGGAGACGGAGAGTGACCGCCACGAAGAAACGGAGGCAGCCCGACCCACCCATGACGAAGAGGAGGAGGAGGTCGTTCTGAAAAGGGGCGCTACGTCTGCTGTGTGGAGCTTTTTCGGATTTAGAAAACCCGACGACGAACAAAAAGTTATACTCTGCAAAGAGTGTCGCGCGACTGTTGCTGCTGGAGATGGAAACACCAGTAACCTCTTCCACCACTTAAAGTTAAAACATGCAAAGGAGTATTATGAAAGCCAAAAGGTGTCTAACTACCCATTGTCAGTCAAGGCTGTTACATACGCCCAATTTGGGAGTTCTTCTCGACATATCATCCGTTTGGTCAGGAATTGGAAGTGTGCGTGGTTGCTAGCGGCCACTCTGTCAGTTCAGATGCTAATATTCGCAGCGTGACCGCTAATCTCTCTCCTGGGTAGAGATTGGCATACCGTGTATGGGTGCATGCCGACTGAACGGCGCAATCTGACGGACACGGTCGTCAAAACTACCGTCCAACATGTGAAAGTGAAAAGAACAGTCCTTCTCGTCATCCATCTCCCGCATCTCCCACAAATCTTAGCGTATCTGAGGACCTCCCTGGAGTTTAACGCTGAGTGAAGTACAAAGGACCTATAAACGACTAACTTTGTTCTTGTTTTTGCTCACCTCGAGAACTAGAACAAATTTCTCTTTTCTCGTGCAGTACGTAACGAGCTTCAGAGGGTCCAGTCTCGTTCTCCAGTCTCAGCCCAGTATTGTTAATTCATGGCGGATTACATCTCAGTCCACCTCCCCTGTTCAGACAAGGATTTTCATCCTGTACATCAATACCCGACTTCCTTTACTCCTCTTTCAAACCGCCTGTCTTCTCTGGCTGAAATTTGGACCTTGTTGTCTTCAAAGGAGTGTCCTTTGTCCTTCAGGTGTGGGTTCACCGTGTTGAGCCATGCGTTGTGGATGAGTTGTTTTGTTTCCCCAGTGAACAAATCTGTGCTTTCCCCACTGCACAGCATAAACTATGTTGCTCTGTTTTTGTGTTTTGTCGTTGGTGTGAAGAAGTTTGTGCCTCAGTGTGTTCCCCGGTTTGAAATAAGCAGGAATGTAGCTTTTTCTTTAAATGATCTCTTTGTTTCGTTGATGCCCCAGCCATTTAGGGGATGACGGTGTCCCCACTCTTGTTGCTCTCTTGAGCTTTAGACAAAGGTCAAGTTGGGATAGCCACATGTTTTGAGTGTACCGTTGCCTTTCTTTAACATTTTTGGATATTCTTCATTACCTTTGTTTTGATAACTTGATAATATGGATTCTATTTTTTAATTGCTTACCCCATTAACCTTAACTTGGGTTTAGGATTGGAGTTCGTTTGACTAAATATGCAGTCGGTTGTTTCACATTTGACAAAATGCCAAGCAGTCTTAACCTCGACTGCACTTTCAGCCATGCAAAGCACAAATCCAGTTCCACACGTCGCAGCTTCCATTATTAAGAGACTTATTAAGGGAGGTTGGGGACTGATGTTTTTCAGCAGGTTGTCAGAGAGCTGTACAGCTGGTACCAGTTTAAGTTACATAGGCACTTTGTGATTCTCCAGGAGGACTCTCATTTGCACTGACAGATCTCCTGTTGGGCTTAATAATATTGGGCCAGAAAAGTAAGGAACCATGGTACAGGAACGGTTGGTTCATGAGTGCACTTGCTTGCTATTTATATCTTGTGGATGCTGTTTGTGGTCTAGCCTCTGAGAATGCTGCCATTTTAATGTGTAAAATAACTATGTATGCTAGGGCTGGACGATATATTGAAGATACTCGATATATCACGGTTTGTAGTCAGTGTGATGTAGAAAATGACTATATCATGAAACTTGAGTATACGTTACCACGCATTTGCTTTTAGCCGCAGACATTTAACTCCAGGCTTCTCACACTCTTTCTCATCTTTCCCTCTCGCAGAGAGACAAAACGAGCGCACCTAGTTACAAACGTCAGTCTGTCGTGCGTGCAACGTCATACGCCCTCACCCAGCAGAAAGGTAGCGGCAGCAGGTGCTAACGGTTACACATGGAGGAGGATGAATTAATTAATAAAAATAAATAAAAACGGCACAGGATACATCGTGGTTTGGTTTCAAGACGGAAGATGTTGAACAAACAAGGTGATATGCAAAATATGTCACAAAAGCGTTGCTTCAAAATGTAGCAGTACATCAAATTTATATCATCATTTGAGAAACCACCTGCTAGAAAATGAAGAGTGCTTGAAATGCATCTCAGAGGGGTGCAATATCAAAGAAAATGCAGAAGCAACCAGCAATCACGCAACTGAGTCTCTGGCCTCTTCTATTTCCAGATCAACACCGTACGACAAAAACAGAAGGAGATAACCCACCACATCGCGAAAGACGTGACAAACCTTGACTTAGTTGTGATATCCCCTTTTTTGCATAAAAAGTTTAAAATTAGCATATATTAATGCAGTATGAACAAGAATGTTTTAATGTGGACATATAGAATCATCATACTGGTGTGATTGTATGCATCAAAGTGTTAATTCAAGGCTAAGGCAAAATATCGAGATATATATTGTGTATCGTGATATGGCCTAAAAATATCGTGGTATTAATAAAAGGCCATATCACCCAGCCCTGATGTACACATTGTAAAAGACAAATAATGTATCCTGAAACTGAACGCATTTAAATTGTCCGTACTATAAGTGTGTTTTTAAGTTGATGGATGTAAAGGGGTCACTTTCGCCCCCCAAACAAGGGCCCAGTTGGTTTGTAGGAATTGTGCGTGCACAGCTACAAGGTTAAACACGAATAACAAGCTGTGTTGACGCTTCTAGAGGGCAGAAAGCAGACTGCGGTGTCGAACGGCTGCTGAGCCAGAGGCCTGGACGTGAAGTGACAGAAGTCTTGTCACAGCAGACGCTTAGTTGGATATTCCGTTTCACATCATCAGTACAATTACCGGTTTGTTTTCTCACCCTTTTTTATTTAACTAAATTTCTCTTTCATTGTGTGGCATTTAAAGAGGTAAGCGGGAGACAGGATGCCAGGTGTGTAATTTGCCTCTCTCTTCCCGTTGTGCCTTTTTACAAAGAACGCCGCAGCAAAGAGCAGGAGATTAGAACAACTCTCCACTGAGAGTTAAACAACAGGTCAAATGTGCGTGTTTCGGTTCAGGCGATCAGTGTTACTGATCCGTGTTAATAATTTCCTCCTGCACTTTTACTTGGGCCTCCCCTATAGATAATGTCTGCCGTCCTTTCTTTGTAAACACCAGTGGACGTGCTCAGAGGTGGATAGCCAGTCCTGGAGGTGCAGCTGTAGCTATCTGCACAGCTTTTTCTTGAGTCATTGTCATTAGGTGTTTTTTCCTTCCAGATCTTCCTCATTAATGCCCTTCATTAATGTTTAATGGCTGGATTACTGGCACTCTGGCTTCATTTCAGCTAAGCTTTGGCTCACTGGATTACAGTTTTTGAGTGTGGTGAACTCTGGTGCCCTTAGATGTCCTTAAAGCTTGTAATTCCTTTGAAATAGTTCAGCACTCGTGCTTTAAATGCTGTGCTATTTTTGTCAACCCTTCTCCGTCGTGTGTGTGTGTGTGTGTGTGTGTGTGTCCGGCTGTGTGAGTGAGGGGTTAGTCATACTTGGAGAATACAGGTTAGCAAAGGCCACCTGGCAATAGCATGCACACACACCTTCAGTGGCGACATGGATGGCATCCCAAACAGAGAGGCAGCGAATAATGAAAGTGGGACAGAGGGAAAAAAATATGAAAGACAGAGGCAGACAGAGAGAGGAAGCTGGCAGTGTGTATTATCTGGGGTCCTGTTGGATATCATTCAGTTTGGAGGCATAAGGCTGAGCTGGCATTGCTTTGGATACGCTCTCAAACAGCCCCGGCTGAGGGTCTGGTGCTGCATGAAAGCTGAACATTTATGGTAATAACACAGCAGCATTATTCAACTTACTGATAAATCGGTTATACGTGACAGTCAAACAATACGAAATTATGGTTTAACAATAAAGTCTCAGGCCAGATGTGCAATGCCAGAAGTTGTCTCGCTGCAGCAGGACTCTACGTCTGTGAAGGTTCTCAGTCATCTAGAACCTTTTTTGGGTAAAGCCGGGCTCCACACACCGTTCAGCAACCAGACAAGCCATCCTGTCCACTGAATACAGAAGTTCACAAAATTAAATGGCAAAATAAAGTGTTTGCTCATGTCCTCCCTTGAAGGACACGTGACTTTTTCTGCCCTGACACACCTTTCTGCATAGAAACATTATTTGTGTATGGTGCAGACCCTCAAACAACTTGGTTAGAAGAGAAAGTCATGGTACAGTTTAAAGTTAAGTATTAATCAAGGTTGCAAAAAGCCATGCTGGTCCTCAGAGCCACCAGATTAACTTGCAACTGTTTGTAGAACTCCCAATAAACCAGCTAACCAGAAATACTAATGGGATCAGTAACCGAAGTGTATATTTAAAATTAAACCCCCTACTCATTGCTGAAGAGATTGTATTACTGTAATTTACCAACAACAACGTTAAAGAAAGGCAACTAGACTTATAGAGTTTCTTTTAGATGTTTTGCCACTCAGAATAGGAATAACTTCTTCACTTCTAAGTGAATGGGTGTTGGGTGTTTTAACTAGGGGTGCGTGATAATTATGGTCCCGATATCTACAAATTATGACGTCATTCCAATAAGTCCGATATCATAAAGAATGGCGCTGATAATATCCAATATATAGTTTTGTCAGTACTGCTGTGTGAGTGGTTGTTTTAATCAATCACTCCAACGCCCACATGAGACCTGAACGCCCTGAAGTGAATGCTGCATTCAGGTGGCATCTATATAATCAGAAAATCAACATTCTGGTTGAAAAAAATCTTTAAAATGTGTTGGTAAACAACTCGTCAACTCTGTCATGACTTTGGCTGCTTTTACCCAGGATGTTACACATTAACCACAGAAACATAAAAAAGGTCGGAAAGATATCGCAGGTATGTTATCGGTTATCGGTATCGGTATCAGCCTTTAGAAGTGAAAAGTTATTGGTTCTTGGTTATCGTGCATCCCTAGTTTTAACCCATTTGCCTTTCTTTAACGTCTTTGGATATACCCTGACCTGGATGACTGAGAATCTTCACAGATATTACTGTTTGACATTCATAAAACAAACATCTAAGAATTACTTGAGATTGATAACTCTTGTTGTAATGGTTTACCGTTCCTCTGGTCCATCAGTGACCTGCTGTGTGAACACCAGCATGTCCTCTCGCATCACCAAACGTCAGGAAACATATGTGGAGCGGAGAACAGTTCATGGCCGACACTAACAATGTACAGTTTCTTTTTTTACAGTATTTAGAAATAACCTGGCACCCCAATTATAGCTAGGCATCTGGCACCTGGTGCCTCGACTGTCTCTGACTGGGTCAGATGAGCTGATTGGACGCAGGGGATGTAGGGTTAGCGAGGCACATGGACAGGGACAGATAGAGAGATGGACAGATGGATAAATGGATGTGGACAGATGTACTGAGACCTCTGCAAAGTCTCGGAGGAGAAGTCAGGAGTACATTGAGACTGGCTGTGTTTTGTAGGCTGGCCAGCTAGGTCTTTAGGTCACTGGGTGGGTGGCGGATTGTCTGTCTTCATGTGGTGTAAACTTCATTATTTATGAGCCAGCACTTGAGCAAACAAAAGGTTCTTTGTAAATGTATTAAAGTGTCTGTTCTTTTCTTAAATTGTTAATGTGGGGATTTGTTTTTCAGTTATCTTTGAGCTTTTATTGGATGATTCAGTAGAGAGAAGCAGGAACTAATGTGTGAGTTACGGGAGATGGGGGATGACTTAAATCCTACAACATCTAGATTGAGTCCTCTGTTTGTGGACTGGCCGCTCAGCCAGATAAGATAATCTTAACCTGGGCAATAACTTGGTGTAGAATGGACACATAGCTAAGGATAGATCAATTATAATCCCAACATACAGAATCCTTCTTGAATCGCTCTGAGAAAATCGGGTTATTTCTGGAGTACAGCAGTTTGTTCTGGAACTAGAAACACGTCTGTCTTCTCGTTCCCACCCAATGGAAACTGGGACAGTGCCTGCTAAGGCTACTGGGATTTCAATAATTTAGGCCAGTTTATGGTTTCTGCATCTCGGAGTGCAGGTCTTTGCGGACATCCCATTCACACTACAAATTGTGTACAATGGTCTGCTATTTAGATGAGTTATTTATTGTCATTCCCCATCACATCCAGTACTGAAATACACACAGGTCTCCCATGGATGTTTCAGAAAGACTGGATGTGACTTTGCACTTTAGCTACATATTTTCCCCAAAGTACAGCAGCTGTGTTCCAGTTTGGTTTGGAGAACTGTGTCACAAATGACTCCTGAGGTGTGCCAGGTGCTTGGAAAAGCCCGCCTCTGGGGGCTGTTGCCTTACCGTCCCAAGCACAGAGGGCAGTTAAAACACATGTACAAGGTGAGAAACCATTCAAAATTCGCCTTCACATACACCTTTCCCTAAAAACAAACTCCTGCCATGTCTTAAAAATACAGAATCACAAATGTTGGGCTGAACACAGTCATTTGAAGAAGTGTCATCTCACGGATCTGACAAATATTGCGTCACAAGTAGGGGTGTGCCATCTAAGGCAGCTTATGATTCGATTCGATTACGATTCGATTATTCAATGATTATCGCGATTATCGTGATTATCATGATTATTCTAATCATCAATGCATCTTTTTTTCCCCATTCGGGATTTCTATAAACGGCACCATTCAAACATCTTACATCTCACTCGGCAGAGAAACAAAACGTACTTGACCACTAGCAAACAGCGCAAATTAAGGCACTCATTCACTTATACTACTCGCGGATCCCTGTTTAACCGAGAGCTGTGATAAGTTTCATTTCCCTGCCGAGTGAGTAGGCGAGTGAGGCGCCATTCTCATCTCTGCTCATATCAGTGAGTGACTCGGAACGATCCGAATCCCTCGAAAGATCCGGGTTTTACACTACTAGTTATTATTAATAATCGTTTTTGAACATTTATGAATCGTAATTGAATCGTCATGTGTCGCATCGCGATGGATCTAATAATCGGCACACCCCTAGTCACAAGGGTTCTTGCAGATGCCAGATATGAAAAACACGGATTAACATTAATGGTTCTCTTTCTCAGAAGGCTTCACAGAAGTAGGCATAGTCTACAAAGATCCACATCTTAAAATGAACAAGACGCATTGACTAAGTTTTGCAGTTTGGCTTCATCCATCCGTTGGCACTACTGTCATTAAAACAGACCTGAAAGATACTCACTGTGTCTCTGGTGCTGAGGCAAATATAATCGGTGCATTGTGCCTTTTAGGGAAATGTCTAACAGGGATTCATTCAACTACATTGTGACACTTCAAAGGTACTACAAGTTTGCTATCCTGGAGTGTGTTTTCCAGTAAGTGATTCGTTTTTGTGGTGTTACTTTAGGGATCAAGATCAATGGAAACAAAGCCTTGCTTCATTCATGCAAACTCGCGCTTGCTGTCCAGCCTGAACTTCAAGCACATGTCTAGGCACATGGCAGGCAAACTCCTCATTCTGACATGAAATGCTAGCTGCTGTCCTTGGCAGCATGGTCCAGCACTGGCAGGAATGCTGTTTATTGTAATAACCCTTCAGAAACAGTCTCAGCTTCACTGTGAAGGAGGAGAAATTGCATTTTCTCAGCCAATATTAAGTGCATTTTGAAGATGTTGGCTTCTACAAACGCAGTTAACATTGAAGTTTGTTGGCTGCATATCAAGAATAAAGTGTATGAGAGAGTTCTGCTGGAAGCATTTTAATGCTGTTGGTTTTGCAGACAGTGCCCAGGTTTAGAGTTTTAAACTTGACCTCCTTACATAGTGTTTTGTCGTCTATAGAGAAGGAGTGTGTGTGTGTGTGTTAACATGTCCTATTGGCAGACTATCAGCCATTTTTTTTTTCTGTCAGGTAGAATTTGCCAGGGTATCTAGCAGCCTTCTTATTCTGTCGGATTACATTAGAGCTTGTGTCATCTTGTGACTGCGCAGATTTACCTTTTTTAAAAGTCTATTTACTTATTGAATGCTTTGTTATTCAAGTCACCAAAACCGCATTCAGCAGCACGTGGACATTTTGTCTACACTGCAAAATGGTATGTTCCAATCAGTCTTTGTATCAGATTACTGCGGAGACCTGAATGCTGTTCCAGACTGTGTCTTTCAAACGCCACTCAGCAGTGAGCGTTAAATATGTGCACTGTCACTAGGTTCTCGTGCCAACACGATGCAGGTTAACTGGAAGACATTAATTCTTACGTTTCATGCAACTTTGCAGCTGTATTCAGCAGTAAGTGTAATTATTTAAATTCCTTGTCGGCCCTTGTTTGCCGTCCACCGAGCTGACATGTCTTGTTATCGGTGCCGCGGGTTCTGTGTCAAATTACAGCGTAATCCGGGTCGACTTTATCTATTTATCTTTAAACCCGCACTCAGCAGATTGTGTGTTTTTATACCATCTGCACTGTCATTCAATCTGAATAAGGCCACACAGCAATCCCCACGTGTGCATTCAGCGTTTGGTCCAAGGTGGGTGCTGAAATGTTTATATATCCGATTACCCCTAACCCTGTGTCGCTTTAAAGACGTGACAGTGAGTTCATCAGCTTGTCCTGTATTGATTGACTGTACTGAGTAGTGTACAGTATGTGGTGTTCAAGTTCTAGTGTTTCCTTAATGCCATTTTACCTGCTGCAATATATAATGAAGAGATGATGTCACTCTGATTGGTCATAGTAGTGAGATTCAGATTTTTTTTGTTAATTGTTTTTGATGCAGGGAAGAGTTATCGTAAAGCAATAGTTTAACCCTTCATATGCATCTACTTGCAGAGAATAATGCAATAACAGTGCTGCTCTGTGCATGGACTGTGGTGTTGCTCAACATCATGTGGTGTTACGCTGCCTGTCATTTGAAGGAAGTGTCTTCACACTGATGAGCTTCCAGGAAGATCACTGATCACTTAATGTTTCTGTATAACGACTATGTTTTGGTCATTTGGAGAGTCCCATGCTACCTATTCCCTTCTTGATTTCAGTTTTTATGCTAAGCTAGGCAGCCCGCCTGCCTAAAATAGCATTCTAAGTTAATCACCAATACAGGAGCAATGTATGCCAAGTGGCCTGAGCCATTCTGGATGTGATAATCGTGTGTCGCATCTTCCTCCAAGTGAAGTTTTATGAATCTATACACGCCCACTGTGTTTGCACATCTCATCTTAGTCTATTACTTCCTTTATTCATCAAATCTTACCGTCTGATCCATCTTTTCATGCAGTTGTCACATAGCTGTTGAATGAACAGACGATTAAAAGCTATCACCAGTTCAGTTTTTTCATAAAGCAGGATCTGTTTGACCCTCACATCTTCATCATTATTGTTCTGATTCCCAGGTGTGTTTGCATGTTTCAGAAAGACTACATGTGATGATACTGCACATCTGTATAACTAGCTTAAAACTAGATGTTTAAAAAAAAATTGAAAATACAATAAGACTAAAGATTAGACTATTACAATAAATTAAACCCTGGCTTGCCGCCATCATTTTAAAGGGGAACTACCGTTTTTTATAACCTGGACTTTATTTCTGGCATATAATACGATCTTTTACTCACTCATATAACTTTGGAGTCATTTCGAGTTGTTTGGAAGATGTTTAGATCGAGCGGAGCGCTGTGTATATCCATATAGTGGGAGTGAATGGGGTTTCAAATTGGGTTATAATAGTTGCCGTTATAGTGTATAGTGTGTAATTTGGAATGTATTTATACATGTTGACTTGGTAATTTCATTAAATAACTTAGCATTTTTGTCTGTTGGTACTAATTTGCATCATACCTGAATTTCTCTATACTATGTACTATAGAGAAATTAACAATCTCCACTTAAATCAGCTTGAAAGCTAAAACACAAATACTTTTTGTATAATTGTAAATCAATTCAGGCGTCAAGGGGTTAAACTCTGAGAGTGCCTGATTTGCTTTGTATTGCACAAATACTCACTAACACACGCTTTGCAGCCTCCTGAGGGTTTTCTGTTCATAATATATGGCTGCTACGAGGATAAACTGGGCTTTACTCTTTATTCATGGGAGAAATAATGTGCTGTTACTGCCGCGCGCGCGTGTGTGTTTGTTTGTGTAAACTGCTAGCATAGCATTCAAAGAACAGTTAATGACCCGCAATCAAATATATCCCCTTTCTTCTCTGCCTTCTTACTTCTCGCTTGTTTTCCGTTTCTCTTTGCTCTCGCTCTCTCTCTTTTATATTTTCCTGTCTGTTGCTGTCCTGCTGTCCCTTCTCCTACGTGAGTCCTTTTTATGTCTCTGTGCCGACAACAGCCGTAGCAGGAAGCATTGTTTTCAGGTCGTCCATCTGTCCCATTAAAAATTACAATACTCCGCTCCACGTACTCTGGAGCTGCCACGACTGTTCTGTTTCACTGAGTGACTCGTTTCACTCTAAACTTTGCATCAATGTGTACATCTGTCTGCTAACACCTGTCAGCCACAACATTATGACCACTGAAAGGAGAAGTACATAACATTTACCATCTTGTGACAATTCCGAGTTCTGCCGGGAAACTTTTGGACCTGGCATTCATTCTCGTGAATGTTCCTTAGACATGTAGCACCAACCTAGACCAGACCAGGGATCCCCACCCCATAGCAATGACACTCCTTGATGGCAGCAGTCAACGCTTTAGGAACAACTAAAAACATCTCAGGGTGTTGACCTGGCCTCCAAATTTACTAGATCCCAATCTGATCAAGTATCTGTGGGATGATCCACAGAGAATGAATAATTATTATATTCTATATACTAATAGCACAAAATTGCATGACTAGTAGTAGATAGGAATTAGAGGGAGGAGCTCTGTGCCAGTGACAAGAAAGTGGAGGATGCGAGAGAGGAGAGTGAAGAAAGAAGGAGAGCATGTGTTTGGTGCATTGTCCCCCAGCAGCCTAGGCCTATAGCAGCATAACAAAGGGATGGATTAGTCCAGCCCTAACTATAAGCTTGATCAAACAGGAAAGTCTTAAGCCCGACCTTTAAAAATAGAGAGAGTGTCTGCTTCACGAACCCAAACTGGGAGCTGGTTCCACAGGAGAGGAGCCTGATAGCTGAAAGCTCTACCTCCCATTCTACTTTTTGAAATTCTAGGAACCACAAGTAGGCCTGTACTTTCAGACCGAAGTGATCTGTTGGGATGATATGGTACAATGAGGTCTTTAAGATATGATGGAGCTAGGCCTTTGAGGGCCTTGTATGTAAGGAGGACGATTTTAAATTCTATTCTAGACTTTAAGGGGAGCCAGTGAAGAGAAGCTAAAACTGGAGTAACATGATCTCTCTTGCTAATTCCATTTTGAATCAGTTGGAGGCTTTTTAAATAGTTATTTGGACAGCCAGACAGTAATGAGTTACTGATTGGGTTTGTTGGGTACAGTGTAACTATACCCACATATAGTTTTCATCAGTGTATTAACCCCCTAGCCCGTGTGTGTGTGTGTCTTCATGAAGCGTTTGTTTGTGATTTGCCTCTTTCCAGGCCTCAGAGGAGGTTTAGTCTTGATTATAGGCGGCTCTCGCTGCTCCACCGGCGGTTGGGCAGCCCCGCTTCCTGTGCACATAGAAGCCGAGGGTGAGCGAGGTAGACAAAGAGAATGAGAGAAGACGGAGGATAGGTTTGGGGAGGGAGGGGGGGAATGGGACGGAGAAGATATCAGGGCTTACCTGTACCCCCGGTCCAATATGAAAAGACACCGTCGGTAAAAATCTCATCATGGGCCCAGTAAATCCAACTTAATTGACTGCAAATCTGCAGTGCAGCACTCGTCCGACTTACACCAGTTTACCTTGCTCCCATCAGGGCTAAATAATCTCTTTGCTTTTTTACCTGGATGCAATGCTTCTCATTACTTTTGTCCATGTCTCCATACGTTTGTTTATTTCATATCTACATGACCCTTTCTCTTACCTCCCTGTTCTTCCGTTTATCTGTCCATAGTTTGCTTCATTTCTGCAGAGAGGCTCTGATGTTTTATTTATCTCATTTATCTTGATTGGGTTATTGTTATTTTTTTGGTCTCCACACCTGCTCCCTGCATTACTAAACGTAGGGAGAGACTCAGTGGAGCCCTAAAAAGATGTCTTCTGCTTTGTCTCCCATGCTTCTGTCTGTCTGTCTCTCTATGTAGTGTCTGTCTGTTGGTCTGCACATGAATTTTAGGTGTGTGTGCGATTGCGTGTTGGCCTGTGTGTAAATGAGCACTGGTTGTGTTTTGATGGCGTGAGCCGTTCATTAATATTCATGAAGAGAGGAAAACATCAACCGAACACTTGACTCTGCCCTCACAGGAGAGCCTGTGTGTGTGTGTGTGTGCTACAGACAGAGAAAGAAAGAATTGATCTGCTTATCTACGTAGTTCTCAGCTTCTTCCTGTTGAGATATAACTGTTAGGCATAAAATATCCCCCTAACACAGCGGCGGCTACGGCAAAGACCTAATGATCTCATATCAAGGACAATTTGTGTCTAAAGTCTACAAAACAAAATGACACTTCACATCTTTGCCCCGAGGCATATGGACATACCTCTGAATGGCTTCGACTGTGACACATCCCTGGCTGAGGTTGCTGATGTTTTATTGGTCGCCCATCTGTCCGACGCTTTTGACCCGAGCCTCGCGCAAGAGCTAAATTTCTTTGACATTCGACAGCCCTCAACAGTGACTCATCATTCCCGGGCCTGCGCCTTTGCTGTTTTCATTCAGTCTCATAATGTTGTTTAGGAGTGCATGTTTTTGATAAAATGCTCTAAAAATCGAACCGATCTCGAGAAAGTAATGCGTCGTGTCAGTTAGAGGCTGCAGCTACGGCGTCTGCCAAGATGTTACACCGACCGCTGGTTCGCTATTTCCGACTGCCTCTCCATCTCTGAACATTTTTAATTGATTATTTTTGATCAATAAAGTTGAAACACATCGAGGAAGGGAGATAAAAACATTTTTATTACTCGTCTTCGGCGAAATCTTTAGTTTCAGTTGCCATTGTTGAAAGTGAAGCAGGAAGCATGGTTATTATCGTTAATGAGAACAAATGAAAGAACAGAAACTAAAATTGAATAAACTATTTTGTTAACTGAAACAAATAATTGAAAAAAAAAGAAAATTAAAAGAACAAAACGATTACGAACTGAAACTGTATTGCGTGTTTAGAAGACAAAATTAAAAAAAAAAACTGAAATTATAGATATAATATAAGCCTCAATTGGTTGGATTCATACGAACAATTTATTCTACTCTGGCAGTTTTACGGCAGCAGCAGCACCTCACGGTCCGTGACGTCACCTGCAGCGACATGGCGGTTGCAGCAAAAGCTGGGAAAAAGCAGCCAAGTCCTATATGGGACTTTTTTGAATACGGCGACGAGAAAGATAAAAGCAAACGTCTGGTAGTGGAGACAAACTGTGACAAAACATGTGGCTTGCTTCTCAGGGCGAGAAACCCCACGGAGACGCTTTTTGGTGATGTTTTCAAGTTTCAAGTTCATCATCCCTTGGGGGCGGGGCCGCTACAGACCAGGGCCCCAAGCAGTTACCTGTGTTGCCTGTTGACAAGCTGCACCTGTGTTTTTAGAGGGGCAAAAATGGCAATCCCAAACAAACACTACCTGATACACGTCTGAATAGTCAACTATATCAAACTCGAAGATCCAGTTTTTGAATTCAGGAAATGCAAGCGACGCGACGTTTGTCCCTCATGCTCTGACAGTCCTTTTAGATTCATTAAAGCTAGACGTCCGGGTTCGATGTTTGCGTTTCCCCCCTCTTTTTTTTTCTCATTTTCACCTCTTTTTAACACGGGTGCTCTTTTTCTCAACTGTCGCCTCCTCTTCCATCAGCTGTGTGTGTGTGTGTGTGAGCGTAGGACATATAGAGGAGAGCCGGTGCACACCTGCACAGTGTGAACTGTCCACGGGGAAGGAACGGAAGATCAGCAGTGCACAGCTGTCCGCACAAAAGCCCGCAAGAGGGAGGCGGATGAAAAATGTGAAGACGGAGAAGCGGAGAATAGATGAGGAAAAAATGCATTTATGCATATTGGGCAAATTATGCAAGCGTATGTGTGTGTTTGTGTCGTGTTGTGGGGACATCAGTCACATATTCGGTGGTTGAAAAGCAAAATCTCGTCAAGGAAGTCGGTTAGTGGTCACTAGTCAGAATTAGTGGTCGGATGAGTCGCTAAGAAATGAATGTAAGTGAGTGTAACGTCCTCTGTAGTGATACAAACCTGATTCTGTGTGTGTGTGTATTGGTGTGCATTCATTAGTCATGCTGGCAGTATGGGGCGGCTGTCAGTGAGTTCTGACACCCCACTGTCAAAGACCAGTGATGGAAACACACACACACACACACACACACACACATTACTGAGTGCTGCAGTACAAGCATGTTGAGAGATCAGGTGGTTTGTGTCTCGGCGCAGTAAAGGACACCTCCTGCAAAACATGTCCCGGCGTCCGTGTGCACAGTACACTTGTAGTCAAGACCGCCTAAACCGAGACCAAGACGCTACCAAGACCAGAGAGTAGAAGATCAAGACAAGACCAAGTCAAAACTAAAACTAGTTCAGCTCGAGGCCGAGACCGAGGCCAAGACCAAAAAAAAAAAAAAGTTTTTCTTGGCATGATAGGCTCATAGGGCCACACAGAAGAGGACTTAAGTCTTAACCATTATACATACCACATCCAACATTTAATAAAATAAAATTATAAAATAAGGCTGCATTGCATGTTGATCATGTAGGCACGGATTGACAGACTGTGTGCAGCGACACCGTGCCGTCGCACGACTGACGAATTTGCCGACATTTTGCGTGAGAGGACGAGCGCCAACGCCTTCTGTGTCACTAAATGCATGTGATTGGTACTTGAAGGGGGCGTATAATATCCAAAAAAAAAAGGTTACAAAGGCCTTCGTGACAAGACCAAGACCATGAAAAAGCGGTCTCGAGACCAAGACCGGCCTTGAGAACTCCAAGTCAGGTTTGGTTACTACCGAGTTGGTCGCATGTAAACAACAAACATCCAATATGGGTCACTGTTTGTGTGATTCTCTTACTTCTCTTTGTGACACTGAATATAAAATCAAAATCCAAAATGGACGTCTGCATCGTGGCACCAACGGTAACATAACGCGATCAGCTTCATGAACATCACATGCCGTCGTACTATTCGTGCTTTAATAAACCAAGCGTGCCGAACGTGACGTCGGCGTAAAAGCCTACCCGCTCGCAACGGTTACACCGCTATACGTCTTCACAATCGATTTTATTTTAAGATGCGAGAAGTTGACAAAAGTGGGAAGCAGAGAGGACTCAGTGGGTGCAGCTGGCTTGGATGTTCCTCCTGTTGCCAAATCACACATTTCTCTCCTCCTCCTCCGTCGTCCTCTGTTCCTTTTAATCCATCCCTCCCTCTGTCTCTCCCTCCTGCTCCGTCTCCGCATCGCCGTCCTCCGCCTTTCCCATTGAATCTGTCTTTCCTGGTGTCAACGCTTCCATAATCCTTTCATTCTGTCCTCCTCCCCTCATGTTCTCCTCTAGGAAAATTCATCCACGCTGACCCGAAGCTCTAGTTCTGTTTTTTTTTCTTCTTTTTTTCAAGGTGTTTCTTCTTTCACCAATAGCTGTTTCTTTCATTTCATCTCCTTTCACTTCTCGTAGCCTTGTCCATCATTTGTTCGCACACAAACGCATTATGCCATCGTGTAGAAAAATCTGTATTCGTGAAACCAGTGACACACACACACAAGGGGAGTCAAAGTGCAAGATTAAGGCTATGCATATGTAATTGGTCCTCAGTCGACAAGTGTATGCAGGTATTTGAACATGTGTGCACAATAGGTGTTTCTGAGTATGTGTGAGAGCGAGGCAGAGTCACAAGGGGGGAGGGTGAGATGTTACTTGTGTGACCCTTGATAATTAGCTTTGCAGGTATCTCTATCCTCATATCCTCTCTGCAGAAAGAAACTTAGAGAGAGAGAGAGACTGCAGCAGAAAGAAAATACAAGGATTCATTTTAGGGATGCACCATAACGTTTTTTAAACACCGATACCGATAACTGATTACATATGTACCAATGGGTACAAGTCCAGCTGTCTTCTTTCCGGCTAGCTTGCTACCTTCTTTAGCCACGCTGGCGTCCTCATACGAATTCTAAACTCCATTGAATCGATGGTTATGTTTCAAGTGACTTTTCATGTTCGAGGTATTAAAGCTGGTGCTGATTTTTCCACCTCGTGGCACTTTCTTTAAACGTTTATTACAAACAGCCAGAGAAATGTCATCCTCGGAAACTTTAGGACTTCTTGGAATGTCCCACCCCACCGCCGCCGCCATGATGTTTGTTCACAAACGTATGGACATTGTGCTGCATTCAAGTGGTGACAGAAACTGTTCCCGGTTTGAGAGTCGCTTTTCCGACCTTTTATGTTTCTGTGGTTTATGTGTCACTTGAACTCAGCATTCAGAGCTGGAGCGATTGATGAGCTAAGTACTGACAAAAATATATATTATATATTATCTGGGCCATTTGTTATGATATCGGACTTATCGTAATGACGTCATAATTTCCAGCTATTGGGACGATAATTACCGTGCACCACTAATTAATTTGTACCAAATCTTTTACCTTTGTGTACCAATAATGATTTAGGAGTCCCAAAGCAGATATCGGGTAATGGTGAATGTGTATGCATGTATGCACTCAAGTATCGTGAATTTTGTGTGTGTGACGGTACATGCTGCTGTCTAGGAGCCGCAGATGCTAACCAAGCTGACCAGCTATTGGTGTCATCCACGTACACCGTTAAACAGTTCATCAGAGAATGGACATGAGGGTGTCCTGTGCCCAAGAAAGGCAACTGGACTTGTAGAGTTCATTGAAGACATTTTGACACTCATCCAAGTGTGTCTTCAATTCTGAGGGACTAGTGAGGAGTAGAGTTTTAAATAGTGGAATAGAGTGACTGTAGCCCATCAGAAACTTGTTTCACTAGTGTCCTTTAACGGATAGATACTTACCTTACCTAGCTGAAGCTACACCCAACACAATGTTGGGTGTAGCTTCAGCTACATACCATCCAGCCATTAGCATAGATTCTCATTTAACTCCATAAGAAGCAGACTAAATATTGTCCACAATATCTTATCGGTTGATGTCAAAATCTAAAGATGGGGTTAGTATTCTGTCTATGAACATCTTTTGCCCCCAGGAAGTCTTCTTGAAAGGATTCCATTACCGCGCTCAGGGACAAACTCATAGAGACTAATAGGCTCTGCTCACAACAACTAGAGTATCATGGTCAGATATGCAGAAATTAGTTTCCTTCTTCTGAAATATTCAGTTTTTACTTGGAACAAATCATATCATCAACAATAGATGGCACGCAGGCTTTTTTGTCTTGGAGACCCTGGCTCTGCTGATTGCTTTCTATTTTTCGATCGTCGGCGTGCTTTTTGGGCTCCATCGCCTGCTTGAGTTGTGTCAGAAATGTTCCTGGAGGATTAGCCACTCTCTGCCGTTGTTTGTCATTTACAGTGTGAGGGCTCCATGTTACTCTCCGCCGTTGCCTTTTTTTTTTCTTGGGGGAACATCTTGAAACGGGTCGGTATAATTAGTTTTCAGGAGTTAATCAGAAGGCTTTTCCCCCGCACGGTAAATAAGGTGGTATATCATGATGTAACGGCTTCAGTTTCAAATCAAAGCAGCAAATAAGAATAGATTCAAAAGCTTGAGTTCTGTATTTTTAGTAAATTAGATATTCTTGTGTGCAGTTGCAGGTTGTAGAGTCAAGCTTGTTTTGTTGTTGTTGCTGTGGTCCATTCAGGTTTATTCGTCCTGTCCAAGTGGAATAGATGCATAATGTTTCTTTAAAGGTAGAAAGAAGAATAATCAATACATGTTAGACATGTTAGATTCTAGCAGGGGTGTCTTGCCGTAACCCTGTCATAACCTTTTATGTTTTCTTTCTTTGGGCACTTTCTGGGTCTGCAGTTTTTTGGCCATCAGAGCCTAAACTGCCGAAATGAAAGCAGACTAAAATTAAAATTAAGACAGCAAGGACTTCTTTTGGGTGGATGCAAATACTTCAGTGTGCTGATTTGAGGAGTTATTTAAAATAAATGCTAAATCCAAATGTCTATATGCTGCCGTGCCATGGGGAAGTAGAGCACTCAGGCAAAACATGTTCTGCTGGGAAACTTCTGGACCTGGCATTCGTTCATGTGGATGTTACTTAGACATGTAGCACCCACCTGGACCAGACCAGGCACCCTCACCCCATAGCAATGACACTCCTTTGATTAGTTCTCCTTTAGGAACAACTAAAACAAACATGAAGAACAGCACAAGGTGTTGACCTGGCCTCCAAATTCACTAGATCCCAAACTGATTAAGTAGATACTTAATCAGTTTGGGATCTAGTGAATTTGGATCATCCCATAGATATGGGATGATCCACAGAGGCCCCTCCCCTCAAAGGCCCCCCACTAATAATTCCAGACACCAAAGGACACCCTCAGAAGGCACATGTCCATTCTCTGATGAGTCCAAACTGTTTTGAAGGCATAAGGGAGTCTACCTACACAATATTAGAACGGTGGTCATAATGTTATGCCTAATTGTTTTTGTTTTGTGCAAATTAACACTTCGCAGAGTAAAGTAGTTCATATTTACAGTTCACAATTTTAAATGAGCTGCTCTGAATTCCCTTTTTTTTTTCATTAGAACTCCCTCCCACCCATCTGTCCCCGACTCCCAATTATTGTCACTTTCCAAACTGGGAAAAAGTACACTTGACAAACAGACATTACTTGTACAAGCCAAGGCTGTTGGCCAGTGGGCTTCATTTTTATTATGTATTTTTTTGTTATCATCAATCACTCGCAGATATTTCCCAAGACTGATGGAAGTTTTGTCTTTTCTTTAAACTGACTGCATGCACAATATTTCTATCCCGTCCAAATGTCTTAAGTTAGCGTGGGTCAGCACATACACACACAGACACACATAGAGACACACACACACACACACACACACAGTAAGTCCAACTCAGCTCAGTTCAAGGTTGAAGGGTTGAAAGGGAAAGTTAATGTCAGCCCATTATACAGATACCACCTCCTCCTGCATTATTTCACACATCTCTCGTCCTCGGAAGACGGGTTGACACGCGGACATGCGCACGCACACACTCCAGCATGTGGACGCTCTGAAATAAAAACACACGGGGAGGCAAGGGCACCAAAAAGCAGAGCACACGTGCATTCACATACCCTTCAACCCTGCACACCACGCCTCCCTGTCAGGTCAACCTTTAATGATGCTAAAGAGAGAGGGAGAGCGCGAGGCAGAAAGGCAGAAGGGTAAATATTGCTTCCGCAAATAAAGTTGAGGTCATCCATTTATAGGCATGGACGGATGGATGGAAGGATGGAGGGGAGGAAGGAGGGATGCTGCATGTTTTTAAAGGAAGAAATCTGCATAATTTCTGGCAGATGATTGGCAGGTCAGGGTGTGGAGGGAAAGGAGAACAGGGAGAGAAGGGAGGCAAACATGAAGAAAGCAAGAATGAGCGAGGCTTGGATTTTGTAAACACCTCAATATTTCATTGGTTGTTTCTGTAAATTCAGAATGCTTAAATGTCAGTTTGTTAAATGCATATAAGAAATAACAAGAAGGTGTTGAGACTTTCTACTTTCTACTAGTTGTACTGAAAATCTATACAGTATTGTGGGCTGTCATATTCAATGTTAAAAGTTAAATTAATATGCCAAAGCAACTTTGTGACTTCCATTGTGGTTTGCAATTTGCATGCAAAAGCTTCTCAGCAGATTCTGACTTCATGTTCTTTCTACTTTTTTTCTTTTACTGATCTTCTTATTCTTTGTTCTCAGATATCATTGTTTTATCTAAGAGTCTACGGCCAAGCTAACACATCTGAGTTGAAATCACAATGAAAAATCAGAAAATAGATTGTTTGCACCAAATATTCTGTGCGGTTGCACTGCACTTTGAGCTAAATGTTTGCATGATCATGTTAACCGTCACAGTTTAGTGTATTTAATGTTAAAACTGACCAATGCGATGAAGGTGATGCTGGCAAAATGATGACGTTTCTTCATCACGTTTCAGCGCCAGTAGAGAAGTCAAATAATCACCACAGAACCATTAGAATTTACACTGATGGAGTCAATAACATTGACCATCTTTTGACAGTTCAGTGTTCTGCTGGGAAACTTTTGGACCTGGCATTCATCGGTGTGGTTGTTACTTAGACATGTAGCACCCACCTAGACCAGACCAGGCACCCCCACCCCATAGCAATGACACTCCTTGATGGAAGCAGGATGCAGCATGAAAACATGAAGAACAGCACAAGGTGTTTACCTGGCCTCCAAATTCACTGGATCTTAAACTGATCAAGTATCTGTGGGATGATCCACAGAGGCCCCTCAACCTATAGGACCCAAAGCCCCCCACTAGCAACTTTGTGTTGCCAGACACCACAGGACACCTTCAGAAGACCCATGTTCATTCACTGATGAGTTTTTGGAGGCCCAAGGGAGACCTACACAACATTTGTGAGGTGGTCATAATGTTATGCCTGATTGGTGTATTGCCTTGCTCTGTGACTGGCTGTGCATAAATACAGAGAAACTAACCAGATAATGGCTGAAATATTTCAGTTTAAACCAAAATATTGGACCAGTTAATGTTGGACCCCTAACACTCCAGCGTTTTTCTAATGTCCGCGACTGTAGCTCCCTGTAATACAGTTTCACATTTGCACACTGTGTGGAAGAGTTCAGTAAATTACGGAGCCAAGTGCACTATGTGATAACAGACACCGTAGTGAAAGCAATTTGTGTCCACAGCGGGAGGATGTTCATATATTTTGTTCCTTCATCAGTTATTTGCCAGCTGAGTGAATACTGTGCACCATGCTGTGGTGAGAGGTGTGCACCTAATGTCACGATGTATCAATAAGCTGATACGTCAGCAAGTTCGTTCTTATTTCCTAAGCACGTATAGTTAACAGCACACAGCTGTTGTACAGTATGACTCAATTTTAAAATCTTTAAAAATCCGGCAATAGCGTTTGATAGTACTTCACAGCGTGTTGTAAGAAAAAAAAAAAAAGCAGCATATCTTCGAAGCCATTTCCGTGTATTACAGCTGAAGGTCTTTAGACACTGAAATTCACCAACACATTGTCGATGTGCAGCCTCCTTCTCTGCGTCTCTGTCTGGATGTTTGGTGTAGTTGTTAATTGACTGCCGTCCAGAGGATTTGGACCGTTCCTCTGCTAGCGTTAGCGGATGCCTTTTCACATGAGTGTGCATTGCATCATTGCTTTTGTTGTATTACAGGACTGACTGACATAATCTGTATGTCACAGTAGAATAGGCTTCATCTTTGGTGAACACAGTTGATGAACCGCTGCCAGGTTGCTGCAGTGATTGACTGGGCTTCGTCCTTGTTGTTATTGTCACGTGATCGGCGACTGGGCGACTGGTCGACTGATGGCACCGCAGTAAAGCCGCCTAGTTGACAAGTCAGTGCAACCCCTAATATAAATATATTTTAAGTTTTATGTGTGTGCTTTGTGTATTTTAAAGGGAATGCCATCAGCAAATTACTTTTTACAACCTGGACCGGGTCGTTTACTCACCCATATAACTTTTGTGCCTTTTGCACTCGTTCAGGAGATAATTAGATCAGTGTATATCCATATAATGGGATTGACTGGGGAACCGAGACCCAGCCTCTAAATAACACATCATCTGCCGGGAAACTCGTTCATTTCGCCAATATTTTGTTATCGTACGCTAATGCTATTCCCCGTTGAGTCTGGAGTTAGCTGTTTTCATCATCCGAGCTCTGTAGATTGACCTACAGTACAGACCCCGGATGATGTCTTCTGACCTGGATGATGTCGTCTCTGAGCGCCTTGTTTACCTGTAATTTCCTACTGCTATTTTTTTGTAACATGGCTGAATATTTTTCCGATTCTGAGGTTATGGACGAGCCAAAACAGTATCAAATTACAGGCAAACAAGCTGACCGTTGCAGATACGCGGGTGCATGACCGTTATTGCTGTCTCTGTTGACCTCTGCATAGTGAGGAGTGCCTGAACAAATCCTATCCAGAGTCATCTAAATAGATGATCGTTTCTCAGGATGGAAAAAGTAAGATGAAGTTCATGCATCCACAATATACGCATGTGAGAATGTATAACTCAAAGTGAAAAGAGGTCAAGACCATCAACACACCAGTAGCCTCTGATGTGGACTGCATAGTAACACATGCATATGCAAATCTCTCTCATTGTTGTACAACAGTTGCTATGTGATGGCAGCAGTCTTTGACAGGGATGCTCCTCTGGACGGACAGCTGCTAGGTGATGATGGTTATCTATTGCAACTATGGCCGGTCATTCCCTTCATTCTACCCACGGCATTAGCAGGTAGATAAAGATATAAAAAGCCAGTGACATTTTATTGTACAGCTGTTTGTTCTCGTATAGAAAGCCTCCCTGTATGAGTTGGAATAGATGTGGTGGTGAAGACCGACTGGTCAGGAGTCGCAGACAGGGACAAGCTCTGTACTCTGTGGCCTCCACTAACCTTCTCCATTTTCTCTTGGGGCAGCTCACCTTCTATGAATCACATCGTTGGATATTAATGAAAGGCTAATGTCCGTCTCTACCCTGTTAACATTCTCACATCTCACAAGATTATTAGCTGACTCTACACCGGGAACATCGCCAGCATCAAACCCCTACAAACCAAGTGTGTGTGACATGCCACCATTACTAAGAGGTAATGGTGGCATGTCATTTTTAAAGTCTACCGAATTTAAAAATGAATATTAAAACACACAGACTATGAAAGTGGCTGTTGTGGCTGTTGGCGTCTAAATATAAAACATTTCACTTAAAAGCAATCTCGCAAGCAAACTGCAGATTTTTCAGGATAGCAAAAGGTCATTACATTTTATTACAGTGTAAGCTCTAAGTTTAATATAAGCATTGTAAATATACAATGCCTTTGGATTCAGTTAGGGCTGCCTCCTTTTTATTAGCAGTGGCGTAAGAAGAAATATTCAGATCAAGTACTGATACCGCACTAAAAGTACTTATGTTATAAAGTTCCTGCACAAGTACACAAGTCTTAACATTAGGGATGCTCCGATCAGGGTTTTTTGCCCCCGATCCGAGTCCGAGTCCTTTGACTTTTGAGTATACCGAGTCCCGATCCGATACTCTGTGTTTGTTTTTTAAGTGCCGAATTAAGTTTGTGGTATTAAACGACGCTTTGTCCTTACCACCCCTCGATATTCCAACTTTGCAAATTTGACAGTTTGCGACTGCATCGTTCTCCTCACATACTTTAAAATACTTCCACACAGCAGACATGGTGCGCCACAACTCGCCACCACGCTTCAAAACAAACTAGCATGCTGGTCTTCTGAACATGCGCATGCCGTAAACGGTGGTAGTAAATACTCATTTTATTTTTTATTTTTTTGAATCACCAATAGCCCATATATCAACAATCTAATACAAATAATGACTAAATAAATATATATAAAACCGATCTCTGATCGGGTCGTAACGTCCGAGTCCCGATCGAGTCTTCAGTTGCGTGATCGGCCCCGATTTCCGAGTCACGTGATCGGATCGGTACAACCCTACTTAACATTTCCACACGCAAAATAGTCAATTATTTGAAGATAGTTAACATCGGACATAACGTGGGCTAGCATAACTTCATTAGCACTAGCTAGTAAAGTTAGACTGAAAGTCAACTGTTCACTATAAATGAGACTTATTTTCTGATATTTTATTTAATCTTACGTACATTTGTAGATAGAATACCACGTCTCAACAGCGTTATGTTTAGTATTCATGTTTATGAACTGATGAACTGTACAGGCTGCTGCTAATCGTCGCTAAATCCAATATTCGCGTCAGAAGACTGATTTAAGGACTGGTACAAAAACTAGTTATTTTATGAGCAGACATTTCGTGCACTGTATGAATTGTTTTTAATAGCTGGCATAGCATCATAATTAGACGCCTTTATTAAGATAGTCGAACCCTCCTCCAAAAACAAAACACTGCGTTCATGTTAATTTTCCTCAATAAATGTTCCCTCTTCACCTACTTGATATACCGTAATTTCCGGACTATTGAGTCACACCAACAAATTTTTTTTTAAAAAGAAAAAAATTGTACATATACAAGCCGCACTTGTCACTACCACAGCAGTATAAACCTGCAATAACACAACTGGTTCAAAAAATAACCAGCTTACCAGAAATGTCAGTGATCGCCATCTTCATCTTCCTCCTGCGCACTAAAACCACTGAAGTCGTCTTCTTCGGTGTCGGAATTGAGCAGCCTCAGAATGGCTTCGTCACACACTTTTAAGACTTCAGACTAGCATCTTCTTCAGCGCATTATCTCTTCCACCTGTCAGTGTCGCTTTTGCACTTCCCGCTAGAAGGACCATTCCATTTTGGTAGCCGTTAGCTGCATAGACATAGACCATTGACTGTATACTAGACATAGACATATGGTTAGCCGAGCTCTGACGTGTGCATCAGTATAATCGGTGTACCAGGAAATCGTGCACCGACAAAAGTTCTGCGATGTTTGGAACGCAAACTGCGACGAGAGACGAGAGCCGAGAGCCAATTAATAAGGTCACTCACCACCAAGTGGTCGGGGTGTGAATTGCAATATGTCAAAATGACGGATGGTCTTCAGATCTTTCCGTCACATAAAACACACAAAACCCCGCCAAAAAACGGTCAAGACATTTTCCTTTGCGTTTATTTGATTTCTTTTCAAGACAATTTGACAAGAATGACTTTATATTGATTTGAAAAACTGTACCTTGGCTCAAGAAAGGTTGAAAAACACTGCTCTAGTTACTTTCCACCACTGGAGTCAAAGCATTCATGATGTGTAACCGCCTTAATGTATCTCAATTAAATGTAAGCTGTTTCTGCAAAATGTTTGAAAGACTTTGGAAATGCGGCGTGGGGATTTTTGTTAGTTTCGCTTTAAAGCCGCTCTTACGGGTAGCCGAGATCAAAGGTGGCGGCTTGTCGACCCCTCTGCATGTCCGAGCGGTCAGGGGTGGCGCCCTCATGTCTGTATCTGTGTAATTGCTTTATTTTGATCCAGACTGAAGGAAAGGCTGCTTGGGATTCTGTGTCCAGTCTGCATCGCTCCAGGCAAGAAAGAGAGTGCACCAGTCGCACGCTTATAGAGGAGGAGGCACAAACACACACTTTCCCAAAAAAAAAAAAAAACACACGCAGGCGCTCATAAACAAAGATGCACGCTCGTTTTCACCCACACCCCCTGCTTATTTGTCTTATCTGACCCATCTCTCCTCTGATCTCCCCCTGTGCTTTGAATGCAGCTTCGATAAGTGAGCACTAAGCAGGAGGCAGGGAGGAGACGGTGGAGGCGTAATGAAGAGAAGTGGGCACAGATAAGGTGGAGAGGAGAGGGGTAAAAGGAGGACAAAGGAGGGAAGTTGTAGGAAATGGAGGGAAAGGAGTGTGAAAGGGACTAAAGAGATAGGTGCGTGTGTGTTGGTGCTGGTCGCCGTGTGTGTGCTGTGTCCATAGTAGCGGTGGACACACACTGAGGAAGGAGATTGGAGAAGGACAGCGGAGAGCACACCCACTCCTTACGGCGAGGGACTGAAGTAGAGAGGAGGAGGGGGGGTGGCGGCGATGAAGAAGAGGGGAGATAACACTAAAGATGAGACAAAAGTGAGAGAGGTGTGTGTGTATCGAGGAGGATCAGTTAAACTCTCACCCATGTTTTCCCTTTACACACACACACACACACACACTCGCACAGTGATCAATTGCCACTTAGTGGAACACAACCCTCTCGCTGTGTTTTTGAAGCCCAATTACCAGCTGGGTGGAAATATAAAACTGCTCTATTTGTCCGTCTGTCTCTGTTTATCCGTCTCTCTCGCTCCCATCATATGCACAAGCACAGACCTCCTCCCTCGCGCTCGTTTTCGGACGGGAGCCTTTAGGACTCGGCATGACGTCAGCTGTAAGCGAATCAGCTCAATGAGCCGATGAAGACGTCGGGAGCTCGAGTCGTAGCTTCCCCGTGTCCATCTCCGTGTTAATTAATCCAAGAGCCGTTTAGTGGAAATCTTTATCCAGGCTGGGTTACAATAAAACTGGGAAATGAGTAGCTTTCACCAGCAGTGTCAACCAAAGGGGGGTTTAGTATGATTGTGACTGTGAAACTTTATATGAGGTAGTTAGAATAGGGATTAGTAAACTAAATATGAAGTATTTTTGTTGTGCGTTATCTTGCAGTCTGCGTTTCCAGCAGAACAACACAGTACACCTGAGAGTACACCGGTTTGCAGGTGTATTACGTTATATGCTTGACTCGAGTGTAGATCATTTGATGAACAGCAAGTTGTTGCATCATGTCTTCAGTGTTCTTTGGTTGCACGAGATCTGATGAGCAGCCAAGCTACTATTTTCAAATTTGTTAGTGTTTTTAATTAGAAAGACCAAAAGATCTGATTCTCCTTAAAGGGGAATTACGTTTTTTTTCCAATCTGGACCTTATTTCTGGCATAAAATACGGACGTTTACTCACCCATATAACTTTGGTGTCATTTGGAGTCGTTGGGATGATATTTAGATCAGCATATATCCATATAGTGGGAGTGACTGGGGCACTGAAACCCAGCCTCTAATTAATTTCACCACTATTTTGTTATGATACACTAGTGCTATTTGCCGTTCAGTGCCTCAGTCACTCCGACTATATGAATATACGCGGATCTAAATATCTTCCGAACGATTCCAAATGACACCAAAGTTATATAGGTGAGTAAATGACTGTACTTTATGCCAGAAATAAGATCCGGGTTGTAAAAAAACAGTAATTCCTCCTTAAGTGTGTAATGCAAGCTGATTTAAAAAAGTGAGTGGGATTTTAAAGCTCTTGTAGTCTGAGCCCAGCGTTCATCGTACTTCTCATAGCTTCTTCGGAAGACGCAGCATCTCATTCCATACCATCCTCATAGATTTTAAACATTTCTTGGTCTGCACAGTCGGCAAATTGATCAGTGCCTGGTTTTCACAAGAAAGATTTTTGCAAAATAAGCTTCTCTTCGACCCAAGGTAAGTAGTTCCAATCACTGAGTCTGTTCCTGTTTGCTACTTTCCAGATTTACTTTTGGTTAGTGTTGAGTTAATTTGGAAAGCTGTGTGAGCTGCTGGCTTGCTGCTACCCAGCATGTATCAGACATAATCATCACCTTTATTGGACATACGGCAGGTTAAAATGACCCGGGATTATTCTTTAACCCTCTGACGTCTGAGGTACAATTGGCTGTTTTTGACTACTTGTGGTTTTACCTTTTATATTTCATCCTAAAACCCCTTAACTTTGCCTTGTTTGGTGTCATTTCTTTCTGCACAACCTCACATGTGTGACTTCACAATTTTTTATTTTATTTTGACAAACTGTATTAACATATTGGACCTAAAACCGTAATAAAATTATGAAATCTGTGTAGGAAAAAAACACAAACATGTTTAACGAACCATTTTTATAACTTAGAATGCAAATCTAAACTGTAGATTGTAACTGTAAACTTATATACAAAGTTATTTTCAGTAGAAAACATTAAAATGCGGGAAATGCATCGGGCAGTTTTCGTACAACTATTTTCAAAGTTCTACAAAACCATCTCCAATCTCAAAACTCACTTCTCTCTTTCTCCGTCGTCACTCCATAGACTGTATAAAGCAGATCCGTGAAAGGGCCATGTGGCTGCAGCTTTTCATTCCAACCATGCAGTGGGTGTAGATGGCAAGTTTTTGTTCCAATCAAGCAAGAGGACACCTGAAATGACGAGGTGAAGGCAGTTCAGTTGATTGTCAGGTGTGCTGCTGCATGGTTGGCCAACTTTTCCCTCTTCCTTAGCAACCACTGCCATATAATTTTCCCGATTGGTTGATGCGATACATTTTTCCACCAATGGGAAAGAGGGTGTCACCGTTCCTTCCTGCTCTAATGATGGACCAAAGATTATGACAATATTCAGGAAAAAGCATGGCGTAAATTAGTCGTAATAAGTGTAGTTTTACTTGGCCCATCGACACAATTTAAAAACTGGTATATGGTTTGAAGTTAGCACTTTCTACACAAGTCCAAACCGAGACTTGGTGAGACCGCATCTTACTGGTACACGGCCTTAAACTGGTCCATTGACTCCAGAAGGTGAAGCAAACCTGACTGAGATGCACAAACAAGAGCGCTGTCTCTTCCATTCAGTCACACATACGTTCGTTGTAGGGACACCGCTCGCTGTTTGGGCAAGCGACAAAATTCAGATGCCACACGAAGACACGACGGGGAATCTACAATACATGCTGTCAATTGCAAAATAATGACGGGACAGGAAAATGTGAGAAGAAATTACGGAGGAGGAAAGATGAAGGGAGGCATAGAGAGGCGGCGTAGGAAGCAGTGCTTTTGTGTGTGTGAGTGTGTGTGTCTTTTATTCAGTACTGCTGGCCTTGTACTTCTCTTATGTTTGCAGAAGGTTGAGCCTTGGGCTTCAATGAAAAGACCCAGTCAGAAAGCGTGAGCACCTTGTTGCTGTGTGTGTGTGCAGGCGAGTTCCCGGTAGCCTTGGGCTCCCAGGACCCACACACATCGAAGACACACTCTCCCTTTGTTCCTTCCAAACAGCTCTATAGAAAAGTAATAAAGACAGGAGCGCTCTGACAGCCAATTCAGCCATCTCTCTCTCTCTCTATGTGTCTCTCACTCATTTTATTTCCCTCCATCGTTCCGTTTCTACTCTTTACCTTGATCGCCTGTCTCACCGTGTGTGTCTCTGATTGGCGTTGTCTTTCACACTCATTCCGTCCGTCTCTTCTGACGCTGGAAATGAGGTGACGGCGCGCAAAATCTCGGCCGCTCGTCGTGTTTGTACGTGCGCTATCTGTCCTGCTTCCCTGGTCCGGGTCTGTCTTGATTTAGCTTTGTCCCCCTCCCTCTTCTTTCCCTCTTTATTCCCCCCCTGCTTTATTTCCTCCCTCTGTCTGTAGCCGTCTCCTCTCTCCGATTCATGCTGAGTTTGCCTCCAGCCTCTCCGTGCCTCTCTCCCCCTCTCAACCTGTTTTTCTCTCCTCTCCCCTTCGATCTGTTTATTGTCTGCTTGTTTTTCTGGCCTCCACAGCTAACACCACCGACTCCCCTCTTCCTCACCCCCACCCCACTCTCTCTTTATCCCCACTCTCTCCCCTTCCTCCTCTTTATCTCAACCGTTTAATTTTCCTTTTATTTCTCCCGATCCTCACTTAAGTGGCGTTCAATCCTCCGCTCCTCACAACCTTTTGAGTCCTCCTCATGTCTGTCCTTTCTATTTCGTTGTGTATTTCATGCATAAAGCTTGGTACAGATGTGCACTCCGTCATCGTGAGACGCACACGACTGACTAAAAGCTTATGTGATGAGAAACAAGTTTTATATTAAATCACAAAGCGCGATGGAAATGATTTCATATTCCAAGAGGGAAACCTCACTGAAAGCTCGGTGCAAACACACCACCGCTGAAGGCTATTGATCAGGTTTGGGTTGGTGGTGAGGTCAGTTTGAAAAGTTACTGATATTCGTGCATGCGGTGAACTCGTATCACGTCTTAAGGTGGGCCAGCTTTTTGGGATCTAGTGAATTTGGAGGCCAGGTCAACACCTTGTGCTCTTCTTCATGTTTTTTTCCTAATGGTTGTTCCTAAAGGAGAACTAATCAAAGGAGTGTCATTGCTATGGGGTGGGGGTGCCTGGTCTGGTCTAGGTGGGTGCTACATGTCTAAGTAACATCCACACCAATGAATCAATGCCAGGTCCAGAAGTTTCCCAGCAGAACATTGTGCACAAGATGGTGAATGGATTTACTTCTCCTGTGGTCATAATGCTGTGGCTGATCAGTGTACATATTAAAATATTGAGTTTGTCTTGACATTCCAAATATTACTGGACTGAATCTCTCAAATTGACATCTTTTCTAATCACATGCTGTAAGCTAACATGACATTGTGGCTATATGTGCCATGTGCTGATCCTCGGCTGTTTGTTAGAGAAACCCATCTGTCCATCCTGATGGCCTATCAACCTGTTATCTGTTCCTTGGACGTGGAGTGCTTTGCTTGAGAGGTAGGGTACACCTTGGACAGGTCAACGGTCCGTTTCGTGGTTCATACAGAGTACACGGACAACAAACACATGCATTTCACTAAATAAGCTTAAGCTACTCGTAGGTCAGCGAGACCAACGGATGCTTATTGTCTTGAATCAATCAAGGATTGACCTGCGCCATGTTTAGGATGTTCCTAATCCACATTTGAGATCCCTCCCTTGCTGTACTCACTGGGAACATGTTGAATGTGTTTCAATAAAAATACATTCTGCAAAGTAACCTTGTGACTTAATGTGTTCAGACTGTAGTGTTTTATCGACAGTAGACCTCAACAGAGACCTGCATAAACTGCCACCTTTGTACTTCCATGCATTTTTGTCAGTTGTTCTTGGGGTGGAATTAAAAGTTATACCAAAACCAGTAACTGGTAAATTTCTCAATGCATACAAATCAAGCAGTACGTTGTTTTTGTACAGTCCGGTGGTGGATTTTGCTCCAAGATAGTTTTCTGAAAGCAGAAATCATCATTCGTTACACATTATGCTGGTGTTTTAGTTGACTTCCTGGGGATGAAGCCTTAACTTGCCACTGGGGCGGCTACAAAGGGTAATTCCTTTAACTGATCCATCCATCAGTTGAATTCCTCAGCAGACAGTCAATCCTTTGGCTACTCATAATTTTTTTGTGATGACATGAGATCAGAGGTTAAGCTTTACACAGTGGAGACACCGTCACATGATGCTTGTCCAGTGATTTTCCAGCAGGCCCGGCGGCAGAAAGCCCCATAATTGAGGATGAGCGCAACATTGCAACACGTGGAAATCCATGTATTTACATAATCAACATCATTGATCGTTGTTTCAAACCATATTTGCAGGGTACCGTATCATTTGAAGGTTTGAAGAACAAACCATGGGTAGTTTTCTATTGGTTGTTGTGGCCTGGAAATAAAAAAAGCCTTTACTCATCAAGTAGATCATGCTTCCTTTCTACACTGTGATACATTTGACAGGTGTAGTTCAGTAGACAGTGGGACCGTTTATCCCTCAGGTCAGATACATTGCGCTGGTGTGAACACAACAATCGCCAGCCTTTCTGGAACAAATGAACCAAGTTGAGCCTGGTTAGACAAGGTGGTCTCAGCCCTAGTGACAGTCAGTCAGTCAGTCACATAGCAACCCGTCTTACCATACCTCAGAAGGTATGCAGAATGCCTCCTTTTACATGAGAGAAATCCCACAGGTTTAGCTCCGGGTAAAGATCACTAATTACCAGAAAGAATCAAACACCAGAAGGCGACAGCCCTGGAGGGCTCAGAGTTTAACACCTTACTCCCGGTGCGCTGAGGTATTAACGAAGCCTCAGCAGATACATTGAACTTCTGCAGATGCACAGCCTGCTCCTCCTCCCCTCTTCTTCTCCTCTCTGTCTCTGTCAGTGTTAAGTGCTCCCTGTGACCCCAGCTAATAGCGATCCTGTTCTACCCATCGGGTAAACACACAAACACACACCCACTAACGCTGCTGTACATTTTCTGCTATGCTGTCAGACGACACCAAAGCTGGTGATGAGTGTGTTTCATTTAAAGCTTGTATTGATCAGTACAGTTAATTATGCCCATTTGTTAACCTGTTTGTGTGGCGACTGAGATGGAGGACTATTTTGATGATGTGATATTGAGGTTATATTTGCAGGCTAATCGTACACTGATACTTCAGATATTGCTTTCTGAATGTTTGAATGCAGCTCAAAATAACACATGAGCTTATGACTTCCTCAACCAATCGAAATAATCCATAGCTCAGCAAATCGTATGCCGGTACTGGTTTGACTGCACTCAAGCAACATGCATTGTTATGTGTTTCAGTGGTAAAGTCAAACAGAGAGCAGAAGACGACTATGTCAAGGGTCATAAAGAAACTATGGCAGCAATGTGGCAACAAGACACCATGGGAGTTTTTAACAAATTTCGGAGGGTTTTAAGAAATCAAAATCAGCTTTTTAATAAAACCATGTTTACTTCTGATGGATTCCTCTCAGGTCAGGCACCGGGACGTCGATAGAAGAGTCCTATGGGTTGAGTGGAGGGGCGTCTGTGGATCATCCCACAGATACTTGATCAGTTTGGGATCTAGTGAATTTGGAGGCCAGGTCAACCATTCAAATGGAGACAGTGTGATTGTAGGGTTTGTGGATTGAAGAGCAGATGCTGCACAGTATCGAGCATCATTCATATTCTGTTCTTATCCTTTCTCCTCGTCTCTTCTAAGGCTTTACTGTAACAGATATTGTGTTTTAATATTGTTACCCACGATATTTGCGTGCCACGTAACTGTAAAGAAAACTAGCTCAATACTAATGAAAGGACAACACGTTCTTCTTCTAAACGCTGCAGCTCTTAACTCATTACTTTTTTCTGACTGTGACCACCGAGCTGCTCTGACTTGACGTGAATAAAATAATACAGTGTTCCTTTAAAAAACTTTGCCTGCAGCGGCACCCCTCTTGTCTGGTTCAAGGCAACACTGATGGGTTGCCATGGTTTTGGTAGTGAGAGCAGCCAGCGCACATCGCAGCTCCTTCTGCTTTACTGCATATTCCTTGTCCACTCCTCTCCACTTTGTCTCATCTGTAAAGGCATATGAGAGCCGGAGAAAGCTAAGGTCTGGATAAAAAGCAAAAAGGGAACAAAAGAAACCATTTATACCGACTTAAAGCAGTAACACTGAGCATGCAGGAGAAAGGGGGGCTATTATGCACACATACTTTGCAGACTTAGAAAATAAGAAAAACACCACATCATGTTTATTAGGATGCAGATGGAAAAAGACAACCTTACCAAATGCTGTAGATCAGGATTTTATGAAACGTTGCGACACTGTGCTGCTGTAAAAGAAACACTGTTAAATATGTAATTTGCCGTGGCTTCTTCTGTTTTCAGTAAATATCGTTTTCACATTGCAGGTATTCTGCAAATGTGTGTGAATATCTGCGATAAAGTTTAAAAATTTGCTGATTGTCATCAGACTGATGTAAAATGAGACGAGATTAAAAGGAAATTCTTTATTTAATGCACAGTGTGGAAATTTGTAGCGTCACAGCAGCAACAGTTTGAGGACAGTGCACACAGGAGATAAAGGAAGTAAACACTGATTAGTAGAAAAAATAGAAATGTATTCGGATTCTTGAAATCCATTTATTTTCCGTCACAAAAACTACTCTCACCACGTTGAAAATACCACCGCACTTTCCCAAATCCACATACTTAAGCCCCACAAGCACACACCTGATTTCCCCCACCTGTAGCTTAGCTCTATGCACTAGTGCGCCCCCTAGGTAAAACCCCAGAACTGCACGTACATACATGAACACGGTGATTTTAAATAACGTGAACTGCGAAATATATAATGCCTCCAATTTGTTCCTATATGACACATGAGGGAATAAATTACATGTGTAAATGTAAATATGATAAATCCAGCAACTGGCCTTTCTCCTGTCCTTTTGCTATACATATCCAAAATCTCCTTCATGGCAGGAAATATCAGCAGCAATGTATAGATATAGCAATCTATATAGGCAAAACGTTTTGATCAGTTGAATGCATAAGACATGGTTCCAGTTCACTGATACTTGTGTAAATGTACAGTGAATATGTTTCAACTTTAGCTGTCTAACTGGAACGTTCTTCTCTTTCTGACATGGTCATCATCAGTCTACTTGTTTGTATTCAGGCATTCACCAGTGACACTGGCTTGACCAACGTATTTATTTCCAATTCACACAAACTTCTGCGATATTTTTCTGCAATAACCACATACAGCAAGCTAAGGGTCTGTGGTTTAAATGAGTCCAGTGAGGTCCTGCAGAGTTGAAACAAAGGCAGGCTGCACTGATGATCAAATTCTTGTTCCTCCTTTAATGATTTTGTGGCATTTCTCTTTTGTCAGGCGTTGCATTCAGTGTCTGTCTGCAGCAGGCCTTGCAAAAAAGGAAACAGAAGAGCACTCTCCTCTGTGTTTTTATCAGAAAAGGGAAAGGGTAGGCGTGGATGATAAGCAAAGGGATATTGTTGACAAGTACGCGCTATCAAAAGGGCGGGAGATGAGGAATTTTGGCAAGTGGGTAAAAGGGGAGGTGGTGGAACACGATAATGGCCAGTTTTGGAGTGGGGACTCCCCTGGGATGGCAAATTGATGGATGGAGATCATTTCTTCTCCAGAGGAGATTAATGAGGAAGGGTCAAACTGTGACACACACACACACACACACACACACACACACATATATGTTGTATACACACATATCCACAGATTACAAGGTTCAATACTCTTATTGAACAAAAATATTGTGTATTTTGAGATGATAGAACCACACTGACATTTATATTGTTAGCCATAGTAAGACTATCAATCACATTTAAATTCTGGTCCATTAAATACATCACTGTGATATTCAGTGTTTCACATTTTTTCCTCGAAATAAACCCAGACCACGTACAGTGATTGGATGAACGAGTGGATCAGCTGTGGCTCAGTAGGTTGAGCGAACCAGAGGGTCAGCAGTTCAGTCCTAAATGTGCCACATGCCGAAGTGTTCTCGAGCAAGACACTAAACCCCCTTTTGTGAATGTGTTCACCATTTTGTAAGCTGAACCAGTTGGTAAGAGACATTTGATTTTACCCGTATTCAATGAGGACAGGGCCTCAGAATTACATGGACACTGCATGTGCACAAGAAAACGTGGTCTTTTTCACTAACCTTGCATGTGAGACTTAATTTCTTACAGGCAACTGGACTTGTAAGATGTTTCACCACTCACATGAGTAGCTTCTTCAGTTCTAAGGGACTAATGGGAAGTTAGGGAGTTTAAATAGGATGAACAGCTGTGGGTATTACCCATCACAAACTGACACTGGACACAGGAGCAAGTGATGCAAGTTTCTGATGGGTTACACCAACACATGTTCCTGTTTACTCCCCACCAGTCCCTTAGTACTCCCTTAGTACTCAAGCTACGTACAGTGGCTTCTCAAATACTCTACATGTCCAGTTTCCCTTTTTGGATATACCACGACCTGGATGACAGAGAGCCTTCACAGACAATTTCTATAAGGTTTTTCTTTCTCAGTTTCCGGCCATCTTGGTATGGTCTACATGCATTTGGAGGCCTGCCATAGCTCCATAGCTCCATAGCTGTTTATTTTACATCCATACTTATGCATTCAGGTTTCACTACCATTCTGGCTCCATCCAGAGTGTCATGACATGTCGCACACTTTCTGGCCTTGCTAATTTATTTCTCGTGATGTCTATACTGGCTCCTCCCACCAGACAGTTGAAACCTAATTGTTATACGTTTGCGTTAGTGTAAAATTACTAGTGTAATCTGTGGAAATGTGGAGTATTCCCATGGATTTCGGACCCCAGATGATGATAACGGGTAACTCCAGACTCAACGGAGAACAGTACTGGCATATCATAACAAAATATTGGTGAAATGAATGAGTTTCGCGGCAGATCAAGCGTTATTTAGAGGCTCCGTTTTGGTGTCCCAGTCACTCCTACTATATGGATATATGTGGATCTAAATATCTTCCCAATAACACCAAAGTTATATGGGTGAGTAAACAGATTTTATGTCAGAAGTAAGGTCCAGGTTGTAGTTCCCCTTTAAGATCTGATGTTTATTGAATGCTAAATTGAAAATATTGTCTATGGTGCAAGAAACCCTTCCCTCTCCTTGTTCTGACATCGGTCATACTACTCACTGTACTTTGACGCAGAATGGACAAAGGAGGCGTCCTCATCCTCCAAGAGAGAACCTGATTAGCATAAAAAGATAGGAAGGAGAATAATGCTTACCCACCAACTGTCTGTACATCTCAACGCCTTCCTCTGTTTTGTCTTTCACTGTCTCTCGTCTCCTCCCGGATGTCCTGCTCTTCCTCCTTTTTTGCCACGGCGCAGGTTTATGAAAGGTGGAACATCTGTTGTCTCATCAAAACTGTGTTCTCTCTAGCCAAAGGAATGTTTTCTTCTCCTGTTCTTTGCCCGCCTGCCTTATTTTCCTCCCCCTTTCAAACAGAAACATTCTTGAAGGAGGTGAGCGTAATGAAAAACACGTTGACCTTGAGGATGAAAGATTGCAGCATACCACGGAGTGCTTTTGTGTGGATAAGATTCAGTTGGGCTCTGTTCAATATTCATTTAGATGCAGTTTGATTTCAGGTGCTTTCTTAATGTAGATGATATCAGATTTAAAGAGTAGTGAAATAAGTATTGACGATGACTTGAGAAAATGATTACCCTTATTTCCATGGATGTGCTGCATCGTTAGTATCAATGCAAGAGACAGAAAAAGATACCAGGGATTAAAAACATGAAAATCAAAGGATTTGCTACGCTTTTACATTTTAATTCTGTGTATTTTTCTGTCATTTAAACCCAGGCATAGTTAGCTTGTGATCTGTATGAAATGAAAAAGGTTCAGTAAGAGTATAAATTAAATGGAGAATCTACTGAACAAGGATTTTGGTAAATGTTCTATGCAAACCTGGATCTAAACGTTTAATGAACTGCTAGTTCTTAGTGAACTGAATTCACAGTTTTTATTTGGTGCCAATAACCGTCAAAATCTTCTCTCAACGTGGTCTTGTGTCTGGAACTTCATTGTTCCTGACTTCCACAATCTATTCAAAGGGTTGCATAAATTATTTTTTAAATTCGTGCTATGCATCGACGACAAGAAGTCATATGGAGGTCGTTTGTCATTTGTCAAGACACTTTTCAAGCAGACTTGAGCTACTTCGAACATTGCAACAAAATACTGATCTGATGTCTGATCAATGGGTTAGGGTTAGTATGCTCTTCTCACTACAACTAATTTATTTTTATTGAGTTATGTGGCTATTCCCGCTCATATTCATGATATTGCATTTACATTAATCCATTTGGTTAATCAAGTATTCATGATACAGTTTGACCCCGTTGCTGCTTACTGCAACATTAGCTAAATTAGTCCTGCTATGAAGGCTGCACAACCGGACGTCACCACTATCTTCTGTAGGGGCTCAGAGCCTGTATAAACATGACCTGACTTTCTCCGCTGTGTGTTGGGAAACTGGCATCCTGTAACAGACTCACTTAGGTCTGCATTATGATGCATTTATGTTCTGACCCAGCTGGAGGCCATGATGAAACGAAGAATTGTGATGTCTTCAGTCCTTTCTATCCATGCCCTTATTCACACCTTCACAGTTGTGGCCAGTTAGGGTGATTAGGCCCATGCACCAGCCAAAGACTCTTGCAGCGCTACTGCCGCTGTCAAAAAGGGTTTTTTCCTGTACCTATATATAATCATATAAGAATGGATGCACCTATGCATGAAAACTAAACTGCAAACCGATTGAAACATGGGACCCTCCACCACAAAGATGGAGCCCAACAGCCGCAAACCAAAAGGACTGCCTACATTAAGTTGGCACAACCATTGGATAGTAGCAACGGATGACGCAGACCAAAGCGCAACCGAGTGGTCACATGCTCAAATTCACAACTAAGTGCATCTGATGCACAAGTAGCCAACCACAAATGGAAAACCATGCCCCACACACCATGATCACGAATGATTGCCTTCACTCAGCTTCCACAGTCGCTTAATCACTTCTCCACAACACTAAATGCTCACATACATGCCCACCACTCAACTAATATGTATAAGTTTACACGTGGTGGCCATGCCCACCTGTAATCTGTTGCATCATCACTCCAGATACGAAACCGTTGCAGCCATTGATTGACTTGGCTGACACCACACCTGCACAGGAAGTTGTCAGTAATGAGAAACCTGTTTATTATATGCAACATAAACCTGGCATCTTTTGTAGTGCTCCACCATGTCATAAACAGGTTGCTTGTGACAATTCATTGTTCTGCTGGGAAACTTTTGGACCTGGCATTCATGTGGATGTTACTCAGACATGTACCCACCCACCTAGACCAGACCAGGCACCCCCAACACATAGCAATGACACTCTAGGATGCAGCCTGACACAGGCACACACACAAAAACGCTTTAGAAACAACTCAACAAAACATGAAGAACAGCACAAGGTGTTGACCTGTCCTCCAGATTCACTAGATCCCAAACTGATCAAGTATCTGTGGGATGATCCACAGAGGCCCCTCCCCTCAACTCGTATGTCCCAACAGTCTCCACTCAGACACCACAGGACACCCTCAGAAGGCCCATGTCACAACTGTTTTGGAAGCAACAAGGGCGACCTACACATGATTAGGAAGGTGATCATAATGTTAATGCCTGATCAGTGTATTTACAGAATAAAGTTGGTGGCAAAAAAAACTCTTTATTCATGACCTGCTCTCATGTTTAGAATACTCTCTCTCTTTCTAGGCATCCTGCTGCAGATGTACAGTGAGAGAAGCAATCAACACACATCTGAAACACACACACACACACACACAGACGGCCGCCTGTGCCAACGCAGGTGTTGTCTTTGACAGAATTATACTATCAATTCCCGGAGCTTTTATCGATTCTGAATTGTGTGCGTACGTGTGCGTATGGAGAGAGACGTTAACCCATCGCCTCCTTCTTTCTCCATTTCTCCGTCTTTTCATCCATCTCTATTCTCCTGGGCTGCTGCAGTTGATTCTTTTAATGGAAAATTCAAACACACCACCCCTCCTTTCTACCCATCTCTTCATCTGATTTCCACCCTGTCTCCTTTTTTCTTCCGTCCTCTCTCTATATCTCTCCTTCTGCCTCCCTCCTTCTCACCTGCCAAAACATCACAAAGCATTTTCTCCTTTCTGTTTTGCTGTCGGTGTCGCTGATCAATACCACGGAAAGGCCAGAGAGAGAGGGAGGGCGAGAGACTGAGGGAAGGGGTAGAGAGATGGAAAACAGAAAGAGAGGGAGGAGAAGGGGGGCGAAGCAAGATGACAAGTAGATCTTTTTGACAGTCTTCCAACCTTCATTCCTCTATCTCCATTCACACCACATCCATTTTCCCTTTCCCGTCCCTCTCAGCCACTCAGGCCCCTTAGAAAGGGGGGAAGTGATAAACCAAAACACTTGTACGTCAGTCGTCTTGGCAGCAATCGTTCTCTAAGAAAGGGAAAATAAAGAAGAAGATGGAAACAAGGGAGAGCAAATAATCCAATGAGCTTGACAAGATATGATGTGTCAGTGAGTTTAACCAAGACCTTGTAGACAGGTTTCTTGGCTTTGGGCAACGTCATTCTGGCTATGCTAAGATGCTAAGAGAACCTTGTTGTCTAATGACTGTTGCTTTGGATTTGATGTGTGCATTCGGTATAGTAACGTTCTCATGTGTGAACGGGTTAATAACTGTACTTAACAAGATGCCATCCTTCCTTTAAACCAGTGGTTCTCAACTGATCTGTTTTCAGGACCAACCATCACCCCTTAATGACAAGCGGCAATCCAGATCCAAGAAAGTATTCAACTTGTCAAATTTGTTGAATGAAAAACTTGTGCAGTTTGAACCTGAGATAGTAGAATAGAATATAAAAGCATGAAAACAAATGAAATGATAAACCAAAACGATGCCAGAGAGGGAACTGTTCCCTTTTACGCTCAGTTAGCTGCATTTTAATTAAAACCAAAACTCTTCACTTCAGTAACTTAAGCCTTTTTTAACGAACTCAACAGTGTTTTCATGCCCTAGCATGAAATAAAGTCTACTGAGATCGTTTCAAAAACACTCAAAATACGTACCTTTAGCTGAGTACCCACTCATTGAATATATAACAATGTGCCATTAAAACATTATTCAGTCGCGTATTCAAGCGTTAGTCATAAGGCTGACCTGACGATGAGAACATTTCAGTAACAGTAGTCGCCTCCTGAAGTACTCAACAGGTTTATCTTTGGTGTTTTGGTGTCATGTTTTCACGTGCCAACACCTCTCTGCACGAAACACACCGAGGTTTTTGTCCTCAATTTAAGAAAATCCATGACATATCCCATAATACGTGTCATATCTGCGTTTCACCATGCTAAACTAGCATATGTAAACAAACTTTGTGGATCTTCTTCTATGGTGTGAACTGGCGAGTGTCAGCCGAAACCTACTGCCACCTACTGTTAAGGAGTGTGAATCGGTGACACTCTGTTGATGTTTTTTGGCCAGTCAAAGCCCCATGACCCCTTGAAAACAGTCCTGCGACTCACTTTTGGGTTACGACCCCACCAGTTGAGACTCACTGCTTTAAACTAACGTCAGTTTACAGTTTACATGCCCACGTGCTCGGTTTTTCTTTGATCAAGGTAGCTACGAGCCTGTCGCTTCTCAGCCGGTAGCCATGACTCCATAAAGCTCACCCAAATGATTTGTTTGGCTCTGCAGATCTTTGCCAGAGCTTATACGTTTTCAAATCAAAAGATTTGTAGGTGGAGAAGTTGGTCTGACTTCCATTGATGATTAGCTCCTGAGTGTAGGTCTCCCATGTTGCCTCAAACAGTTGGGACTCATCAGAGAATGGACATGGGTCTTCTTAGAGTGCCCTGTGGTGGGGGCCTTTGAGGGGAGGGGCCTCTGTGGATCATCCCACAGATACTTGATCAGTTTGGGATCTAGTGAATTTGGAGGCCAGGTCAACACCTTGTGCTGTTCTTCATGTTTTTTTTTTTTTTAGTTGTTCCTGAAGTGTTTTTGAGGCTGCATCCTGCTGGGGATGGCTGCTGCCATCAAGGAGTGTCATTGCTATGGGGTGGGGGTGCCTGGTCTGGTCTAGGTGGGTGCTATATGTCTAAGTAACATCCACATGAATGAATGCCAGGTCTAAAAGTTTCCCAGAAGAACATTGAATTGTCACAAGATGGTTGATGTCATTTACTTCTCCTGTGAGTGGTCATAATGTTATGAATGCCCTCAATGTAAACCCAGACAGATGGATTGATAGATGACAAAAGACTAAATGTGAGTCACACCACTTAGTCATCTAGCCTCATGGTTTCTTCTGATGAACATCAAAATGACCTGACTGACCAATCAGCTTACTGACATTAACACAGTGATTAACCAGCAGCCTGCTACCAGGCTACACCAGCAGCACTGTGGATGATGATAATGATAATGATGGTAATGATGTGTGTTTATGCAGAAGAGACGCACGCAAGAATGTCAGTGTGTTATACTGATAAATGTGTTTATTCACGAGCAGACTCTCATGCTTTGACATTTTTATTTTATTTTTAAAAGCAGATGTGGCGCTGTGACCCTCCTTCCACCTTAAGTGTTGTGGTATCACTTAGAATCGACACCTTACCCAGGTACTTATCAAGACGGTAACACGTTGTTTGCAAGTGGTTTACACATTTAAAGCGGCATCAACAAGCTGACTACACGTGTTGACAATGTGGAGACACACTCAAATATTGTCACGTTGTCGTTTTGACATGAATTTAGCCTCTCTGGACTACATCATTATCATGCATGCATCCTCAACCCTTTGTTTTATTTATAATGCACACGTTGAAAGAAGTAAACATGACTACATAGTATTAATTTGTTCATTTCTTCTCATTCGTATTCATGTCTTAGTTGGTTGACAAGTACGAGGACATAGGCTCTTACTTTAATAAAAATACCACACACATAAAAAGGTAATTGGGTGCTTACAACATATATAAAAGTGTAATATGTAATTTCACTCAAATCATTTAATGGTTTCAAGTTCATTTAATGCAGGAGTTGAATGATGTTCAACTATTTAACATTTGTTCATTTCAGTCGTGCAGCTCTAACACGATAACCTCGCAGCATTGAGCTTTTGCAGTGCTGTTGCTGCTTGGTCTTGTCAATGCGGTAAAACCTGCGCTACCCTCAGGAGGTCACATACACCTCTGAGGTTCTGCAGAAGATCTTTACAGAAACAAGCTATCCAACAAAGAACAAGTTCTCAAAACACCGCTTTCCCACTGAGAAACTGTGGTGTTGCGTAAGCTACACTTTTATCTTTGCACAGAGTCTCCTTTGAGTTCACCAGCACATTAAACTACAGTTATTAGTAAGTACAAATCTTTAAGAGGAGCGCCCCGCATCAAGGCTGAGGTGCCTTCAGCAACCACCACACTCCCAAACTGCTCCCCCGGCCCGATGCAGGAAATTAATTGGACCAAACCTGATGAACTGAGCAGGAAATAAATATTGCAAATTAGCTGGGCCGACAATATTAAGTTAAACCTGATCTTACTGCAGCAATCAAGTGGAATTAACTTCAGTGGATTAAGTTGAAATACAGCAATTTAATTATAATACCTTTTAATATTTGTTCGACAAGCAATTTTTTTTTTTGTTTAAGGCAGGCTGAGGTGAATGAGGCCAAACTCAGCTTAAGCTGAGGACTGTTGGAGGAGTAGGGGGGTCCTTAAATGTGATCCAGGACCAGAGGTGGCAAAAGTACTCACATTCTGTACTTAAGTATGGATACTTGTGTAAAAAAATACTCTGATAAAAGTACTAAACCTGATAAAAGTACTGGTTCAACTCCTTTACTCAAGTAAAAGTAAGAAAGTACAGGTTCTGAAATGTACTTAGGTAAAAAGTAAAAAAATGATTTTGCCATAAATGAAACGATAATTTTGCAAAATGAAAAAGTTCTCGCAAAATAATCTAGACTTAATTGACCAGATGTCCTGCATGAGCATCTGGATCATTTTTAATAATGAGGGCTAATGGGTTGTTGTTTTTAAACTGCTAGCTAGTGTTAGCTATAAACTATAAAACGGTGTGTTCCCATAGCATTGCTAACGTTGTAAACTAGCTTCCAAAAAAATCCTCAAAAAGCTAATGATAGCAACAGAAACCACACCATACCTCAGTTTTTTTTTCACATTAGACCAGTAGTTCTTAAATATTGGGGTCAGGTGGACTTTCAGTTAGTGTCTCTATTGATACTTGAATGATAAACAAGCCTCCAGTCACTAGGTGGCAGCAGAGCTCAAACTAACCAACAGGCTGCCTGTTCAAAACAGTAGAAGAAGAACACAGGAAGCGCATCGTTGACTTTCCTTCTCCAGTCCGATGCTCTATAGGTGCAACATAGACACCTACGTCTTTTACGTCTTGTCATTCGTGGAGGTTAAAAAAGTGACAAGCCTGTTTTTCCAATGTAAGGAGTAGAAAGTACAGATATTTGTGTACAAATGTAGGGAGTTAAAGTAAAAAGTCGTCAGAAAAAGAAATTACAGTACAGATACCTGAAAAATCTACTGAACGAAGTATTTGTACTTCATTTGCCACCTCTTGTCCAGGACACATTGTGTTCATGCTGTGAGAATGTGGACCATATTTTTCTGAAGGGAGCTGATCGCAGTACATCTTTTGATTGGATCTCTCAAGACGCATCTTAATAGAAGGTCTGAACAGAGCCTTCGGTGGTCTGTGCACATAAATGAGAAAACATGTTACCAGTAATAACGACCTTTCGTGGATTATAAATAAGATTCTAATTTGTTCCAATCACGCGGCGTGCTGACTGGCCTGTGATGTCTAGCTGGGTCTCCCCTCACTGACCTCTTTTAAACAGAACAGACTTTTTTTTTCTTCCTCATTTTTAATGGCAAGCAAGTTTGAATTCGATCAAAACGAGGAATTTAAGATCTGTCATTTCCCCCTCCACCCCCACCCCCACCCCACACTCCACACCCATAGCCTGGCCGGAATGGTCCCGAAATGTCATGTCCTGCTGCTAATGAGGTGGGAGTGCGTGTGCGTAAGGGGTAAGAGGAGTTTAGGCTTGCATTTCTACAGAAGTAGGAGTGAACACACACCCACTGACATTTAGCAAAACCATCGACACTAACTTTGTTTCATTGTCTGGCCTTCAGACTCCCTGGTCCATCTCTCTCTCTCTCTTTCACACACACTTCTTTACCTCTGTTTTTCCTTTGTTGTATCTTTATGCTCTCTATCACACACAATTACATTTTTTAATATTATTCTTTTCACTCCTGCGTGATGTTTACTGTGATCTCTTTACTTATTTATACTGGATATACTTATCTCTCTTTTTTATTATCCCATATATTCTTTTTGTTGGACTCCATTTACAGATTCATTGAAATTTCCGCAAGCAGTTTGGCTAACGTATAAACACATTAACAGTGAACGATCCGGTCCAACTTGACATCGATGGTCCATTCTCTGCACTGCTACATTTAAGTAGTCTAAATACGGTCATAACAGTGTGAGGCGTTCACTGTTCACAGCTTGACCCTCTTATGCTCCAGCAAAATATAAATCTGTATTAAATACGGTTTCCACATAGAGTTCCTTTTAGGCTAAAAATGTACAAACTATAGACTGTATATAAATATGTGTCCTCACTTCCTTCATAGTCCCCCTGTGAAGGCTGCACAACCGAACGTCTCCGCTACTTTCTATGGGGAGAGCATAGACTGTATATAAATATGGACAATGTGTCCCCACTTTCTTTCATTGACCAAACTGACACTATTTTTTCCAGGAATACGAGCCACAGTCTGTGCAGTACAGTCTGAGAGTCTGCCAGACTCACTCACGTTTTTGTTTAATAAATAGTACGCTCTGCTCTCAGTTACAAGGAAATGTTGGATTATACACTGTGCTTATTTTCTAAATCAGTAGTTGCCATTATTTCACATCCTGTTCCTGTTTCTATAGTAAAATGACAGAAATCATTCTTGAAAAGCAGTGCTTAATTTGTAAATCATAAGGTGCCGGAACGCAAAGTACATATAACAGCTCGGGATGACGAGACGGGCACAGGTCCCGGAACGTATACACAAAACGTGCTGAAAACAACATGCAAATGCCCACTTGCCACGCCGTGGGACTTACAAGACTCAATTTCAAATAATATCCATGGTATAAATGTTATGACGATAATTTACAATTATTTTAGGCTATACTCCGCACAGCACAGGCAAATGCCCACATCACCACAGGTGGGACTTAGGCTATCTACAGTCAGCAATTAATTTCTCAACAGGTCAAAAAAAAAAAAAAAAGAGCTTTTTATAAATCACACAAATCTTCCATTATTATTATTATTATTATTGTTCAAAGATTGGCACGGCGGCCTATTAATATAAAGTATTAAAGCCCCGGCTTGGCTAGCTGTGGGTGAACCCGGCTAGCGGCGCTAGCCTCCTGCTGCAGCCGGTTTTTACCTTCAACGTGACCGCTGCAGCTGCCCTCGTCGCCGGCTTTTCTGACTCGTTTTTTGAGTCATGCAACTCGTCCTTTTTCTTGAAAAAGGACAGTAAATTCAACTGTCTCTTTGACATTTTTGCGAAATGCCTAACGGTTTTTCCTCTCTTCCTTCTCCTGAGATGCGGCGAATTTCAAAAGTTTATTTTTTTTTCTGTAGTGACGGGGGCGTGGTTTGTTGATTTCAAATTACGTTAAATCTTAAAAAACATGTCATTTTTGGGATTTGTTCTGTAAATTAATACATGCATATTATTTTTTTTTTTTTTTTTTTTTTTAAACATTTTTTATGTGTTTTCTCTTTTTTCTTTTTTTTATGAGAGGTGCCGGATCTGCCGAAATAGGTACCGGAACACAGGGAGGCAGGATGTTCCGGCAGGATCCGGCTCAAATTAACCCCTGTTGAAAAGTATTAATTTTGACGTGTATTTTAGTGTTTTAGTTTGTTCCATCCACTAACATGGAGGGGGAGGAGCTTATTACCTATGCTGCAGCCAGCCACCAGGGGGAGCTCTACTTACTTTGGCTTCATCTTTGAGGACCAGTTCCACTGTCTATCTTCATACAGTCTATGGTACGAACAGATTTAAGCTAAGAGAAAAGGGAACGAGATGCAAACACAGTCCCTCCTTAGTAGGGCTTATGTCCCGCCTTTAGCAGCTACTGGAAGGACACAATGGCTGCATTTTTACACCCATGCAGTCCCCTCAACGTAGTCCCACCGGTCCTAGTGACTGAAAGAGGTGATTTCCTTTCTACCTTTGGAAAAACACAATAGGAAAGTTTTCTTTGACCTGGAGCCTTTTGTGGATTTTGTTCAAGGTTTCGCCTTGAATTGAATGGTTGAAATGAATCCGTTAAGTCTACAGTAGTGAGAACACCCTGTCCATTTATTTATTTATTGGCGTGTATGTGTCGATACCTGAGCTTGCAGGTTGTGGTGGGAGGTGGTGTATTCTGCCTGTGCTCTGTATTGGTTTGTGTTTACTGGGCAGTTTATGTTGAAAGCCTGAAAATTAAGTTTTCAAAAAGAGAAAACAGATTAACAGTATGTGTTGTCGATTAACTAACTTTGAAACCTGTCATCAAGTATGTGGAGTACTTTTGCTTTCCGCTCTCCTGAACCTGTTGCATTGTGAATAATTACTGTTGATGAATAGTTAGTTTCCTCTGTGGTTTAATTTTTGTATACTTTTTAATTCAAAGACGAACGTCAAACTAATTCCATCTTACTAAAATGTTCCCAGGTAACACTAGTCCCATGTAAATAGGGCCTCAGAGGAAGACAAGCAGCCACATTTAAACTCTATTCATATGGGATTAATATCACCAGAGGGACCTCGTGTGATGTGATTTTAAAAATGACTCCCTATAAGTCTGTGAGTGACGCATTCTCACTGGATAAGCCAAATCTGTGTCGCACTCAAATCCACTAAACATTATCCCCAGATAGGATGTCGAGGCTCCGCGTAACATCCACCTCCTCAACAATAGCAGTGATTGCCGAGAAGAAAAACAGGCGTCGGACCCGCGAAGAGACACTCACGCTAATTGCTGTGTAGGGTGAACCACTTTACCAAAAAGAAATTAGATGAATTGATGCACAACCACATTCAGCCTTTGGGAAAACACATAAAAGGACCTCTCGCCCTCTGTGTCCGTCTGGACGGGACTACATCCTGAATTTGCACCCAAAACTGAAGCCCGAGCTTTTATTTAGAATTTTCAACGTGGTCGACATATTTGTGAGTAGGAAAAAAAATGGATAAGCAGTAAAAAAATAAAAAAATAAATAAAGCAATAAGTATTGTTTTATTTATTATCTACTGTGTCATTATCTATTTTTTTTTTTTTTTTTACTAGAGTTTTTAATTTATTTTAATTTAGACTTAGGCTTAGATACATTGTATTCATCCACAAGTGAAATTGCTTTATCACACATAAAAAAAAATTAAAAAATAAAAACACTCTACCCACAGACAAAAGAAAGATAAAATAAAATAAAAATAAGTACATAAAATGTAATAAAATAAAATAGTATAAGCACAAATGTACAAATTAACATATAAGCATATAATAATTAACTATATTTTTACTCATTTTCTGTTTCATTTTGTTTGATTTTTATTTTGTTTTTATATTATTAGTTTTAATTTGTGCTTGTGGTTCTCAGGAGTGTTTTATGTGCAACTAAGCTAAGTGCTCAGAGGCCAGATTCTAGGGGCTAGTATTATCACAGGATCTCTGTTTGAAGAAATATAGCAGATAATTTGTTGTGTAATTTCTACTTGACGAATAATAACCAGGTCTGTGTGATTAGGGTTTAATTTTTGCATATCTTAGGAAAACATGTTGAGCTTTAAAGTACCCTGAGATGCTTTTCTGTCCATCCTTCAATTTAATTAATATGAACCTAGGGCCTGATGGGCCATACAATACATCCAAGCATCAAAACATTCATTCATTCATTCATTTTCTGTAACCACTTGTCCTCTGGAGGGTCGTGGAGTCTGCTGGAGCCTATCCAATCTGTCACAGGGTGAGAGGCGGGGTACATCCTGCACAGGTCTCCAGTCTAACTCAGAGCTGGATCAAAACTTGGATCCCCAATAATCATAAATGAGCTTCACAACCACTGAGCACACTGCATACACTTAGAAGATATGAAAATATTCAATTTCGAATTAACAACCAATTCCACAGGGCCTCGTTTCTGTCTACACCGCAGTTTTCCACTGATGCTCTTGGGCGAAGCATTTAACCCATGATTGCTCCGGCAGAATTCTTAAGTGGTTCACATGGGAAGCTCTAATAAAACCCTGTGTGTGGTGTGTGTCACTGTGTGTGTCTGTGTGTGTGTGTGTGTGTGCTGCATCTGTGCACGCAACCTCTGAATACTCAACCTGGGCTGTTACTGTAAATAAGAAGGTGTTCTTAGCCGGCGCGTCTGGCTGCTTAAATAAGATCTGGGAGAAAAAAAGAAAAAAAAAAGTTGTGAAATGCTCGACATCACCCGTCTGTCTTTTTGACACAATGCGTTCACTTTGATGATCCGCCTCACACACACACAGTCACACACACGGTTGTCCCTCGCTGTACTTGCTTCAGCTTCGCACGTTAGCACACATAAGTGCGCTCGCACTCAAAGGAAAAAATAAAAAGGCGCAGGAAAACGCCTTGCCTCCCTGCCTCTCCCCATATGCTTTGTCTGCCCTCATTAAAAGTGATGGGCGCACATCACGCGTACACACACACACACACTCACACGCATGCACGCACATCAAGTCGCATCACATCCAACTGTCATATTAGTAAAATATTAATGGTGAGCACGCCCGCTTGATATCCTCTCTGGCGCGTACGTCTGCGCATGGGCTCCCTGTCAGACCGATGGTGTGTGCGCGCGCGAGGCGTGTAGGTGTGAATAAGAGAGAGAAACTGAGACAAAGATCTGAAACCTGTGTGGCCATCTAACATGAAGGAAGCCTGAAGTAATTGGGTTGAGAAAGAAGTAGCAAGAGAGAGAGAGAGAGAGACTGAGAAAAAGAGTAAGAGCAGGATGATTCGAAGGTGCTTGGAATAGTGCAGGGCGTTGGATGCTGGTGGAAGAGAAAGTGAGGCGGGAATAAAAGAAGCAGAAACACTAAACATGGAGTGAATTTTCCACCTGTGAGTCTTAGACTTTGACTTTATTGATCCACAAGGGAAATTGCTTGGTCAGAGTGGCTCGGCTGGGCGTGACAAAATTTAAAATAAATTAAAAAAAAACACTTGAAAACCACTAGAAAAAGACTAAAGTATGGTAAAGTTAAATTAAATGGAATAAGTAAAATACAATCGCATAAGCAAAAGTGTACAAGATTTGCATATCTTACAGATGATACAAAAAAAAATAGAAATAGAAGTAAATATACGCTACGTAATTGGGAAAAGCAAAACAAACGCAGTTTAGACGGCAGCCCTGTCAAAAGTGTGTTTTCTAATCCCTACTGAGCTGTCAAATGTACATGGAAACCAATAAATCAATCTAATGAGGTACGATGTGATTACAAACTTACAAAATTTTTGATGCGTGCAAAAAATTTGGTTCTGTCCACTGTGAAGCGTTGATTCTCCCAGAAGTACAACAACAGAATTTTTCTCCTTTGCTTTCCTTTAATTCATCTGAGCTTAATGACAAAGAAGGACGTGCATTTTTAACAGTGCTACTTACGTTGATTCCGGGTTTTCGTTTCGTTTGAACAGCTTTGGCTTCTTCACTGGTGGCCCGACACTGGGAAGAAGCCGAACGTCAACTTGGCGAGTCATTTAAATGTGTTGCTGCGTTGCAAGTTGTTTCAGTGTTGGGCCATCAGTGAGCATCTGTGGCAGGACGGTGGCAAACGCTCAACGCTCGACCCTCAGCTTGTTCTTAAATGTACTGCAAGTTCATTAATGCATCTTCTGTAACTATGCTGTGAAGGGTGGGATAGAGGAAGCCGAAGTATCCGGAGATAACCGGATACCGTCAGGGATGGGCAACGTAAATGATGGAGGGGGCCACAATTTTTCATCGACACTACCTGAGGGCAACATGGTACCGCGCTCTTAATCATGTGTGTGTGTGTTTAAGAACCTCAGATAAGAAGAAAAGATAAAATAAAATAAAATGGAAATAAAAATAAGTAGAATAAAATCTTGTAAGATGAATAAATAAATAAATAAAATAAATCTAGTGAGATAAACGTTCCATTAACATTGGTTGGTTTTTCATCAACGGTAGTATTTAACCATAGTAGTAATAGTTGGTTAACTACGTTAAACTCGATACAATGTAAGTATTTTTTGTACCTTACTTTTATATCGTTTCTCTTGTCTTCTCTTATTCTGTTTTGTTTTCACTGTTGTTTCTTGCCGCTGTAACGCCTTAATCTCCCCGCAGGGATAAATAAAGTCTTATTTTATTTTATCTTAGCTTTTGAGTATAGTGAAGCTTAGTGTTTGTGTCAGTCTAAGAGCTCTAAGTTCTGCGTTTACAGCAATATTTTCAGTCACTGTTTCATGAGTTTAAAGGTCACTCTACTGTTTTTCTATACGTTTTCTTCCTATCTTCTATCTTCTGCCTCCTATATATATATATCTCCTGTCTGCACTCGGGTAGGTGTTCTACTGAAAAGAAGCGCCTCAGAAAACACACGTAGTCGTACTGAACTCTATTTGACGTGTGATCTCTGGGACACATGTTGCAAACAAAACCGCATCAGTGGTCGCCCACCGGCAAGGATGGTACGACAAGTAATGGCAAGAAACCTTTTCAGCAAACCCAGGCCACGAGGGGAACCTCCGACACCTCCAGGGTCGGGGCCCCAGGTCGCAACTTGTGGTAGTAATGTAGAGGCATGACATATCTCTGAGACGTAAGGACGTATTAAAGCAACATGAGAAAGGGGGGAAAAAAAGACAGGTCAAGGAAAGTAAAAGAGATTAAAAGCAATGGAGAAAAGAAAAGAGTTGGAGGAGAGGATGGAGAGAGAAGGATGTTGGATACCTTGAAGGAGCAACACAGTTAAAGAAGACAAAGCGTTATTGCTGCTCGGTTACACAGCGATGAGCAGGGGGCCTCTCTCTTATTCCTCTCGCGCGCGCGCACAAATACACACTGGGGGCAGAGGGGACGCCTCTGTGGGTACCAAGGTCTTTCCTCTCGGTAAATTAAAACCATTAATAACCAACTGGGAGAAGAGGGAGAAGGTGGGCAGGAGGGGGAGATGGATAGAGGGCAGAAAGAGGGATTTGGGAACGGTGATTGTAAAAGAAAGGTTGGAGGCAGAGTGATGGGAAAGCGGAAGAAAGTATGGGTGGGAAAAATGAGAGCGAGGAACGGGAGAGCGTGATGTGGATCCTATAAATCACTCTGATTGGATGTTGTACGAGGGCAGGCTCGTGTGACACGCGCTAGCATATGGCAGTGTCCAGTGGCTGCGGGTTAAAACAGACGTGAGGCAGGTGTCTCTCTGCTGCGTACTTCAGGTTTCAGGGACGGCCAGATGTGTCCAGTGGGAGAATAAAATGGTGGTTAAAGCATTGTTCCTGGAGACAACATGGACTCTGATATCATAAGAGGAATGGAAGGATGGTTAGGGGATGATTGAATGTAAGGTCCTTTACTCAAACTCAGTCTCATCTTTGTATTTGTTCATTGTGGGTCTGTGTTTCTTCTTTCCCAAACCAGTCACTCCTGACGTCCACAGAGGTAGAGCGTGCATGGTTCCACACATACTGCATAAGAAAAACATATAAAAACAAAACAAATAGACGAACGTTTGTCTTACTGTTTGTTGTGCAAGTGCAGCAGATACATGATTAGACTTATTCCCCAATGGCACACGATCTACCTGCACTGCCTACATGATCTACCGGTCGATCACAATCGATGTAATTACGGATGCTCCATATTGGCTGATATCCGATATTCCGATATTGTCCAACTCTTAATTTCCAATACTGATATCACCCGATACCGATATATTCAGTCTTTTTACATCAAAATTATTAGGTAACAACATAACATATCACCTATTATGGAATTAACACATTATGACTAATTTTATTGCGATGTCCCACTGGATGCAAACATAAACGCTACATGGCTTTTCAAATGTAAACACTGTCTGTGCAAAATAAGTTACCGAAAAAAGTGCCATTCATTTATTTTTTTGTGTTTTTAGAGAATATTTGGCCTCAAACAACACTACAGACAATATCAAAACAAGGAAGACAAATGTAGCGTATAACTCTGCATGATTCTTCTTGAGGTGGGTGATCAAAAGTAATGTATTAAAGGAAGACGCCTTGTTTCCTCCTCTCATAACCACCTTTGCTTTGCAGTCATTGCAAAGCAAATTATTGCATTAGTAGGTGACACTTGGAAATACTTCCAAATCACGGACATCTCATACACCGGGCGAGCTAGCCACGGTTAGCAACCTACGAGACTAGCGTGTTGTTGTTGTTATACGTCATTTGGCCACTTTAATTGTTTTGACCACATTATGACCACCTTACTAATATTGTGTAGGTCTTCCTTGTGCCTCCAAAACAGTTGTGACTCATCAGAGTATGGACATGTGCCTTCTGAGGGTGTTGTTAGTGGGGGGAGGCTTTGAGGGGAGGGGCCTCTGTGGATCATCCCACAGATACTTGATCAGTTTGGGATCTAGTGAATTTGGAGGCCAGGTCAACACCTTGTGCTGTTCTTCATGTTTTTTGAGTTGTTCCTAAATCATTGGGGATGGCTGCTGCCATCAAGGAGTGTCATTGCTATGGGGGTGGGGGTGCCTGCTCTGGTCTAGGTGGGTGCTATGTCTAGGTAACATCCACATGAATGAATGCCAGGTCCTAAAGTTTCCCAGCAGAACACTGAATTGTCACAAGATGCTCAATAGTATTTACTTCTCCTGTCCGGTCATAATGTTGTGGCTGATCAGTGTACAGTTTGCACTAATTAGAGAGGCAGTTCTAATAGCATAACTCTATAGGGAGTGCAAATGTCTTTGGTTCCTTATAGTAGAAGCTACATTCACCGATCAAGGTTACTGATATTGCCTAGCAACCGTCAGCCCACCACATCACTTCTGGTTTTGTTTCGGTTTTTTTTTTTTCGTTTTTCTTCCACTCCTGTTGTTCACATGTTCATTTATGTTCATTGAAATCTGCCAGATAGTTCACCGGTTTCGTAAGCAGCTCCAGCCTTGAGTCAGCTCACTGAGTTTTTCATCACCACAAACACACACGAGCACCGATACACGCCCGGTCGTGTACGAGCACACACACACACACACACACGCCTCTGAATGTGTTTGGTGCTCACAAAAAGATGTTACAGAGTGTCAAACCAATATCTGTCTCTTCAATGCTGCCTACCTCTCCATTTGAGGCTCAAGGACAGAGAAAGGGAGGAGGAGGGGGAGGAGGAGGGAGGAGAGAGAAAGCGATGGAGAATGCAACTGACAGGAAGAGAGAGATGAAGAGATGAAGCTTTAATATAAACACAGGCAGGCTATTCAATAAATGTTACAGAACATCTTCAATCATATATGAATGCCTCAGAAATATATGAAAGGAGCTCTGGCAATGTCAAGACCCTAAACGCTTCCTGTTTAGTAGAAGTATATATACATGTGTGTGTATATATATATAATGCCCGTCACAGATTAGTAGCCTTTACAGCGGCTTGTAATGAAAATAAATGAAGTTAAGCCATATGTAGACTGTTTTTGTTATTTGGTAAAACTGAACCTTCAGGGGAAACGCAGTGTGTTTAGTAAGTGGGAACTTGTGGACTGAAATACCTGAAGGTGTGAGGCGTTTTCAGCAAATAAAAAAAAAAATATAGCTCGGACAACTGGAGACGAGTCAGACTGGCAGAGGAGACTAGGGATGGGCGATATGGACTAAAAAATGTATCCCGATATTTTCTGGTATTTATCACGGTAACAATAAAAATTACAATAAATAAACACCAATTTAGCCTAATCTTTTTGACTATAATGCATCGGCAAGTTTTGTCTGAGTCGGACTGGATGAAGTCGACGCTGCTTCTGCATCTTTGCTCATTTTCTGTCTTTCTTCATATTCTGGTTTGTGCTTGTGTTTGAGGTGGTGGAACAAATTAGTGCTGTTACTGTCCTTTTTATTCACTATTTGTTTGCAAACCTTGCATGTTGTAATTTTCTGCTCTGCGTCGGACTTTTTAACCCCTTCATGCCTAGTGTCGCAAATTTGCGACGCACTGTTTCCGTTCAGACTGCAGCCGATATAACGCATGTAATACTCCAATGTCGGTTTGTGCACATTGAAAAAAATCCTGGGAATCTTTGGCAAGCACTAGTTTCTCGTAGGACCGGCCGGAGTGGTAAGCAAAAATACAAATATTGTATTTTAAGGCGTTAATGGGGTTAAAACCAAACCCGTTCCAGATAATGGTGGGAAGACATATTCTTACCGTGGGAAATGTTTTTGACGATATATCGTAAACAATGAAATATCGCACATCCCTATTACCAAACCGTGATTTTTGGAGATTCATGGAGATTTACAATTACTTTAAGAGAGTTGGTCAGACCCTGGAAGAAATGACTCCAGACGTAACAGGAACTAGCATAGTTAAATTAAAAGTCAACTGTTCATTATAAATTTGGTTTATTCACTGATTTATGTTAATTTAATCTTACATACATTCGTACATAGAATACCAGGTCTCAGCAGCATTATGTTTACTAGTCATGCATATAAACTGTAGCAGCAGCTACTTGTCACTAAAGCCATTATTTACGTTATTGCGGTAATGACTGATAAAAGTCAACAAATTATATGTATAAACATTTGACATGTCATATACTGTATAAATTATTTTTAATAGGTGGGATAGTAGCTTAATTAGTTTTGTTTTCGACAGTATATATTTTGCATTTCACATGAAATGACCTGCAGCTCTTCATCTAACAGCTCAATGTGGCTGCTCCCTCTTTAGTTTAACCATTTGATAATAAAAATTGTCTCATTTGGACCAGTTTCATTTTTTTCAGTGTGAAGCTGCAGCTGCTAAGAGATGTTTGGTTTGAATTTGCACCAATCGTTGTGATATTTTAATAAATCCTTTCCTGGCCCAAATTAAAAACTCATTACGGTACCATTGGCCTTTAAAACAGCGGATCTGACAATGGTGATTATTTTAAAGCCTCTTTTCATCCCATGTCAGAAATTCGTCTTGTGTGTTACTTAAATGTAAGGATGCAACGATGCGGCTTTTTGCCAGATGGATACAAACGTCATACTTGCCAGTACTTGTACCGATATGAGTACTTTTTTCAACTAGTCTAGGTGTAGCCCCAACCAGTAACTTAAAGATTATCTAAGTAAAAACTACAAATGTCATAATCCAAACACTTTGGTCCAGCACTTTTTAATTGTGCTGGCCCCGATGATTCTTAATATTTGTATGATACTTTAACTATAATCTGTAGTTTTAACATATTTTATCTACTTTGAATTTGTATTAGGTTCATATCTAATTCTCTGTCAGGATGATTGCTAATTTATGATATCAGCGATGAAACTTTAAATAACAGTTGCCTTGGGTCTAGTGGAGAGTAATCAGAAAAATGCAGAGTCGGTGAACCATGCGTCTTTTATCTATTGGACGTGTTTTCCATTATCAGTCTCATCTCCACAAAAGCAGAGGAAGGTGAGGAGAAGTGAATGAAAAGAGAGAGAGAGAGAGAGATGAAGCTCTGGAGCAAGAGCAGGACTGAAAACAGATTAAGAGAGAAAGACAATTAAAGCTGCACGGGACGGCTATTAGCATTCTGCCAGCATTGCTTAGCGGTGACAAGACGGGCCGTTGTGTGTGTAATTATGTTATTAGCTTTTTAATACACATCCGCGTGCAGCCGTTTAATTCTGGTTGCGTTTCCCGTCCCAGTGATGGGTCGCTGATTGCAGCACTCAGCCGTTTTATTAGGCCTAATTAAATTAACGTTATTTTGGTCCTGCCGTCAGCGACACACTCAGACGGGAGGCGGTGGCACGAGGAGCGACGTGCGGATTAGAAAGTGGAGATGATCTGCATGGTTGCATTTGGAAGCATGTGTGTGTCTGCTTTAGGAAATGTGTGCATGTCTTATATATAAACTCTATTTTGTTTTTTTTAGAGCTGTGAATGTGCGTTTGTGTGTAAAATGGTGTGCATGAATTTAAACCTTTATGTTCTAATAAAATAATGGACACAGAGGTAAACAGGTTTTTATTGGTCATGTCATCCATCATGGTGACTTTATGCTGCATCAATAGAAAACAAGAACTTGTGCACAATCTGACATCTGTGTGTGTTTTATTAGTGTTCAATCACAGTTGTCTCTCTGTGTGCGAGCGCTGCAGGGACGCCCCATCATTACTCACCATCTCTTCCTCCTTCACTCTTTTCCTGGAACCTTTCCATGTCTCATCTGTCCCCACGTCTGCTTCTCAAACTCTCTTTCCTTTTTTTTTTTCTTTCTTCCCTGGATGTTGTTTCCCACCCGCTGACCGTCTATCTCCACGTACCTCAGCTTCTTCTCTTCAGTCTCAATACGCTTCCTTCTGTGCCTTCGCACCAGAAGTTTTGTAGTGGGATTGAAATATGGGGACCAAAGCATGTGCAAAACAACTCTTAGTAAAATATAGGTTTTATTGAGTAATCTAGAATAAATTATTAGCATTTCTATGGCTGACAGAAGCATATGAGAACATATTTAAAGTTTGACACAAGGTTTCCCATTCAGTGTTAACACTATGGCGGCCCGTCGGGGTCTAATTTTCTCCACCATGGTGAATGAATCGGAAATATGTTTTTCCGTTTCAAATTGTGCTTTCATTATTTTTCCCTAGACCACAGGTGTCAAACATACGGTTCATGGGCCAAAAGCGGCCCACCAGATGGTCTAATCTGGTATGAATTTGCGAAAATTATACAGAAGACTGCAATTTTTCAATGAAAATATCTGCTATCCCTAACACGTCCACTGTTTTAGTAGAAGAAGTGGACAGAACACAACACCGAGACCCAGGACTAAATATCAGACAGCAATGTGCTCAAATTGCACTTATTTTCCTTGAGACATTTCATTTTTTTGTCTTTTTTCCTGAAGGATAGTTTACTAAATACAAATATTCTCGTAATTTACTTGTTCTTCTTTGTATTTAAACACATGGAAAAAATCTGGAGATGTCGTTACTTATCGGTTATTATGCTGTTATCTTACTGCTCCGGCCAAGTCGGGATCAAATTGGGCTGTATGTGGTCCTAAAATGACTTTGACACCACTGCCCACCACTAACCCTAACCCTCCACACACACACACACATACACACACACACACACACCGGTCACTCACTTGCTCTGTCCTGAATTTCAACTTTTATTGAAAAATGAACCGTACGAAAAAAAGACTTTAAACACACATAGCATGTGAAGCTATTCACGTTGTTGTTCGCTAATAAAAATTGTCGTTAGCACCACTTTCTAAAACCCGATGTTTGTGCTCTTGATTTTTTTAGACCATGGAGATTTGCAGTTATTTAAATAAAGTTAGTCAAAACCTGAAAGAAACGACTCCAGACATAACGTGAACTAGCTTAACTTTATTAGCGCTAGCTAGCAAAGTTAGATTGAAAGTCAATTATTTACTATAAAGTAAAATTATATGCTGATACTTTTATTTAATTTTACATACATTTGTCAATATAATACCACGTCTCAACAACCTTTTGTTTTGTATTTGTATTCATGTACGTGAACTACACAGGCTGCAGCTATTTGAAGCTAAATACAACATCTGCGCTACAGTGTTACGGTATTTATGGCTAATATCAGCTATTTAAAGATGGAGTGATGCCAAACGCATGTTCTTATTTTATGTGCAGATATTTCATTTACTGTATAAATAGTTTTTAATAGTTGGGATAGCATCAAAATTAAGGTTTTTAATTAAGACAGTAGAACCCCACAGTCATCTGATTAGAGAAGCCGAACTGAATAACTGAACTGAGCTGAGTTTCTTTACTATCAAATGGCTGCTTCTGACTGAATAAACAGCTCGACAGACAATGTTTCCCACCTGGAGGTGCACACGGTTTAGCCCGCTCCATTAGTAAGGTTAACAAAAATGGCTTTTTGCTTTTAGAGCTTCCAGTCTTAATACAATGGGCTGCTTTATCGCTCTCTCCCGTCAATCTTTGAATTTAGAGTTCTGAAGTCTGGAAGCACGGTTCATTTGTCTTTTATTTGGAAATAAAGTGGCACAGTAAACCTTTTCCCAGAATAAGATGGCTCCTTGCTTCTGTTTTATGTTAAGTATAGAGTGCTGACTTAAAAAAGAAGAAGAAAAAAACACTGACAGAAATAATGCTTTGTAATGATGTAGAACCTCAGAGTGAAATACTGACATGGTGCTTGCATTATGTTGAGAAACAAGGTTAAAAGGTAATATTTTTAATGTGTTTTACATGCTTCCTAACAATTATAGATTCATGTGTTGGCTTACTAATTTACACCAATCAGGCATAACATTATGACCACCTGCCTGTAGGTCTCTCTTGTGCCTCCAAGACAGTTGGGAGTCATCAGAGAATGGACGTGGGCCTTCTGAAGTTGTCCTGTGGTGACTGGCAACAGAATATTGTTTGCTTTGAGGGCACAGATACTTGATCATTTTGGGATCTAGTGAATTTGGAGGCCAGGTCAACACCTTGTGCTGTTCTTCATGCTTTTTTTAGTTGTTCCTAAACTGTTTTTGTGGCTGCATCCTGCTGGGGATGGCTGCTGCCATCAAGGAGTGTCATTGCTATGGGGTGGAGGTGCCTGGTCTGGTCTAGGTGGGTGCTACATGTCTAAGTAACATCCACATGAATGAATGAATGAATGAATGAATGCCAGGTCCGAAGGTTTCCCAGCAGAACGCTGAATTGTATCAAGATGGTCAGTGTTATTTACTTCTCCTGTCAGTGGTCATAATTTTGTGGCTGATCAGTGTACATTACTACAGGCTGTAGACGTCACTTTAAAGCATTCTCCTCATGGCTCCTCGACTGCTCAGACACTTCTACAGAAGCACTGTGGAGAGCATCCTCTGCCAGGGCTGCACAGTGTGGTACAGTAGCTGCTCAGCAGAGGAGAAGAGGAATCTGTCTCGGGTGGTGAAAGCAGCGCAGAGGATTGTGGGAGCTGAGCTCCCAGACTTAGACTCTGTGTACGCTGAGCGTATGCAGAGAAGAGCTCGAGCCATCTGCACGGACAGCAGCCACCCTGGACACTCACTGTTTGTACCATTGCCATCAGGGAAGAGGTACAGGATTATTAAGGCAAGGACAAATAGGCTGAGGAACAGCTTTTTTCCTAGAGCTGTAGCCCTCATCAACCCCACACCTCCAAAATGTGCAAATGTGCAATAACACTGTTTACACTGCTACCTCCATTATTTGATTATTTAACTCTTGTTTCTATTTAACTACTACCTATGCACCTTTACTGTGACACTTTTTACATTTCTGCAACACTTATATTATAGTTATATTTATATTTCATATACTGTTCTATATTTTATTGTAACTCAGTTTAACTCCTTATTGTACTGTCCTTACTGTCCAAGCCGTTGTGTCTTGGTTTGGTTGTTTTGTATTCTGTTTTTCTTTTTTGAGTGCCACCAAAATTTCGTTGTAGTAATACAATGACAATAAAAATCTTGAAATCTTGAAATCTTGAAATCATGCGTGAACCCAGCGTTTCTGCTTCACCCTCTGCTGATGGACGGTAGCGGATGGATTCCAGTCTGCAGCCTATATTCAATGTTTATACAGCTGCGCCGTAACATAATGTTGTGGCTGATTGGTGTATTTTCACCCAAGTGAAAATCCTTTTTATTAAAATGTGTGGGTGGGTCCGCTGAGACGTCGTACATATGGGGCCCAGACTTTTCTCCACTGCCTCACACTTGAAGCACGCGCTCACCTGCACCAAAGCCTTACATGTCAAACATCATACATCATAACCGGTTCAGATGTGCATGACAGAAAACGTGCATGGATGCACGTAAGACAGGAAGTCAGTCACACAGGCGCTGGGCGCGCTGTGTCTCCTGTGTGCGCGAGACAAATCCCACATTCACCACACGCACACAGACACACACCTATGACCCAGGGTACGCCGATGAAATGTAGACGGAAGGTAATTAAACAGGGATCAGGCTGCTCTTTATCAAGGGCTCTTCACTGCTGGGCTAAATTAACCTCTGCCCACACACACAGACGCACACATTGTGCCGTAAGACTCCAAACACACACTTTAGGACACATGCGCCTCTTTCTTTTTCAGGATTGTATAGCGGTATAGCGACACAGCCATGCACAATTATCACTGAATACTTAATGAAGCTCAGAGTTTAAAGCTAAAAGTAGTGAAATCACATCATGAATAAATTATATTTGTTTGTTTTTTAATGATTTGGGCTGAGGAGATAAAAACGGATAATTCATTTTAACGTTTAACCAAGTAACATCGTGAGTTGGAAAGGGATTTACAAAAGTCTTGTACTCCCTGCAGCACCTCTTTCATATTCAGTTTTTTTATCCTGGCAAAGAAATCTTAGTTAAAGCTTTTATCTGCTGTTTTATTTTATTCCTGTACTAACAAAGAGCAACAAAGGAGGTAGTAGAAGTTACCCTGATATGACCGAATACAGTTTCTTGTTCTGTGGTGAAGCTACTGCAGATTTAGATATCAGATTTATGTTGACCAGAGCTGGTCAGAATTTGATTAATTTTAAGTTAGACACACGCAGATGAGGTGGTTCGCCTTTTCCCTTCTCCTTAAACCTCCCATACGAACACGCGGCTCAGAAAACACAGCATCTGATCTCAGCTGCTCACAACAGCTCAGGGCTGTTTGCAAGGTCTTTAACGCAGCTCCAGTAATCCTGCTGCGAGTGTTATTCTGCGGTTAACGCTTCATCGCAACCTTCGTAAACCTTTCCGAACGAGGAAGGTTCACAAACCCTCAAAGGTGCCGGTGCAGCTGCACCTTTAACACAGAGATGTACACAGATTTAGCAAGAGGAGCACTAGTTGATTATTCCTGGTAATGGCTGGTTTCCTGATGCGGGATATCTGATTTTGGAGAGAAGCTGAAGTTGTTGTAATGAAATGATTAAATTTGCAAGGACATTATGTCTAAATCCCTGTCATTCATTCACTTGTTCACAGTGATTCATGTTTTTCCTTTCCTTTTTTGAAGTTTCATTCCATTTTGAAAATATTCAGGCCTCTATATACAATGCTGGGTAAAAGGAATTGAACCCCTCAGAATTTTCTACATTTCTGCATTAAAAATGTTTCAAAACATCAGTGGATTTCCACGCATGCCATGAGAGTAGACAAAGAGAACCCAATTAAACTAATGAAACAGAAATTCATGTTCTATGTTTTGGTATTACACACATATCTGTGAGGTGCAAAAGTTAATTTCAAGGCCGAAATGTTTCCAATCAATGTACTAAGATTCAGGTGTTAATCAGGGTCCTGTTTAGTTAAAAAACCAACAAACAAGCAAAAAAACTTATTTCCATTTACTCACCCATATAACTTTGGTGTTATTTGGAGTCCTTCAGAAGATATTTAGCTTCAGCGGAGCATTGCATATATAGTGAGAGTGATTGGGGCACCGAGACACAGCCTCTAAATGATGCATTATCTGCCACGAAACTCACAAATATTTTGTTATGATACGCTAGTGCTATTCCCAGTTGAGTCCAGAGTTACCTGTTATCATCTTCCAGGGTCTGTAGATTGACCTACTATTGACCAACGTGTTGGTAATTGGATCGTATCGTTAACATCTTTAAGGTGACACCATTGATTTTTTTTACGGTGAATAGCACTAGCATATCTGGTTCCCCAGTCTCTCCTGCTATATGGATATATGCTGGAGCTAAATATCTTCTGAACGACTCCAGATAACGCCAAAGTTATATATGTGAGTAAACGCTGCCAGAAAAAAGGTCCAGGTTGTAAAAAACGGTAGTTCCCCTTCAATGTTCATGAATCCACCATCAGGAGAACATGGTGTACATGTCAGAGAAAAAAAAAAAATGCTCCACAAAATCAGCCCATCTGCAGTTTTCTAAACATCATGTGGACAAGCCAGAAGACTGTTTTGTGGAAAATGTTTCGTTGACAGATGAGGCCAAAGTAGAATAGTTTGATTTAAATGAGAGGTGTCGTGTTTGGAGATGAAACAGCACTACATTACAGAATCATAGCATCATAGGGGGCTTGGGGGGGGGGGGGGGGGGCTGTCTGCTCAGAAGAAAAAACGTACCCATCACTTCTGATGCCAGCAAAAGCTGCTGCTGCCACTGACTGTTCAAAGTCATCCTGTGGAATAGGAGGGCAAGGAAGTAGGTCAGTTTACAGCCCCACAGCTGCTTTGATGAGTGATAACTGTGCATTTAAAATCACCATCATGGCGTTTATTAATGTTGTTAATTTGACTGCGTTTTTGAAAATAGCATTTTCACTGCACAGCCATGCAGCAGCCACCCTTTGTCTCTCCCTTGTTCTCGCTGTTACGTGGTTTGTCTCGTCTTGTCCAGGTGCACGTCTGGATCAGAGCACTTTGCTTCTCTGGCCAGCTGTTCGGACACCTGTGGAGGTGAGACAAAAGAGAAACACAGGGGTGAAAGCGAGGGATGAGAAAGGTAGAAGGACATCAGGATGCAGGAGCTGGGAGAAAAATATACAGGAATAAAGGAAAAGCTGGCAACGAAACGCTTCTAACTGAGACGTGAAGAGAAATTTTTACCTTTTAGTTCACACAGAGGGGAGGAGGGCTGGAGCACTGCGGGTTTTCTAGCCTAAAGGTTTGCGTTTTAGCAGCAGACGCTCGCGGTCGTCAAGTGATTATGGAAAAAAGGCAGCGGTCCAGAAGATTATTAAAAAGTTCAAATCAAACTCAATATCACATGCAGAAAATGATGACTATATGAGAGGAATGACTCAAAATGGCGTGCTGTGACATTATGCAGAATTCTTTGGTTAAATAAGTGACCAGAGATGACAACATTTTTCACTGCTTTCTACTTTTTGCACAGGAGGTCTTGTAAAATAACAGCCATGCAGTGTGTTTGCCCTCCATTTATACAATCTACAGTCTTTTTCTAAGGTTCAAGTGCTGTCTCTTTGTTGTAAAGTTCTACTTTGGAACCTGACAACCATCTGCCAAGTCAAGAACACTCAGTTTCTGTAAAGTGGACATACAAGATGTTTGTCTGTTAGACTACAGATCAGTGACGGGTAATGCAGCCACCACAATTGAAAACTCCATAACATGAAGAAAGTTTCAAGTGACACTGCACCGGATCTGGAATACACAACAATCATACCAGGTAAGGTTAAAACGGGAGTCTAAACACACAGACTGAGTGTTTGAGAGAAGCATTCAAATGCAAACACAAGAGCCACCTTTTATTTGTTGTAGGAATAGGTAAGAAGTTCAGTCACAGCATCTCGCAATACCACAGATATATAATTCATAATAATAAATAAATTCTTTTCATTACCGTATTCATGATTTGCTGAGAATGCTTATGTGAAGATAACTTAAATCTAGGTACAGCAGATTTGGTAGTCACGCAATCTTCAGATCTCTGTTTTGCATGCGGTGGAAACCTGGCACACGTCTATTTCTTCACTTCCTAAATGTGAGACTCAAAAATAAAATGCAAACTTTCGAACACTTGATCAAATGTTTTTAGCAAGATTGTCCCAATTTTAAAATCTTGGCTGTTGTACATGAATATAGCAAATGTCACAGAGCTAAACACTCGTCTTTAAATGTTTATGTACTGTGCATCTATGTAATTTAGAGCACATATGCTCAAGAGGTGCTGGGGACATTTAATGCTGTAGATTATGTAGAATCATGTTTGTACAATCATGTAGAACTCTCTGATATGCATAACTGAATCATACTGAATCGTATCGTATCGTATCGTACTGAATCGCATCATATACTGAATCGTATCATATCAAAGCCGTGGCGGATGAATCACAGAGATTGCTCTAAAGTAAGAGTGGGCAAAAAAAAGTAAGAGTAGACAGATAGATAGATAGATAGATAGATAGATAGATAGATAGACAACTTTATTGATCCCTTTAGGAGGTTCCCACAGGGAAATTGACTTTTTTTTTTTTTTTTTTTGTAGTTTTTTGTAGTAACTGCTCAACAAAAAAAGTTGAACAAAAGTTTTCCAGTTTATCATCTGGTTTACCCTTGACCTGCCATAACTGCTGTACCTGTGTGCAGACAGATTTCCTGCATAATAAACTATTATTACTACTGCTTCTTCAGTCGCCCTCAATTTGAGTTTTACCTTCAAATAACACAGCTTATAAAATTGTCTGAATGTTTTGGCCAGTTTAACTCAGGCTGTTTCTTGAGTTTTTTTTATTGAATGATCTCATCTGAAGGCCCTTCAAAACCTATTTCCTTCATAATATTTTTCGTAATCTTTTTACTAAATGCTTACATGTATTTCCTGTTGTTTCTTGTCTATCGCAAGTCAGAGAACATGAGTATCTGTGGTTGTCCATTGGCTTTTGGGTCCTATGGTTCCTATGGGTTGAGGGAAGGGGTCTCTGTGGATCATCCCACAGATACTTAACCCTTTTGGGATCTAGGCCAGGTCAACACCTTGTGCTGTTCTTCAGGTTTGAGTTTGAGTTGAGTGAGGTGTTCCTAAAGCGTTTTTGTATCCTGCATCCTTCTGGGGATGGCTGCTGCCGTCAAGAAGTGTCATTGCTATGGGGTGGGGGTGTCTGGTCTGGTCTAGGTGGGTGCTACATGTCTAAGTAACATCCACATGAATGAATGCCAGGTCCAAAAGTGCCCGCAGAACACTGAATTGTCACCAGAAGGTCCTGTCAGTGGTTTTAATGTTGTGGCTGACATATACCAGTATTTATATTTGCCAGTGTTTTATGTGGTGTCAAGAGATGTGCTTAACAGCTGTGACTCATCAGTGTTGTTAAACCAGTCACAGCAAAGAAGCCCTGATCATCATCATCATTGTTCTCTGTGCTCACATTCACTACAGAAAAGCAAACATAGAGAGAAGAAGATGCCTCTTTATGTGTAGTGTTCTCAGTGGGAGACTCATGTCAGCCTCAGGCCAGTCTGGTTCTCCGGTTTGCTGGAACAAGAGCAAAGACGGACAAAAAGCAGAGGATTGAGAAGCGAGACGAGGGTAAAAACAGGAAAGCTTTTTGGTGGTCTGTGTCAGAGAAATTACGACACCAGTTATGAGTGTGAATTTGTGTTCTTTTTAATACGGGATGGAATGGGAACGTGTGTGTGTGTGTGTGTGTGTTTTTCTGTATGACCGCTGAGAGAGTTCATCCCACGCTGGGTATTTCTGCTGAATCAGTGACTCGTCACCTCTCCTAGGAAAGCAAACAACACATTAACACAGAGATACACAAACACAGCTACAGAGTTACGCTCGTTCCAAGCAGACACGCAAATGGGCGTCCGGAAAGATCCACACACGACACAGGTGAGACACACACCTGCACACGTCAGGTACATCGATATCTGCAGTATGTGTCTGCTCCTGTGCATCCAACCTGAATGGTAATGTGTAATGCACTGTACTCACACTGTCAAAGAAGGGCATCGACACAAGCAAAACAGTGGATGTTGCTGTCTGTAATCCACTAGGTTTTCTTTTGGGTCATGATTCTCCAGTCGGACGTAACCATCATCAAATGCATGTACATTTTGCAAAAAAGAAAAGCCGCTACAACCACAGTGAAGTAGTCAGTGGCTACGTACTACAGCCTGTAATCATGTGAATAGAACCACCCACTTTTTTGGTCAGCTGAAATATGTTTTATGCCCACTGTGGAGCGTTGGATCTGGTGGATATGTAACAGAAGAAGAAGGAGACGGGTTGTGTTTCCCGATTTTTTTCCTGGCGTAAAATACGGTCATTTACTCACCCATATAACTTTGCTGTCATTTGTAGTCATTCGGATGATATTTAGATCCATATAGTGTGAGTGACTGGGGCAACGCAGCCTCTAAATGACGCATTATCTGGCACGAAACTCATTCATTTCACCAATATTTTGTTATGATACGCTAGTGCTATTCCCTGTTGAGTCAAAATGGAATTCAGTCAATAGAAGAACATGTCAGACATGGACTGAGATGGAACCACAGTTTCAGCATCTGTTCTGACTTTAATCTTCTTCTTGCACACTTCTTTGCATGATGTGTACCCCACATGGGGCTAACATGAAACTAGGGTTGGGCGGTACGACGGTATTATACCATGTGACGGTATAAAAGTGTCTACCAGTAGAGATGTATTTGCAACACCGTTTATACCGGAGAAAGAGTCTGCGGCATCTCTCTGAATCACTGTAATTACACCTCCTCGACACACGGGGCACTGCAGGCATTGCAGCAGACTGCTTGGTGTGGTTGCATGAGCGTGACGAAGAAGAAACAGCTTTACCTGAGTGATAGCAATCATGGCAGAGGTGGAGAGTGAACATTACGAAGAAACGGAGGCAGCCCAACCCACCCATGATGAAGAGGAGGAGGAAGTCGCTCCGAAAAGGGGCGCTACGTCTGCTGTGTGGAACTTTTTAGGATTTGGAAAATCCGACAACAAACTAAATGTGATACTCTGCAAAGAGTGTCTTGCGACTGTTGCTGCTGGAGGTGGAAACACCCGCAACCTCTTCCACAACTTAAAGTTAAAACATGCAAAGGAGTGTCATTATGGGTGGAGGCGTTTGGTTTGGTCTAGGTGGGTGCTACATGTCTAAGTAACATCCACACCAATGAATGCTAACGCTTCCTAGCATAACATTGTGTTGTCACAAGATGGTCGATGCTATTTACTTCTCCTGTCAGTGGTCTTAATTTTGCGGCTGATCGGTGTGCATTGCTACAGGCGGGATTGTAGAATGAACAAAAGTGTAGACGTCACTTTAAAGCATTCTCCTCTGCCGATGGACGGTAGCGGATGGAATCCAGTCTGCAGCCTATATTCAATATTTATACAGCTGCACCGTAACAGTCACATATTCATTCAACCTTTTCCTTCTCCGTCGTTCTCCTGTTCATCCCTCCTGTTCTTGTTTACTGAAGAATATGGAAGGTAAATGTCAAGTATGCCATTTCTTTTTCTTTGCCATCTTCTCTTTCTTTCCTGCCTCGCCTCTGGGTTTTCTGAAAGCCGGTCAGATCTGTGGGTTCTGAGGGAATCTCAGTCTGTATGTCGACATCGTACTAAATGTCCAGGTTTTTTTTTGTTTTGAGTTCATTTATTCTACAGCCGCAACACCAAAATACAGTTTGCCATAGCTGCGTTCAGACAAATCAGCAGGAAAATTGCACGGAAATGAAGCAGAGAGACCGGACCTAGCCCGAAAGAAGTTTTTATAAAAATGCAAAACAGCAAAGTTATGACTATTTTATATGGGAGACAAGAATAGAAAGAAGTTCTGCCTTTGCACATTAAATCCATTTTGGTCTGGTTCATGTGAGGCAGCCATCATGACTTTATCACGGTAAGGGCTTCACAAAAAAAATGTTGAAGGGACACGTGACAATTCTAAAACTCTGCCACAATCTGGACGTGACTAACATATAGTAATTCATTTTACTTTAGGTGATTGAAAACATTTTTTTCAGTCCTTTCTCTTTCACTTACATGTAACACACACCAATCAGCCACAAAATTATGACTAGAGAAATAAATAACATTGAAAACATGAAGAACATCACAAGGTGTTGACCTGGCCTCCAAATTCACTAGATCCCAAACTGATCAAGAATCTGTGGGATGATCCACAGAGGCTCCTCCCCCTCAAAGGCCCTCAGAGTCCCAACTGTTTTGGAAGCACAAGGGAGACCTACACAATATTAGGAAGGTGGTCATAATTTTTTGAGTTTTCATAAACTTGTTTGAGCTTTAAGCAAGGAACTACTGTTTTTTACAACCTGGACCTTATTTCTGGCATAAAATACGGTCATTTACTCACCCATATAACTATAATATAATAATAATTTGTATTCCTTTGAGTGGTCTGGATGATGTCGTCTCTGAGCGCCGTGTGCACCCTGGCTTGTTTACCTGTAATTTGCTACAACAATGGGTTCTGTAGGTCAACTTGGATGATGATAACAGGTAACTGGGGACTCAACTGGGGAATAGCAGTACCATACGATAACACAATATTGGTGAAATGAATGAGTTTTGTGGCAGATAATGTATTATTTAGAGCCGCTGCTTTTCAGTCACTCCCACTACATGAATATAAGTAGATCTAAATATCTCCCTAAGGAATACAAATTACACAGAAGTTATATGGGTGAGTATATGACCATATTTTATGCCAGACATAATGTACAGGTTGTAAAAAACAGTTCACGTTTTCGTTACCCAGCGTCTTGAGACACCTAAGTCTCAACTTTATTTTCCCCTCTGAATGCTCAACAAGAGCATCCAAGCTATGAACTGTAAGGATTATAAAAACATACTGTTAATAACTGAAACTAAAGTAAAACCCCACCATAAATCTGTGTACTGCACATGCAGCTTATGGTGGTTTAATTACTGATGCACACATGCTTCCAGAGCACATCTCTCTTTCCACCTTCACATGTTTTTCTTTTCATGACACTCCTCTTCATGCCTCTCTCATACTTCATTTCTACTCCAGCCTACACATTTCCTTCCCTTTTCTTCCTCTTTATTTTATACATATATATATATATATATATATATATATATGTCTCATTATCCACCCCATATCTCCTTCTTTTTTGGTTTTTATCTTTCCCTTCGTGCGGGCCCAGTTTGTCCTTCTGTTAATAATTACCCATCTCTTTTCTCTTCCCATTTATCTGTCATTTTCACTATGTCTTGATCTCCGCTTCCTTCTGTCTCACTCCTCCTCCTCTTCCACCCTTAATGTATCTCTTTTTAAATCTTGGCAACTCTCGTATTCTTCATTTTTATCTGTCTGGCTATCCTCTCTTTCTCCCTGCATACAAAATGATCTCCTGCTCTCGCTCTCTTCTCCTCTCTTGGCAGGCCCATATGCTCTGAGCCTCTGAGAACCACTCTGCACATGTCTCTCTCTCTCTCTTTTTTTTTTTTTTATTGGAAAAGCAGACATCTAGACAGAGACATTGGCTCCCTGCTTATATCACATCACATCAGTGCAATTTGATACTGACAGACAGATTATTGGGGTAAGAAATCACAGTGGGCTGATATGAGCAGCGCTTTCATTGCTGATCTTGGCTGGAGCACGACTCTGGTGATCTCTTTGTTTCACTGTTATATATTTGCTTAAAGGTGCAGTGTTGTGATAAATCAGCGCAAACGGTCAGAAAACCTTTTAGTGTGTTGTCATTCAGATCAGTCTAATTCGACTCCATTCAGTAATTATCCAGTACAGACCTTACCCATGCCGCTCTGTCCCGTGTCAGAGACGTTGTCTATGGAATTGTTATCCCAGTCGCACTGAGGTGCTTTGATATGCTGCATCAGGGCCTGCAGGAGGTTGCTGGGGTGGATGGTGGGTGTTCAAAGCTTTTTCTGTTTTACGGTTAGTCAACAAATCTTTAAACTCTTTAAGGTTACTCAGCCATCGAACAGATGTTATTACGTTTTTGGCAAACCTAAATAAACTGCAGCTTTTTTGTATTAACACAGTCAACTTAAAAGTTCAACTTGAGGTCTGTCAAAAATCTGTCTACTGCAAGATCTGATGCTTATCCATTGAACATATTATTTATTCATATTTAAAGTTAATAGAAAACATCACAGTTATTTTCCCCCAAAAATGCCATTGCTGTTACAGTTCAGTTGTGGCAGAGATTAAAAACTGAGATTAATTCAAACATTGTATGATGAAAAAAACAAAACAAAGTCTGCATCGTTTCAATAAACTTCTCCAATGTCTCCAGATTTATCTCCATCCAGTGTTGCATTCATTCTTCACCAACATCTTGTATTGATGGCTGAGAGTCTGACCACTGCTCAAAGCTTCTCCAGCTCATCCCAAAGATTCTCAATGGGGTTCAGGTCTGGACTCTGTGGTGGAACAATCCATCTCATGCTCCCTGAACCACTCTTTGACAATCTGAGCCCCATGAATCCTGACATTGTCATCTTGGAATATGATCCATTGATGGAATAAGCTGCTCATTCAGTATATTCAGGTAGTCAGCTAATGAACCTAGACCTGAGCAACTGCAGCAACCCAGATCATAGCACTGCCCCATAGCACAGGCTTGTACAGTAGACACTAGGCATGATGGCTGCATCACTTCATCTGCCTCTCTTCTTACCCTGATGCCCCCATCACTCTGGAACAGGGGAAATCTGGACTCATCAGACCACATGACCTTCTTCCATTGCTCCAGAGTCCAATCTTTCTGCTCCCTAGCAAACTGAAGCCTTTATTTCCAGTTAGCCTCACTGATTAGTGGTTTTCTTAAGGCTACACAGCTGTTCAGTCCCAATCCCTTGAGTTCCCTTCACATTGAAGTCGATGGTTCTCCGCTATCCTTCCAGTTTCTAATAATGCCTTGGACAGTTCTTAACCCAGTTTTAATAGTTTCTTCAATCTCCTTAGATGTTTTCTCTGCTTGATGCATGCCAATGATTTGACCCTTCTCAAACAGACGACCACAGGATGTGTCTTTAGACATGGTTGTTGAAGAAATGAGAAGCTACTCATTGCATCAGTTGTCAGCTAAAAGATAATCACCCATGCAGTCATTATCCAGTAGGAGGCTCATACCTATTTGCTTAGATAAGTCCAGGTAGTGACTTTTTGTTTTTGGCCAGGCGTATAAAAGGTGTATAAAATAAAATAGAGTTGCCTGTGTACCTCTACAATCTCCTTAACTACGTACAGTAGAATGACAACAAATACAATAAAAGAAACCTCCTGGTTCACTGCTTTTATCATCTCTAAGTCAGATAACCACATTACCTTGGTAGAACAGTCGTGTACACGCTTGTTTAGCAGCCAACGCAGAAATAAATGTCGATTATGCTTCCTACTGTATTGACAATTGACTGTATTAAATGCACAGTCATATAGCTTTATTTTTGCTTGCTCTACATGTACAGTACGTAACTATTACAAGAGTTATGTGAAATTTAAATTGATTTGTGCAGCTACTTCAACATAGTTCACATCTTTTCCGGGCATTCATACATTAGTGAGTATTAATGAACCCTTTTCATTGTTTCTGTTTTTGCTGCGAGACATCAGCAAAGATCACAACGCCGCCATAATTTCCTCAATTGATTTGCTTCATTAAGCACAAGTTTTTCATTTTTTTTTTTGTTAAATGAGTTACGGCTCGAGGAACGAGGGCAAATCCGGTGCGTCGTTTCCAACTAATTGGGAAGCAGTGACCTGGTGTAGCCGAGCTGATAAATGCCGTATTTAGGAAGTTAATGTGAGTTGACAGAAACCAGCGTTAATCATTCAGGGTATGATCACTGTGTCACACTGACCCACAGGCATAGAGCCTAAACACAAACAGACATGAACCGGAATGATGAGTAGATGGCTGATATAGTGCATAAACACAAATATGAGTATCATAAGAACCGGTTGAGATGCAGAGTTCATAAATGCCTGCCACAGTTCTTAAATGCAATATTTGATGGTTTCGTATGGGATGAAATTAAAACTTTCCTCCAATAAGAAGTTAAAGTCATGGACCAGGAGTCGGCAAACGATATAAAAATCCGGGAGATGCTGGCAGACCACATGAGGGACCACCTTGACACGCTCTATGTTGTAATGTCAAAGTAGCTCATTCGTGTGTCTTTGCAAACATGCAGGCCAATATGTTTATCAGTCCTGAGCTTCTTTCAGTTTTCCTCTGAACTACTGCGTTCGCTACCCTCTGACATTCTGTCATCATTTCAATGATAAAACTGATTAAAAACCTCATCTTGTGCAGACTAGCTCACTCTGTAACATTCAGGTATGTAGCTCTGATAATGTCATGACCGGAGTAACTGTCCGAGTGGCCAGGCTGTTCCCAAACACCCAGATACCGGTGAGTACTCTGGAGAAGGAGTGACTAAAGTTGGTTTACAATTATCTGACAACTATTGTAACTATTTTTGCCGTTTAAACAAAAAAATAAATAAATCTAAATCTGCTGTTGCCAACCAGGGTTTGTACAGACTAGTCTAGGGGTTCATCAATGTGTTTTAAATACAGTATTCCGAAGTAGTGATCACATATTTATTTTATTAATTATACAGTTGTATATGTATTTAAAACCTTTTATGAACCAATCCCACACTCTTATTAAACATTTTCATACACTTATAAACACTGTCTATGCTTTTAAAACACTTTCTACGCTCTTAAACATACTGTGGCTTCTGACCGGATGTTAAAAGGATGACAAGGAGTACTGCAAACCTTTCTTTTATCGCATGAACCGTAATAGTTACTGTCAGCCGTAACTACGCCAAAACAGCAACAATGACAGTTAACTTATCTGACAGTTCTCCGACAGTCAGAAATCACAGAACTTAAACATTATAACAAGAACATTACTGCAAGGTCGCTGCCCTGCATACGTAATAATTAGTAAGGGAGGCAATTCAGTAATTAACTGCAACGCTGTTACTGAAAGTTCACACAACAAACAACACACAAACACTACGCACAGCAAGATCACAACATGAAATGGACGTGTGCGGGATGATGCGATTTTATTGGCCGTATTCTCCCACGATATAACGAAGTTTCCGGGATATAAAATGGCATATATGTGAATTAGAAACCCACAAAGTAGCTAGTCCACGAAAAGTGAGAAGGGAAGTGGCAAGGGATTACTGTACTTCATTAAAGATGAAGCTTATGCTACCGTGACACACAAAGTCCTGAAATACAAAAAAATAAAAATAACGCTGGCATAGGAACAGTCCACATCCTCTTGACAGCAGTCAATCAACGACTTCACCAAACACTGTGCAGTAACAGAGAGAAGACGCCTGCACATCAATTATTTGATGGTGAGTTTCACTGCAGTACACGGAAAAGGCTTCAGAGAAATACTGCAGTTTTTTTTAACCTGGCTACACGGCCCCATCTTTATTGATGGTGCTGATGTGCTGCCTGTTTTTATACAGGCTATGCATATCTGCAGCCACAGTATGTAGCACATGGGCTGTGTGTTCTCAGCATATATATTCAGATCAAAAATATAGATTTCATTGTTGCAAAGGACTACTTTCTACTGGGTTTTTATTAGTGAAGTCAGCAAAGAGTAGTTGGCATCAACTTGACAGTCACATCACATATCAGTCGACTGTAAAAAAATGAATTTGTACATGAATATGAATATTTTTGTCAGTTTTCTCAATTGTCTTTGACATAAATATTTTGCAGGATTTGACAGCTTTAAAAAAAATCCATCTAAATGTGAGCAATAATGCACATTTTCAATATTTTATGACAGTTTGTAGACTAAAAAAAAAATCAGTCTGTTATGTCAGCAGACGAGAAAACCGGCGCAGATCTCTGACCCCAGATCATGGCCATTCGTCAAAATTTTATGACCTGAAAGTGAATCTCACTCTTTGAGAAATCAGTGCGTATTGTCCATCCCCGATGATATAACCGGATCAAACTGGATGTCAAATAAAAAGACGCATACACAGACTCTCAATCACCGCAATCGTTGCCTTGGATACGCACGGCGGTTTGCTCAGTGGTCAAGGAAATGTTCCCGAGCATTTTGAGCAGCGGCTTTAAAAGCTTGTGGTGTAGGTGAACACGTGAGTCATGACACAGGTGGGATATACTGCACGCGTCTCTTCCCGTCATCAAACAGCCAGTGTTTTCTCAGAGACATGGCGATGGAGGTGAAATAGCAAAGGTGCGGAAAGACGGAGGCATTGCGCGACACAGATTGGGCCGGTGTAAGGTGCCGCCGTTCACAAACCACGGTGAAGAGGAGAAAAACTTCAGCAGATGGTCGCTCAGCATCAGGCTGTCTGCTCTCCTCCCTGTCAACTCTCCCTCTCCCTCTCCATCATGTCAGCTTCAGCCTGTGCTCTTCAACGCCCCCCTCCGTCGTCTGTGATTGCACTGACTGTTGCGTCGTATTTCACATCAGAAGAGGCTGTGATGTGTTCTTAAGAAATATGTTTCATTTAAAAACACTTGGGCCTTACTAAAATTTTAGTAAAAACATGATAAATAGCTTCTTTTTTTTTCATATTTGAGTGAAGTAGTAATCAACAAAAGAAGTGCTAAGAGGTGAAGGGGCATAATAAGAGGATGTAAATGACATGAGCCACGGTGAAGCTGGTCACCTGAGAGTCAGGGACATCTGCAAGTAGACTTGGTCGCAGTAGCTTAGTTGATTTAAAAAAAAAAAAAGGAGATACAAAAAAAATAGCTGTAAGATTAAAATTGAACAGCGCAAGCAAAAAAAATTACAAGATTTGCATATGCACAGTCTACAAGAAATAGGAATAGAAGTAAATAAGTTTATTTAGTTTATCTCTTACAGGGCCTGTGTACAAAATGCATTAATCACTTAAAAAGGGAGAAGATGCACTGTACGAGATTTAGCAAATAGCTAATTTCCATCTGCAGTCCCAGGGTAGGTAAGATACTGGAATATACACTGTATACATGCAGGTGGGATAAATGATAAGGTGCAATAATATGGACGGACTAGTTAGAAGGAGAAGGCTCAAGAGAAAATGTAATCAAAGAAGCCGCTGGGTAAATGAAGAGAGATTTAGTTTATAAAAAATTGTAGTTTTAGTTTATAAAAATTTGTAAATTTGTATAAAAAATTTGTAAATTTGTAAGAGTGACAGCAGCATGTTCTAAATTCATTACAGCTTAATTTATCCACTTATTATAATATTCCCTTATCTTACAATTCTTGTAAATATTGTAAAAAACATTTTTTTCATTTTTCCATTTTTTTTTAATATTTTATATTTTTAGTTGTTATATATTACGTATGGTGTCAAGGGATTAATAAAGCATCTGTCTGTCAGTCAGTCAGTCAATCATCTCCACACAAGTTCACTTCAGGCCATTCTTCAGGTAACTATTCACCCCAGACGTAAATTTCTGAAGAATTTTTCATCCATTGATGGACAAGAATGCTACTGATTTGAAAAATGTTGCTTCTGTATTAACAGAGAAATGTATTTCCTTTATGAGGTTAACCGTTTAGATAAAGACCTCTTAAGTGGCTGTAAATCAAAGCCCAGGTCGCTATTTGCGGTAATATGGCATGCGCCATTGTATTTCCAAACTGAGTCCACAATCAGGACTCTGTGATGGAGCAAACATTGCAGTTCTTTATGCTGCTTGAAGGTACTGTGATTCTTGTGGTGGCTGTGGCTCACTTAGTGGAGCTGATTGTCCGTGGACCAGAGGCTTAAAGGTTCAGTTAAAAAAGAGAATAATACCTTGTCTCTGGACTGCAACAAAACAGGAAAGATCAAAATTACTGATGACATATTCTCTTTTGTGCCTTAAAATGTCCGAAAAGATTTTAGACTTCACTCCACACAACACGAGTCCTGCAAAAATGAGAGTCAGAGAGTTGTGAATTCAGAGTTTATTGCCACAATCCTAGTCATAGACCCTATTGACGTACATTGACATAAACAGTCATCTTATCACTTGGACACTTCAGAGAGACTTAAAAACAATTGCTGTTCTAGAACAACATGTCCACACATTGTCAAAGTTCACTTCAGGACATTCAGGACTGGGTAACTCAGTGACTCTAACATACACAGTCAATGTGTTTTCTGATGTGTACTCATCTAAAAAAAAAAAAAAGCTATTGACGTTCTTGAAGTTTACAGTCTTACGTCCAAAGGTTCAAAAAATGCAACTGGACTTGTAGAGTTTTTTGAGAAGATGTCTTGTCAAAAAACTCTACAAGTCCAGTTGCCTTTTTTGAACCTTTTTTGAATGTACCATGACCTGGATGACTGAGAACCTTCACGGACATATTTTTGAGAAGACATTTCACCACAGCTTCAGAACTGAAGAAGCTACTCAGATGAATGGTGAAACTTCTTCTCAACAAACAAACCCTACAAGGCCAGTTGCCTTTTATTGAACCTTTTTTGGATATACCAAGGTGAACCTTCACCTTTGTTTGCTGACCCATCCATCCACCCTGACCTCATTGGTACACTGGGACTTCCGTAACTACCTTGCCTCTTGCTGCCATCATAATTGATACGACCACTTCACAGTAACGACATGTTGTTTTATTGTCACATGTTTAAACATCTGACTGCTTTCCCGTGCTGTTTACTCGTGGTCACCACACACACACACACAGTATTGGTCTCAGGAAGCTTACTCATTGTCCCTGTGCATGACGTATGATTCTCTCCATGCTTTCACACGAAGGTACAATGTGTTCACCCGCCCACTCTTTCTCTTTCTCTCGCTCACAGACACACACATACAGGCAAGGACACGGCACAAAAGAAGATTCAGTCACAAAGTTTTTGACAAAATATTAAATAGAGGAATCTTAATAGTGGAAAGCAAATAGTTCATACTTTAACGGATTTTTTTGAAATGAAAGACCGTTGCCTTGCTTCGCTACGTGCTGCACCGTAAAATGCATTCGCTGGGCTGCCCTTAAAAGCTCCATGTGTATGCATGAAACAGAGAAACGTCAGTCCCACTTCCTTATATTGTTTTTCTCAGTCTCAGTCGAGACAAAGGTCACTTCTTAGTAGATCCATCTTCGTATTTGTTGACAAGAGATGCTGGCTTGATTGTATATTCTTGATGTTTTGCTTATATAAAAAGACATTTTTCATTGATTTTGTTCACATCTTAAAAAAGAAATGTCTATATATATTAGGGATGGGACTCAATTTAAAAAAAAATCGAATTAATTAGAGGCTTTGTAATTAATTAATCTCGATTAATCACATTTTAATCGCATAACAATATGTGCCTCAAAAAGCATTTTTTTTTTTTTATTTAAATGGATTTTAATGGATGACTGAATCAAACAATAGACACAGACATGAATATTATAAACTCAAGCTCTTTTAATGTCTGGAAAAATGCACGTAATTTCACTTCAGTTCAAAACAGTAGAAAAAGAAAGAAAATATTCCTGGTCAAAACTGTACAGACCCAAAGTTAAATTGCCGTTTTAAATAATTTAAGTACTTTTTCAGAACAGTATTGACTTTAAATGGTATGAAAGAAAACAAAAAAACAAAAAAAATGTAGGCTGCCAACACATCTTGTACCGGGACTGCTAGCGTTGCATTGCATGCACATTGCAACATGCTTTAAAAAAAAAAAAAAAAAAAATCTAAAGTGCCTTCCATTAGTCCTAGCAACGAGCTTTCATCTGATTATTCCATTTTGGTAGCCGTTAGCCGATTGCTGACATGAGCATCAGTGTAATCGGTGTACCAGGATAAGTGCAATGACAAAAGTTTCACGCTGGTTGGAATACAAACTGTGGTGAAATCCGTTAAGTTTTTTTATTAATCATAACCAACATGTTAAAGTCAAATATATACATATATACATATATATATTGGATCTAACGTTCCAGAAACCTGTTCCTGGACAAAAACAGCAATCACTGTTTAATGAAGTCAAGAAAGAACTAAATTACCCATAATCTCCCCCTTTCTCACCTTAGACAGCCACAGAGCGAAGCGCCAGACAAGATATAACAGTTTGTTTTCAGCGTGAATGCAGCCTGATTCAGTTTGTGTGTTTATATACTGTAGGTGTTGGAAGATTAGACCTGCCTGGTCACAAACTCTGTCCCTGTGGTCTCGGCGAAAGCGTTAATCCTTCTGTTTTGATTTGGGTGACATCTTTGGTGTTAAGCTGTCAGTTATCAAAGCGCTGATAAACAGATGGTATTACGGGTGTCGCTGTGACTTGACAGATAGCAGTGTGAGTCACACAGACTCCGATCACTCTCGCGCGCTGACCCACAGGCACGTTGCCCACACACACTTAAAAAAAAAAAAAAAAGACACACACCTCCATACTACCGCAACAACACAGTTGCTCACGCGTTGGTCTTGTGTGTACTACGACATGACTATCCTTGGAGTCGGCGCGAATAAAAATTGAATTTTCCGTCTTCACCGTTACGGCCTTGGTCTCTATGACAACTACCCACCATGTCTTGTACACAGTTGAAGCCTTAGAAGTAAAGTGGGGAGGTTTTCAGTTACCTCCATGCAAAGTGCAGTAAACGGAGAAAAAAATAAAAGCAAATCAAATCAAAATGCGCCGTCCTACCAAGGTAAGATTATCGTATTTCTCAAGAATTACGTCGCAGGTGTCAGACAATGGCCCCAGATGTGGATTGTGGCTTAACATAAACAAAGGAAGAGACTAAAACCCGTCGTATACCTTGCACAGCAATTAAGCACAGCGTGCGTTCATGCCATTTTAATTTCATATAAATACCTTTTAAATAAATTCATTAATACCATGGTACTATTTTCGCCACTTTGTCCTATTTCAGTCGTCGTGGGTGTTAATGCCAACATTAGTTTGTACTAACATATCTTTGTCAGTTAATCCCGTTCGACTGAAAATTAACAATAGAAGCGGTTTAATTTAGACACTGCAGGACTCTTTGTTCTCCATGCAGCTGAAGATGCTCACTAGGTATGCAGCTAATTTTCCGTGGACCAGAGGCTTAAACGTCCAATCCATGGAATCATACGTGCTTGAGCGAGACACCAAACATCAGATTGCTCCGACTGCTTGCCGCCAGTGCGTGAGTGTGTGTGCTCTTGGGTAAATGTGACTCTGAGACTGTAAAGCGCTTCCAGGCAGAAAAGTACTACATCGATACACAGCGTTTACCGCGCACTGTTCCTCGTGACTCCGTTTCACGTAAATCTGCCGTCCTGCACGAAGGACAGAAATCTGTATGTGTAAAGAGTTGAAAACGTTTGCAGAGAGCTGTGTGTTAGATGTTAATTTGTGGCCGGGTGCAGGAGCAGCTTGATGCATTTATGCTGCTAACAACACGATTGTTGAGAAGCTGTGTGTTATTAACATTAAACTTCTAAATACTACTTAAGAGTAATGACAAATCACCGCATGTCTTTCTGCTTGCAGCTTATTGTCATCCCTGCGTGTCTCTTTTATGTCCTCCATTCTCGGCCACCTCATTCTCCGCCGAGCTTTCTTCGCCTCTCTTCTGTCCTCCTTTACCTCTCATCCCTTTTCATCTCCATCCTCCTCCATCTCTCCCTCTCTCTCTCTCTCTCTTTACCTCCACACTCTATTCTCCAGCTGTTCACTGAGCTGTGTGTTTATTTGACATATTGAACTGTTTTGAAGCCAATAACCTTTCAGCGTTTCTTGAGCAGTAAGTGTTGCTCGAGCTTACAGAGGCGCACACTCCCACGTGTCGAACGGCATATGCATTTATAAAATATGGACACGCACGCTGCGGTGCATCAAAGCGTTTAAAAGGCAAACACGGTGGCGCACTTACACATGAGCACATAAACTGATGTTATCTGCAAACCATTGTCTGTTTTTGCTGTAGTGGTAAATTTGACTAAGAACATGGACTGGTTATATTAAGAGTATCTCGCATAAATATTACTATATAACAAATCAGTAATTATTACTATATAATTAAGTATTATCTATGCAATATCTCATTGTACACACACTTATATTGCTGCCTGACAAGCAAATACATTATTCTGACTAATGCACAGTGAGAAAAGAACACAGCACAATGCTTTCTGCATGCATACAATTAAATTGTTTATTCGCCTAATCTTCCATAAAGTAGAACTTTTATTTGATTAAATGCAGTTCTTCTTTTTGAATACTAAAGCAAAGGCGGTACCAAAATAGCCCGGTGTAGACTTGATTCTTATCGGAGTCCTGTAACGTGCCATTGGGGTTTCATTATGGGGGTGTTTCAATCGATCCACAGACTGCACTGTCACTCTTTCACTGTCTCCGTCCATCTTTGCCTAAAAAGCCCACCCAGACTATTTGACAGGCCCTGCATGTCTTCAGTGCGACCCCCGGACTTGTGTCCTGCAGATGTATGTTGTGGGCCGGAGAAGTCTGGCTTCTATGATGATACCATATAAAGTGTTATAGCAGTGCTGTTGCTTTTTACAGTTGTGTTTAATAACTCTAGTAAAAGTGGAGTGAGTGTGTGTGTCTTACGTGTCTGCTTGTGTACGGCCATTCCAGGAGTTTGATGGGTGTTTCATAATTTATCAGTGTTTTTGTTGAGAATAAAAAAAAAGAGAGAGAGAAAGAAAGTTGTGATAATGAGCTTGTACTCCAATCAGGCATAACATTATGACCTAATATTGTGTAAGTCTCCCTTGTGAATCCAAAACAATTGTGACTCATCAGAGAATGGACATTGGTCTTCTTAGGGTGTCCTGTGGTGTCTGGTAACAGGATGTTGTTAGTGGGGGGTCTTTGAGGGGAGGAGCCTCTGTGGATCATCCCACAGATACTTGATCAGTTTGGGATCTAGTGAATTTGGAGACCAGGTCAACACCTTGAGATGTTCTTCATGATTTTTGAGTTGCTCCTAAAGGAGAACTAATCAAAGGAGTATCATTGCTATGGGGTGGGGGGGCCTGGTCTGGTCTATGTGGGTGCTACATGTCTAAGTTACATCCATATCAATGAATGAATGAATGCCAGGTACAGAAGTTTCCCAGCAGAACATTGTCTTGTCACAAGATTGTCAATGTTATTTAGGTCTCCTGTTAGTGGTTTTAATGTTATGCCTGATTGGTTCAGGTAACGCTAGGTGTCCTGGATGGGCTTGGCTAGAGCCTGGTGCAGACCTCGTGTCAACATAACACAAAATTGTCCCTTTACAGAATTCTGCATTATCCCACTGCCACCATTTGAACATAGCGTGAAGATGACTGAGCTCTTTCAAATGATGCATCATGTATCTCATGTGTAGACTTCCCTCGCCGTCCAGCTGATGATGAGCGTGTAAGAGTTAACCCTTGTCTCTAATCGTTGTCTAGCAAGCTTAAGCCTTTTTATCGATTACTACACGCTAATTTACAGTCAATAAGAACTTAACAGATGTTTAAGTTCAGAGACTAAGGTAATAATTGGTTACAACAGAGTTTTTATGATCTTATTCGTCAAATGTTCCACAGTGAGAAGTTTTAATGAAACTTCTGGTTCAATGACATCAGAGTGTAGCTCACCAGACTTCATTTGTTCATCTCATTTCCAGATTGTTCTAGAAGTTGGGATTGTTGAAGCTCATCAGCTGGTGAGCTCATCAACCAGGAACCTGCCCGAATGTTGTCCGAGCTTCTTCCTAATTCTTCTAAACTCTCAAGAACGTGTCAAAGTCCAGTATAGTTGCTCTTCCTCAGAAGTTTATGTGGGTATATTTTGCCTCTGTGAGCTATTTATAACTCGATTTTAGCCAATTCTCGTCTGAAATGCGAGCATGACCCAAGTTCATTTTTTATATATAAATTCCACGGTTTCTAAATTCGTACGTAAAACTTGAGTCTAAAATTAGGATTAACATGAATATATGAATCCTGCTTTGGGTTTGTAGATGTAAATGAGGCTCACAGGTTGGTGTCGGGTATTTTAAACATTTGAAGCATTTGAACAGCAACACGCCGTGTCTCCGGCCACGGATGCATTAATGTCTTCAGTGATGCACAAGGGCGGCGTGTCTTCTGTATATCATTACTGCGAACATCTGCATAAATCTAAATACGCCTCTAATTCGATCTCCCAGCAGCCTGCAGGTCTGGGTTCAGTCCTGACCTCTTCTCTCTCTCTCTCTCTCTCTCCCCAGAGTCTATATTCTGCTGCGGTTTTCCATAAATGAGTGATGATTGTGAGTATCCGGCAAATATGGAAATGAAACAATTACGAGCGATCAGCTGATTGATTGGCGTGGTCTCCGGAGGTGCGCGCAAGACGCTTTCTGTCTCTTTGCGAGTGGACTCTTCTATTAGAACAGCGGTGGCTTCTCACGCCATATGTCGCTCTGATTGGCAGGTGCGTATGCACGGCCGGAGGTTAGCGATGCTTTACGGGGTATATGCGTGCATCTGTTCCCAAGCACACTGGATTCACACGTAAGACACCATTAAACCAATCAGACTGGCTTAAGCAATTAAAAAGTGTCAGTCTAATGTAAGTACATCAATTTCAATCTGGTCGGAAAGACGTGACGTGACAGGTCACATGTTCTCACACTGAAAACACACCCACATGTAACAGCTCCTCAAAGGTGAAGCCAAAGCAAGTGGAGCTCCCCCTGGTGGCTGGCTGCAGCATAGGTCATAAGCTCCACCTCCTTCATGTTAGTGGATGGGAGCATAGACATATATACATAAACGCCTCATTGAGCGCTGCCGTCTACTGCAGCGGCTTGCCTACAGGGCGGCCATCTTGGAACAGGGCCACTCGCTCCTACAGTGCATTACATCTATGGAGGAATGGTGTTTCTACACAATAAAAGTCATCATAAATCGCTGGAGTCAGAAGCTAGTCTGCTGCTAACATTAAGTAGAATTTGTATTTGGGTAGTAAAACCATATTTTTATCATAGCTGCATGTGTGACGTTTTTTAACAGATCAATACGTTTGGAAATCGGTCCAAAATTCAGCGAATAATTATACTTTGAGATTGAGGAGTACCTCTTTCCTTCGTATGTTCATGCACCGCTGCCTCTGCTAGCCCTGAACCAAGATGGCGGCGCTTTAGGCACGTCCCTCCACAGTCGATGCAGTGTCAATGTATATATGTCTATGGATGGGACTTGGACTTTTTTGTTGTAGTTGCTCTTCTTCAGAGATTTACGTGGGTATATTTTGCCTCTGTGAGCTATTATAGCTCGGTTTAGCCAATTCTCGTCTGAAATGCAAGCTTTTTTTATATATAAATTCCACGGTTTATAAATTCCTACATAAAACTTCTAGTTTACAATCTAGTCTTTTCTAAAATTAGGAATAACATGAATATATGACTCCTGCTTTGTGTTTGTTGATGTTCTTTAGGAAGCAAGTAGAGCTCCCCCTGGTGGCTGGCTGCAGTATAATAGTCAGAAGCTCCGCCTCCTCCATGTTAGTGGTTTATTATAGTACTGATGCATACTCAAGTCTCCATTATTCTGATTTAGTCCTGTTTTAGTTAGTTATTTGACGCTATAGAAACAGGATGTGACATCATGATGACTACAAGCTGCCACGCCCGCCTCTCCAGATAGGCTCCAGCCTCTCCGCGACCCTTCACAGGACAAGCGGTTAGAGCAGATGAATGAATGAAGTACAATGTGTAATCCAACATTTCTTTATAACCGGTGGAGGTAGAGCAGAGCGCGGAATTAATTAAACGAAAACATGAGTGAGTCTGGCGGAGGTGTGGGCGGGGTCACCGATAACGAGGCTCCGCTTGGCTCCACTCACGGACCGCACTGCGCAGACTCTGGCTCCACACTGGCAAGATGGCGCCGTCCGTATCCCCCGTGAAAACTGCATCAGTTTAGCCAATGCAAGGAAGTGCGGACGTGGTGTCCATATTTATATACAGTCTATGCTTCACACACACACAAACGTGAACGCTAAACTTGCTGAAAATAGTGATGCCTTCAATCTGCAGGGGCTTTTGATTCTTTCAAGGGCGCAGCTGAACATGTGCCCACACAAACACACAGGTGCATACACACAGCGTTTCTCTCTCTCTCTGTCTGTCTCTCTCTCTCAGGCCAGAGGAGAAGCCGGGCCAGTGTCTAGTCCTGGCCTGACAGTGTAGGGAGGGCCACAGAGGTGAGTGGGAGTTGATTGAGTTTGCTCAGCTACAGCCCATGGGACCGCAGACAATATTACAGGACTCAGACTCTCGCCCTTGCACGCACACACATGCACCTGAAGAGCGGCCGGCTACTACACACTCAATTTAATCAGGGCTTATGTCTATGGAAGTGAGCATATGTGACCTCTTCTGTTTCTGCGCCTTCCTCTCCAGCTGCCTCTGCCTTCCCAGCCGTCTATCAGAGTATCATTCTGTCTGTCTCGTAGCTTCCTGCTCCACTCGTCTGCACGACGGCCTGTCTTCTTTGATACATTTCTGACTGTTGCTATCACAGAGCGCTCACCTTTAAGAAATGACAAGGCATGCATTTACTTCTAACCCATACGTTTAAGATTTTAGATAACCTCCCCGTAGTAAATTATACAAGAGAACGTTGTACCATGTCTGTGACGTTTTATAGATCCAATAATTAATCGCAAAGATAAGTGACAATAAGAGAGCGAGCGTTCGTCTTTCGGGACTTCTGCCGTATCTGTGGATGTCAGGCAGCACACATCTGACACGTGATACAGATAGAAGAAGTGGTCTTGGTGCAGTAGATGAAATCTCTCCTGGAGAATTACCATGCTGCTGATATGTGGGACTTCTTATAGAGAACGACGGGCAATTCACAAAACATGTCACGCGCTGCTTTTTTCAAATTGGTTTTCATTCCTGGAAACACTCTGGTTTCATATAAATTGAATTAAAACCCATGAAAGAAAGTTATTGTCTATGAATGGTTTGTTTTAGTTTGTAGGTTTTGCCATCATACCTATTGGTAAAAATATATTTGCCAAAATGATCACAAGATCCAGAAATGTAACTGGTAAAATGTCTCAAAAGACAAACCGGAAGTAAGACGACTGTACGTGTCAGACTTAGGCCTCATCCATTCGTACCAAAACAATCTTTTCTCCTCCGTTTCCCTGGCATCATTTCAAGAATATCTGCGTCCACACGGATCCGTCTCAGCACGACTCAAAACACTACTTCATACTCCAGGCCTATAGGTGGCGCTGTTTCAGTTTCAGAAATTCACCAAAAACGGAGAGGAAGAGGTGGAGCATGCGCATAAAGCTTGAGCGCTGTTTACAAATCGGCTTTAGAAGAAACCAAACTCAAGGAGAAATGATATTTAGCCCTAGTAACCGTAATAGGCTCAACATGAGCATGTAGTCCACCATTGTTGTTGATGTTGTTAGGAGACGTCTCGCCAGGGGTGTGGCCATGGTAGCCACACAGAAATGCAAGAGCTGCATTTTCGAATTTTTCCACCCTGGGACCCGGTTTCAGAAAAGTGCGTTTTAGGGCAATGCGTTTACAGGATTCGTGTGGACGATCGGCCAAAAAGATGCAAAACATCTGCGTTTAAACCAAAAAGCGTCTCCGTGTGGACGGCCCCTAAGGAAGGAAATACTAAAAGCCTGAGTTTCTGGTTCACCTCTGACCTACGAGACCTGCTGGGGTTATTTAGGTCTGAGCTTGATCTGAACCTTGGAAGGTGTAAACTGCTGTGGACGTTTTATCTGGTGGCGTCAGTTCAGTCCCGTGCGTAGTTAAATTCTGCGTAACTCGTGAGTGCGTCACTGAGCTAATTTTAGGGGAACAAATAACAATTAGGGGACGTGTGGGTGCAAAGCTGAGCTGAGAGAAAATCAGGCCGGTCCATTTTCACTTGCAAAGCTCTTTGGAAACTGAATCAGTGTTGCTCCTTGGACAGTCTTCTTCTGGAAGTTGATGCAGAAATGACCAGCAATCATGGATACGATATGAGCCATGTCATGGTGTTGACTCAGCCTGTATGTGACTACTGCATCCTCTCTTAAATTCTTTTCTTTCCCCTGTCCCTTTTCTTACCCTCTCGCTCTGTCCTCGTCCCCTCACACGAGTCTTTCACATCTGTCCTCATGTGCTCCTTTCACCACGTCCCCCCCTCCTCGTTTCTGCTCAGCCTCCATCAAGAAACACTTTTTAATGACAGGGTCTGAATGCGGCGGCGGGACGTGAGCTTTTTGAAGAGGAGGACGACATGCAGAGGATCAGAAGATTTGTACGTGTGGACGAGATTTGTAACTGCACTCGCCTCATCATGAGGACAGATTACTGCACAAGATGTAACACACACACACACACACACACACACACCTCAGGATGGTGTGTGTGTGTTTTTTTTTTATTCAAGCTTTGAACAGACCTCCCCTCCTCCCTTTTGCAACCATGCTGTTCATTTTGAATTCTAATGAATCATATTAAATATATATATATATAAAATTAAATAGCACATGCTACCTACTGTCTGATTAAAAAATCTAATAAAATATTGTAATTTAATGATAGACATTTGAAGTAATTCTCAAAAGAAAAACATTAAACTGAAACTATTTCAGTAACTACTAGCATTTCACATTTCCACCTTTATTTGCCCCGTGATGGGGACATGCTATAAAAGATAAATAATAAAACAAATAAAAGTACTGACATTAGAGATATGGACTAAAAAAACTTAGCCCGATAATTTCTGCTGTTTTTCACGGTAACGATAAAAATGACGATAAATAAACACCGTTTTAGCCTAATCCTTGTTTGCAAACCTTGTATGTTGGAAATTGCTGCTCCGCACCAGACTTTTAAAACCAAACCAGTTCCAGATAATGTAGGTGGAGCCTCATCAGGCTTATCTGCTCTGCCTACGTTCTTACCGCGGGGAATGTTTTTGACGATAAATCGTAAAAGATAAAATATCGCACATCCATGAAATGTTACTATAGTTTGGTTTGCAGTGGCCGCCATATTCCCTAGTGTAAAAATAACATTGATGAGATCAGGAAATCCATCAGGACACAGTGAATTTACAGCCTTTTACCAAATCTAGCCTGACTATGGATGATACTTCTCTGTATAACAGCAATCAATGTATTGCACAGTGTTATACATCACTCTGAATTAAGTGCTTTTTATTAGTTTTACAGCATCAAATTTCCCCTGTTTGTCACTTCATCCATATTCAAATAGGCGCAAGAAAAACAAAACAACCACAACATGACATAAAACATGAACTGGTTGGTAGACAGTGCTTCCTGTCCACTGGCCTTCAGGAATAGTATCGGCATTCACCTTCACCACACACACACACACACACACACACACACACACACACACACACACACACACAGCCTCTACCTCTAAAAGTATGCAGCAACAGTCACCTTTTCTCTCACCCTCGCTTTGCTTCTCCCAACCTGCCAACACCAACCTCTCTCTCTCTCTCTCTCTCTCTCTCTCTCTCTCTCTCTCTCTCTCTCTGTGTCCCCCCACCCCCCCCTCCTTCTAAAGGTGAATGTTAGCGGTCACTGTCGGCAGATTTGCCCAGAAAATTGAATCAGCCAGCAGGTTGGGGGGCCAGGGAGGCGCAAGTGCCAAGCGCTACACTGATTTAATTTTCCGTGTGCATGTGTGTGTGGTGTGTGTGTCCACGATTCTCTGTACATATGTGCCTACGTGTCTGTATTACATATGCAGCATTGTGTACATACTGTACGTCTCTGTCCTGCAGAGAAATGCTGTCGGTAGCAGCTGAGCTTCGGTTAACCACTTCGAGGCCACTGCACCTTTATTCTGTTCTCCTGAAGACATGATGGAGGTTTTACCCTCCATCAATCGGACATAACATTATGACCACCTTCCTAATATTGTGTAGGTCTCCCTTGTGCCTCCAAAACAGTTGGGACTCATCAGAGAATGGACATGGGTCTTGTGAGGGTGTCCTGTGATGTCTGGCAACAGGATGTTGTTTGAGGGGAGGGGCCTCTGTGGATCATCCCACAGATACTTGATCAGTTTGGGATCTAGTGAATTTGGAGGCCAGGTCAACACCTTCTTCATGTTTTTTTAGTGGCACTTTTTTTTCCCGGCCAATGCTGAATTTTTTTGTGGCTCGTTGGTCTAGGGGTATGATTCTCGCTTAGGGTGCGAGAGGTCCCGGGTTCAAATCCCGGACGAGCCCATTGTTATGAACAATAGACAATCACCATTCACTGTACAATAACCCCAGTGTATATATTATCCTATATTTTATATTACAGAGTGAGATTTATTTTATTTTATTTTTATTCTATTCTTATTTCGCTATTTAAGTTGTACAAGAGAGTAAAGTTACCGGAGTCAAATTCCTTGTATGTGCACATACTTGGCCAATAAAGCTGATTCTGATTCTGATTCTGATTATATATCGGTATCAGGTGATATCAGTGGAAATTAAGAGTTGGACAATATCGAAATATCGGATATCGGCAGAAAAGCCAGTATCGAGCATCCCTGGTCCCGTACTATAAAAATGGCCCATTTCAAACTAGGCATGGCAAGTATTCTTCTTGTATAAAAAAGAATCAACATTTAAAAAGTTCAGATTGTGTTTTCTGTGCAGCAAAAACACAACACAGGGAAAATCATTGGGGATACAACTGAAGAAAGACAAAAGCACGATCCCCAAATGACTGGCACCAAACCTTCAGCAGTATCTCAGCACTGTTTTTCAAAGGCAGTGAGCTCATTAATAGCAAACTATATTTATTATTATGGGAGTTGCATTACCTGAAATACACCTAATTGGACCTTATATATTATCAGCTCTAGTTGTTTTAAAAAATCTTATGCAAGAAGTTAAACTGCAGTGTGTCGTAAACGTTAAAGCAGATATTGGACATTTTGGACGACCTTTCAAACCATGCGACAGAATAAATATCGTACCATGTATGCATGTTGAAACCTACCATTTCCTGTTAATGTGTTTATTGTGCCTCTAGGGGTAATGCTGACTTTGCACTCCTCACCTCCATTGTGGAGAGTTGAGGAAATAGGGGGTTGCATGTATTGAAACAAGTAGTGTTGTGTATATTTCAGGGGCATCCATAGAAGCCCATTGTGTTTTTCCGTGTTCAGTGTAAGGCAATACAATTAATAGCCTTCACGTGAAGCGGAAAAACATTTGGCTACAAATAATACACCTGCATTTATTTACCACCAAGGCTGAGATCCACATCTACCCTCCTTACAGACAAAAAAGAAATCATACAGAGGGGGAGTAAAACCACACGCTTGTGTTCGAAAGGCTGGCAACACAATGCGAGGCAGAGACAGAAACAACAGGCTGAGGAAACGTGCGACAGGCGGCAGAGAGGCGCAACATACATCCACACAAAGATGTGACAGGAGACAGAAAGACGGCGAGAAAGAGCGAGATAAAGAGAGGTGCCTCGGGCTGTCAGGTGGAGCAAAAACAAACACCGGGTGCCATGTCGCCGAAGGGCCCGTTTCAGCCAGACTGACACTAAATTAGACCCTCCACTGTCTAGTTCAAAGCGGCAAAACACTGAAACAACATCAGGTGTGAGCCTCCGCCCGTGCCGGTTTGAAGAGAAGGGTTTTCTTCTCCGGCCTCAGATTTCAAACTTGTCCCCTCCTTCCTGACTTCTCCCTTCATCTCTTTCATCTCCGGCGTCCCATCCCTTTTCATCCCGCCTCTGCGCCAGCCCCGCATCCATCCCCTACGACGCCTCCCTCCCATTGATTGTGCTGCCCTCTTCACCCCGTCTCTCATTCATAATTGAACAGCATTAACTGCCGCCGAGGCCAAGCAAGTCGTTTAATTAGCTGACCAGCCTGCAGAGACTCTGCCTTTTCACTGCTGCGAAACATACATTACGCGCCTGCTCGGAGAAAAGTCCGAATGCGGAGAATTGGCCCTTAGTGTGTTTGAATGTGGGGATGATGTTTTATAGTCAATAAATATTTTGCCTACTAAAGTTCTGTACTTTCCCCACTAATAGGAGGAGGATTTACTTCGACTAATTGGTGCCGGATTCATTGTTTTGTCTGTATTTTGCAGTGTTTTCTGGCTACTAATAGCAGAGGGTAACATCCAACCTCTCCAGTATATACTTTGCTTTTTATATTCCATACATGTAGGTGAGTGACAGTAATGCAAAGTTTCGCCGGCAGTCGCCATCTAATGGTTTGCCAGTGCTAGTCAGTTTAAAGAACTAAACTTTTGTTGGTTTTTAGACACTCTGAGCCGTACTTAACACACAAAGACGTATCCTCAACGCCCCTCAGCTTTATTTATAAAGCGTGCAACACAGTTGGCCAAATAAAACACATAAAAGAATTAGAAACGGAGTAAACCCTTGCCACCTTCGAATGGAACTTGTGAATGCATCTTTACGGCGCGGGAAGTTGTGCTTGTTCAAGTTCAAGTGTTCGCATTAACACAACTGAAATCTCGTCGTGTCGGTTTTGTGCACCGCCAACAAAGGAGCTCCGTTCAGTTCGGCTGAAAAGCGCCGCTGCTGCTGCTGCTAGGCAACCGTTAGTGTCTAGAAACCACTTAAGCTAACTGTTTGGCAAGCTAACCGGTGTGATGCCAAGGCTTAATGAAAACACAAGGCTGTTGGGAATATCACCATTTTCCTCAGACATACTGCAAGAATTAATCTCTACACAGCTAAACTGCAATATGTTCACTTACCGTCCACTTCTGAAAAAATGGCAGAAAACAGCTCCCTTTCTGAAAACATCCAGGAGGAGGTTGTGAACTTGTGAACGTGGCCACAATAGGAGGCACCAACCGACGCGTACAGCAGCTTTGCTTGTCTACAAGAAAAGCTGCTGGTTCACGGTTAACTGCTCACAGCTCTGCAGTAACATCTCTAGAGCGTGGTCAGCACACTGTGAGGACACCGTGGGGTGTAGTCACAGGTACACCCCACGGTGTCGTCACCAGTGCACTCTGTGAACTCTACACCAGGAGCAGACTAGTTGTGTTGCACCAAATGTCCCATCAGTTGCTGTAAATAGAAAAAACTGAATATGCCGTCAGTGTGGGATCTCATGGGCATAAGTGGGATTCTCCTAAATAAAACTGGGGTGCTATCATTTAGCTGTTAGCTAATTGCTAACCAGAATATTGTTCAGGCTAGATTTAAAGTTCTTAAAACCTGGTTACGTGTCTGACACGTGGAGTGATCCTCACTTTATGCAGCTATTCTTGGATTTTTAGCCTACTGAGGTGAAATAAATATCTTTCTTGACTGTTTACTTTCACATTACGTTTTTTTCTCATTATAACTGCCTGAAAAGGTGAGACTGCAAATCCCTTGCATGTTTCCTCACCAATTGCTGGCGTTTCAGTTGCACATTGTTCAGGTATTTATAGAGACGACATAACTGATATTCTGGCCATAGATGGCTGTCTCATTTGGAAATTACTGTTAGCCCTCATATACATATGTTAACTGAAGAAAAGCAAATAAAAGGCGCGCTAAGCTGCTTTTCCTGTATTTACATTGTTTATTTACACATTCGTCGAGTTGTTTGTGGTAATGATTTAATGGGAACTATTTAATCGCTGCATAATTTCGACTATTTGCTGCTGAGACCAGAGACAGGAACTCGATGTTAAAGTAAAGGTGTTATTAAGATGAGTGTGTTTAGCTCGCTGTTGTGCTGCCACATATAGAAGATTAGCAGGAGGCGGGAAAAAAAAAGGTGAGAACGATGAGAATCCCGCGTAGTTTCCTCACTTGTCAGAAAGCTTGACACCTCTGGATGGAGCCCAGGTTGAGTATTTTTGCATCACAAACAGCGGTAAAAGAGACGCAGGTATGCAGCATGGCAAGAAAGAAAGAAGGAAACAAAAAGATTTGGGCCGATAGATTAGATTAGATATTTATTATCCCATGCCCACCTAATGCAGTTGTTAGTAGGGGTTGGACTTTTTAAATAGTCGACTATTATGTGATGAAAGTCAAATCAACACTTTGCAACAATGAAATCTACATTCTTGATCTGAACAAATAAGCTGAGAACAGACAGTTCATGCGCTACACACTGTGCACTGCAGATATGTATAGCCTGTATAAAAACAGGCAGCAACTCAGCACCATCAGTAGCATTTAATAGTACTCCACAGCATGTTGTAAAATGTGAAAATGCAGTATTTCTCTGAAGCCTTGTCTGTGTACTGCAGCTACAGGTCTAATAACTTTCAAAATAAAATTTACAATGAAAATGTTCAAGTGGAGGAGTTTAAGTGTCTCGAGGTCTTGTTCACCAGTGAGGGTAGGAGGGATCGAGAGATCGACAGGCGGCATCTGCAGCGATGCGGATGCTTAACCGGTCGGTCGTGGTGAAGAGAGAGCTAAGCCGAAAGGTGAAGCTCTCAATTTACCGGTCGATCTACGTTCCGGCCATCACCTGTGGTCATGAACTTTGGGTAATGACCGAAAGAACAAGATCGCGAATACAAGTGGCCAAAAACAGTTTCCTTCGCAAGGTGGCTCAGCCTTAGAGAGAGGGTAAATAGCTCAGACGTACGGGAGGAGCTCAGAGTAGAACCGCTGCTTCTCCATGTCAGGAGGAGTCAGTTGAGGTGACTAGGGCATCTGGTAAGGATGCCTCCCAGACGCCTCCCAGGAGAGGTGTATGTCCCACCGGAAGGAGACCTCAGGACCCAACCAGGACACGATTGAGGGATTATATCTCTCATCTGGGGGTTCCTCTGGAGGAGCTGGCTGAAGTTGCTGGGGGAGAGGACTGTCTAGGTTTCCCTGCTGAAGCTGCTGCCCCCACAATCCAGACCCGGATAAGCGGGGGAAGATGAAGACGAAGAAGACAATCAAAATGTTGACGTGCAGCCTCCTTCTCTCTGTTACCACATTTGGTGAAGTGGCTCCTGTCATTGAGAGGATTTGGACCATTCCTCTGCTAACGTTAGCGGATACCTTGTGTGCATTGCAGTAGTCTGTTGTATTTCAGGACTGACTTGTGTATTTTGCATGTCACAGAAGTATGGGCGTCATCTTCAGTTATTAGTCGACACGATGGAACCACCGAGAATTTGACAAACCGACTAGTGTGCAACCCCTAGTCATACAGATTTCAAAAGCCACACGGTGTGCTGTGTTCCCACCAAAAAAATGGCAGATAAAATCAATAGCTGCTTAAGTGGAACATGCAGCATGTATTGATTAATCACAAGAGTTAGTGGAAAGCAAGACTTGAGTTAAAAGCACAAATGTATTGGCCTCTGATCGGGCAGAATCATGAATTCATATGAATGATAACGTTGTGGTAATGTTGCACTACGTTCACTATGAAAAGCTAAAAGGTGGAAGACAGTGTAAAAGTTGTGAGAACAGATTAAAAGAAACCTTAAACTGCGTACATTACTTTTTTTAAAGCATAGGTTCAAAGGAGCAGTGATTGTTATCATTCTCAGTTTTCCCAGTCACTGCTGAGACTAAAAAACAGTATCTTGGTCTGTATGTGTGCATTGTTCCAGCCCCGCAGTTATTTTAGTCCCCAGCGTAGAGCATTCATCATACTCTCTGCGCCAGCTTGCTTCTGCGGTTTACAAATAATTACTGTACGCTCTGTAATTCATAACCTTCATCACAACTCTCTAATCCTGCGCCGTGCTAACAAACCACACACTCGCGCTAATGCACGTTATTGATTCTGTCCAAACCTGACCACGCGGTCACATCCAGAGGTTGTAGTTATCTGTCAGCGATACTCACGGGAGCTGAAGAGTGGATGTGAGTGTATCGTTAACTCATCATTCTAGATATAACCCTGGTTTGTCTCCCTCTCTCCCTCCTGGCTTTGTCTCAATTGTCTATTTATTTTTTCACTCTTATTTAGAGCTAATTAAAAAGACACAACAGTCAGTAGTCGCATTACCACCACTACATAAATGGACAAAACTAACTGATAATAGGAGACATTATTGCACACAAACTACTTTTATCTCTTGGAATGGGGTGACCATCAACCCATTTATAACACATATATTCATAGTAGTCATAATAGTTCATAGTCTACAGGTAAACAGTTCTTCAGACTAGCATGCAGTACCTGCTGAACTTGCCGGACTCCAGCATTTACCATTTTTGGGTCTACAACATCCTAGGAACCCCTTGAGGCAACGTCTTTAAGTGTTCACTTTGACCCAAAGATGAAGTGGTTAGAATATAGAGGTCAACGGTCACTGAGGCTCACAGAGTATTAAATGTGCTTAAACATCAGTGATTAATATCCTAATCTAAAAAATTCAGGAGGATGAAATGAGGATATCGTTTCATCAAACTTACTGCTGGTCACATATACTGGGACTCTAGACAGACACGTGTCTATCTACTTTACCACTTAGCTGGTAGAGATAGTTCAACCAGCTGATTGCCTAAAACATTGTTGTGCAAGTTCACACTAAACAAGAAGTAGTTCAAAGTTCAGTTCGCACAGATACAAGTGAACCAGTTCAAGTTCATAGTTCACATTTTTTTTTTTTTTTTCAATTTTGAACCCTCTGACTGAACTGCCCATCCATCCCCAGCCCGTGATACTTTATCCGCCAGGATCTGTGCTGCTGTTTTGAAAAACCATTAACCATATATTTACCTCAATGTCTAAATGCATCAAATGAAGCAGTGATGACATCGTATCATATATTCAGACATAAAAGGTCAACTGTGACTCCATTATGTTCTGCAAAAACTTTTCAGTTCCTTCCGAATCGTCACTGCGTATGTCTGGGTAGCCAGCTAGCTAGCTACCTTGCTAGCTAGCAAGCTATAGATAAATAGAAAACTGGGAAAACATGTCAGTGTTGGCAACGTCTCGCACTTGTACTTTCCAACTTCTTCTGTCAGAACACTTTTTTGTTGGCCAGCAGCAGTGATAGCTTTCTCAGCTTCCTTCAGCAATTTGCTCATATCTGGTAAGTGACCACATGAAAAGGCATACTAGTGAGCTGAAACTCTTATTCACAGCATTCACAGCTCAGTTCTTTCATCTCACATGTCCCACTGATTCATAAAATATTCACGATTCGGAGAAAGATGACGGACGTAAATGAAGACAACAAGTGGTGCTGACACCTCCAGATCGTAACATACGCGTTGTGACACCGGTGACAGGGTGCCACTCAGAGCTTGTTTTGTTGGGTAATAGCTCCTAAAATAAAAAACAAAATATACCCAGAGGGTGAACCAGCATGTGTAATTCTACTAATTTAAAAGGTTGAATGTTCTCTTGTGGCCTAAAATACTCGAGAACATGCATGCGGTGTGTCCCCATTCAGGTGAAGGCAATTAGGCAAGGGACAATGACTAAAGCACCAGAAATTAACAAGACAAGCAGCAAAGAGACCGAGATGTGAGGTTCCAGAGTCACTGTTGCTTTTTGAAGCACTCTGTCCCTGTGTCACGATCAATCCATCTATCTATATTTGGGTTTCATATTTTACACAACACACAACACAGTTGGCTGATCTGAGAAATGATGTCAAGGAATAAATAAAACCACATTTATAACGGAGTTGATGTTTTGGTCCAGTTGCTGCAGCAGTTCATTCGCTCCTCTGTCAGAAAGCCACGCAAATAAAAACAGTCAAATTCTTGCGTTCAGCGAAGTGTGCCGAAGTTTGATTTATTTAGTTTTGGCAAGTTAAGGGTTCTTCTGTCTCTCTGTGTTAGCCCTGCGATGGACTGGCGACCTGTCCACCCGCCTTTAGACCGATCACAGCTGGGATAGGCTATAGCAGACCCCGTTACCCTTAATAGGAATAAGCGGTTACAGAAGATGAATGAATGAATGAAAGTCAAGGGTTTGTGGCTTGTTCAGGTATGAAGACACAACGCTGACTGCAGTAGATGTTTGTAAAGAGCAGAAATCAGACCAATGAGGAAGTGGAAACATTTTCTTTTATGGTTAAATAGATCCATAGAAAATACAGGTTAAGTGTCTTTTACTAGTGTTGCAGGACATAGACGTCATGTCCTACGTACAAAGCCTACACCGGTGCGAGCCATTTATACTTTATACTCAATCTGGCTCGCTCTGTCGAAACCCCTCCCAAACACTAGTCAGCACTGAGTCTTTTTTTGTTAGTCAGATTTCTACTTCCTGCTTCACTTTCAACGATGGTGACTGAAACTTTTGCCGAAATTTCGCCAAAGACGGCTCATACAAAACCTCCTCAGTTAGCCTTTCCTCAATGTGTTCCATCTTTATGAATCCAAAACCATCACTTCAATCAATTGCGGAAATGCGCTACTACTAAGCAGACCAATCACAGCTCTTGCGGTCTGCGTCGCCAACCCATACATTTCTGGGAAGGTGCACATCAGGCTACACCGTCAAATTGACGCAGACGCTTAAACTGCCTATTAGCACCCACTCTAGTTTTAGCCTGAAATTAGATTTTTTTGAAGCACAGCTTCAAAACTCAGAGGTTGCTTTCCCGTGTGAATGGGAAAGCAAAGACGCTGGCACCACATTTCCTGACTGATTCTCATCAAAAAAAGTGGACACCACAAAACGCTCTTGAAAAGTGAAGCCACAGCATGTGGAGCCACTAGTGATGTGTCATGCGCAGAAGAACAGTTGTTTTTGCTTTTTTTTTGCCATTAGTTCATCTTGGAACTTTGTTTTGATGGGCACGCCATGTGGCCAATAGCATGTAAGGACCTAGGATCATACCATTATGTGAAATCAAAGAGAGCTGTGGCATACAAGTGCTAGTTATAAGTGTAAAGGAAGCAGCATCTGGCTGAAATTGAAAGACTTTGGAATGACAGAGTAGAGTGTCTTCACCGCAAAATGAAAATATGCTAAGAGCAGATTCCAATACGAACTTGCACAAGGACATTTGTGCCGTTTGTTCTGTCTATAATCGATGCTAAATAAAGAGCCGTTCAAAAGAGCCGTGACAAAAGAGACGCAATCTCAGAAAAGAGCCGAAGTTCCCGTCACTAGGAGCTCCCCCTAGTGGCCAGCTGCAGTATAAGCCACTAGATAATATAGATCATCAGAAATGTCACTGCATTCTAATACCCTGATGATTTTCCAGTTAATTTTCGGATTTTTTGGCATTTTGGCTCCAAAGTATGTTCACCATTGATACGAAGACAAACCTGATGCATTAAGACACAATGTTTGTGTTGTTGTATTCCACTGAACTTACGCAGAACAAAAACTGTCTTGGTAAATGTGCCTTCTTCCCTTGAATGACCTTAAAGAAGTGGAATATTTACTACTGATAGCGCTACCGCCCCTCAGCGTTCTTGGGACTGAAACTATTAGACTAGACGTTTAAGGATTGATGTAACGCCTCAAAGGAGCTGTTGTCTCGTGAAGGTGTTTCGATTTCATACGCAGAGAAAGTCGTTTTGCAAATGACGCTCGCCGCAATTCCTGCAGTACAATAGAGTTTGCAGCCTCTGTTATTAGTTTAGTCGCAGCGTGCAGATTCGCCACAGAGAAAGGGCCGCGCTTCACATTTATCTTTATAAACGGGAGGCACTACAGCGCACATACGGGTCGCCGACTGTAAACGTATACGCGCGTGATCGGAGGGAGGCGGGGAAGCGAGCGCGCGGGTTGAAGAGTTTTGATTGCATTTGTGTGAGCTTGAATGTGCGGAGGTAGGTGGCGAGCGCGCCGTGCGTGTCCTCCAAGCGCCAATGAGAAGAGTTTGTCCTTCACGCGAAGCAGACGAGAACAAAATTGAATCTTTCCCTTTCGTTCCTGCCGACTGTTTGAATAGAGTAATATGCTTCGCTCTTTCCTTTCTCTCTCCTCAACAGTGCGCCAAACAAAGGGGCTGCTTTCAGCCTTTAATTGAAACGCTGGGTTGCATAAAAGGTGACACACACACACATATTCCAACATACAAAAAGCAGTGCTACCTCAGAGACACACACAAATAAACACGGATGTAGCTTACAGACGTCCACGCGTCCAAATAAAAGACCTTGCCCATGTCTTATTGTAAAGTCTGACTGCCTTCATTTCCTTCTGCCCTCCATTCGATCCTAATATTTTTCAAACACGCACTAATTTTGTATAAAATCTGCTCCTTGATCCGACTCGTCCTCTTCTTTTTTCCCCGCTTTCTTTCCTGTCTTCATTCTCAACCCTCTGATACCTCCTTCCCTCGATCCTCATTATCCTCCTCTGCCACAGAGGACGCGGAGCGGCGGCGGAATAGAAGCGGAGTGAGGACACACTCGGTGACCCTCCTCTCCTCTTCATCCGCCCCTCTTCCTCCTCCTCCCGCTCCCTCTTCCTCCTTCCCGCGCCTCGTTTTAAGGGTTTTAAAGGAGAACGCTTACCGCGCCCCCTTCCCCATCCCCCGCCACCCCTCCCTTCGGTTTCAACGTGGCATTCTACTAATGCTAACAAGCCATTTTTAGGAAAAGTGAAACTTTTTTTTTTTTTCCTCTCTCCCCTCCGCGCAATGTGACAAGTGTCTGGAGAAGAAAAATAACCAGGCGAAAATTCAAAATGCCAAGGTGTAGCTTTAAGACGACAAGGCTAAATTGGCTATTATTTTCCCCTTCCTGTCTGCGCTGTCCTGTCCCGTCTGTCCCTCTATACGTCTCCCCTCTTCCTCGCGGTCATTTTCTTTATTAATGAATGCAGGCAGCCACACACACACACACACACCTACGACTGCGAGCAGGTGTTTGCGACGACTCAAACTTTACATCTTAATCAGTGAGGGCTTCAGCTGCAAGTATACTGATGCAGGTAAAGTCCAATTATACCGTGAGAATGCTTGAGACCTGTAAGATAAAAACAAGGTGGAAGCATTTTTTTTTTCCTACTCATTAAGATTTGAATTGACGCGTTACCGTTCTGCGCCATGAGGTGTAGCACACGTTGCCTTGCTTATGATAAAATATAGAACCTGATTGGGCCTGATTGAACACGCGTGTCGCTGGCAAGCTGAGAAGGAGCGCTGCTTGACTTGTTTGCGCAGGATGACATTTAACACGTTTTATTTTTTCTCTTTGTGTCTAATTATCTCTTAGTTTTTCAATTCCTCTGGTGGTTCTTAGCACCGACGCCTCACAGCGAGAAGGTTCCGGGTTCGAATGGCTTCCTCCCACCGACCAAAGACATGCTGGTTAGGTTCACTGGTGAATGCGAGTGTGAATGGTTGTCTTTCTGTGTGTTAGTCCTGTCACAGACTAGAGACCTGTCCAGGGTGTACCCCGCCTTTCCTCAATGACAGCTTGGATAGGCTCCAACCTCCCCCCTGCGGTCCTTCCAGAGGACAAGCGGTTACAGAAAATGAATGAATGAATAATTTGCTGTTTCTTTCTGGCGTCAAGGTTCTGCTTTATTGCTCATGTGATCCCAGATTACTCATTGAAAGGCAGTTGTAGTTACTTCCTATGCTACAAACACAAGTTAAATAGGATGAATAGGATGAATATGCTAGAGTATGTCTGATATTGTAGGGATTTTGTGTATCCATGCAACCGTAATCCAATCGGCACGTGTCGCATCGCGATGAATCTAATAATCGATGTATTTGCAAACCCCTAGTTTGTAGCAAAGCTTCGTCCAGATGTATGCTTGTTGTTCTTCTCCTCAACCAGACAGGTCTCCTCACATGAGTTGGGTCCTGCTAAAGGTTTCTTCCTATTAAACTTTTTTTTTTTCATGCCACAGCCGTCTTAGTACTCGCTCTGGTCTCACATTTCTGGATTTGTGAGGGGAAGTACTAAAAACTTCCAGCAGCAAGGCGAGGGCCTCTTTCTCTGTGGTGCTATAATTTAGCTGATGTTGGTTTTACCTTTTAGAGAAGTAGCAGATGGGATGATCAGTGCCCGGCCGGTCTTCCTGTAGCACAACAGCACCGGCATAAATTTACTCGCTGCCACAAAGTTGGGTGCAGCATGAACAGTCGCCCTTTTGTACATAACAAATTGACTTTAAGTCAGTCTGACAAACTGGTTGAAACTAAAACACGTACAAAAAAGGCATCGGGCTTCTGCAGAGGTAAAAAGAAATACAGTTTTGTCTTGTAGTAATGAAAAAGAAATGAAAGATATTTGAGAGTTTAAATGTGAAAATGCACCAAAGTGCTTCCCTATTCAAGTCAGCAGTAGTAAGTCTACAGAACAAGCACGGAGGAGCAGGACCAATCATAGCTCTTTCTCTCTGTGTTGCATAGTTACCTTTCTGATTCAGCAGGGGCCTCGTGTACGAAGACTTGCATGGATTTCCTACTAAAACGTGACTCAGATCCGGAAGCACATTTCCTTTGCACATCCCAACTGAGCGCACATGTTGTACCCGACCCCTCCCTGTCCACGCCCCCCTTTAAATACGCAGCTTATATTTAAATTGACCCTGCACCCTGCAGACGCTATTCACTGGAGTGGAAGCGTTTAAAAATGTCCTCCACGTGCCTCAGTGTTGGTTAAATGCAATTACACATCAAATATCTCAAGGATTCAAGGATTCTTTATTGCCATTTCGACACATGTTGGTACATGAGGTGGAATGAAATTAGTTTCTCTGGTCCTGAATCAAGCCATAGCAGAAATACTAAAAAGTATAAATATAGTATAAAGTTAGCACTGTAGTAAGTGGAGATTAACTGCAATGAATAACGGACGAACAGCGCGTGTGCCGGGTGGGTGGCGTCTTTCCTGATGCAGGTGGCCCCTTTTTCTGCATCTGGAGTTGATCTGTAACATTGACCACGTTTACATGGTCTTTAGTATCCCGGATTTGATCGGGTTTTTGAAGTATCCCGGCTTTGTGTTTGTCCATGTAAACACCATATCCCGAATTCAGGAATCGGGATATGCCCATTTCCCGATTTCAAGAAACCCGGCTTTGCTACCTGGAGTACTCCGATAGAAGCCGGGATACTGGAGCATGTATACACCTTATCCCGATTTCTGACGGCTGCCCACTGTCTGCGCATGCGCGAGTGACGCACTAGATATACAAACAACATGGCGGCAACGAGAACTTCTCACTTTTGGAGCGACGGAGAGACTGAAGTTTCCTTTAAAGTAATGGAAGAACTGAACATAACGACGTGTTTAGATGGTAGAAAACACCGAAATGCTGATGTATTAAAATCTGTTGCGGAAAAGCTTTGTGACGCTGGTTTTCCACCTCGCTCCGCTGAACAAGTTAAGTCCCGTTGGAAATCATTCAAAAAGACGTAAAACGCACATGCGCAGATAGGATGCAGTGATCGGAAAACGGGATACTGGTATTTATCAAAGAGCATATCCCGAATATGCTCAAAGCCGGGATAAGCCTCAAAATCGGGATACTAAAGACCATGTAAACGTGGTCAATGATCGAATGAAAATGTTTCCTGCTGACATTTACAAATTCATCATGCAATGGCGCTTTTAGTTTTTTTTTTTTAAATTGAGAAAAACAAGCAAGGTGCTTACAAGACAAGGACAAGCAAAAACAGTGTATAACATTGAAGAAATAAACTGCTAGTTGTATGTGTTGTGTTGTGTAGGTGGGTGAAGAAAAATAAATAAATAAGTAAATAAATTAATACATTGCAATACTAGTAAACAAAAAGTGGCGAGGGTGACAAGAATGCAATGCTATCTGTTAAATTGTGTTTTGCTTAATAAGATGAATAATATCTTCCACGATAAGAATTATACAGAAGCTTTATCTATTAAATAGTTCCAGTGTAGGAGGATAGTCTTTTTAGCGACTGTTAAAGCCATCAATATTGGTTGTTCATATCTCAGTGGCGGGTCAGACGCTCTGAAAATCACTTGGGAAAGGCCGGCGTTAACCAGAGTTACACCACCTACCAGACTGGAGTGAACCTGGTGATGTGGTGGGTTTGCGGCAACTGGTCATGTGGTTCTCTGCGAGCAAATAAATAAATAAATTAAAAAGAAAGAAGCAGAAATCTTTCTTTTTTGGTCATAGTTGAGGTTTCGTTGCTGCGCTCTGTGAATTATGTACCTCAGCTTAATAATTTAATGCCAAATTATAAAGACAGCAGATAGAACAGGACCGCGTCCTCCAAAACAGGTGCACGGATAGTTCACCGTGTGATTGTGAGGTGTGTAATCTATCTTCAGTGCTACAAACCACTTAATGAACCCTCAAAAAAAAAAGAAAAAGTACTTATTCAAGTTTCTCCTTCAGAGTGTCACCAGTGTGTATCTGCAGCTGTGTGCAAATATGAACGAGGCTTGCCAAGAGACCGCATACCCCCTCCCCCCGCGCCCCGGTCTGACCTCAGCAACTTTAACACTTGACCGTTTGATATTTGGCCTCGGCGGTGCCGCATCAGTTTCAGAAGTCACAAAGAGCAAACAGAGGGATGACAGCAAACCCACAGAGAGGGAAAGAGAGAGAGAGAGAGAGAGAGAGAGAGAGAGAGGGGAGGGAAGCAGAGAGGATGCTCTTCCACTGCAGGGAGGAGGAGGAGGAGACAAATTTTCAAAGGAAGCTAATGTGTAAAAGCTGGAGATGTGTTTAGTTATTTAGAACCTCGATGCTCATGAGAGCACTCACCGTACTCCCGTATACTGTATATTGTATGTTATGTGTCAAAGTTTAATCACTGTCAAGTCTATACCAAGTTCAGACGCACATTTAAAATGCGGGAAACAAGCAGGAAGCAGCAGTCACTCACCAAGCTACAGCCCCTTTGTCTAATAATCAGACCGCTAGTCCTTGACTCTGTCTTCATGTCTGCTTACGTGTAAGTGAAGTATTAGGTGAGTTTCTGAGGAGGAGGAGGAGGAGGCGGAGGAGGAGGAGGAGGAGGGGCTCAGCTTCCTTCCACCATCACAAATCATTCTTAATAATTATCCCGCGGATCGGCAACAAAGAGAAAATATTGTAATGAGGCGCTTCTCCGCTGCTTTTCCTCCGCACATTGCAGCCGAGGTGAAAACTCATTTTTCAGCCGCGCATTTGCATAAATTCTCCTCTTTTTTAACTCGGCGCTGCCAAAAGTGATAAAGTGCGCGCGGCATCCAGGGTGGAGGAGTCGGGGGGGGTTATAGGTAGAGGAGCACAAGAAGAAATTAAGTTTGAAATAATAGAGAATGCACAAGATCTGCATGTTCTGTCTGTGAAGGGGGGGAAGGGGAAGGGTAGCTGCACATAGGCAGGGAAGAGTGGCTGGACCACGAGACGGAGAGTTGGCTGCAGCCTCGAACCGAAAGAGGGGAAAAAAGAGATGGAGAAAGAACATCAGGTCTGATTTTGTAATGAAGAGAGAGGGAGGAGAGTCGGAGGGAGAGGCTGAGATAATGTGAGTGGGACATATAACAAACAGAGAAAGCTGCAGGCAGGAGGCTATAATGGACTTTTGAGTGGAGGGAACGAGAGATAGATTTACGAGGAGAGAGGGATGAGTGCGGGGAAACGCAGAGATAGTGTGATGGAGTGCTAAGTGGAAGGGGTAAATTGTAGCCCTGCCTGTGCTCTGTTTTTACAAAGCCCGTCATGAAAACGGTGTTTAAATTTAATAGGCGGCTGCTGCGCCACACGCAGACACGCACTCGCGCGCGCACACACACACACACACACACACACCGAAAAAACACGCCTCTCACCGCGGCGGTGCAAGATTCGCGCTGCAATCCTCGAAAGCTGAGAGCGTCTACCGGCTCGTTCGTCCGGAGTGACGTTGTTTATGTAACGCGTCCTGAAAGCTAACTCCTGTGCTGCCTAAAATTAAGCGCCTGCATTATTAATATCTCGGCATCCCTTTGATTTCTCTGATGGAAGTTTAGCAATGTGCACTTATCATTTATGAAAGAGCTATAAAACTAACTTCGCTTGAGTGAAGGAGCTTGGAATTCCTGGAGACGGCTGGTCTGCGCCGGAAACATGATGGCAAGTTGCATCAGTGAGTTGGACAGTGGGTTAGACTCAACCAGAAAGTAATGGTCAGTGGTTTTTAAAGGTAAAACGTTTACAGAGCTCTATTTTGGTGGCCTAGGCGAATTTCGTTTGGTTAGGAAAGACGACCTACATCTACACCGGAGCCTCATGTTGCTCCTTTCCTTCGGGCTTAGACGGCCTTTCCATGGTGACAGTATCTTCTTATCTTCCTTGTTGACACCTGTCAATAAGAACTGCAGCACTACCCTAGTTGCGCATTGATGGCAAGCCCCACCCCTTTCTTCCAAAGTGCACAGAGCAAGACAGAGCACAAGGAAAGGGCACCAGTTGGGTTGTCCTGTGAAGGGTCGCGTTGGGGCTTGAGCCTACCCCGGCTGTCATTGGACAAAAGGCAGGGTATACCCTCAACAGGCCGCCAGAGACAGACAACCATTAACACTCACACCTACAGCCAGTTAAGAATCACCAATTAATGCCGTGGGACGGTGGGAGGACATATTTATGCCACGTGCACTTACTGCCTATTGCACTTCTGGTTAGATGCTAAACTGCATTTCTTTTCCCTGTACATGTACATGTGTAATGACAATAAAGTTGAATCTAATCTTATATTACAATACATTTTGTGTGATTATAACTAGATGTTTATGTGGAGAATATTAACTCATCTACGTGGAAAATCTGGGTTGGTAAAGGACATAATCCCCCAGGCTCCTGGCTATTGACCTACGCCACCAAACCACCACATCTGAGAGTTGACCTTTATCGCTCTCTGTACCTTTCAAGCAATGTGGTTTTGTTAGTCAGTGCATCCTGTTTCCTGCCAAAAAATGTAAGTGATCACTCTTGCACTGGATCTGTACTTCTAGCAATCTTTGAAATGTCAAAAGATGGATTGTTGGCAGAAATCCTTCACAGGTTGAACTGAGGTTGAGCGTTTATGGTTTTCAAATTAATGTAGAAGGTCGTACAAGTGAAAGTCCCATCCTGATTTGCTTTTTGACAATGTTCCAGACTTTTGCTGTTTGTTTGTTTTCTGAACTTGAACTTCATCTTGTGACGTCAAAGTGGTGTGGAAGGTTCTAGGTTCGAAACCATGGGCTGATCGGGGCCTTTCTGTGTGGAGTTTGCATGTTCTCCCTGTATCTGTGTCTGGTTCTCTCCAGGTTCTCTTCCTCCCACCGTCTAAAGACATGCTGGTTAGGTTCAATGGTGATTCGATACTGGTCGTAGGCGTGAGTGTGAATGGTTGTCTGTCTCTCTGTGTTAGCCCTGAGATAGACTGGAGACCTGTCCAGGGTGTACCCCACCTCTCACCCTCTGACAGCTAGGATAGGCTCCAGCCCCCCCACAATCCTCCAGAGCAAAGGTCCTCAACAGGGGGTCGGAGGGGTCGCAAAAGTTTTGGTTGACTACACGTATTTTGTCTGGTATGCCACCCCTGCAATTTTTTCCACAAAATGTCTTTAAATACACATATACATAAGTAGGGGGTCCCCACTCCATCTCTCCATTGGTTTGGAGGTTCTTGGCCTAGAAAACGTTGAAGACCCTGCTCCAGGATACAAGCAGTTCGAAAAAATGAATGAATTAATAAATCTGGATTATCCTTAAAGACTGAAGAAGAGCTCTGCAGAAACTAATTTATGCGACATGCACCATCCCAGAAATGCTGCAACCACTGTGGCTGGTCCAAAATGCATTTTCTCACCCACAACTCTCAGACAAACCAGACAAACACAGGTCCATGTTCATGCACATCACTCATTTCAAACTTCCTCTCTAGTTTCTGCATTGCAGTGATTCCAGAAAACACTTGTTCAACATTTATTAGCTCCAGCTTCAGCAGGATCTGCTCTGGTTCAGTCGCCAGTGTTTAAGAAGAGGTTCTAGCATCATTTAACATGTTCTTTGTTTAGATTTATCTATGCCATGGGTTCATTTATGGACAGATTAATTCAACAAAAGTCAAAACACTGAAGCAACACTAAGCTTATCCGAAAAACTACTGTTGAGTTTACTTTTAAAGGCAGTTTTCAAATATTAAAAGACTGTTTTGTCAGATTTTACAGCTCAAATAAAAGCTTCAGGGAGCACTAAGACAGAAACGCTGGCTGATATTGGTCCTGATACCACGAATCATGCCCCAAAAAATGACAAAGAATTCATTTCTCAAAGCGTTTCATGTAACAAATACTTTGTAGGGTGAGACAAGCGGCGGTTATACTGATGTAAACTACGAGCAGACACATAAAAGACAGAAATAAGTAGGATACACCGCATCCTCTGTCAGCGTCAACACTGACCAGAAGCTAAAACGGACGGAAACACAAAAGAATCCGTCTTTGATATGGAAATAAATCGCACTATAAATACACGGCTGCGTTTCACCGAATCGGACTGTGCAGCTTTTGCTTTTGTGTTTTTTTTTTCGGTTTGAAAGGAAAGCATTTCAGCTGCAGCACCCGCGGGTTAAATAACGCACACTAACGCACACACCAACAGCAGCACGAGGCGGCGGCAGCAGCAGCAGCAGCAGCAGCAGCAAATCTCTATTTAAACTCTCATGAGTTATCCCGCAAAGGCAGAAAATACACCCGTCCCATCCATTCTCATAGAGATTCATGTGCGTTGCGTACACACACGCACACATATATACAGTATTTTTGTACAGACACACACGGACTCAGAGCTTGGCCTTGTCTGGTGCAGTCATGGCTGGCTCTGGACTAACAGAGATATATGAGGGAAGCGAGCCGTGTGGAGAACAACATTTATCTACAACCCCGTCCCTTTAGTATGCAAGGACAGCTACCAACAGAAACACTTGGCTTCGCTCTCTTTATCTCTCCGTCTGTCTTTTCTCCCCCCGTCGGCTCACTCCGGAGCAAATTATCGCAGAGAAAGCGGCACATCAGAGTTTATTGACATTTTTATACCTCCTTCTTTCCGTATTAATACTCGAGACGGTGGAAGGCGTCTGTTCCCGGAGCTCCCGCACACTCTCTGCAGCTCCCCGCCCGCGGAGTGGTCAGTGTTACGAGTAATTCATATTAATGTAAGAAGTGTTTCAGGTCCTTCGCGGACAGCAGCTACTTAGCAATCGCTCACTTAGCGCCGCAGACGATAAAGTCAACCGTCCTCGGGATCGGAGGCGGAGGAGGAAGATCGGAGTGAGCGGGAATGCCAGGGCGCTCTCTCGCTTCGGCTTCTTTTATGCGTGGATTTAAGCAGGAATTATTCATGTCATAAAACTAAAACGGGTAATACGCGCTGAAAGGTATTTCATCCTCTCTGGTTTGTAGGTTCGAGTGTGTTTTGCCTGGTAAATATGTGTTCTGTAGTTACTGACAGTGAAGGGGTCTCTGTCCACATTTATATCTGCTCTGGACATCTTACTGACGGGATGATCAAAACCATGCTTGATATCCACCAATCAACCATAACATTATGACCAATATGTCCTAATATTGTGCAGGTCTCTCTTGTGCCTCCAAAACAGTTGTAAAAAGGACATGGGCCTTTTGAGGGTGTCCTGTGGTGTTTGGAAACAGTTAGTTAGTGCATGGCCTTTGGGTCCTTTGGGTTGAGGGGAGGGGCCTCTACACATCATCCCACAGATACTTGATCAGTTTGGGATCTAGTGAATTTGGAGGCCAGGTCAACACCTTGAGATGTTCTTCGTGTTTTTTTTAGTTGTTCCTAAAGTGATTTTGTCCGTATCCTGCTGTGGATGGCTGCTACCATCAACGAGTGTCATTGCTATGGGGTGGGGGTGCCTGGTCTGGTCTAGGTGGGTGCTATATGTCTAAGTAACATCCAAATGAATGAATGCCAGGTCCAGAAGTTTCCCAAACTGTTGTTGTTTGACTTTTATTATGAGAGAGTAGAACTTGCATATTAAAAAACATCTGCTCTGAGGTTGAGTACTACGATAAAACAAGATTCACGAAAGCGGACAGCTTTGACGCATACGATGGCGCAGTGGCGTAGAGCTGCAGACGACGGGCTGCACGCCTCCAGCTCCTCATTTAGCTGCTGCTGACAGACTCGTTCTGTGCGCAGCATAAGCTCAAATCACCGGTGAAATGTCTGAGATTGACCCTCGTAGCCTGGAGGTCACTTTAAACAAAGCAGAGTATTTCTGCTTCGAGGTATCACCGCCTCAGCGAGGTCCGTTTAATAACTCTTCCACTGTTCACAGAGGGATTGTGATTTAGGCCAACATCATAACAATGCCTCAACGATATAGCTCTAATTCCATGTGTTTTTCTCGTAGTCCCGTTGTGTAAGGTCCAGAAGCGCTAAGCACTGTGTGTCTCTGTTTTAGTGCTTACGACTGAAGTGCCTCTATAATCCAAAGTGAAACAGTGTGAAAGATCACATTTCTCAGGACCTGTGATTTGCCCAGCCTCCATACCGTTATACAGCACTATGTTTGAGTCTGAGCGCGGACAGGTATTTCAGGGTTTAACAAAAACACTTCAGCTCTCTCTCATCCCAGTTCCCTACTGTTCCACTGTCAGTCTCTCTCTCACACACACACACACACACTCAGACAAACAGTGGTGGTCTCGCAGTGTGAGAGTGACCCAGACATTTGGCATCTTTCACGTCGGGGTGCAGCCTCTTTCTTTCCCTCCATTCTGCTCACCAGACACAAAGGAGAGGAGAAGGGTGAGAGGGAGGGGGAGGAAGGGGGAGGCAGAAGGTCAGCAGAAGAGGGGGGAAGTGGACTGGGCGTAATGATGATCCAAAAAAAAAAAAAACATAAAATAAATACAGAGGACTAGCGCTGAGGGTGGAGCAATGGAGAAGAATGGGATGGAAAGGAAGTGGTGCAGAGGCAGAGAGAAATACGGCGAAGCACTGGTGCAGGTGAAGAAAGAGATCAACAAAGACGGATAGGGGAGAAATTTAGACAACGGAGACAAAGTGAGCGGATGTTTTCTCCGTCAGCATTTTAAAAAACAAAGGCGTTCTGTTCAAGCGACGCTGGTGGTTTTTATTTGGTGGTTTCTGATGCGTATTCGTTTAAGAGGAAGAAGAACCTTTGAGGGGAGGGGCCTCTGTGGATCATCCCATAGATGCTTGATCAGTTTGGGATCTAGTGAATTTGGAGGCCAGGTCAACACCTTGTGCTGTTCTTCATGTTCGCTCAACTGTCACAATCCCGTGACTTTATATGTATACCTCTACACCTGGGGCTGCTCCGGCCAAATCTCTTACAGAAGGCATTTTTTACAACGCTGGCTAAGTTGACTTGCCAATGTGGTAAATTGACTTGGGGCTAAATAGACATTGCCATATTGCGTTGAACTTGAATTTTGCTGTTTAGTTCAGCTTGCAATACCACCAGCAACCACTAGATGGCTATTTATCAGTTAATTTGCTTAGATTGTTAATCGGGGGCATTTGTGTCCTGTGGGCTGAGGGGAGGAGCCTCTGTGGATCATCCCACAAATACTTTGGAGGCCAGGTCAACACCTTGTGTCGTTCTTCATGTTTTTGTTTTTTTTAGTTGTTCCTAAACCGTTTCTGTGCGTGTGTCCTTGCTGGGGATGACTGCTGCCATCAAGGAGTGTCATTGCTATAGGGTGGGGGTGCCTGGTCTGGTCTAGGTGGGTGCTACATGTCTAAGTAACATCCATACCAATGAATGAATGAATGCCAGGTCCAAAAGTGTCCCAGCAGAACACTGACTTGTCACAAGATGATCAGTGTTATTCACTTTTCCTGTCAGTGGTTTTAATGTTGTGGCTGGTTAGTGTTTTGTTTCCATCACACCAAATGATTGAGGAGTTGATCATCTTCTTGCAGTGACATGGAAGATGATGAACAAGTGCACCGTGATAGCTCACCTGGTTGAGAAGGCATGCCTCTCAAAGAATGCCTCTACAGTTACAGTACAATTACCACCCACTTGGATAATGTTGTAACACAAGCATCCTCAGCTCTGCTAAAGTAACTGGATATCATCTCATGTGTAAATGCCACATCGGTCTCCACGACGCAGTGTGTTTTCTGTTCCATCTGGAGGTGTAAAATTCACACTTAAGCGGGGAATCTGCGGTTTAAGAGAACAGTTTCCAGCTTTTAAGAAAGTTTTTCACAGCTTTCTGAGGAAGCAGCAAATTCTCTTTGAGTTCCTTTAGCGGCAGAGACGAAACCTGGACGTTTGATCGTTGTTAGAACCCGCTGCCTGTACATGCGATTATGGCACCTGGTGGCTGCAGAGCGTGCACGGTGAACAGAGAATCAATGCCGAGGTGATGAAGGAGCTGAATTACTGCATATGAAAACTGTAGCTTAAGAGACGTGACAGGGTTACCTTGGCTGTAGAGTGTGCTGCCGTCTGCCTGCCGGATAGTGTTCCTTTCAGCAGATTTAAAACCTGTATATCTCACATGTTTGTGTCCCATATTATACCAGGTAGACGTATCGCCTTCCACAAACAACAACAGGGAAGTTAAACCTGAGGTGACGTCCTGACGAAAGTGCTCCCCGCTGCTGGCCAGCTACAGATCATCTAGGTCAAGACAGAATCACACACACACACGCTGCTGTTTCCTGCCAACCCTCTGCTTCCCACACACACACACACACACACACAGAGACGCTTCAGACCCCTTCAGGTGACAGAGATTAATAGCCTCACTGACTGACAGAGTAACTTCCACTTCCTTTGTGTCCCTGTCGGCCCCTGGCTGCATGCGCGTCCCGGTGCGAGTGTGTGCGTGTGAAGCCATTATTAGAAGTATAATTGCGGAGACATTTAAAGTGTTTCCCCTCAAGGACCCCGCCGGCATCCAATAAAGTTTTCATACCGCAGGAGAGAGACGGAGAGGCAGGCAGGCAGGCATGCAGGCCGTGCAGACAGAGTGACAGAGTGGCGAGGAGGTAGAGGAGAGGGAGGAAGGACAGAGCAGCTGCAGGTGTGTGAGTGCATCAGTTAGCAGGAGGCATCCGGACTCAGGCTTGTTGTCTTCATGTCTTCATCTGTTTTAGTTTAGTCTCTTGCACCATGCTGTACAAGGAGGTGATCATGTGGTGGTACCACGAAAGGCGTAAAGAGCATCTTTTTGTTTCTACCACGTCCAACCAAAGAGTTAGGCTAGGAGTTCATCAAATGTTACCCGTTCTTCTAGATCACTGGGGCAGCCAGTTAGCACGAGTATTGTCCGATTTCTGGTGTAATCAAAATATGCAAAAAGAAATTTGACCCGGTGGCATCCAAGTAACTGCAAGAGGACGATCGACTCCTCAAACCTTTGGTGTGGTGAAGAAATATGTTTTTCATAGTATCCCTACCTGCCTGATGAAAACACTGTCCAGCCACAACATTTAAACCACTGACAGGAAAAGTGAATAACATTGATCATCTTGTGACAAGTCAGTGTTCTGCTGGGAAACTTCTGGACCAGGCATTCATTAATGTGGATGTTACATGACATGTAGCACCCACCTAGACCAGACCAGGCACCCCCACCCCATAGCAATGACACTCCTTGATGGCAGCAACCATCCCCAGCAGGGACACACACAGAAATACTTTAGGAACAAAAAACCATGAAGAACAGCACAAGGTGTTGACCTGGCCTCCAAATTCACTAGATCCCAAACTGATCAAGTATCTGTGGGATGATCCACAGAGGCCCCTCCCCTCAACCCACAGGACCCAAATGCCCCCAAGTACCAACATCAATCTATTAATTTATTTTCCATTAAAGTTAAAGTACATAGACTGATAAAGAGCCATCTAGTGGTCGCTGGTGGTATTGCATGCTAAGGTGAACAGCAAAATTGTTCAACCCAATATGACAATTTAGCCCCAAGTTAATTTACCACATAAACAGGTCAACTTAGCCTGACATAGGCCCACACACAACAACACTTTGGGAACAGCACAAGGTTTTTGACCTGGCCTCCAAATTCACTAGATCCTAAACTGATCAAGTATCTGTAGGATGATCCACAGAGGCCCCTCCCCTCAAAGGCCCACCACTAACAACATGAATCTATCAATTTATTTTCTGTTAATGCTAAAGTAGGTAATCTGATAAACACCAGCCATCTAGTGGTTGCTGGTGGTATTGCAAGCTGAAGTGAACAACAAAATTGTTCATTACCAAATAAGCAGGTCAACTTAGCCAGCGTTACAAGAAATTAATTCTGTAAGAGGTTTGGCAGGAGCAGCCCCGAGTTTAGAGGTATACATATAAAGTCACAGGATTGTGAAATTTGAGCGATGGAGAGAAAAACTGAAGGCAGAGAAGATGAGTAAAGGTGATTACTGGTGCAGTGAATCTCAGAGGATGAAGGCTCTTTTATTAAAAAACAGATGAGAAGAATGCATGACAACTACTCTCCTTCTCTTTGCCTCTCCGTGCTTTTCAGCACCTCTCCTCCCTCCCTCCCTCTCGTTCTGCCGCCCACCTCTGAGATTAACATGTGGTATTGAGACTGGATAGACTGTACCTGAGAAGTTTACTCAACTAAACAGATCAGAGTACAGCTTGTCCATTTAAATGAGATGGGATGAGAGTGGGAAAGACGCAGTGCCTCCGTCCGACTCTTCCTCTTCTCTTGTTTTTCTTTCTAGTAATAAATCATGGTTTTCCTTAATCAAATTGTCATTCAAGGTGTTTTCTTTATTTGTAGGGTTTTTATGCTTTCACACAAGCAACAGCTGAGGCCGGAGGCGTTACATTGACAATCTGGATTCAAGGATGGACTGACTAGAATTTAGTGGTAAACATCGATCAGCTTTATTGTTCATTCATTCATTCAAGCATGTCTTTGGACCATAAGAGGAAGCTGGAGAAAGCCCAGGTGTAGGGACGGCATGCAGCTGGTTTGAACTCAAAGACGACAGTTTCATCTCCAACTCCAACTTTGTGATTTTACATGACTCGTACACTCATCTAGATGAAACTTTATGCAAAATGTGGGCAAAGTTGTGAAGGTTTTTGAAGAATACCATTTAAATTCCTCCTGTAATTTACTTTCTGGACAGGCATAGGCAATAAACTGCAACTTGACTGAAGATATTCAAACATGCACAAAAAATTTGTACATTAAATACTACAGTTATATTTAGCTAATAATAAGCTTCCTGAAATAGGATTTAAGATGTACTGTGGGTCCTAGTATACATCTGAGATGTATTTTAGTCTTAAAGATCAACAGCTCACTTTTGCACATTTTGCATATGGTGCCTACATGAGTCATTCTATACTCAAAATTTATTTCTAACTCTTGTTTTTTAACATTGTGCTATTGGTACTCTACTACTAGGTCAAGCATATCAACACTCCAACATTCAGGAGATCCTCATTGTGCACTGGAAGCAATCACCAATGCACAAAGAAGCAAATCCTAATTATTAGCAAATACTTCAATAAACCAGAACGTTTGTTTTTGTGTGTGTTCCTGTGTCAGGCTGCATCCTGCTGGGGATGGCTGCTGGCATCAAGGAGTGTCATTGCTATGGGGTGGGGGTGCCTGGTCTGGTCTAGGTGGGTGCTACATGTCTAAGTAACATCCACATCAATACATGCCAGGTCCAGAAGTTTCCCAGCTGAACACTGTATTCAGATGATCAGTGTTATTTACTTCTCCTGTCAGTGGTCTTAATGTGCTCAAAGATTTGCTCTCTTGATTCTTGCGGGCTTCTCCCTCATGACTAATGATCATCCTGCTCCATTTGAAATGGGCCACAATCTGAAGTAGGGATTGTACCGACAATTATACTGCTATGCCATGACACTTTAATCAGGAAGTCAACTAGTCGCCAATCATCTGACAATAACAACACGGACGGCTCCAAGAACACAGGTGAAGAGCCCAGTGGGTCGTTGCAGCAAACTAGCAGAGATTCATCAAGTGTGTGGGAATACTTCACTAAAGATGAATCCCATTCTTCATCTTACAATATGCTGTGAAGTACTATTAAATGCTATTGATGGTATTGATTTATATAGACTAAACATATCTGTAGTGCACAGTATTGATAAGCTCGGTCGGTTCTGTTAGTTGACATTGTTGCCGTGAATGTGTTTTTTTCTCCTTGATGTCAGTTAATGCATCGTGCGAGAGTCTGCCAAGCAAGAGCCGCATGTTAGAAGTCAGACTGACGGTGTTCATGGTGTTGATGTGGTCAACGGCCGACAGTAGGTTCATGTTCAAACTTTACTTACCCTGTAACCCTCGTAGCTTTTTAGAACATGTATTCAGGTCAGGAACATAGATTTTATTGTTGCAAAGTGTTACTTTCTACTATGTTTTTATGTGTGGCGTCATCAGCTAGTCGACATCAACTCAGCTTTCAACACATATTAGTCAAAAATCTACAGATGCTAGTAACAAAGGAGCCCCCAAGGAAGTATTGGATGACCGGTGTATGTCTGGTTTGGGGGTAAATACAACATCAACAATCAATTTAGCATCAGATTAACTTGGAAAATTAATATGATCCTAATTTAATAAAACAAAATGACCACTTCCCCCTCTGTTTATGTGACTGTTGTTCTTTGCTCGATGACTAATATACAGCCTGGTCTTTCTCTGCCATGCTGCTTGGTGATAATCATGTTGACACAAGACATTTAAGATGCCGATGGAAATATCACACCCAAATATCACACTGACCCTCGGCAGCCCTCTCCTCGCCCGCCGTACAGCGTCCTCCTTTGTTCTCCACACAAAGGAGGACAAGGCTCAGGTAGCGGGAGGAAGAGAGAACGGAGTGACATTTTTTTAACGAAGATGGGATGGAGGAAGCTGTAAGATCAGGTGTGCGATTACTGTGAATTCCTCCGTGGGTGCAGAGCAACATTACAATCATTAAAACCTCATTTGTACGTTTCCCAAACTCCTCCCCCCACTCCATTGATTAGACGTCTCTCATGTGCTCCGGTGATTAAGATGATGATCGACATCCGTGAGCTTATTGACCGACAGGTCCACGTGCCCGTCGCGATCAGTTCATTTCACTTTGAAGCCCTCGCGTTGTGTCACCTTGGTGATCTTCATATTCAACGTTCATTTCTAATTCCTGCAGAAACGGCAATTAGGTTTTATGAAGAAGAAGAAGAAGAAGAAGTGTTTCTGTTTGCACATCAAAAGAAGATAATGATAATGTTTCATTAATTGGTTTTAAATCACACCTCCCATTTACAAGAAGAGTGTTTATTTGTACTACAACCAAGGAAACAAAAGGGGAGGATATGAAAAATACTATCAACTGTTGTGTTGTTATTGTTGCAGTTACATGGTCTGCTGGATGATGACTGGCTGGACAAGCAGATGTCTCCTTCCCTATATTCTGTGCTGCAGTGATTTCAGCTGGTTGACTGGTTGGGTTGCACGAGTTCCGGTTTAGTAAAGTCGACTACTGATGACGTCCTTAATAAAAACACAATACAAAGTGAAGCTTTGCAGCAGTGAACTCTATATTCTTGACCTGAACACATGTGCTGAGAACTGTGGAACACACTGTACGTTGCCGATCAGCCACAACATCAATACCACTGACAGGAGGACATTGACCACCGTGTGGCAATGCAATGTCCTGCATCGCTTGGCATTTAAATGGACGAGTTATACAAAAATTCATCGCTGTGCGGTTGTGATATATGGAGGAATTATCCAAACTACTCTTGTAAGAGGCTTTAAACATGTTTAGTCCTTAAGCTGAACATTTCACCACTTTTGACAACAGTTCAGTGTTTTGCTGGGCTAGGGTTAGGGTTAGGGCTATTGGCATTCATCTGTGTGGATGTTACTTAGACATGTAGCACCCACCTAGACCAGACCAGGCACCCCCACCCCATAGCAATGACACTCCTTGATGGCAGAGCCATCCCCAGCAGGATGCAGCCACAAAAACACTTTAGGAACAACTAAAAAAAAAACGGGCAAGGCGGTGACCTGGCCTCCAAATTCACTAGATCCCAAACTGATCAAATGTCTGTGGGATGATCCACAGAGGTCCCTCCCCTCAACCTATAGGACCCAAACGCCATGAACAACAGTCTATGAAGGCCCATGTCCATTCTCTGATGAGTCCCAACTGTTTCGTAGGCAAAAGGGAGACCTACACAATATTAGGAAGGTGGTCATAATGTTTCGGTGTATGTTAGATAACAACCTTTCCTTTTCAAGTATTATTTACAGATTGAAGAATTACCAAAAGAAAAAAAAAAAACACTGATCATGATGTAACTGATTGCAACAGTGATTTCTTAGAAGGCTCCTGAGGAACAAATTGTTGCTCATCGCCAAGCGTATTTTTTTTGTTGTTCTTTGTGTTCCTGCATTTGATCTGTTTTGATTCGTTGACAGTCGGATTGAACATGATGACAGCTCAGGGCCCGCGATGCTGCCTGTGCCTGTGTGTGTGTGTGTGTCATCTGTAATTGGTAATGCTTGATTTTCTTGTTTCAGAGGCAGAAAACCAGAGCAGCAATCTGTCTGTGCGCAGGCAAAACAGTCAAGCCATCAAGATGTAAGAAGTAGAAAGAGGGAATATTGCTCCTGATAGATCAAACCGAGACTCGGCGAAGTCAGCATGAGACAGGACTTCTCTCTATTACTCCGTCGCATACACATGAGCACGCGGGCTAATTAAAGGAGAGCCGGAGTGAGGGAAAATCAGACAGGCTGCTACGCCGACGGGATGAAGGAGACTTTAGACTTCATAAAGAAAAGCGAGCAAATTGACCTCCTGAATGAGGGAACTGTTTCATTACATGTCCCCTGGGTGCGCAGGGTAATAAGGTTAAAGCTAGGGGCACACACTGCAGGATTAAAAGACAAGCAGGGGGAGAAGATGGAGATGGAGATGGAGCTGTTGTAGCACCGCAATAACCGCGTTTTAAAACGCCCAAACGCATCCCGCGCTGAATTTACTTTGAACTCGTCTCACAAGAGTCACGGAAATGTAGATTACATGTTGTAGACAAGAATCAACTCCTCTAACACGTGTTTTTTTAACATAACTGCAGCAGTATTTCCCCATAACACGTCCAGAAATACATGTCTCACATCATTTCATGCTCCACATCATACTATATCGTCTCTGATGAAACACATTGTTGTATTCTGTTGTGCATTACGTTTGATGACAGCTGGTACCATAAGCCTCGTTGTTGGTATTTTTTTTTTTTTTTTCACCCAAACTCTCCTTGAAATTGATTATTGGTGTTGGTATTCACGTCTTACTCATTTCTTCCAGAGGACCACTTGAGACTTAACGACACAAGTGCTCCTCTGACTGGTCCAAGTGTTCTTCACCTTTCTGCAAGATTTGCTCATTTGTGATCAGAATAGATCGTCTGCAAGTCCTGGGCAAATCAAAGCGAGTCTCTAGTCCCTTGAAAAGGCTAATTCCATACCCTAGGACTGCAGTAGTCGGCTATGACATCATGGATGGTCTCCATGGTGTCCTTGTTCTGTTCTGCAGCTTTGGTGAGTTTGGCAATGGAGCGGCTTGTGGTTGTGGTTGGAGTGGCCCTTCAGATAGGAAGAACAAGGTGGGGGTTGTCCTTCTTTTGCAGGACATCCAGGAGGACCACAACAGACTGGACTACATTAAATAAAATCCTGAGCTATAGCAGTTAGACTTTTGGTCAGAACCTTCAGAATAAAATCAGACGCAGAGATTTGAAGTCCAGCGCCTTAACCTCTCGGGCCTCCGTGACCAAACAAGTGAGTAGCTTTATAAACCATGCATAACTAATCATGTGATCACATGAGTTTAACTCAATCTGTGAGGAGATTCTGATTCTTATTATCGTTCTGGCTTCCAGGCTGCTTCATATGAATGATATCTTCTCATCTTACTAAGCCTTAATTCTCAAAAATTATGAGCTATTCCTTTAAAATGTGCTATGGGATGCTATGATGCCAATCAAGCATATCATTATGACCACCATCTTATTATTGTGTAGGCCTCCCTTGTTCCTCCTAAACGGTTGGGACTCATCAGAAAATGGACATGGTCCTTATGAGGGTGTCCTGTGGTGTCTGGAAACAGAATGTGGATCCTTTGGGTCCTATGGGTTGAGGGAGGGTCCTCTGTGGATCATCCCACAGATTCTTGATCAGTTTGGGATCTAGTGAATTTGGAGGCCAGGTCAACACCTTGTGCTGTTCTTCATTTTTTTTGTTTTTTTTTTTGTTTGTTTGTTTTTAGTTGTTCCTAAAGTGTTTTTCTGTGTGTGTCTGTGTCAGGCTGCATCCTGCTGCCATCAAGGAGTGTCATTGCTATGGGGTGGGGGTGCCTGGTCTGGTCTAGTTGGGTGCTACATGTCTAAGTAACATCCACATGAATGAATGAATACCAGGTCCAAAAGTTTCCCAGCAGAACACTGGATTGTCAAAAGATGGTCGATGTTATTTCCTTCTCCTGTCAGTGGTTTTAATGTTGTGGCTGATCTGTGTAAATATTTGGTGGTATTAAACAGCAGCCAAAAGTCTTTTTTTTAATGAAAATGGTAGCTGGTATGCTAGTAGCTTCATTCTGACCTCGACTACATCCGTAACTTTTTGTCATCTTGTCATTTCGGTCCGGGCGTCTCATCTTTGACACCGGCCCCAAAACACAATGCAAGCGCGCTTTTTTGAACCCCGCTGATGGTTTCCCTCAACGCGGGGTGCAGCGGCAAAAGAGAATTTCTGATGTGTTTTCTTTGTCAAACCAAAGGTTAAATAAAAAAATAAAAAATAAAAAAAAACAACTCTATCACACACAGACACACACACACACACACCTAGACACACACACACACACACACACACACTCAAAGTCTCCCAAAGAAGATTGTTTGAAAAAGTCAGAGCTTTTTTATTTGGCCGAGGTCATCAGTCAGTGCTGAATCTTTTATAGCTCGACTCAGTGACCTACTGCTCTCTGCAGCACCGTCTCTCACACACACGAAGACCACACACGCTTACCCGCACACTAAATGGAGATGGGCAGTCAGTAAAGATGGGCACAGACACACACACACACACACACACACACACACACACACACACACACATGCAATCCCTGGCTCGCTGGGCAGTAAGAGGTCACCACACACACACATATACAGTATGCACCCAGAGTGAATAGTGCTGGTGTGAAGGGCACCGAGTCAGAGTGGAAAGGTGAGCAGAGTCCAGGTGTGCCTCTCCAATTATCTGCTGCTGCTGCCTCCTCATTGCACACACACACACGCATGCAAGCACACATGAAAACAAACCCACCCGGCTTGAATTCCCTTCTCATCTCACCCCGCCGCACAATTAAAGCACCTCTCTGCTCCGGCACCTGGTCTCCCACTGCAGAGAAGAGAGGATGGGCAGGTACAGGAGGAGGAAGATGTATTTGATATCCTGTTTGTATAGCCTCTCCTTCCCTTGTCTGCGTCTCAGCCCGCGTCTTTTGTTTCTGTTTTTTTTCTTGTCGTTTGAAGTGAGATGGCAACCTGCGAGAGACGACCCGCGTGGCTCTGTGGTCACCGTTGGCGTGCCAGCGGCTGCCGTTTGGCTTTGAAACAGTGAAATCCATGAAATCAGCAAATGTGGCAATGGAGGAGGGAGACGAGACTGAGGCGGAGGAGGAGGAGGCAGCTGATGGGTTTGCAGAACAGGTGATGGGAGGGGAAACGTGTTAGAGGCAGGAGAGGCAGAGAGAAAGGTGGAGGTGATGAGGGGCAAGAAAAAAAAAAACTTGTTAAACAAACAGAGGAAGTAATAACAGGAGCAGAGCGCGAGAGCGTTGTGGGGGATGAGAAGGAATCAGGGAATGGAAGCGGATTAAAGCCGAGAGGGGCGAGGAGTGGGATGGGCGGGCGAGACGAAACTGCAAGAGACTGAGCAACGACGCGGGTGAGGCGGCAGCATCCAGGGGAGCCTGAGGCCGGTTTCTAGCCGGGCGGGGTGAGAGGTTAAGATGCCACACACATTTCCTGTAGGAGTGTGAAGTGTGCCCCTCACTTGGCAGCAGTCAGGCTGAGAGTCTAGCGAGGGCCTGAGCCTCAGGACTTCTCACTGGGCTCTCGTAAAATGTCGTAGTCATTCAGTTTCTTTCTTTTTTTTAGTTTACTGTAAGTATGAGCCTAAAAAAAAGCGTCCTAATTGTGTCTATGCAGTAAAGAAACCACAGACAAGACAATATATAGCAACAAAGACGCTTTTAAAAAACGTTTTTTACGACCTGGACCTTATTTCTAGCATTAAATACGGTCATTTACTCACCCATATAACTTTCTAGTTATATGGGAAGATATTTAGATCTGTGTATATCCATATAGTGGGAGTGAATGGGGCACCGAAATGCCGCCTCTACAGAGAAGGGTACGCTTGGAATGTATGATAATGTGGCAGGATATATAAGATAGGAGGACTTGATTAAAGTAGAATTACTGTTTTTTACAACCTGGACCTTATTTCTAGCATAAAATACGGTCGTTTACTCACCCATATAACTGGTGTTATTTGGAGTCCTTCGGAAGATATATAGATCTGCATATATCCATATAGTGGAAGTGAATGGGGCAGCGAAATAACACATTATCTGCCGCGAAACTTGTAAATTCATCTGCGTTCTCGTACATGGTTTCAGGAACATCCTGCTGTATCATCAGCATACAAAGTGTCGAGCTACACCTTCTCTCTCTCTCCCTCACATGTGCACAGCTGCCGGGTGCAAGTGCGCTTGTGTGTTGATGATACAGGTGTGATTACAGTTCAAATCAGCCGTCTGAAGTGGAGCGATCCTTGTCACGTTAAGTTATTAATAACAGACCTTAATCTTGGTGCCATATGTGCACACACGCGTATTTATTCGTCTTTATTTGCCTGCCATCTGCAGCGTCGGTGAGCGTGTACTGTAGGTGTGTGTGGTGCATGACGGTGTGTGTGTGTGTGTGTGTGTGTGTGTACGGCTGGCCCCCCGGATGTACGTAACATCATTAACAATGGACCCGTCGTCTCAGGTAAGCGAAGCGGTCCATCTCTGTCAGCTTAGCTTCTCACCTGCTCCCTCCCCAAACCCAGCTCCCACTGCTGGACACGCACGTCACAACCCAAGATGCACACACAAACACGCACACACACACACACACACATGCAGGACATGTGCAGACACACATGAGAAGGAGATGATAAATGAAATGAGATGAAGGGGCGTGAATGGACAGTTAGCAGAGGACTCATTACACACATTCATTTGAGGTTCAGATTATATTTTAAGTTTATTTTCACTATATTTTCTCATTCATCTGCTGGAAATTAAATTCTCATTTCTCACTCCTCTGTATATCCTTGTTTATTCCACCAGCACGTATTATTTTGTTGCATCAGAGCTTTTTTGTTTTGTTTTTTCTGCGTGCATCAAGTGTTTTTTTGGCCGGTGTACGTTTGTGCAGTGCCAACTGTCTTTGCAATGTGCAAACTCACACACTTGTGACTTCCCCTTCGCCTTGTACCAGCTGTTAAGTGAAGGATAATGGACATCAACACAGCCCACGGGAACTTAAAAGAGCTTAATGTGCAATAAATCAGTTGTGGACTTTAAATTCATAATTGTGCAAGGAAAAAAAAAAAAGTAAAGCTCAGCAAAAATGCAACCCGAGGTTATTTTAATGAACGGCAAAAAGTCTGGGTCCACTTGTGCATTCAAACTCAGCCATAGGCCCAGAGTATCCTGGATTTATATATGAGTCATGTGGTTAGTCTGTGAGAAGTCTTTTTCTCTTGGCTCAGTAGCCAATGAATTTATCCGTAAACTTTGAGGAGCACAATTTGCTTAACGTCCGACTCATAAGGCCAACGCCTGCACTGAAATGTCCCCTTCAATTAACCATGACTGTCAGTCTTTCCCTGACCTTCAGTGTGAAACCAGTCGTTCAACTATTGATATCTGAACTCAGCAGACAGACAAACACACCTACAGTCATCTGTCAGAAGCTTGTCCACCTTAATTCACACATCGCCCAGGCAACGCTAACCAACAAGAGACAGCGAACCAACAGGTATGTATTATGTTGGCAAACTGTTGATTAAATTGTTGCTGTGAAGAGTGACACGTAGAGACGATGAAGCAGCACACCAGGGGCCTCGTGTGCAAAGACTTGTGTGGATTACCTACTAAAACGTGGTCCACACTCAGATCCAGAAGCACATTTCCTTTGTACCTTGCTCTGTACCCAATCCTTCCCCGTCCACGCCTCCTTTTAAATATGCAAATTATATTTAAATTGACCCTGCACCTGAGATTCCCCTCTTTGCACGATCGGAAAATTAAAACATAAGAATGTGTAACATTCAGAAAACCGGCTCTCGCTGCAATTTGCGCTTTAATGTCGACCTGTTCAGATGCAATGTACGGGAATTTGATATGCCTGACTGACACGACCCACACGTCTTGCACGGCTCTGCTGCTCTGATTGGTCGGACTAATTGTTTTCACATTTCTAACAGTTTCCCAGCATCACCTCTAAGTGTTGCCAAAGGATCAACAGCTGTAGGACTCAACAAACCTTTCCGTGAACAAGAACGTACGCAATGTTTTTGTGCGTACGCACCTTTTGTACATGAGGCCCCAGATCTGGACATAAGTCTCCAGCCACTAATACTAACGCTGCAACAAAAGCAAATAGTTTTGGATAAACAATGACCAAAGCAACATCTGCATCCATCTTTAGGCTTTTGCAGCTCTCAAAAGTTACTACTACTGTTAAAGAGTTCTGTTGTAAACCTCATCCTCTCGCAGACTTCAACGTCCATCCCTCCTTCTTGGATTTTGACATTAATCAGATTAACTATCCCCCTCCCTTCCTTCTTCTTCTTATGATCAGTTTCACACTGCCATCTTTCTTGCCTTCCTCCCATCTTGCGCACAAGCACGTGTGTGTCTTGTTTCTGGTTGCCTGGACCAGTGTTGCGTCGATCGCTTACTGAAACACAGAGTCGAAGGACAGATGATGAGGAGACGTTTGCCTCGACATCTACCTTTTACGCGTATTAGCCAAAGAGGGGAACTGTGGCAAAGGCTGAGGTAAGATCAGACGCACTAAGCTGCAACAACTAACACACGTCGTAAAACTAATGGTTTACACAAAAGTGAAAATCTTCACAAGTTACTTTCGCACAACAGACATATATTTGTGTTTCTCTTTCTAAACAGATCCTCTTTGATAGATTCCCCTTGGTGTCTGTTCGCATGTCCTGCAGCAGACACATACATAAGGAGTTATATGTCATAAAATCTTAATGCATAAGGAGAAAACAGACAGCCACTCACACACACACACCACGCAGCTCTGTAGGTCTTTACTTAATGAGCTTCAAATGCAGCTCTCCCCTACTGAGCCGAATAGGGGGAGAAAGATGGACACATTAGAGAGCAGATGAGGGAGGAGGAGAGCAAAACGGGAGGGGGGGGAGGTGGAGACGGAAAAGAGGTGCACATGTGGAAAACAGACGTAGGTGAGACAGCGAGAGAGAGAGGGATGAGTTCTCACTGTATTTATATCTGTTGGTCTACGTGTTGTGCTGTTGTGAGCCTCTTGAAATGATTCTTTCTGCTCAGAGGAATTTGTCAGCTGACTCTGGATATGAGCGCAAATACGACATGTTCTAGAGTTCACAACCCGGCTCTGAATAGATATAAGCAAGGTCCATTTCAGACCAGTTCAAAGGGCAAGTGTATGCTTCTCCAACCGTTTCTTGCAGGCCACTGTGACAATGCTGCTGCAGCAACACTTTCAGCATTAAAATGATTTCCACTCTAAACGAGACAGCCACACTCCTCAGCGCTCTAATCTGAGGAAACTGATTTCTGTAAATCATCACATGGGTTGAGTCACCGGCAGAGCGTGACGTGGTAAGTGGACTCTATTTGTGGAGCACTTTAATCCAACGCGCTCTAATTGCCTCCCATTACTGATTAATTCAATTCAGTTCAATTCATTCATTCATCTTCTCTAACCGCTTATTCCTGTGAAGGGTCGTGGGGCAGTCTGGGGCCTATCCCAGCTGTCAGACGGGGTACACCCTGGACAGGTCGCTAGTCTATCACAGGGCTAATCCAGTTCAATTCATTTTTATTTATTTAGGGACAATAACTATACAAATTCTCTTAGGACGATTCTTTAAAAATCTGGGCTGATACACACAGAGCAAGAGAGTGGCTCTCTCTTAACGCATCAAGCTACCATATGAGGTGCCAGCATTGAATCTGTGAAGCCAGGAACTGCCTGAGAAGATAGATTATTGTCTTTATTCATTAATTAATTCATTTTCTGTAGCTGTGTGTCCTCAGGGGTCCTCATTCACACTCACACTTACGACTAATTTAGAATCACCAATGAACCTAACCAGCATGTCTTTGGACTTTGGGACGGAGCTGGAGAACCTGGAGAGAACCCACACAGAAACAGGGAGAACATGCAAACTCCACATAGAAAGGAACCAGTCCGTCTGGATTTGAACCTTCTTGCTGTGAGGCATCAGCTGAACTTGCTTACAAACCCCATAGGGCGGAGAAAGGGGTGAGGATGATGAGTCAAACAGAATGTTTCCATGTTTCCACATGTCTCTGTTTTCAGAGAAGCTCTGCTGCACGTTTACGAACTCAAACAACAGCAGCTTCTTGATGATGAAAAAGAAAGACGCCGGCAAAGTTCCACTTATTACAAATTGCTAAACCAAAAGAAGAAATTTAAAATATTGTAGCTTTAAAGTGGTGGTTTGTCTAATATTTACTGGTAGGAAAAAGAAAAAAAAAATACATAATTGACATGTTTTATGTTTTCTGCATTATAAAAAAATAAGGCAGATTATATTATATTATATTATATTACTAAATTTAGACAATTTTACCGTCAAATTATAAAAAAATAGTCAGTTGTAATGAAATGAAAGCAAAATGGGCTTAACTGTAAAAACGTAATCTACTTTAATAATTAGGTTTTGTTTTTAAATGTCAGGTTATTATATATTTGCAAATGCAGGACGTCTACATCACATTCATTTAATGTGAATCATACTTCAGATGTGGAATAATTATGCTGATTTAGAAAAAAAAGAAAATGTGCACTCTGTAATTTGGATAATTAAGATTTAAGTAAAATAATATATATATGTAGCAGCAATTTTCATAATTGTAATTCTTTTTCCAGAACTAATGCAGGACATGCCCTGATTATAAGTTTCCATTTCTGTGTATTTGTTTCATATAAAAGTAAACAGAATATTAGTTAATTTTGGAGAATCAAATCAATCAAACAGGAAGTTGAGGCCTTGACCACTGAACCAGTAACGTTTTTCCTCCACGTTAACATCCATTACAAAACCGTGCAGATGCAGAAAGGTTTTAATCCAAACCACGTTTTAATTACTATAAAGGCGATTTGCTATTTTTCATTTTGTAATCTTAATTCCTGACTTATGAAAGAGTCTTTTTGTGATTTCCTCTCCCAGATACTCGTGCGGCCTCCGCCTATTGTTTGTCCTCTTTCCATTTAACTTCGCCTCAATGCTGCGTATTGTGCTCAGAGCACGTTGGCGCACCGTGGCAGCCTTGACTCCTCAAACGCTCACGTGGCTCGAGCGTGTCACTACCTTTCTTTCCCTCTCCCTCCCGCCCTCCCTTGCCCTCTGCCTCCCCCACCCCCCCTGTATTCCTCTGACTCTGCACGCACCGACACACAAACGCACCACAGACACACTTACGACCCCCTGCGTCCCATGTGCTGGTCCCGGCTACAGCTCCAATTACCTGATGGCTACGACAGCAAGGCCCTAAATGGGTTGTAGCACCGAACAGGCATGTCTGCGAAGGATCGCTCAGCAGGAGGGAGGGAGGGAGGGAGGAGAAGGAGGAAGGAGAGAGTGAAAAAGCAAGTGGGAAAGTTAGGGGAGAGAGCGAGAGAAGATTCAGACTGAAGAGGGAGGATGTGTGTCTCCTGCTGCTGCTGCTGCTGCTCTGCAGAAAATACAAGATGGGAAGAGACGAGCAAACGGAGAGAACGAGGCATGTGCAGCTCTGTAAACATACCTGACATTGGAAACAATTAAAAATACAACTTGATGGTGTGTGAACATCTTCCTCTCAGGTGTCCTAATACCTTCGCATCTTCTCCTCGTCCCACATGATTAATCTCTCTCTTTTTTGCTCTCCCCGTCCATTACTCTTAATACCTCCTTTCTCGTCTTCTCCTCTTGTCTCTTTGCGGACAAGGATAAGAGGAGAGAGGGAGGAGGAGGAGGAGGAGGAGGAGGAGACACGGGAAAGGGAAAGCAAGCCGAATAAAGGGCCGCGAGTGGGTGAGAATGAAAGGAAGCTGTCATTTCCCGCGGAGCTTAAGAAATGATCTTACTGAAACTAATGCGAGATACAATTTGCGTGATTTAAAACTAGACTGAATTAAAAAGGCGAATTTGCATTATTGGTCTATTTTTGCATCAAAAGGAGACGAGGAAAAGCATCGGGGAAAACCTGATATGATACATTCAACGGTCTTAATAAAGCTAAAGGAACAGCTACGTTTAGTAGTGTGTTTTAAAAATAAAGTGGAAACGGCAGCCGTCCCGCCGCCGCGGCATTTATGTTGGTTTCAGTGATAATGTTTTATAAATCTCATTGTTTTGTTTTTTTTGTTTTTTAACTGCATATTATTACGTGTACCTAATCCACATTTAACAGTATAAGTAATATGTTAAAAGTGAGACAGCTAGGGAGAGAGAGAAGGAAGGCTGTAGCGGATATTAGGTCAATTTTAAGCTGTAATGGAAATTTGATCTAACATAATCTCATATATCCTTTGCATTCTCTTTTAGATAAGTATAGTTTTGTGGGAATCTACAGAGAAGGGTACGAATGTGTGATAAATGTGGCAGGATAGATAAGATAGGAGGACTTGATTAAAGAAAAACGACCGTTTTTTACAACCTGGATCTAATTTCTGGTAGAAAATACGACCCTTTACGCACCCATCTAACTTTGGTGTTATTTGGAATCGTTCGGACGATATTTATATCTGCATATATCCATATAGTAGGAGTGAATGGGGCACCGAAACCCAGCCTCTAAATAACACATTATCTGCCGCAAAACTGCTGATGTTTAGAGTTTGGTTGTGACTCTCACACCTACATTACTAGGCCAGCAAAGCCTGGCCTGAAGAAGTCGTTCGGAAGATATTTAAATCCAGCTGAGCGCCGTGTATATCCATATAGTGGGAGTGAATGGGGCACCGGAATGCAGCCTCTAAATAACACATTTTCTGCCATGAAACTCGTTCATTTCACCAATATTTTGTTATGATACACTAGTGCTATTCCCTGTTAAGTCTAGAGTTACCTGTTATCATCATCCGGGGTTTGAAGATTGACCTACTAACCTTTGACCTGGTTGATGTAATCTCTGAGCGCCTGTAATTTGCTACTCTTTTGCAACATGGCTGAATATTTTTCCGATTCTGAGATTGTGGTCATCTTTACTGTTTTGAGCAAGAGTATGCAGATGAGGAGCAGCTGGCCAATGAACAACAAAGCGCTGCACGTCTGCGAATAGACAACAAGTAACTCCAGACTCAGTGGAGAATAGCACTAGCGTAAATTTTGTGGCAGATAATGCGTTATTTAGAGTCTGCGTTTCGGTGCCCCATTCACTCCCACTATATGGATATACACAGCGCTCCACTGGATCTAAATATCTTCTAAACGACTCCTTTAGGCCAGCAGAGAAGGCTTTGCTGGCCCTCTAACGTAGATGTGAGAGACACAAACAAACTCTAAATAGCAGACGTTCACTATTTCAACCCTGGTACATGAATTGATGTGTGCTCTGTGAGAGTTTAACACTGACAATTCACATTTTACTATCTGCTCCCTGTCAGGCCTCATAAACACACATTTGTTAATCGTTGTGCGGCGGTTCGTCGCGTCTGTTGTGTTTGCATGCTCTGATTTGTGTCCAAACAAAAAATGGTTTTAATGGACAATAAAACACTGAATATCCTAATGCTTCCTGGAGAAAGTCACATGGCTGACAGATGCTTCGGACCCACTCCTTCTGAGAAAACATCGCTTTGTAAAATGTTTTCCCGCCCCGCTAGAATAAATAATGTCGGAACTTAAAGTGAGATTTAAGAATACGCAGCGGAGCGGGCTGATTATGTTGCCGAGCGTCGGGGTGCGATGCGAATAATCTGTGTGATACATTTCGTTCTGGGCGCGAGTAAACACATAAAGCAACGTAATGTCACATAAAGAAGATGTTAGGTGTCATAATAACCACAATTACTGGCGGACCGAACGGTGGAGCGGCGTCAACAACACCTGAGTCTCGGCGGAGAGTGGAACACGTGCGGGCCTCTTGTTCAAATGGTTTACCGGGAGGATAAACTGCATCCAGGCTGTTAAATGAAAGCTGCAGGTAATACAGAGATTTAAAATAAGGTAAAAGGCAAGAACACACACCTATCAGGCATAACATTATGACCATCTTCCTAATATTGTGTAGGTCTCCTTTGTGCCTCCAAAACAGCTGAGACTCATCAGAGAATGGGTTGTAAAGGCTGAATCCTGCATGGGATGGCTGCCTCCACCAAGGAGTGTCATTGCTATGGGGTGGAGGTGTCTGGTCTGGTCTAGGTGGGTGCTACATGTCTAAGTAACATCCATGATTGAATCCCAGGTTCAAGTTTCCCAGCAGAACAATGAATTTGTAGAAGGTATTTACTTCTCCTGTCACTGGTTTTAATGTTGTGGCTGATCGGCGTAAATAACTAAATGATCTACCCTTCAGCAGGATCTAAATGATGCATGAATGCCTGACATACTAACAAGGGTGCCTCAGCTCTTCTGTTTAATGTTAATAAACTTTGATTAAATGTCATTTAGATAATGTAATCATTTAGTGTCAAATTACACCAGATACTCACTAGATACCTGTATGCATTATAAATGGTGGAGGTACTCTGGGTTATACTGCGTGCAAGTCATAGTATTACAGTAAACGGATCACCAGAAAAATATAATACTCTCAATTATTAGTCCTTATTGTGTTATACAACCATTACAGATGAATGTGCTGCACATGAGAGCAGAATTTAAACGTTGGAAGTTGTCACAGTGGTGCTGATTTTAATAGTGTGATACATTACTGCGTATTTTATATATGTAGCACCCACCTAGACCAGACCAGACCCCCCACCCCTTCATGGCAGCAGCCCTCCCCAGCAGGATGCAGCTTAATACAGGCACACACACAAAAACGTCCATCCTCAGATGAGTCCCAACTGTTTGGGAGGCACAAGGGAGATCAACACAACATAAGAAAGATCTGTGTATATTGTATTACGAGTCAACACTTTTCCTGTCACTTCCTGTCCTCTCTGCATTCCCCTCTCCTCGTAGAGTCCGTAGCTTTCCCGTCCCCCTGTCTACGCGCAGTATTGATACAGTTACTGTTCGTTCTCTGACATGTTCACGTGGAATAATTCTGGCATGAGCTCTCCACACGTTATCTAACGGGAGAATGAGCTGACACAGGCAATGTAATGACTGAGTTGAAGGACACTGATAGAAAAAAATAATTTCAGGTTTGATCTTGTCTGAAAGAGAATGAAGACACTGACGAGTGATTTCTTTTTCTTTTTTTCTTTTATATGTTTTATTTTTTTTGTAGATTCAACCCATAAATTATAAACTCGATGACTTCTGACAGAAAATTTCCTTGTAATTGGAGATTCGAATTTATTATAGGGGGAAAAAGAATATAAACAATTTTAAAGCAGCCGTAGTCTTTAAAAGTCTTGGACTAAAACCTTTGTAACAGCTCCAAACTAACTCCTTTTATATATTTTTTAACTTCTTATGCATTCAGTCAAGCCTGTGAGGTTTACAGCCTCAGTTTAATAGGCTGTTTATACCTCTGCGTTAAGTTGACGCAGATGCTACGGCACAACGCAGACACCTACGCAGAGCCCTAGCGTCGTAGCCGGCTTCTCTGCTTTAGTATTTGGATCAATAAAGATTCTGTAAGATTAACTGAGGAGGTCTGGAGACATTTGTGTTACTTGTGTTCGGTTGTGGCCACCTTGTCAAATCACAGTCAAAAATTGGGGCAGACGGGCAACAACCTAAGAAGGCACAAACCTGTGGCTCAACCTGTTGCTGTACGTCTTTTGTACCAGGTTGTAAATGTGTTTATTTCTGCTTTAAAACGAATCTTTTTACCAAACAGGTCTGTGGAGATTGACTCGTTTTTTAAGCTAGCCTCTAGTGGCCAGTTTGTGGAATTGCAGTTTTTGCACTTCCATGATGCTTTGGCCCTGCACAGAGAGGAAACTCAGACACAGTCAATGTTACCAGTTAGCTGCTAGCGTAGCATTTAGCAGGTAAAGGTTTATTCTTTCTCGGGAGCAGGCGAAGACCAAAACATGTTCAGTGCCAGCTATCTGCGCAAACAAGCCACTTAACCAACAAGCAGCTCCCCTCATCAAATTAAAAGCTGATCATTCTAACAAACGGTGCTGCACTTGTTTTTCTTCCCATTAACGGTAGCCTGCAGGCGGAGCCAGGCATCTGAGCTAATGTCTTTCACCGTGTTTTCAAGCTCGTTCCTCATCTCGTTCGTTCTCTCATCAGATCAGTTGTGTTGGTTTGGTCGTTGCTGAAATAATTAAAGCAGTGCTACAGCCACCACGGATTCAAAGACTGTATATTCATTTATTCATATTGTTTAAATTTGTTTGTGTCCCATGTGATCTCCCCCTTTGAGTGTCAGCATTGTCTTTACATCTTCTTTTACTTTTATTTTGAAGCCTCACAGCTGCAATACACCGATCAGCCACACCATTATGACCACTGATAGAAGAAGTAGTCATTATTCTACTGGGAAACTTTTTCATTGGCATTCATTGGTGTGGATGTTACTTAGACATGTAGCACCCACATAAACCAGACCAGGCACCCCCACCCCATAGCAATGACACTGATGGCAGCAGCCATCCCCAGCAGTTTAGAAACAACTCAAAAACCATGAAGAACAGCACAAGGTGTTGACCTGGCCTCCAAATTCACTAGATCCCAAACTGATCAAGAATCTATGGGATGATCCACAGAGGCCCCTCCCCTCACAGACCCCCCCACTAACAACATTTCGTTGTCAGACACCACAGGACACCCTCAGGACACGGCCCATGTCCATTCTCTGATGAGTCTCAACAGTTTCTACACGATATTAGAAAGGTGGTCATAATGTTATGCCTGCTTGTTGTATATTGTAGCATCATCATACTTTGGTGTTTACCAAAGTCCCAGTACGACTCATCTCCTGCCTGTGTTTACAGCTCGTTTACCTGTTAATTAGTCACAATCGCGCGCAGGTAACCACGAAGCTTTCACCTGTGTTTACCTCCTCGTAGGTGAAACTGAGCGCTCACAGTTTACTCCGTTGCGTCTCAATATTACAGACTCTGCACTTGACACGTCGCGCCGTTAAAAATAAAAGAGTCGACGGAGTCACGTGTCAACGGGGCTCATCCCGCGCCGCCGGGTCCACAGACGCGAGTTCGTCAGACGTAATGTTCTGGACTCTCTCCTCGTCTTCTGAGGGGACGCTGAACCACACTGTGCTTTTTCTCCCCTCGTCTCCATATCCTCAGCATCAATCTCTTGTGTTCTTCCTTGGCATGGATGTGTGTGTGTGTGTGTGTGTGTGTGTGTGGGCAAGCGACTGTTTGGTCGTGTGTCCGTTGCCGGTCCCACATTCTGCATCACCATTCATCTCAATTTAACAGTGTTCAATGTGCAACTCCCTGCCTCTGTGTGCGTGTGTGTGTGTGTGTGCGACCATCAGCGCCTGTAGATGTATAAATCATTGGTCGAGATTACTGCTGTTTTATTATTCATGATGCGGGCCTTTTATTGCCAGCGATATTTATCTCCTCACTATCTCCCTTGACCTGCAAGAAGAAAGAGGGAAGACGGAGGCGAAAGAGGGAGGGAAAGAGGGAGGAAAAAGTGTTTGGAGGGGGGCGGGAGGGTTTAGCTGAGCTGTACATAAATAAATTTGTTAAGTGGGCGGGTGTGGTTGTTTGTCCGTGTGTGTGTGTGTGTGCGGGTGCGTTCGCTTCGATTCTCCCACCATGACGCCCAGAAACCACACGTAGCGGTGCCACATCGCTCATTTTCCTCTCCTTCGCTTTTTCCTCCCTCTGAAAGATGCATCCCTCCCCTCGTTCCTTTCTGCCCCCCTCCTGTCTCTCCGCCGGTGCTGTTCTTCACTCGCCGCATCGGCGATTCTCTCTGCCGGAGTTATTATTTAAGAGTGCACATGAATTGAGCATAAAGTAAAACTGCACCGTGTGCTCAGCGCGCCTCTGTTGTCACTCAGCCTCTCATCTGTTGCCTGTTTCAATCAATGACGTTTTCTTTTCGGAGCCCAAACTGGAATGATTGTACAAAACCCTAAATTATGTACAATGATCTGTAAAGAAAAGATCAAGATCAAGGTCGTGGAAGAAAGATTGGTTCTGGTTGAAGAATGTGAAGTGCAGGTATGTGACGGGAATTAAAATCCGTCACCTTCGTAAAACTCTGATGAGCTACGCGCCCGTCCGCCGCCCTGACCTCCACGCGCTTGCTCCGTACGCAGCAGCCCGTCCGCTGCCGTTCCGTCTCTTCTTTCCAGTGTCCACTCTGGTGTCGGAGCCAAGCTTTGTGCTCATAGCTCATTTCCCTGCTCCTCTATCTTTACTCAACGCGGTCTATTTTTGGCGGGCCAGCTTGCGTCTCCGGAGCATGAATTTCACTTGTGAATGTTTGCTAATAGCCGGAGCTGTTGCCAGTTTTTCTCTACACGGACACGCGGCTGAATCCTTTCCGCGAGAGATGCTTTTATTGGCTCGATCTTTTAGGGAGCTCTTGAACGACCTGAGCGCAAACGTGGATTCTCTCGGAGAGAAGATCTCGACTTGAAGAGCAAATTAAGACCTTATGAAAACCTCTGACCATCGCTGCAGTGATGTAAACTTATAGTCCAGGCTGTGTGGGTACACTGTGGACTCACTGGCATCAACAACACCAGTCAGCCACAACATTAAAACCCCAGATGGAAGAAGTAAATCACAATGTCCATCTTGTGACAGCTCAATGTTCTGCTGGCGCAGACACAAAAACAGTTAAGGAACAACTCAAAAGAAACCATGAAGAACATCACAAAGTGTTGACCTAGCCTCCAAATTCACTAGATCCCAAACTGATCAAGTATTTGTGGGATGGTCCACTGAGGCCATTTTGTTTCCAGACATCACAGGACACCCTCAGAAGGCCCATGTCCATTCTCTCATGGGTATCAACTGATTTAGAGGCACAAAGGAGACCTACACAACATTAGGAAGGCGACCTGGACGTCGCCAGCTAGCAGCGAAGCACTTATCGGTTTTTCCGAAGCATGAATGAAGCAGCTGATGACCAATAAGGGGCTCGCCTCATGCCTCCTTGTTTATTCCTTCCATTTCTTGCTAATGTCAGCGAAGCAAAAGGAGGTATGCTATAATATTCCTCCCGCTGACATACTGTGCACTTTTCAGGAAATGCGGATGCTAAGTAAGGACATGACGGCGCGTGGCATGCCGTCATTAAAGTGCAGGCGGTGGGTACCTGAGAGACCACGCTGAGCACAAATGAGCAGGAAAAAAAAAACCTAGTAGCCGGAGACTTGACGATGAAAAAAAAAGGCGTTCGTGGCCGTGTGTGGTGTGAAGCTGCCGTGTTTTTTTCTTGCACGCGGCTTCACGCACGAGCCTCTGGAGCGTCTTTAATGTTGCCCTCTAGGGTTGTATATTTGCTTTTTGATTCATTTTCAAGTGCAACCAGAATGTAAGTAATTATTAATAAAGATCTAAGACCCAATTCTGCCCTACAGGCGCTCCTCCTTTATTTTTTTTTAAATAAATAATCTTTTAGATATTCAAACTGCAAAATTCAGCTGGTGTGGATTCTGCCGGGTTTTCATTTCATTGCGTATGAGGCCATTTTAACTAAGTGGTCCCTGAGATGCTGTTGTCTGTCTGCCTCGGTTTCTCTCCGTCTCTACCACACACACACACACACACACACACACACACAAAGTCGTGTGCAACTAAAAAGAAAGCATGTGTCGCAGGTCAGCTTCCCTTTCCCCTCACAGGTGGCTGTCACAGCTGTTCATGCACCCAGCTTGCACACACACGCACACACACACGCACACACACACACACGTATAACTGTATTATGGAGCCCCCCCTGTGAAGCGCTGAATTTATTTCTGGTGGCCTCCCCAGCGCTTGCCAACTTGTCTCATGTTTGCTTGGATTCTGATGCATAATAAACCGAAACTAAATTGACAACCGCCTCACGACAAAATAAAGTAACGGTACAATCCGAGCGCCGCGGTGCAACACTGACACACTGGATATTGTTGTCACCTCGTCGCCTCTCCACATAATGCAACACAATGAACTTTAATAAAGACAGTATTCCTCTGCCGTGTGCGTGAGGACCTCAAATAATGAAAAATATTGATTTGGGCCGTCTTTAAGTCGATATTACTCTCTGTCATCGGGGAGCACGGACAGGTGAGGGCTCAGCGTCAGGCTGGCATTGTGAAGCGTACGTCGCCATCTAGTGGCCGTTAGTGGATTAGACTTGAAGGTGGGTTTATAGCGTTACACGGATCAGGCATAACATTATGACCACCTTCCTAATATTGTGTAGGTCTCTCTTGTGCCTCCAAAACATTTGTGACTAATCAGAGAATGGACATGGGCCTTCTGAGGGTGTCCTGTCGTGTCTGGCAACAGTATTTTGTTAATGGGGGGGTCTTTGAGGGGAGGGGCCTCTGTGGATCATCCCACAGATACTTGATCAGTTTGGGATCTAGTGAATTTGGAGGCCAGGTCAACACCTTCTGCTGTTCTTCATGTTTTTTTTTTTAGTTGTTGTTTAAAGTGTTTTTGTGGCTGCATCCTGCTGACATCAAGGAGTGTCATTGCTATGGGGTGGGGGTGCCTGGTCTGGTCTAGGTGGGTGCTACATGTCTAAGTAACATCCACAGGAATGAATGAATGCCAGGTCCAGAAGATTCCCAGCAGAGCACTGAACTGTCACAAGATGCTTTAAATGTTATTGTATACTTCTCCCGTTTTTAATGTTGTGGCTGATCGGTGTAAATGCATGCATTTAAACTTAGATTCTGCGCGTGTGTGAAGCTGCCGTCTAACAGCTAAAATAAAGTCAGCCCCCACTGTGGGATGCTGAGATCTGAAAGCATCAATCATATTTTTAATTTATTGCGAATTTTGCTTTCAGAGGAGGAACGACTCAAAATAGAAATGCAGGTAATGAGCTGAAAACGTCTAAAACCTTCATTCCTCATCAAGCGGCGATCCTTGGAGGTTTAAGTGCTCGTCTGGGGCCTGCGGGGAGTTTAAGGGCAGGGACTCGTTCGGCTCTCCCCGGGTCGTTCTCTTTTATTTCCTAATTTCTTAAAGAGTTAGTTCATGTCTGTTACTATTGATCACGGCCATGTAGATCATTGTTTCTGGTAGAAAGAGTGAAGTAGTAAAGTATCAGACACTGCAGTTACTGCTGTTATTTGTATTTAATCTCAGTGTTCTCACATTAATATGGAGTAATGTTCAGGGACTGTAAAAAAATAAATAAATAAATAAATCCCCTCCCCTTTGTGTTCCTGTTTCAGTATTTGACGGAGCCGTCCTTTAATGCAGAAAAAAATAAAATAAAAATCCTCAAGGCTCCCCAAAATGAAATGTGGCCTTTGTGGCATTTTCACCAACAATAACTAAAAGAGGGAAAGACTTAGAAACGCAACTAACCTCCAGCCCTGTAAAAAGATGAACTGAAATAAAATAACCTCTTCTGTTTGTCTGAACTGCTTGATAATTTGTGGACAGTCCCTTGGAGGCATTTACCCCAAACACTGTTAAAAACACAAAGAGAGGCATTATCACAGCCCTGCAGGAAACTGAGTGCTTTGTATTTTTGCACCTTCACATTTATTAACTCTTTCTACTTTCATTTTTACGTGTGAGAGTCGCAGATATGAACCATTTCGAGGCAGCTTGTCGGCAGTTTTGGTTAAGTGGGTGGAGATGGGTGTCGCTGAGTGCGCCGTGAAGCAGTGGTAGTGATGATGACGACGACGAGCACCTGAGTGTTTTCAGTGTGCGTGCCACTTGTTGCACCGTGCACCGTGCACCTGACTGACTAAACGCTGTGGGATGGTACACTCTAGCCTGGCAACCGCACGGTTTCACTCCACCTCCCACGACCTCCCACACAATAACACGAAATGACACAGGATTCCTCTGAGATGAGGGTTTTATTCGCACTTCCTCAGAATAATACATTCAGGGCATTTGCTGTAAAAGCTTTACTTAGCCCGGCCTGATGAGCAGTAGCTTACGGTGGCGAAAACTTCAGAAATGGACTCAGGACTGGCCCTGTGTCTTTCTTCTTTGTCTCTAACACATTACATTTTACTGTTTCACCAGCTGGGATAGGCTCCAGGTCCCAGAAAAATACATTTCTGTATAATAAATGCAACTTTCATTCATTCATTCTTCTGTAACCACTTGTTCCTGTTAAGGGTCGCAGGGTCTGCTGCAGCCTGTCCAATCTCCAATGAGCCTAACCAGCATGTCTTTGGACGGTGGGAGGAAGCTGGAGAACCTGGAGAGAACCCACACAGACACAGGGAGAACATGCAAACTCCACACAGAAAGGTCCTAGTCGACCCGGGACCTTCTCGCCGTGAGGCATCAGTGCTAGCGTTGCATTCTGAATGCTCTGCAGCCTTGCAGCACCTTTGCTGGAACATGACGTGCAATTTATTTTACCTCACTTCTTCAGTAACCGTTCAGACTGTGATGTATCACTGCCACACAGCTTTTCTACATGTCATCTTAGGTCAGCTGATCGCGTTCTCGTCATATCTACTGTGAGAACATGATAAAACTGCGTTTGAGACTAAGCATACCCTCACAAGTCACTTTTATCTGTAGAGAGGTTTAATATTATTTCAGCACAAGATTGTGCTGTTTTTTGTGGAATTATAAGATTTTTTTTCTGTGTTCCGTAAACAGATTAATAAATCTGTAAAATGCAATAGTAGGTCTTCAAATCTGGGTTCTAATCCACCGGCCGACTGGGGCCTTCTGTGTGGAGTTTGCATGTTCTCCTTGTGTCTGGTTCTCTCCAGGTTCTCCAGCTTCCTCCCACCGTCCAAAGACATGCTGGTTAGGTTCATTGGTGATTCTAAATTAGCTGTAGGTGTGAGTGTGAATGGTTGTCTGTCTCTCTGTGTTAGCCCTGTGATAGACTGGAGACGAGGGTGGACCCCGCCTCTCGCCCTGTGACAGCTGGGATAGGCTCCAGCCTCCTGTGACCCTCTAGAAGACAATAATAAATGCTCCTCAAATACTGCATGTGTGTGTTGCAGAGTTATTATTAAGATGAAGATTAGCATTCACACCAGCTAGGAAATACAAAGTGTCATCCAGTCACGAAGGGCGTCATCATCCAACTCCACAGCTGTGCCTGCAGACAGCCAGACAGGTTGAAGACGCCAAAGAGACGCCATGGCCTTGGCATGTTCCTCAGAGAGAAAACAGGGCAGATAACTGACCCCAGCATTAATCTTAACATCAACGACACAACTATCTATAGGGAAGAGAAATTATTCACTTTCATGCACTTTGAATGTTTATTATCAGACTTACACACATCATGTTGTACAAAAACCTAACAATATTCATAATATTCAAGATTAGTTTTCACCACCATCGTTATCTGTTCTTGTTATTTCTGTACGGTTCACATGAGGACAATCATGAGAGCAGGAGCATTCATTTCTTTGCTACACTCAAACACAAAGACAAATATCCTGTGTATAGTCCCAAGTATACTGTATGTGTGTGGTAAATGAGTGTTCCTTCACCACAGCCTTGTACAGTAAATGTCACCGGTGCCGTGGGTGTGAGCCTTTTGTCTCCTCATCCATCTCAAGGCCTTCTCTGCCGGCCTTCTCTCCACTCAGTGTGTTTTATAATATTTTGTGTCCCTTATCAGGTTTATGTAGCTCTGTTGTTCTTTAGTTTCTTTTTTAACATTCATTACACCACATAAGTGGCACATGGAGGCAGCGTCTGAGGATCAGAGGAGACATTTAAAAACAGAAGCTGGTTCTCAAGTATGACCAGAAACTGTGACTAATTAAAAAGAGAAACCCATGAAGAGAAACCCCCCGAACTCTTGACAAAGACAATATTCATTCATCTCCTGAAACCACTGGTCCTGTGAAGGGGCGTGGGCGAGAGGGGGGGGGGTACGCTCCCGAAAGGTCTCCAGTCTATCACAGGGCTAACACAGAGAGTGAGACAACCATTCACACTCACACCTACGGCCAATTCAGAATTTTTGGTAGTTTCATTACAGATCAAACACATGAAATCTACACTACTTCCTAACTTTGAGCCACAAACCTCCTGCCGCCTTTCACAAGATGTGTTTGGTGTTTGACTATAAGGAAGGTGGAAAGAGGACGTGATCACTGAGTCCATGAGTCATTGTACTCTGTGCAGCTAACGAGTGAATAAACGATCATTATTCATTCATTCTGGAGCCTATCCCAGCTGTCATGGGGAGAGAGGAGGGGCACACCCTGGACAGGTCTCCAGCCTATCTCAGGGCGCAAAGACAACATGGAAACTTTCCACACACACTCAGTGGATTCGAACCCAGAACATTCTTGCTGTGAGGCAATAAGGCACGCAACTGTGCCGCCCACAGAAATTTCAGTTTTAAAGAAAACTTCCATGTGGAAACAGTCTAAACATTAAAAGCCCCTTCCTGCAACAGAGCACTGACTAAAGCAACTTGTGACATGACGTGAGGGCCAGAAGAAAGAAGCAGATGTGATCAAGACCTGCTATAAGCTAGAAAACATTTACAGCACATCATCGCTCTAAAGTGGAAGAATAGTAGGTTGTTATTTGGTGTTTAGTGGTGCTTTTTTATTGTAAACGCAGGTTGACCTTAATGGGACACATTGAGAAAGAATAATATGGTCAGAAAAGTAATTAAAAGTAATTTATGTGAACTCTAGAAACATTTCCCCCCTCAATTTAATTCCAGTTTGAGTGACTTGTGTTGGCTATGAATTAAATAACTTGTGTAGGGCCTATATTTATTATTTTATTGTGGGCATATGCAAGGTTAGTTCCCTACTTTTATTTGATTTATTTGATTTATTTTTTTATTTTTTTTGTCTGATTGGTAATTTATTCAATTGACCTGGAAGTAAACTGAAAAAACAAACAAACAAAAAACAATGAGTTTGCATCTAAAACGTCCAGGGATCTATATGAAAACCATAAAACAAATAAATACATAAAACAGCATTGCTCTTCAAACTGCTTATATAGGCCTAATGGACTCTTTTAGAGTCAGGCTCCACTGTTGATTATTTTTGCTGTTGTTTTCGTTAGTGGTTGAAATTCGCAGGTAGGTTTTTCTCTAATAAACCCATGACTTAAAACAACGCGGTGACCCACAGACTTTTTACTGTTTTACCCAACCTTGTTTTTACCCAGGGCTCAGCGGAAGATGCTGGTCAGCGGTTGAACTAACCACCGCCAAGCAATGAGTCCTCACGGCCGCGAGAGGGCAAAGCTGCACGCCTCGCAATGTTTTGAATCGTCCGACCCATTCAACCATCAGCCGATTTCGCAGATATTCACATGATGGCGTGCGCTAAACGATAATACAACCGCGATCGTCGCATCTCACAGGATCTCCGTTAAAAGTGTGAATGTCGTATTAAAACATGTCACTGTGCGTTTTGTTTAAGCGGTTTGTTTTGACACAACACTTGAGCCGATAATCATCTTCGGACTCGCCGTGAGCAGCGTGATGTACTGTCGTGTTTTGATGACGCCATCACTGGGACTTTCCGGATACGTCATTCGGGGCTTCCGAGTTAATAAGCTAGCTCTGCCACTTGTGTTCATGTCGATAGACGCAGTAAATGTCGCTGCGTTGCCCTGGAGTACACACCGAGAGAGACCATGAAATGGCTAAAGGCTCCCAGGAGCGCCGAAAGGTTTGAATTTTGAGTCGTCGTTGTCCGAAGCAACGGTCGGACCGAGAGGCGGAATGTCAACAACGCGGCCCCTCCTCGGAATGAGACGAGTCACCGAGCTAGCGTGCCCGGAGCAGCCGGCCAGCAGGCTCCCTGCGTCGGCCGGCAGGCAGCAGCAGCTTCAGCAGCCAGAGGCCCCCACCGTGGACGAGTTCACGGTCCTGGAGGATAAAGAGGACGAGCTGAAATGTGCCAAGCCTCGAGTGGAGCAGGTTTTTAAAGTAACGTTCACCATTATCGGTCTGTTGGACCACACAGGACAGCCGCACGGCAGCAAAACATTACGACAGATATGGCTGCAGCTCAGAGGGAACAGAGACGACGTGTCTAAAGCAAAGGTGAGGTTATTTTAACAGCTTTCCTTTCATCTTACAAACATGAACACTTATCTAGACACGTTGCTGTTTTGAATAAAATCTAACGTCCGTGTTGTTTAAATGCTTCTTTCTGTTGGGTGTCTGTTAACGGTGTGTGTCAGTGTCCTGATTGGCACCAGTTTCCTGTTTTATCACACATAATGGCTATAAAACAATAACAGCTAAGAGTTAATGTGCTGTTAAGGTTATATTAACTGATCACTTTTAACCTTAACAGCATAATATGTTTGCTTTTCAGACCCTGAACCTCAAACTTTGCCCTAGTGACAGACATAAACAATGAGACCTGCTGCCTCTTTGCCCCCACGTCTGCCATGCAAACAGTCCTTTCATAGACATAATATAACCCACTTACAGGCCAGATATTTTATGAAAGTAACCGTAGTCATAACTTTCTCCAAGCACCACCACAATATTTACATTGCGGCGTCTACTCACAAATGTCATGACATTTGATTTGGTCCACAGTTTGCTCAAGTGTGTAGCTCAAATAAGTTACCGGCATTCGGCGGTGATATGTCAGAGAGGGTCACTTGTGCTGTTGCACGTCTAAGAACATTGAAGCCACGTCTTATCTCGTTGCAGAGTACGCCACACGCACTTTCATACGCCTGTGCAATCATGTGAATCATCTAATAATTCACCGCCCGGGCTTATTATGTGATTACGGGAGGAAATGGCACATATCACGATGAAGTTACTTGAGCTGACAGAATGTTTTACAGCGTATATTATTACATGATATAGCAGACACAACTTAATTGTGTGTGTGTGTCTAATGCAAAATGCAAAAGCAGAAAGTAATTAGGTCAAGGTCCAGCCGTCCTCAGTGTGACAAGTAAAAACCAACGTGATGTAATGTGGGCTTGTGAATACATACATCGCATACATGCACAAGTGTTTGTCACGTACGCGGCTAATTTGGGTGTTTACACGTTGATTTATTATTTCAACATAAATACACCGCCTGCGCAACATTTCTCGATACACTGTCAGAAGTGTTACTTTGAAATTGCTCAAATTCACTTTCAGTTATCACAGATCTGATGTTATCGCAGATGATTCACAGAGATACTAGTATTTACACAGCCCTTGTTTCCAATATAAACATTTTTGGCAGGGAACTGTAATTTTGCGGGACTTTCAGACCTGGGGATCTCCATGTAGGAAGTTGTGTTCATTGCAGTTTAATTGTAAGACTCTGTCTAACCTCAGTATGTTAAAACAATCATCTATTTATTCCTTTGTGGCAGCGTGTGTTCATAATAAAGTTCATTAGACTAAATAATCAAATCATCATTTCCATGTTGATGTTATTCTTCCGGGCGGCTGTCATTAAAGACCCCTCAGACTCGCAGAGCATCCTCAGTCTGCTTTAGACGTCTACACTCATCAGACTTCGTCTAAACTTGCGCGGACGGTGTGGCAGCACTCCTGGACGAACAGCGATCAGTGTGACTAACGCTGATCGTATAAGTCAACCTGAAACACACCCGTCGAGTTTCAGAGTCATGTGAGCCAGAGATGCATTTAGAGATGGTCGATTGCGCTTACTCATGCAAAAAAAAAAAAAAAAATCAACATCTGAATCTCGGAATCAGTCTGATTTTTCTGTTTTTTGTTTCATGCCTGCGTGATTTCCCACTCAAGAAAGTCTTTCGCGGTTCTTCATCTCGTGTCACGGGTCTCTTTTATATGCGCACATATAGCCAGCTGCTACAAGCTCTGCCAGTCAACCGAGGAAAGTAATGTGGAAATGGTAATTTCAGCCCGTTTAGCTCGTGATAAGGTTGTCAGGGAGGTCATAAAAGGCTTGGGAAATCACTTTTATTACTCCAATCAAAACTTTTCTTATTTCTTGGCGTAACGTGATACTGAGCAGAATTTAGTTTATTGAGCTTCTTGCGTCTTGTCCAGTAGACAAATATAAAACTCTATATAAATAGGTGTTTTATTTCTGTCGTTGACCTGAGTAGATGAGACTGTATTTCAGTCTTTGCTGCTGTTTAATGACATAAAATGAACGGTAAAAGCTGTTGGATCATGAATATATAGAAACAGGCCTGACAGAGTAAAGCTAATGTAATTGTTGGAGCACTTATTGGTAATTTAACGGCTGGCTTTCTCGAGTTGCGTAAAAAAAAGTTTTGGCTGGATTTGCCCGGGTTTTGAAATATTCCTTTTTGAGATTTCACCACAGTACTTTTAACGCGCACGCTGTTGAAAAGCCACACTCCGCCAGACTCTGGAGAATCCTCAGACCTCTCTGGCACGGGGACTCTTTCTTTGGCTGAAAGTAGCGTTGGTAGTAGTTTCATTTTCTTAACACATGCGGCTAACGTGTGTACGCCTCGACACACCCGGCATTGTGGTAATAGGATTTCTAAATTTGGCGAGGACGCAAGTTAGTCCTTCTGCTCTGATGAACGCTGCGTTCAAGTGCCACGCATCTTTCATTTATGTATCTATTAACCCCAGACAGTCCTGTAATTTCAACACACGTAGGACGAATAGTTTTTTAGTTCTCTCACGCCGGTGCTACTGGAAAATAGTTTCATCGGCGTGTCCCGCTGCAGGCCACGCCCAAATATTCATGACGAGTCTCTCTTTGAAGTGTGACATCCTCGCTGCTCCTTTCTCCCTCTTACTCACCATCGAGTCATCCTATATTGTCTGTGCTGAGTCTTTATTTACGCTAAAGGCATGAAATAGTATCTGCGAGAAAGTTACCGCGCCCACCTGTAGCTGAATCACCCAAACATTTGCCACAGACGAGAGATTCCCTGAATCAGTCGGTGTCTTAAGTGGTTGAGTTTCAGCACGTGTCAGCTGTAGCGCTCTGCTACTGTTGTGTTTTTAGCGCTAGCCGTGGAAAAGACGCGTTTTAGTCACTTTTTGACAGCTCTCAGCACTCGGTCATATTGTAGTTCCCTAAGAGTTGTATGTAGGGAGCTGGAGATTATATATATTTTTTTAAATATATGATAGAAACAAGGCCAATTGCGTCTTGTAGCTCAAGGACAACTCCTCCAAACAAACAGCAACCGATTAAAAGCCTGCTGGAGTTCATCTGAGGACATGCATGAAAACAACTGTTTTTAAAACGGTTACAAAACGCAGAGGTTAAGAGATTCCCTTCTGATGATGTGTGTGTTTTTTTTAAATGCTTTTTAAAAAGCCCACATTTCATTTTATTGCTTCCTCCCTCCGTGTTTGTTGAGCCAGTGTGATTTGTTGCTGTAACACTTCGGCTTCCTCTTGTCGTGCAGGAATATGTCCGAGGGCTGTGCGACCCGGAACTGCAGAAAGAGGAGCGGTACCCAGTGGACATGCACTGCATCTTTGCTGGAGCCCGGGGCCTCTTCCTGGACAGACTCATACGGGACACGAGCGCCGAGGTCCTGGTGCCCGAGCCGGGCCGCCTGCGGCTACTGGGTCGGGCTGAACCGGTTGTGATGGCCCAGAGCAGAGTTCAGCAGTTTGTAGCACTATTCCAAGTACGGAGATCCTAATAACGCGGTTTCATTTTACTGCAGCTTAATCTAATAACAGATGGGTCATCCTGATCATGGGGGCAGAGGATTATCTAGTTTATTATTCTAGTTTCTATTTAAACCCCACTCACTCATGTCTGTCTGTGTGCGTCTTTGTACTCCGTTCCAGGAGAAGCGAAGTCTACCGAGCGACAGAGAACCGATGGTGAAGCGAGCGTTCAAGTCCTTTGTGGAAGAGAGGGACGATAAATACACTGTGGAGCTTCTTCTGCTGCCCAGTGCCCTGAAGGAGGAGCTGCTGGGTCTGGTCCACAGCCCCACGAGCACAAACACATCCTCTCTGGTTAGTGGTGTAAACCCGTTGATGCGTAACGGCACGGCGTTCGAGTCCAGCTGGAGCTCGAATCTCCCGGCAAATTACTCACATTTCATTCCCAATTGAATAAAGAATGGCTAGACTTTGCATTTAGTTTCTTTTGAAGTGCAGTGTCTCACTCTTACAGCACTTCAACGTGGAGTTTTAGGCCTTTTAAGGTTTTGAGAAAGTTGAGGAGACTGGCTGCTCTGAAGACGTTTGTTTTACGTTTGGACAAATTGGGCTTGTCGTAGGAACCTTGATCAGATGATGTGTAGAGTATAACTTATTTAAACTGTAAAAAGTGTCTTTCAAAACATTACTTTGAGTAGTAGTACAAGTACAAGTGAAATAGTTTTGTCAGTCTTAGTAAAAGAGCCTGATTGGCGATACAAAGTCTGTCTTTGGTAAGAAGAACTGCAGAGGGCCAGAGTTCACAAGGGAAATTGCTTGGTCATAGTAGCTAGTGAAAAGGAAAATAGGTGTAATGTACACGATTTGCATTTGCACAAAAATGCGTATCAGGGAAGTACGAACCACGTGACCATGACAACGGCTTTCGTGTCTATAGGGAACTTTAACTGTACTTTCCTAACCGGGGTGATTGATGTTAGGTTTCCATCCCCAGGCTCAGCTTAACCAGGCGCTGCATCCCAGCGTGGCAGAAGTGGACCAGGACCGCTCGCAGAGTAGCACCCCCGTGACGGAGCTCTCCAACCGCATCCTCGACACCAGCTTCGAGGAGAAAGGGACGTCGACGCCGTCCGCCGCTGGAGGCGCTAAAACGACGGGAGGCGGGATAGGTTTAGGCCCCGAGGCCGTCCTGCTCAACGGCACTCGGCCCTCGCACAAGCGGCGCTCGTCCGAGAGCGAGGCGCGGGACACGAAGCGACAGTACTCCCTGGAGCGGAGGGAGGAGTCGCCGGAGAGAGCGCGAGAGCGCCAGAGGGACAGAGAAGGCCGGGCAGGAGGTGGTAGCTGTAGATCCAAAACCCCCTCGGCTTCGTCGTCCCTCTCCTCCTCCGCCGCCTCCGGGAAAGCAAACACAGTCGGGCGAATCATGCTGGACTCCAGTGAAAGTCCAGATGACGGAGAAGCAGTTAGCCCCGAAACCAACCTCCGCTGCTTGGTCAATTTCTTCAGGTAAAAGAACTTTGATTATGAGAAGCACAGCACAGACATGATAGCGGTTTTCTTAAACAAATGCCAAAAAGAGATCATTCCAGCTTCTCACGTCTGGGAATGTTCCTGATTTTCTTGGTAAGTTAAATATTATCCGGTTAAATAAATGAAATGAGACGCTGGTTTCTGAGAAATGCTGATGAGCAACCAGCTCTGCGATTAAGTGTTTCTTTACAAAACAGTTTCCAAAAGAGTAGCGTCCGTTTAGGGTGAAGTTTGCCTGTTCCAACTCTCAGCTATTCTCACATGTCCACATGTATGAAGATGGACGTACAGTTGCAGCTGTCCCTCTTGTCCAAACCGACCGTAAAGACTAATGACATACAGTAGCTTCACTCGTTCCTCTTTCAGGTCAGGTGTGAATCCTCCCAGGTCTTTGTTTCTGTCTCACAAAAAGAGACTTGATGTGTCTCACTCAGTCTTTGGCCAAGATCATAAGATCATAGATTTCGCCGTTTCTTACCTTTTAAAACGCTTCAGTCGTTATGAATGGGAGCAACAGTTCAGTGCAGACACAGGCTCATCCACTGAAACGCCTTGATTCAAAATGAAATATTGTTAAATCTCTTATCTTTTTTTTGTTGTTGTTTGTTTATTCAGAACCATGGGTTACCAGCAGGAAGTGGTGGAGCGCGTCGTCAAGGCGACGGGTCAGACGGAAGACACCTTCCTCGTTCTGGAGAAGATCGTGGAGGAGACCAAGCGCTGTGAAGAGGGTTCAAAAGGAGCGGAGAAAGAGAGACTGCTGAACTTTATGCGGAGCCCTGACACTCCCTCCTCCTCCTCCTCCTCCTCCTCCTCCTCCTCCTCATCTTCGTCGGCGACCTCCTCCACGGTGTCTCGCCTCAGAGAGAGGGAGCGCGACTTGAGCAGGGCCTTGGTGGACCCAGGCAGGTCTAAAGAGAACATTAAGCCCCACCAGCACGGGAGCCGCAGCAACGGGCTGGGTCACAGGAGGCAGTGCAGCGGCAGCGAGGCGAGCACCCAGCAGGTATTCAACGTTTTGGGGGTTTCAAACAAACAAAATACACAAAATAGAATTGATTTGAATAGATTTAATGTTTTTAAATCTCTTTTCAGGCCATCACAATCAAGAGGAGCTCCAGTGCTCAGGGGGGAGCAGGAAACTACGAGGTCATCACCATCGACGACGACGAGGACGTCACCCCAACAGATACCAAAACGGCGGAAAGCAGGACGTCCCGGGCGATGACGGTGGCGCACGCCGACACGCAGTCAGGATCCAGAACGGACTACTTGGCGCGAGGAGGGAGCGTCGTCTCGCAGAGGGACTACCTGTCTCGGGGTGGGACTCAGACTCTGGGAGGGCTGGTGAAAGTTGAGAGCGTGACGGCGCTGCGCAGCACGCCTCAGTGGTTCACTGCACCTAATAACTCCCTGGCTTCAACACCCAGTGTAGGTATCACCTTAAAGTACACACTGTTTTTATTATTATATTATGTTTAATACAAAATAGCTGAGAGAATTATGATTTCATCTAAGCTTTTTTTTTTTTATTTAAAATATCTATATATTTGTTGTCTTGTGTAGGTTTTATTTAATTTACAACCAGCCTTATAACGTGTTGTTTTTCATGCCTAACTTTGACATTATCTAAAACACGCTCAAGCACCCTGTGGCTTTGACGAGTTTCGATCTGATGCATAACACGAATCACACCATCCTCTTGTTATTTATCCTCCTCCTCCTCCGCAGTCAGCTCAGCCCAGCACCCGGCCCTCGGCCTCTCCCTATCAAACCATCAGCCACATGGGCATTCACGGGGCCCGGACCGACGAGCTCCCCGCCCCGCCGGTGACTGGTTTGGCTCGTTTCCACCAGTCGCTGAGGACTCCTTTCACCCTGAAGCTGCCGAACGAGCCGGGACGTCCGGACCTCAGGCACATCATCATAGATGGCAGCAACGTGGCCATGGCGTAAGTCTGCGGAACATTGATGAGTAAAAAACATTAGGGATGCACTGAATTTTTTTGTCCGAAAGTGAATTTTCGGCGGAAAATTTTCTGACTTTTATCGCCAAAACAGGATGTTGTGATGATGCCACAAATACCTTCTAGCTAAAACAGCCTCTATAGAACACACACACATACATATATATAGGTAATAACTTCTAGTTTGAGTTTTGGCTCTGGAGAAAACTTAGATCATTACGAGCATGTGAATCCTTGTCCCTTACTCCTCCCTAGAGCACAAATCTAATTTGTGTTGTCAGACTCTAACTTGCAGAGTAATTTGTCATGGGCTGCCTCGAATCTTTTTGTCGTTTGCATTGTGGGGTTTTATTTTATCAGTAGGTTTGCTTTCGCCACATGTTGGCTGGCTCGGAGGACGTCCCGGTCCCTTTTCGACACAGGTTTCCTACGTTTAAGGCTCGGTTCTTTGTTGTGAAGCCAGCGCAGAAATGCACGGCGTACGTTGTGGAACTCGAGTGTGTAGAAATGAATGAAAGGTTGCATCACATTGGTGGTTTAAAAAAAAACAACAACAAAAAAAAACGGGTTTTAACCAGTTTGAATGGCAGGATGAGAGCTGCGCTTGTTTCCATAGCAACGGCGAACGCACAGTCCACAGTGCAGGTGTAGGCTGGGGTTTACTGGTGCTTTTTAGGAAGCCTTAAATACTCATCGCGACCTAATTGTGAGTAAGCAGCGACCGCCGAGGCCGACAAATTAAGCAGTTCCACAAACGACCACTTGAGGCCGGCACCTCAAAAGCCACTTCCGTGTTAAAATGTCCCAACTTTACAGCAGAAACAAACATATTTACACACGCATGTACAGGTGGTGTATTTTAACGCGGCTCTTCGAATCGTTTCCAGGCTTAAATTTGCGGCGAGAAAAAAAAACCACCGCAGTGCAGCGATCGCAGCACAATAGTATTGGTTTCGAGTCTGATTCAGCACTTCTTCACCGCATGGGTGTAAAGGCTGGAGGTTGAAACTCATCCGATGACAAATGTGTGTTTTGAATGGTGTCACTTCCCACACCTGTGCCGTGCGCACGCCCCGTTTTTCCCTTGTGCACCAGAAGCCATCGCCCCTTCCCATCAACATCGCCATCATCTTCGGCTGAGGTCACACACACACACATTCGGTCTCGGTCACAAACCATCCGCCTGAGTTAACAGCTACAACCCACCCCCCCACACACACACCTTTTTTTGTGTGTGTGGGTGCACCAAAACTCGTCCCACGCCTGCACATATTATTGTTGCCTGTGCCAGGCAGAGGTAAAGCAGCTGTGACAGCCTGATATTGATGCGTGGGTGTTTTTGAGAAGAAAGACCTTTTCTAGTAAAAAAATCTGTGTTGATAATTGCTGATTTATCCAGAAATTGTTATAAAGCGTGTGTCACACGAGGAAGGAAGTCGTCCAGTCTATTGTTTTTTGGGTTTCCCTCACTCTCTGCTGATGTTTCATCACAGTCTCTATCCCAGATGACCTTGTCTTGACTTCTCACTTTTGCAACCACTTCCTTTCACGTTCTTGTGTCATCCTCCCTACTTCCCTCCTTACCAGAAATGAACCTAAAACGGTAAAGAACAGGTCACCTATGAGTTATTATCTAACTTACTGGATGAGCAGTAACGATTTCATCATTATTGGATCCCATTCTCACATTTCTCGCTTTCCCCTACCCAAGACTGGTCAGTTTTGTTTCATTTCCTGGTGGAAGTTTCACTATCATGATGTACCCTGGTACCGAATGAGGTTAATGGGTTATGTAAAGTTATTCTAATGACCAGTGAGACGTTTTCCCTGGTCGGGTTGCGTGTGCATGGTGATTTTTTTTTTTTACCGCTTGCATAATCTCTTCCTGCTGTGGTGTCATTCATCACTTTCTCTTTCAGCAGCCGGTGGAACTTCCCCCTCCGAGCTTGTATTTCAGCTCTGACCACAGGCTGAAAATTATCTCGTTCTGCGGCGCCTGTGCGCATGTCCCCGTTCTCTTTAGCTTGAGCGTTTACGTGCCTCGCCTGTGCACTCGCATGTCACAGAAGGACATCGGTTACGTGTCCTGCACAAGTGCTGGGACGCGGTGTCTGTGTGAGACGGATCTGTACTTTTCCAGGGTGTGTGCTCTTCAGTGCTATCACCATAAAAAGATGAATTCAGGTCAGGTGGTTGAGACGTCATAAAAAAATCCCATTGACTTTGGCAACGGTGTCGTTGTCAGTGAGAAATACTTTATGGACTTACTCTAAGGAAATGTGCAATGTTGTCACTATTATAATGGTGTAATGTTGAGGTCATTGCTACACCTGTTGTAGCTTGTCCCTTTGGAGCTAAATTTCTTGATTTTGATCAGCCATAGCATTAAAACCCCTGACAGGAGACCATTCATTCATCTTGTGAATATTCGGTATTCTGCTGGGAAACTTTTGGATCTGGTGTTCATGTGGATATTACAGACCTGTTCAGGCATTGCATCAAGATCCAAGACACAAGCGTCATTCTGTGTTAATTACTGATGCATTCTGTTAAAGTATTCCACTGCACCCCAGACGATGTTAGGGGTTTATTCATGTTAATGCCCGTTGTAAACACACGTACGCAAGCAAGCTGATCACTTGTTATTGGATAAAATCAGATCTTAAAGCAAGGTATGAACAGGCCCTCAGACATGTAGCACCCACCTAGACCAGACCAGGCACCTCCACCCCATAGCAATGACACTCCTTGATGGCAGCAGGATGCAGCCTGACACAGACACAAAAACAGTTTAGGAACAACTTAAAAAACATGAAGAACATCACAAGGTGTTGACCTGGCCTCCAAATTCACTAGATCCCAAACTGATCGAGTATCTGTGGAATGATTCACAGAGGCCCCTCCCCTCAAAGGCCTCCATTGACGAAATTATGTTGCCAGGTCTGTGTTTTACGTCATTAGTTGGTTCATAAAACCACCTTCTGTCATTATTGCTGTTATTTTTGGGCACACCTACGTCACTTTGCGAGAGACCTGCTAAATCTTTTGTGTCACACCATTGTGTTGTGTAACACTCATCCAGCCGGCCCGTTTGCTGTGCGTCTTAGACTCGCCTTAGTTCGCGCGAGGCCAGATTCCTGATCAGGACGATAACTGAACACAATGGGAAGCACGCAGACAATTCGCATGACAAAGAAAAGGAGGTGAACAATAAGCTTTCCTAAGAAAAGATTCAGTCATTCTTCAAGAACATCCCCTCTTTCTTCATTCACTAATGGCTATATTTGTTGGCCACTTAATTCACAGTTAATATGTAGACACCTCATCTAGCACAAGTGTAATTTTGGACTTCCACTTAAAGTCAAGCATTGCACCTGAATAGAAGATTTCCCCAGCCATAAAAATAGGGCACACACCTGAGAGCATCGATTCAAATTTCAAAAAAATGCACTGAAAAAAAAAAAAAAACCCAGTGTTTAAAAATAAGTCTGTCTGATAAGTCGGTCTGATAGTGTTTTGGTGTGGATTGCACAGCAGCTTCCTGCTCGGTCGCTGTGGGGCTGGCTGTTCGCGGGGAGTTTTATCTCTGCTACTGCTGCTGCTCGTTGTTTGTGTTGCGGTTTTTCTGCCCTAGCAGCTCATTTGGTGTATTACAGCTGTCTGACGTGCGCATGCAGGCCGGGCACGTCACCGCCAGCTGAATCTGGGTCAGCTGACGGTGCGACTTTGTAGCGTGTGTGTGTGTGTTTGGAAGTTGTTGTGGGTTACTGAGGTTTGTAATCAGTTGTGTTGCCAGGGAGAGCGTTAAAAACCTGTCTGAAGGGGAACTACTCTTTTTTTTTATTTTTTTTTAACAACCTGGACCTTATTTCTGGCATAAAATATGATCGTTTACTCACCCATATAACTTTGTGTTATATGTATTCCTTCGGGAGATATTTAGATCTGCATATATCCATGTAGTGGGAGTGAATGGGGCACCGAAACACAGCCTCTAAATAACACATTATCTGCTGCAAAACTCGTTCATTTCACCAATATTTTGTCATACACTAAGTTTGTTCCCCGTTCAGTCCAGAGTTAACTGTCATCGTCTGACCTGGATGATGTCATCTCCGAGTGCCGCCCGCACCCGTGACAGTCGGCTTGTTTACTTGTAATTGGTTCCTGCTATGGTTCGTCCGCAACCTCAGAATCGGGTACGGGCGCCGCTCGGAGATTACATCATCCAGGTCAGAAGACATCACCCGATGATGATAACTTGTAACTCCGTGCTCAACAGTGAGTAGCACTAGCGTATCGTAACAAAATTTTGGTGAGTTTCGCAGCAGATAATGCGTTATTTAGAGGCCTTGTTTCGGTGCCCCAGTCACTCCCACTATATGGATGTATAGTTTGATCTAATCTGATCTAATTATCTCCCTAATGACAAAAAATTACACAAAAGTTAAGTAAACAACCATATTTTATGCCAGAATTACGATCCAGGTTGTAAAATATAATAGTTCCTCTTAAAAGTTCAGTGCTCTTGTCAGTACTATTATTCTTCTGATTCCAAAAATGTCCAGATGTGATGCACAATAATGATCAAGTATGCGTTTACAAACTTTCCACACAATCCTACAATGTGGAAAAGTTTGTGTGAGATTTTGTTGACGCCGTTTGATTTCACGTCTTTATTTTGACACAGGGTTTCCATGATTTGCTCCTCCACCTCACTGTGTCCCTCTTCTCCCCCCTTCTCCTCGTCTTCTCTGCAGTCATGGCCTGCATCGCTTCTTCTCCTGTCGCGGCATAGCGCTGGCGGTGGAGACGTTTTGGAGGCGAGGCCACAGAGAGATCACGGTGTTCGTCCCTCAGTGGCGCCAGAAGAGAGACCGACTCACGACAGGTACAGCGTGCTTCAGGTGTATGCAAACACGGTTAAATGGCTAGCATTTTGATTTTTAAGACCATGCAGGTGTGTAAGAAAAGTGTAAAGCACTTTTTATACACAGTTTTCAAGTTAAGACAGTGTATCTTGTCATATCTGTGTAATACTATATCAGGTGACGTCCACACTGATATGTTTCATTTTAAAATTGTCAGCACTTGGTAAGGACAGACAGAAACTGAGACTATTCAGAAGCAGTGAAATAAAACTTTTACATTCAGTTCCTGATTGGGTTTCTTAGTCACTGCTAGTCCTTCCGTGCCTATATAAAAAGACCTTTTCCCAAAAAGGAACCAAGACAGCCGTTGCTGACTTCTGTTGAATTTTGCATCTAACCACACAGCTACTTCTTGGCAGTGAATGGTTTTTAGGAGTTTGATATCCATAGCGATTGTTCCTGAAACAGCGTGACCCACTCGTAGCCAGGTGGTAGCCACTGGAATTTATTATGGGACGAGTTTCAATCGATACAGAGGGGAACAAAATATTACATCTGCAATTTAAGCGTACATAAGTGCGTCCAAATGATTTGATTTGTTTATGGGAGATCTTAACTGATGCATAGTCGGTTCCCAACGTAGAAGTATCACCACAAAAATAATTTGTGTGCAGGTTAAGCTTGTCTGTCTTCCAGGCTAGATACATAGATGGAGACATTCATAGATGGAGACATACATGGAGACATTCATAGATGGAGACATTCATAGATGGAGACATTCATAGATGGAGACATTCATAGATGGATACATAGATGGAGACATTCATAAATGGATACATAGATGGAGACATTCATAAATGGATACATAGATGGAGACATTCATAAATGGATACATAGATGGAGACATTCATAAATGGATACGTAGATGGAGACATTCATAAATGGAGACATTCATAGATGGAGACATACATACATAGACGCATACATACATGGACACATACATACATAGACGCATACATACATGGACGCATACATACATAGACACATACATACATAGACGCATACATACATGGACGCATACATACATAGACACATACATACATGGACGCATACATACATGGACGCATACATACATAGACACATACATACATGGACGCATACATACATGGACGCATACATACATAGACACATACATACATAGACACATACATACATGGACGCATACATACATGGACGCATACATACATGGACACATACATACATGGATACATACATACAGTACATGGACACATACATACATGGACACATACATACATGGACGCATACATACAAGGACGCATACATACATGGACACATACATACATGGACACATACATACATGGAGACATACATACATGGACACATACATACATGGACACATACATACATGGAGACATACATAATTTTAATTTTTTTTTAATTAGTACATGGATACATACATACATACATGGACACATACATACAGTACATGGACACATACATACATGGACGCATACATACATGGACGCATACATACATGGACACATACATAGATGGACACATACATAGATGGATACATACATACATGGAGACATAGAAAGATTTTTAAAAACAAAAACACATCAGTGTGAATGCAGCTTTCTTTCTCTCTAAGAAGGTCGCAGTAGTGAGGAATTACACGATACTAACTGTTCCCGTAAAAGAACGACCACAAGCTCAAACACAGTAAACTGTCTTAGTCACACCAAAGGTTTCGTGTACTTTCTGGTTTGTGGTTTCGATAAAGCGTTATCAGCACAGTTTGAAAGTGCTGTTTGGTCAAATTAATGTGAAATGTTGAAGTGTGTTATCACCTAATGATAATAGTAACGCTGTTCATTTTATTACAGAGCAACATTTTCTAAACCAGCTGGAGGACCTGAGGCTGCTCTCCTTCACGCCCTCCAGAGAAGTCTGTGGTCAGAGGATATCCTCTCACGATGACAGGTACACACACTCATGCATACATTTCATAACTTTTTATTACAGGCGATTAATAGGAGCTAATGAGACAAAGCGTTTTTACAGAGCCAGGGATTAAACTTTCCGTTTCTGTTCTGTTATCTCTGGACCTTTCAGTTCCATTATGAGCTTGATTCTCATACAGTTGTATGGACGACAAACTGAAATAATTCTGACATTACATGGATGCTAATGATAAACTTACCTGACAAAATGTTTTGTCTACATGCCCCAAAACATCATTCACAATGGAACTGAGTCTGTTTTTTTCCTAACTTTATTGACAACCCTAAATTAATCCAGTTAGTTTACCAGGATGGGTCCACGTTTTCAACACCCGTCCCCTCCCAGAAATTTGTCCCGTCATCCACGCGGAACAAACGTCCAAATGAGTTTATTCCAAACAGAGAGAAACGATCACATCAAAGTGTTTACATGATTATTAGTTGTTCGTATTCAGACAGACAGAGAGACGGGCATTATTTATCTCAGGGGAAATTTGGTGTCTAGCTTTATCGCATAGAAACTGATGTAATAGGTATTTGAGTTACATAATAATACAAATAAATATCCTATGTGTTAACACCAGCCCTCTCAAACTCCTTCTGATCAGGCCATTGTGTTCTGATTGGGCTGTTATTCTGATCATTAGCAGAATACTATTTTAATAATACTTAAATACTTATACTGCTTATGATAAATACTGTAGTAACTTTTACATAAAATTAAGGCCAGATTGTGAGTTTTGCAATCCAGATTGGCAACTATCCAATCGGATGTATTAGGTGGTTTTGCGTTTGGCAGGCAGTTAAAAATAAACTCATCCTGACTCACAACTTTATTAAAGCGATCCTCTGCCGCCAATGGATTCCCCTCCGTGGGTAGCGGCGGCCCCATCTGGGAAGAAACTTTTGACCTTTGAACACGGGGAAAATCCTAAATGTCTAATCCACACACGGACACAAACACGCCCGCTCTCTTTCCCTTTGTTAGGTTCCTGCTCCACCTAGCAGAAAAAACAGACGGGATAATCGTCACCAATGACAACCTGAGGGACTTTGTGGACACGTCCGACACCTGGCGCAAGATCATTCAAGAGAGGTAATTAGTGTGTTGTGTGTGTGTGCACAGCTGAGTTAGTCATTCACTTCTGCGTTCCATTACCCAACATGATGCTGGAAAGTCCAGCCAGGCGCTGACGGGCCGGATGACATACAAATATTTGTGTCCTACAAATAGGACTCTTAAAAAAGGGTTAGGGTAACCTGAAGAGCAAATTCATGCTTATAAGGGAAATATACACTGTATTGCCAAAAGTATTCATTCACCCATCCATAATAATGAATTAACTGAATTCAGGTCATCCATGACCACAGGTGTTTAAAATCAAGCAGCACCGAGGCATTCATACTGCTTCTACGAACATTTGTGAAAGAATGAATTCCAGTGTGGTACCGTGACAGGATGCCACCTGTGCAACAAGTCCAGTCATGAAATGTTCCACAGTCAACTGTCAGTGGTATAATAACAAAGTGGGGGCGATTGGAACAGCAGCAGCTCATCGCTACAGACCTCCAAACTTCATGTTGCATTCAGATCAAATCAAGAACGGTGCGTAGAGCGCTTCATGGAATGGGTTTCCATTGGAAAGAAGCTGCATCCAAGAAATTAGAGCTGGGTCATCTGGCTGAAAAATGTATCACGATATAAGTGTTTCATATCAGTCGATATTGATTATTATTGTTTTTTTTAACCTATTCTACTCAGACTCCTCTACTGTGCTAAGCTGCATCTGTTATTTCTTGATATCGCTTTGATGTTTTGTCGTGTGGCTCTGCTGCAGTGCGCTAGACTTTTTCGTTCATAAAAATCCCGTCATAACCCATTTTTATCCGTCATTTTAATTATTTTTTTTAAATGATAACAATGACATATTCAATAGCATTTAAATTTCATTCATTTTTAATTAATTCAGTAGTGGTTCATACAACCAGCCATCAAAGACGACTCAAGAATCATAAATCTAGAGTCTATTTAAGCGGCTCAGTTGAGTCCTACCACGTTTGATTGATAATCAATAAACGGCTCCATTCAAACATCTTCCATCTCACTCTGCAGAGAAACTAAACGTACGACCAGACTTGACCAGCAAACAATACGCAGAGAAACCAAACTTAACCGACTCATAACCGCTGCTCGTGGATCCCTGATTAACCGAGTCAGCAGCCACACACTCGGCCGCAGAGAAACCAAACTTAACCGACTCTTACACGACTAATCAAGAGAGACAAGAGACAATTAATATGCTCACTCACCACCAAGTTAGAGACAACATCGGTCTGACTCATGTCTGACTTAAAATAACTGGGCCGTGACAGGTCGAGAGGCTAAACCCCTTCCACTGCCTACATCCCCCAGAATGACTTGCAGTTGTGTCTCTGGGTTTTCTTCCTATTTTTCTCTAACGGAGTTCAAGTGAAATTATCAAATATTCCATCGAACGTATTTTCTATTGATATCTACCACGTATGTATCGCGATATATATCGTTATCATTTTATCGCCCAGCCCTACAAGCAACACATCACCAGGTGCAGTGCAAAGCATGTCGCCACTAGACTCTAGAGCAGTGGAGACGTGTTCTCTGGAGGGATGAATCACGCTTCTCCATCTGCTAATCTGCTGGATGAACCTGGGTTTGGCTGCACTGAGCCAAGTGTGAAGTTTGGTGTTGGGTTGGTTTCTCAGGAGCTGGGCTTGGCCCCTTAGTTCCAGTTAAAGGAACTCTGAATGCTTCAGCATACCAAGAGATGTTGAACAATTCTATGCTCCCAACTTTCTGGGAACAGTTTGGGGATGTCCCCCTCCTGTTCCAACATGACTGTGCACCAGTGCACAAAGCAAGGTCCGTAAAGACATGGATGAGCAAGCTCGGTGTGGAAGAACTTGATTGACCTCAACCAGTAGAACACCTTTAAGATGAACTGGAGCAAAGACCTGATTAATGGTCAAAAACTCCCACAAACACGGAAGAGTTGAAGCTGTTATAGCTGCAAAGGGTGGACTGACGTCATATTAAACCCTGTGGATTAAGAAGGTGATGTCACTTAAACTCAAATGCGTGTAAAGGCAGATGAGCCAATGCTTTTGGCAATATAGTGTAGTTACTTGTATACACCTAATATTAACAGAAAGGTATGATTTATGATCAAATAATCATCCACAGAAACAGATTTAAGCATTTCAAGATCTTTAACAGTTTTTTATTTTAACATTTTACTTGTGAGCTGGTTTGGCCCAAGTTTTTTTTCCATTTCTTTTTATTTTAGAGGCGTTTTAAGGCTCTACAGTTGTTGGCATCTATTTCTGTTGGATGTAAACTTGACATTAGAGATGTTAAGTTTAGAAAATATTGGTAAAATGAATAAAAATGTATTAAATTTCCAACATATTTGGATAAAACACTGCTACTGATTACACAAAAGTCATAATTAAACATCTGTGGATTATTATTTTGCTGTGATTTCCTGAAAATAGTTCAGGTTTGATAACCAGAACAAGTGTGAACCCACGAGATTGCGAGAGGTTGTGTCGCCCTCTGTTGGCCGCCATCGCGCCTCGAAACGCAACCCGATCAAGACCCACAAGCCCCCTTTCATACAGGAAGCCAGAGTGTGACACGCTCTGCTGGTGCCCCGTACGTGTGACTGCGTTGACGCCATAGAACGTCGCAGTCACTGGTTAATTCCTGGCTGTGACTTGTTTTGCTGCGGCTGTACTCCCCCTCACGCTGGGCTCTGTTGTCTTTATCTCACCGCCGCGTTAGACCTGCCTGGTTTTAACCAGTGACACCAGGAGGAACAACAAAAAAAAAAGTCTTAATTTAGATCTGTCGTGACTTTGATCTGACGTACATGTGCATCATAGAGCCACTTAGTGAGTGTTTGTTTGTGTGCTGCGTGTTGCTTCAGCTGTTTACATATTTCTGCCTAATTTCCACAGACGGGACACGTAGAAAACTCTCAGGGGAGGGTCCCTCATAAAGTTAGCCCTTCTTGGAAAACCTGAGTAACACTAAGCTAAATACCAGCATGTTTTGTAGGAAATTTACCAGGAAGCTATTTGGGAAAACACACAACTGTCATTACCGAAAACGAATATCAAGACAAGTGGTTAAAATTCATTCTTGAGATTTTTGCTGACTTTGGACTTTTCCCTGAAACCGGTTGCAGCTTAACGTAATTTGTCTCCTTTCCTTCCCTGTGACTGGCAGGTTGCTTCAGTTTACATTTGTTGAGGATCACTTCATGATCCCCGACGACCCTCTGGGGAAGAACGGACCTCACCTCGACAGCTTCCTGCGCAAAGACAACAGGTGGGTTTTCCCCATCGACTGCACGTGAAGACTAATTCTCTAGGAGGTTTCCCTGAGAGCTGTTTTAGAAGCTCCATGTGGTTTCTGTGACCGCCGCCATCTTGGCCTTTGCCTTGATCTCATTTAAATGAGCTGTTGGCATGAATGGAGAAGTCATCTAAAGAGATTAAAAGTGTATCTCCTGTAAAGTTTGGACCTTTTGTCCTGGAGGTCTGGGGGTATTAACTCACCTTTGAGACAGCAGCCTCACGTAGACTTTTGAGGAAGTGCTGTTTTTGGCACTTCTGCATTGGCTAAATTGATCAGCCACAACATTAAAACCACTGACGGGAGAAGTAAATCTCATCGAACCATCTTGTGACAAGTCAGTGTTCTGCTGGGAAACTTTTGGACCTGACATTTATTCGTGTGGATGTAACTTAGACGTGTAGCACCCACCTAGACCAGACCAGGCACCCCCACCCCATAGCAATGACACCCTTTGATTAGTTCTCCTTTAAGAGCAACTCAAAAAACATGAAGAACATCTCAAGGTGTTGACCTGGCCTCCAAATTCACTAGATCCCAAACTGATCAAGTATCTGTGGGATGATCCACAGAGGCCCCTCCCCTCAAAGACCCCCCCCTAACAATATCCTAAAGCCAGACACCCTCTCTGATGAGTCCCAACTGTTTTGGAGGCACAAGAGAGACCTACAAAATATTAGGAGGGTGGTCATAATGTTATGCCTGATCCCTGATTAGCAGTAATCTCACACGTCTTCTGTTTCTTCCCGTCAGGAGGCCTCCATCCACCCCTCCCCCGCTGAGACCCCCTGAGTTCCGCCCCTCCTCCCAGCAGCACCAGCCGGTTTACGTCCAGGCTCTCCACTCGGCCCCGCGCACCCCGGCCTCCCTGGCGCCCCACCACAGCACACAGTGGCCTCACTCGGGCCCCCCCGAGTGGCACCAGGCCCGCCGCTCCCCCTCGCCGTCCCCCTCGCCCCCTCCCCAGCGGTCGGCGGGGGAGACGTCGGAGCTGAAGAGGAAGCTGTACGACATCTTCCCCGACCAGAAGCAGCGGATCGACCGCATCCTCAACGACAACCCTTACATGAGAGACCTGAACGCCCTGTCTGGGCTGCTGCTGGGATGAAGACTGTCTAAGCCAGAGAATATACGCGGATGTATCAGCATAAAATAATTTATTTTCCCATTTCTTCCAGCGTGGAGGAGGTGGATTTATTTTTTTCATCGTCATTATTGTTTAACATAAAAAGACTGATCATCAAACTAGCTGCTACCGGCAAAGAGTTCTTTTTATTTTTCCGGTTCCCTCCTCGTTTGCTTTGACGTCGATTAAAGTGAACAACACCGGCGTCTTCTTCAGAACCAAAGTGTTAACAGGTTTGCCACATTTGTCCAGCAGCAAAGTCTGTATCGTTCACATGGTAATAAATCATCACAGTTTTCCTCGACACGAGTCCAGAGTTTCCATGAATGCGGGACCAGCGCCGGGAGAAAGCGGCTTCGGACCAACGGCCGGTGACCTGGTCTGAACCGGGGACGGGGGCTTCTCCTCGTGAACTTTCCTCGCCACCTCACTTCCTCACGGACTCTTTTGGGAGACAGAGCGTTTTTGTTGATAGGTTACCAGCAGGATATGCATGGTTATTTATACGTTTTCTGCCGACATATTGCTTATACGCACTTGTTACGTTCTGGGAGGGGAGGAAGTCTCAAGGTTCTTGATTCGTTGATGGAGGAAAAACAAAAGGTTTAAAAGTGCAGCCCTTTGACTTCAATTTTAATGGCGTTTTTATCAGGAGAATCAAAGCCCAACAAGTTCTAGTCCGGTCACCACATGCAGCTTTAATTTTACCTGCAGCAAAACAGACAATCTTTCATTTTTGCATTAAAAAAAAGCAGCTTTAGTTTGAGGTCGACAGTTTGAGGTTATATAAATGGGCAGTAATGACAATCATTTTTTGTTTTAAATGCAGCTTGTTGTGTGTATATATATAAATATATATATATGGAGGCTGAATTCATATAATTTATACTGCCTGTCTCTGTTCCCTCAAAATGTTTTCCTTGTTTGGTTGAAATTTATTTATTTATTTGAACATTTCGAGGATATTTCCTGCAAAGGTAGCAGGAAACTCTTATCAATCAACAATTACCTTTATTTTATTTTATTATAAATGCTTCCCAAACCCCACATTCTTACTCTTCTCGTAGATCTGTGCTGCTCTGATCATCCCCTCGCGTTGTAAAGCAAGAGTTTAATATCCGTCTCCTCATCCCCGCAGTTACCAGCCCTGTGGTTGGCTCATCAGGAAACAAACACTACAAGAGTTTAAATTTATCCTCAGCTGGTTGAATTAAAAAAAAAAAAAGAGTAAATAAATAAAACATTTCAGGTTTTCTCCCCAGACAGAAGGAAGCGTTTGCTGTAATTAGTGTTTAATAGTTAAAAATCGATGCCCTATAGTAAAGGGGGTGAAACGCGGTTTCATTGATAAATATTTTTACCGCCCGGAGAGCGTGGGCTGCCGCTCGCAGAGGGAACGCGCGCCTGAGTTTTTGTAAGATACGAACACTTCGTCTCCTTGTAAGAAAAACAAAAAAAGAAGGAATTCTGCACAAAGACTCTGCCATGGGTTTCGTTTCGTATTGCTATGTCGTCGTTGATTACTGAAGGATTTTTTTTCTCTTGTATTATAATTCTTTTGTGTATATTGATTTCTTTTTTTGTAAATATACACATTATTATTTTTCTGTTTGTTTGTTTTTTGGCTACGGTGCACATATGGATTTATGTATGTGAAAAGAAAAACTAAATAAATGCAGCATTCCCCATAAATGTGCATTTATCTTCCAGTTCATTCACTTGCAGCTTTCTCGAGTTATTTTCATGGAGTCTGTTCATTTTCTATTAAACTACAGCTTTACCAGATATTAAACAAGAAGATAGATAACCCTCCTTTACTACACTATATTACCAAAAGTATTCGCTCACCCATTCAAATGATCAGAATCAGGTGTTCTAATCACTTGGCCTGGCCCCAGGTGTATAAATTCAAGCACTCAGGCATGCAGACTGTGAAACAAGACATTTGTGAAAGAATGGGCCGCTCTCAGGAGCTCAGTGAATTCCAGCGTGGAACTGTCATAGGATGCCACTTGTGCAACAAATCCAGTCGTGAAATTTCCTCGCTCCTAAATATTCCACAGTCAACTGTCAGCTATATTATAACAAAATGGAAGCGTTTGGGAACAACAGCAACTCAGCCACGAAGTGGTAGGCCACGTAAAGTGACGGAGAGGGGTCAGCGGATGCTGAAGCGCATAGTGCAAAGAGGTCGCCGACTTTCTGCACAGTCAATTGCTACAGAGCTACAAACTTCATGTGACCTTCAGATTAGCCCAAGTACAGTACGCAGAGAGCTTCATGGAATGGGTTTCCATGGCCGAGCAGCTGCAGCCAAGCCACACATCACCAAGTGCAATGCAAGGCGTCGGATGCAATGGTGTAAAGCACGCCGCCACTGGCCTCTAGAGCAGTGGAGACGCGTTCTCTGGAGTGATGAATCACGCTTTTCCATCTGGCAATCTGATGGACGAGTCTGGGTTTGGAGGTTGCCAGGAGAACGGTACATTTCAGATTGCATTGTGCCAACTGTGAAATTTGGCGGAGGAGGAATTATGGTATGGGGTTGTTTTTCAGGAGCTGGGCTTGGCCCCTTAGTTCCAGTGAAAGGAACATTGAATGCTTCAGGATATCAAAACATTTTGGACAATTCCATGCTCCCAACCTTGTGGGAACAGTTTGGAGCGGGCCCCTTCCTCTTCCAACATGACTGTGCACCAGTGCACAAAGCAAGGTCCATAAAGACGTGGATGACAGAGTCTGGTGTGGATGAACTTGACTGGCCTGCACAGAGTCCTGACCTGAACCCGATAGAACACCTTTGGGATGAATTAGAGCGGAGACTGAGAGCCAGGCCTTCTCGACCAACATCAGTGTGTGACCTCACCAATGCGCTTTTGGAAGAATGGTCAAAAATTCCTATAAACACTCTCCTCAACCTTGTGGACAGTCTTCCCAGAAGAGTTGAAGCTGTAATAGCTGCAAAAGGTGGACCGACATCATATTGAATTCTATGAGTTAGGAATGGGATGGCACTTCAGTTCATAGAATGAGTAAAGGCAGGTGAGCGAATACTTTTGGTAATATAGTGTATAAGCTCCCAGGGTTTTTTTATTTCAGTGTCAGTCTGAAACCTTCCCTACATTACTGCACTGTTCAGCTATGTGCCGTTCCTCATTGACTGTGTTCATTGTTTGCTCATACTTGTAACAGAAAGTAGCCTCCTCCAAACGTGGCCCTCGTGGTCCGATCTCAAATCCCTCTTCGATGAGTCCTGTGTGAGTTCACAGCTGTTCTTAAAGATGGTCGCTTACGATTGGATCCCTCAGGACGCATTTTAAACACCAAGACCTCAACAGAACCTTTGTTTTCTCTGGACAGAAGCCAACGTCTTCCCAGTTCCTCAAAGTGGTCTCCCTTTTTTTTGCTTTTAGTCACTGGGAATGCTTTCCGCGGTCTGAGATCCCACGTGTGCGCCTCTGTGGGTTTATATCAGGTGGTTGTGGAGGAGATGCATCACTCCGTTGCTTTGCTTCTCGGTCAAACGGCCCATCTCGGATTGCATCTTGATTCACCGTTCTGCTGAGCTCAAACCAGATGTCGCTGCAGGATGTTGCGGGCAGGCGCCCCGGTTGGAGCTCCGCTTTGACTTCTGAATGAATTTACAACAGTGTCATCCTCGCCCCAGCTCCTTCTGCATGCTCCCTCCCTCAGTGGCTCAGATCCATCCAAGACATAACACTTGGAACCATAAGTCTCGTTATGGGACTCACTGGACCAGAGGAGGTCAGACTTCCTCTGGTCTACGTTGTTGGCCTCTCTCAGTTGCGGTTTCTTTGGAGCAGTTCGTGACTGAAGGCCTGATTCACACAGCTGATGTGGGACCAAATCTGACTAATGTTGTGTAGCTCTTCCTTGTGCCTCCAAAACAGTTGGGACTCATCAGAGAACAGACGTGGATCATCCCACAGATACTTCATCAGTTTGGGATCTAGTGAAGTTGGAGGCCAGGTCAACACGCTCTTTCTAAACCGTTTTTGTGGCTGCATCCTGCTGCCATCAAGGAGTGTCATTGCTATGGGGTGGGGGTGCCTGGTCTGGTCTAGGTGGGTGCTACATGTCTAAGTAACATCCACATGAATGAATGCCAGGTCTAGAAGTTTCCCAGCAGAACACTGAATTGACACAAGATGATCAATGTGATTTGCTTCTCCTGTCAGTGGTCATAATGTTGTGCCTGATCGGTGTACATTGTTCCACACTGACCTGCCTGTCTTTACTTTACTTAGTCGTTATCATAAAATTGATTACTATAAGTTGAACAGGGTGATCTGCTTTATAACAACATTAACTTTCAAGGAAGCAGTTAAAACATTCTTTCTCAACAAATACATCCTTTTAAAGACAGTAGATGTCTACAAGCTTGGCTTTAACTCTAAATACTGATGTCCTGAACTTTATTCACCGGGTCAAGATGTTTTTTTTCTCCCCCAAACATAAATAAACGCATTTTTCTTCCTGCTGTGTCTAAACAGCGCCGCATCCGTCTGTACTTCTTCCTGTTTGTCACTAGGGGGCAGTGTGTGTTCAGCTATTTGTTCCGCGGCAGTGACGGTTTGTCATCAGCTCCCCGTTAAATCTTCAGGGGCAGCTCTGCAGAGTAATGCGTCTCCAAATCAACAGGCGTCGGCTCTTCTAAAGTGAAAGTTTTTACAGTGAAATATGTTTGTCTTACAGAGCGTCACCTTCAAAACACACTGCTCGTAATTTGTTGCAGTCGTCGTGTGATACAAAGACAAAAGTCAAAGCCTTATGAATAAAGTGATCGTGGGGGTTTTCACAGTGTGGTGTCTCTATTCTAAGAGGTATTAATTTGTCACCTGGTTTCACACGTTTAAATGCGTCCTTAAAATACTATACACACCGATCAGCCACAACATTAAAACCACCGAAAGGAGAAGTAAATAACATCTTTTGACAAGTCAGTTGTTCTGCTGGGGAAACTTCTAGACCTGCCATTAATTCATGTGGATGTTACTTAGACATGTAGCACCCACCTAGACCAGACCAGGCACCCCCACCCCATAGCAATGATGGCAGCAGGATGCAACCCCAAAAATGTCTTAGGAAGAACTCAAAAAAACATGAAGAACAGCTCAAGGTGTTGACCTGGCCTCCAAATTCACTAGATCCCAAACTGATCAAGCATCTATGGGATGATCCACAGAGGCCCCTCCTCTCAAAGGCCCCCCAGACACCACAGGACACCCTCAGAAGGCCCACGTTGATTCTATGATGAGTTACAACTGTTGGAGGCACAAGGTGGTCATAATGTTATGCCTGATTGGTGTATACCTGCACTTCAGTGATTTGTTCCGAGACCAAGCTGTATGTCATATGCAACCACAATCTATATTTTATTCCTTGATCTGACTAGGCAGGATTTCATTGGTTCAGTTCATGTCATTGGTTAGAAGTTAATGCTATATGTACATGGTTTAATGTACACTTTAACACATTTTATATCACAGTGCTTTACAGTTGAATACCAAGCTGAAAATAAGATGATACTAACTTAAACCGTTTGTAAAATGTCAAATTAATACTTAAACTAACAGGTAAGAATTTTAAAATCAATATAAAACCAGACAAGGGACCAAAGTTATGACCTTGAAAGTGTTTTCTCCATCTGGACTGAAAGTGACAGAGCTCTGAGTCCGTTGTAATCAAAGAGGGTCATCGTGGACACTCAAAAGTCATCAACAAAGATCTTCAGTTTCTTTCTTATCACTGGGAAATAAAAGAAGACAAGTCTGCGTAGTGGCCCTAAAATAGATCCCTGGGGAACCCCCCCACGAGTTATTTTTGTTTGGAGGAATTGTTCTCTGGTGTGACGGCGAGTTGTCAGGAGGACACGAGGTTAGAAACTGTTTCACACAGCCTGTCAATTTTTCCAGTTTAAAAGTGTTCGTGAACAACAGTGCATAGGCTACAGAATACAGAAATGCATTCACATCTGGATTTAATCTCACGTTTACCGCAGCGTTCTCCCCCCGCTGTTCAGAAAGTCTAAGTAAACTATACTTTACAAAGGAGGTGGCTGAGAAAACTTCCACTTCCATCCACTGTTTTCATTATCTTTGTTCCACATTTTACCTCACAGCGCCATGTCCCTGATCCCGTTAACCTGTTAAGGCAGGAAAACCTTCACCCCCTTATTTATTTATTCATTTTTACATGTGTCGAGTTTAGTGACCTCATAACTCTTAGCTCCACGCAACTTTAATCTGAAGCAGATTAACTGAAAACACTTGACGGAACCGACACTCCTCTTCGTTGTAACTTGCGAGCCACATACGCCCAAAAATAGCCACATGGCATCACATCACATCTGCTTTACTGGTAGAAGAAAGTGAAAATTAAGCATTCGGTCGGCGCCGCGTGATGGCAGCGGACTGTTTGAGGAATACCACAACGCTGAGGCTGCAGCATTTTCACTCCTACTTTCATTATGAGAAGGAAAAGGTATCAAACGGAGAATACGCGTATGACAATAAGGTCAGGGTTAAAGGGTCGGCGGAGGGTAAAGGTTGAAATCAGCTCAGAGGAGGACATTTAAGTGGGAAGTCCGATAGATAGAGAAGATAGAGTAGATGTGTAAGATATGTACTGTAGTTGTAAGATGTTTATAGCAGCAGAGCAACCACAGTCCAGTTGTAGCGTCTTATGGCCTGAGGGACAAACAACCGTCCTCAACCTGTCCGAGCAGAGGCAGTAAACTTTGCTCCTCTGCTGGATTATTGTGACGTATCAGGTGCGTTGGATCATGCTCATACATGAGGTAAATGAGGTTTGTTTTCATGCAAATGTTTATGGCAGACGGGTCACAGTCAGCCTGTTCCAGAGAACTAAGAAAACACCTGGAACCAGATCACATTCTCAGTCACGTACTCTCCCCGAACTCAATTTCCTCACCTCTTAAAGAGCCCTGGAGCAAACATATAAACTACATGAGGCCAGGCTGTTGACTTAAAGTCAGCGCCGCTCCTCTCATTTTCCACGTTTATCCCCCTCGTCTCTCATTTTCTCGGTTTGTTCGTTCGTCGGGCCCAGTCTCCGGGGACGCAAGTAACGCTCACGGAACATGTGTCAGGTGCAACATTACATAAGAGACACGCAGCGCGTCTTGGCACCTGGCTGTCATTATGCAAATGCGTGGGGCGGCTTGTGTTTCATGTGGCTTGACAACACTCGCACTGTGTGTGTGTGTGTATGTGTGTGTGTGAACTTGTTGTTGCTCGGCTGTAGTGGAAAGTAGTGGTGTTACTCATACGCAGGTCTGCTTTGGCCCCCGAAATAAAGCTCGGTGAGAATTCCCCACGGGCTAGGAAGTCTAATTTGGGAAAGGCAGGGGTTCCGCTCGGTGCAGTGTGAGACCTTTACGTGCAACACATATGGCTAATGTGGCGAGCTTGGCAGCGGCACGTGAGAGTCTGACCCAGAGGTGGAGAAACGCTGGATCACAGGAAGAGAGCAAAATAGTTTTGTCCCCCAAGTGATTTCTAGCATTGGACACAGTACAATCGCAAGACTCCCAATCAAAACAGGTTGCTTCATATTGTTTGAGTACACCGCATCAAGCATAACATTATGACCACCTTCCGAATATTGCGTAGGTCTCCCTTCTGCTGCAAAAACAGTTGGGTCTCATCAGAGAATGGACCTTCTGAGGGTGTCCTGTGGTGTCTGGGGAGAGGCCTCCGTGGATCATCCCACAGATATTTGATCAGTTTGGGATCTAGTGAATTTGGAGGCCAGGTCAACACCTTGTGCTGTTCTTCAAAAGGTTTTAAAAAATAAAGCTACAGAATAATTATTACCTGATTGTCTTAGTATCCTGATTTGAACGTTGGCCCAAATATCTTTCATTTCAGTTTCAAGAACAAAGACTTCTTAGCCCAACATCCATGAAGCAGTAACTCACGTCTGACAAATCACAGCAACACGGTGATTCTTTCCGTCATCCACATGAAAGCTGTAATTAAATAAGGCACACCGCACATTATTGAGCCTCTGCTGCGTAAGACTCTTTAATGTTTGCGTGCAAAACTCAAATGACTGAATCTCCTGTTACGAGAGAGTCAAGGCGACAGCTCAACAACTGTTTTTTTGTTACAGAGGCGACTTCAAAACACACAGAGGAAATGCAGCTCGCGGCTGATTCGCTCCGGCTACTTATAAATTCGCGCTTGCACTCAGACTTGTTTTCAGATTTGATCTGCTCGCTCAGATTTTATCACCGTCAGATGGTGTTTAACAGAAATAGCTCCCTTTCAGGCCCGTGGGCACAGGATGCGACCAGGCCTTCTGCTGTCACTCTTGCGCAGAAAATGGGGAAATACTGGCTTCCATTATAGACTTGTGGTTTTTCCACTCCTAATGAGGTCACTCCAATACAAAATCCTGTCTGTGCTACTGTTTCCTTGTTGTTCTGAGTCAGAGTGTGTCCTTAATTGCCTTTCTTGTTGCTCTCTGGTGCCTGCGTGTCATGCACAACCCTGTAGTTATGGTTATACAGGCACGGACAATGCTGTTTGTGCTGCAGTCTTTGATCGCTGCCCGTAGTCCATAATTTAATAGCCGGATTTCATAATCACATAATTACATTAATCCGCTGTAAAGTTATTTGGTCGCTGCAGGATTTAAGGCTGCAGCCGCTGCTGGAAGGGAAATATGTGACATTACGTAACGTGACGCAGAGTTTCTTAAAGCTTCTTAGCAAAGGACACAACCTGAACCCAGTCTGCTTGAGTGTCTGTTGTCATGAGCAACAGTAACATGTGACACACTTTGGACATGCTGTAGAAGAAGACTCTTTGCGAAGCTAACGGCTGCTAGCTAAGCTGCTGGGAACAGGGTGAAACAGGTAGCTTGCCTCTATCCTGCTGTAACAGTATCTCCTCTTTAATCCCCATTTAACAGGTAGTATCTTATGAGCGTAATCCGCAGATAATGCAGAAAAAACAAGCTGTGGTTTTGTAAAGTCGAGAGCTCGACAGTTTTGCGGTTGGCAGCTTCCTGGAGTCACGTTCTGGAGATTACACGACGTCTCTCAGTGAAAACACGGCACCTTTTAAACAGAAGCGATTTGTTCTGAAGTGTTAACTTGATAATCTTTAAATTAGGTTCACGCTTCTCTGGGCTGCATATGAATTAGGGATGATCCTCAATGGGAGATCTGCATCTGGGACAATCAGTGCATTTTTAAAAAGCCACAGTTTGATTCACAGCTACCGAAACCACGCGTTGAAGAGCTAAACATGTCGGCTGTCTGGAGGTTCTTCCTAGAACAGAGGAGAGTTTCCTGTTTTCTAAGGCTGTTCTAAGCAATATGTAATTATGTAATTAAGCATTTGTTCTGACTGTGTTAATGCTCCTTGCTGATCTATACGCCACTGTTTATAAAGACATTTAATACTTTATGTTGCACAACAAAGAAAGCTATACCATTGCGCTCGGAGACAGGTATTTGTTCCTTAATGCACTGCAGAGCTATTAAACTGTCAAGCATATAGGCTTACACTGGATTGATTTTGAAGTGCATTGTGCTCAGTAGAGTTGCATAGTAGAGGAGGAAACAAACAAGAAGAAAAGCCCTTATGAATCAGCGATATGACTTTTTAAAATCATTGTAAAAAGTCGTATCAGGACATGAGTGCCTATGTTGTTCCTCTACATTTGTATGTTGTAACTTATATATAGAGTAAGAACAAAGACAACGTTATTTAATGTACAGATGCCAAATGATTTGCTTTTTTTTCTGTATAAATGCACTGAATACAGTATTTATAATTTTGTTCTCCACCTGCATGTATGAACTGTTGTGTTTTTGTTAGCTCGGAGTGGACCCTTGTGTTTCTAGAGTCATCTTTTGCATTATTAAAGGTAGGGATGAACTCCAACCGCCCCCCCAGCCGTGTTGTTTCGGCAAAACATTTTTGGTGCATCCCTAATTAAAGCAGAAGCCACCAGAGGTTCTCCTGCACACTTGGAGGGGCGAGGGTGGTTGCAATCTGCATTCTCACCACTAGTTGTACCCAAATCTTCCATGTGTGCCCTTTAAGAGCTGTTAATGTATGTTATGCACTCTGCTCAGATAATTTTATGATGAGGCTAGCTAATTTGTTCAGATTGCACCAAACTCCTCTGCAGAATCTTAACTCTGCTGCAGGCTGTAGCTGGCTGCAGGCTGTAGCTGTATACTTGTCATATCGACATAATAAAAATTTGCATCTAAATTATGGCAAACCAGGAAATAAGTTTTTTGTCCAGCAGTAACCCTCCTCAAACTCAGTCGACATGAGCTGAAGGCTAAAGAACAGGGATTCAAAACCAGCCTTTAGTCAAAGCTTTCCACAATAATCTCTGCAATAAACAAGTCCTCAATGCAGAGTTTCAGAAATCCACAGTGGAGAACTTGTTTTGATTTCAGGATAAGAATCTACAGCCAAGCGGCCTCACGCCTGGAATTTGCTGATGGTCCTGTCGGCTCTCAGTCACCTACTTCCTCTTCTTCCCCCCTTCCTCCTCCCTCTCTACTCTTCTCCCGTTTTCTACTTACATCCACTACCCTTGTCTCCAGACTTCCTTCCTCCCTTTCTCTCAAACTCTCTTTTTTTTCGCCTCCCCTCTCCTCTTCAAACTGTTTATCTTGACCTCTTCCTTCCACCTTTTCCCTCCACGTCTTTTCCCCCCCCCTGCGCCTGTCTCTCCTTTGCGCTCGGGTGAAAATAAATAAAACTGAGCGTACGGCGTTATGTCGGACCAAAAAAATTCAAATTCCTCCAGCATACCAGCGCAGCTTAACATTCTGTTGGTTTGGATCTCCCCACTTCCTCTCTCCTTGCTTCCCCAACCCCTCTCCCACACTCTCCTTGCTGCTCTCTCTGTAGTTTCTTCATTCCTTCTGTGCTTGCCTCAGTTTTATTATTATAAGGAAGTGGGCTCGGTAATGGCACACAGAAAACTGGACAAAACACTTTCCTTGTTGCTACATCCTCAGCCCATGTTGGCAGGATTCAGACGCTTTCATCGGCCTGCTCTGAAAATATGTGACTTTGCACTCTAGGTGTAGAGGTTAATCATAATCCATATATCAGATATGGGTGCAAAGTAATCTATATGTTATTACCACCCAGACAAATAAATGCAGAGCCACCCTGCGCGTGATAAATGTGGCCAACTGTGCAGGAAAAGCTGTTACACACTGTATGATTACAGTAAAGAACCTAAAGCCACCATTCACGAGAGGACAATAGGATTATATTCACAAAAATCTGTTCTCCCCCTGACTTTTTTCTTTCTGTCTGAGCGACTCTCACACACTCATGCACTCCGGCTGCAGCTAGCCTACTGGGACAATGCACTTACATAACCACCAATCCTCCTCTGTAATCCCAGCCTGTGTCATCCCTCCCGGCTCCCCCACCTCTCTCTCTCTCTCTCTCTCTCTCTCTCACACACACACACACCAGTCTCTGCATCTCCTCCCTTTCTCCTCCAATCTCTCACCCTCCTGATGGTGGCCGTGTGAGGTGGGACTGGCGGGGGCTCCCTTATGTTCAGATTACTATGGAAGAAGAAGCAGCATGACCTCTTAATCTTAATCCCGGCCAGTTACATGTACGCAGACTGGAACACATGGCCTCATTCTCCAGTGTTGCAGATTTTTCCTTAAACAGCAATGCAACATAAAGTAATATATATTTACCACTGATAAAAAAATAGTTAAAAGTAAAATGCAAAGTGAAAGTAAATTCAGAAACTGCATTGCATTGGGAGATAATGTTGCCTAAGAACTGTTATTAAAAAAAAAAATACTTAAAATGATGAAAATGTGAAAGTAATAAATAGTCTGTAAGCCGGGGATTCATTTATTTATTCATTTATTCTTGGACCCGTTTGTGCCGTCTGGCGATTCGTGCAGAGCGCGCCCCCGCGACAAACTTCAACAACTGCGCGCGCTCCGGAGCGGCTGGTACTTAACGCCTGGCGTCTCGTCTCTGTTTCAGGAGCAGTGCCAATGTGTACACCGAGTAAACGAATGAAACACGATAAAGAGGGATTCCCTGACCACCGCCGCAGCACGCATCCACCCGTTTGCCCGTCGTGAGCTGAAGGATATTTCGTCCGAGGTGAGCGCTGCGAGTGAAACATCAGATTGTCGAGTGTAATGTGTGTTGGCGAAAACAACAGCCCTGCTGTAGCAGACGTTAGCTTCCTTCGTTAGCGCTGTGCTAATGCTGGCTCTTAGCTAGCTGCGCTTGGCAAGACGCTAGCTAGCCGTGTCTTTAGCCCGTTCGCTGCCGTGACGTTTTAAAATGCCCCTCGTGCAGACGGTTGACGTGCGTGAGCGGTGGACGTTGTTTTAACCGTTTGCCAAACTGTGCATTGAAGTGCCAGGGTGTCGGTTTCTTAGCTTGTTCGCCCACTTGCTAAGCTAACAAGTCACCGATCCGGCTAGCTTGTATGCTACAGGGACACTGCTTTACGGCAAGACGAGGCCTTGTATGTCTGCAACGGTTTTTGCTTGCTAGGATACGCTGTTGCCCGTCTCTCCACGTAAGGCCACGTTTTTTTTCCGCTTCCAAAGTAGGTTAGTGCAGGTTAACACCGACCCGTCACGACATTGTTTTGTTTAGCTGCGTTACTGACAGAGCCAGGCTTTGTGGAGGAAGTGTTGCCTAATGTCTGCTCAAAGTAACGACTGTGGTCGCGGTCAGATCCGCCGTGACTGCGCTTGTGTCTAACCTGTCGTTAACTGGACTAGAGTGGATGTCAGATCTTAGTAGTAATCGTTTATAAGAAGGCTCGCTGAAGTGCCTTGCGAGTAGTAGCAGTAGTTGGTGGACAAATGTGGACACCTGTAGAGGAGCTGCGAAACGAGGCTGTCAAGCAAACGCTAATGGCATCGAAGTGTGACCTTTTGGTGAAGTTAGCATCGTGTGTTGTTGTTGTTGTGCTTCATGACGTCTCTGTGCTGGTTAATGTGGATGCATCTAAGCTGGGAATCAAACGTGAGGTCACCAAGCTGATGCACTGCACAATCGTGACAAGGGTGAGTAAATTGCCTGGAGCTGCGCTTTCAGCAGCAGTTAAATAACTTTTTGGACAAGAGGAGGTGACTCTAGTGTCAAGAAAATCAGTTGTCACTGTGCTGCATAAACACAAACTCCTCCTATGTGATGCATTAGTTTGTAAACCCTTGCTGTTGGCCTGCAGCATGCATTGATGGAGGGTTGTTTATTGACAGTCTTGATCACAGAATGAGATGTTTTATAGGTGTTTGATCAAAGGGGATACACGTTAGTGATGGATGAACATTGTCTGATTGTGTTAAATGTTTGTACGAGGCAGCATTTTAATGTGTTCTTTAATGGTTCACCTCCACTACTATACACTTGTGGATAATGTGTTTTAACTCTGGCTGCATTTCATTAATGTAAAGTGCATGAATTTTACTAAATATTGTTGATTGCACATTACAAAAGAAAGTGTCTAGGATGTCAGCGAGTGTTATAAATCAGAGGGTTTAAACTCTACTAACCCAATTTTTCTGGGTCAAATCCAGTGTCAGTGTGACGTGTTTTACTATTGATTAATAACTGACTGTACTGTTATACCGTAGATGAGGATTGTGTCTTTGTTTTGCCCGTGCAGCTGCCGGTGGCACACAACTTTAGCATTTGCTTTCAGCTTAATTGAGTAATTTACTTGTCAGATAGGTTGTTGAAATGGGCAGAAATACAAAAAGATCTATCTCAGACATGGGATTTGTCTTATCCCTTTGATCAGTAATTAATTTGTTTCCTGGTATCTGTTAACATATATGTATTAAATGATTTTGCAGATTCTGCGGTGATGATTTAATGCTTGTGTAGCGTTGCCTGAAGCGGACCGTTTGTCTTTGTACGCTGAGATTACTCTAAACCGCTTTGGTCTCGTGGCCTTTGGATGATTTGCATCTTCAAATGAAATTGATAGAAATGTAATATAATCTGCTCCTCTACCTTTTTTGTTTTCATGCGTTTTAAGACGAGCGTCAGAGTTTGCATGGCATCGATTAGAAGAGGAGTGGTCCCATTTGTTCTTAATGAAGTTTGGCATCGCAAAACGGCTTGTAGTAATTGTAACGTGTACCTTAGCTGTGCCTCGTGCCTGCAGGTGGTTTATTTCAGTCGATTTCTTTCATGTGAAGTGTAAATAAAGGCCACATTAGATGACTAAAAATAAAATGTTGTTTAGGGTTCTGAGGAATGCACATAAAACGCTGTTTTATAGTCGTTTCTTCTACCTTAAGAACCTTGTCAACACGCTACATTAGTTTTGTGTTTTAAGCTGCGCTGACACTACACTAAATAGCATTCAGCATCAAGATGCCATTAGTTGGGTACAAGACGGGCTACTGAAATATTAAGCTGCACCACAAACTTCTCTTGTGGACGTTGTCACTTATTCTTAATGTTTTATCAGGCTGAAGTTGAGTTGATCATTGTTTGTAATGGGCTGGAGATGTCAATCAATCAGTCTGGGCTCGGCTAAAACGCCCCTACATGCATATACTGCCCTGAGCAAAAAAAAAAGAAGCTTGTTTTATGCTGACAGTACGGTATTGGTTGTCCGTAATGCAGCAACAGAGATGAACTTGCTTTGACCCTAGGGCTTTCCGTAGCTTTTAGAGCGGCTTAGTCGTTTGGTAATGTAGCCACCTGGGTGGTTTTCGTATGTGGACGGATGCTGACAGATGTCAAGATGATGGAGGGTTATGTCATTGATCGAAAAGACTGATCTTGTGAAATCCCTGCGCTCGCTAAAATACAAGAACATTTGCTTCTTGTGTGTTTTTGTTTTTTAGTCTATGGGGGTGTGACGGCAACTAACATTTTCAAATAATCATTTTGTCTGCAAAATGCCAGCAGATGGCTGCCCCGACCAATCACTTAAAGATCTTCATCTGTGTGTGGCCGGCAGCAAATTTCAGTCGCAGGTTGATCTTCTGTGTGGATTGATTCATTGACTAATTCCTGCTGCTCTATCTTCAAGCTGTATTTGTAACAGCCGAGATTGAGTTTGATCAGCGCCGTATGAGCAACGGTTAGCATATGAAAACATTTGAAATATTAATTAAATAGACTAGAGACTTTTGTTGAACCACTCAACTGTGCACATGTGTGGCTACAATCTACGGTAATCAATGTGGGTTTGTTTTTACTGTCATGCCTGTGTTTGCATGTAGAGCTCATGATCCTGTTGTGTTTGTGGCATGCTTGAGGTAACTTCTATTTACTATTTAATGTTGTTTTTATCATACTTTGTCCCAGAGGAAAAGCATTTATACATACATACATTACTTAGCAGGGAAGTAAACGGCAGATCCAGTTGTTTTTGTTGGTATGTGCAAATCTATGAAATGGTTAAAGGATAGAAACTGTGCTTTGGTTGTCCTCTCTACTAGCTGCCTGTAGGTACAGCCTTTATGTGGCAGATGTGTGTGTGTGTGTGTGTGTGTGTATATGTATATATAGTACATTCTGCAGCCTGGGTGAGCCTGGGTGATGTAACCACATATGTTCTCTGACAGTCAAGGTTGTACATGCGTGCACTGATTGGAATAAGATGTCCGCTGCCTCATTTCTAAGGGTTTATATGTCCGTCATACAGGAGAACTTCAGACGCTTTAACATAGTGTAGGATATTTTCTAGGTTATCAATTAGTAATTTCTCAAAAAGCCTTGAAATTAAATCAACAACGTAAAAGCTAAAGGTTTTACCAGCTGCAGCTGAGGTACGCAGCTGTGGCTAGCATGGGACCACTCTTGGCACAAAAGGTCCAACCTAAACCACGCACAGAAATCAATAATAGCCTCCGACGGGCTGAAATGTTTGTGCTAATCTAAATTGTGCCCATGGAAAATGTTAGCATATGTGCTAAAGCTGTTTTTGCTGTAATGCATTTGTCAGGATGTGCTCTAGATGTTTGAAGAGTTTCCCCCAAAAAAGCCTGGTTTGCTCATCTTGCATTTGAATTTCATGTGGTCCATGTGAGCTGTCTGTCTTCTTCTGTTGCTGCTCTTGCTGTCACCTGACCACCGGTGTGCTTGTGCACGCACGGTGTCACATGACACGAGGCAGAGCATCGTCTCCACTGGACACGTTTTTGACAATTTCTAGCCTTCTACTCCAGGCATTGTTTTAAGTTGTAACTTGGCATGTTGTGGGAATGTCACAAGATTTGTGATAATACAATAAATGTTTTAGATGTTTTCTGGTTATATTTAATACAGAAGCGATTGCGATGCTTTGTATTTGTGCATGAGTCTCTGTCTTGATCCGTTTGGGGCATATTTTTTTTTACTGTCCTGGCACATCCGCAGCACACGTCCAGTGAACACTGCTCGGCTCGCCCTCGCAAGACTGACAGCTGTTCTAGGCCAGGCCGATGCACGAGGTGTGTGTGTGCGTGTGTGTGTGAGAGAAACCGAGAGACAGGAGTGACTCATTGGCTCTGTGACGGTGAGGTAATTCTAGATCTGTTACTAATGCCGAAGGGAGTCCCTGCTCGGTTTATCACTCTCTTTTTGTGAGTGCGTGCAGACGATGCACGTTTGTTTCTGCGCGTCAAAACGCAAGGTGTGACGTTTTGTTTGTGTGGAGTGGGTCTTGCCTCTGCCCTGATATCCCTGTTATGTGTGGCTTCTCCATGGTAACGTGCTGCTAAGCTGCATTGTTTCTCCGTTGTTTTTCCGGCTGTGGAAAACCGGCGACTGCAAAAGTAAGAGAAGTGATGACGCTGCCCACTGAAACAAAATGCCCATGTTATTGTTTTGTTTCATTCAGAAATTAAAGTTAAGCTGAACATGGATCTTATTCCCAGTGATATTCGCACGCTCACGATAAACAAAAGCAACTCGGTGATGACATAACTTTCATTCAACCGATGTCATAATACAGCTCAGTGAGTTTGGAGTTGAAGCAACATTCACTAAGAGATGGAAGAGCTGGTTACAGTTGGTGGAGAACCTGTTCATCTGTTTTGCAATATCACCATTCTTGGTGTCAGCCAGCACAGCATGTCGTAAGAGTAAAGGATAACACTACGCCTGTATTTTCTTTCTTATCTCATACTGGATCCAAACAAACCTGAATCCAGAAAACGTGGCTAACACGAGTTTTCAGAGAGGCTTCTCCTGTTGCCTTACCTTGCTCTGAGGCCAGATGGGGAAAACCTCTCATTAAAAGTGAATTGCCTCCTCACTTGTACGTACAAAACTTCCACTGGCTCGTTCCACTCGGAGATTAGATTAGTCTGAGGTTTCTCAACAGTGGTTTACTTCTTCCTAGGAGAGATCTGGGCAAGATTGGTATAATAGAACCTGCAGTAAAACAGGCTAGGGCTCATTAACTGAGAGCAAACACAGAGTAGTCAACTTGACACTTTTTGGGCGGTATGATCTGCTTTGCTGTGTTTGCCAAAACCACACACAGGATTATGTTTTTTACACCGTCCTTAAGCTTTTGTGTGCTTATTGTCACGCGTCATCTTGCTGCCGCAGTGGTTTAAAGCGACGGTAATCTAGGTGTTAAACGGACTTGACGTCCATCCCCGCTGATTTACAATCGAGGGGGTCATTCATTATCCGCAGGGGCCGTAGTAGGCTCAGGATGGGGAAAGAAATGTTACTAAACAATGAACTTCAGTATTCACTCAGTGGTGGTAAACCAGTTGAGGCCAGAGAAGTGTCATCTAATGTGATAATTAGATCTAGCAGAGCACTGTTAAATGACATCTTTGACGGTTTGTTTTGTGCTTTTTCTTTAAATTTCAGATGAAGGCTTGATGTATCAACAGATGGCCTTATTTCAGCTTCTAATTTTGTAGTGGAACAAGTTGGACTGTAAAGAGGAAGGAGAACAGGCATCGCTTCATATGGAAATGTGAGCTTGTTACTTAGACCTGCCCTGTCTTACAACCTTCTTACCAGGGCTGTGCTTTTCACATTTCCAGCCCACTGGTTTCTCTTCCTTAATTTCAGCTCAGCGATGCTTTATTGACATCTGCCCGGCCAAAGCATGTTTAGGATGTAAATATTCTCTCTCTGTCTCCTCCCCGTCTTTCCGTCTTCCCCTTTGTGAACCCCCGACTGTAGCCGATGAAGTGTTTGGGTCGCTGGTGATGAACTGCCGCCCGGTCCAGATGGCTCATTGTTGTATCTGCTGCCCTGCCCCTTTAATAACACACTTTGAGCATCGGCTAGTGTCACTAGTGCTGTTTTATAGCTCACAGCGGGCTCTCTTTGTGCCCATATATTTTTTTTTTCCAGTGCCGAATTTGTGACTGCATTATGTTTATATTGTCTGGCGATAATGGGAGCAGATGTGGTGTAACGACTGTGAAAAGAATACAGCAGCGCGTCTGTGTCTCTTGTAGTTTGGCCAGAATCCAGGAGTAGGTTCACCTAAGAAAAACACAACTGCTGTTTTCAGTCTCAGTATGAGGACTTACTGCTTTTTATGTGATTGTAAACGGAGGAGTTTAAACTCTGTTCCTTTTTCTGCCATTTTATAGCCGAAACCTTTCAAAGAGTATTTATTAATAAAAAGAACTGTACTGGTGATTGAGCTGCTACCAGGAGGTATTACTAGCTGTAAGCATTTTACTGCTTGATTTGTTGAATTGTGATGGGGAAGGTTTTGTCTGAAATGCAAAAATAAGAACGTTACTAAGAATCCCAGGCACTGAACACCAAAAATCAGACACTAAGGCCTCGTCCACACGTACCAAAACAATCTTCTCCCCCTCCGTTTTCCTTGGCATCGTTTCAAGAATATCTGCGTCCACACGGATCCATCTCAACACGACTCAAAGCACTACTTCATATTCCAGGCCTATAGGTGGCGCTGTTTCAGTTTCAGAAATTCACCAAAAACAGACAGGAAGAGGCAGAGCATGCGCATAAAGCTTGAGCGCTGTTTACAAATCGGCTTTAGAAGAAACCAAACTCAAGGAGAAATGATATTTAGCCCTAGTAACCATAATAGGCTCAACATGAGCATGTAGTCCACCATTGTTGTTGATGTTAGGAGACGTCTCGCGGGATATAAGAGGTGGAAGGCTGCTCCAGGGGTGTGGCCATGACATCATCGTATGCGTTTCTCACCGTTTTCGCCGTCCACACAGAAACGCAAGAGTTGCGTTTTTGAATTTTTCCACCCTGGGACCAGGTTTCAGAAAAGCTCGTTTTAAGGCAATGCGCTTACAGGATTCGTGTGGACGATCGGTCAAAACGATGCAAAACATCTGTGTTTACACCAAAAAGCTTCTCCGTGTGGACAGTACTTTTACTTTCAGGATGTTTTCTCTTGAGACGATCGTGCTTAGTGGTTGTATTCCTGCAGTAGGCTGTCTAATTTTTACAAAGCGTACATTTTATTATGTCTCCGTTTTGCTCTGTCCTGTCTTCATTCAGATAAGAGTCTAATTTCATTATGGTGGGAGCCACCAGAATTAGAGATGAATTCCCTGCAAATAGATGTACTTATATAATTGATGTCAGTTAGCATCATGTCAGCCACAGTGCGTCCTGTATGAGGCCGCAATCATGTGTTCAGGAGGCGGCTGAATCTGTGTCAAGATCTGTGGAATCGAATCACCCAAGATGCATTTTAATCCTACATGTGAATGAGGCCAGTGTGTCCCCTTCTCTGTGCACCCAGCTAGCTATCACTTTCTGTTCTGCTGACAGACACAATCTGGCTCACAGTAATATTTTGGTTTTTACTTGGCCTTCTTTGCGTGGTTGGCTTCGAGGTTTGTTTATGTGCGTTGAAGAGAGCGAAAATCGAGCTTGTGTAAGGAGCAAAGGAGGGAGTGAACATCTGACATACCTAGAGTGGTTCTATTTAACAACTGAATCGTTGATGAAGAGCCAGTCTGGGTAAATCTGTAATCGATGCCTGACCCCTGAACACACACACTTCCTTAAGATTTAGCAGTTGAAATTATTTGGTGTGTGCCTCTGAATGTTGGATTATTACATGTGGCAAACCAAGCAAGTCAATGGAGAGAAAGAAAAGCCATTTAGAAAGTGAGGTATGGTGTCAGTGAGGGCAGCTGGTGGTACAGCCTGCAGCCAGACAAGACTGAAATCTGAGACTAGCACAGCCCCAGAGCCAGTCGGAGGGAGGGAGGGAGGGAGGGAGAGAGGAGAGAGAGAGACACACACACACACACACAAGTGAGTGAGAGGGGGAGAGAGAGGGAGACATGAGTGAGTGAGAGAGAGACACACACACACACACACACACACAAGTGAGTGAGAGGGGGAGAGAGAGGGAGACGTGAGTGAGAGAGAGACACACACACACACAAGTGAGTGAGAGGGGGAGAGAGACATAACTGAGAGGGAGGGAGGGAGAGAGACATAACTGAGAGGGAGGGAGGGAGAGAGAGAGAGACATGAGTGAGACCGGAGGAGAGAGAGACACAAGTGAGCAAGACACGAGTGAGCGGGAGAAACAGAGAGAGAGAGAGAGAGAGAGAGAGAGACACACGAGGGAGAGAGAGAGACACGAGGGCAACAGACATAAGGGAGATGAGAAAGAGGGAGAGAGAGAGAGAGACACGAGAGAAATATGAGTGAGAGAGGAGACACAAGTGAGGAGAGAGAGAGACGAGAGATAAAGAGAAACTTAAGTGAGAGAGAGACGAGTGAGAGAGACACGAGAGAGGAGACACAAGTGAGAGAGAGAGACACGCACAAGACTATCCACGAGAAAGAGGGCAAAATATTCAGGCTTGAGGTACTGAACAAGAAAGTGTACAGACGGAAAAAGGAAAATGGAGACATACTACATGAAACAGCCCGTGTAGGGGATATATATATATATGTATATATATATAAAGTGTAAGTGTCAAGTTGAAGTCTTGACTTGAATTGGGGGGGTAGTGGTGGTTATGTATTTTCTCTCTCGAGAACAGGGCAGGGTGTGAGTGAGCATGCTCCGTTTGGACTGACATCGGATGCCGGCTTAGCGCAGCTCTCTGCCTCTTTGCACAAACACACCCAGCAGCAGTGACACCTACCACACTCCAGGGGACAGAGAGCACATCGCCTGAACAAAAGCGCAGAGCAGAAAAAGACAGCCAGAGAGAGAGGGAGAGAGGCACGACTCGGGACTTTCCCTTCTCCCCTTCCCTCGCGAGCCTTCTCCCGGGGAAACCGACAGAGCGGCGCTTTGTTTTCCAATCAGTGAAGGATTATTCTTCAAGTAACTCCCATACACCATGGAGGATTTGTTTTTCATTGAGCCGGCCCTTCTCTTGCGGGGGGATTTGTACTTTTCTTGTCGCAAGCCAACAATTTTGGGAGAAGGTTTTGGAAGAACGCATACCTGTTAAAAGCTGCAGCCGAGTGGAGCCAAACTGTTCCTGAAAGATTTGGCAGCAGGAGAAAGAAAGGTGGAACTTGCAGGAGGATAATTATCTGGTGTTGGAGAAATTCTACAGTGCGTTGGCGATGCTGCCTCACATTACCTTCTGTTGCTAGAGCCTGATTAGGCAAAGCGAGGGAGTGGCCAGCTGACCACACACAGACGGACTGCTTACAGACCGTTGACTACATTTTCTGTGCAGCAGAAAGTAAATCTGTGTTGCTGCTTCTTTGTGCTGCAGCGTAAGCACACGGTTACCCAACTGGTGTTTCTTTTTTGTTTGGCATTCAGTTTGGCCTGATCGGCAGGTTTGATGGCTGCTTGCTTCACTTTCAGGATGTCGGCCGCTGTTTTGCTTGACTTTTTAAGGACTGAGAGACTTTGGAATTCACCATCGAAGAATTTTTAGCTATATTTTTTAAAGGGAGTTAACTCCAAACACAAGCTCTCTGTTGGTCCTCTTCATTCCCTTACAGGCAGTTTTTTTTTTCTGCTCTCGAGGATCTGTCTGCCCTTGGCTGGACACAGCCCTCATTCTTTCATTACAGCTTGCCCTGGAATCTCATGAGCTTATGCCTCCTTAACGGGGGAGCAGGAGAAAGAAATATGATCCTCTGTTTTGTGGCGTGTTTAGGGCAGCAACAGTGTGTGGTTTCCATGGAAAAGGCCAGAGGAATATGGCACTGAGGGGCTGCGTAAATGCTCTACCTCTATGTCTGTGGTCCAAGTGAAATCGAAGCCGGCTAGCGTAGCTCTGCTAGCTCCTCCCTGGAACTCCTTGTTCAGACTCTTCTCATGTGTTGCCACAAGGAACGTGCACAGGACTAAAGGTGAACGCACTTTAAAGTTGTAATGCAAAATAAAATCTCCTCTTTCCTGGAAGGGTTTACGCTTTCTCCCTCAGTTCCGTGTGTTTTCTGATGCCGTCCATGTAGGTGCAGACGGGGTTGTAAAATATCGCTGTAACTCTTGTTTGTGCGTGGATGAGGAGCTGATGCTTTGTGGACAGTGTGTGTGAGTTGTGGCAGAATGTGCGCTGAAATAGATGGTGTGTGTGGATCAGTACAGAGAACGCTTTAAGCTGGGGTATGCGGTCTGAATTGCACTGTATGTGTACGAAAAGTGTACAGTGCGACTGAGAAAGGAGTGGGCCACGAGTTGAGAACAAAGAATGACATATTTGTGTAGAAGCCGAGCTTGTTTTCTGCCTCCCCCTCGACTCGTGTTCTCCTCATCCCTGTCTTTCTTCTGTGTTGTTCCGTATCTTTATCTTTTCCCTCCAGTCGTTCGTCTCCCTGCGCGTTTCTTTTTTCCTTTGAGTCCCTGTTTTCGGTGGGGATGCTTTTGGGAGTGTGTGAACGTATGTGTTTATGTTTTGTCTACAGCAAGTCGACGCACGCTACAGATTAACTCCGGCGACTGAAAGTTAATGTCGCTTTCGTGAAAGAAATGCCTACATGCTTTGAAAAGCCTCTTGGATTAGTGTTTTGTTCAGAAAGACTTTGCTCCCTGGAGATCTGTGTCTGCTGGGAAAGACGAAAACCTAGTTTATACACAGAAACGAGTCGTAATCCTTACTCCGAGAAGGTCAAGATGCTTTGATTAGCCGAGATGTGGATGCATGAAACGCGGTCTTTCTTTCCCAGCAGGACGAATGCTCGATACCGTTCCGTTAGCCCAGCTATGCTTCTCTGTGATCAAGGACAAAAATCAGAGCAAGGCAGTAACATTACTTCATAATATTCTGACAGATTTGTTTACAGTCACAACCTCATAACCTCATTACCAACCTCATATTTTCACTTATGACCTATTAACGCGACTCAAACTAATGTGTGTCAGATGACTAAAGGACATGGATAAATATTTGAACACTGTGTGTGTTGATAACACAATCTAGAGCTACATTACCACCTCAGTCACATGACTCTACTATTTGTGTGCATGTGAACTTTGCGGTTGCACGTAGATCTTAACAACTGATGGAAAGTTACCGTGCTTCCTAAACAAAGGCAGGGTTGTATTTTCAGTCAAATACAATAAAAAAAAAAAAAGTAAAACATGCAGGTACAGGCTGTTTAGAAAATACACGTTTCTCCTCCTGGCTTTGCTTGACGTGTTGTGCTGCAAAACATTTTTGGAAGTGCACACCGGAAACTGGTCTTCTCCTTCTGTTAAAAGGTTTATGCATCTTGTCGTGTTGGACTAATTACTGTTAATGTTCAAAACTACACATACTCTTGCTCTTGCACTTTATTTCTGTGGAAGTCAAAGTGATCTCTTGAACCCAATCAAGGTATTCTAACGTTATGTTACACGTGTTGGAGTCACTGTTTGTTGTGACTTGCAGTGGCTCTGTTTACACCAGTTTCAGTAGAGATAATTTAACAGAGGCGTAGAAGCGGCTGCAGATGTGATGACGGGTGCTTGAAAGTTCGCCGAAGCGCAGCGAATTAACAGCGCCAGTATACGCTGCGTCGTGAATGACATGCACATTATACATGCATTAAAGGCAGACATAAGAAGTGTATATGTGCACATCTGGGCAAAATAAATCAAATAGCATCCCCTTAGCCAGCAGAGTACTACAATGCTGACACAGTTGTTCATTATCACGGACTTTAACACGAGGATGCAGCTTTATCGGCTTTATGAAATATACATTAACAGTGCTGGGAAAAGAGAATGGAGCCCTCCAGACGGTGCAGTCTGAATCAATGAGTGTATAAGTCTCATGCAAAGTACATTAGCGGGGAAGTAAGTAGCTTAAATGCCTTGAATGAGCACTGTCCAATTTATGGAAGTGCACAAGATGGGACGTGCCCTTTTTGATCCCGCGGTGCCTGATGGCCAAAGAGATGTCATAAAAACGCACACGGCTCTATTGACATGTGTGCGCTGACTGCAGCGCGTACAGAAACGACGAAGCCAGGCCGGCGTTCTCTAGCCAGGAAAGGATGATAGATATACCACAGAGTGTTTCACCTCAGGCTTACTGTAGCGGCATTATTGAAACAGGATTTTCTGTGCTTCTTAACATTTTTTTTTTTCTTCTCTCTTTTCAGAGGTCCCCACATTTCAAGAGCAGACGAAAGCCTTATTTGGAAATCTTATGGACGAAGGTGGGTAATTGCGTGTCATTTGTTTGCCGTGTTCATTTACATTTTTGTACTGTGACAGGACTTGCAACAGCGTTTTCAGCAGACTGTTTCGCTGTGTCTGTGCCCAGATCTCCTTATTGTACCCCAAGCAGTATGGTGAGTCGTTTCCTTAGTTTGCCTCACCTGGGGAGCACTAGACACAGTTTTCTCTTGTGCAGCACACAGAGAGGTGTGCAGGGTGACGTCTCTGTCTGTTATTATCCTTTCATTTTTCCATTTTGTTAAGTAAACACTTACTTGCACAGACAATCTTGTCCTTTCTCTTCATCTTGCTCCTTTGGGAACACTAAGAACTGGATGCTCGGTCATTGTTTTGTCTGCGCCCCTCTCGGTCATCCTTCCCTCCACCCTGTTAACACAGCAGTATGTGCACACTGCTCCCTGTATCTGGTTAGCTGACTCACTCTGCCCCCCCCCGCCTCTCTTTGCACTCGTGCTTTCGCTCCTTTCTCACACCTCTGTGGTTCCATTTCTGCTAAATGTATAATTGTGTTAGAAAGCCTCTCTAAGAAGGAATCATTCCTAATGGGCTGCTAGTAGTCTCCAGTTTCCACACTGCAAAAAGTAAAGCCCAGAAGCTTTGTGAACTGTAAACTCAGACTGTTAAAGCCATTTCTAAGCCACCTGCTCACAACAAAGGATTGCTGGGCCGTGCATGGCTATACTTAGCCTTTATCTTGGCGATGTCACCTCCTTGGCCCCCCATGTGCCAACCGAACAAGTGATGCTATGTTTATCCCCCCAACTGGCACTCTCTTTATTGGGCATGTTGCTGCTTGTTGCGGCTCTACATGCTGCCGTGCTGCTGCTAGTGAGGAAAGATCAGAAGTGACGTCCAAGCTTTCTGACCCACTAAAGAAAATCTCCACTTTCTTTAAAAAATGATGTGCCAAAATCAGATATCAGAGGAGATGTGTTAATCACATCAGTTACAACTGAGCTGAGAAGCGGTGACTGATTCCAGAAACCCTCATGGCTGAATCAAAACACTGCGTTTCACGTCCTCACGCTTGAGTTGGTCATTTAATTTCTTCTCTCAGCTGTGAGACTTTAAAAGCGGCTCCCCCTTCCCGGCCTCCTCGTTGACGTCCACTGTTGATCTATTTCAGTAAAGTATTTTTGGCATACATCAGTACTCTTCAGTAATGTAGTTGGCATTCTTCAATAAGATGGCACTGCAGTGTACTCTTGTGTGACAAAAGTCAGCCACACCCAGAGCACGACAAACTTCCTTCCTCTTGCAGGCGAGCTGCTGGTAGTCTAACTAAACAGAAGACAAACTTACTGTTAAACATAATGCATTATGTTTTGTGCACGTTTTTTAAATGCACGAGACGAATTAAGATTAAAATAGTTACTCAAATCTGCTCAGAAAGCATTTTATAAGACAACTGACGGTTAAATAAAGAGTCAGTTCTTCCCTCATCGACAGCCGCTTCGTTTTAAGGATGAGGCTGGATACGTCGGCTAAGATGCATGGGTCTGATTGGGCTTGAACGCTCTGCTGTGAGGAATCAGAATCAGGCTGTACTGGCCTATTGCAGTGGTTTTAACTGTTACATGATGCTGTCGGGCTGCCTTCTGCTCAGCAACAGAAGAAGAACAACACAAATTCAGATTATTATCTATGTATTAGCAATAAATCCCCAGCAGGACGCAGCATGACATAGGCGCACACGGTGTAGAAACAACTAAAAAAACATGAAGAACAGCAGAAGGTGTTGACCTGGCCTCCAAATTCACTAGATTCCAGACTGATCAAGTATCTGTGGAATGATCCACAGTGTTGCCAGACGCCCTCAGAAGGTGCATGTCCATTCTCTGATGAGTCCCAATTGTTTTGGAGGCGCAATGAGATCCACACAATATTAGAATATTATGTTATGCCTGATTGGTGTAGAATGACTTCTAGTACAGCTAACTTGCTAATTCAATCATTGTTGTTTTGTCAGGGTTCACACAAGCTTGTTAATTTAACATTAGCCTACTTAAAGCCCTTGAATTTGGAGCAAAAACTCACATATTGGAATACCTAGAAAAAGAGCAGGTACGACTGCAGCCTACTTTCAAACGATAAAGAGGGCAGAAGAAGAGGGAGGAAGAGGTGGAGGGTTGTTAGAATAGCCAACCATTGATATTCCTAAATAAAGATTCCCATGGGTCTATTTTTTCTCTCTCATAACAATGAAGCCTACTTCATTCCTGAAGGGTCAGAAGAGGCCCGAGCAGGGATAGTGACAGAGAGAGTGTGAGCAACGAGAAGCAGCTGGACAGAGACCCGGGGAAGGCTGGGGTTTCATATTCACAAGCACAATGCAGACGTTTTTAATGTGGTTTAAATGGTTAGAAAACAGGAGAAATGCATCAATAATGCAGACTCATCGACTGCCCTGTAGGAAGACTGATGTTATGCTTACTGTTGTGCATAGTCACCCTTTCAAATGATTATTGATTTTCTCATTGTATGTATATACACAAAAAAAGCTATCCTATTTACAGGTTTTATATAGACCTATATAATTTAGAAATACACGTTTATTCACCTACATTATGGATGCACCTATCTGGTTCAAGTTCAAATAATGTATAAGTCAAGTTGGTGAATCTACTCTGCTGGATATTTCAGACTTGCATGCTAGCAGACTGTGACCCTGGCCTTGGCCTAGCTGAATGTCCTGAGCTAATTTGGTCCCACTGCTCTTAGTGCTGCTGCTAGCATGCTAGCCAGCTAAGAAGTTCTATTAATAGCTGCTTAGGCAGTATCACAGCAGATGTGTTTACAGGCAGGCAGGCAGGCAGGCAGGGCCCGCTAGCTAATGCTCCCAGATCCAGTTTTACCTCTGCAGCTGGTGTTGCAGCTGCAGCGTGCATGTGTGCATGCCGAACGGCTTTATCCTGGCCGGCTGCACTGCCGCCAGCTAAGCTAGAAGTAAGAGGGATAGTTACACAGATAATGACGATGTTGATAAAAAGCGTCCAATTTGGTATTCATGGGTGTACTGGGTTACAATAAATCATCTGGGAGTGGTCTAAACGGTCTGCAGGAAATCACTAAAAGCTTGAAAGGCATTCTTTTTGGGAGCATTAAAACTAACTATTACTTTGTTTTATAGTTTTGTTTTATGACTGGTTATTATTTCCAGTTTTCTTTTTTCAGGAGGAGAACAAGAGAAAGCTTTACCCTTTCTAAAAAGTGATGACACAAATTAGTATGACCAGTATAACCCAATCACCCACCTCGTAATTCACTCGCAAAACAGAGGAATTGCAACAGAAGTTTTGCCCAGCTCCTCCTGTGACGGCCCGACTCTTAACAGCTGACTATGTTCAGTTTAGCACCTTCTTAAATCGTCAAATTAGCCGCTGTGCTAGGCAAATTGAGCAGCCGTGACTAAAGCCTTGGCAGCATTTCGCTGGTGGGTGTTAATTTCCCAGCTGTTGAATTGTCTTGTCTGCATATTGCTGCGCCGTCTCGCCACCTGACGCGTCTCGATTTCACTCCTCTCTCCGCATCTCTCTCCTCTGTGTGTTGCGGGTCTCCCTGTGCTGCCTCTGTCTGTGGGTAGGGCTGTTAAATATAGGATGTTAGGTCACGCAGTAGGTTGGGGACGTGGACATTTCACATAAACCCTTGAAAAGATCAAACCTGAGAAAGATGTTTTATTTGCTCCTACCTAGTCCTGTTCAGGTTGAAAGTATTCAGGCTACATGGATTCTCTCCTCAAATCTCATTTGCTCGTACGCCTTCATTCCAAACTTTTTTTTTACTCCATATCCACTTTAAATTTTCATCACTTCTTCCACCCTCCTCCTCCCTTCATCTCAAATAGCTCTCGTCTCCTCCCATCCCTTCTCTCCAACACATAACTCCTCATGTCCGTCATATTTCCTCGCCTCCTCTCCACCCTCTCCTCCCTCCGCTCCACAGGCCATCCCATGCTTAACCGCAAGCCCGTTACCAAGGCAACTACGCAGCATGATAGGAAACAGCAGCAGCTCCTCACACATACACACAGCAACATCTGAGTTCACTTTACTGTCTGGTTGTTCTTTTTATATACATGTGACAAAGAAGATCTGTACGGCTCTGACCGGGTGCTGCTGGATTATTGCGCTAGCTAAAACTGTATGTAAAGTGAGTAACAATAGCAGCGTGGCTGCAGCGAAAACCTCAGATTACATGTTATTGAAATACATCCACATCTAATCCTTCAGTGTGTAGTGTGCTGAACACCAGAGGGTAAGCCTCCCACGTCAACTTATTTACCTGTGGACAATGGTATATGATGTTATTGACTTTCTGGCTCGTAGCTGAGCCTTAGAAAGAAAGATATCACGTAGGTCCGTCCACATGGAGACGCATTTTGGTTTAAACGCAGATGTTTTGCATCTTTTTGGCTGAATCCTGTAAACGCATTGCCTTAAAACAAACTTTTCTGAAACCTGGACCCAAAATTCGCCAACGCAGCTCTTGAGTGTTCGTTTGGACGGCGAAAACGCGTATTTGCGTTGCGATGATGTCATCGCCACACCCTTATATAGCCTTCCACCTCTTATATCCCATCAACATCAACAATGGTGGACTACGTGCTCGTGTTCCTGCTGGAGAAGATATTGAGCCTATTAGGGTGACCCGTCTTCTTCTCCTTGAGTTTGGTTTCTTCTACAACTGATTTGTAAACGGCGCTCAAGCTTTATGTGCATGCTCCACCTCTTCCTCTCTGTTTTTAGTGAATTTCTGAAACTGAAACAGCGCCACCTATAGGCCTGGAGTATAAAGTAGCGTTTTGAGTCGTGTTGAGACGGATCCATGTGGACGCAGATATTCTTGAAACGATGCCAGGGAAACGGAGGAGGGGGAAAAGATCGCTGTGGACGAGGCCTAAAGTTAATCCTGCTTAGTGGGGTCGTAGTGGACGATTTCTTTGGATTATCTTTAGAGGATTGTATTGTTCAAACTGTCAGTTGTCAACATAGGGAAAGCTTTTTTGTTCTTGGGCAAGTGACCCATAGTATAAGTGGGCTAATGCTCTTCAGGGTGTCTGTAATCTGTAATTAGTCAGGTATGAAGAGTCTTGACAGTTCCTTGCCCGTGCATTGTCCATTAATACCTGATAATGGCATGTCTCATCAAAGTTTGTCCCGTACTTTACTTTATGCCAGCCAATGAGGGAAGAGCGTGTATTCGGAAATGGAAACCCGCACAGTTGCCAGAATCTGCACGCACGGATAAGCCAAACGTACTGCGCTGGATCACACTCGCAGAAATAAGAAATGTAGTGGAATGATGAGTCTCCAGAGATAAACACAAGGTGCAAATTGTTTCTGTCAGCAAGTAAAGCAGTTTAGTATCTTTATAGATCTGCGTCTCATGTTATTGGATATTGGACCATTAAAAAAGCACGTGATGAGCTTACCATTCACTGGATTGGACTCTACAGCTGAGTATCCGTAGCCACAGGAGCTATAAAGACTTGTGAGTGTTGAACAAAGTAATAGATTAGCTCATCCAGTAGCAGCATATCATCTGGGAAGCTGACACCTCTGACTTCGGCTTGATGTTTCTTTGTCTTATGTCGACGTTGAATCTGCGTCAGAAAGTCCATAATTCAACTAAATGATCATTTTAAAGGATATGAATTCAAATGTACAAAATACTAGAACCATGTGCCAGTACTACACGATACAAATCACAGCCTCCAAAATGAAAACACAGTTGAGTCAACACCTCTCATAGTTATTTTATAAACCAGTGCTGAATAACAGTTACCAGAACAGAGAGCAGAGATTTATTAGGAAGCAATTTGGAGAGGTGTTTATGACTTGCTGACATAATTACTGCGTTCTCATGTGCTGATCAAAGTTTCAGAATTTAAACTGATTTGGTTGAATGTCTGGAAAATATTCATTTGACAAATAAGACTTGGTCTCATAGGTCTGCAGCTACTGTGCATGCACTAAGCTTCGTTTACCATAGTTACAGCCTGAGCCCACCCATCATCATTATCTCTTTAACCACATCTCTTTTTAGTGAATTGCTTTGACTCACACACGGGCGGTGAGTAAGAGGTCTAGACAATCAGCCGGCAGCCTTTCATGTGTGATACCGTGTAGCATGATCCGCTGAAACCCTCTCCTCCTCTGTCATTACCAGAAATGAGTCGCCAGACTGCCACCGCGCTGCCCACAGGAACCTCCAAGTGCCCCCCCTCTCAGCGCGTGCCCACCCTGTCAGGCACCACAGCCTCCAACAGTGACCTGGCCAGCCTGTTCGAGTGTCCTGTCTGCTTCGACTATGTCCTTCCTCCCATCCTGCAGTGCCAGTCCGGACACCTGGTATGAGCAGCGCTTCCTGGAACAGAACCAGAGCCGGTTGCCGGTTCTTCCCGTTTTAGGGGGAGGACTGGTTACCATGGTTTTTGAAGGCCAGAGTGATCAGCCATTGGTCGATGATTAAGCTCAGCAAAGAGCCTGCAAATCTGAGTATCGGTGAAATTGTGTTATTCATAAAGATGAACTGTGGAAAGTAAATTTATTCACCAGGATGAGAAAGTTTAAAGTTTTAACTTAAATACTTGGCTCCACAGGAATTAGGCAACAACAAGGCAAGATTATATTTAACTTCTACACAACAAGAGCAACACAAATCATGAAATGTAAAAAATAAAAAATAAAGATGAAACTGAAACTCTGGCCGAGATAATCTATAAAGGCTGCCAGATTATTCATTATCAGCCACAACATTAAAACCACTGGCAAGAGAAGTAAATAACATCTTGCACCTGGACAGTGATGCAGCCTGAACAACTAAAAAAAAACATTCAGAACATCTCAAGGTGTTGACCTGGCCTCCAAATTCACTAGATCCCAAACTGATCAAGTATCTGTGGGATGATCCACAGAGGCCCCTCTTTTTGTGGCATAAAAGATTTCCTGTAGCGTTCCTATTTTAGTCCTCATGTTAGAGCAGTGTAACTTTGGAGTGTCCTCTAGTCCCTGGATAAATAGTCTGAACTTTTCTTAGCTAGTCTCAGATCTTAGCAGCGCTGCTCAGAAGTATAAATGTGTTCATGACCCATCTATCGGATCCATTGTCTTGTTGTTTGATTACTACGACACAGCGGAAAATATTAAAGGCCGACCTGTCAGGTGCCACTTGAATAAGGTTCTTACCTTGTAGTGTCCGTGTTGTTTAAGCTGTTTAACACATCAACGCGTCCCGTCTTCCGTCCCGCCCCCAGGTATGCTCCAACTGCCGACCCAAGCTCACTTGCTGCCCCACCTGCCGAGGGCCCCTGGGCTCCATCAGGAACCTGGCCATGGAGAAGGTGGCCAACTCTGTCCTCTTCCCCTGCAAGTACGCCTCGTCGGGCTGCGAAGTCACCCTGCCTCACACGGACAAGACGGAGCACGAAGAGCTCTGCGAGTTCCGGCCGTACTCCTGCCCCTGCCCCGGCGCCTCCTGCAAGTGGCAGGGCTCCCTGGACGCTGTCATGCCTCACCTGATGCACCAGCACAAGTCCATCACCACACTGCAGGTCGGTCACGGACGTCTCGGCCTCAGCTTCTTCAACACCAGTCGTTTGTTTTAGTTAAGACTAGGTACTATTTAGGATCAGGATTTATACTATTTAGATGTGTTTTGATGTAGTTGGATAAAGGTATAAGCTCTGTTCTCTGTTGCCTTTTACAGTTGTTGCTTTTTCAAAAAGAAATGCTGAGTTTAAGATGTCACAAGCTAAACTGAATTTGAAGAGCGCCCTCTGCTGGACCACAAGGAAAACACCTACACCAGCTTAGATGCCTCAGTTCTCAACCTGTATTCCTAAAGACTCTTAGCGCTAAGAGTTACTCCTAGTGGACAAATTCTAAGAAAATTCCTCTCAAAGTTAGGAGTAGCTCCTAGTAAAGATAAAAGCTATTCCTAGAGAACCTTAGCTTGATAGTGCTCCTAAGGTGAGACCTGTTAAGAGCAGAGAGGAGGACTTCTTTTAGGAGCCTTAGGAATTTCTTAAGCAGAGGAGAAAATGTCTGAAAGAAGAGGCAGGAGAGAGAACCTCCAAACGATGAATGACAATCAAGCTTGTTACAATCACAATATCACTGGAAATGAAAGTCATCACGACACTGAGGTATTTAGCAACAGGAAAAATGCAGCAGTGATGATTTGGGGCCAAATCTACGCCTTAAACACTTTTATTCTCATTGACCAGTTGATCCAGAAGCAAACACTGTTCCTCTGTCCAGCTGGGTTTCATTTCTTTTCCACTGCTGTTCGTTTTGTGGAAGATTTGAATCAACCAACACTGCTTCTTCTAGGCCGGTTAGCAACCACAGAAACTGATGAAAGCTGAGCCATTTTACTCTCGTTAATACCAGATGAGTGAAGTGAACTATCAGCATGTGAATACTGTGTTAGTGGATAGGATCATTTTTAAAGTATAGCTTACTATTTATTTATTTTTATGTGAAGTATTATTGACTGCGTTTACGTGGTCTTTAGTATCATGATTCTGATCGGGTTTTTGAAGTATCCCGTTTTTGTGTTTGTCCATGTAAACACCATTTCTCGATTTCAAGAAACCCGGTTTTGCCACCTGGAGTACTCCGATAGAAGCCGGGATACTGGAGCATGTATACACCTTATCCCGATTTCTGACGGCTGCTGAATGTCTGCGCAGGCGCGAGTGACGCCAAGTGACGCACTAGAAATACAAACAACATGGCAGCAACGAGAACTTCTCACTTTTGGAGCGATGCAGAGAAACTAATGAAAGAAGTAAACATAACGACGTGTTTAGATGGTAGAAAACACCAGAAAAGCTACGTGATGCTAGTTTTCCACCGCGTCTGTTACAGTCAGTAAACAAAAGACGTAAAAGATGTAACACACGCATGCGCAGATAAGATGCAGTGATCGGAAAACGGGTTACTGGTATTTATCATGTATACGGGGATATGATTAACCGGGTTTCTCTGTGTCCCATGTAAACACTATATTCTGAATATGCTCAAAGCCTCAAAATCAGGATACTAAAGACCATGTAAACACAGTCAATTATAACTACAGTCTTCATAGAGATTAGATTCTGTTATTAAGTCTATTAATTTGACGTCCATTCTAGGCTAAATATCACCAAAACTGTATTTTTATCTAGTTTTAGGATCAACCAATCACACCTCTTGAAATGATGACTCATACCTAGCAACGGGGTCGACCACACCTCCTCACTAAGATCAGAGTTTCTGTCCAGTTCTCTGAGAATTTTCTGGAATCGCTCCTGAGCTAAGACTCCTAGCTAGGAAGTTTTAGGCTAAGTCAGGAGTATGGGCCCTGGAGTCTAAGAGGAACAAGAGGGGGCTGAAGATCAGGGGGGTGCAGGACTTTGTATATATTGAAAAAAATCATCAGGGTAATAAAACAGGTCACGAGCATCTGTGACCTCTAAATCTTTCTGATACAACTCTCCATCGGTTTGATCAGGTCAACTAGAAACTAGAAACATGTCCTAAATATAAAAAAGCAGGACTAACCAAACCTTCACTTCACTCACCTCATTATATTTTGCATCGTATATCACATGTGTTCCCTGCCAAGAAGGGAGCTTTCCTCTGTTTATTCTACGTGTTTTAAGGAGCCTGTTTAATCTCTTCCTAGTCCACGCAGCTCGAACCCTGATGGAGACCACCAAGTAATTACTGCAGAGCGGAGCAGTGTAGAGTTTCTAACATGTTTACAGCAGACGCTTTGACTTGTCACACGACGGAGGGCACATGTGGAACTGATGACAGCTCAGCTCTGTTATGTGTCCCGGTAACCGGTGACGCATCAGGCGGCGCGCGCAAGGCATGAGAAAGCGATGCTATCAGGTTGCATTATGGGCCGACAGATGCACGAGATACGCCGTAGTATTTTGGATATTCTGGAGATTCTTCAGACATGGTGCATTTTCCTTGGAGACTGCTTCAACCTCATCATCTACTTTTATGTTTTCTCTGTTCTTATACATAAATCGTCTTTGCCTGCAGTGTCTCTAAAGCCCTTTCTGTCTCCAGGGGGAGGACATCGTGTTCCTGGCCACAGACATCAACCTGCCGGGCGCCGTCGACTGGGTGATGATGCAGTCGTGCTTCAGCCACCACTTCATGCTGGTCCTGGAGAAGCAGGAGAAGTACGAGGGCCACCAGCAGTTCTTTGCCATCGTGCTGCTCATCGGGACCCGTAAGCAGGCTGAGAACTTCGCCTACCGCCTGGAGCTCAACGGCAACCGGCGCCGGCTCACCTGGGAGGCCATGCCGCGCTCCATCCACGACGGCATCGCCACGGCCATCATGAACAGCGACTGCCTGGTGTTCGACACGTCCATCGCACAGCTATTCGCCGAGAACGGCAACCTGGGCATCAACGTCACCATCTCTATGTGCTAAGAACTTTCCAGAGAAGAGGGTCAAAAAGTTACAGATTGTCACGGGGAGGGGGGCGTCTTTTAGGAGGGGGGTCAAATCAGTTGTGACCTCACAGCGCCCCCTTCCCCCCCCTTCTCTGCCTCACCCCTTGAGACGTGGAACTGGACTGTCTGATTGGGCAGCCGCGGAGGCCCGGGGGGTGAGATGGATGGATGAGTGGATGGATGAGTGGATGAATGAATAAACACGAGGACGTAACTGTGTAGTGATGGCTATAGACTTTTTAAACACACACACACACACACACGTAAACATGTGAGGCTCATGCGGCCTCGCGCTCTACTGGTCACAAACACCGCCACAAACTGAGAAGCTGTTCAAATTCACTTGTCTGGTTTCCTGGCCACGTGCGTCTCTCTCGGAGCGATGTCCCGCCACTCCTCCTCCTCCTCCTCCTCCTCCTCCTTTAGCGTCCCCTCTCTGCCCCCCGTCAGTCACAGACATTTCAGACACTACAGCTCTTCTCCGGGCCTTTCGCTCGGAAAGCTTGGAAGCTGGTCACCGCGGAACAGCTCGTGCCGCCTCCCACCCCTCGACCCGACAGCTGCTCTCGAGAGGGACGCTCTAGCTATATTTCAACACGGACTCCTGGTCAGTGCTGGGGGAGCTAGCCGGCGAGCTAGCTTCCCCTCCTCCTGTTTGCGATCCACCTCAGTACCCGTCAAATCCCCCCACCCCCTTTCCTCCGGATCGAACAGTTCCCACGCTACCCACACACGCAGGGCTGCGACCTGCTCTGGCTGCTATTAACTAGCTCAAACTGGAACACAGAGTCCATTTAAAAACAAAGAAAACAACAAAAAAAGAAACTATCTAAAACGTTTAACTTCACCCTGACATGGCTATAGATGGCTGGGACTGGAACTGTCCACCAGTAGACATGGATGGCTGTAGCATCCCCCTGAACACACCCAGCTATGCCCAGGACGGGGTAAAGTTGGATCTGCAAACATCTGCACAAGCTCATCTGGTTTCCTTCCAGTCCACCCCGAGGCTAAAGATTGTGCGCCGGACGTTCTTTATATAGTTGTCGATAGTCGTTAGACTCCGCTGTCATACTGTATGGATTTAAGAAAGACCCTCAGCTACATGTTCTTTCAGTTTTGTTCCCCCCTACGCGGCGGACGTTTCTGCTGACGCGCACGCCTGCTTTATGCATCGCAGGCCGTGTACGCAGGTGTAGTAGAAGAAGCGACAGAGGATTTTTGTTTGTTTGTTTTTTTGTTTCTCAGAACAAGAAAAACGCTGCATTTCAGTTGAAGTTTTCTTTTGGGGTTTGTTTCTTATTGTTTCTTTTTAATTATTTTAGTTGTCTCCTTTTTTTTTTGTTTTGTTTTTGTATGACAAGAGAGAAGAACTCCTGATATCTGTGTGTGTGTGTGCCAGAGAGAGAGAGAGCGATGGACGTCAAAAAGGCAAAAAAAGAAAAAAGAGAGCCTGCTCATTTCTCCCCGTTCTCTCCCCCTCCCTCTACTCCCACCTCCCTCCCCCCTTCACCCCCAGCTCTCCTTTCATTTCCGCTCTGCCTCCGTCTGTGTCGGCCTTGACCACTGATTGACTGACGACCCAACCAGGAACGAGGGACAGTTTCTACCGTTACGATGTTGCTATTGTTATTATTCAATGGAGATTATCATAACTATCATTTTTTGTATTAAATTTTAAAAACAAAAATTAAAAGGCAGTTGTAAAACTTGTGGCTAAACTTCAGTGTTTGTAGTTAAAAAGCAAGTTGTGTCGTTCTTCTGAAGGTTTTATTTTCTTCTTCTTTCCTTTTCTTTCCAGAGTTGGGTTTGTTTTCATCTATTCGTCTCTCTGTCCTCTTTGTTTGTGTGCTACGTCTTCTCTTTTTTTTTTCACCCTCCCCTTTATTTTTGTCTGAGGAGGAGGAGGAGGGAGGGAGGTGAAGCCAATCGTCTCTCCCTTTCTCTTCGTGTGGAGTCTCAGTAATGTTGCTGCTCTCCCTCAAGTCCTTTTTTTTTCTGTTTTAATTTGTCATTAAATAAATCTATCTTTTTCATACCTGGTGCCTTCTCTTCATTTCTTGCACTGCAAGTTTTTGGTCGTACCTGAACGCCATGATTTCCTGTCATGGCTTTTTGATTGGCCCCTGCAGATATTTGCAGAAGCATAATCTGTTTGGAGCATAGACTGTATATAAATATGAACACCGTCTCTCCACTTCCTCGCATTGGCCGAAACTGATGCTATTTTCCCGCTCTTGCACCTTTGGATTTTTATTTTTATTTTTACGTGTGACCACTTCACAGAGCAGTTGGCATGGCAACTGGTGGTCACCGTTATGTCGCATCCTGTTTCTATAGTGTCAAATAACGAAAACAAAAACTTTTCCAACATTATACTAACTACCTAAAATGACCTAACCCATCAACATGAAAAATATTATATAACATGATTTTAGTGTTTTAGTTTTTAGCCCATGTAATACCGTCCCTGTGGTTCGGAGCGACTCCAGATCAACTTAACCCGAGAAAAGTTTCTTCCAGGCTGGAAAACCAGTGCCCTTGGAGAAAACAAAACAAACAAAAAAAATCGGTATGACGTGTAAACGAGATGTTAAAAATATCTTTAAGTACACATGAGTCATGCAAACATTCACATGGAAATGATATTCTTAGTAGGCAGAATCTTAACGTGATTGTCTATATTTAGATGGACAATGTGTTCACGCTGATTGAAATCAGGAGAACTTGACTGGGGCCGCATTCGCTGATCAGGCGAAACATTAAAACCACTGACGTTGATCGTCTTGTAATAGTTCTGCTGGGAAACTTTTGGACCTGTTGATGTGTAGCACTGATTCCTCACAGCAAGAAGGTTCTGGGGTCGAATCCTTCAGCCGACTGGGGCCTTTCTGGGTGGAGGTGTTGCTCGTTGGGTTCACTGGTGATTTTAGATTGGCCTTGACCCCTTTGATAAACCGGAGACCTGTCCAGGGTGTACCCCCACCTCTTGAACCCTTTACAGCTGGGACAGGCTCCCACAAGCTTTCTGTCACACATGATTCTTCAGTAGATGCTTAATCATCACACATTATTATTTGCGCTTCGGGACATTAGTTGACGTCGTGTTTAAACTTCAAAGTCGAGCTAAAAGTTCACAACAACCGAATGAAGGCTCCAGAACAGCCGAGCAAAACGCCCTCGCTTCAGATCGTCGGCGCTCCCAGTTGATCTGCAGCATCACGGCTAGCATCTGTAATGCAATAATAGGAAGAAGTAATGAGGTTAGGAGAGGACGCATGGAGCAAATTCCAGTAAAGAGAAATAGAATTATAGAACAACTGAAATATGCTGTAAAAAAAAAATAGGGTTCAAATCAAAACCATTGAAGAGCAAGATTGTTCTCAGCGTTAATGTCACAAATTGGATAGTAGCTAATAAAGAGAAGAATTCCCAAACATTCCCTTCAATGCACTTAAAAAGCCTGTGCAAGTGATCTATAATATACATCCACCTTCATCAGTATAACCTGAGGAGAATTACCCAGAGACAAACACTACACCTCTCTTAGCATGATGTCCAGGTGCTGCATCAAATATGTCAAACTAGAGGCTCTAGAGTAAAGGTGTGAAAATCTGTTGCAGGGAATCTGAAAGTAACAAGAATAAACCTCCACAGAACCTCATGCCCGCTGCGTGTCGGCGTACCTGCAGCCCCCAGGTGTGAATCTGTGGGTGAGTTTATTTTATTTCCCCTACGAGAGGAAAACTGCCTCAGCAGGTCTTCTGCTAAATACGCCGACGGTGCTAATTCACGTTTCCCAACCATTTATCAAGAAAAGCACCTTCACCTTCGTACCAAGGTTAAAGAAGAACTCAGTTTAACGTTCAAACGTTTGACTGGTTCTGCTGCGCTGAGAAGGGTTTTGTAGTTAGTGCAGAATAGTTGAAAAGCCAGTGGTTCGGCTGTAAGGTCCAGTGATGTTGTCCTAAATGCATCTGTGGTCCTTCTAGGCTTCTCATTGTTAAGTAGGTCTGTGGATGTAGGGCAGCCTGTGAGGTCAGACAGGTGGAGTGGATCTGTGGAGGAGTAAGAAAAAAAAATGACTTCAAAGCAGGTAACACTGAAGAAATAACAGGTTTATCTGGAGTATTATAAATGCATCCCTAGCTATTTCTATTTCTTGTCCAGGCAAACCACAGACTCTTGGAAATCACACCCGCTCCAGTGACATCTGTAGCTTTTCCTTCTCTTCTTACTATGACAAAATGCTTTTTCTTTGCTTTTATTTGAGTAAGAATAATTCTGCTTTTTTTTCCTCATTGTTTCCCAGGATAGGCTCTTGAGAAATTTGGTGAAATGCGTTCATTTGCTGATGACGATCTAATTATGAGAATCTGAAAATTACATCTAGCTTATGAAAAGCATAAAGGGATGAGACGGACTGACACATTACACAGGGGAAGCAAAATACGCCCAAGAATTACTTCTTGTCCACAAAAAACTCCTTGAAATCACAACCTCGCTCAATGATATCTGCAGCTTTTTCTGTTTTCGTCTTGAAAACTGAAACGTGTTGATGCTAAATGACTGAAATCTCATTCTTGGCCAATTAACTAATTTTTATGCCACTGCAGCAGAATAATTTTACCATTAATACCAAATGTTGCTGGCTGTGCATATTGGTCATGATCGATTTGTGTTCGTTTCAATTTCTAATGTGATTTTTCTTAGAGGAAATCTTTTAAGTAACCTGTGACCTAAGCTGACTCCAGGTATGGTTCAAAATACGACCCTAATACAAATCTGACAAAAATTAGCTGATTCTATTATTCTTGTGTGAACTCAAAGTAGCCATCATTAGAAAATAAATATGTACACACAGTTTGTACAAAATACAGACTCGTAAAGTAAAAAGAGTTGTTGCTCAACAAGCTTCTGCAGAGGAGAAAGAAGATTTGGTGCCAGTAGTGTTTTTTTTAGAGTGTAAATGGCTCCACCTGGTGTCTGAAAGGATGTATTACACCTCCCTCCAGAAAAGGAATCCAGCAACAAGTGTTAGATTTTGAGTTATCTTGTGTGGAAAATTCACGCGGATGGAGGCACACGAATTAAAATGTTAACATGGAGAAACAGGAGTTATCATACTAGATATCAACAGTTTATTGCAGAATGTATATATTTTACAGTCTACCTTTTATCTATCAATCTATTCTCTGCACGTCCCGTGACAGCCCCCACTTTGAAGAACACGATCAAGCCAGCCCCCGCGGTCTTTTGCGCGTTGACCTCATTCGAAGCATTACGGTAAAAGCGTACAAAACAAAACAAAACAAAACAGAACCAAAAAAAACAAAAAGGAAATATGAAGTAATTCTGATGTGGAATTCAAATCTTTCCACAATATCATATAGAAAGTAGCATATATAACAAATATACCACTATTTAACGGGCTTTTATTTTTAAATTCCACATCAAAATAGCCTGGATGACATCCCGAGGTTGTGCACTATCAGTATGAAGTGGAACTAGTTTGTGAAAGCAGGCTGTTTACTTTTTATTACTTTTTTAAACTCATGTAGAAATCAGCAAAATATTAGGGAATTCAAGGGGCTTTTATTTTGAAATTCCACATCAGAATGGCCTGATGTTTCCTGGGTGACATCCTGAGGGTGTGTACAATCAGTATGAAAGGGAATATTATTATTATTTGTTCACCATTTACTGATTGACAGCCTGCGTGAATGACGCTTTTAGTTTGAAGGACTGCTTTTGAACGCTTTTACCGTAACACTTCGAATAAGGACAAAGCGGAAAAGACCGGCTGGCTCGACCGTGTTCTTCAAAGTGGAGGCTTTCTTTATCACAGCAGTGAGGAAACGACGTTATCTTGGCGTGTGTCCACTTAACTCATGTACTGTTTTAAAGATATTACTTAATTATATAATTTTTTAGTTTTTCCTTGTTTTAGCTAGCTAGCTAGGCTAACTTAGTACCCTTACTGTCGTAAATTGTACTAATTTAACTTTCTTTAAATATTACAGCATAGTCATGTTTTGTTTGTTTCTTGTTTTAGCTAGCTAAGTAGGGTCATTTGGCACCATAACTGTAAACATAAATTAAGTTACATTAACTAACATTAATTGCGCGGCAGTTAGCTAGCAGATAATTGAACGTTAGCTTGTAACTGCCGTACCCAGACGGCTAATATAACCTTAACATTTCCTTTTACGAAGAAGCAAGATTCACTGCAACTCCAGAAGTGATGTAGAAGTTAATGGTAAAACTTCCTACTGATTGTTGACCTCTTCTTGTCTTTATTACAGGGTTTCAGTCCTTTTTCAAATACAAAATACATCAAAAAGGATGAAAAAAACAAAAACAAATTCGTTCAAATTCGAGTCCAATGAATCCTGACATTGTCATCTTGGAATATGCCTGTGAATAACCTGCTCATTCAGTATATTCAGGTAGTCAGCTAATGAACCTAGACCCAGATCATAGCACTGCCCCATAGCACAGGCTTGTACAGTAGACACTAGGCATGATGGCTGCATCACTTCATCTGCCTCTCTTTTTACCCTGATGCCCCCATCACTCTGGAACAGGGGAAATCTGGACTCATCAGACCACATGACCTTCTTCCATTGCTCCAGAGTCCAATCTTTATGCTCCCTAGCAAACTGAAGCCTTTATTTCCAGTTAGCCTCACTGATTAGTGGTTTTCTTGAGGCTACACAGCTGTTCAGTTCCAAACCCTTTCTCTTACTTTCACTATTAAACATAGCCCTGAGTTCTACTGTTGTTTTTCTTCCATTTGATTTCACCAAACATTTAAGTGATCACCAGTCATGATCAATCAGAATCTCTTTCCAACCACATTTCTTCCTTGAAGACAATAGTTCTCCACTATCCTTCCTGTTTTATAATAATGCGTTGGACAGTTCTTAACCCAGTTTTAGTAGTTTCTACAAAGTCATTTCTGAATCGTCTTAGAGATGTACTCTGTATCAATGCGTATGTTTGGTCCATGTTGTCTCTTAACAGCCTTTACAGTTCATCAGTATATTTCAATATTATGTATTATTGTGCATTTTTAAGCTACGTCTCATATTTTGTTTTCTCTCAGGTGACACAAACAAATAAAATATCACAGAAAGCAAAATAAGATGAAAAAATATTTTATTGTGGTGTGTTTCACATCATATTATATGAATGGAAAAAGACCATCAGTGGAAATGCTTTATTCAGCGGCTTCCTTTCCCTGTAAAACACAGAAATACAGGTCATTCTCTGCACACATTTGAAAATTGTGTCTGTTGTCAGCTATATGAAGATTAAAGGAAATAATCATGACTTAGTAAGAGTCTATACTCCAAAGCATGAATATATTTACCTTGCCAGAGTCACGGCTCTTTGCTCTGAGCTTGTTGACCTGGGACTCTGCAATATCAGCACGCTCCTCAGCCTCCTCCAGCTCATGCTGGACCTTCCTGCACTTGGACAGGTGAATATTGGCCTGCTCCTCCTGTAATACAAGCCAATGTTTAAACCATATTTGAAATAACATAAAGTACCTATTGTTTTCAAAGAAATGTTTTGTCCTTACCGCTTCCTCAGCCTGCCTCTTGTAGGCCTTCACCTTGAGCTGCAACTTGTCAACCAGGTCCTGCAGTCTGTTGACGTTTTTCTTGTCCTCCTCAGTCTGTAATTGAAAACATAGATTTGCATGATTCAGTTTTGATAATGCAGTTGATATAATGTCACATTAACTTATACCATGTATACTAAGTGTTAATGTGGCTGTACCTGATAGGTGAGCTCCTTCACTCTCCTCTCATATTTGCGGACACCCTTGACGGCATCAGCACCACGTCTCTGCTCAGCCTCAATCTCTGTTTCCAACTCACGCACCTTCAGAAAACCGGAAAATTCATGAATTATTTACAGTCCATGTGTTTTATACGTTTTTCTACATTTGTTGAACTACATAAAGTTTTTTTATTTTATTTACCCTAGACTCAAGTTTCTGGAGCTGCTTCTTGCCACCCTTCATGGCCAGATTCTCAGCCTCATCCAGACGGTGCTGCAGGTCCTTGACTGCAACCTCCAGGTTCTTCTTCATCCTCTCCAGGTGAGCGCTAGTATCCTGCTCCTTCTTCAGCTCCTCAGCCATCATAGCAGCCTAGAAAACACAACATTTCAATTTAAAACAAGCTGGAAAGACACAGATAAATGTAGTACAATAGTGACCGAATTAGATTTAAACCTACATCAGTGATAGCCTTCTTGGCCTTCTCCTCTGCATTCCTTGCTTCCTGAATGCTGTCATCAACTTCACTCTGGACCTGGACCAGGTCAGACTCAAGCTTCTTCTTGGTGTTCAGAAGGCTTGTGTTCTGAAAGATTACAAAATTGTTATCTCATGCCTGACATAATAGTTTAGATTTGTGCTCATGTCGGGAAATATTTAATAGAATGTCCTGTCACCTGAGAGTGAAGAAGTCCAACACGCTCGCTGGCATCAACCAGTTCCTGCTCAGCGATTTTGCGGCTTCTCTCTGTCTGTTCCAGAGCAGCTCTAAGTTCCTCAATTTCAGCCACCATGAGACCGTTCCTGCGCTCCACCATAGCAGCTTGTTCCTTGAGGTCATCCTGAGCTCTGACAGCATCATCAAGGTGCAGTTGAGCATCCTAGAGAAAAAACAGATAAAAATCGCACAAAAATGTAAATGTGTTTTTTCTTTTTTCTTTACTATAATCAAGCCATATAACAGCTCAGTTTTTTTTACAATACCTTCAGTTGTGCCTGCACATTCCTCAGCTGTTTCTGGGACTCAGAAGCCTGGCGGTTAGCATGGCTCAGCTGAATCTCCATCTCATTCAGGTCTCCCTCCATCTTCTTCTTAATCCTCAGGGCATCATTCCTGCTCCTGACCTCAGAATCCAGAGTGCTCTGCATGGAGTCAATCACCCTCTGGCTGTTCCTCTTAATCTGCTCCATCTCCTCATCCTTTTCTGCCAGCTTCCTGTCCACCTCACCCTTAATCTGGTTGAGCTCCAGCTGAACACGCAGGATCTTAGACTCCTCATGTTCCAGAGTTCCCTATTGATGTCAGATAATAAAATATGAATCTCTGCCTTCATACCATTTCACAGTGTATTAGATCGGGAAAGTACATTTAGACAAAATGCTCAGACAAAGATTTACCTCAGCCTCCTCAAGAGCGGTCTGGATCTCAGACTTCTCTGTCTCCACCTGCTTCTTGGACTTCTCCAGCTCATGGATGCTCTTGCCAGTCTCACCAATCTGTTCAGTCAGATCGGAGATCTCCTCTGCAGAGGGATGCAGATATTTAATATTGTTTAGTCATTGAATGCACATTATAGATGTTTTTGGGAACACATAGATACATGTACTTTAAAACAGTCTGGTAGGAACTCACGCTGCAGGTTCTTGTTTTCACGCTTCATGGTCTCCAGCTGATCCAGAGCCTCCTCATAAGAGTTCTTCATCTTGAACAGTTCAGTGCCCAGAGAGCGAGCCTCCTTCTGAGCTCCTTCAAGCTCTGCCTGGCCCTCCTCGTACTTCTGCTTCCACTCAGCCAGCACCTAAATGACACAGTTTATAGTGTTGAAATAGTTGTTCATACCATAAAAAGTAATTTCATGGTATTATATTATCTAAGTCTTGGTCACTGCAAGTAAAGGACAGTACCTTGTCAAAGTTCCTCTGCTTCTTGTCGAGGTTGGCGGCCAGCCCATTGGCTCTCTCCACATCAATCATAAGATCCTCCACTTCACTCTGGAGCCTCTGTTTGGTCTTCTCCAGAGAAGCACACTTGGAGTTCACAGCCTCAATCTGCTCCTCAGCCTCCTGAAGACGCTGGGCCAACTTTTTCCTTTAAAAAACGTTAATTGCATTAACATTTCCAGTTGATCCACATTGTAATGCTACACAGCCCATTCAGTTTGTTGAATGTTACTCACTTGGATTCCTCAAGCTCCTCAGTGCGCTGGATAGCATCAGTTTCGTATTTGGTTCTCCACTGAGCCACCTCACTGTTGGCCTTGGACATTCCACGCTGCAGCTCGGCCTTGGCCTCCTGCTCCTCCTCAAACTGCTCCCTCAGCAGGTCACAGTCGTGGCGGGCTGATTGCAGTCCATGGGCAAGGGCATTCTTGGCCTAGTTTAACACAGATAACAAATATAATGAATATGTATTTCAGTTATAAACCTCCATCAAATAACACCTATGCATAGTTAAATGTTTCTTACCTTGACCTCCTCTTCAATCTGCCTCTTCAGCTCCTCAATCTGCTGTGTGAAGGCCTGTTTGCCTCTGGTCAGCTGGGAGACGAGTGCTTCTTTCTCTTCCATTTGACGGCCAAGCTCACCTTTTGTGAAAAGTGTCATCAAAGTTTAGTTTCTTAGCAGTATACTAAATTGTATGCACCTGTACCATATGTACTTATTTGCTCCTTTAGACATACCATTTTCTGTGAGGAGACGTGCTTTCTGGGCTCCAGTGTCATTGAGCTGACGAACATTTTCATCACTCTTGGTCTTCAGTTCACTAAGTTGGTCCTCAAGAGTACGGCACATCTTTTCCAGATTTCCCTAATGAGGAAAGAAGTAAACACATCAGCAGTGCAATTTTATTTACACTGTATGTTGTCAGTACAGTATTAAAATGCCGTTGAATGTGTTATGTACCTTTGCTTTAGCAACAGCCTCCATGTTGCTGGAGAGGTCATCAATCTCCATCTTGTATTCACTCTTCTCCTTCTCAAGCTTCTGCTTGACGCGCTGCAAGTTGTCGATCTGCTCTCCCAGCTCAGCAACGCTGTCAGCCTGCTTCTTGCGAAGAGCAGCGGCAGTGGCTTCATGCTGCAGAGTAGACTCTTCAAGATCACGACGGAGCTTCTGGAACTCAGCCTCGCGCTTCTTGTTCATCTCAATCTGAGCAGCAGTTGCACCACCAGCCTCCTCCAGCCTCTCACTGATCTCCTCAAGTTCCCTGGACAGGTCAGCTCTCTGCTTCTCAACCTTGGCACGAGCAGCACGCTCAGCCTCAATCTCCTCTTCCAGTTCCTCAATGCGAGCCTGTTGGATGTAGAAATCTTGCCTTTCAGTAAACTTTCTACTTGAAATCACAAAACTGCAAATATATGGAATAATGTTTGATGTAACACAAAGTATTATTCACCTGAAGCTCCTTGATCTTCTTCTGAAGCTGGGCACCCATTGACTGCTCATCCTCAATCTTGCTAAGGAGCTGGCTAATTTCAAAGTCTTTCCTGTGAGAATAATATAGTGCATAGTAAGAGATTGTTCGAGCTCTGGACCATAAAACATAATGGTTGTTTTTAAACAGAGATAAGAACTAATCTTGGTTACTTCTTAAGTTTCTCCTCAGACTGCTGCTTGTCATTCTCAAGATCCATGATGGACTCCTGGGCAAGTTTCAGGTCACCCTCCAGCTTTCTCTTGGCTCTCTCCAGGTCCATACGAAGCTTCTTCTCTTGCTCCAGAGAACCCTCAAGCTGCACATTGATGTGGATTTGTTATGATCACGCTCAAGAAAAATCTTGTTTTTCTAATCCTTGTGACATTTCATACTTACATCATCGACTTGCTGCTCAAGCTTGGTCTTGGCCTTGGTCAGAGTGTTGACTTTGTCTTCCTCAGCCTGCAGGTCATCAAGGGTCTGCTGATGAGCTTCCTGAAGGGCTTTCTTCTCCTTGGTCAGCTTAGCAATGCTCTCATCCTGAGAGGCCATCTCTTCTGTCAGGTTTTTCACCTGCATTTACAAGAAAGGCATTATTATTGCATGACCGCATAAGTCTTAAATGTTATTTCATCTTCTAGATGTGTTAAAATGAAAGAACCTTGTTCTCAGTGGCGTGTTTCTCCTTCTCCACTTTGGCCAAGGTAAGCTCCAGGTCATCAATATCCTTCTTGAGCTCAGAGCATTCATCCTCCAGCTTTCTCTTCTTGGCAGTAAGCTCAGCATTGATTTCCTCTTCATCCTCCAGCCTCTCAGTTGTCTCCTTGAGTTTGGCCTCCAGCTGAATCTTGCTCTTGATAAGTCCCTCACATCTCTCCTCAGCATCAGACAGATTCTCTGATTCCTAGTTGACATTTGTAAAAGACAACAGCACATTAAATGTGTTGATACACAAACGAAAAATGTTCAACCTTTGATATGTACTTACAGATGCCACTTGCAGCTGCAAGTCATTCTTCTCCTGCAGAAGAGACACCATCTTCTCTTCCAGTTCCTTCTTCTTGGCCAGGGCAGCAGCCAGGTCTGTCTGCATCTTTCCGTAGTTCTCCTTCATCTGAGCCAGCTCCTTCTCTGTCTCAGCACTCTTCAGCAGAGGCTTGATCTTGTAGTACACCTTCATCCATGGCCAGTGTTTGACATTCATGAATGAGCGGACATTGTACTGAATGGTGTAGATAGCTTCCCTGTGGAGAAGACATTTCTGTTATAGACCAAGTTACTGTTCATTATTTCTACAAAGTGTTGAGAATTTCTTTTTTTAACATGCCTCCTCTCCATCATCTTGACAAACTCCTTTCTCATGAGATAACCACGGCAAAGAGCCTGAGTCATTGTGACCAGAGATGCCAACTTTTCATCTCTCATCTCCTCAAGGGTACCCAGCAGACCGGCCTTGAAGAATACCTGGATAAATTAAAAGAAAACATAAATGATTGCAGTATAATGTTAAACACTGTAACCAAGACTATTCTGTATCCATACAACATTTTAAGTACGTTTCTACATACACACATGGTGTGACTTAAACGCCACATTCACAACATTAACAGATAATCTGATAAACAAAGTGGATATAAAACTTAACCTTCTGTTTGTAGGATCACAAAGGTCTTACCTTGGTGTGTCCGAATCTGTACTGGTCATGATCAATATCAATTGACCCAAGCAGCTTCTCAGCAGCTTTCTTGTTGTCAATGAACTGGCCCTCAGGGATGACACTGGCATTCAGTACCTTGTATCTGTTATGAGAGAGTGAATGGTTAGTGTGTGCATTTCATATCATTGACACCATCAAACTCTTATTAATTTTCATTTTACCTCTGCTTGAAGTCACCATAGAGGATTCTGCTGGGGAAACCTTTTCTGCAGATTCTGATACCCTCCAGCACACCATTACACCTGAGCTGGTGGATAACCAGGAAGTTCTCCATCAGACCTGTAAAAGAGAGATTTGTCAGTAGTAATACACAGTTATGAAGCAACATTCAAAAATGAATCCAACCAAAGACACTATAAAGATCGTGGTTTGGTACCTGGAGTCTTTGACTCATTGGGAATCAGACAACGCACAAAGTGAGGATGGGTGCTCCTCAAGTTAGTCATCAGCTTGCCCAAGTTCTCCTATAGGTCGAAAGTGGTGCATATTAGTCATAAATGTATCGCATATGAGCTTAAGTACTAGGTGGCATTCAACATATTTTTCAAACCTTACCCTGAACTGTGAAGACACAGTCTGCATAGAACCACCCTTCTTCTTGCCTCCCTTCTTGGTTGTATCTGTTTTTAAGTTTGGTTTTAAATAGAAACTTTGTGTTACAAGAGTGAAAATGAATAATATACACGCATGTAATATAGTTCTTCATCAAGCATCTTACCCTCAGCGGGAGCAGGAGGGTACAGAATATTCAGCAGTTTAACTGAGGACTTCTGGTACAGCTGCACAACAGACTCGTTCAGTGGGTCCTTGTTCTTGTCCAGCCAGCCACTGATGTTGTAATCCACAGTGCCAGCATAGTGCACCAGTGAGAAGTGGGCCTCAGCCTTGCCCTTGGCGGGCTTTGGCTTCTCAAATGCTTTGTTCTTGCCAAGATGCTGGTCATACAGCTTGTTCTTGAAGGATGTGTCAGTGGCCTTGGGGAACATGCACTCCTCTTCAAGGATGGAGAAGATACCCATGGGCTGAATGAAAATGGAAGTGAATAGTCATAAAATGGAAGTGTTCCAGTAACATACAAAATATTGCATACATCCAGATGATGTGGATTTGTACCTTTTCAATCAGCTCAATGCAGGCAGCCAAGTCCATACCGAAGTCAATGAACTCCCAGATAATACCCTCCTTCTTGTACTCCTCTTGCTCCAGGACGAACATGTGGTGGTTGAAGAACTGTTGCAGTTTTTCATTGGTGAAGTTGATGCACAGCTGTTCCATGCTGTTGTACTGTGGATGAATGGATGAATTGTCAACATCATTCTGTCATGAAACGACATATAATATGGTGATTTTGTAATGAGTAAAGCTTACATCAAAGATTTCAAAACCAGCAATGTCCAAGACACCAATGAAGTAGTTCCTCTGCTGCTTAGTGTCCAACATGTGGTTGATATGGATGACCATCCACAAGAACATCCTCTCATAGATGGACTTGGCCAGGGCAGGCACAGAGTTCAGCACCTAAAGACAAAGAACAACATTATTTGATTAATGTCAGTCAAGTTTTATGTTAAAAACTGATGTACTGGAATTGACTATTTTTGATCTGCTTTTGTATAATAGGATACTTGAGATTAATAACTTGTGTTTACCTGAGGTACAGTCTGTCCCTTGGTGACATACTCATTTCCGACCTTCACTCTGGGATAGCACAAAGCCTTCAGCATGTCAGCAGAGTTCAGACCCAACAGGTAAGCAACCTTGTCAGCATCTGACAACAGCAACAGTCAATGATGGTTATTAAATGCAGAATGATATTCAGTCACAATAAACATTGGCCAGTGTGAAAAAATTTGTCATATCAATATGACATTAACTACTCACCCTCTGTGCCATCAGGCTCAGCCTGCTCCTCACGCTGCTTCTGCTTGAACTTCATGTTACCATGGTGAAGCACAGCACCAGTCATCTTGTAGATGCTCATCTTCTCCTCATTGCTGAAGCCCAGGATATCGATGGCATTCTGTTCAAAGTGAAATATAATCCTGTCAGAAAACATTGTCACATACGCAGTTGTCTTTGTGACATACGCAGCTTCATGTATTAATCAAGAGGGTCACTCACGTCAGTGGCTTCCAGCTCAACTTTGTCATCAATGCTGGCCACAGTGATCTGACCCTGACTGCACATGGGGAAGTCGTAGGGGTTGCTTGTGATCAGAGACATTTCTGAAAGTCAGAGAAGGGTAACATGTTCAACAAATTGTTCAATATGACAAACGTATATAGTTTTTTGCAACTGAGTCTGCTTACCAATCAGCTCAGGCTTGTGGTTAGTCATCATTTGGTAGAAGATGTGGTAGCCTCTCTCATCAGGAAGCTGGAATGTCACTCTAGATTTCTCCAGCAGATCTGCAAATTTAGTTTGTAAGTCACAAAGCCCAAAGAAACTTATATGATTTCACACTGAGAAATTGTTACTTACATGTCTCAATATCAGCACTAGCCAGTTTGCCAGTGGTGCCGAAATGAATTCTGATGAATTTACCCTATTTGGAACAAATTGTTAGATTTTTTCCACATGGGCAATGTGTAGCAGTATTTCTCCCAACAGAATTTGTTTCATACTTACAAAACGAGAAGAGTTGTCATTCCTCACAGTTTTGGCATTACCATAAGCCTCCAGCAAGGGATTGGCTGCAATAATCTGGTCCTCCAGTGAGCCCTAAAAGACAAGTTTATGAACAATGTCAAACAAGACTTCTCTTGTGGAAGTATATTTCATATTTTCAGAAATAATTTCAGCATAACATACCCCTATTTTGCTGGCTGACTCCTTCTTCTTGTCACCACCACCAACTGCAATTGTTGCAAAGTACTGGATGACACGCTTGGTGTTCACAGTCTTTCCAGCACCAGATTCTCCACTGGGTATAGAAACAGACTTTGTAAGAGTTTGATCAACATATTTCATTATATTAGACAAAGTCAACACATGCGATACTTACGTGATCAAGACGGACTGATTCTCCCTATCTGTTGATGAAAAACATGGTATTTAATATTTATTTATTTGACAAGAAGCTGATATTTTTCATTTTTCATTTAAGGACGTACCAGTAAGCATGTTCTGATAAGCGTTGTCAGAGACAGAGAAGATATGGGGTGGAGCCTCCATACGCTTCTTGCCTCTGTAGGCACTCACAACTTCAGCATCGTACACTGGGAGCCATTTGTAGGGGTTCACGGTGGCGCAGAACAACCCAGAGTAGGTCTAAAAGTGATTATAGAGGTTGCAAAGTTAATGCCATTTAAATGTTCCCTTAAGTTTGATAATTCACAGTATTTCTATTTGAGATATTGCCTTACGTAGATCATCCATGCGGCATAACGCTCTTTGAGATTATACAACACAGAGGCTTCATTGAGATGGGTCATCATGGCCATGTCCTCAATTTTGTCGAACTTGGGAGGGTTCATGGGAGAGACATCTTCTTCTTTGACTACCCTCTCCTGCAATAGGACATTGGCACAATGAGACCTAATCACGTTTTACTTTAACAGTTTAGTCTGATGTTATGATACCTACCTCATTAGTCTCCAGGAGTTTGACAGTGGCTTTGCCACCTTCCTTCTTGATGACTGTTGCCTTCAGGTACAGCTCTTTGACATCAGGCACGTAGCAAGCGCTCTTGGCATCAAAGGGTTTGCTTTGAGCCTCAATTCTCTCCTTCTCTGGCTTACGAAGGTAAATGGCAGCCTTGCCATAAACGGCCATCTCAGCGTCCGTACTCATGGTGGCAGTGTTCTTCTGTAAAGTTTTATCAAATATATCAAATAAGTGTAATCATGGTCAGTGTCTTTAAACCACCATTTTGCTGAAGTGACAAACAGCCCACAATAACTCACTTAAACCAAACAATTTTACACTTTCTTATCAAAAGAAAGTGTAAAATCTTAAGTCATTCATACACCCTCTGTAGAATTAATGTAGATATAAATTTAAAACTAACTTGAACTTGAACCTAAACATTACAACTCAATCAAAATACTGAATATATGAAAAGTAGCTTGTTCTTACCTGACCCTGTTCACGTCAAAAGTATGTTGTATTCCAAAATCCTGTTGAAAACACATCACATACACTCAGCTACTCATAAAAGTTTGAAAGGAAAGATTTGTTTGAAATGTAACTAATCAATTAATGCATTAATGTCACAAATTAGAAGATGTTAAATTGTTCCATAGCACATAGAGGATGAGCCTACCACAAGCAGGAGTCTTCAAGGGTCTTCTACCACACACTACTCTGTTTGCCTGGGCTCTTTATATTGAACTCAGCATGCCTACGCAGCAGAGGCTATATATGGAATACATGCCTAATGTGGTGTGGATAAGGGCTGGAGCAGACATCCATTAAAACCAGTTGCTAGTACATCATATATTTGGATTTCATTCTAAAAGGACAGTTTGTATTTACCTTTTTTCAAATAGTTTTTAGTTTTTGTTTTATCAGATTACTACTTGTTTTTGATCAAATATTTCTTTCAAATGACACTCAACAATTAATTAACTCCAATCTTCCATATAAAAAAATGAGCAAAAAAAAGAGGGCTTGTCTTATACCACTTGTATGTTTTGCAAAAGTTATAACTGCAACAGATTTAATTTATAAGGTGTCTCCAAATTTATTCTGACCACATTTCATAAGATGCTTAAACCATGATTATGATAATGTCAATAAAAAATAGTTTTCAGTTACCTACATTACACACAAATTAAGAATATGCAATGACATGTTTCACTTTTAATCAGTACAGCTGTCCATATACTCTGCTTAGCGTGTCGTGTTTCACTGATATTTTATGAGCGTAACCTCAGTCCAAACCGTCTTTACAAGCTTCGAGTCTATTTTCAGACTTTCTCAGAAGATAACTTCTTCCACTTGAAGCAGAAGATAGGTCCTGCATTGTTTGCACAGCATCTCGGTCCAGTAGCGCTTTTATGTTTTGTGGCTGAGCAAAGATTTCCTACTAATGTCCCAAGTAGAGTAAGATGTGACTCTAAATGAGGCAGCTTAGGAGGTCTCAAGTATTTTGAATTGTATCACAGAAGATGGGATGTACATGGGTAACATTTTGTAATAGAATGGGACAAAGATTAATAGGATAAGAATTGGAATGCAGTATATACACATTTTTAAGTGCTTAACAGTGTGAGTGAGTTACACATTACGTTTTCTTTTTAAATGTAGTAATACAGGACCAGTTATGGCCAGGCAGATGCTGTAGTTAACGTTGTAAATGAAAGCTTAAACTCTAAGCTTTCATTTCAGGACTCATAGTATTGGGTCTTTTACTATGTTTTACTTTTAAATAACGAAAATGACAATAAAAAAAAAAATCCACTTGTGGGGTAAGGAATACTTTGAGCCATTCAGAACTTCCTAGGAATGTTTGACATATATAGACCTTCTTTTTCTGTGTCCTTAAGGTCATCATTGGAATCCATTGTTGTTGCAATAAATCCAAGTTGACTACAACTGTTTGACCACCTCAAAGCAGCGAGGTAAATGTCTGAATAGCTGCATTCAATCATACAGGTATAATGCAGTGCAGTAACACAGAGCTAGATCAGGCTGTAATGCCAGGACATCCCATAATGTTTGCATATTTGGAGCATGCTCCTTTAGCACCAGTACCTCAGATGTTAGCATTCGGTTTGTACTGAAGGTTATTGTTTATCTCTTTCCCGTGCAAGGAATAAATGTCACTTGTGTCACTTGATTTTATATATTTGTATATATTATATATATTATTTGTGCTGTACTAAAACTGTGGCTGTAACATCCAATATGATGCATATATTGAGTTACCGGTCTTCTTTCCATGTTCATTTCAAGAAGTTGTTTGGGCGGGATATCTCAACCTTTTTCTATTAACTAATTAGGTCAAGCCTGTTAATGATTTTCATACGTTTGCGGTACGTTGCGGTAAGTAAATGTGAGAGTTACATTCGTAATTAGATCATAAGCTACATTCATTTTTTTTGTGTGTATTAAGTTTCAGTGTGGATGTACTTGATTAGAAAGTTACTCCTTTCATATTGCAGAGAACTTTATTTGCATGTGGGCTTAATACCTTTATTTCTGCAGTTTGTGGCTTTTGCAACCCAAAAACAAGCACACACAAAAAAATCAGTTTCTGAATATCTTACCACTTTTTATTTATCAGTCTTATCCATTTGGTTGAAAAAAATGTTCCATGTTCTTTGATTTCATGTAGAGCCCGGATTACTTGACCCTCTTTGCACTACTTGATTCCTTCACAGCGTCATCTACTTCTACAAAGAAGATTCTTCTTTGTATTTAAAACGATTTTGGCCTCCTTTACAGATTTACAGTATACAGTATACTTACAGTCTTCCAGTGAGAGCATATTATTTGATTTCTCAATAAGGACATTTTTTCAGACGGCTAGAGGTCTCTTCAAAGTCACTTGTAGCACCAGCTGCTCAAACACTTTGCACCCCTCTGTCGTTCTATTTCAGAGCAGCTCTTGGCTGCTTAATTTCTAACACCTGTTGACTATGCTCTTGATGGTCAATTACTTATGTGAGTTAATAATATAATTATCCTCAATTAATGTAAATGAGTTCCTCTAAACTGGAGAGATTATGTACTTGCAGCATTATAGTTAGATTTTTTGGCAGTTTCTTTAAAAACCTTTAGAACTGTCCTCACAAAGACTTAACCACCATGTGCAATTAAAAATCAAAGAAATATTTGTCCAACAGTTATGTTCTGTTTATGGGACTTTGGGAAAATAAAAAATAAAAAAAATAAAATGTAATTAATTAATGCTTCACACATCATACTGTACAACAACACTTTATATTATATAGGCTGCACTGGTGTAAAAAAACAAAACAAAATAGTAGATGATTACTCTACAAACTTGCTTTGCATGTTTTCTGGTATGCTTGAATTGGAAACCTTGCATTGAATGTGTTTGCTTACGATGCAGAAGTTAAATACGGGACACATGCTAAATATGGTCAGGGTGACAGCTGATGGTTACATGAGTGTAACATTTGTTGCTAGTACATCTTATGTTTCATGTTTCCATCGACAAAGGCAGATAGTGAATTTGTGATAATCCCCTCTTAAAATAGATCTTAAATCTTTTCCCACATAGTTTTTTAATTTATTTTTTTCATGATGATGATTTAAAAACACCAGTTACATTAAAATGCATTCCCTTTATATGTTGTCCTTATTACACATTGTGAGTCGATACATGTTAATACTAATTGGGGCAATACAAGTTGTTTTGCTTGTTGTTTAATCATACGATTAAAAGATACATAAGCTCCATTCATAAGAAATTATTAATTATTAAAACTATCTAACTACTTGTGCATAGGTGTAAGATATATGTCTTGGCATTTGCACTCATATGTCAAGCTATTAACACTTCAACTGACTCTGCAGATATAGCTTCAAGTCCATTTTTGGCCAAGCCATGCACATTACTGCACAGTGAATGCCGCCCTCATTCTGGTTGTTGAGCAATATAATTTAAAATATCCCAGGCAGCAATGTGTGATAAACACTTGCGCCTGAAAACTTTATTTACATTCATACACATTTATTTTATCACTACCAATTATTCTTCTTAAATACATGCTTAAATGTGTAAATGCAACTGGTGTTTATGTGGATGGTGAGGACATCTAAGATAGGTCTGTATATTTGTCATGCTTAGCTTTTTCACCCTGTTAACGGTTATTTGAAATTAGTTTTCTGATCAGAATTTACTCAGCTGCCTTAGTTACTAACTTAAATTTGCTTCTGAGTTAGAGTTTCTTATGTATTATGCAAGTAACTTTACCTATTTTTACACCCCCATTCCAAGTTAGGGTTACGATAATTTAACTGGCAAACATTTTCAGCCCCACAGTCCGTTTCCCCAAATTCTCCTTTTACCAAAATACTCAATGGCCAGATTGTCAAAAACTGCAAGTACTCCAGACAGCAATTTAAGAGCTTGATCTTTATTGTTTCAGCATAAATTATATGTGACTCAATACAGTAGAACATTCAGTGTGCTTTACTCAGCTGATTCCTTTCCCTGTAAGAGATGAATAACGGGTAAGTTGGGTTTTATCATTCAAATTATATCACATTTCAGCAGTTCAGATCTGCTCTAAAAAACTGAAAAGCGTGCATTACAGATTAATAGACATTCACCAAACTGATATATATTTACCTTGCCAGAGTCACGGCTCTTTGCTCTGAGCTTGTTGACCTGGGTCTCTGCAATATCAGCACGCTCCTCAGCCTCCTCCAGCTCATGCTGGACCTTCCTGCACTTGGACAGGTGAACATTGGCCTGCTCCTCCTGTAATACAAGCCAATGTTTAAACCATATTTGAAATAACATAAAGTACCTATAGTTTTCAAAGAAATGTTTTGTCCTTACCGCTTCCTCAGCCTGCCTCTTGTAGGCCTTCACCTTGAGCTGCAACTTGTCAACCAGGTCCTGCAGTCTGTTGACGTTTTTCTTGTCCTCCTCAGTCTGTAATTGAAAACATAGATTTGCATGATTCGGTTTTGATAATGCAGTTGATATAGTCACATTAACTTATACCATGTATACTAAGTGTTAATGTGGCTGTACCTGATAGGTGAGCTCCTTCACTCTCCTCTCATATTTGCGGACACCCTTGACGGCATCAGCACCACGTCTCTGCTCAGCCTCAACCTCTGTTTCCAGCTCACGCACCTTCAGAAAACCGGAAAATTCATGAATTATTTACAGTCCGTTGTTTTTTTTACGTTTTTCTACATTTGTTGAACTACAGAAAGTTTTAATTTACCCTAGACTCAAGTTTCTGGAGCTGCTTCTTGCCACCCTTCATGGCCAGATTCTCAGCCTCATCCAGACGGTGCTGCAGGTCCTTGACTGCAACCTCCAGGTTCTTCTTCATCCTCTCCAGGTGAGCGCTAGTATCCTGCTCCTTCTTCAGCTCCTCAGCCATCATAGCAGCCTAGAAAACACAACATTTCAATTTAAAATGAGCTGGAAAGACACAGATAAATGTAGTACAATAGTGACCAAATTAGATTTAAACCTACATCAGTGATAGCCTTCTTGGCCTTATCCTCTGCATTCCTTGCTTCCTGAACGGTGTCATCAACTTCACTCTGGATCTGGACCAGGTCAGTCTCAAGCTTCTTCTTGGTGTTCAGAAGGCTTGTGTTCTGAAAGATTACAAAATTGTTATCTCATGCCTGACATAATAGTTTAGATTTGTGCTCATGTGGAGAAATATTTAATAGAATGTCCTGTCACCTGAGAGTGAAGAAGTCCAACACGCTCGCTGGCATCAACCAGTTCCTGCTCAGCGATTTTGCGGCTTCTCTCTGTCTGTTCCAGAGCAGCTCTAAGTTCCTCAATTTCAGCCACCATGAGACCGTTCCTGCGCTCCACCATAGCAGCTTGTTCCTTGAGGTCATCCTGAGCTCTGACAGCATCATCAAGGTGCAGTTGAGCATCCTAGAGAAAAAACAGATAAAAATCGCACAAAAATGTAAATGTGTTTTTTCTTTTTTCTTTACTATAATCAAGCCATATAACAGCTCAGTTTTTTTTACAATACCTTCAGTTGTGCCTGCACATTCCTCAGCTGTTTCTGGGACTCAGAAGCCTGGCGGTTAGCATGGCTCAGCTGAATCTCCATCTCATTCAGGTCTCCCTCCATCTTCTTCTTGATCCTCAGGGCATCATTCCTGCTCCTGACCTCAGAATCCAGAGTGCTCTGCATGGAGTCAATCACCCTCTGGCTGTTCCTCTTGATCTGCTCCATCTCCTCATCCTTTTCTGCCAGCTTCCTGTCCACCTCACCCTTAATCTGGTTGAGCTCCAGCTGAACACGCAGGATCTTAGACTCCTCATGTTCCAGAGTTCCCTATTGATGTCAGATAATAAAATATGAATCTCTGCCTTCATACCATTTCACAGAGTATTAGATCGGGAAAGTACATTTAGACAAAATGCTCAGACAAAGATTTACCTCAGCCTCCTCAAGAGCGGTCTGGATCTCAGACTTCTCTGTCTCCACCTGCTTCTTGGACTTCTCCAGCTCATGGATGCTCTTGCCAGTCTCACCAATCTGTTCAGTCAGATCGGAGATCTCCTCTGCAGAGGGATGCAGATATTTAATATTGTTTAGTCATTGAATGCACATTATAGATGTTTTTGGGAACACATAGATACATGTGCTTTAAAACACAAGTGCACAGTCTGGTAGGAACTCACGCTGCAGGTTCTTGTTTTCACGCTTCATGGTCTCCAGCTGATCCAGAGCCTCCTCATAAGAGTTCTTCATCTTGAACAGTTCAGTGCCCAGAGAGCGAGCCTCCTTCTGAGCTCCTTCAAGCTCTGCCTGGCCCTCCTCGTACTTCTGCTTCCACTCAGCCAGCACCTAAATGACACAGTTTATAGTGTTGAATTAGTTGTCCATACCATGAGAAGTCATTTTATGGTATTATATTATCTACGACTGCAAGTAAAGGACAGTACCTTGTCAAAGTTCCTCTGCTTCTTGTCAAGGTTGGCGGCCAGCCCATTGGCTCTCTCCACATCAATCATAAGATCCTCCACTTCACTCTGGAGCCTCTGTTTGGTCTTCTCCAGAGAAGCACACTTGGAGTTCACAGCCTCAATCTGCTCCTCAGCCTCCTGAAGACGCTGGGCCAACTTTTTCCTTTAAAAAACGTTAATTGCATTAACATTTCCAGTTGATCCACATTGTAATGCTACACAGCCCATTCAGTTTGTTGAATGTTACTCACTTGGATTCCTCAAGCTCCTCAGTGCGCTGGATAGCATCAGTTTCGTATTTGGTTCTCCACTGAGCCACCTCACTGTTGGCCTTGGACATTCCACGCTGCAGCTCGGCCTTGGCCTCCTGCTCCTCCTCAAACTGCTCCCTCAGCAGGTCACAGTCGTGGCGGGCTGATTGCAGTCCATGGGCAAGGGCATTCTTGGCCTAGTTTAACACAGATAACAAATATAATGAATATGTATTTCAGTTATAAACCTCCATCAAATAACACCTATGCATAGTTAAATGTTTCTTACCTTGACCTCCTCTTCAATCTGCCTCTTCAGCTCCTCAATCTGCTGTGTGAAGGCCTGTTTGCCTCTGGTCAGCTGGGAGACGAGTGCTTCTTTCTCTTCCATTTGACGGCCAAACTCACCTTTTTTGAAAAGTGTCATCAAAGTTTAGTTTCTTAGCAGTATACTAAATTGTATGCACCTGTACCATATGTACTTATTTGCTCCTTTAGACATACCATTTTCTGTGAGGAGACGTGCTTTCTGGGCTCCAGTGTCATTGAGCTGACGAATATTTTCATCACTCTTGGTCTTCAGTTCACTAAGTTGGTCCTCAAGAGTACGGCACATCTTTTCCAGATTTCCCTAATGAGGAAAGAAGTAAACACATCAGCAGTGCAATTTTATTTACACTATATGTTGTCAGTACAGTATTAAAATGCCGTTGAATGTGTTATGTACCTTTGCTTTAGCAACAGCCTCCATGTTGCTGGAGAGGTCATCAATCTCCATCTTGTATTCACTCTTCTCCTTCTCAAGCTTCTGCTTGACGCGCTGCAAGTTGTCGATCTGCTCTCCCAGCTCAGCAACGCTGTCAGCCTGCTTCTTGCGAAGAGCAGCGGCAGTGGCTTCATGCTGCAGAGTAGACTCTTCAAGATCACGACGGAGCTTCTGGAACTCAGCCTCGCGCTTCTTGTTCATCTCAATCTGAGCAGCAGTTGCACCACCGGCCTCCTCCAGCCTCTCACTGATCTCCTCAAGTTCCCTGGACAGGTCAGCCCTCTGCTTCTCAACCTTGGCACGAGCAGCACGCTCAGCCTCAATCTCCTCTTCCAGTTCCTCAATGCGAGCCTGTTGGATGTAGAAATCTTGCCTTTCAGTAAACTTTCTACTTGAAATCACAAAACTGCAAATATATGGAATAATGTTTGATGTAACACAAAGTATTATTCACCTGAAGCTCCTTGATCTTCTTCTGAAGCTGGGCACCCATTGACTGCTCATCCTCAATCTTGCTAAGGAGCTGGCTAATTTCAAAGTCTTTCCTGTGAGAATAATATAGTGCATAGTAAGAGATTGTTCGAGCTCTGGACCATAAAACATAATGGTTGTTTTTAAACAGAGATAAGAACTAATCTTGGTTACTTCTTAAGTTTCTCCTCAGACTGCTGCTTGTCATTCTCAAGATCCATGATGGACTCCTGGGCAAGTTTCAGGTCACCCTCCAGCTTTCTCTTGGCTCTCTCCAGGTCCATACGAAGCTTCTTCTCTTGCTCCAGAGAACCCTCAAGCTGCACATTGATGTGGATTTGTTATGATCACGCTCAAGAAAAATCTTGTTTTTCTAATCCTTGTGACATTTCATACTTACATCATCGACTTGCTGCTCAAGCTTGGTCTTGGCCTTGGTCAGAGTGTTGACTTTGTCTTCCTCAGCCTGCAGGTCATCAAGGGTCTGCTGATGAGCTTCCTGAAGGGCTTTCTTCTCCTTGGTCAGCTTAGCAATGCTCTCATCCTGAGAGGCCATCTCTTCTGTCAGGTTTTTCACCTGTATTTACAAGAAAGGCATCATTATTGCATGACCGCATAAGTCTTAAATGTTATTTCATCTTCTAGATGTGTTAAAATGAAAGAACCTTGTTCTCAGTGGCGTGTTTCTCCTTCTCCACTTTGGCCAAGGTAAGCTCCAGGTCATCAATATCCTTCTTGAGCTCAGAGCATTCATCCTCCAGCTTTCTCTTCTTGGCAGTAAGCTCAGCATTGATTTCCTCTTCATCCTCCAGCCTCTCAGTTGTCTCCTTGAGTTTGGCCTCCAGCTGAATCTTGCTCTTGATAAGTCCTTCACATCTCTCCTCAGCATCAGACAGATTCTCTGATTCCTAGTTGACATTTGTAAAAGACAACAGCACATTAAATGTGGTGATACACAAACGGAAAATATACAACCTTTGATATGTACTTACAGATGCCACTTGCAGCTGCAAGTCATTCTTCTCCTGCAGAAGAGACACCATCTTCTCTTCCAGTTCCTTCTTCTTGGCCAGGGCAGCAGCCAGGTCTGTCTGCATCTTTCCGTAGTTCTCCTTCATCTGAGCCAGCTCCTTCTCTGTCTCAGCACTCTTCAGCAGAGGCTTGATCTTGTAGTACACCTTCATCCATGGCCAGTGTTTGACATTCATGAATGAGCGAACATTGTACTGAATGGTGTAGATGGCATCCCTGTGGAGAAGACATTTCTGTTATAGAACAAGGTATTTTTCATTATTTGTACAATTGCTATGTATTGAGAATGTGCTGTATTTCAACATGCCTTCTGGCTGTCATCTTGACAAATTCACTTCTCATGAGATAAGCACGGCAAAGAGCCTGAGTCATGGTGACCAGAGATGCCAACTTATCATCTCTCATCTCCTCAAGGGTACCCAGCAGACCGGCCTTGAAGAATACCTGGATAAATAGAAAGAAAACATAAAGGATTAAAATACAGAGATTAACACTGCAACCAGGACTAATCCAAAGAGTGAATATTTTATACCATGTACAACCAGAAATTTTTTTTTTAGGTAACTTTAGGTAGCTTTTTTGCTGAGGTATTTCACTAATTCTGTAATCTTTAAGTACTTTTTTACGAGCTCATGGTGATTAAAAGTCAACCCCTTAGTTGGGGTGTTGGGGGCCAATTAACAGATAAACAAACTAAGTGGAGATAAAATGTTTTCTGCTTGGTATTAATGTAAAAATCCATATAACTGTATAAAACTATGATTGCATAGATCTTACCTTGGTGTGTCCGAATCTGTACTGGTCATGATCAATATCAATTGACCCAAGCAGCTTCTCAGAAGCCTTCTTGTTGTCAATGAACTGGCCCTCGGGGATGACACTGGCATTCAGTACCTTGTATCTTTTATGAGAGAGTGAATGGTTAGTGTGTGCATTTCATATCATTGTCTGCATCAAACTCTTATTAAATTTCTTTTTACCTCTGCTTGAAGTCAGCATAGACAATTCTGCTGGGGAAACCTTTTCTGCAGATTCTGATACCCTCCAGCACACCATTACACCTGAGCTGGTGGATAACCAGGAAGTTCTCCATAAGACCTGAAAAAGAGAGATTTGTGAGTGGTAATACACAGTTATGAAGCAAAATTCAAAAATGAATCAAACCAAAGACACTACAAAGATTGTGGTTTGGTACCTGGAGTCTTTGACTCATTGGGAATCAGACAACGCACAAAGTGAGGATGGGTGCTCCTCAAGTTAGTCATCAGCTTGCCCAAGTTCTCCTATAGGTCGAAAGTGGTGCATATTAGTCATAAATGTATCACATATGAGCTTAAGTATCAGGTGGCATTTAACATATTTTTCAAACCTTACCCTGAACTGTGAAGACACAGTCTGCATAGAACCACCCTTCTTCTTGCCTCCCTTCTTGGTTGTATCTGTTTGTTTTAAATGGAAGGAGTGTGAAAATTAATTTACAGGGCATTAACACATACAAAACTGTAGAATATGTAGATCTTTTTGTTTTTTTACAGTATGCACGTATATTTTGTTTCTTAATAGAACATCTTACCCTCAGCGACTGCAGGAGGATACAGAATGCTCAGCAGTTTAACTGAGGACTTATAGTACAGCTGCAAAACAGACTCGTTCAGTGGGTCCTTGTTCTTGTCCAGCCAGCCACTGATGTTGTAATCCACAGTGCCAGCATAGTGCACCAGTGAGAAGTGGGCCTCAGCCTTGCCCTTGGCGGGCTTTGGCTTCTCAAATGCTCTGTTCTTGCCAAGATGCTGGTCATACAGCTTGTTCTTGAAGGATGAGTCAGTGGCCTTGGGGAACATGCACTCCTCTTCAAGGATGGAGAAGATACCCATGGGCTGAATGAAAATGGAAGTGAATAGTCATAAAATGGAAGTGTTCCAGTAACATACAAAATATTGCATACATCCAGATGATGTGGATTTGTACCTTTTCAATCAGCTCAATGCAGGCAGCCAAGTCCATACCGAAGTCAATGAACTCCCAGATAATACCCTCCTTCTTGTACTCCTCTTGCTCCAGGACGAACATGTGGTGGTTGAAGAACTGTTGCAGTTTTTCATTGGTGAAGTTGATGCACAGCTGTTCCATGCTGTTGTACTGTGGATGAATGGATGAATTGTCAACATCATTCTGTCATGAAACGACATATAGTATGGTGATTTTGTAATGAGTAAAGCTTACATCAAAGATTTCAAAACCAGCAATGTCCAAGACACCAATGAAGAAGTTCCTCTGCTGCTTAGTGTCCAACATTTGGTTGATATGGACGACCATCCACAAGAACATCCTCTCATAGATGGACTTGGCCAGGGCAGGCACAGAGTTCAGCACCTAAAGACAAAGAACAACATTATTTGATTAATGTCAGTCAAGTTTTATGTTAAAAACTGATGTACTGGAATTGACTATTTTTGATCTGCTTTTGTATAATAGGATACTTGAGATTAATAACTTGTGTTTACCTGAGGTACAGTCTGTCCCTTGGTGACATACTCATTTCCGACCTTCACTCTGGGATAGCACAAAGCCTTCAGCATGTCAGCAGAGTTCAGACCCAACAGGTAAGCAACCTTGTCAGCATCTGACAACAGCAACAGTCAATGATGGTTATTAAATGCAGAATGATATTCAGTCACAATAAACATTGGCCAGTGTGAAAAAATTTGTCATATCAATATGACATTAACTACTCACCCTCTGTGCCATCAGGCTCAGCCTGCTCCTCACGCTGCTTTTGCTTGAACTTCATGTTACCATGGTGAAGCACAGCACCAGTCATCTTGTAGATGCTCATCTTCTCCTCATTGCTGAAGCCCAGGATATCGATGGCATTCTGTTCAAAGTGAAATATAATCCTGTCAGAAAACATTGTCACATACGCAGTTGTCTTTGTGACATACGCAGCTTCATGTATTAATCAAGAGGGTCACTCACGTCAGTGGCTTCCAGCTCAACTTTGTCATCAATGCTGGCCACAGTGATCTGACCCTGACTGCACATGGGGAAGTCGTAGGGGTTGGTTGAGATCAGAGCCAGTTCTGAAAGTCAGAGAACGGTGACATGTTCAACAGATTGTTCAATATGACAAACGTATATAGTTTTAATTTTTTGCAACTGAGTCTGCTTACCAATCAGCTCAGGCTTGTGGTTAGTCATCATTTGGTAGAAGATGTGGTAGCCTCTCTCATCAGGAAGCTGGAATGTCACTCTAGATTTCTCCAGCAGATCTGCAAATTTAGTTTGTAAGTCACAAAGCCCAAAGAAACTTATATGATTTCACACTGAGAAATTGTTACTTACATGTCTCAATATCAGCACTAGCCAGTTTGCCAGTGGTGCCGAAATGAATTCTGATGAATTTACCCTATTTGGAACAAATTGTTAGATTTTTTTCCACATGGGCAATGTGTAGCAGTATTTCTCCCAACAGAATTTGTTTCATACTTACAAAACGAGAAGAGTTGTCATTCCTCACAGTTTTGGCATTACCATAAGCCTCCAGCAAGGGATTGGCTGCAATAATCTGGTCCTCCAGTGAACCCTAAAAGACAAGTTTATGAACAATGTCAAACAAGACTTCTCTTGTGGAAGTATATTTCATATTTTCAGAAATAATTTCAGCATAACATACCCCTATTTTGCTGGCTGTCTCCTTCTTCTTGTCACCACCACCAACTGCAATTGTTGCAAAGTACTGGATGACACGCTTGGTGTTCACAGTCTTTCCAGCACCAGATTCTCCACTGGGTATAGAAACAGACTTTGTAAGAGTTTGATCAACATATTTCATTATATTAGACAAAGTCAACACATGCGATACTTACGTGATCAAGACGGACTGATTCTCCCTGTCTGTTGATGAAAAACATGGCATTTAATATTTATTTCTTTGACAAGAAGCTGATATTTTTCATTTTTCATTTAAGGACGTACCAGTAAGCATGTTCTGATAAGCGTTGTCAGAGACAGAGAAGATATGGGGTGGAGCCTCCATACGCTTCTTGCCTCTGTAGGCACTCACAACTTCAGCATCGTACACTGGGAGCCATTTGTAGGGGTTCACGGTGGCGCAGAACAACCCAGAGTAGGTCTAAAAGTGATTATAGAGGTTGCAAAGTTAATGCCATTTAAATGTTCCCTTAAGTTTGATAATTCACAGTATTTCTATTTGAGATATTGCCTTACGTAGATCATCCATGCGGCATAACGCTCTTTGAGATTATACAACACAGAGGCTTCATTGAGATGGGTCATCATGGCCATGTCCTCAATTTTGTCGAACTTGGGAGGGTTCATGGGAGAGACATCTTCTTCTTTGACTACCCTCTCCTGCAATGGGACATTGGCACAATGAGAACTAATCACGTTTTACTTAACAGTTTAATCTGATGTTATGATACCTACCTCATTACCCTCCAGGAGTTTGACAGTGGCTTTGCCACCATCCTTCTTGATGACTGTTGCCTTCAGGTACAGCTCTTTGGCATCAGGCACGTAGCAAGCGCTCTTGGCATCAAAGGGTTTGTTTTGAGCCTCAATTCTCTCCTTCTCTGGCTTACGAAGGTAAATGGCAGCTTTGCCATAAACGGCCATCTCAGCGTCCGTACTCATGGTGGCGGCTTATTTCTGTGTTGGAAGTCAAACAATCACAATCTTAGAGGTTTCTTTCCAACAGAAGTTTCCTTTTCATATCACTGACCAGTCTAACTGCCTGGTCTTTTACTGAACGGTTGTGAATCTTCCAGATCTACATACCTTACCCTCTCCTTTTATGAGAAAAGATGATGTATTCCACAATCCTGTCGAAAACAATGTACTTTAGTTAGTGAGGGAAACAACCAAAACTTGCAACAAGATATAAACGTATTACAAAATTATACTATGTATTTAAAAAAAAAAAAAAAATGTATAAATTCAATTAATCTATGTATTTCAGAATTTGGTTTAAATTACAGTTGTCATTCAATGAATTCTCAGAGTGCATTAAATGTTCATCTATACCTAAATTGTTTACCCTTACATGACATAACGCTACAACTAAATTCACTAAATGTGCAATACATCTAAATGGCACAAGGCTTAAGAGTAGGTAACCTCACCGAAGCTGGAGCTGTTCTACCACCACACTCTCTCAAGCTGCTCTTGGACCCCTTATATATGATCCAGTTTGCTTGCCAAGCAAATGTTAAAGGAGGCTCACTTGCCAAATATGGTAATGGGTACAGCTGTGTACTAAGGCATAGTAAGGAATATTTCTCTGGCACTAAATTTAGGATAATCCCATTCCACTGGTGACAGTCGTTATAATGGTTCTTAATGTTTTGCTTTTTTTATTGCCACTGATGTGAGTAGGTGATGCTATTTTATTTATATTTTTTTACATGGTGCACACTTGTTTTTATATGATTCTGCTCTAAATATTTTTTCTGTACCTTTACCAGCATTTTCTTTTCTTTTTGGTGAACTCAAAACCATAATAATAATAATATATTTAAATTTTTTGTGATGTTACTCATTTCACTGTTTAGATACATGGCTTTCTGTAAAATGTATCAGATCAGTATGTAAGTACAAGGTGTTTACATTTTAACTGACTGCAGTTTCATTATGTTTAACATTATGTGACATGGTTTCACAGTATGATCACTGTTTCATGGAAGATAAATTCAACATGCTTCCAGCTCTGTAAAGAAACTAAGCCTGCATCACTGGGTGAGTTCGATTTAGCGTTCAGAGCGAACAGTTGTCAGCTAACTTGGGGCGCAATGAGAAACACAAGCTATTCCTCTGTCTGCAAAACGTTGCATAGGGGCTGTCATAATCTGTCATGTTATTTGAGTAGTTTAAACGTCTACTGTAAGAGGTGGGCATGTCATTGAGGAGGGGGAAGGTACACAGCTTGGATTGGTGGGTTGTCTGTTCATTGGTTAAACAAAAATCAGGTTTTGAGCAAAAACCGTGGGAGACTGCTTTTATGGTTCAGATAGATGCTCAGAGTGTGTGGTGTTGGTGTAGTGTACTAACTGATTTCTGAGTATTAATCTGTGTTAACCTTCTATTTCTTGTCAGAATGGCTGCTGTACAAAAGATCTCATGTGAGGCACATCTGCTTGAATCATTTCCAGCAGGATGCCCTGTAAGTATTTTAGCATCTGGCAACTGTTCAGCCTAGAGGAAATTAATGTATTTTCTGTTGCAGATAACTTTTCAAAAATCAAGTTGAAGGCAGAAATGTGTGACATTTTTTTTTTTTTTTGTAACTTTGTGGTTAATGTCAACCAGCTGTGATATATCTGTTTATATGGGTTAGGGTTAGGCATAACCTAATTTAATATTCAATTGGCTGGGTGTCAATTATCTTTTTATCTGCCATATCTGAAAATAATGTATTTTGACATTTAATTATTCATAATTAAAATACTGTTTCAAACTTTGGCTCCTCAGTCAGCAATCCTGAACAAAGCCCCCCCACTTGAGCTTTTACCTCACTGGGCCATGTCCTTGAGTGAAGATCTCACTTTTAATGCAACACTAACATTTTGACATGTTTGCTTTCTTTTTATGTTGCCCTAATGTGATAATTACATTCCAGCAAGTTTTACAACAACTTGTAAAAGCCTGAGTGATTTTAGAACATCTGTTCCCCTGTAAATGTACCTCAGTGCTGTTCTGCAAAATAAACTGATTTGGGCTGTCTGTCTGGGCTGACTGGTGAATGATGTATCCACTATATTGTCCATTGTTATATATATTTAAATTCTTTCTCTGCTTGTTTTCTTGTAAATTCATTGAACATTTGGTGTACCGTATCTAATTGCGCCGGCTCAATGAAATGAGAGAGGTGTTAGAAATCCAAGAAAGAACGTGGAAGCAAAGAGGTCAGAGATCGGGAGGTGTGGTCAGGGTGGGGGCTTCTGAGGCACAGGGCAGTTGTTGAAGCCCCTGCGAAACGCCAGTCAGCACACAAGCTGCAAACGTGAAACAGCCATGTATGCCAATCTTGATGTAAGACCTTTAAAGGGACTGCAGTGCACCAAGATAAGGAGAGGAACGTTTCTGTTATTCTTTTTTGCGTTGGCGCTGCATTTTTGTTGCTGAGCACTAAAGCCAAAGAAGACAGATTAGGTGCTTCTAACATAAAATTAAAATACATAGCATTGACAGCTTGCCCAGGCGTTTCTGAATTGTTGCAAATTAATTAACGACAGCAGTGACAGCATCTTGGTTATTTGGTTTTTGCACCGTAAAATGACTGTACTCGCACCTTATGCTGCTCACTGGTGCTTTAAATTGTCCCCCGGGGACAAATAAAGTTTTCTGAATCAGATCTGAATCTGAATCTCCTGGTCATACAGTAGCCATACTTTTTGTAAAAAGGTAAATATACAGTATATACAAAAACAAAACAAGTAAAAGTCTCAAAAGCACATTTCTTGAAGTGCTCCTAGGGTCCCCATGTAAAGCAGTGAGGCACATTTCACATTCCCAGTTAATAGTTAGGACCCATGGTGGTAATTCAGCCAGGCGGCGATATGACACTGTGTGTGTGTGTTTATGGAAACCAACTTCTGTGTAGAAGAAGCTGAGCACATTCCATAGAAACCTAAAACATGAATCCAGCTTTAAGAAACGTCATTCCCCAACAAAACCGCATTCATTTACTTCTCTTTTATGTTCATTTTTTATTTTATTTTATTTATATTCATTAGAATCGTGGTTTACTGAATGAAAAGTAATCGACGTACCTGTGCCAGTGTATTTAATGGCACACGAGAAAACGAAACCAAAACCACGCACCCTCCTCACTACAGTTTCGTTTTATGGTAACACAGACTGGCTGCAGTGGGATGCAGTCTACGACAAGAACCGTTGGTGAGTCTTTTATTTCTCTACATTTAGATTATTTTTGATAAAAAGGATTGAAGCTGCAGTCTAAGCGTCCCGGTGCGCATTGTGTTGCGGCGAATTCAATGAAAGACGCTGAGAAGTTACGATGCGCGTCACCCGACATGACCTTAAGGTGCCAGGGCATTTCAGGACAAAAGCACGTATATACCCCTTCGTCCACTCTATATGCTAAGTATAATCCGTTTACGTTGGCGTCTTAACGCTTTAATGGCCTTAATGGTGATACAAAACCACCGGTGTGTGAGCTATTTCCTTAAAAACGCGTACAAAATTGATGCGTCAACATATTCTCATTACGTATTAAGCTTCCCGTCCACGTGTTGTTTGTGGTTAAAAATGCACTGAATGTAAACCTATAAGAAACCCAGTTGAAGCGTTCAAAAGCCCCCATACACCCATTTGCAAACTACTACTTTCAGTTTGATCCTTAGTGATCGCCCGAGCCCTTGTATTAAACTCTACGCTGCTGCATTTCCTTAAAGTGTGGGACTGTTTGGGTTCATGCATGTGTCCTTTGGTTCCTTTGTGTATTAGCTGATGGCGTCTGATCATGGATGAGGAGGTGGAACCAGACGATGAAAATGTGAACCACGTCTTGGCTCAGGAATCCAAAGAGCTGTTCCACATCCTCCTCAAACAGCCAGCCTCGGTCATAATGGGTCTGTACCAAATGATGCCCGGCAAAGCACGGGGCCAAAACCAGCAGGCCTCCGCTGACCCTTCCGCACTAATGGGCTACATCGAGGCTATGCTGGAGTACTTCAAGGTGGCCAGCACTGAAAGCTGCTGCAGCTTTGTCCAGAGCGTATGTCTCATGTGCGAGGACATCCCCATGCATCTGGAGTCGAGGCTCATGTCAGTGGCTGGACGCGTCATCGGTGAGTTTGAAAAACTTTTTAAAGTTGATGAATTTGCTACGTGAGAGCATCCTCAGTCACACAGGCACAAGAAGAGAGGTCACTTTTAATAAGACTTTGTGTTTATATACACATCATATGCAGTATGTAGAGGATTAGGAGGAAAATGGCAGACAGACAATGTGGCAAAATATCACAGGGCTTAAACTGCCTTTCTTCCTTAAGCTAAGAGATGTCAAACACTTCCGTAAGTTAGCTCCTGCTGCAGCACTGAGTGGGGCGTAGTCAGAGGATGTATCCAGCGGCGACCGGTGCAGCATCAGTTTTCTGCAGCATCTGCGGCTGCATTTACTCAGTCTTTTCTCCAGGCAGCCATTCACACTCAGGCATCAGAGAGACATCAGTGTTAACCACTATCCCGCTGTGCCACCCAAACATGTGCCATTTTGGTCATAAAAATGCTTATAATTTATGCATGCCTACTCATTTGAGTAGAAAAAAACGGGCCTATGTAAAAATTGCGGTTTCCACAGGTGGCCCACTTTCCGTGCTTTAATGGCTGCACTTAAGAATAAGTGGCTTGTTGCGCGCAAATAAAATGCCGCCCATAATCGTTGCCAAACATTTTATTTTTAAGATGCTGGGCATTAAACTGAATAATCGTTGCCCAGCATTTTATTTTCAAGCCTCTCAATGTGACACCTCAAATGAAATGCGTCCACTTTCGTTACCTTTCCTTTCCGGTGTTGAATTCTTCATTCATTTAATTGTTTTAGATTCTGAATTTTGATTTGTTTAGTAACAGTAAGACTTACTTTTTCACAATTACTCAATTCAAACTGCCGTTGTGCTTCTTGCATGGCTAACCGTGTGACTTTCTATTGCCCTGACTTCAGCCGATCGTATACAGTCTCCCGTCACGGAGGACGAGTGTCTGAGAAACACAGGTAGTTCTTGTTGTTCATCTCTACCTGCAAGTGTAAAGAGTAGAAATTTGCCAAATGGTGTGGTGCATGTGTGTGTGTGTGTGTGTGTTGATTTGTCATGGTTTTGTGCCTGGCGTGTTTAAAAACATAAAATATACCGTCTGCTGCTGTGTTTCTGCTTCGATTTTGTGTTTTATTAACTGCTCTTTGTTGTACGTCGTATGATCGAAGCAGGTACCATTTCAGTTTGAGACGCTCCACTCTTTACCCCATTGTGGCATAAGTGAAAATGAAAGCAGCACCGAGTTTGCGCGCATATTATCTTGTGACTACGGGAATCCCCTGTCTTTCCTCTAAATTTAATATGATTTTGAAACTGCTTTAAGAAACTTAGTTATGAAATAGGGCACTTGATTCAGCATTAAACCCGGTTTGATATTTTCCAGTGCCTCCGTGCATTTGCATTCATGTTGTGCTTTTGTTTTTTCTGCACCGTAGATGCTTGTGAAGATTCCCATCCCGGCGTAGCGGATCAGACCCCTTCGTCTCCGCTCTCAGATCAGCAGCTTATCAAACGCCCCAGAATTGGTAGAGTTTGCACATGACACTTTTCACCCCCTTACATTATAGCTATAGCCAGCTACACCTGCGTGCATGAAACCAACATGAAAAAAATGCCATTCACTGATTGATATCTGTTGATTTAATAAAATAAAGAGCACCATATATAAGACCATATATAAAAAGAACTGTCAATGGCATGACTGAGATCCAACCCAGTCCGTGTGTCTACGTCTCATGTGACACGGTGCATCAGTGCAAATGTTTTATTTTTACTTTAAGTTGCATTCACGCACTTCAACATACTGTCACCGCCGCCTGGATTAAAGCAGTATTAATAAGTATCAGAATTAAGACGCAACCCTATCATCCAAATGCGCAGTGAAAAGTGAAAAAGAAATGAATGAAATAGTATCACCCTACATTTAATTATGGCACTAAACCAGGCATCCCGTCTATGTTTATTTTACTGAGTATTACATTACCGGGGGGAGCTCTGGTCTCGCGTTTAGATCTGCTTGCATTCAAACCAGCTTATTTAGATGCCTAAGAACTGTTGTTGCATTCACTTGACGTGATGAATGTATCTTGGCCCAGATCACTGGGAGCAGTACATTACTACCGTGACGAGTTTACTGCTGAGGAGGTGGGAGCGGCTGACGGAAGGCCTGGTGAAGGGCGTCCAGCTGGAGAATGTGTGGGTCAGCCCGAGAACGGCAAACAGAGGCAGGGACAGACCCGATCAAACCCCTGGCTCGGCGGACAGAGGGAGCAGGACACCGGGTGCGTGCGACTTCCTCTGATGTTTACAGTAATCATGAACAATGAGCCGGCCTCCCGTGCTGAACGCCGTTTCTTTTTTTATTAATCTCAGAGCCCGATGGGGACTTTGCATTTTTGGAGTCGAGGCTGACTCTGGAGAACTTCCTCCAGGGGTGCGCAGGAAAAGTGACCGTTCTGGTCGGCCAGGCTGGATCAGGAAAAACTCTTCTCATGTCTTGTCTGGGACAGCAGTGGGCAAAAGGACTTGTGAGTTCACATTTTTTGATTATTATAAGTGGATAATTTGTCAGGGTTTGTTTGCTAGATCAGAGTGCTGATTAAACTATTGTTTTTAAAAACCTGTGCAACGCCCTAATTCCCCTTTATAATGCTCATAGTGTGATGCAGGACGGTTGAGGCATGTTTCAAGAACAACCACCATGGTTGACTAAAATAAATAAGCTAGAAAAAGCAAGCCTGTGTAGGCCGGAACGGCACAGTCAAACTGACGCTGAAGAGAAAGGAAGTGACTAAATATGAAGGCGGGAAGAGGAAGGGGCGGGTACTATCGTTGTGGAGCAGGCAACAACAAGTTGGAAAAACTAAACAAACATAGAACCAGAAGGTGGGGATTCTTTCAAAATAAGAGCATGACATTTGGTGTCTGTTCTTTGGGAGCAACGTAAATAAAAGTTGTAAGTAAAAATATAACTAACCTGCTGTTGTTGGATAAATTTCTTTTTCTTATTTTAAAAAGAAAGGTTTATATAGGCTGACATGCAAACTGTGGAAATTCACCCATCAGGCATAACATTATGACCACCTTCCTAATATTGTGTAGGTCTCCCTTGTGCCTCTAAAACAGGATGTTGTTAGTCCTGGGCCTATTGAGGGGAGGGGCCTCTGTGGATCATCCCACAGATACTTGATCAGTTTGGAATCTAGTAAATTTGGAGGCCAGGTCAACACCTTGTGCTCTTCTAAAGTGTTTTTGTGTGTGTGTCCGTGTCAGGCTGGATCCTGCTGGGGATGGCTGCTGCCAGTGGTTTTAATGTTGTGGCTGATCATTGTATAGTGGACACTCAACACCGTAGACGCTCTTTTAAACACATACTCAAGTTCTGTTGAAGTTTTGTTCAACATTTAGTATACAAACCGCTCGACAGAGAAGAATTTGCAGTAATATACGCAGTACCTGTACCTTTAATCCGATTGTGTGACTTTTCTTTTTCCACATCCTCGTCCGTCTCTCATCGTCCAGGGCCCTGTCCCTTCATCCTACCTGTTTGTCCTGCTTGAGTTCCGCCAGCTCAACCTCTTGTCCCATCCCCTCTCCCTGTCGGAGCTGCTGTTCCAACACTACCTCCCTCCAAATGGAGGCGAATACGCGAAGGTACGCAGGTGGCAATAGCTAAACAATAGTTTCACAAAGCAGGACTTTTCTGATGTGAATATTTAGTAAAAACAAATATGACCAGTGTGCTTAAATCAGTTTGCTTGATGGTCAACAGACCGTAAGCTATTTCTGGTCCAAAAGCAAAATTCTAAACTTCTTCTTAAATGTTTTACCTCAGCAAGGTGAACGATTTCATTTTCCTTACGTTCTGTTCTCGTGTCGGAGCAGAGAGCCATTGTGGACTACCTCCTTTCCAATCCAGAGCAAAGCTGCTGGGTGCTTGACGGCTACGATGAGTTTCACAGCAGACTCAGCAGAACAGAAGTGAGAGGACCGCCGGACTTGGCAAAACCTCTGCCGGTCGCGGACCTCATCTCGGCGCTGTTAAATCGCCAGATTCTCCCGGGATGCACCGTGCTGGTCACGTGCCGCTCACGCGACGTCATCGATTTGGACGCCGTGTCGGATAAAGTGGGGAAGCTGCTGGGATGGGACAGCAGCGAGATCAAGGAATACGTGGACAACTTCTTTGATGTGAAAGGTGAAAACTTGATATTTGTTTTGAAGTATTTTCCATTATGGTGAATATGTAAAGATTTATGGTGAAACTGCTATTTACCAAGACAAGTGGAAACTGTTTTGTGACCTTATAAAGCTTTTGAAAGTATGGAAAAGTGCAGGTTTTTAGGGTCTGCCATTCAGGATATCAACTGTGTTTATTGTTTTATGTAGTTATCTTTGCTTTATCTAAAAAAAATTAGCTAAAGAAGAAGATGCACATGCGGCTGGGTATGGACTTAAAAGATCCCGACAAGTCTCGAAAGAATAGGTCTGAAGCCTTAAAAAGTCCAGTCAGTGACCTCCCTCTCCTCTTATCATGGGCAAACAGCCACATACGACCACATACGATGTCTCACGCTATCTCATTCTTCCACTCTTTGGCCCGACTTTCACTCCTCCAATGTCTTTTTCATTTTCTGTTTAGTGGCCCAGCTGCAGTGCAAAGTAAAGACAAAACATAAAATAAAAAAAAACTCCAAAAATAAGCATCACAATAACAGCGTGCTAGTAATTACCTGCAGGCCTCATTATACCTTCTATCTACTGCTTCAGAGCCAACCACGTCTGGAAGGCCAGTGGCAACATGTTCTGCCTGAGCATCTACAAAATGCCTTAAGCAACTTAATGCCGCCACAATAATTCAGAGTTGCAAACTGACACCTGCGTCTACTGCACTGCCTAGTCAAGAGTTAATCCACACTTATTCCGTGTTTTCATGTGTTGTAGCAGTAATATTTTGCATTGCCAACAGGAAGTTACCAGAGCCTACTTTGGTGAGTTATTGGCGTTCACACCCCTGAACACAGTTTCCTCTTGTTGGAAAACCGTTGCAGTAAGAAGAATCATAAAACTAAAATAGTCAGGGTGAACGGAGATGCCCGCGAAGCGTAGTTTGAACATGCCCAAGCTGCAGTGAATCAGTCCGATCAGGGAAAACAGTCGAAAACACCCGTATGTGTCTGAACATGTTGAACTTCTGCCGTCTTACGCTGGTTTATGTCTCAACTACAAAGGTCCCTCAGCACGCCGAGATCTCGGAGTGCGGGCAGCCGATCTCCTCCTGTCCAGTCGACACCTCCTTGCCATGTCATCCCTCCCCGCCCTCTGCAACATCTGCTGCATCTGTCTGGAGCATTTACTGGTGGAAGGGGCAGATGCAGGAGGCTCGAAGGAGGAGAGACAAGGTGGAAACAGAGAAGGCCGCGAAGACATGGAGACACAAGGAGAACATGGCAGAGCACCTCTGACTTCCACCCAAGTCCCCACCACACTTACCCAGGTCTACCTCACCGTGCTTGCTGCTTTTGTTAGCCGCCACTCTACCCGAGGAGGAACAGATGCCTCAAGATCTCCTCAGAGGTGAGGACTTGGAGTACGTCCATCGTCGTTTGTGTCGGTGCAGTCGGATCGTGTTCACTTGTTTTCTGTCTCATTGTCTCATTGCAGCGCTGTGTCCACACTGAATACTCTGAGTCAGTATGGTCCTGAGCTGTGTGAGCTGAGTCGGCTGGCTTGGAGAGGTCTAGAGGAGAACAAGATCCTCTTTGTGGAAGAAGACATCCCGCTGGCTGTTTTGAAGTTTTCGCTGAGGACGGGGTTCTTCTCGCAGGTCAGACATGGATATATCTACTAATCTTCTATTAGTTTTTGATTGTGGTCGAGCGTCAGCTGCAAAATTCAAAACCTTTTTATTTATGCAGCAATAAAAATTGTCTCAAGATGTTTTACAAAACCGGGCCTGAGGGACACAGAACTGCATGACTTGTAGTTGATAGGAAGTTAGAGGACAAGCGTTCTGTGCCAGAGAAAAGAAAGTGGAGGATGTGAGAGAGAAGATAGAAGAGGACATGTGCTCGGTGCATCGTCCCCCAGCAGCCTAGGCCTATAGCAGCATAACTAAAGGATGGTTCAGACCACCCCTAATCATAAGCTTGATCAAAAAGGTCTGCCTCCCAAACACCAAACTGGGAGCTGGTTCCACATGGGAGGAGCCTGTTGTGTCTTGAAGACGTTAAAACTTTTTGAATTCAATGAAAATAAAACAGAAGTGTTGGTGTTTGGTCCTGGTGGGATCTGTGAACACCTCCCTGATGATTTGGGCCCCTTGTCACCTTATGTGAAGCCAGTAGTCTCAAATTTTAGCTTCAAGTTGGATAATGATTTTAAATTGGTTTGGCAAATTGGTGCAGTGGTTAAGTCCAGCTTTTTTTCACGAAGGTTAAGCCCTTCCTTACACACCAGCACTTTGAGACTGTAATCCATGCCGCCATAACGTCTCAGCTCCATTACTGTAACGCACTTCATGTTGGGGTCAGCCAGTCGTCCCTCGCTCGTCTCCAGTTAGTCCAAATTGCGGCTGCTCGTCTCTTAACTGGAGGACGTAAGAGGGAACACATAACTCCCATTCTGGCCTCCCTCCACTGGCTGCCTGTGCTCTTTAGAGTTCAGTTTATGATTCTTTTATTTGCTTTTAAATCTTTTAATGGCCTCGCTCCTCCTTAACTCTCTGAGCTCCTCCATCCTTACACTTCTGCTCGGGTACCAAGGTCTAAACGGAAGCTCAGAGGGGACGGTTCTTTCTCCGTTTGCTGCTGCCAAATTGCGGAACGACCTACCACTGCACATCAGACAAGCCCCCTCACTGTCCATTTTTAAAACTTGTCTTAAAACCCATTTTTATTCCTTGGCCTTTAACCCAGCATGAGACCGTGGGTTGATAGCTGAAAGCTCTACCTCCCAATCTATTTTTTGAAAAGGAACCACACGTAGGCCTGCACTTTCAGACCGAAGTGATCTGTTTGGACGACATGGTGCAAGGCGGCCTTTAAGATACGATGGAGCTAGTTTACCACCATAACCACCATAACCAATGCCTGCGTCGTCATAGTGCAAATGGTTTTTCCATTCAGTAGAGCCGCCCAGGGTTAGATCTTTGAGTCCTGCTTGAGCTTGCTGCTTCTTCTCTTAACGTTCACGCATGGGGACGTTTAAAACAAGCTAGCTAACCCAAACACATTTAAATTTTTTTTATTTTTTTATGAAGTTCTTATCTTATCTATGAGTACTCCTCGTCAAACAGGTTTGTGTTGCCGCTCTGAAGAGAGCTGAGCATGCAGCTCCTTTACTCTGTTAAGCCTTACAGCGGTACAGTTCGGTCGTGAAAGGCTTTTAGGACGTTTGTAGTACTATTAACAATCTGCATACAGCTTCTCCTAACACCTGTTTGAGTGTATAGGAAGGTGGAAAGTTTTTTTTGCCTCATGCAAATCTGAGGCAAATTATCTGGGCTGGTTGTAGGGATTGAAAAGATAAGGGGACAACCCAGCTTATTCATATGAAAGATAAATAAATAAATTGATGTTTTGAATCCTGGGTTAAATAGAATAACACATTTTAGATTATTTTTTTGCCATCAAGGATCACAAACACCCACATTAGACCTCAGCTCAGTCTCAAGGTTTCCTTTACATTGCAACAGCCACAACCGTAAACCCCTTGGCGTGCCTGACTGGAGGCACGCTGAATATTAATATACATCCTTGTTTTCCTGTTAGGTGGAGGTCAGACGTTTGGACGGAACTGTAGCCAACGCCTACTGCTTCGTTCACCTTACAGTGCAGGAGTTTTTGGCTGCACTGGTAATCATGACTACTAATGATGTCAGCGATGCCCAGCTCAAGAAGCGGTAAGCCTGATTAGTCTTTGAGCTCGTGGCTCAAAAGCAAATTCCCACATCTCATCAGCATATTGACAAATGAGCTACAAATGAGTGTAATAGGACCCGGCCATATATAGGCACACTCTATACTAAAATAACTTGGCTATAGGGGCAACACGAGCTGTGGAAGTTGAGCACACTACAGAATGAGATATGTTTGACCTTAGCCATAAAAGGTGGTCAGAAAGACACTGAAGTAGGCACAAAGTGAGGAGTCCAATCACAGCGGTGGAGGCTCAGGGGAGCTGCAGATGGCCGTGAGGCACGGCATAGCCCCGTTCATACAGCAGGAGGCTTCCTCTGTCGCTCAGGAGGAGGCCGCCTGCCTCTTAGTGCTACTATTGCATTCAAACGAAACTAGAAAGATTAATCATTGATTGGAAACATTTACGTTAATCGCAGAAAGCTTAGTGGTCAACCTTTTTCTTTTTACTGTAGAGTGTTGTATTTTTGTCAGAGGGCGGTAAGCTGGGCCAGAGCCCACAGGTGCAAAGCTCAGCCTCTTTACAATCAGAATAGCAACCTTTCTGAGTCCGCCTCCTCTGAGTCTCCTTGGCTATCACAGCCAACCGTCAGTCAGACTTTTGCCTGGAAATAACCGCCCTCAGGCCTCACCCTGACCAAACCGGTGTACAATTTAGGCTCCTTCCCTTTGGCTTCAGTTGCAGGATCAATACTTGTTGCTCTGGCTGCTCTCTGTTAGATAGATGAAGCGTGATGCAGCGCTGTGATATTACTGTAAAGTAGAATTATGAATCTTTATGATTTTCCAGCTAAAATGCAAGTAGTGGCATTATACTGTATGTTAATTAACTAAGCAACAATTTATGTGGAAACTACCCCACCCATACTCAATGCACCATCAACCCCCCTCAAAACCTACATAATCCGATGTATGAAACCACTGTTAAAAACTTCACACTCTTCACACGAGCATCCCTCGTCCAAGACGTTAACTCTGCCTCACCGTTTCCCCAGATTCAGTCTGAAAAGTCGTTGGACGACCAGAACAGACCAGAAAACAGTCTTCACTGACTCCCTGTACCTGTATGTGTGTGGTCTGGCTTCCACCCACTGCACTTCAGCCCTGGTTCAATTAGCCAGGGTGTCCTTTGGAGCCAAAGCAGTCAAACCTTGGGTCCAGAAGCGACAAGCGCTCGTTCTGAAATTGCTTACAACCCTGTGCAACAACAACAATCTGACTGGCCCGAAGGTAAAATGCAAACCCTTCTTTTATTTATTTATTTATTTATTTATTATTGGTGTTTCCTCACCGATCTTTCCTTTCAACCTTTCCCCAGATCTTGCAGCTCTGCCACAGTGTCCAAGAGAGCCAAGACCACGAACTGGCCAAGCAGGTTGTGAATGCGAGAAACGCCCTGGAGCTGCGGAACATCTGGCTGTCGCCTAGCGACATCGATGCTCTGGCTTTTGTGGTTAATTCAGCCGGTGACAGTGGCGTCAATTTGAACTTTGGAGCGTGCTCAATGGAGCTGGAGTGTTTAGATCTATTATCTAGGTGTCAGCACATCCATTGCCTCAGGTGAGTTGATTAAAACATAAAAGCCATCTCCTGAGAAAAGGCAGAGGTGCATCGTATTGATTTAGTAAGGCCTAATGTGCTTTACAGCTCATTTCATTTCAAATATTTTCAAACACAACTGTGCTTTTTTTAAACTCTTTGCTCTCGACTACTCATTTAAAGTATCACTGGTGCTTGTGCGTCCCTCTTCTTTGCCCCTTGCTCGTGCTTGTCCACCAACGGGACGCCACTAGAGGGCTTGTAACATGAAACGGTCACAAGAAATGTTGAGTTTGTATCAACAGCATTATGCAGTAACTTGAACAGGGCACACAGACGTGGGTCAAAATCAGGCTTCAAACTACATCCACTAAAATATAGTGTGAATTATGTGAACAGACAGAGTGAACTGGGTCATCTGCAGCTAAATTGGAGACAATTTGAGGACTTAACGTTTTCCTCAAAGTGAAACACGTGCCTTTATAATTTGCTCTTTGAAATAGTTTCATTAGCTAACTTTGTCGCACATGCACAGGAGCAGATTTAAGATGTCACTATAGCACATGCGGGAATGCTAAGGTTGATTGTGTTAAGCTGTTAAGAATTTGAAAACCCATGTTTAGCAACCGAACATGACCAGAGGAGAGAGAGAGGGAGAGACACGGTTGCACAACAGCAGCAAATGCGTCTCCGGAAAGGAGCTGCTGCTGCTTTCCCTTTGGCATTCCTCAGCTGACGGGCCACCTGTCATACCGACTTGGACCTCTTTATTTCCCGCTCCTGTGCCCTTGTGCTCTGTGTGGTTGAGGGAAGCTTGCGGCCAGAACCTTGATAAATTACTGTAAAAGAGTGATTTAGCCACCTGGAAGATGCTTGATGTGGCTCGAAGTATAATTTTTTATTAGAGGCTTCATGCTGTGAGATAAAACCTAGAGGATACGAAGTTACTGCAGCTGAAAGACCCTATAGAGTCTAGAGGGTAAGCCTAGAGAGGCTAGCCCAGCTGTCATTGGGCGTCAGGTGACATTCCGAATTAGCTGGTCTTTGTCAGTCCGGTACATGCATGAACCAGCCCCCTGGGTCCGATTGAGGTCGGAAAGCGTGTTGTTTCTGGAGGATAAGATCGGCAGCTACAATCACACGGTCTTTTGGCACAAGGTTTTAACAGAGAATGTGTCCTGCGCCTCAAAGCCGTTGGAACCACTAAAATAATGCATCAAAAGCAGAACTAACAGTTCTAACAGCAGTTTTCTCCCACAAGCTGTTAGACTGTTGAACTGCTATCTGACCCAGGAAGGCCACTTTGCACTTTACTTCACTTTGCACATTTTAGCTGTAATCTTTTAGTATTTTTAGTCTTATACCCATTTAGATATGTCTGCACAGATCTCAGAGAGAAACACAATTTAATTCTGTCTGCACTGCAGTTGTAAAAGCTTGATTCAGGTCTAAAAACGCCTTATCGCTTATCGCTATCCCTTATGTTGCTCGTCTGTTCACCAGATGCAAGATCTCCCCCTCCCCCTCATTTTCTCCTATTTTGTTTCCTGTTGAAAGTCATTCATTCAAATCAGGGTTGTGAGGAGCATGTTTTACAGAAACTGTAGTCCTTCATTAGGAAACATGCAGATACATCTCAGGAGCTGAGTATTAGTGTCAACATTGGACAAACACATGGAGAAAAATAAGATTTGATTGACGTATTTTGTTTTTTTCTGTTCTGTCCTCAGTTTTCGTAGCCGCAAGTACGGCGACAAGTTCGCCGAGAAGCTGTCCTCAGTTTTGCCTGATCTCCCGACCCTGAGAAAACTGGAGTAGGTTTCAGACTTTCGCTTTGTAGAAATACTCGACCCTGACTCGTCACTGACTGATTTCATCTCTGTCCTCTCAAGGTTCTGCGGTGCCAGCATGACTGCTATGGGAGCAGCTAGTTTGGCCTCTGGACTGCAGAGTTGCCCAAACATCACTGAGATCAAGTATATATCCTGTTTTTACTATTCAGTGTTTATCTCAGTGGTTGTAAACGTGTCCACCAACAGCAAATCTTGTGATGTTCAATTGTTTGGACGCATGAGAAAAGACTAACTAACAGGGGTGCATCGTCAGAACAGGCAAACCATGAAATAGGTTGGAGTCCCGTGAAAAGAAATGAGAGAGGGTTGCTACAATTTGGCATAATTTCATTCATTCATTCATCTTCTGTAACCGCTTGACCTCTGGAGGGTTGCAGAGGGGCTGGAGCCTATCCCAGCTGTCATTGGGTGAGATTCAGGGTCCACCCTGGACAGTTTCTCCAGTCTATGACAGGGCTAACACAGAGAGACAGACAACCATTCACACCCACACCTACTGGACCATAAAATATGGTCATTTACTCACTCATATAACTTGTGTAATTTGTATTCGCTCGGGAGTTAGTGTGAGTGACTGGGGCACCGAAACCCAGCCTCTTAATAATGCATTATCTGTCGTGAAACTCGTTAATTTCACCAATATTTGTTATCGTACGCTAGTGCTGTTCCCCACTGAGTCCGGAGTTACAGGTAAACAAGCCAACCGTTGCAACGGGGAATGGCACTAGCGTGTGAAAACAAAATATTGGTGAAATGAACAAGTCTCGCGTTTCGGCACTCCCACTACATAGATATACGCTGTTCTAATTATCTCCCGAGGGAATACAAATTACACAAAAGCTATATAGGTGAGTAATTACCATATTTTATGCCATAAATACCCTGGAGAGAACCCACGCCGACACAGGGAGAACATGCAAACACCACACAGAAAGGCCCAGACTGGCCAATGGATTCAAACCCAGAACCTTCTTGCTGTGAGGCACCAATGCTAACCACAGTTATGCCACTCTGCCACCCAACAAATGTGGAAACGCTTCACAAGTTTGTTTGTTGTCCTTTTGCAGAGGCTGTAAAAATTTGCTCTGTAGTTTGTCATATTTTGTAAGTTAAGTACTGAAGGCCCTACAGTACTCTACAACACCCCCTAAGGAATCCCTTCTATCAAACCTTTCACAGATTGTGCTTTGCTTGTCCTTCCAAATCTGACTAACATTTTGTTGCAGGACTCCTAATCTAATCAATTGTTAATCTATTGCTGTATTGTTCTTTTATTGCAGTCTAACTGACAACAGTCTGAAAGATGAAGGAGTTCAACACATTGCTGAGATTTTTCGCGAACTACCACGACTCCTCTCTGTAATGTGAGATCATCTTTTTATCATCAAAATAACTCAAGACTGACTGCAGAGGATTTGTGTGCAGGCATTTACAGCACATGTGTTTGGACATCTCCGTGTTTAGGCTGGGACGAAACAACACCTCCCTGGAAGCGGTGGACTGCCTCATCGAGAAAATGTCTTCATGTCCAAACATCCAACACGTTCATGCAGAGTACGACGACACAAGCTCGTTTCACAGAATTAAGTACGTGCTCTCTCCAAAGTAGAAGTAGGTCAGAAAATGAAGTAAACACTATTTGTTTTGTCTTTGCATATGCAGCGGCACGAAAGAAGTGACAGTGACTTTATCACAAAGCTCAGACATGAAAAGGTGAGTTTTATGGTTAGATAAAACAAATAAAACAATAAAATCACCATAGTGACACTTGTTTATGAATTCCCCTTTGCAGCCATAAAACCAAGCCCGAACCGACAGTCAGGTGAGATGTTTAAACCAGAAGTTTTGCCAGTTTCCTTGGTGTTAAATTGTTAGGCTTTGTCTTTTGTTATGAACACTTATATCGTTTTGGTGTCGTTTTTCCTTCTAGCTTGTTAAACCAGAAATGGTGCAAGCCTGAAATGCAAAAACTTGCCAAGACATTGGCTCGCTGCCCTGCCCTGGCTGTCCTGGAGTGAGTAACCCTTAGTACATACCAAAGTAGAATAACACAGTACGGAATGAAATAGATCCGGGCAGCTAATCAAATATTGTTTTATCTTCTGTCCTTGGGTTATTGTCTGTACTATCTATACTGCTCAGTCTGGAAAAAGACCATAAGTATAATAAGTAAAAGAAACTGATGTAAGTTGATTAAACCACAGCTGTCGCTTCACTGTTACGTGATCATTTGGCGCTGCTATTCATAGTGGATAGTCTGGTTTGTATCTGTGAGTGCCGATCAAATGCCAGTAATGGCGTAAATATGTGTTTGTACCCTAGTCTGTCTGGAGGCCAGTGGGATGAAGACATTTTAAGGACGCTCACTCAGTTTGTGCCAAAGTTCAACATCTCCCAAAACATCATGTAAGAAATAATAAAAAAAAACATATAAAAATCCCAGCCACACTTGTACATGGTTTATATTTAATGGCTAAACTCAAGCACTTGCAAACGGCATATTACAGCATCCAATTAACGTTGATTGTCTGTTTCTCAGTGTGAATGACAGCTGCTCATCAGTGGAGAGTGTGGTGGTTCTGACTGCTCTACTGTCTGATTCTTCTCGTGTTTCGGAGCTTCACATCAGGTATAAAATGTTACGTACATTGCATAATAAAAGGTTGAACAACCTCTGATTTTTCCATGTCGACTAGTAAATCTTCACATAAAAGACCCTACAGAGGCTTTTCTGCAAGTTTATGAAGCTTGTACACTGACTGTTGTTGGCCGTAGACCACGTAAACACCATAAACACCACCAGTCTGACGCTTCTATTGTGCTCTCGCGTGTTGCATTAACTGACATCAAGGAAAAACAAGACACGCTCTGCAGCCACAGCAACAGTGTCAACTAATTGAACGCAACATAACTGTGCACTTCAGATATGTTTAGCCTATATAAATCAACACCATACATGGCATTTAATGGTACTTCGTAGCATGTTGTAACATAGGATAATGTAGCCGGGGTAAAACAAAACAAAAAGGCGGTACATCTCCGAAGTCTTTTCCGTGTTTAGCAACTAAAGGTCTGATAACTTTCACCAACAAATTGTTGATATGAAGCCTCCTTTTTTCTTTTGTTGATTGATTCATGTTGATAGGATTTGGATGGTATCTCTGCTAGCGTTAGCGGATACCTTTTCAGATCAGTAGTACTATTGTCGTATTTCAGGACTGACATATTCTGCATGTCACCGTAGAATTGGCTTCATCTTTAGTCAAGTATTTCCACACACTTGATGAACCCACTGGGCTCCTCACCTGTGTTCTCGGAGGCGTCTGTATGGTTTTTGTCAAACAGTATAGTCGACTAGTCACATCCCCTATTAAACACATACCACCATAGCTGTAGCCACTTCAAACACAAACCAATGCAGATATTCTGCTACTCACACTGTGCAATCTTTAGTGAATAATTTCTTTGTTTTTAATTCTTAATCAGGGAGTCACCACTGCCATGTAACCGTGTGCTTCTTTATGTTTCAGGCGACAGAGTCCTGTCCAGGTGTCTATAGCATTCTCTGAAACAACAGGAAAACCTGCAACTGAAATACATAAAACACTTAGGTTTGTATTGGGTTATTGCTACAGTGTCACTCCTATACAAATAATGAAAGAGCATCACTTTGTTGCAAAAAGATATTCAGGTAGCAATTATGCTGTTAATATTTCTGCTGATAATCGTGTCTCTGTTGCCTCCGTCAGTCTCCGCTGCTGTGATCTGCTGCCTGCTGACATGGAAAGAGTGTGGAGAAGTTTGGGATCCTCTTCTGGTCTCACAGTGCTGGAGTAAGACACCCAAGGAAAACAAAACGAATATGCACACACATCGTCAGAAACACGAGTACAAATATGCACATTTACCAACCTGTAATAGTAATATTCAATCACACTCTACGTACAGGACATTAGTACAGTCTAGTTGATTAAAGCATCTCTGTCAAGCTACAAGGAACATCCGTATCTTTCAATCTTACTCTTAAATCTGGTGACTAGGACACTGTTCTCTCTCGACTGTCTTTTAAGTTTATGTATTTGCCAACACAGATCCACCACATAGGTGCTTTATTTCTGTTTTTTAATGTAATATATCTAAATATGGAAGAAGAAGCATCAGAGGACTCGTCACTGCAGAAAATATGCAGCTTTTTCAGTTTTCAGAGTAGAATATGAAGTTGTTGCTTCAAAAGGCATGTTACCAAGTAGACCATGTTATTTTCTGAAGTACACCCATCAGGCATAACATTAAGACCACCTTCCCAATATTGTGTAGGTCTCCCTCGTGCCTCCAAAACAGTTTGGAGGCACGAGTTCAGTTCTGAGGGTGTCCTGTGGCGTCTGTCAGCTTTGGATCTAGTAAATTTGGAGGCCATGTCAACACCTTGTTGTGCCATTGCTGGTGTCTGGTCTGGTCCACACGAATTGCCACAAGATGGTCAATGTTACTCCCATCAGTGGTCTTATCGGTGTATATCCTGAGTCATAACAAGGACTGGTTAAACAGTAAACGGCTGTAAATGTGTATGGTGGCTTGTCTTGTCTTGCATTCACTAACCCTTAATACTGCCGGTAGTTAGCTTTTATTATTGCAAAGGAGTCAAATTCACTGATGTCAGTTTCCATATTGCCGGGTAAATTAAAGGATTATCTTATCACATTTATTTATTATACACTTTGGCATTGGTAATGTTCAGCTCAGGTTCACTGAAGGGTTTAATTTTAACTCTAATTATGTTTTTTATGTATCTGTGACACTAACTTTCCCTTTCTTTATCTTCAGTTTGTCCAGTAACCGGTTAGGCAACAAAGGCCTGAAGAAACTGTTGGAAGTCTTGACACACTTAAGCAACATTCGGGAAATTAAGTAAGCTTTATTTAGTTGCACTGCTGCTACACTGCCTGGCCAAATCACTTAAAGGTTTGGTGAAATCAAATAGAAGAAAAACAACAGTAGAACTCAGGGCTATGTTTAAAAGTGGAAGTAAGAGCATTTCCACACGTACAATGGGACTCAAGGGTTTGGGACTGAACAGCTGTGTAGCCTTAAGAAAACCACTAATCAGTGAGGATAACCTGGAAATAAAGGCTTCAGTTTGGAGCAATGGAAGAAGGTCATGTGGTCTGATGAGTCCAGATTTCCCCTGTTCCAGAGTGATGGGGGCATCAGGGTAAGAAGAGAGGCAGATGAAGTGATGCAGCCATCATGCCTAGTGTCTACTGTACAAGCCTGTGCTATGGGGCAGTGCTATGATCTGGGGTTGCTGCAGTTGCTCAGGTCTAGGTTCATTAGCTGACTACCTGAATATACTGAATGAGCAGCTTATTCCATCAATGGATCATATTCCAAGATGACAATGTCAGGATTCATGGGGCTCAGATTGTCAAAGAGTGGTTCAGGGAGCATGAGATGGATTGTTCCACCACAGAGTCCAGACCTTAACCCCATTGAGAATCTTTGGGATGAGCTGGAGAAGCTTTGAGCAGTGGTCAGACTCTCCATCATCAATACAAGATCTTGGTGAAAAATGAATGAAACACTGGATGGAAATGAATCTGGAGACGTTGGAGAATGAGTGCTGTAATCCAAGCTAAAGGCGTCCAACGAAATATATTTTTTTATTTTTTGGCCAGGCAGTGTATTTTCTCACCAAACCGGTTCCAAACAGCTCTGCTCCGTTTACACCCCGGGGCATTATCTAGGATAATTAGAGGCAACACTGACTTCCTCCTGGCTCATTGTTTTCTGTGTGTGTGCTTTTTCTTTTTTTTCAGTGCCAGTGACAATAACATCAGCATGGAAGGAGTGGTGATGCTGGCAGGTGCTTTATGCTCCCACAGCAGTTTAACGCAAATCCACACCAGGTACTCTTTGGTTTGAATGATGATTTCTATTATTGGAGCAGCAACAGGGCACCTCTGTTTATTTCTGTTTATAAAAAGTCCTGCACTAAATTCCCCTTCTTGACTGTGATTTAAACAAACACTGAATACAATAACCTCCATGAAGCTAAGATTTAGCGCACCACTGTTATATTAGAATGCCTTTCTATTAATCATTGAACTGTCTTCAGTGTATTTTAAGCCTCACCTCCCAATTTATTGGATGGACGTGTTCTTGTTAACTTCAGACTGGCATTAAAATGTCCATGTGGTTAATCTGTTGCCGCCCTGTTGGTTTTACAGCGATGGAGGCAAAGACCAGGTGATTCTGAAGTTCTGCCCTGAGAGAAGGTAAAAATCTTTGAAAACCCCAAAATATCTGAATACCCCTGCCTGCATTTTGATTTCCCTGCTAATAAGCTAATTCTTTTTTTATTTTTTTTATAGCAATGGCAAAAAGCTGCAAAAGATGTTCAGGTGCAGTAAGCTGAGGACGTTTTGAGAAATATTGCAAATAATGAAACATTTCTAATCTAAAAACTAAAAGTGTTCCTCTTTGATTTTGTAGAATAAGCAACAGCACCCTGCTGCCATCAGATATAACCACAGTTTGTAGAAGACTGGTCAAGTGTCGCTCCCAGCTGGAGTTAGAGTAAGCTCCGTTATTTGCTTGTCCACGTGATTATTCAGTGCTGTGACTGGACCGGTTGATGTTCATTAACTCGTGTCTTGTCTCAGGTTATCTCACAGCTCATTCGAAAACAAGACTATCGAGAATCTGCTCACGGTGTTGCCGAAGATGTTGTCCCTGCAGAGGCTTGAGTAAGACGCGTCCACTTTATTTTATTGTATGAGGTGAAACTTTATCACCGTTGGGAAAATATACACCGATCTACCACAACAATATGACCACTAGCAAAAGAAGTGACCATCTTGTAGAATTCAGTGTTCTGCTGGGAAACTCCTTGACGGCAGCAGCCATCCCCAGCAGGATGCAGCCACAAAAACAGTTAAGGAACAACTAAAAAAAACATTCAGAACATCACAAGGTGTTGACCAGGCCTCCAAATTCACTAGATCCCAAACTGATCAAGTATCTGTGGGATGATCCACAGAGGCCCCTCCCCTCAAAGGACCCCCAGTAACAACATTGTGTTGCCAGACACCACAGGACATCCTCAGAAGGCCCATGTCCATTCTCTGATGAGTCACAACTGTGTTGGAGGCATAAGGGAGACCTACACAATATTAGGAAGACGGTCGTAATGTTGCGCCTGATCGGTGTATTGAAAATGGCATTGTCTATAAATTTTACCAAATGTTGTGGAGTTAGTTTCCTTCTTTGTGATGCATAATTAACTTTTTAGCCCAAACTAAAAGCAAACCATTATCTCTAATTAATAAAAACACGTTTTTGTTTTGGGATGGTGCTAAACCTAAACTTGGTGCAGGTTTAATGTGCTCTTCTGTTGGACTGAAGCTTCAGAAATGTAATCCTTTGTTGTTTTTTTTGTCCCCAGTGTGAGTCACAGCATCACATCCACAACCGATGCCCTCGTACTGGTCCGTTGTTTGACTGACAATCAGCAAATCACATCAGTGGAACTCAGGTACAGTCCTAACTTCATCACAAAGAAAAAGACATGTCACAATTTAAACGTTTCAGCCTCTCTTTAAATGTTTGACTACGCTCAGTAAGAGCAAACAGATATTTCACTGCAATGTTACCTGTTTGAGTTTTTGTGTCACTGCATCTGCTCTGGTTAATTACTGCTTCTGACTCGTCTTCAGCCCTCAGAGTGAATCCTTCATCACTTTTGACGAAGTGAAAGCGGATCAAGTGAGCTGCAGGTCTGTTCAATTACAAAACATTTTGGCAGTACATTTTAATTTTGTTTGCTGCCTGCACAAGCTTTCATTATTCCGACAGTACACCAAAAGCATTGTCTACTTTCGCTTTCAGTCTGACTAGTTGGAAACTCTCTGTAAATGATAGCGACGAGTTATCTCTATCGCAAGCAAGAACTTGACAGAGAAGTTACACAATTAAAAACTCAAAACACGTGAGAATAATTTCCGGCCGTGGTTTTATTTTATTGAGTTCATTTCTCCAAATTATTACAGAGAAGTTGGTGCCTTCACAGCTAAACTAAAATAAACTTTTTCAGCACTGTCTGTCTCTGTCTCTGTACCTACACAGGTTAACTCATTTTTGCCTGAATGGAGACAACTTGGAGAGACTCCTTGAGATCCTGCAGCAGGGTCCCCGACTGTCTGATCTGGAGTACGAGCCACACGTTCCCACAAACATAACCACGTCCATGCACCCATGGGTTGTCCAGTGCTTCCTCAGGGAAATGTTTGTGCTGATGCTCCTCTCCTCTTTCTTTTGACTGCAGCTTATCAAGTAACCAAGTGGAGGATGACGGAGTGAAGCATTTGGTGGATTCTCTGCCAAAGCTTAAAATCAGCAGCTATGTCAAGTAAGTAGATATGTGTGTCCTTCTCTGTTACATTTTTAATATGCACCAGTAAGCCTGTATCTGATTTTTAAATAAATTTCAAATCGTAAGTATACATCGATCAGCCACAACATTAAAACCACTGACAGGAGAAGTAAAAAACAGTGACCATCTAGTGACTATTCTGTGTTCTCCTGGGAAACTTCTGGACCTGGCATTCATTGATGTTACCCAGACATGTAGCACCCACCTAGATCGGACCAGGCACCCCCACCCCATAGCAATGACACTCCTTGATGGCAGCAGCCATCCCCAGCAGGATGCAGCCACAAATACACTTTAAAAACATGAAGAAGAACATCTCAAGGTGTTGACCTGGCCTCCAAATTCGCTAGATCCCAAACTGATCAAGTGTCTGTGGGATGATCCACAGAGGCCCCTCCCCTTAGAGGCCCCCCCACTGACATCATCATGTTGCCAGACACCACAGGACACCTTCATAAGGACCATGTCCGTTCTCTGACTGTTTTGGAAGCACAAGGGAGACCTACACAATGTTAGGAAGGTGGTTTTAATGTTACGCCTGATCGGTGTATGTGTTATGCACTTTAGTCGTCACGTCAGAAAATGACTTCTTTACTGTTTCTCCGTCCACAGTCTCAGTGACAATCGACTGACCCAGCAGGGCTTGTTGAATGTAGCCTCCACATTGTGTACCTGCCCCAATGTCTCCAGTGTAGAAGTCAGGTGAGCCAGTGCATTGTAAAAAATAAATAAATAAATACATAAATAAAGAACAAAGGACCAAGAATGAAAGCAATTCAATAAGTAATTTACTGTAGGAAGATTCTGAGCAGTAATCTCTGTCTGTTGGCAGTTTGGGAGAGGAGAAGCGGAGCCTCATCTGGTTCAGTCAAAATGGAGGTTGTGAAAAAACGCTGAGGTGAGACAATACATGTTTCCTCAATGCATAGACCGATCCCACATTACCAGTGTAACGCTTTTATGTGGGTGTGTGGGGGTTTACATCATGTGCAGATTCAAAACTTTCTTTACACGTTGACGCTCTAAAATTGCAACAAAACAAATAATAATTTCAGAATGTGCAAAGTCACGACATCTTTAACTGATTCACTGGGACCCGAGCCAATGCTTAAACCCTCGACAACGCGGCAAAATGAAACTGTGCCCACAAAACAGAGGAAATTCATGTGGCCATCGTTGTCAGCAAAGAAAACAAACAAAAACAAAATGCATTATGTGGTTAAAACCACACCTATAATCATGATGCGAATGTGTGCACAGAGGAAGTAAAAGTGAGCTGTAATGTCACGGTCTAGATCAGTTTGGAGAGACAAAAATAAGAATGAGTAAAACCATCTGCCAGCTGTCTGCATAGTTCCTGCGTCTCTGCAACAGTGGAAACAGTGCACTGACTACAAGTAGAATGTATTTCTCTAGCATTAGCCAACAAAAGCATCATCCGTCATGAGCTACTTCAGCACACACAGTTCCCCCCTGACTCGACCATTACAAATGGTCTGCTTCCTGTTTGCATGTTTTACCTTCCGTCTAGGGGCACTAACCCGCCGTAATGAGCAGGAAGTGTTAAAAGCTGTGCCATGGTTTCTGTTCTGGCAATGCGAAAGGTCAGTGCAACGTTGCACTGAACGGTTCTGCAAATACAAGCCACATCCACTTCTGTTCTTTCTTGTCTCCCTTTTTTTTTCATTTATGTTTTTATTCATTTTCTGCCAGCGTCAGAGAAAGTGGTCTGCAGCGTGGACATGTGGTCACACTGGCAGAGATTGTGTCCTGCTGTCCGGCTTTGGCCAAACTGGAGTGAGTATGCTTCCATCTTTAGAGGGATTTATAGCTATCATGATGTGAAAAGAGTCTTATATTTGTTTTAAATGAATTGGTTTTGTTTAAAAGTCAGCCTCCAGGTTATAATTTATCTTGTTTAATGGAATTTGTAAGGCAAAAACAAAGCAAAGTAGTGATTACACTATGCTCGGTCCACAGATTAAAGAACAATTTGCTGCAGTCAGAGTCGATTGAAGACTTTGTGAAGCTGCTGAACGGCGCTCAGAGAGGATGCACTGTCAGGTAAGAAGATGTTCACACTTGTCCTCCTAGCGCCTGGCTGAATGAACACGTGCTTGAGCTGCTTAATTACACCGCGCCACATCACAACATGTCTTTCCCCCGTCAGTATTGAGGAGAGTTGGATTACAGCCGAGGAGGCGGTTCGTTTGGTGCGTCGCTGTCTGAGCCTCAGCAGAAACATTCACACTATCAGGTGAGATGTGGAAACGCGTGTTAGCAAACTCACACACACACACGTCAGGAAACGTTACACTCCTTAAGCATATACACACTCGCTGCAGAATGTCCCAAATGAAGATGTTCACTGTGTGCTGTCGTTTGTTTGGCAGGATTGAGCAGAACACGTTACACCTGTCTCTGAAGCCCTCTGAACAGACTTCAGTCAGGTAATCAGTCTGAAGTTACTTTGTGCTAACAGCGTATTAATCTTACTGAAAACAAAATATATAAATATAGCGTCTACAATATGTTGTAGCTGATGACAGATAAAAGTCTTGTATCATGAATCTTTCTGTGTATTTGTGTTTTCAGGGGTGACTCAGCTCAATCAATGGCCACAGAGAAGATTGGGTATGTCTTTTTTTTATATATATATATTTTTAATATGTTACCTGCAAGTTATAACGCTATAAGCTGCTGCAAAGTCACCAGATTTATCTCCATCCAGTGTTTCATTCACTGTATTGATGATGGAGAGTCTGACCACTGCTCAAAGCTTCTCCAGCTCATCCCAAAGATTCTCAATGGGGTTAAGGTCTGGACTCTGTGGTGGAACAATCCATCTCATGCTCCCTGAACCACTCTTTCACAATCTGAGCCCCATGAATCCTGACATTGTCATCTTGGAATATGATCCATTGATGGAATAAGCTGCTCATTCAGTATATTCAGGTAGTCAGCTAATGAACCTAGACCCAGATCATAGCACTGCCCCATAGCACAGGCTTGTACAGTAGACACTAGGCATGATGGCTGCATCACTTCATCTGCCTCTCTTCTTACCCTGATGCCCCCATCACTCTGGAACAGGGGAAATCTGGACTCATCAGACCACATGACCTTCTTCCATTGCTCCAGAGTCCAATCTTTATGCTCCCTAGCAAACGGAAGCCTTTATTTACAGTTATCCTCACTGATTAGTGGTTTTCTTAAGGCTACACAGCTGTTCAGTCCCAATCCCTTGAGACCCTTTGTACGTGCAGAACTGCTCTTACTTCCACTTTTAAACATAGCCCTGAGTTCTACTGTTGGTTTTCTCCCATTTGATTTCACAAAACCTTTAAGTGATGAAGCGATCTCAGACCACATTTCTTCCTCTAAGACGATGCTTCTCCACTATCCTTCCAGTTTCTAATAATGCCTTGGACAGTAGTTTTAGTAGTTTCTTCAATCTCCTTAGATGTTTTCTCTGCTTGATGCCAATGATTTGACCCTTCTCAAACAGACGACCACAGGATGTGTCTTTAGACATGGTTGTTGAAGAAATGAGAAGCTACTCATTGCATCAGTTGGGCTTAAATAACTTGTTGAAAGCTGAAAGATAATCACCCATGCAGTAATTATCCAATAGGAGGCTCCTAACTTTTTGCTTAGTCAAATCCAGGTGGCGACTGTTTTTTTTTTTTTTTTGGCCAGGCAGTGTATACGACCCAAGTTGCATCTATCTTTACGGAGAATAACAAAACATCAGGTGTTCATGTCTCCTGTCTCATCTTGTCCTCTAGTCTCGTGGACTGTGCGCTTGATGGACACCAGCTTGCATCAATGAGGAGCGTCATCCAGAGTTGTCCTTTACTGACAGAGCTGGAGTCAGTATTCTATATTTTACCTGTGAACATAATACTGCATCGACTCATTCAAGCAAAACTTTTGAAAACAAAAAACTTGTATGTCTCTTTACTGAAGTCGCGTTTCTTTGCAGCTTTTCCAGGAACAGTCTGGACAAAGACGGAGCTGACTTTCTCTGTTCTGTTCTACCGTCGCTGCCAAATCTCACTTCTCTCAGGTTAGAGCCTTTTCACATTCATCTTTGCTGTCGTAAAGGAACGGCTCAGGAAATGCTTCCTGCCTTTTGCAATAACGCTGCACGACAGCTCACATCTGTGTGACAGGAGAACAGTTCTGCACTATTGTACTTTTGCAACTCATACTGCACACTGTTGCACAACATACAGCCTCTGCTTGTTTATTCACATACTGTCTATCTACTTATTTGCAGTATTGGTTCCAAAGAGTCACAAGCATTGGCCGTGGTGGTGGAGAGGGTCACACAGGCCTGTCAGCAGTCTGCAAGCATTCAGGAATTAAAGTGAGCCACACCTTTCATTACACATTTAAGAGTCTCCTTCCACTTCTTCTCATTGCTCTTACTGAAGTCCAATGCAACAGCTCTCCTTCACTCCTGTTATTAATGTCTACGTTGATAGTGCATCATGTGTAGTTCAGGATCCGTTGGAGATTTGATAAACTGGTTGGTCCAGCTCTCTTTTTTTAGCCTGATTCCCTAGAAAAGTTCATCTCCCATGTGTTTATCATTCCAGACAGATGAAATAATGTCTGATCGTTTGTAGCGTTTGTATTTAATTAACTGACTGCTTCCCCTTTCCACTAACCTTGTCCTTTCTCTCTCTGCTAGCCTGTCAGGCCACATGATCAGCGACGCAGCAGCTCAGAGTGTGAGCGCACTGTTGCCCCGCCTACGATCTATCAAGTAAAATTTCCAATTTATTAAATAACAGAACTTACATGTGGCCGTTTTGTGTTTTTTAACCACAAATTTTTCAAACACTATTTTACTCCTCTGCCGTAGCCTGTCCCATTGTGTGTGGAGCGAGGCCGGAGGTCTGCAGCTCACCGAGGCGCTGGGGCGGTGTGTCAGACTGGAGGACCTCTGGTAGGACATGCATCTGTGCAGAGAAATGAACCAGAAATGTCTGCAGATTCTGTGCGTTAACGTGCGTTTGTGTGTGCATCCCAAGTTTGGACTGTGTGCATCTGCATGAGGAGAGCAGGACGCGTCTGCATACAGCTTTAAGGAAAACGACCTCTATACACAGACTCAAGTAAGAAATACAGCCTTACTGTAACGCTCCTATAAAAGTGTAATGCATCTAACCCAATACATACGTTAATGGCCTAATTATCACATTAGCCTGTAAGGATTCCACTCTTGCAAGCAATTTTGTTGGCTAATAAAGTAAAACCTGACACCGCTTTCTGCGCTACATACTCCACGGGACGTATTTATTACATGGAGTTAAGCCAGGGGGAACTATCCCTGGCAGACGTCTTTGCTTGTGCAGCTACGGTCGCGCTGGACTCACACGTATCCAGCAGCGCTCCGATAATCCCGTCTATTTACGACGCCGCTGCCAGGGCTGCCGTTCCACTGCTCGCATTGCGGCCGAGGCTGGCGCAGGCCCTCATACCGGCGTGTCATCAGTTCTGTAGGAGCCCTGTCAGAAATTAGTAGCCTAGATTTCCCCCTCCCCCTGGGGGACATCATCGTTTGTCATTACTTGTTCTCTCATAGTGCTAAGCCATAAACTGTTACTAACTGGCACGCCGCAAGGTCAGATTGTGCAATACATATCTAAACCTTGTTTACATAGTGTAGAAATAAATATCATAGTTACATTATGCCCTGGCTGTCACTTGTAGGATGTAAACTAATAGCTTGGCGTCGGTGAAACAGTCCCGACCGCTTTATTAAGTGATAAAACTGATTGTGTGTGTCAGGCTGAATGAGATGTCCACGGCGATGGGACAACATCTCGCAGTGTGCTGGATGTCATGGCTGCTACGAACACACAGAGGAGACAGAGCGAACTTTTCTCACATGCGCAAAGCACGCGGCGTATGTTGTTAATCTCATTTGGGTCCGGCTTAATGAAGGTTGGCGTCGTGTTCTTTCTCAGGTTGGACGGTTGGAGGATGGCTGACGAAGGAACAGAACAGCTGACCGGACTCCTTCCTGTCTGGAAAGAACTCAAGAAGATCAGGTGCTGATTTACACCCTATTTGTGTCCTGGTTTCTGTTCTGCAGGTTTCATTTACACAAATTACCTCCGAGATGAAGTCTGTGTTCGGTTTGACCCCAGAGCGCCGCATGTCCGACATGTTATCTCACTTTATTTCATGCAAACACGTTATTATGGCCCTGCAGATAAACAGTGTTATTAACAAAGAAGAGCATTGGCTCAGCTGCAGAAAGAGATCTTTAAGCTTTGAACCTCTCACATGTTTTTTTTGTAAAACCGGGTGTTGAGTTTCTTTCCATATGCTCGGAAAAAGTGGAGGAACCAGGAGAGAGGTCTGCTGTGGATCAAGGAGGAGGCACCAAAGTCAGTTAAAGTAAAAGAACATAGGTGAAGTTAAGCTAGCTAGCTAGTTTTATGTATTAAGGCAAAATCAAAAGTATCGGCTCAGATCCCTAAGGGTTCCTATCCTCTTCATTTTAGCTGTGTCTCACTTTAACTGTGGTGACGTGTTTACCACGTAAAAGCTGAAAACTTCTGTATTATTGTACTGTACATAGCCAATTACATTCATTTTTATAAAGCTAATTCTCCTTCCAGTGATATCTCCTCAAGATGTCGCACTCCCTGCCTGCTCATACATACTTGTGTGAGGTGAAAGACGTCCAAGACATGCCAGACATTTTATTGGACTGTCGTTGCTGTTTTTATGGGGCCCAGCTGTCCCCCTTTCCGGCAGCAGGTCCGTCCTTCCCGGAGTGTCAAAGTGACCGTCAGTGGAAGGTCGTTTGGCCCCGGGGTCTTGTGATGTTGTGGCAGTGCTGCTCGCTCATTACATGTTTGAATGTCGACCTTTGTACTGTCCTCTGTGGATTCATGTTCGGTCTTCCTGTGTTTAAACGACGCTCCTTTCAAAATGTTTTGAAGTTGGAACGACTTCTTCTCGATCCGATATTTCACCAAAGATTAGAGAGACGAGAGTGAATACAGGCTTTGTGTGTCGTTAATTTAGTTTTTTTTAATAACCATCTCATAAAGCTGAGTATAAATGAGGCCACTCTAGCGCCACCTGCAGCCGCTGTAAGAGTAAAACACACTTATCCTTCAGTGTTAATGATATCAGTCAGAATATTATAATTATATATGAGTCAGAGGAACTGAAGCAGTAATTTTATGTACTTTAATACTTATAACTTAGCAGTAGTCATTGTTTTTGCTTAATTCAAACTCAAATCCCACTACATCAATCAGTCTTTATTTATAAAGCACTTTAAAAACAACGAGGTTGGTCGAAGTGCTGTACACAGACGTGAGAATATAAAAATACAAAGAAGAATTAAAAACAAGATTTAAATCATAAAACCAGTCAAACCATGTAAACAATAAGAACCAACGTTTCATGCTGAGTTAAAAGCCAAAGAGGAAAAATGTGTTTTAAGAGAGGGTTTAAAATTAGGAAGACAGTTGCTGCAAAAGCACGGTCACCTCTCATCTTCCTCTTTGTGTTGTATATACCTATACTCCTTTCATTCCACCAAAATCAATGTTGCTGTTAATCACTGACATATCCAAGTCTCTAATAATCCCCCTAAGAAATCCTGTTTGCATTTAGATTATTGAAAATAATCAAATTTTTGTTGGTTTTTTTGTTTTGTTTTTGTTTTTTTAATGAAAATTTTGTGCCATTCACAAACACTGAAATTTAAAGGGTGAAAAAATCTGAAATTAATTAAACGTTTGGTATTTGTGATTAGGACTGAGTTTGATTAAAAAATTCATGTTAGAAAAAAATGGCACAATATTAACATGTTATTTTTATGGCATTTTTGAGCAGGACACTTTTGTCCCTTAATGGTACTTGTTGTGGAGTCTCTTTAAACAGTTGTATTTGTACTTTTGTTCAAGTTAAATCTAAGTTTGATGCAATTTTCTTGTCGGATTTTGTAAAAAAATAAAAATAAATGAAAAAAAAAGAAAGGGCGTTTTAGCGACACCCAGTGGTAGCATCAAGTAACTTCACCTCTGCTGCTGGCCCTGCTGTATGAGATGCCTCCACATGTTTTATATAGTTGTTGTTGATGTTGTGTGTTTATCTCCTAGTCTTTCAAAGAACCTGATCAGTGACCAATCAGGAGAGAAGCTGCTCAACGCGCTGAAGAGCTGCAGTCACCTGGAGGAGCTCAAGTGAGGAAACATTTTTATGACTACAACTGTTAAAGATCTGACATTTTACTCAGATCTTTGACAGCTTTAGTCCTCAGACGTGTGACATTTGCAAGGAAAATTGGTTTGCACATGCATCTTGTTCATATTTATGTCAGGACAGAGTTTAAACATTCCTACTCTCTGTTCCAGTCTGTCCAGTAACCATCTTGGCAACCTCACTGCTGCCAGCATGGCCCTTGTTCTTCCATCACTGACACGTCTCTCAGTGTTAGAGTAAGTCTCTCACAGCTTTAAACCCTCTCATCGACATGTACTGCTTCTATCAGTCGCTCCATTTCCTTTCTGTTTGTCTCATCTAGTATTTCAGAAAACAGCATCGGAGATGAGGGATCACTCAGTCTGTCCAAAGCAATAATGTGCATGAAGAACCTCAAAAAGATCAAGTAAGAAAAGTCTGGTCACGTTTAAGATCGCAGCTGATCTGCTCAACAGCTCACTTTACCGACTGCTCGTCTCTTTCCCGTTCAGTCTGACCTCTGTTGGGACGTCGGAGCTGCGCGCTGTCGCCGCCAGTCTCGCCCACTGTCCTCTCGTAAACGATGTGAGGTAAGACGAGGAAGAAGGTCACAACAGATCCAATTAAATCTGCAGCACCGGCAGAACACTAGAGGAAGATTTTACTCCTTTACCTCGTGTTAGCGTGCCATCTTCACACTAACACGATCACATCGAATGAATAAACTGTAGACCAGCTGATCAGCGTGATTCTTCCCAGCCTCTTACAGCTAATAGCAGCTATTTCTGCTCTTTGTGTTCAAATGCGACTTTGTGTTCCAGGAGCATTGCATCGCGAGGTGCCGATTTGTTGCTCCTTGCGGCACGCACGTTCACCTCCGGTTTTAGCTCTGGGTTCAGTTCCAGGTTGCGCCCTCTGCCCTCTCTTGCCCCCTTTACTTCCTGTCACCCTCCACACACGCAGCTATCTAATAAAAGCACAAAAGAAAACAGCTAAAAAGAATAAGAATGATCTCAGAAGTCGTTTGAACACAAATGTCCTCTCTCCCTCTGTCCAGTCTTGGTTGGAACAGCTGCGGTGATGAAGTGGCGCTGGAGCTGGCCAGAGTGCTGCCTTCCTGTCTCAAGCTGACCCGGATAGAGTGAGTGCACAAACCCACGCCCTCCACAAATGTTTCCTCTGTCTCAGTTTAATTTCTGAAACGCAAATCTCTGCTTGCAGCTCTTTACACTTTGTTTATGTCTCTCAGTCTGGAGTGCAACAGCGTGGGTGTCTCAGGAGCGGAGGCCCTGGTTAGATCCTTACGGTCCTGCCCTGCTCTGCAACTCATCAGGTAGACTGCGCACGGCCGTCGGCCGACTCCACCGCCGCTTCATTGTCGTGTCGTAAGAAAGATTAAACTGCCTTCCTCTGTGCTTTCAGGCTGTGGAGGAACAAGGTCACCCAGAGCGACGCGCACAGGCTCATGCTGAGCGACAGGAGGCTGAGTTTCTCGTCCACCTAACGTGATCGGCGTCTGCAGAGGTGAACCGCAGCATCAGCGGAGCATTACATCAACCACTAACCTTACACCCCCCCACGCCGAGCACAAGAGCTTTCATCCATTTTGCTAACTTTCTTAACCCTCGTGTTACCTTTGGGGTCTCTGGGACCCCGAGTGAATGGACAGACAGATAGAGAGCATGCAGGAGGGTAGCACGAGGGCTGTAGAGCTGCTTTTTAACTTTGCATTGAAGTGCACATGTACAGTTTGTTTTTGTTTTTTTAAGAGAAGACAACGTCTGTCTTTGAGACTACTCAGATGCACTTGTTCTTTGACAGCGGTAACGCGGCGTAATTAACCGACAGCCTTTACGACCCGATCATAAAGTTGGAACGCTGGCATTCATACTGAATCTGTGACCTTGTGGTTGCACCGCGGGACGCCGTGTACACAGAATTCTTCCGGGCTTGAGGCGCGCCAGCACCGGTGCTTGGCTAATGATTTAGCAGGCGAACGACTCAGGGCTTTAATGCATGGACGTGCAAAGGAAAGAGCTGATGAAGGAAGCAATAGATGTTAAACGTGTGACAAAATACTGTTCTGCCTCAAAGCTGCGTTACCCGAAGAAGAAGTTCTTGTTTTCATTGCATACACGGAGACACTCAAGAGGTGTTAAGTTAAGTTGCCATAAAAAACACAGGTCGTTCCAATAAAATGATCCAATGGACCAGAATTAATAGATTAGGTTTGAAAAAACAACTTTAAAGAGCAAGAACAGCGCCTTACACAGAATTCATTTGTAAATTCAGAATGTGTGGATGAAAAAAAGCAGGGGGGTTTTTTAAGCAGCTCTGTGAACATAAAGTTAGTGTCCACGCTCTCTTGAGGTACCGTGACACGCTGAGGTCTTCCACTGGGGGCAGCCGGCGAGCCCTCTCTGCTGTCTTTGTCCGTCCGTGCAGCAGAGCGGCCCTCACGCCACACGGTGGTGCACAGCGGCCGCCCTGTAGAAAGCCTCCAGCAGCTTCCTCCTCCAGATTAAAAAGAAGTTAAGACAAAGCGTGAACGCGAGTCAGGCGACAATAAATCATAGCCACTAAAACTCCGATTAAACGAGACGCTATGAGCCCCAGTAGAGATGCATTAGGAACACGCCTCGTGCCGGGTTTTGTCGCCCTGCAGGTTTTTTCAGGACGGCGTTTTCTGTGAAAGTGACTCACTTTGCACAATAATGTGTTTACAATAATTAGAGGCCACAGCAGCACAAACACAACAAACCATGAACTCGCAGTGACATTCATTCTAGGTTGTGGTCTCTACCCAGTTTGCGTATTTATTCCTGCTGATCGTGATGGAAAGAGATTAATACACCTGTTATATATTTTTATTAAAGGCTATTTATTTTTGCTGTAATTCCAAGTGTGATGAAACTGAAATATAAAATGAGAACATGTGATATTATGGGTATGGAGCTTATTTTGTCAATGCAGTACGGTGCATTCATGGAACGTTGTAATTAACGATGCTGATCTGTTTTCAAATGACTGCACCTTATTTCTTTTTGTTTTTCTGCTCTGCGTCCGTCTCCCATTCATCCAGTTTCCTTGTTATGTTTGCAAAGATGCTGGATTTACACTGTATGATGTTTTTTTGTTGCTTGCAGTCTAAAAGTTTATTTTTTTAATTCCATTTCAATTTTGCAAAGTCTGATGCTTGTTTTCTTTCTGTTACAATGTGAATTGAAATCAGGTTTTTATTTCTTTTGTTGCCAAATTATGGACAAACAAACAAAAAGAAAACACCCAAGCCAAGTAAAAGCTGTTTGAAATACGTCTTTCTCTTTTTCTTTTTTTCTTTTTACATGATCTTGATCTGCCTCTCGTGACAGTAGTGATGAACTGTTGTGGAATAAAGCCAAAAGCTCCAGATGCACTGAAAACATATCATATACCTTACATTTAGTACACGTAGCTCCCTGTCCTTACTCTAGTTTCATTCTGATTGACACCAGCAGCCGGAGCTGAAGGAATTTTCATGTGGTTTCACCCACAGCTCCCTCTTGTGGTGGTCGCTGGTGCAGCAGCCTCTGCCTGTGCAAAGGTCGACACGAACAAAACTGCAGTTCTTTTAGTCATACTTGGTAAATTATAGGTGTAAATAATACAGTAATAATGATTAATAAGATGCATTTTAAAGTAATTTTACAGAGTTTAAAATTCACCTGCCCACAAACGATCAAGACCAATATAAGCTTTTTATTTGCCACAGCCTCATGAAAATGAATGAGTGAATTAAAGTTCAGCCTCCTGTCCTTTAAGAGAGGAAATCTGAACAGTCGACAAAGGGAAAATAGATTAATGTAAACTGAGATGCACAGGTCATGTCAACAAATCAGTGAAACCTAAAACCTTCCAAGTACTGTACATTTAAATGTTTATATTTAAAATAAAATGGGTTATTTTGAAGAATAAAATAGCAAAATAAATCTTGGTGCTTAGGGAAATATATTTTATATAGTTTATTATGTTCATGCTAATAATAATAATAATAATATGATGTTAATGTAAAGTGGTGGAACTTGTTGTTGTTGCTTGTATCAGCCACCAGAGGGCGCTGTTTATTAGTCAACTAAAGAAACTAAGAACTGAAAATATGGATTAACAACAAAACCTTTAAACTGATCTGTAACTGATAAAATGCAACATAAACATTAAATAATAATAAACTAGAAGCAGCAAAATAATACATTTTGTTACTGATGTTTAAGCAGATGTACAATGTAAAGTAAAAACTATACTAAAGTAAAATAAAGAACCATATTTAAGGAAATATATCTACTTCTTTAATTATTTATACTACTCATAATTTGACAGTAATGAGCCTAAAATAAAACCTAAAACCTTTAAGTGCAATGCAAGTGTTGGAAGATGAATAAAAACAATAATACTGTTTTTTCTTTAGCTTTAATCTGACAGAAGAAGAATTGAGTTAGTGATATCTAAACATCAGTCACGGCTCAGTGTAAAGTACTGCAGAAAAGAATCAAATGAAATAATTCCTCCTGAAATAAATGTTGAAAAACTAATTAAAAATAAGTCTGAAGAGCAAAACAGTAAGACTGTGTTTTGTGCTGCAGAAGAAGAAATTAGTGAGAGATGTTTGAGCAGAAATATAAATATAAAAAAAGTTAGATCATTATACCTGTATTATGGAGCAGAGGTGTCAAACATGCGGCCCACGGCCCACACTCAGCACGCCAGAGGGTCCAATCTGGCCCGTGACATGAATTGGGAAGAGGAAGAATAAAAAGAAAGGAGAGGAATATGGAATATGGAAAACATGAAGGAGAAAGAACGAGAAGAAAGTGCACCTTAACTGAAACATTTCATAATGTATTTATCTGCATTAAAGCAAAAGAAGAATCTGAAGTTGTCGTTATTTTTATAACTTTTTTATAGCTGTTATGTTTCTGGTCTGGGTCCCCTTGAAATCAAATTGGGCTGTATGTGGCCCCTGACATAAAATACATTTTACATTGTCAGTTTTGTCAAATACTATATTAACTTTATAAGAAAATATACAAATTTCATGTAAGTAAAATAAAAAAGTTCGAGAGTAGTTGAAAAAGAAATTCAGACGGAAGTGTTTTATTTTCGCGTGACACTTATGCTTTTAATTTGAAAGCAAACTCTTCGTACTTCCGGTTCGATGCTAATGCTGCTAGCTTGACGGAGCTGCCTCCATCAGTGGCGCTGGGCGCAGAGAGAGCAGTCCAGGCAGCGAGGATGATTTACGGCCACACACTGTTGCGCTTCCCCGGATACTCGACTTAAAGATGTCAACTCTGACGTGCTCTCCTCTGTAGAGAAAGAAAGAGAGAGAGAAAAAAAGGCTTTGGCTTTTTTGTTTGTTTGTTTGTTTTTCTTAAATTTTCCACCATAGTGCGCGCATCAGTTAAAGAAACTGCCAAGTGAGGATCAGCTGGAGAAGTTCATTTCGCTGAGGTGAGTCTGTCAGCTTTCACGCTGTGTTCCTCTCGGGTCTGTAATAACGGAACCGATCGCTTCCAAAAATAAAAAGAGGTGCAAAACGACAGGGCTGGTTAGAGAGTGTGTACGCGGAAGGATGTGGGTAGTTAGTGACATTTGTGTTTGCGTGCAAAGAGATGCCATGTCCAGTTAATTAGTGCACGCGTTTCTCGTGCACTAATTAGACCTGCGCGCACACTTCACCTGTCTCTCCCCCTCCCCCTCTCCTCCTGCAGGGGACTCAGGTGTGTGGTGTGACTGGGGTGTGAACGGTCTTCAGCAGGGTCAGTAGAGCCAGTGTTGGGGCTGCACCGCTGCTCCTGTTTGTGTCATGACTGATGCTGCATGTGGCCGTAAAGGGAAAGGTTGATGCCACCAGGAGCTTTTTGGAACAACGTGCAATTTGTTTCTAATTGATGCAACTAGAACACATGATGGGTGATGTTGCCATCCCCTGCCAGAGCAATGCTTTTTTTTTCTTCTTGTTCTTTGCAACTGAGGCAAATTCTGAGCATTGCAAAATGATGCATGGCTTCATGTTTCATTCATTAATTCTGATGATTATGATATTCTGCGCTGCCTTTTATTTTGATTTCCGTGCGAGGGATGCAGCAGGTGTCATGTCACTGTCAGAAATGAGCACAGCCCTGAGTGGCAGTGACTGAATGAACCCACGAGCGGTGAACGAGTGAGCCAAAGCCAAAGCTCTGCAGCCGGTCCCTTCTGAATGACAAGTCAGTGAATGAATGAATGAAAATGTTGGTATTTTATTTATTTATTTATTTTCCCCCAGTGTGACCTCACAGAGGAGCACGCTGGTTATGACACATTAGTATCTTAGCAACAGACAGCATCCTTTTAGCGCGCCGCTGTGAGAGCAGAGCCACCTTTTGTGGACGCGGGAGCTGCTCGTGCCGCTTATTTGTCCTTAAAGCCAAAAGGGAACCTCAGATGTGTCGTCACCGTGCACCGAGAAGACGTGTACTGTGCTGTATGTGGGTTTACTCTGAGGCCCCTGCATGTGTGTGTGTGTGTTTGATACTGGGCTCTTCATGATCCACGCCTTTGGTTGGTTTGATTTGTTCTGTTTGCTCTCAGGATCATTAGCCCGAGGTCCCGGAGGCCTCCAAACCCCCGGGTGACGTGCATTAATTGGGATCTATTGATTATTTGGACTTACTTGTGCATCTTTCTCCTTCCTTCAAACATTCAACTGTTGCCTCTTCACGCAGCCCCTGAGAACTCCTTCACCGCATCCTTCCTTAGTGGACCAGCATGGAAGGCGCTGTGGAAGGAGTGCTCTCTGCCTGGCAACAGAGATGTAGACGCGAGCATCTTATTTTCCCCTCCGCAGCAGTGTTTCCAGTAATTTATGATTTTTGTCAGCTGCCAGTGTAAGACGAACATAACACGCGCTCCCTCCCCTCCTCCCCCTCCTCCCCCTCTCCGTCTCCTGTTAGCTCCTACGGTTGTGTAAGCTCTCTAACGAGAAGCCGCCTGTTATCCTGGAGGCCGGCCATAGGTGTGTATGTAACAACAACAACCTGTGGTTCATTTACCAGCTTCACTCACACGAAGGAGGGAGGTTTATTCACCAGTTTAGGCTTTAATATTAACAGTAGAGTGAGTGGTTTTAGGTTTGATTGTAGGGCAGCACAGTGGCTGCCCCGGGTTCGAATCCAGGCAGACCGGTTCCTTTCTGTGTGGAGTTTGCATGTTCTCCAGGTTCTCCAGCTTCCTCCCACCGTCCAAAGACAAGCTGGTTAGTTCTAAATTGGTCGTAGGTGTGAGTGTGAATGCTTGTCTGTCCCTCTGTGTTAGCCCTGCAATGGACTGGAGACCTGTCCACGCGGTGTCTCGCCAAAAACACAGCTGGGATAGGCTCCAGCCAAACCGTGACCCTTCACAGGACAAGTGGTTTACAGAAGCTTAAAAGCAAAAACTGTTTGCTGGTTTCAGTCTCTCTAGTGTCACGATTCGATTTATAGATGTGACACGGATGTTTTTAAATTACACATCTCACTGTGGGCGGGTAGGGTAGCACTGATGCCTCACAGCAAGAAGGGCATGGGTTCGAACCCATCGGCCAATCGGCTGGGGGGCCTTTCTGCGTGCAAAGACATGCTGGTGAGGTTCATTGGTGATTCTAACTCTAAATTGGCCGTAGGTGTGCACGTGTCCAGCCCCCCCGACCCTTCAGAGGGTTGCAGGTTGCAGAAGATGAATGAATGAACAACTAATCAAGAAAGTGCCAAAGTAAAATCTGCAGCATTAAGGCGATTGGTGTCTAATATATAGGAATAAGAGACAGAAACAAAAGAGGGAGGTGGATGAATTCATGCATGCAGCGCATACAGACATGATGCAGATGATACATGATTCATGGTAGAGTGATAATGGATATAAAGGACGGACGGAGGGAGGCGCCGTTCATACTCAGCATTCACAATCAATAATGAAAATCAGTTGTCTCCGGCCGCGGTCAGTCCACGTCATTGGGCCGTGCTGTAATCTTGCAAGACCTGCTTGGTGGATAAAAGCCAGCCGATTGTTTTTTATTACTACAACACTAATTAAACACTATTAATCCTGTGAAAAGCATAATCCTCGTGTCTTCAACGTGCCAGAGACGATGCAACTCAGCCCGTAATCCAGAGAGATATTCAGTTCACCGTGATAATGTGCAAAAACAGAAGCAGCAAATCCTCTCAGCCTAAAGAGCGACGACAATGAGACGCTGTTTTCAGGGGTTTTTTTTCACCAGTTTTGCTCGATGGAGTCAGTTTTCTGTTGATTGACCAACTGAAGTTGACATTGCATCCCCTAATAATAGGCTGGTCATTTCCACAACACCAAAAAGGAGGACACTTAGTGATGAAAGAAAAATGGCATCATACAACGCTTGTGTACTCCCCACGACAACACAATTTTCTCATCACAAGACAATTTATCCACGATATATCATGATGTATGTGTAACAGAAGAGGAAAAACTATTCCTGAGAAGGCGAAAAGGACTTGTTCACGGTATTTGTATTTATTTAATACATCTATCTTGCAGAGCGCAGTGCCACAAAGCAGAACATTTATGGTTTTAAATGTGCAAATTAAATTTGCATAAAAATAAATGGATTAATGCAAAACATATACATTCCAGTTTTTAATAAGCATATAGAACTTTTTTTTATGTAAACAGCAAAAGACAGTAAGAAGAAAAAACACCATGCCGTGCGCTCTTTTGACCGTTAAATGAGGTTCGTCTTTTCGGCATCGTTAAGATTTACTTCTTTATATTGTCAACCAATGAGAAATCAGAGAATTGAGTGACACCGCTTTTAGCCAATCATTTTTACCAATCTGTTTTTTGTTTGTTTGTTTGTTTTTTGTTATAACCAAAAGTCTTACACCATTGGACGACAGGTGCATTGTATTGACTGTAGGGCTGGGCGATAATGTATGGCTGAAAAATGTATCACGATATCAGTCAATATCAATAATTATTGATTTTTTTTTTTTAAACTATTCTACTCAGACTCCTCTACTGTGCTAAGCTGCATCTGTTATTTTTTATATCGATTTGATGTTTTGTCGTGTGGCTCTGTTTCGTTGCCCGTCATTTTGACTGACATAAAATCCCATTTTTATCCGTCATTTTAATTTTTTAAAAATGATAACAATGACATATTCAATAGCATTTAAATTTCATTCATTTTTAATTAATTCAGTAGCAGTGGAAAAAAGATTCGGTTCATACAATCGGCCATCAAAGACGACTCTTAACCGGCTCAGTTGAGTCCTACCACGTTTGATTGATCATCAATAAACGGCTCCATTCAAACATCTTCCATCTCACTCTGCAGAGAAACCAAACTTAACCGACTCATAACCGCTGCTCGTGGATCCCTGATTAACCGAGTCAGCAGCCACTCACTCGGCCGCAGAGAAACCAAACTTAACCGACTCTTACACGACTAATCAAGAGAGACAAGAGACAATTAATATGCTCACTCACCACCAAGTTAGAGACAACATCGGTCTGACTGAAAATAACCTAAATATTAACAAACTGGTAACGTGATCTTTCCTTTTTTATCTATAATATCCTCTCGCGCTGTCGCTCTCATATTCTCCTCTCACTCGTTGTTGGCTTAGCTGGGCCGTGATTGGTCGAGAGGCTAAAGCCCTTCTTCTGCCTACATCCCCCAGAATGACTTGCAGTTGTGTCTCGGGGTTTTCTTCCTATTTTCCTCTAACGGAGCTCAAGTGAAATTATCAAACATTCTATTGAACATATTTTCTATTGATATCGACCACGTGTCTATCGCGATATATATCGTTATCGTTTTATCGCCCAGCCCTAACTGACTGCGTTGTTCTCTCTTACATTTGTTATATATTCTCTTGTTTCCTAGATCTTTACTGTACAGTAGTTGTGTTACTGAGCTGTGACTGAGCCTCAGTGTGTAGTTTCACACCTTTTCATGTACCTCACATTTTGGAATGACACATCCTTCCATTGCAACTGGGAAAATACCTGCAGAGCACCTACAGCATAGCATACTGAAGAACAATTGTCCCAACAAAGCTGCTCATATTTATATAGTAAAGCCATCCGTTTATCTTGGCTTGTTCTTAATTAATTAACTATCAATTTCTTTTGCAAGAGTTTTGCCTCTAGTCGTCCTAATTTGCAGAATGTGTTTGGAAATATTTCCAGGAGTCAGCCAGGAAGCGTGGGATGTTGCGTGGGTTCTCCTGAAACTAAAGTTCACTCTGCTTGTTTCTCGCTGTTGTTTCCTTCCTGCAGGTTATTTGGTTTTGACCTCGGATCATGGCCCACACGCTCGGCTCGGGCGCCGACGGCCAGGCGCGCAGCGTCGGGCCGCACTGCGTGACCCGGGTGGAGCTGTCCGTCACCGCCGCGAACCTGCTGGATCGAGACGTGGCCTCCAAGTCGGACCCGTTCTGCGTTCTCTTCCACGAGGTGGATGGAAACTGGGTGGAGGTACGGTGGATGGTGGAGCAGGTGGAGGAGGGCGAGGGGGAGTTAATGTGCCACTGTTCGGATCATGAGTGCTCACTTTTCTGACGCTGCATGTTTTAACTCCGGGGAGGTAGAGAGAGCAGGATAAAAGGGATGCAGAAATGAAAAGAGAGAGACTGAGTGGAGGCTGGAAGATTTGATTAAGCGTTAGAAGTGTTGCTTTGAAGGTTTCGTCCACCACGCTGGCTCCTCCGGCGAAAGAAGGGACCTGAGTGTATGTTAGTCTACAGGCAGCAGCCTATACGAAGGTCGTGAGCCAGATCCAAACTCATCATGTCTTGACCATCTGGCGTCAGCCAAGGCGTGCTGAGCCCCAATGAATGTTGCAAGATTTATGAGCATTATTCCAGTGTTACATATACAGTAGACCTCGTTAGTGGAGGTACTGGGACCGCGGAGTCTGATGACCTAGTCTCCACAAGCTGGAGGTTGTGATAGGACACAAGCTAGATTAAAATAATAAATAAACGCTTCATGTCACCACCTCAGTCTGAACAGATTGATCTGATCTGAAGGAATGTTTTAATCAGACTGAGATCTAATTAGATCAGCTGTATTTGACAAGCAGCCACAACATTATGACCACCGACAGGAGAAGTAAGTAACATCGAACATCTTGTGACAATTCAGTGCTCTTCTGAGAAGCATTTAGACCAGGCATTCATTCATTCATTGGTGTGGATGTTACTTAGACATGTAGCACCCACCTAGACCAGACCAGGCACCCCCACCCCATAGCAATGACACTCCTTGATGGCAGCAGACATCCCCAGCAGGATGCAGACACAAAAACGTTTTAGGAACAGCTCAAAAAAACATGAAGAACAGCACAAGGTGTTGACCTGGCCTTTAAATTCACTAGATCCCAAACTGATCAAGTATCTGTGGGATGATCCACAGAGGCCCCTCCCCTCAAAGACCCCCAACTAACAACATCCTGTTACCAGACACCACAGGACACCCTCAGAAGGCCCATGTCTGATGAGTCCCAACTGTTTTTGAGGCACAAGGGAGACCTACACAATATTAGGAAGGCGGTCATAATGTTATGCCTGATGGGTGTGTACTGTATGTGCACACATGCTCTGCATTTTACCCATCCAAGTGAGCTACTCAGGAGAAGGTGCTTGCTTAAGGCGCCTCATTCGTTGCAATAGATTAGGATTGAACCAGTGATCTGACAATCCTGAAGCAACCTGGAGCAGTGGTCTCCACCTGTGTGGTGCCTGGGGAGTGGTTTGGGGGTTAAGACTTGCTCAAGGCACCGAACTTTAGCTTAGCACTGCACGCTGGCAGAGCGGGCTAATGGAAAGGATTCAGTTTGGCCAACATCCTGCAAAAAAACCCAGGAGATGGAGGTGACTCTAAATGTTTATCAGAATATCTGTGATAGTACTGCAGTATATACACTATATTACCAAAAGTATTCGCTCACCCATTCAAATGATCAGAATCAGGTGTTCTAATCACTTGGCCTGGCCCCAGGTGTATAAATTCAAGCACTCAGGCATGCAGACTGTGAAACAAGACATTTGTGAAAGAATGGGCCGCTCTCAGGAGCTCAGTGAATTCCAGCGTGGAACTGTCATAGGATGCCACTTGTGCAACAAATCCAGTCGTGAAATTTCCTCGCTCCTAAATATTCCACAGTCAACTGTCAGCTCTATTATAACAAAATGGAAGCGTTTGGGAACAACAGCAACTCAGCCACGAAGTGGTAGGCCACGTAAAGTGACGGAGAGGGGTCAGCGGATGCTGAAGCGCATAGTGCAAAGAGGTCGCCGACTTTCTGCACAGTCAATTGCTACAGAGCTACAAACTTCATGTGACCTTCAGATTAGCCCAAGTACAGTACGCAGAGAGCTTCATGGAATGGGTTTCCATGGCCGAGCAGCTGCAGCCAAGCCACACATCACCAAGTGCAATGCAAGGCGTCGGATGCAATGGTGTAAAGCACGCCGCCACTGGCCTCTAGAGCAGTGGAGACGCGTTCTCTGGAGTGATGAATCACGCTTTTCCATCTGGCAATCTGATGGACGAGTCTGGGTTTGGAGGTTGCCAGGAGAACGGTACATTTCAGATTGCATTGTGCCAACTGTGAAATTTGGTGGAGGAGGAATTATGGTATGGGGTTGTTTTTCAGGAGCTGGGCTTGGCCCCTTAGTTCCAGTGAAAGGAACATTGAATGCTTCAGGATACCAAAACATTTTGGACAATTCCATGCTCCCAACCTTGTGGGAACAGTTTGGAGGGCCCCTTCCTCTTCCAACATGACTGTGCACCAGTGCACAAAGCAAGGTCCATAAAGACGTGGATGACAGAGTCTGGTGTGGATGAACTTGACTGGCCTGCACAGAGTCCTGACCTGAACCCGATAGAACACCTTTGGGATGAATTAGAGCGGAGACTGAGAGCCAGGCCTTCTCGACCAACATCAGTGTGTGACCTCACCAATGCGCTTTTGGAAGAATGGTCAAAAATTCCTATAAACACTCTCCTCAACCTTGTGGACAGTCTTCCCAGAAGAGTTGAAGCTGTAATAGCTGCAAAAGGTGGACCGACATCATATTGAATTCTATGAGTTAGGAATGGGATGGCACTTCAGTTCATAGAATGAGTAAAGGCAGGTGAGCGAATACTTTTGGTAATATAGTGTATCTTTCCAAAAGACTCACAAAATTATTTGTTAGGACAGCGGTTTCAAACATAAGGCACACGGGCCTGAAACAGCCCACCGGAGGGTCTCATCTGGCCCGCACGAGCATTTTTTACATGGAAGACCTGCAATTATTATTAATGAAAGTAGCAGATAGCAGCATGCCGGTTTTCATGACGTATTTCTTTGCACTACAAAAAAGGGACTATTTGGGTCTTTACGTAACCGGTCCGGCCCGTTTGAGATTAAACACCTGCTGCGTTGGGAACTGGAAAAACAATCAGTGCAGATGTGTTTAAAAACCAAACTGATTACGTTTAATTGACCTCCGATTTTAGACGGAGCCTCGTGGAGCCGTCAGTCGGCCCTGACGTCTTCTTCTGCCTTCTGTGAACAAAGATGCGGAAAAAAAAACACAAAACACAGGAGCTGAAGGTGCTGCAGAGGAGCACGGTGATGGAGGTTTGGTTGGTGTGTGTGTGTGTGTGTGTGTGTGTGTGTGTAGGCTGGAGCTTCAAGGCTTTTACTGCAGCGAAACAGCTGGTCAACAGGGCAACCTGGCTCGCGTGTGTGTGTAGGCGAGCGCCTCGGGTTGCAGCTAGCTGTCGGTCAGCAGGGCACGTTGCTCCGATGCGAAATTGCCAACAGTTACCATGGCGACGGGATGAGAAACAAAAAGCTTAGCGCTCCTGGAGTGAAGGGAGGGGAGGGAGGTTGGGGCGACGGAGGAGGCCCAAACCTTTTTCTCGGATATCGTTCCTCCTCCCGTGCTCGCTGCCTTCTCACCTCCTCTGATCTCCTCCCGTTTGCTCTCCCCCCTCTTTTCTTTTCCTGCGATTGTCTCCCTCGTTCCCGTCGCCCGCATTCCCCCTCTTCATCTCTCTCTGTCGCAATTTCCGTCTATCTTGGTCTGTCGTGTGAGATAGAGGTGCGAGAAGCAGCTGGGTCCATCGGACGGCTGCGTGTGTGTGAGTGGGGAGGAAAAAAAGGGGGGAGGGGGAGGGTAAGGGAGGATGAAAGTGCGAGAGCGAGGAGGTGCGAGAGAGAGAGGGGTGAAGCAGAGGACGGGGGGGAGAACGAGAGGAGGAGAAGAGGAGGACAGAGAGGCGACAGAGAGAGAGAGAGAGGAAGGTGAAAGGAAGTCAATGAATGGAAAAGTATGATAGCAGCCAAAAGTGGTGTCAGGGAGGCTTTGAGGAACATGATAGGTCTGTGGCTGCGTAAATGACGTGGCACCCGGTTAGCAGACTAGTGGGGCTATTTCCTATTTCCTCTCCCAAATCCTAATTCTAATCTGAACACAGATATAAGCTTGTAACCCCACATATGAGAGCTCGTACGCAGAGGAGTGTTCAGATCAGCAGGGGGTTTAAAATCACACATCAAGTGCAGCATTATGCACAGTGGATATAAAAATAAGTCTGTGAACTCCTGAGAAACTTTTATACCGCACAGCTATATACGGACATAACATTACGACCACCTTCCTCATATTGTGCAGGTCTCCCCTTGTGCCTCAAAAACAGTTATCCGAGAGTGGACATGGGCCTTGTGAGGGTGTCCTGTTATCTGTTATGCCAGATCGGTGTATTCCATGCACACTCAAGCTTGTTTTTTACTCTCTCAAGGCATGGACACAGAGCCTCTGTGGATGTAAGCATTCATACCTGAGTGCTGGCTCTGTTATCACGCTAATGAAACACTGGTCGCTCACGCTGCAGCTGACATGAACAAACGTTGCACAACAGATGCTTCGGCCTGAAATCGGTGCAACACAGAAAAGAAGAGAAGGCTTCTTATTAGATGGTTTGTGGAGGCAGAAGGAGAGGAGCATTTCCCACCGTTTCTGCGACGTGTACTTCACTGACACGTCTGGGGAGGTCCACTTCAGGCTGGATGCAGAGCCATAACTCTGGCTTTATGCACTTCTTGTAAATAAAAGTAAAAAAGCTCTAATATTGCTGATCCTTTTCATTTTTAACGGACTATCCAAGGAAGTTCAGAGTGTGGTATCCTCCTACAGCCTGGAGACCAACCCGACTTCCTGCACCCACAAAATGTTTGCGCCTGAACGTTGGTCTGGATCAGCTCCGTTGGAAACTGATTATACTCCAGCAAGCATCTGCCGGACCAATCAGATTGTTTGGGAAGGTGGTGGTGATGGACAGAAGAGTAACAGACATGTTCTGATAAGAATTTAGTCTCCAGGCAAACGTCCTTCACCAAAACTCAGTGTTTTTTTCAGCTTACCTAGTTTAGTTTTTGGTTTAGTTTAAATCAGAGACAACTTACTGGCGTAAATATCAGCTAATAAACATCAAATACCAGTTTTTATTTTGAAATTCCTGAAATCAGTGATAGTGTTTCCCTAAAAATCCCGTATCAACACTCTAATCTTTATCTTTATATTCAGAATGGATGATAATCTTTCTCATAGCGGTGCATCTAGCAGCTAAAGATGAATTTGTTTCCCTCTGGCGTTGATGGTAGACAAGCATGGTGGACGCAGACACAACGAATCCCAGGTTGCTCCACATCTATTTGATGTGTGTGTATTAAGTCAGCTGTGTATTCTCAGTTTGAGCTGACGCCGTTTGCCAGTGACTGTTTTAATGATGATGTTTGAGCCGTTGAAACCACTTGGGACGGTCTCATTGATTCTGCAGCGAGCCGCGCGGCTCCTGAGAGTACACAAACTACGCTCTCATCTTAGTCACACCGTTCATTAACGCACCGTTTGAATTCCCAAGAGCACGCTCGGCTCTAACGCGCATAGATTGGCCACAAAAAGGTCTTTTCAGTCGATGTAAGTGAAGCTGCAGGACTGTTAAAGTCACATCTCTGCCTCCTGACAGTTTCGTTTTTTTGCACAGCTGGGATAACTGTGCGCTCATGGAGGATGCTTTACAGCGCAGGATGTTGCTGAAGCTTGCTCGATATTCAGCGGCGAACACTAACCGTCTGTAGTGCGTAGCAGGAGTTGTATTGTTGCATCCAGCTGTTCATAATGTCGTGAGAACATCGTTTGCACCACGGAGGACCGCTTCTCTGTCTGAATTGATTTCTGTGACCTTTTAAAAAACAAAAAAACATCCTGTCTCATTTGTTCTCATGATGATAAATGTGGATGGATTAAAAAAAAAAAAAGAGGAAGCGGATGAAGTGCTGCGAGGGGCTCTGATTCATTTCCGCAGCCCGGTGAGCCAGGTTCAAATTCACAGTGACACAAGCCCGAGATGTGTACGTCCAGGCCGCCGGGGCTGCCATGATGTCCCAGTAATTTCAGTTTTGAAGCCCTCCTCCTCCTCCTCTGCTCTCCTCTCTCCTCAGACAGATGGATAAGAGCTGTAAGCGCTGGTTGAAGGCTGCAGGCTGTTAAAACTCATTTCCTTCTTTTACTAAGAAAAGCATCTACAGTCAGAGAAATGCAAGACATTTTGGATGAAAGCCTTCTTAGTGGCATGTAAAACGTGCAATAGCTGTAGTCACCTTACACCTGCGCCAGTGTTTGATAATCCTGCAGAAGGTGGGGAACGTCAGCTACCTTGGGGCACATTATCAGGACAAAGTGAAACTCATTTCCACTTGAAAACACTCTGGCTGTCAAACTGAAGAAAATAAAAAGATAATGCATGTAATCATTAGAGGAACAGGTTAATGAACTGCAGGTATTTTTTTTTAATTCGAAAATGCTTCAGGATTATTCTGCTGGAATTAAAATTCCACATTATGCCGCAAAATCCTCCACGAGTGCCTCCAATAAAAGTGAATTAAAGCCTTAGCACCCAGAGAAGTGGCATTAAAGAAGACTCTACATCCCTGAGTATCTTCTTAAGCCCCAGATTGGAGTGAATTGGGCACCGAAACACAGCCTCTAAAAAAACGCATTATCTGCCGCGAAACTCGTTCATTTCACCAATATTTTGTAAGGATGTCCATCATAAATAAAATCGTCAGCCACAGCCTCAGAATCGGAAAAATATTCACCCATGTTGCAAAAAACTAGCAGTAGCAAATTACAGGTAAACAAGCCGGCCGTCGCTGGGGCACGCGGCGCTCAGAGATGACATCATCCACGTCAGAAGTTAGTTGGTAAATCTACAGACGCTGGATGATGATAACAGGTAACTCCGGACTCAACGGGGATCAGCACTAGCGTATCATAACAAAATATTGGTGAAATGAACGAGTTTCGTTGCAGATGATGCGTTATTTAGAGGCTGCGTTTCGGTGCACCATTCACTCCCGCTATATGGATATACGTGGATCTAAATTAAGTTATATGGGTGAGTAAATGATCGTATTTTATGCCAGAAATAAGGTCCTGGTTGTAAAAATCAGTAGTTCCCCTTTAAAACAGTAGAAGAAGAAGACCTTTTGACACAACTGGGACCTGGTTTTGGTTTATGGCAGACCTAAACCTGCCATTTTAAAAATGCCTGGATCAATCCCCGATACAGATCGGGTCAGCCCTAGACTCATCTTTAGGCTAATATAATCTTTATTTTTAACAATCATTGCTAATTCTCATAAGCATAATTTCCTCACATGGAGATCCAGAATGTGTTGAATCCAGTCAACCATCTTTCGAGCTGCAGCCATTAACAGTTTTGGCCCGATAGGAGTAGGGTGATCACCAATCTCTGGACCAACAGTAGTTGCATTTCCTGTTACGTCAAAATGAGCTTAATTAATCCCTTTAGCCCCCCACGGTAGTGAATTACTAAACCCTGAAGTTACTGAACCTGTGCTACAACCATTTTAGCCTTATTATGTCTAATTGTTCTCTTCACTGAATGCCCCAAGCTCTGTTGCCTTCTAAAAGGGTGTTGTGTTGTGTTTTAATGTCTGACTCTCGTCCCGTACATGGTCCTCTGGGAACTCTGTATCATTATGTTCTGTAATAAACCGTGACCCCTCACACTGTGAATGATTTTGTCTGGTACATGTACCTGTGAATAAGCTGGAGGACAGACGTAATTCAGTCCTAGGGTCTGTACATTTCACGGCCGCCGTCTCCGTTCCCTCAGCGTTGTGTCCGTTACAGACGCCTTTTATGATCACAGTTAATTGAGAAGTGGCGACAGGCTGAACATGCACCGGCCTGGTCTAACCGTGGATCAACACACTAAGTGTCCTGGGTGAGTCAGAGCGGAGAGTAGCACGGCCGCTGAGCGTTAGTCATCTAACCACCTGGTTTAGAAGAATCAGAGTAAAGAACAGGCTTCTCGCCGTGCTCTTAGAGACACCCACACTCTGATCTGTCTGTTTGCTGTCTGGGCTACAGTTTGGGGACTTGAGAGCCACATTGGAAAACACTGAAACAAATGACAAATGTAAAGTGAAGGGACTCTGGTATTGGATAAAGAATCGTTAGACAACTCTGCAACTTTACTCAGCCTTTAGGCTTTTTGTTTTCAGGTCTCTGTTTTGGTCTTGGGTGACTTTAATGATGTGGTGAGATGCAGCAGGCCGTTGTTCTGTTTCCTGCAGGAAAGCTCAAATAAACCTGCTGCACATCACCAACCCTCCACCAGTGACGCACAGGCAAAGTGAAAGTGATATTTTTAGCCGGGCTTGTGGCATGGCCGGCAGTGATGGCAGGTCGGTGCTTTGGTGGTATACCAGCAACGACCAATGAATGGATCGCCATGTAAAATTTAGCACGTTCATAGTGACGTGAGATTTAAAACTGACTCGGATTTCAAACTTGTGAAACTTCATGATGTGCAAAAACTTTAATATTAATTAATTTTCCAGACTTCAATTGAAATTGTTGGCTTCCAGAATGCTTTATCTTTTGCAGACACCGACTGATATTTCTATCATATTATATTACAATGTTTTTCTTTTCTTTTATTCTTGGTTCACTTCAAAAATCTGAAAATAATAAATGACTGCTGCACCGATAATGTGGATTTGAACTCCGTCAAATTAAACCTGGAGTCTGGACTTATTCATTACATACTTGTGCAAACAGCTAAAAGAACAAAAGACCTGTCAGCATCCCAGCACATGTGAGTCATACTAATATGTTTAAGGATTCAGGGTTCTGCAGAGTTGTGATATAGTCCGTCTAAATGAGCCACTTTTACGTTTTTGCAAAAAGATTATCCACCTGTTAATCTTTATTTCTTGAAGCTTTAGAGTGCGTTTAGGAGATGGCACCACCACCATGGCAATTGCAAACAGCATTTCAAAGGTTTAAAAAAGAGGTTCTTATCAATATCGAACAATCTGGAAGCCCTGATTCATATGTACTGGGTTTGAAAGTCTGATGAATTGTGTTGAAGACTTCTTGCTTCCTTGTCCAAAACAAATTCCTGTAATGTACTTATCATTTCCCTTTAAGACTATGATTGAGTTAACATGTCAGTGTTTCCATGTACGGTGCAGCCTCCACAGACATGTTTACCCAGCTGTAGACTCTGGTTTGTCTACAGCTGATGTGAAATAAAGTTAATCCAATCACAACAAACATAAGATATGAAACCTGTCAGACTCACCTACATCCAGTTCATCCAAGAATCACCAATGAACCTAACCAGCATGTCTTTGGACGGTGGGATGAAGCCGGAGTACCTGGAGAGAACCCATGCAGACACAGGGAGAACATGCAAACTCCACACAGAAATGCCCCCCATGGATTAGAACCCAGAACCTTCTTGTAGCGAGGCCTGAGTGCTAACCGCCACAGCCATTGCGCCAAAATTGCACATGCTTAATTTGAGTCTTCCTCTCTCCTTGGTTCTTGTTTTGCAGCTGGGACGCACCGAAACAGCCGTGAACAACCTGAACCCGGTGTTTGGTGTCAAGTTTCACGTGGACTACCACTTTGAGGAGATCCAGAAGTTGCGCTTCGCCATGTTCGATGAGGACAAGTGTGCCACGCAGCTCTACGAACACGACTTCCTGGGAGAATTCATCTGTACGCTTGGAGTGGTACGGAATGACTTCTTCCTTGCGATATGTCCTCATATTTTTGAATACATTCATTATTGTTTTGTAGTTATAATGTCCTGTTTGTCTACTAGATTGTGTCCAATAAGAAACTTCACAGACCGCTGATATTAGCCAATGGGAAGCCAGCTGGCAAAGGATCCATTACGGTAAGAATCAGGACTGTGCTTTAAAGGTACTTTAAACGTCTGTCCTGTCCACTCACACACATTAAACGTTGCTGATGTTGATGATGGCAAAGATGTTGAGGTTTGTGTTGCTGCTGCTGAGGTGAATGTTAATAGTTAACCATGTGCTGTACTGTTATTTTAGATAACAGCGCAGGAGCTGTCTGACAACAGAATCATCACTTTGACCCTGAGTGGGCGTAAACTGGATAAGAAGGTGGGCAGCTGGAACCACACACACACACGAGCACAGAGGATGCAAACACACACACATTGAGAGTGCGTTTGAGCGTACTACTTTGGGACACGCACAAACAAGGCCCACGCAGAGAACATTTACAGTACATGTGTTCACTCTTCACGTCTTTTTTATTTTACTGAAAAACGTACCGTTTACAGTGTCCAGGTTAATTTTACTCAAATGAATACATGCTCACGTACCAGGATACGCCTCTCACGGTTATTCACAACCCTTTAAATGGAAATTTGCGATAAGGTTCCCGAATTGTGACGTGTTCACTGACGTTTTCATAAATGGTGGAGGTCAATGGTACGTCAATATATTGTAATTTAGTCCTGTATCTTTTTCATTGTTATTTTATAGCGTGTTTGAGGAACATGTTACTATCCCCTTTCATTGAGACTTTGCCTTTGCCACATTAAATGACCTAGTTGTTAGCTTGCCAACTGTTAACCTCCATCCTGCCGTTACGGTCTGTGCTAGGACTTAAATACAAAACGTTTTGTGAAGGGATGCACTGAAAATGTTTTTGAAAATTGCTGCCGTTGTTGCTTGCATCAACACAACATCCTGTTTCGGCCGTGTTGTTTTGGCCATATTGTTTCAGTGATATATTTTTGGCCGAAAATATCCTGAAAATGCATTTTCAGGATTCGGCTGAAAATTTTCGGGCTTTTATCGCCAAAACAACACGTGCAAGCAACATCTCTCCGATACATCCCTAGTTTTGTGTGCATAACTTTTCATGTCGTAACCACAAGCTCACACGTTCTATGTGGAGGTAGTAAAAAAAATAACAAAGAAAAAAAAATACTCGGGGAATAAAAATCCAGCTGGAAACAGTGTTAACCTGAGAACCATTGACATCACCGGTTCCCAGAAGAAGAGTACGAAGCTGAGTCCTTGAGACACAGGAAACATTTAAAAGACAAAAATAGTAGTCTTTCTTGGTAATGCCTCTACTGGGATTATTAACATTAGGATTAATAATTTACAAAGACTTTTTTAAAGATTTTTTTTTATTGATTTGATTGTTTGATGTTTTCATAAAGAACTGAATTTGAACTGAGCAAGTGGGTTAGAAACATCATAGCTTGTGGTTTAGTGTATCAGTGGTCACATTTTTGTAGATGTGTTGCAGACTGGTTAAGGAGTCAGAGAACGGTGATGTCTGTGTTCTTTGCAGGATTTCTTCGGTAAGTCCGACCCCTACCTGGAGTTCCACAAACAGGGAGAAGACGGCAAATGGATGCTGGTGCACAGGACAGAGGTGAGTCACTGGCAGGGATTAAAACTTCCTTCCTCTGACTGTCATTACTGTCAACCATGAGCTGTCATTATCAGCTAAAGGAGGCGTTATGGAGGATGATAGTCTAATTTTGATTACAGATTGAGGTTTGCGTAATTCTACTGTGGCTGCACAGTCATTTAATGATAATGTGCCTGTTTCTGTGGCTTCAGGTCATAAAGAACACTTTAGATCCAGCGTGGAAATCTTTCACTGTGCCTCTCATCTCTCTCTGCAATGGAGATGTGGACAGAAACATCAAGGTTAGTGGTTAGCTCATCTGCTGGAAAACTATTTTTCTGTATTTCTTCTCAACTGGATGTTCCAGCGCAGATGTAAAGACCATAACTGTGATTTACTATCTGACAACAACAAAATACTATATGGGAAATACTATGAAACCTTAAGGAGAATCAGGAATCTATATAAGCTTTTACCATCAATGAAAACGTGATGGTGCATGTGCTTTAAACAATCACAGGTCCTGTGTTATGACTACGATAATGATGGAGGACACGACTTCATCGGAGAGTTTCAGACCACGGTGTCCAAGATGAGTGAAGCCCAGAACTCAGTGGAGGTAAAATATGTTAAAGTAAATGAGCGCGTGTTTCCTGTACCTAGACCAGACCAGGCACCCTCACCCCATAGCAATGACACAAAACATGTGGTGTTGACCTGGCCATCAGTAGGCTACATATTATTGGAAGGGGTGATGGTCAGGGGATAAATAATCCTAAAATTCTTGCAGTCTGAGCCCAGCTAAGGGGTGGTCATTAGACACCACCATCAGACCAAATTTTGAAATGCTCCACACTAGTGGTGAGCATCAGATACGCTTTATTCTAGCTTCCTTAAAGCTGTAACTTCTTATATCTTTAATAATATACACATTTCATCACTATTAGCACACATTGTTGTGCAAAATAGCTGCACCAGTGGGTAGAGATCCTGTTTCATCTTTGCGCTCTGCTGCACTGACCACTTAATCGGGAGTTAAAATGCATTTAGTCGCATGTGTCAACAATGAAGCCGAGCTAATCATGCACACATTAGCATTTTTCACACACTGCTGAGATTTATTCTTTTCACTTCTGGACGTCGGGTCCGCTAAAGACGTAAAGATGCATGCAGGGATCAGAATTCGGTTCAGTCATTAGCATTAGCTGTGTGTGTGTGTTCGCTCGTGAAACTACACATGTGCATGCGCCAGAGCAGCCTTCATGACTTGTTCTCCCACTGAGTCTCTTCATGTGTGGTAATGATGTAGTGGTAGGAGGGGGGGCAAAATAACAAGCAAATAGAGACGGAGGCAGGATGGTAGAGATGGAGGCAGAGAAAGAGAGCGAGAGAGAGAGAGAGACGGAGTGTGTAAAACGAAGGATGAGGATGCTTTTGAGATGTAAAACCGTCTTTAGCTGAGCGCTAGTAACACGACAAGGCAGTTGGAGCTACCTGTCATATGAATCACCGGCTGACTTAAGGCATGTGTCTGTGCAGAGTGTGTGTGCGCTTCTCAAATGTCCCTTTTGATCAAACACATTGCTATCTAAACCGTGTGTCTGTGGAACTCACTGCATTAGAAGCAATCTCCCTCCATCCACATCGGTGATTACTTCACAGCACATATCCAGGCTTGAGAGTCGTGTTTAAGTTATTTGCAGGCAGTCGTGTGAAAACATGCAGATCCAAGTCTCTCAGTTGTCCTTTTCCTCATCTCGCCGCTCCTCCTTCCAGCTTTGTTGTTGCTTTCTTTTTGACCTTTTCATTCGCCGTCCACCTCTCTGCCTCTTCAGGTGGAGTTTGACTGCATCAACCCCAAGAAACAGAAGAAGAAGAAGAACTATAAGAACTCTGGAATTATCATTGTCAAGTCCTGTAAGGTGAGGATGGATGGATGGATGGATGGATGGATGGATTAAAGGATAAATGGATGGATGAATGGATGGATGGATGGATTAAAGGATAAATGGATGGATGGATGGATGGATGCATGGATGGATGGATGGATGGATGGTTGAAAACATGGATGGATGGATGGATTAAATGATTGTGGATGGATGGACAGATGGATGGATGGATGGGTGGATAAAATGAGAAATGGATGGATGGATGGATGGATGGATGGATGGATAAAATGAGAAATGGATGGATGGATGGATGGATGGATTAAATGATAAATGGATGGATGGATGGATGGATGGATGGATGAATGGATGGATGGATAAAATGAGAAATGGATGGATGGATGGATGGATGGATGGATGGATTAAATGATAAATAGATGGATGGATGAACGATGAGTACATGGATGGACAGATGGATGGATGGATGGATGGATGGATGATTGGTTGAAAACATGGATGGATGGATGGATGGATAAATTAAATGATAAATGGGTGGATGGATGAACGAGGAGTACATGGATGGATGGATGGATGGATGGATGGATGGATGGATGCATGGATGAATGACTGGTTGAAAACATGGATGGATGGATGGATGGATGGATAGATGGATGGATGGATGGATAAAATGAGAATGGATGGATGGATGGATGGATGGATGGATGGATGGATGGATGGATGGATGGATAAAATGAGAAATGGATGGATGGATGGATGGATGGATGGATGGATGGATGGATGGATGGATGGATGGATGGATGGATGGATGGATAGATGGATGGATGGATGGATGGATGGATAGATGGATGGATGGATGGATGGATGGATGGATGGATAGATGGATGGATGGATGGATGGATGGATGGATAAAATGAGAAATGGATGGATGGATGGATGGATGGATGGATGGATGGATGGATAGATGGATGGATGGATGGATGGATGGATGGATAAAATGAGAAATGGATGGATGGATGGATGGATGGATGGATGGATGGATGGACTGTATTTGGTCGTCCTAAATTTGGACTAGCAGTGTTACTGTTTAGACAAATAGTGCTGGGCTATAATTGGCCCCAATAAAACTGTTGAACCACATATAAAGCATCACCCACCCCCCTTCCCCCTCAAATCAATTACATTTTTATATCTCCTTGCATATTTCCCCTTGGAGTGTATTTCCTCATTGCCTTAGTGTCATTTAGGAAATTAAGCTTGCAGCAGATAATGACACAACTTTATTTAATGAGATAAAAAAACATAAAAATGACACCTCTGCAGAATCCACGGTTGATGTATTACGCCTATTAATGTGTAATTTGTGTTGAGGATTTACCGATATTTTAAAGTAAGCTCAAATTCAACATGCTGCCACGTTTAGCTCTTTGGGACCTATTGGTTTATCTGAGGTGTCTTTGCAGAAGCTTCGATATGAACCACGAGACTAAAGTAGACGGCTACACCTGAACTTGATCAAACGTCATTAATATCAAACGTATCACTTAAAGCTGTTTTATTTAAGAGTTGTGTGAACAAAAATAACTCAAATCAAACAAAGCGCTCAGTTTCTCGCCACGTCTCACTGACCCATGTCGAGGCCGTGAATTGTGGTTTTGATCACCTGGCGGCTCCTCTCACTCAACGTCCCTTTGAGTAGCTAATTAGCACGTTAGCTCTGAGCCCCCACGGAGGACACACCGAGCGCGGACGTCTTCAGAAGCCTGTTGGAAAGACATTAAAGCTGCGTGGTGACCAGCTTTCATAATTGATTTCTTTTATTTTCTGTCTTCCTCGCTTTTTTTCCCCACATACGAGCCCTTTGTGCCGACACATGCAGCACATGAACAAAATTACTAATATAGTAATTATATTTGTTGGCTGCCGGCGGGGATTAGACTAATGACAGTAAAATCCATGCTAAATGTTCATTGTAACCGGAGCGCAAATTATGCTCAAACAAGATAATAAGCGGTGCTCCGTTGGTGGCACGTAATATCAAAGAAACGTGTTTTATTACAAATTTTAGGGCTTCGCTTATGAATATAGTTAATTGAATTATTTTCACAAGCTGCTGTGTTCAGTAGAGGATTGTTTACTGCCTATTTAGCCAATAACGGAGCGTGTGTCCTTAGTTTTTCTTGTTTTCTAACCTTACGACTCTTGCGTCTCCAGATTACAAGGGACTACACTTTCCTGGACTACATCCTGGGAGGATGCCAGCTCATGTTTACAGTGAGTGTGACATTAGCATGCCTTTTATTTTATTCCCCTGTCTCTGCAATGATGCCATAATGAGATACATGCTTGTGCGGTCTCTGGCTGCAGAAAAAAAAAAGAAAAAGACGAAGAAAATGGTCGGAAAAACATTCCAATTTTCTATTTTCATCTCCCAGGGTTACAGCTGGATCGCAGTCATTTACATACAGAGAGAGAAAAGCAGGAAGGACGGGGAGAAAGTACAATCGGAGTAATGGGGGTATTGTGAAATGCTGAAAAGAGCGGAAAGGAGGGGAAAAACAACAAGCGAATGCAAGAAAACGATATTTTGAAATGGTGAGAATAATAATTGGGCAGAGGAAGAGAAACAGGTACGCACGCAGATATGGTAGAGATGGATATTTTGCCAGAGGGAGGGAGGGAGGGAGAGAAAGAGAGGCGTCATGGTCTATTTTTGTCTCTTGTTAGGAGAAACTCTTGTGCGTCCCTGATTATGTCACACCTTTTTGTGTAACTCTGAGTGCGAGGCCTCTCCTATAATAGACAGCCACACACGCTAAACAGTTATTATTATTATCCTGCGTGCAGCACACACTACCGGGTGAGAGAAAATACATGTCTCTCCTGCAATTTCCCAGCTCCGTGAACCCGAACCAGGCTCCAGATGTGACGCCGTATGTGTTAAAGTTGTCGCTTACGTGCTCGACTTTGTGGCGTTTCCCGTCTCCAGGAAAATACGTCCCCGGAAGACAAAGGAGGCACATTAGCAGAGCAGAAAGCAAGCTTATGGGAAGTGCAAATGTCCAGGCACCAGGAAACACTAGGGATGTCAATATAGACAGTTAGCAAATGAGTAGTTACATATCCACAGGTGGGAAAGAAGCCCATGGCGGTGAAGAATAACTGACATTCACCCCTGTACTAATTACATTGATTTGTGCGCTGCTGTGTGCTTTTGTTGCAGGTTTTATTGTGTAAAGCTGCTTTAGTTTGTATTTTTGTTGCTTTTATTGCTTTATTTTCAACAATGGTGAGTCTGGAGACTTTCGGGCCATGAATTTGTTGTTAAGAGAACTATTAATCGCGCATAGAAGAAGACACCAGCCTGGTTAATCGGCACAACATCCTCTAATTGAGTGTTTTTCAACCTTTTTTGAGCAAGGTACACTTTTTTTCATTGAAAAAATCAGAAGGCACACCACTGAAAAAACACGATCTTATGTAAGTACTTAGGCTGACGTGAAGACTTTTCTCTAAAATGCTGTAAACGCTCTCTCAAGTGGTGGAAATTACCTGTCGTTCACACCAACAGCGTCTCTCCCGGTGATTTCAGCACAATCTCTTGTTTTCCACAGCACCAGCACTGCCCTGTCCTAGTCTACCCCTGATGGACAGTCAACAAAACTTTCTTTAGATTAATTATTCCTCCACACATTACACCCTACTCTAAAGTAGAAGGCTGCCGACGCTGTTAATTTAAAATGTCTGAGATAAATGTTGAGTTTGATTAATTGTTACTAAACTTCTTCTGGGAGAAAAGCTACAGGGCTGCTGTACTCTTGTAGAAATGGACTTTAACTTTCAAGATAGCAAGTAAATATAAAGGAGGTTATGAGGTTATGACTTGTACGGATTATTTTTATGTTTTAACTTAATTATTAAACTCCATTCTATATATATATCCAAAAAGAGTTTTAAAAAAGGCAGCAGGACTCGTAGAGTGTTGGAGGTGAAAGATGTTTCACCACGTCTTCAGTAGCTTCTGCAGTTCTTTGTGGTAAGTTTGAGGTTTAAAAGGGAAACTCTGAGGGTAACCCATAAGAAACTTGCTTCTGTAAACAACCAGAAACTGGTGCAGTTAATTTCCATTAACAGTTAGGTACTTACCTGTCGTTCTGTCCCCGAGAAGTTTCAACCCCATTAGCTGCACCAGTTTCTGGTTGTTTACAGAAACAAGTCAAGCAAGTTTTTGATGGGTTACGCACAGAGTCTCCAATTTAAATTCCCACCAGGCCCCTAGAACTGAAGAAGCTACTCAGATGGGTGGTGAAACGTCTTCTCAAAAAACTCACGTGTCCAGTGGTCTTTTGTAAACGCTTTTTGGATATACCATAACCTGGATGACTGAGCACCTTCACAGACGCCATGCTGGAGACTCTGACTGACAAAGGGTTGCTAGAGCACCACTCACAGGCCAAAAGGACAAGGCAAAACACCACCACCACCACTGCCCCTCCCCCCACCTCCTGGTTGTTCACAGAAATAAGTCGAGCAACTTTCTCATGGGTTACCCACAGAGTTTCCTATTTAAACCTCAAACTCAGACTCCATTCTATATATTCTCTGTGTGTTCAGTAGACAGGAAGATGTTTTGTCTCAAGGCCTCGATGCCTTTAACTGGGACACAGAGTTTAGTTTAATCTGCGTGTCTAAATTCGTGGCCTTGTTTAAATCAGTAGTTAATGTGCGAGGTTTACTTACGAGCGATTAAGGCAGAAAACACAGTTTGAGCTGTAAATTGCATTTGCAGAAGATAATTGAATCCCTCAAACCAAATATGGCATTATAAATTCTGCATGTTATTAATACATGTGGAACTAAGTGCAGTAAGTGCTCTTAATTTGTGATCCCTTTTTTTTCTTTGATGCTTTTAAGTATTTATGTATGAGTGTATGTGTATGTGGGAGTGAATTGTTTTAGAGTTGCAAGCAAATTTCATTGTGCTTTTACGGTGCAGTTACAATAAAGGTAACTCTATTCTATTTCTATTCTCTTCCAAACAACACAATTATGTCAAAGTTATCCAGTGCAGAAACACAAGTTTCACTGAAGTGCCCTTTAAGTGTCACTTCCCTCCTGCACACTGCATCCGTGCCCCTCTTGTTCCTCTGGAAGGTGATGTTGTCATAGCGTGTGAGTTGTTTTTTTTGTTTTTTTTCTGGTTCAAGGTCTCAGTCAAGTATAGCAGAGTTATTGACTCGCAGGGGTGACTTGTTGTTGCAGAGATGCTGTCGGTGTCAGAGGACGTGTTCTGCATGGGTGCAGCACACACACACACACACACACACACGGACAGCGACAGCTTCCACCGTCAGCCCGGTTATTTTCACCCCTGTCTTATTGCTGGAAGTGAGGCTTCAGAGCAAAAAGGGATAGTTGTTGTTGCCATAGTGACGCTTTGCGCTGTTGATGATGCCTGTGACGTGATGTATGAGTGAGGTTGAAAAATATGTAAGAAGAACACAGTGTTATAGTTGTGTTTCTCTGCACGGCTATTTTTTTTTTAAAGTTATATTTAAATGGACTAATGTATTTTTAGTCTTTAAATTAGTGATCAGACTAAAGCTGAGGGTTGGATCACTCAGCATGTACACCAGTGGGCATGGTGCTATAGATAGAGCACAACACAGGATTTAGAGTTTGGGTTTTGTGTCTTTTTTCCTTGTGGCTAAACGTTTAGGAGTAGGGTAACCCTAGGGTTAGGGTTAGGGTTGGGGTAACCCTAGGGTTAGCGTAAGGGTAAACCTAACCCTACTTATTTGTGTGACATTTCCTGCAAAGGTGGCACTAATCTTACTTCTGTCGATGGCCATTCAGGTTAGACAACAAGGGCATGAGAAGAGAAGGAAGAGACAGGAAGTTTCAAGGGGACACTGAAACCTTTGTTTGTTTCTAACCCGAACGTTAAAATGCAACTGGCTATTTCTGCACGACAGTTTGTTATCTCTACTAGCTTCCTAGCCTCCCAGCTAATAGTGGCTCTTTTTGTTTCCTATTGAATGACGATCACAGACTACTGCCACCTACTGGTGTGAAGAGTTATGTGCCAGTTGGCCCCTGGATGTAGTCTTTTTGGTGTGTTCAAGTGCAAAGGTGAGCCTTTGATGTCTGCTGTGTTATCCTCTCTTTAAACCCGCGGTTACGTCGTGTACATGAAGTGCTTGGGGATCCAGAGTTTGCTGCCGCCAGAAGGGGTGGTGCTTACTGTGTGCACAAGAAAGATAAAATCAGAAAGCTTTTCCGTGGACGTACTATAACGCTGGTGCCACTTCACCGTAGAATATCTAATAATCCTAGTATTTACTGAATAACAAAACAGTTTTAGTAGCAAGTAGCTCCTCTTGATGACCTGTTGAAACTGGAACGAGCTTATCCAGCTACGCTTTGAAGTTGACACCCAGGACTCTCTGCATCCACCCTGCTCTCTTTTGGCCGACTGAGGTGAATAATAAACCCTCTCCACCCTGTCATCAGTCGGCAAGTCGAGTGCCTCAGAAAAAGGTTGGCCGGCGTTGGACAGCTCTCAGCTGTGGAACTATTTCTCTGCCGGCTGAGTGTGTATCAGGATGTTCCTAAAAATGCAAAAAAAAAACATCCAAAAGAGTGTTTTAAAATAGAAATGCCACAGTCAAGCTGCTGGTAGTTTTTGCTGGTTGACAGGCTTTATACACATGTTTTTGATACTGTTTTTATAAAAGAAAATTTGGCATACCAGCGAAGTTCAAGCGAGGATCTGTAAGCAGCTCACACTAGCAGATAATCCGGACCCAACCTTGGATCAGAGGGAGTCAAAATTAGCGAATACACTTAAATAATTCTAAATATTCAAGGTAAATTAACCTAAATTGATAATAATAGGAGGCGGTGCTGTGGTTGTGGTGGTTACCATTGGTGCCTCACAGCAAGAAGGTCATGGGTTCGAATCCAGGCCGATTGAGGCCTTTCTGTGTGGAGTTTTCATGTTCTCCCTGTGTCTGCGTGGGTTCTCTCCGGGTACTTCCGGTTCTGCTTCGCCATCTGCAGCCAGACTGACGAATACACATGTATAAATGGTTCGCACTGGAATAGGCTACGTACCTAAGTTCCGTCTATTTTCCGCAGTGATGTCATTGCCACCATGGCCACACCCCTTGAGCAGCCTTCCACCTCTTATATCCCGCGAGACGTCTCATAACAACATCAACAACAATGGTGGACTACATGCTCGTGTTCCTGCTGGAGAAGATATTGAGCCTATTATGGTTACTAGGGCTAAATATCATTTCTCCTTGAGTTTGGTTTCTTCTAAAGCTGATTTGTAAACAGCGCTCAAGCTTTATGCACATGCTCCGCCTCTTCCTCTCTGTTTTTGGTGAATTTCTGAAACTGAAACAGCGCCACCTATAGGCCTGGAGTATGAAGTAGCGTTTTGAGTCGCGTTGAGACGGATCTGTGTGGACGCAGATATTCTTGAAACGATGCCAGAGAAAACGAGGGGGAGAAGATCGTTTTGGTACATGTGGACGAGGCCTAAATTAGCCTTTACATCGTCCATACTTATGAACTAGTGCAGAATCACACCTTTCAATATGAAGCCAACTCTGTTTTTCAGTAAATTCATGTCTCTTGAACTAAAAGAACCGTTATTTTTGTCTAAACCTATTATTTGACCGAAGTGGTCTATAGCCAAGGTTACCTGATTTTCAGAAGGTTATTTTTTGAAACATTAATGGCTGTGTCATTAATGTTTCGTCTACAGACGAACTAAAGAGCTATAGATGTGTTTTAAGGCTTTCTGCCACTATTCCTCTGAAATATCTGTCCTCAGATCTGTCACGACTTTACAAGGTCTGAACCCAAACGACTCAGAGAAGACATTCAAAATAACTCTTTATTTCTGAGGAAAAAAATAAAGATCTGTCTTCATGAGGCAACAACACGACAAGAAAACCAATGACTAATGCAACACAAAATCTTACTCTTTGAGGAAAAACACAAACCAACTGCACTGGTTCCACCACCTAGGACACAGGCAATATATACATCCCCCAATTAGGCACAGGTGCAAACAATCAGGACAGGGAAGACAACCAGAAAGGCGGGAACCTACAGGAAGGACAAGCTAGCTGTAACACAGAAGAAAAGGTTAACAAAATAAAAGCATAAATAACAGAAAACTAAAACGTTTATTTGACAAAAGTGGTCTATACAAGGTTGCTGGATTTTCAGGACGTCCTTGATTGAATTGTAAATGGATGTGTCTTAGACAAACTGAAGAGCTACAGATGTGTTTTAAGGCTTTTCTGCCACTCTTCCTCTGTAATATCTGTCCTTAGATTGTCCTGCCAAGCTGATTTCAAGTCCTCCACGTTTATCTTGTTCCTCCTGCTGTTCTCTGTCTTTTCTGTCTCTACCCGGCCAGCCTTAGGCAGATGGGTCCCTCCATGTGAGCTTACGGTTCTGCTCAAGGTTTCTTCATGTTGTTGCCTTCGGACTTGCTCTGGGGGGGTTTCAGGCTGGGTTTCAGACTGGATGTTGTAAAAGGATTGAATTGAATTTCATAGTTGCTGTGCATGTCAGTTGAAGCGCCTGACTGGCCTTAGGGTTAGGTGTTAGGGTTAACTATTCCATCAGTATTCATGATCAGTTTGTTCAACAAAGACCAGTACATGCAGATATTTTATCAAAACTTACATGTATGAATAAATCTTCATGCCAGCATGTGGCTGTTGTCCGTATTCATTGGTCAATACTGGAAACCGGAAGAGCTAATGTTAGCTGTGATGCTAGGAAGCTAGAGAGAGCTGCAAACTGTTGCTCAAAGCTGATTGGAAAACAAACACAGACGCCCATGGATTGCTTGACCATTACGATCTTGTGTTTTGGTACCCTTTATATATCCAGTTTGGTTACCTGCTTTATTTTGTAACTGGTTTTCTCTTTGCGCTTAACTTTCACTTCCTGTCTTTGTCTCTTCCCGCCTCTTGTGATTCCACTCACCTGTCTTGTCTTGTGTCTTTTGTCTGGGTGCTCCTCCCCTAATTGGTTTCACCTGTGCCTTGTTATTTCTTCAGCCTGTTTGTGTGTGTGTGTGTATATATATATATATAATAACCCTGCCTTTCCCTTTGTCAGGTTGTCTGTGAAGTAACCCCTGTGCTGTTATCTCTGTGGAGTTACCTCCGTTTATTTTCCCCGAAATCTTGTCTCTTTTGTCTCTGTCTTTTTTTGTTTGTTTGTTTTTTTGCTCTTCACCTCTTTTTGGATACCCTGCAGCGCCTTTGGTTCCTTACTTTGTCTGTTTTTATTAAAGTTATTTCCTGCTCCTGCCTTCCCCCTTATGTCCTGCTTTTGAGTCCTTTCTCACCACTCATAACACATAACATCAGCACTGGAAAACGGATGGCTGCCGGCTCTAAGTGAGTGCGCAAGGGAAGGACTTTCAGTTGAGGACTTCGGAGAGAACCTGTCTGCCATACATAAATGTTCCTGACTTGCAAGCGTGTATTACGCGTACGCGAGACCATCTAATGATTCAGGAGACGCGGTAGTACGGATGGAAGAGAGGGGGAGGGAGGTCAACACGATGTGTTTATAATTAGCCACGGTGGAGTTTGGTTACGTAGCCACTAGGACATCATCTCTAGATCATTGGCACAAAAATACTGCTGGTAGTTTTCAGCACTGTTTTTTCCTGCTGATTTGTGTTTCTGTAAGAAAATCTTTCTGATTCAAGGTATTTTTTTTAATCATTTCCTCACTCTGCTTATTTGGAGTTTTAATTTTAGTGCAAAGGGAACATTTGCCTGTTCCGGCGCTGATGAAACGAACAAATTTAAGGCAGAGCGGTAACTCTTCAAATCCTCGCTTCTCCCTCCTAATCTTTTTGCCTTTTGTCACAGACCTGCAGCTTCTTCACTGATGCACTCACACACACACACATACATAATGCTGTCTTAACACAGATACTTCCTTTCTCCTGCTTACGAGCTCATTTACATACACACATGTCATGTGAGTGCAAACATCTCCTCTCTCCTGCTTTCACGCTGCGATCGATTTACATGCAAACTCCAAAAAACGTTGTTGGGCACGCAGACACACACACACACACTCTCTGTCTTCTTCAAACACACGCTCTCTGAAGAAGACCGGCAACCACAGGTGTGATGGTCCAACGTGCACATCGCCTGCTTGTGCACTCCGACAGATGTAGACGTGCACAGCCTCACGCAATCACGGGAGACATCTTCTCACACACCGAGAGAAGAGGCCGTGTAGGAAAACGCACTCGCGAAGGCGCACACGCGTGCAGAAGGAGCAGCTCTGTGGTGTTCAATCAGACTTAGCGCGGCTATAATCCTAATCTCCAGGAAGGAAAAGTCTCTCCTCACGGCTGTGGGAGCTGCAGGAGAGAGCAGCGTTTTCTCTGTTGCACAAAGAGACGGCCCGCTACTGCTGATGGGCTGTTTGCGAACGACTCGTTTCAGCTGAATTATGCTGTTATTTGTATCTTATGATAACAATTCAGAGCACAACTGGTCTTTTTGAATGTATAGAAAGCATGCAGAGGCTACAGTATGCAGACTACTTTAAAAGGTGTAAGCTAATGATAGCAGGCAAAAAAGTTGCTCTGTAATGGTCAGATGCATCAGCGTCATCGAGCAACAGGGCTTCAAAACTGCGCTTAAAGGATAATTCAGGTATATTCCTGCAGTCGCCCTATGGGTCATGCTAATTTTTATCTCTCCATGTTAGCGGTACACGATAATGAGAAGTGCCTCCAAGCTGCATGTTAATAGAGTGTATTAAGGCGACTAGCGCAGGCTCCCTGCAGCTTTATTTTCTATATGAATAATTTGTAATGGTTGATTCCACGGAATTTGCAACCAGCAATGGACATTTTACTAACCGCCTCTTGGTTCAGCACCAGGGGAGACTGACATAATGAACCTCCATTAAGCCGGCAGTGCACATTAGCTTGCGTGCATTTACATTTATGGCGGTGGAAGAGAGGGAGTGGGAAATGAGATGTCGCGCACATAAAAATTTCACTTTTCACTCACGGCCTTGCAACTTTGGTCTTGCCATCTTGCTCTTGAGTTAATTTTGCAGAAGTAAACATCATTTCTAGGACGGCGCTGTGTATCAAAGTTTAGCGTGGTTGCAGGATTACTCTTATCCATTATGGCAACATGCAGACTTTACTTTAAGTCTTCCGTCAACAGGTCCCACATGTCCACGTCTGTGCATTCCTCACAGCACTGAACTCCATTTTTTCCCCCCAAATTTTTCAATATTTTTATATCTATTACCCATTCTACTTCAGTAATAACTTGTAAATAATCCCTGTAACTGCTGTTAACATTTGCACTTTACTCATACAGTCTGCTTACATTCTCCATGGATGTTTTGGATAGTTAAAACATTTATGGCTTAGTAACTTGTATATACTTTGTATTTGCTTTATTTTTTAGTTCTTGCTCCGTAAAATGTCTGTACCTGCACATCATGCTGCTCACCTGTGCCTTAAATTGCCCCCCAGGAACAAATAAAGTTTTCTGAATCTTCTGAATCAACAACATAGCTAGTGAAGGCCCAAAAATGCAAGGTTGACTGAGACATCGCCTATCAGCCACTTAAAGCGGTTACAAACTCAACAAGAAGCGAGAAGTTTGTTCTTCGGGCTGCAAGAACAAAATTACACAATTTTGTTCTTGCAGCCCTTGCTTGGGAGTTCCTGCAGCTTGTGTGGAGTCCGGTTACTATTCTGTGACTGGTCAAAAATTGGAGCGTTGCTGCCACTAAGTGAGCTCCCAGATGCTAATATTCGCTGTGTGACCGCTAACCTCTCCTGGTTGTGTGCTGAATGAATGATGTGATTCACTGGACATGTTCGTCAAAACGCCTGGCCATCGTCTGAATATAATAGGAAAAAGTGTCTCTTGCCGTTCGTTTCCTACAGTGCTAGGCGTGTGTGACGTAGACTGCAGTGGGAGGGCCCTTTGAGGACTTCCCTGGAGTTCGGCACTTGAGTTTCTCAGGCCGAAACTAACTTTGTTCTTGTTCTCGCCGATCTCGAGAATGAGAACAAATTTCTCGCTTCTTGTGGAGTACGTAATAAGCCACCTACAATAATCCGAGCAACCTCCTCCAAGTACAGGAGAGTACTGGGAAGTAAACAGACCGTAGTCATACCAAACTCTTAGCTTTAATTAACTATAATCTTCATACAGACCTACAGTATTTTTGCATGACCTTATACCAGACGTCTTATAACCCTGCCCAAATTTGCAGTCAGCTTGGATGGAAGCCAAGTAGCCACTATTCTACAGAGCTGATTACTCCTGACAGAGTAAGGCGTTCCTGTGTTGTTGGAAATGTGTGAACGCACCTGAATTTAAGAGTAGGCAAGCACGTAGGCAAACGGTATTAATTAAACTGGAGCTTAAAAGTAAAAGCAGACTCTGGTGGTGGACAGCAGCTTCTGGTCATCAGTGAGCCTCTATCGCCTCAGAGTGAGACAGAATAACTCCAGAAAATGTTCACAGAAGTTCTTAACACCTTCACCCGTCCAACCACACCTCAGTGCATCCATCTCTGCCTCTTGCTGTTTAAGGCGTCCTGGCTAGAGACTAGAGACTTGAGAAAACTCCAGCAGTGAACGTCGGCACGTCATCTGTTTGACGGTAATTTGTCTGTCTGTCTTGGAATCCGTCTATTTAATGCGGTCACAGACGTTTTCTGCCACGTCGCGGCTCTGAAACACACATTAATGAAATGCTGCTCAGCCTGTCCCCCCCCCCTTCCCTCCATGCCTCCGTCCCTCCGTCCCTCCTGTTCGTTTTAATTCGCCGTACTCGCTCGTCGAGGCCGTGTGTGTTTTTTTTTTTTTGCGTGTTGTGTCTTAGTCTACTCGTGTGTTCGCAAATTACTAATAGCTGGAGGGGAGGAATGAGTTGGAAGCAGAATGGTGTCATCCCCCACTGTCATCAGATTCGCAGCCATCAAATTAATAACGTCTGTCAAGGGGAGAGGACACTGGAGGAAAGACGCTGGGGTAGTTTTGAGGAAGATGATCGTGCGCCGTCAAACGTCAGTCTGGGCGTACATATTTTAGGCTTCATAGTAAGACGAAAATGAACGGACGGCAGAGGAGAAAATGAACATCACCGACATACAGTAAACCACGGGGACGGATTAAAAGTGATCCTGTCCTCCTCAGCAGTTATCACAAGCCATAGTAATAAAAATAGTAATAAAGACAAGATACAATGGTCAGCCACAACATTAAAACCACTGACAGGAGAAGTAAATAACATTGTCTTTTGGTTTTATGGGTAGTTATGTAAAATATGTGGTTACGATGTAACCCTGAGTTCTCTGAAACCTCACTGATCAAATCTCACCTTTGGCACCTTCCTTCAGCAGAAACCCCAAAACCAAACTGCCAAGTGGCCTCAGCTCAACTTTAAAGCTGCACATCACACGCTTAAATACATGCAGTTTACACCGACCAGCCACAACATTATGACCAGGGGAAGTAAATAACATTGACCATCTTGAGGCAGTTCAGTGTTCTGCTGGGAAACTTCTGGACCTGGCATTCTTTCATTCATTGGTGTGGATGTTACTTTGACATGTAGCACCCACCTAGACCAGACCAGACACCCCCACCCCATAGCAATGACACTCCTTGATGGGAGCAGCCACAAAAACACTTTAGGAACAAGTAAAAAATCATGAAGAACAGCACAAGGTGTTGACCTGGCCTCCAAATTCACTAGATCCCAAACTGATCAAGTGTCTGTGGGATGATCCACAGAGGCCCCTCCCTTCAACCTATAGGAGCCACTCCCAATACCACGGGACCCACGTCCATTCTCTGATGAGTCCCAACTGTTTTGGAGGAGACCTACAAAATACTAGGAAGCTGGTCATAATGTTATGCCTGATTGGTGTATGCGTTCACATGAACTTTTCTTTACTAAGTGTTTTTTTCTTCTGTGGGACGTCAAATCCAGTGGAAATATAAAAATGTTCTTAACGTTTCTGCTCATGACGACTTCAGATTGGTTTTGCTTCCTTTATTTTTTTTGTGTCCCTAGTGGAAATTCGTCACATCACCCGATGGTGGTGTTGCTCCATGGCGGGCAAACATGCACAGAAAGAATGTTTTTTATTCCAACCAGAAACAAACTGTTTGCACGGTTAATAGGAACTACTACTTGCACATCGAAGACATTCTCAAAGGTTTATACACCGCTCCGTCTCAAATTTGGTTGAAAATTGGACATGTCCATTCTGATTATGGTCGATCCAGGACATTTTTACTCTGATTGGTCTATTAATCTTATTCAAGCATTCTACGAGCATGCTGTGAGTCTGCGAGGTTGAGTTGGATTTTCTCAGGGCCAAATTTTTTATTTCCTTTGATGCTGCTGCAGCAGAATTTATTTGGACAACTCCACATCTGTGGCTAAAACTTTTGCACAGCGCCATATGTTGTTGCAGGACTAACACACATGCACACAGCCTTTCAAAATACTCAACAGTACCCTAATTCTGTCACCATGCATCTCTGTCTGTCACTCCTGCTGCTCTGCATACTGTGTCCCCTTTACCTCACTTTCCCAGGTTTCTCGCACATCCACCAAAATTTCTTCCTGCCCTGCTTTTCCTCTTCTCTGCTCCCACTGAACCGCGACATTGTTGTTTTATAACGCTCCTATCAAGAAAGAATGAGAAGGTTTAGAGCGTCTTTAACCTGATAGGAGGAGGGCAGGAGACTGTGGGTCACAGAGACCGTTATTCTCCGCCTAAGGAAAAGCTTGTCACTGTTAATCTTATATCATGTTGGGTTGTGTCTCTCTGCGTGCGTGTTCGTCGGCCTCATGCGTGTTGGCTGCATGTGTTTGGGAGCATCTGTGTGTGTGCTCCTATCTGTAATACTGTACGTCATCGCAGTGTCACCCTGTGGTCATCTGGGTTAAAAATACACCTTTTTTTATGTTTTTCAGGGTCATTGTGTCTTTTTTAGAAGCGGCTGCGCTACAGTATTTTTTTAGTTTTACTCAAGGAATTGCATTTTCTTGTTAACAAAAAATATATTTGCATTCAATTTGTGTGTATCCTTGAGGGCTACAATTTCAATATGTAAGATTTAGGTTATCTTTTAGTAAAAAAAAAAAAAAGGATTTGCAATCAGATGACACACCAATGGATGGGGAAAGAAAGATTTTTCTTTTAACCATTCAAACACTGTGCTTGGCTAGCTGTCAGCGACTCTTAATCCATTGTCCGAACCTTTTTGGCCGATTTAAACAAACTCCAAATTGCCCAGATCGTTTAACTGCAGGACCTGCAGTGAGGTCAGAATGACTTTTGAGTTGGCTTCCACTTAATGATAACATCATCGTATGTAAGGTGTTTTGATCATTGGTGCAACTGCTGCAGTTAGCTTTCAGTTGAGAGATTTCTGTGAAACACAATGCATTTTATTTTCATTTAAAAGTGCTGGACCATAGACTGTGTATAAATATGGACAGTTTTTCCTTGCATTAGCCAAACTGATGCTAGTTTCTGCGAAGGGGCTTTTGAGTTTTTATTCTGAAGTGTGGGCCCCTGTAGATTCTCCTACACAATTTCCAGAGTATTCAGTTAGATGCAATCTGCAGTGTCACCACTAGATGGTACTGAGTCATATACAGTGGTCCTTTAACAAATGTGATGACTGCGCTTCTTACTTTCCTCTTGTATATAACATTAAACAGTATAAAACCACCACTACAGCCACTTATTTTAAATATTTTGGGATACACTTAAAACCACAACGTGCAACAGTCTGAAAAATGTATCTACTTAACCCTCGTGCTACCTTTGGGGTCTCTGGGACCCCAAGTGAATGGACAGACAGATAGAGAGCATGCAAGAGGGTAGCACGAGGGATAATCATATCAGTTGGCTACGTGTGTAAGGTACACTGCAGGACTACAGCAGATCTTTTTAAAAAGTCAGTCTTAGATAATGAGATGTTCCAGCTCAGATACTGTTTTCAAAACTCTGCCAGCAGCTCCACTTTTTTCTTTTTTTTTGTACCCCTGCACTTTTGCTTCATCTAAAAAGTCACTAAGAGGCAGGGATAAGACTAAAACAGTTATAGTCTAGGTTGTTGTGTTAGTTTCATTCTGAAACATGAGCCGAAACAAGTCATTACAACCCTAACAGGCAATTTAGTGCGAGTTTTCAGTGACTCTTTTAATGTGAAAGCAACCAGTGTGAAGAAGCTAACATGCATAAAAGTGCGTAGTCTGTGTCAATCGTGAGTTTTGATCTTTTATTGCTTTCGAACGCAGATTACGTACAAACGGCTACCGTGCTTGAATGCCTCTAACAGTATCTAGACACAGACGGAGCTCCAGAGTTTGCCTCTGCTGCTCCGCTAATGTGCTGCTCACGCTACACCCCCCCCTTGTGAAGACACAGTTTTAAACAACAGGGAGTTTCCTGCTTACCCAGAAGTTAACTTTCTAAAACTAGAAATTAATTTGGGCAATAAATAAATAAATAAATAAAAGTCAGATAGGTTGCAGCCTGACTTTATGAATCTGGGATTTTAACAAACCTAAACCTGTCAAGCTCTCAGTGACTCCAGCTAAGGCATTAATGAGAGCAGCATGTGTCACACTGGGAGATAACATTAAATTCCTCATCCCACATCTACACGACATACAGCCGAACTGAACGGAATAACTAATAACATATTAAAACTCACAGCCTGTGTGGTTGCCAGATGAATGCTCCTGTCTTCTGGGTTTCTGCAGCGTCAGAAGAGGGGAACAATAACACTGCACTCCTACAGCTGTTCCTCCTGTTCCTAGTAGCATGTTTTCAGTTTTTGTCAAAGGAGATTCAAGCATTTCTGATGTTTGGTTCTTTGCTGTTATGCTACATATACCTCCTTTTCCTTCAGTGGTGAAGGCAGCCCATTAAAAAAAATGCTACACTTAAAGCCTGACACCTCAAAAGTGGGCCTATCCCAGCTATCATTGGACGAGAGGCGGGGTACACCCTTGACTGCTTTTCACAATTTGAACAGAGGAATTTAGACCATAACTGTCTCGTATCTGTATCTGTAAATATGTTTACTTCTATTGTAAAGCTGGAGGTTTTAATCATGGCTCATTTTCGTAGCCAGCCTCAAGTGGTCATTTGAGGAACTGCAGTTGTTTCTAATTAGCATTAAAGCGAAATTACTGTTTTATTTTTTTTACAAACTGGACCTTATTTGTGGCATAAAATATGATTGTTTACTCACCCATGTAACTTTGGTGTCATTTCGGAAGATATTTAGATCCAGTGGAGCGCCGCATATGTCCAAATAGTGGGAGGGACTGGGGCACCCAAAACACAGCCTCTAAAGAACAACAAACTGCTGCATGTTCGCGAATAGACAACAGGTAACTCAACAGGAAATAGCACTAGCGTATCATAACAAAATATTGGTGAAATTAGTGTTTCCCGGCAGATAACGCGATTTTTAGAGGCTGCGTTTCGGTGCCCTGGTCAATTCCAATATATGAATATACGTGGCACTCCACTGGTGCTTAATATCTTCCGAACGACTCCAAACAACACCAAAGTTATATAGGTGAGTAAAAGATCGTATTTTATGCCAGAAATAAAGTCCAGGTTGTAAAAAACGGTGATTCCCCTTTAACTTCACTTTTCAGACTTAAAGATTGACGCTTTCTCAACAATTTAAATCTGCGATGACTTCAAATATCCCACTCCTCTGTGTTTCAATAGGTGGGCATAGATTTCACGGCGTCTAATGGGAACCCACGAGAGCCGTCCTCCCTCCACTATATCAACCCTCTGGGCAGCAATGAGTATCTGGCTGCCATTTTAGCTGTGGGGCAAATTATACAGGACTACGATACGTGAGTATTTAACTTGGTCATTGCATTGATTTTAGTCTGTTACAACAATGCAACGATGTGGATGTTTATAGTTTCCGAGAGTCTCCAGAAACACATATTTCTCAGATATGTCATGCTGGAGTTTTGCAGGATGGCAGTCACTATGGGCTTTATAGAAAGACCTGAACTGGTTTATCAGTTCCCTAATACCCGTCTTAATCCCATCACCTAGCAAAGCACCACTGCACAGAGCTTTAGCACTGACACACGACTGACACAGCTATTTTGTGCTGTTTAAGTTTGTAAACTGAAAATAGACGCTGAGAACAGACAGACCAGCGGATTGGCTTTTAAAAATCACATAAAATTCGGGCTTTTTGTTAGAAAATTCTTCTTAGCTAAGAGCAGTTTTACAATACTACTTCATTTTTTCAGCCCTTGGCTCAGTTTACTGTTTCTGAATGTGTTTCTATGTGAACAAGGTAACAGGATTTCCTCTGCCGTCTAAATCCAGCTTGTTGAATTTGTATGCAAAAAAACTAACGTTCCAATCTGTTGTCATGGTTTCCTTCTCAGCGACAAAATGTTTCCTGCTCTGGGATTTGGAGCCCAGCTCCCACCGGACTGGAAGGTATGAGTGTGTTAATTGTGTTGTGCGTCTCCGCTAGAAGAAGTCGTGCACGTGTGTTTATGCATGAAGCACGCAGGAGAGAAGACTGGGTTGTCATCTGCAAACTTACAGTCGAGGCGAGGCCGCGTCGCACACGCGTTTCACACACAAACATACGCGGGTAAAACTGTACGCCTCATACATGCATATTCAGATGATTACGCAACTGTCAACCCATCTGTGTTGCCATGGCAGTGAGCTGATGAAAAGGACAAAGAAGATAGAGAGCAGTGCACACAGAGATGGAGAGCGGGTGGGAGGGAGAAGGTGTGGGAGAAATGGACGCTATGCCTCAACAATATTTTACAGAGTAGTTGAAGGATGTTTTTTGTCTCCACAGGTGTCACACGAATTCGCCATCAACTTTAACCCCACCAACCCCTTCTGTTCAGGTGAGCTGTTGCTGTACGGATGTCACCAGTTGCACCTTTGAACATTTTTCCTAATTTTTATATTTTCATAAAATTCTTCTATTCATTTTTTTAGACTGACCAATAATGAACCCTTAAGCAAAAGTCATAGGCTAGTGGACAATTGAACTTATACCACCTTAAGTGTTCACAAGGACGCTAATTAAAATAGTCTGATAAGTTATAGGCACTTATATGCAATGAAAATTTTTTGACATGAGCAAAGTGGTGCCACAAAGTGTTTAATCTGTCTTATTTTTTTTATTGAAGTCTTATTGACAAAGTTGAATTTATTCTGTAGAAGGAGACGAAACAGATAAAGCCACAGTTTCAGCGTTGCCCCCTCACATTGATTCCAGCTTTGTTCATCATGTGCGACAAACATGCACTGACAGATCAACATGGTTATTAGGTGCTTTTCCATTGAAATGCCCATTCTGATTGAGCTTTTATTCTGATTACCGTATTTTCTGGACTTTCCGGAAGTCGCACCAGCCAAAAACGTAACTTCCAATCAAACGGCAACATCAAATTTTGATCAGTGGCCAAACCATTTTTGTGTTGGGGATATTGGGTTCTTGACCACTATTTCAAAGACAATTAGGAAGAAAGCAAATAAAAAGTTTTTATGTAACTCAAATATTACGTATTTTTTTCAACAAATAGGCCCGATATATACCCGATGTAAGTCGCACGACCAGCCAAACCATAAAAAAAGTGCGACTTATAGTCCGAAATATATAGTATTAGTACGGTAGACTAGTCTAGTCTATGTAAATGTGACGCCTACTTACGTACTGATCTGCAAGATAGTTTCAGCTATTGGCCAACATAACGAAATAACATTGCCAAATGCCAACTTCCTCCCACCGTCCAAAGACATGCTGGTTGGGTTCATTGGTGATTCTAAATTGGCTGTAGGTGTGACCCGTACCTCGCCTCTCGCCCAATGACAGCTGGGATAGGCTCCAGCCCCGCCGCCACGATCCTCCAGAGGACAAGCGGTTACAGAAAATGAATGAACGAATATATTCCTTAGACCAAAAAACTGTTGCTAATCTCTGCTTAAAGGTTGTTGTCTTCTTTGTGGCCTGGACCTGTGTTATTCAGCTTTGCATTAAGAAGATGTAAAACAATATGTGGTCCAGTGTTCACCACAGATTTAGAGACAGATACTAAGGCTGCACTGAAATGAGAGAAGAAGGCGTCGGTGTCATTGTGACTTTCGCGGAAATAAGCGGCACACCGCGGAACAAACAGAGACGGCATTCTTCTTAAGTTTAACAGGAACGCGAGAAAAAAATAAACATGTCATCTCCAGATCATGTGACAGCAGCAGGTGCTCTGCTCTCCTCTCCGAGCGCCCCGCTGAGTCTGAGTAAATAACTCCTTAACACATCTCCAACACTTGCTACTTTGGACATTTGTTCTAAATTAGCGACATTATCACACACCGCCACACCAAATAGTTCCTCGTGTCAATTCAGACTCGTGCAAGATCCATTACTTACTGTTTAATTATTGATTGCGTCTTAAGTCTGAGTAAAAAGCTTTACAGATTAGATTTGACAACACACTTTTGAGCTGCACTTTGTGATTTGTCCTGAGGTTAAACATTTAAATTTAACGTCAGCGTGTTGCAGTGGTCAGCATTAGCAATCCATCAGTTTGGGATCTAGTTAATTTGGAGGCCAGGTCAACACCGTGTGCTGTTCTTCATGTTTTTTGAGCTGTTCCTAAAGAGCTACAAAGAGTGTCATTGCTATGGGGTGGGGGTGCCTGGTCTGGTCTAGGTGGGTGCTACATGTCTAGGTAACATCTACAACAATGAATGCCAGTTAAGAAACTTGCAACATGTGGCACTGAACTAGTTAATTTTTGTTCTGGTCCACATGAGCGTGTGAATCAGCACAATAATATCATGACAGACCATTGTGATGTTGTCAATCTAAGAGCAAACTTCAAAGGAATAAGACATTCCCACTGCACGAGGATACTGCTACTACTAAAAACATAAAGGCAGCTTTAACTAAAACCTAGATGCAAACATCAGAGTCAAAAGAAAGATCAGCTGGGAAGAGATAACTACTGCTGTGTTGTTTAAATTATACAAAAATGCTTAAAGGTATGCATAATTGAGAGTGAAGGTGCTTTGATTGACACATTGTCACCTGCTCAAGCTCCACCTCCTTGACTGCTTGACTGTTTTTTAATTAGCTAGGAGTTAAGACTCTTTTAGAGTATTGTGGGACACAGACGTCAAAACCTACGTACGGTGCAAGCCATTTATACTTGTGCTCTCGTCAGACTGGCTCGCTCTTTAAAAAACGCCACCCAAACGCTAGTTGACGCTGTATCTGTTTTGCCAGTCTGGTTAATTTTTGTTTCTACTTCCTGCTTCACTTTCAACAATGGCGACTAAAACTTTCACCGAAATTTAGCCAAAGATGAGTTCCACCTTTATTGATCCAAGACAATCAGTTAGAAATTTGCAGAGATAGAGAAGCAACCGGAAGTAAAACAACAGAAATACGCTACTACCAAGTGGACGAATCAAAGCTCTTGCGAACTGCATCACCATGGCATGTAGTTTCATTTCTGGGAAGGCGCATGTCAAGCTACAGCGCTAGGCTCTGCATCAACTTAACGCAGAAGTCTAAACTGCCTGTCAGCCTTCCTCGGAAGTCCTACCAAAATGTTCCTCCGCATAAAGTCACGCTCTAGTGTTTCCTCATAAATAAATATGGATAAAATTGTAAATAGCAGTTTGCACCTTGCTTTAGTAATCTACAAAGTAAGTAATTCTTTTCATATTGAGCCTTTGCGTCTGTTAATGCACCATTAGCATCTGATAATGTGTAGGATGCAAACGTGTGTTTATTGACTAATGCAAACCACTTGAGTGCCAACTGCTGAGAGCACAACTGTGAGAACCAGAATCTAACACATGTTTTAGTATGACAGGATGTGTGTTGGGGCGGTGATGCCACATAAGTAAATTTACTCTCAACCTCCTGCTGATGATGACTAGTGTCACAACATTACCCTTGTATTACTATGTTATTGCCATTATGTTTACTGGCTCTGAAAAAAAGACAGGTACTCCAGCTTCCTCCCACCATCCAAAGACATACTCGTTAATTGGTGGTCCTAAATTGGCCGTAGTTGAGGCTGCATTCAGCAAATGTGTTTATGATATTGGCTATTATCTGAATTGTCTCATCTGATTTGATGTTTGTCTTTTTCTTTTTGTCTCGCTCCATTGCTAATGTAAATCTGAAGCGCGCTGGAACTTCAATTCTTTATTTCCGCGTGTCTAGGTGTGGAGGGAATCGCCCAGGCCTACTCCACCTGCCTCCCTCACATCCGTTTCTACGGCCCCACAAACTTCGCTCCAATCATCAGCCATGTAGCACGCTTTGCTGCCCAGGCCCTTCAGCAGGAGAGAGCAGCGGTGAGTGACAACAACTTTTTCTTTCTTCTATATAAAGTCGAGATACTTCCATAGATAGAGGTAGAATGTGCTGCTGGAGGAGACACTACAGTCAGAGTACAGTCTTTTATGGAAACATCAGTCTATCACATGTATACTTTCAATATCTGGAGGAACCAGTTGGTACACTTGTGTGTGTCATAGCCTGTTGTGATGGTGATGTCAGTTCTTAGTCAACCACTTGGGTCTGTGCTGAAATATGTTGACATCTACCAAATGAATTGCCATGAAAAGTTTTGCAGACATCCTAAGTCTTCAGGGGGATGAGCCAACTGACTTTGGCGATTGCTGACTATTCCTTATGGCATCTTTTTGACCTATTTGTGTTCAGTTTAATCTTGACAGCTTCATTAGACGCAAATATTAAGTTCTCCATCAAAACGACAACCATTTACACTCACACCTACGGCCAATTTAGAATCACCAATGAACCTAACCAGCATGTCTTTGGACGGTGGGAGGAAGCTGGAGAACCTGGAGAGAACCAGACACAAGGAGAACATGCAAACTCCACACAGAAAAGTCCAGTCGGCCCGTGGAGTAGGACCCAGAACCTTCTTGTTGTGAAGCATCAGAGCTAACCACCACACTGTTATTATCAATTTAGGTTAATTTACCATGAGTTTTTATAATTATTTAGCTGTTTTTGCCAATTTTGACTTCACTCTAATCCAAGGTTCGGCCCAGATTATCTGCTAGTGTAAACTAACTACAGATCCTCGCTTGAAACCTCCCAAACTGCTCAAAAGATTCATTGGGGCTGCATCTGGATATTAACTTAAAATCTGGATGATTGCATCAGTACTTTCACTGCAACCAATGAGAGAAAGTAAAACTACACAGAAGAAGCTGAGCATAAACATCCTAGTCCTCTGGGCTAACATCAGCTAGCGTACTAGCCTGCTGTTGACAGATATTAAAACTGACGGTTCAGATTCCACCTCCAGTTTTGACTGAAGCATTGACACGCTGTGTTGACCAGTTTTTAGCCACACTTGTTCAGACTTCTGCTTTAGTGTTTTTGTCTTATGGGCAAGTTCTTGCTCTCCTTAAATGTGTGACGCAACCCAACTGCAAAATCATGATGTCAAAACCCCTAGGGATAAGATAAGATAAGATCAAAAGAGACACAGCATAAATACAATTAAAGGCGGAAAATACTAGAATCTGTAGATATAGACAACCACATGTTTGTCTAACTCTAGCTAAGGCAGTTAATTCAGCTCCTCCTCACTATTTTCCAGTTTCATGACAGCTCCTCAAACTTGTGGCTGCGGCTCTTTTACAAACTCGTACCGTAGATCCAGCTCGCGTTGCTCAAAGACCGCTGCTCTTCTCCTGGGTGAAAAGTGGTTTGACAGTTCACAGGTCGTCTAATGCTCTGCTGCCTTCTTTCATTTTCGTCTCCTCAAGCAAGAGTCTCCACCTGTCTCTGTGCCTTTTACCTTTTAGGCCGCACTTGATCCCTTCAACCCATGTGTCAGTTTCCCAATTTCCTGCTCTGTTTGTACGTCTCTCTCTAGCAAAGACTCTCAGTAAAGACTCCTGCCTTACTTTTTACTGCAAAACTCTCCGTTGTACCTCGTTTATTTTGTTCATTTCATTCAGTTCAGTGATCGCATTCTTCTGTGTATTCTTCTTCGCATCATACCTCCGGGCAAGTCACGCCACGCGAGCGCTTATTTTTGTTTACTCGCCAGTAGTAGAGCAGCAGTCAGTAGTGAACGCCTGTCGGGGGAGTTTGTACTCATAATTTATCTACCGTGAACGCTGACGGGACGAACGAGCGTGTGCATCTGTTGGCTACAGAGCCAGGGAGGAGGGTGACAGACTGGAGTGACAACTTCTGTCCTCTCTCCTTGCGTCTTACACGTCTCTGCAGCTGAGACACTGACCAGGCCTTTCACACGTTTTTGGGCTTAACAGCGTGATAAGGAAGCATCCATCTCATTTTCTCCGTCTCGTGCTCGTGGCCTGGCTCTAGGGATGGCTAAGTCTGTCAGGCTTTCGGTGCAAAGCCTCGGCCTGGATCGAAATAGCTCATAGACTACAGGATGGACTGGCATACAGCTTTGACCATGCATTTGTGACCTCCTTAAGATTTATTCTTATACATTTAATGATGCACTGACATTCGACATTTCTGGTCGTGATTAAGTATCCAAACTACTGCCAAAAGCTGGGAAACTATTGATTCCCATCCTCCACTTTGCTGTTATTAAATGTTAGTACATTAACACACTATAATAAGACAAGACAGTCACATATTGTGCACTGCATAGTGAGTGTTTATGTGTATGAACAAACAGTAGTATGTTTCTGATTCGATGTTCGGCATAGCACGGAACTGTTCCCTCCTTACCAGCTGCATTGCATTCTGGGATGCTCCACGGCCAAAGATCACCTTACAAGACCCCAGGGGAAAATGGATGGATGGATGGATGGATGGATGGATGGATGATGATGTTTTATCATCTTCAGCGCAGAGGAACCCACATCCCTGAAACTACCACTTCTCCTTGTCCCTCTCCTTCGAAGAAAAGACAGGAAAAGGGAAGAGGGAGAGTTGAGAGCTGAGACAAAACAGAAAAAGACGGGTTCGGCATACTTGTGCGTGTAAGTGTGGGAAATAGATTTACACGAGGCATGATGAAGTTCCTGCTCTTGCTGCGTAGTGCACACATACTGCAACATTTCCAGAGAAACAGTATGTACTTTACTTACTATTGGACTTAGGTTTCTTTCATTCATTCATCTTCTATAACCACTTGTCCTGTGAAGGGTGGTTGGGGGTCCTACCCCAGCTGTCATCGGACGAGAGGCGGGGTACACCCAGGACAGATCTCCAGTCTATCACATGGCTAACACAGAGAGAACCTAGACCTGAGCAACTGCAGCAACCCCAGATCATAGCACTGCCCCATAGCACAGGCTTGTACAGTAGACACTAGGCATGATGGCTGCATCACTTCATCTGCCTCTCTTCTTACCCTGATGCGATGGTTCTCCACTATTCTTCTAGTTTTTAATAATGCGTTGAACAGTTCTTGGACATTGCCAATGATTAGACACTTCTCAAACGCAACCACAGGATGTGTCTTTAGACATGGTTGTTTGAAATGAGAAGCTACTCATTGCATCAGTTGGGCTTAAATAACTTGTTTCCAGCTGAAAGATAATCACCCATGCAGTAATTATCCAATAGGAGGCTCGTACCTATTTGCTTAGTTAAATCCAGGTGGAGACTTTTTTAATACCCAGGCAGTGAATAGATTCTCCCTTATAACTGTCATGAACACAAAAAAATGGTATCTTTACCAAAACTGTTTTTCGTACCAGGCTGTAAACATGTTTATTTCTTCTGCTAAGTTGGACATTTTTAGATGGAGGTCAATGGGGATTGACATTTCACATTTGGAGGCAGTTTCAAGTAGCCATTTCTGTAGCCCTGCATCTTTTTTGGCACTTCCTCTTTGGCTTCAGTCTTCGCCCCTGGAGGGTGCACCTGTGTTTAACTTGAAATGTGCAAAACACAGGTCAGTGCAACCCTCGTCCAATTAAAACAACACAACGAGGCAAGAGTGAATGCAAACAGCAATCTCCTCCAGCATGTTGAAACTTGTGATGTTCCCGCTGGGTCGCACAGATGTGTGGCACTCGCAGACGCCTGGTGTCCAAACTTTCCAAAAACAACTGGTACATGTCCCCCTCTGGTACACATCCAGCGGCATGTCTCCTGCCCATATCTGAGGAGAGCGCAGTAAGCTGGGTATCATTATGCTCCCACGGTGCTTTTTGTCCCTAATTGTACCCTGTCACCCTCCGGAGAACAAATACATGAGCAAAATACACAAAGGCTCGTACTCGTCTGTGTGTTCTGTGCCAGAATCCTTTTGTTTCGGTAAGGAAATGATTGCAGACCCCTTTTTTTTCTTGTTTCATATTACAGCGAGTTCAAACACGGGTGGAACATAGGAAGCAGTAACAGACAATGAGATGTGACAGCTGCGGCACAAGTGTGTGTGTGTGTGTGTGTGTCGACCCCATGCTGATGTAGCAGATAGATTGGTGTGTGTTAGGAGAAAGTGGGTGGCTAGGTTGTAGGCTGAACACAAATCGGCTCCTGCTCTACCTCGGTGTTTCTGTTCCCTCAGATAATGAGAGAAGCAGCGAGTGTGGACCGTGTGAGCATGCACACACATGCAAACACACACACACACACACAGAGCCAGGCTGCAGGCCAGCGCAGTCTGTGCATGTCCCAGTGTGTGAGCGACCCTGTCTGTCTGTGTGATAATGATTCTCTAATGAGCGCTGCTGTTAGCACATTAAAGAGACAGGCTTCAGAGCCCTCCCTGCATGTGTGTGTGTGTGTGTGTGTGTGTGAGTGTGTAACGGGGGAAATGTGATTTTGTTCCAACTAAAGTCAGTGTGTGTCTTTACCTTGTCTGTTCTTATCACAGGCAACCCGTTTCCGTTTTAATACACAGAACTGCTGCAGGTTTGTGTTTCAAGAGAGACGTCCGTTATGATAAGTATTTGGACTTTTTCTAGTTTTTCAGGTTCTGCACTTCATTGCATTTAATAAAAAATTAAATTAAATGAATTAGACACCACGATTAAAAGCCTTGGTAAGCCTCAACTATAATTTGAGTGGGTTTTACATTAATATGGAGATTGCTATGTGGGAGATGAAGCCCCTTTTAATACATAGTTCCTGAAGTAATTGGATGGATACACGTGAAATTAAGCAGATTCATCTCAATCAGTGACTTCCTAATAGGCAGTTTAGGTGTCAATTTGATGCTGCATCTTGACGTGCACCTCTCCAGAAATGTAACCACGCACCTCGCCGACGCAGGCCGCAAGAGCTGTGATTGGTCCGCTTGGTAGTAGCGTGTTTCCGCTTTAGCATCTTCCAGCTGCTTCTTGGTCTCAATTTTTTAATCGATTGTTTTGGATCAGTAAAGATGGATCACATCTGAGGAGAAGGTTAACTGAGGGGGTTCGGAGATACAAACACTTGTTGGACTCGTCTTTTTTTGCGAAATTTCAGTGAAAGTTTCAGTCGCCATTGTTGGTAGTGAAGCAGGAAGTTGCCTGACTGGCAGAAAAAGACACTGCACCGACTAGCATTTGGGTGGCATTTTTACAGAGCAAGCCAAACTGACGAGCGCACACGTATTTGAGTTGCACCGGCGTAGACTAAGTGCGTAGGTTTTTGAGGTCTATGTCACAAAGTGCTTTCAATGAGCCTTAAATGCTTTGGGGACTGTCATTTTTCTGAATTATAAAATATCATCCAGTGGGTTTTAATACATTTGGCTGAATCTGGGTGCACGGTGTGGACCCTGTGTGTTTCTGCCTTCACCGTGTTGCTTCAGTCAGCAATGAAATCATCAATAACTGGCACTGAGTCAGAGCCATTGGCAGCTATACGAAGCACCATGCTGTCGTGACCTGCTCTTTTTTTTTCTCTCTCTCTCTATACATTCATTTGATAAAAAGGATGAACTGTAAGCCCCACCCTTGGCTTGTTTTGACTGATTTGCAGCAGGTTTGCAATCAATGTTTCTGCACGGTGCCAAGAATTCTCAGTTCATCCACAACACGTGCACTCCTCTGTCTATAAGCCTGTTTGTCATTTACACAACTGCCGATTTTGGCAGCTCCTCTCAGCTTTAGAAAGCTTTAAAGTGAGCTTCAAATTTATCTCTCATTCCCTCGTTACCAACCACAGTGGGTGGCGACAAGTTAGCAACTAGCTTGTGAACATAAGGGTGCAGATGTTTCCCTCAGGAGATAATACACTGTATGCATCCTTCAATTCAAGTTGTATTTAAGTCCACACAAACATCCCCCTCTTGTGGTATTCACAACTTTGTATGTGGACATCTTTGATAAGGCTACCAAGGCGTTCATCTTTTCATTACCTTTTCTTCATTGAATCATCCGGCTGTTAGCTTGCTGAATCGTTAGCCTCGCTGGCGTCTAGACTTCTACCCAGAGCCTAGCAGTGGTGTTCTCATGACAGGAGATTTCTGAAATGTAAACCGGGGACATTTCAAACTCAGAGATAAATATGAGATGTTATCAGGACGAAATGTAGAAACTGGGACAATTACCGTTTCATTTATTTATTGATTTACATATTATTCATATTTAAACAATAAATATCAAGTGTAACAAAAGGAATGTGGCTCTCAACATTGTTGTTAGCGTTTCCTAAAGGAATAAAGTAGTAGTAGTAGTAATAGTAATAGCAGGGGTCGTGTTAACCGAATATTTTACGCCATTGACCGTTTTTTTCAGAAAAATCTGAAGGCCATCCGTCATTTTGACAGAATGCCATTCACAACCCTGACCACTTGGTGGCGAGTGACCTTATTAATTGTCTCTTGTCTCGAATCGCAGTTTTGAGTAATAGAGTAATAAAACAGGCTGAACCACCTGGAACTAAGCATGACCAGCTACTGTAATAACCGTTGTTCTAGTATGCGCGCACCATGCTAACTCCTGCTTCCTACCTGGTTACCATAATAACTGTTGTTATAGTCTACATGCACTTTTTTTTTAATTCATAAAACACTAAATAGGGGACATTTTCGGGGACAGCTTCACCCAAAACAGAGATTGTCCCCGGAAATCGGGGACATCTGGTCACATTCCTCTCCTATTTTCGCTTCACATGTTGCTGCCTTTCCGTGAGAAGAATACATTATCCTCATTCATTCAGGATTCAATAAAATAGTTTTCTGTTTGTACCGCTCGGTATTTAAGTGAGTGTATTTTATCGAGGAAGCTACTTATAAAGCGTTTGTTTATCTGTGATTGAGGCAGTCTGTCTGCACAAGTCGTCTTTTCTTTTTCTTACTAAATAGTCTTGTACTTAAACAGCGTTCATCTTTCTATTGGTGCTCAAAGCACTTTGCAGTCACAATAATCATCCACCCACTCATTCACACAAGCGCACACTTTCACGCACCGGTGCCGAGCACTGGAAGCAACTCAGTGTCTTCAGCGTCTTACTCGAAGACGCTGAGGCATGTGGTACACGTACCGGGTATCGAACCGTTAACCCTCTGAGCAACCTGCTCTTCCTATGAGACACAGTCATCCTTTAAAATGTGTGAACTGAGAGAATGTGGTGTATGTAAGCTGTAGGTGTTGTCTTTGTCCCTGAAGTTATACTACGTTCATTTATCCGTTCATCATTCACTTCCCTTCATTTTGTACGTCTCTGGATTCTATTTTTTCTTCTCCAGAACAGATGGTGGAAATCTTTCGTCCTGATTTCTATTTTTCTCTCCCTCTCCCATCTTCTCCTGTTTCCTCTTCACTGTCATCTGCAGTGCTATTGCTTTTTCAAGAGGTTTTTTTTACCTTGTTTTTGTTCTAGCCCTCTTTTTGCACCGAAATGTACAACCACGAAAACCATAAGCATCACCATTCCAGTCTTTTTTAAGATCTAGATTCCTCTCCAACTGCCTTTGAGCGTATTTTGAACTTATCAAAGTCAACACCTCTCGTCTTTTTCCGTCTTTTCCCTCATTCCTTCCTTCCTTCCTTCCTCCACACCTCTTCTTCCCCCCTCTGCAGCAGTACTTCACGCTCCTCATCATAACGGACGGCGTCATAAGCGACATGGACGAGACCCGCCACGCCATCGTGCAGGCGTCAAAGCTGCCCATGTCCATCATTATCATTGGCGTGGGCAACGCCGACTTCGCTGCCATGGAGTTCCTAGATGGAGACGCCAGCGTTCTGAGGTCCAACACCGGAGAAGAGGCCGTCCGGGACATTGTGCAGTTTGTACCTTTCAGGGACTTCCGTAATGTGAGTGTTCGTCCGTTTTCTCTGATTTGTCTGTTGCTGTTCTCAAATCTTTTAATGGGCATAACAATAGCTGTTCATCATTAATGGATTATTTTGGCATTAAAAACTTGAATTTGAGGCCTGACATAGTTTTGAGTGTTTGGCCTCTCAGCTAAATCTAATATACATGTGTGCTTCAAACTAATGAAAAAAAAGGAAAAAAAACAACAACACCGGCATAAATGTTTCATCTGAATTGCTGGTGTAGACAACTTTGTGCTTATGTGCAATCCCACCACTATGAGCCAATCATATTTTATTTTTAATAGCACCACTTTTATTCATTTAAATAAAAGCGTAGGTGTAAAACTCACTACGACTCTAAAAACCCTGCTGCTCAACATCAAACAGCAAACAGACAAAGTTGACCACAACCTCAGGAAGACAGAGCAGCTGATTAGCAGATATTTATCGCAGGAGTTGGCGGAAATGCATGTAGGAGAGATAATAGCGGGCTAACACTCAACAGGCGACCACAAACGTTGACTCAAATAACTGCACGTTTTGTTTTTGGATATGTAAAATCCACCATATTAACTTTAAATGTGCTAGTGTTTTGTATTTGTAACTTGTTAGTTGAATGTATTTCAGCCGCCATTTGCAGAGATGACACTTAAACTGTTTCAACTTCAACTTTGCTGCTTCACTTTGACTCCATCTTAGTTCTGCAGAAGCTTAAACTAATGACATGATGTCACGCTGTCTTATTGTGAATGTGCTATTAAAATGGCAGCCTGTCGCCGTTGAGATTGTAGCTCATCACACGCACACACACAGAGGGTCTGCTTTATGAAGGTGGCCGCTTGTTTATCTCAGACTCAGCAGAGACACTGTGAGTGTGTTCTGAGTTGATGAGAAGACAGTGCGTGTAAGAAGGGCGAATGCTAATGAGGGTTTATACATGTGCGCTGCAGGTTAAGGCACAGGTTAATCAGTGTGTGTGTGTGCGTTTTCGGGCTGTCCACAGGAGGACTCATTAGAGGATTTTTTGGTTGTTATTTTATTTTATTTATTTTTTGTCATGTTTTCATGTGTTTATTTTGTGCGTGGGGGCTGATGGTGGGCGAGCTGACTTCCTCTGAGGGGGAGGAACAGACAGTGTTTGCTGGCTTTATTCCAGGTTGTTTGTGGGAGGGCGACAGACAACAAAGAAGAGAAATTAAACTGAGACGGAGAGGAATTGTAAAAAAAAAATTGAGTGACCTGAAATAATGAGCGGTGCCGTCAATTTTTACTGTTAATTGTTGTCAGGAGGTTGGTTAGAATGGCTCATTTAAGAATGATATATAACGTACACACTGATTGTTAATACCGATGCATCATTACATAAGTTCCATCTTTTTTCAGTAGTTAACTATACATACTGCTGATCAGTTTGTAAAGTCTTATTCTGGATCTGCTTAACTTCATTAGAAGCAAAGATTTAATAAGACAAATGTCACGCAGTAAAAAAAGTATAATGTTCATTTAAATAAAGCAGAAATACTCAATTAAAGTGAGAGTATTTACTTTTCGCCACTTATTAGTCATCTACCCCTGTAAAGTCTCATTTATGACACTAAGCAGTGTAATTTATGCACCTACACTATTTTTAGCTGATGTTTACTTAATGTTTTACACTAAAAGACACCAAAGACAAATAAAATACTTTAGTAATAAGTAGGATAAGATGAGTTTTATTTACCAGACCTTCACGAGATTTATGCATAGACTGTATATAAATATGGACTATGCATCCCCATTTCTTTGCATTGGCCAAACTGACGCTATTTTCTTGGGGGATACGGGCGGCCGCCATCTTGTTTGGAGCCAGAGTCTGCGCAGTACGATAAACCGAACACACTTCCTGCAGACTCACTCGTGTTTCCATTTAATTAATACAACGCTCTGCTCTACCTCCAGTTACACCAGTTACAAAGAAATGTTGGATTATACACTGTACTGTATACAGTATTTTATTTTATGTTTTTTGTTTTTTCAATCTCTCACGGTCCTTGGAACTGCTTCGCAGAGCGGTTGGCATGGCAACTTACAGTCATCATGATGTCACATTATGTTTCTATAGCGTCAAATAACTTAATGACAAGCAACTGACATGTGAACATTCATCAGCATTATATTAACTACCTAAAATGACAGAATCCATCCTAAAAAAAAATGTATTTGACGTGTATTTTAGTGTTTTAGTTTGGCCCAAGTCCTACCCGCTAACATGGAGGGGGCGGAGCTTATGACCTATACTGCAGCCAGTCACCAGGGGGAGCTTTACTTGCTTTGGCTTCACTTTTGAGGAGCTGTTCCATCACATACAGTCTATGCTTTTGCCGTTCAAGCAGCGCCAGCTGTAAGTCATGAGAACATCACTGCCTGGAAACTGTTTTCATCTTCACAGCTTAGCAAGCTAATGACCAGGCTAGGGAGTTACTGCAATCTAATTTCTCTGCTGCTATGAACATCATTATGAATGTGACTAATAAAAAGCTTGAATTTAATTGTTCTCAGCAATAAATTTAGTGAAACCTATTGTCCTTGTTAATAAAGGAAGTGAATTACACGAGCTATGCTGTATTAAAAAAAAGAGGCTCTGATTTAATGTTGTATTTTTAGACAAGTGGGATTTCAAATGAGGTTGTTTTTTATAACAAAACCAGTTTCACTTCAGCTCTGTGTTCAGCCACTAATGTCTGATGCATTTTGAGTAGTAATGGAGTTGAGGTCAGTGTGGGCCAGTGAAGCTCTTCAGCAGCATTTTTATAGCTATGTGCCCTGTGTTTTATCTTGCTAAAGTAGCGACTGGCCTTTTCAAAATGCCCAACATACAAATATACTGGAACAGGCATTTAAGTCAGGACCAAAAGAGCACAATCCCCGCCGCTCTGACCTTTATAAACCTCAATTTTTACATTTGTGCTCAGCAATTTTGCCCTTGAACAAGTTAATAATTTCGCTGTTTTGCTCTCGCTCGCTCGCTCGCTCTCAGGCACCCAAGGAAACCCTGGCCAAATCCGTCCTGGCCGAGCTGCCCCAGCAGGTCACCCAGTACTTCAAGCAGCGGAATCTACCGCCCGCCAACCCGGCGCCGGAGTGAGACGCCCCGGAGACGACGACCCACGCGCTGTAACATAGCTCGACGAAACCTCTCTAATGGCAATTAACAGTGCAGAACGAAAGTGTGTGTGTGTCAGCTGTGATCAAAATAAATAAATAAATAAATAAATAAAGTGTTGTGGACAAAAAAAAAAAAAAGAGAAAAAGAAAACTTTAAAATCCAACATCGAGACATCCCTGCCGTTACCTTTGCACAGTTTTTGCTGGTTAAAGGATGTGTGGTCAGTGTGAATCCATCCGAGGTGACATTCTTTGTTTCTTAAAGCTTTCCAGCTCATCTATGATGACGAGGACACGTTGCATGTGTGAAGTGCAGGTAAAATGCTGGCGTTTTTCTTTTTTAGCGGGATGGAAAATAATCTCATAAGGATGTAGGTTTTTTTTTGTTTTTGTTTTTGTTTTTGCATGTGTGTGTGTCTTGTGATTGATATCATGTGATGCATACAACTCCTTTGTGTGAAGTCCTTCTAAAGCCGAACTATTAAGTCAGTGATTGGTTCCTCTGCTGCTGTTGCACGGGTTCCGTTGGCGTAGCAGACCACATGGAGGACTCCAAATGGTGGACTCAACGGTCTTGACAGAGCACTGCGTCTTTGGCCGTGCTCCCATCACGAGCGGAGTGGTTTTTATTTAGAAGAGAGGCGGGATTAACGCTCCACTGTGCTTATTTAAGTGAAGAGTGTGGAGCCGGAGCAGAATGAGGCCTTGGTGGCAGGCGTAGCACCGACGGAGCACAGGCGTGGGATGCTGTCATTACGCTGTTAAACATGGGGAGCGTATTTTGCGAGCTTTTGCAAAATCCTTGCATTTCCCATGACTTCGGTTCACCCTGCATGTTGCCAATATCTACTCACTGTTTACGAACTGACAGTCACAAACGCATGAGGTTTTTATTTTCAAATGGCGTACTGTATTTATTCAGATTTTGTACATATTTTAGTCTTAGACGAAGACGAGGGATGAATTACAGGACGGAGAAAGAAAAGCAGGGAAAGCAGAGACGAATATATATATATAAATATATATCGAATGTATATTTCTATGATGCAGTTTATGTTCTGATAAGCCAATGTTTCTGCCATGTTTTTAAATGTAATCTTTTTATGCAGTGATGAATCGTGTAATTAAACTGCAACGTGTATTACTGTGCATCTTTGTACTAAATGTGTTGCTATTGATTTTATAAACTTGTGTCTGTGTCCACACTCAGGTTAATAAACTGAAGGAAAAGTCACATGGCCTCTGTGTATCTGTGGGCTGCTGGGATTGCAGAGATGGAGGGATGTTGTGCAAAATGAAATACATCAAAAATGATTGTAAATAGCCTGAAAACGACTATAAAGACGTTCAAAACAACCACAGAGAAACTAAATGATCATAATACGTGAAACATAAAGATGCAAAACAGCTACAAAGAGTCACAGAGCGTTGATAAATTCACAAACAAAGATGCAAAATCATCATAGACAATAAAAATGACCAGAACGAGATTGGAAATGGTTACAAAAATGTACTTGGAGATACACAAAATAACTCCAAACTACCTCAAAACAACAGTAACAAGATACAACACGACTACGGAGATGCAAAATTACCACAAAAACACAAAATACGACTAAATAAAGAAAATAAAGACGTTTCATTATTGCAAACGGTGCAAAATCAATATGGTGCGAAATAAAATAGATCAAAAAATAGCTTTAAAAAATAGAAATGATCATCAGATATGAAACGCAGATGCAAAATGGCTCGAAAGAGTCAAAGACTTAGTGCACATGCAAAATCACTATAGACATTAATGTTTGACCAGGACGAGATTGGAAATGGTTACAAAAAATGCCTCAAAACAACTGTAACACGATACAAGCCAACTAAATCACCACTAAGAGACGCAAAACAGCAACAAAGAGGTACAAAATATGACTAAATGAAGAAACCAAAGTTCCACACAAAGATGCTAACAGATGAAAAAACCACTGCATAGAGATTATAAGCGCAAAGAGGTGCAATGAGGTGCAAAGAAGTGCAATGAGGTGCAGAATAACCACATTGACACCGGTTATCAGATAATATAAAACAGCTATAGCGACAAAACAATATGGCAGAGATGGAAAAACAACCGCAAAGTGGGTACAGAGAAATGCAAAACGGCAAAAACGAAATACAGAACGGCTTAAAAGAGGCAACCTATAAAACACAGACATGCAAAACAGCCACCCAGAGATGAAGAGACCACAAAACGACGCAAAGTTTTACAAACGTCACTGTCAGCAGAGATGAGCAAGTTCCCAACGCCTCCCTCGTATAAGAGAATAAACTGTTGTATAGAATCAGAGTTGTGGGCGGTGAACACTCGCACCAGATCTGTCTTTAACTCCACATGACTCACGCCTGATGAGTTTTCCTGTTGCTTTTACTCGGACTGAGGAGATAATGAATTACAGCCCGCTGCCGCCAGTTAAACAGACTGAGCAGTGGAATTTCAGCTGCTCACACCTCAGCAATTGGCCTACAACCGCTGTCTGTGGAGTTCTCAGCCCCGTGCTTTAGTGCTGCCTCCTCTGCCATGAACCAAACTAGCTGCTGGGGATAGATTTTAAATGTTAAAGCTCTTGTTTCGCTGCTCAGCCGCCCATTTCTGCCTCATACCTTGAGCTCCACACACACTTACCGAATCTGACACTGGGGTTTATTCACACTGGGAGACATTTTATTTCCACGCCGTCTCACCTCGACTCCAGATGCACAGTTCTCCTGCCAAGGTCTTGATGAGGACTGAGTATACATCACAAAATCCAACTGCCCCAATTAGTTTTGATTTTGTCCAATTTTTTTGCTCATTCATTTTGTGGCACATGTTGTTCTGGCTCAGAGATGCAGCATTGTGCAGCATTGTGCACAAGGAACACTCGGTCAGCCAAAGAACCACCGGCAGCTGCAAGAAGAACAGGGAGTCTCTATCTCAGCATCATGTTTAAGTTATGAAGACATACTTAAACAGACTGAATCCATAAAAGGAATGTGGAAACTTCTAAAAGTCATCTGCATGCAAGTGTCCCATGGAAAACTGGTGTTGCCTTTGAGGTAAAGAGTAGTCACAGCTGGAGAATATCCCAGCTGTCATTGGGCGGATAGAGGGGTACACCATAGACAGGTCTCCAGTCTATCACAGGGCTAACACACAGAGACAAATAACCATTCACACTCACACCTACGGCCAATTTAGAATCACCAATGAACCTAACCAGCCTGTTTTAGGACAGTGGGAGGAAGCTGGAGAACCTGGAGAGAACCAGACACAGGGAGAACATGCAAACTCCACAAACAACGGTCCCAGTCGGCCATTAGATTCAAATCCAGAACCTTCTTGCTGTGAGGCATCAGTGCTCTCCTCTAGAGATGACCAGACACCTGCAAAAACTAACCATCAAATCAACTCCAACGACTTTGTGTTCAACACAAATGTGATCATGCTACTCGAAAACCAAAGCTAGCATCGATACAGCGATGACCTCTCATCCTCACCTGTGCCACAGTGGGAGGCTGGTTCTCTGAGCCTCGTTGTATCCCGATTGATGTTGTGTCTGAACTGGACAACTTGCAGGTGCATTGCATGCATTTCCCTGCACTTGATTCAAAGTTAAACTTAACTTTCTTATCCTGTTGTTTCCATTTGTTAGTGTCTCATAGAGCACTGCTGTAAATCCCAAGATCCATCCAAGTAATCATACTATGAACATGCTAAGGATGCAGGATCACTGGTGGGTCATTTTTGCAACGTTTGGTCAGACCCAAACGAGCTGTTTTTTTCTGCAAACTCGTGTTAAGGTTCCCAAAATATCAAAGTTTTTCTTTAAAGAGGAAAATACTTTGGGGCTTTTTACTTCTGAGGGATCGGCAGACAACCTGAAGTAGCTTCAGCTGACCTGAACCGGGTTGAATCCCTGGGTGAGCGGATAAAGTGTTACGGGATCAAATTATGGAGCCTTTCAGTTCATTGCCTTGGTTTCACTTCTAAATCTTCCAGCGTTGCGGTTCCCATCGCTAATGGACGCGGTTAGCAGTGAGGGATTTAGCTGCTAATGTCACTCAAAGGTATTGTGGTGGTTAGCACTGGCGCCTCACAGCAAGAAGGTTCTGGGTTCTCCCACCGTCCAAAGACATGCTAAACTGATTGAGGAGTCTAAGCAGATTGTGTTCGGGGTGTGAGGTGTCTGTGGAGATTTTACCGGCCCGCTTCCTGACCCTGGATCGGTACAGAAGGTCAGTACTAATAATCTTCTCTGCAGACTTGATGTCTGGAGTGTGTTCCTGTCACATCTGGTGGCAGATGCAAACCAGACCGTGGCGGACGTGGTCAGGACAGACTGGATGGTACAACTTTTGCTGGGCCTTCTTTTGAAAGAGAGTACAGTACCAAGGCGACCGTACATGGCGCCATCTTGGTCTGAATCCAAGAAGAAGATGAGGTGATGACTCAACAGCTAATACCGTAGAAAAATTGAACAATAAAGAAAATGAACATTGTCTTCAGTGCTCTATTGTTTGGTAAGAAACCATCCTAGTCCCAAGTTCCTTCAAAAATTAAAGATAAAGGGCTTTTTAAAGAGAAATAAATTGGCCTGAGACATGTTTTGGTGTTCCCTTGGTGGCTTTCTGTGGATGCTTGCTTCACTGGAGCGCTGTGACAACACAGACCTCAGGTGAGTAAACTATAATGGAGCCATGGAGAGAAAAACAAGGAGCGGGGGCTGATGGGCAGCTAGGACAGCAGCAGTCCGTTCATCACATCTCTCCATCAGTGAGCCGGGGAAAAAAAAGAAAAAGTGACACAGTTCTGAGAGGCTAAGAAAAGAAAAGCTCTCAGGCTGAGAGGAAGAGAAGAGTGAGGGAAAGAGGGTGACACAGATGAGGAGCCTAAAACAAGAACGGGAGACGGACAGAGCTCAGGAGAGATGGAACGGGGTCGAGCTGCAGAGACGGAGAGTTTCACAGCAACACTCACGCTGAGAGACAATGTGGACACAATGACCACAGGAGACACCCGAAGCTGAACATTATGTGCTCTTTACTGAGGCCTGTGTGTTTCGTGTGCGTGAGCTTTGTGTTCCCGGCACCGAGTGACTGTATTAAATTGTCACCGTAGCTACCAGCCTATGATACAGTTTCCACGACAACACATTCTGTTCTTCATCCACAGGAAAAAAAAAATAAAAAACTGTCCGTTAGAAACCTGTCTGTCTGCAAAAAGAGTGACAAGAGGGGAGAAGATTAGAAGAAAAAAAAAAAAAAACGCACCGGAAAGTGTTTCCAAGACGGATCTTTTAATTTGGCTGCAGACCTCTAAATTGTCATTAGCATCTTGTGTGAATTGCTGAGGGAGTGCACGGGCATTGAAAGCTCCACTCGGAGAAACAAGCAGCCAATCAGGGTTTACTAGCCTTGTTCCTAGAGAGTTATTGACTAGTGTTAGGCCAATAAATCAAAGATCTCTGGTTATATTATCTCACCACCGATTTAGCACTGTCAGGGTATTATTTTTACAGTGGAAAAATGTGTATCTTGGTCACAGAAATCATTTATATCCTGTTTTAATGGGAAATAAAACACCACTAGAAGTGTTCATCTTTGTTTTAATATCCATGCTGGTCTAAAAAAATAAACCTGTGTAGTTAAAGCTACACTCAATTCACAGAAAAGGCACACGGCTGCAAGTTTTAATAAACCATAAGTAAGCTGTGTTTCGCCTTAATCTATGTGTGAAGACTCTTGGCGGCCGCACTGGACTCAAGAGGCTGCAACCGCTTTGTCCTTCAGAGAAAACTGCCACAACAAAGAGGCACCGTCACCGTTTGTAGACACACACACACACCAGCTTGCGTGCTTGTGTGGCGCTGGCATCGCGCATAAGGTGAGCGTTTAATGTATGCATGGTGCAGGCCCAGCAGGGGCTCGGCTGCTGCTGCTGCTGCTGCATCTGCCAACACACACAAAGCTGCTTATCATACATGAACCAAAAGATTAGCAGCGTCTCACAGTTGTACTGTGGTTTAGAGGAGTAAACATGTCGTCCGTTTAAAAGGCAGCTCTGCAGCGGGATGCTCAGATGCACGGCCCAACACATTTTCATTATCATTTACAGGACAGTTATAGGTTGTAAATCTAATTCACAAAAGTTGATTTTGTAATACTCTAAGGGAGAGTTAATTACTCAGCAAAATGCTTGGTTTCAACATGTTTCTTTATAGTATCATAAAGCACATTTAACAAATGAGCAGTCCAAATATACTTTTGAATCTTAAATTGAGAGATAATGTCTCAAAAATGCATTTGAAGGAATACGTTTAGATGCTTTAAATACATTTCTCCTAAATTCAATCAAATCCAGTTTTAGTTTGCCTTGTGTGCAGTATATATGCACCCATACAAGGAAGTTGTCCTCAGCGCTTAACCCATCCAAGTGAGCACATCTGGAGACGCCTGGGGAGCAGTTTTGGAGGGGTTAAAGGGTTTTTAGTCGAGGCTCCTCAGCCGTGGATTGAACTTCAAAGTCCCAAAGCTGCTTCTCTAAGCGCTTATAGTTCACAGAAATTATAGCTGGATCGACCACCTTTCTCCTCTTGACAAGAAAATGAGGATTTTTTTTTTTTAGATCTGCTCCTTTAGTTTAGTTCAAATTGTTCTAAAACAATTAACTCTAAATTGTACAGGTTTTTTTTTTGTGGTGGTTGATGGAAAATGGGAAATACTGTAGCCTTGGTCAAAGGAAAGTAGACGTAAGGCCTAAAAGATCCTTTGGCCAGATGTGCATAAGACTTGTGAAGTTTGAGAGTTACACAACAGGCTCTATTAAAATTCAATTCACCACTGTTTACTGTCCACATAGGCAATAGATAAAAACTGTGAACTTCTCATTGTGTTGATTTTTTTATAATTATTATTTCATTACTGGAGCTCGGGCGCCATCTTCTGATCAAACAAATGATCCACAGCTTGAAGGCATTCTTTTTTTTACGCCTTGTTCAAAAAAAGACTTGCACATGCGCAGTGAATCAGTTGTCGTGGCCGAGTGGTTAAGGCGATGGACTAGAAATCCATTGGGGTCTCCCCGCGCAGGTTCGAATCCTGCCGACAACGTACTTTTTGGGTGAGCTACGAAATTGTGATAGAGGCTGCCGTGGGTAAACACCTGACGAATGATGCGTCAGAATAGATGGAACATAATTTTCCCTATGGGGATCAGTACAGTATAAATAAAGTATAAAGTATGATTATTACCAGATATAATAAAATTTACCCAGTGACGGGACACTGTTACTTTTCAATCTGATCGGTCGGAATAAAGTTTAAAAAACTATTACTTGCTGCTTTTAGAGTTAGCTTTCTATTATCTGTTTAACGTGCATCGTGCCTATTAGCTATAACGTGTGTTTTAAAAAGACGCAGCCATGAAACAGGTTGGAACCCTCGGAACTAAAGTTGCAGGTCGAGTATCCTGACGATTCCTTTTTACCGTGACACAAAACGTCATTCTATATCAATATCGACTAGCCTTGAGCTTGGTAAGTTCAAGCTGCACGAAAGTCAGTTTTTATCTCTTTAAAATAGTCACTGTCAGAAAGTCTGCTCGTTTGCGCATTCAAGAGTGTTTGTTTTTCGACATGACACGATATGGTGTGGCTGACAGCGGCGATAGCCGATTTATTCAAGCTAACGAAGCTAACGTTAGCCGGAGGGCTCTGCTGCAACAACACAAGGCATTTGCGAGTCCACAGCTTTAACGCACCACAATCTAAACTAAACCTACAGAGAGAGCGCGACTTTGAATGTTAGGCTTCGGATTAATTGCTTTATTTTTGTTTTACCTTTCGATATGCATGTGAAATTTCTTAAAATGCTAACTTACCTTAGCGGCTAATGTTACTCCGGTTGCCCTGGATAACGGCGTTTAATCAACAGGGCCGATACAAACCAAAATCTGTAGCTCTTAAATTGCAAATCATTCTATATATTCCATTTTTTTTTTTTAAATATATATATTTTCAGTTTGTTTATAACATTGGTTCAGCATATATAGCATTAATTCTGTTATTAAAACGTGTATTGTACATAGTGGTGATATGATCTTAATTAGTAAAACATAAAAACCTGTTAACCTTCTGCCACAGAAAATATCTTTGAATATATATATATTGTATATTTTCTCAACGTGATAAGCTACTACATTTATCCAGTGTCCCTCAAGACACTGCCACATACGTAAATATCAGTATTCTTTGTTTCAAACCTTTTTTTTTTTGCATGACATGAGCGAGATCCATGAATTCATGATGCAAAATTTGCATCGCTCAGCTTGTTTCAATGATCCACATTCCTGTAGCTTTCCAACAGATATTGTATTTAATTCTCACAGAAAATGTTGTGTATCAAACCTTACGCCAATACTGCTTTCATGTGCTGAAATAAATTTAAAGTATTCATTCCCTACAGGGATCCTGCTATAAAGACTAATTCATGGTAGAAATAGTCCAGTCTTGAGAGAGCCAGTCGCCTTTTTGTTGGAGTGATACTCGGAGGTAAAGCATCTCTGCTCGTCTCTGTGCAGGGCAGCTGTCATGGCGGGTGAAGGAGGAACAGGCGTTGACCTCAGCAGGAAGTTTGTGTCGGAGTCGGAGCTCGATGAGAGGAGAAAGAAGAGGCAGGAGGAATGGGAGAAAGTCAGGAAACCAGATGATCCAGAGGGTAAGCACATATACGCCTCTGAAACGTGCGCCGCCATGCTTGCGTCTACTGTAAATGTTTGTTTTGTGTACTCCTCAGAGGTTCCAGAGGAAGAGTACGACCCGCGTTCCCTCTTTGAGCGACTGAAGGAGCAGAAAGACAAGAAACAAGAGGAATTTGAGGAGCAACTTAAATTCAGTGGGTCTTCTTTTCCTCCATTTGTTATAAAGATTGTGATAAACTCCTTTGCTGCTCTACTAAGGATGTGTTATCCATTGTAGCCATCAGTACAAGAGGCAGGTTTGACACTTTTCCTTTATAGCGGAGGTATTTTGTACTCTCAGCAAGAACGGCTAATGCTTGTAATTCAGTAATTGTCTTACACATCAAGGTCAGGTTACTCATTATGGTTAGCTTTCTTACGTCTGCAGAGATAGCTCAGGGTGAGGTTGTAAATCTTTAACAGAAAGCTTGGACTTGGAAGTGTTGACATTAAGTTTGACGAGGCTGTGACAGTCATTTAAACATACTGCACGATTCCTTATTGTGGAAACTGCTCAATGGATATGATGTGATGAAAAGAAGGACTTCCTTCACAGTGATATGTCCTTCACTCGTGAAAGTAGCACCAAAGCAAAATGTGGAAACTGTGTGCGTCTCTTCTCTTCCTCTGATTTCCTCCCATTGCTTTTAAAAGTGCCTGTAAGATTTTATTTTATCAGCTCGTTCAGTTCGAGCGTTCATGAATCGGTGCTTAGCATCGCTGATGTGATGAGGTGTGAAAAACTGTCTGCTGTGGTTTGTTTCCCAACAAACGCTGCCATGTGTTGAGAGCATGTTTCCATGGTGACAGGGAACATGGTGAGGGGGTTGGACGAGGACGAGTCCAGTTTCCTGGACGAGGTCTCCCGGCAACAGAGCCTGGTTGAGAAGCAACGCAGGGATGAAGAGAAACTGGAGCTGTTGGAATACAGAATATCCTTTATCACGCGTTTGGAGCTATGGCTGTGTACACACCGATCAGCCACAACATTAAAACCACTGACAGGAAAAGTAAATAACACAGAGCATCTTGAGACAGTTCAGTGTTCTGCTGGGAAACTTCTGGACCTGAGTTGATTGGAGTGGATGTTACTTAGACAGGTAGCACCCACCTAGACCAGACCAGGCACCCCCACCCCATAGGAATGACACTCCTTGATGGCAGCAGCCATCCCCAGCAGGATGCAGTTTAGAAACAACTAAAAAAACATGAAGAACAGCTCAAGGTGTTGACCTGGCCTCCAAATTCACTAGATCCCAAACTGATCAAGTATCTGTGGGATGATCCACAGAGGCCCCTCCCTCAAAGACCCCCCACTAACTACATTGCGTTGCCAGACACCACAGGACACCCTCATAAGGCCCATGTGCATAAAGCATGTGCTTAGAGTCTGATTTATTCGAGTTAGCTGTCTCCTCGTTGGTCTAAAGTTCAGAAGCCAAACATATCAAAATCTCAATGCAGCTGAGGCACACTGAAAGTTCAGGACTTTCATTTATATCTAATGCCCACTTTTGTGTCTGCAGGTCACATTGTTCCCCTTGAGTTTTTTCTTTGCACCTCTGTCCATGTTCTTCCATCTCTGAATCTCAACCCTCTTTATGTGCCATCCATCTCCTGTGTCTGCTGTGCTCTTAATCTCTGTCATCATCTTTCCGTCACTCTGCCCTGAGAGCTTCTCTTAGCCTCTCAGAGCTGTCACTTTTCTACCAGCACGCTGACAGAGAGAAGCCATGCCCATCATCCCTGCTCTTTGTGCCCTCTCTATGTGTCCATTACACTCTACTCACCTTAACTCCAGACTCTCACAGCGCTCTAGTGAAGCAGGCTTCCACAGAGACCCGCAGAGAGCCTGAAAAGAAGGCGCCGCCGAAACATTCAGGGACGGAGCAAAGGACCAGCCACCTCTCTCAAGCGCATTTATTAGCTGGGGCTGTCAAGAGACGCAAGTACGCTGATGCATGTCTGGATTACCTGCATTAGTGGCATAACGACCGGACCGGCTTTGAATTTTCCTCACGGCGTCTTCGTTCTCTCCCCCAGTTCCTCGCAGTCGTCAGACAGCAGTAAGAAACAGAAGGTGGAAATCACAACGACGACAGCGACGGCAACGACGGGAAATGGAGCCAGACACACAGGTGGGCTGCAGTCTGAGGCTCAGTAGACCAGAGAAACACACACACATGCAGCTCACTCCTAGACTCAGTGATGCATAGGTGGGGCGGGTTTGTGTTCTACCTGCAAAGGTTTTATAAATGAAAAGAAAAAGAAGCCGATTCAAGTCAGAAAACCTGGGTCTAGATTTCAGATTACAGATACAGTAGTTTAATGATTGCATTTCTCTTGTGCGCGCTCGGATTTTAACTTCCATGCAAATGAGTTAACAGAAATTTCGTAATTGTCAGAGCAACCTGAGAAACGTCTCTCAGTGAGTCTCCGAATCTTACACTGTGCACTGTTGTTCAGAGCAGGAGGGCGGCGCAGGAGGAGGGGCGGGGGGAGCTGAAGATCAACAGGCGGTGCCCGGCCTGACGGCGAAGACGCCCTCTGCTCCCCTGAGCTCCGGCGAAGGCGTGCTGCACCTGCCGTCGGCGGCCGTGTGCGTCGGCGTTTTACCGGGACTCTGGGTTTACTCCGGCAGCAGCGACTCCGACAGCAGCTCCGACAGCGAAGGTAGCGTGGACGCAATTATGTCGCCGTATACTCGGCACAGCAGGGCCTACAGATAGAGACACACACACAGAAACATGTGTGCAAGCCTTCAGAACGGCTTGTTGCAGTTAGAAACACTAACCTCATAAAGGATAAACACACATAGGCAGACTCATGACTCGTTTCCATGCAGCTTTGTTTGGCGACTGTGCTCCCGAGTGTTAAGGGAGGATGGAAACATTACTGCAGTCCTGTGTTTATATGTGTAGTGACTCAAAATGACCAAAAAAAAGAGCAGAACTTTAAGAGTTTTTGTCTTTCTTCTTCTCTAATTGAATTTAATACTAGTCTAGAGGTTCCTATAGGAATGAATGGACTTGCATATGTGCACAAAGCTGTGTGGAAATGAGGTTATACATGCAGTACGTACATTGATAAAAGGGTACACACATATACGACACAAGCACACTTGCAGTACTCACCCCATATCATGTCACTTTAGTCAAATACTGACGCACATACAGACCTAGCAAACATCTTTCAGTATTCCTGTTGTTTTCACAGCTGTGAGTTAAACTGTTGCTCTTTGTCATCAGACAAAGTTCAGCCCAGTAATTTCATTCTAACAGATTCCAATTTCAACTCTATTCTAAACTAAATCTGTCCATCTTATTTGTGTTTTCTTGCTATTGTGGCGCTCAAACGTAACACCTCCGCCCTTCCTTCCCTCAATCGCATCTCACGCAGTTTAAGCCGAGCAACCAATCCCGCACTGCCTACCCCGACGACATCCTGCCCCGCCCCCCCCTCCCTACACTCCCCTCCCAACCCAAGCCACAGCGACTGCAAGCTGTGCTATTGGCTGAGGGAACAGTGATTGACAGCTGTGGAGCAAGGAAGAGACTTCTTTAGACTGTCACACGGGTCGCAGCTTTTAGCTATCGGCTGCAGAGGAGTGAGAGCGGGGACGGGGACGCGTTTTGTTTGTCTCTCTCTCTCTCTCGACCCCGTTCTGGGTTAAATGCAGAGTGTGAATGGTTTAAAGAAAAGGAAGAAAAAAAAATATCCTGTTTTTATCTGTGTGATGTATTGTGTTCATTTCAAAGTCACATCACTCTGGAAAGATGCTGGACTGTTTGCTGCTGCCTCAGGTGTTGGAGTACTGCCTGAGAAATAAACAGCTTTCCCGTGTTCTGTGTGTTTACTGTGACAGTATACTAGTATACTTACAGCTAGTTTGTACATGAGTATCAGTACCGGCCATGACAGTATGAGTAATACTGTCACGGCTGACTTTGAAGAACTGTCGTGTTTGCACCTGTTTCATGCCATCTCTCTGTAGAAAAGCAGAGATACAGTGATCAGTGATACAACATTAAAACCACTGACAGGAGAAGTAAACAACATTAACCATCTTTTAACAATTCAGTCTTTTGCTGGGAAACCTCTGGACCTGGTATGGTACTGTGTGGATGTTACTTAGACATGTAGCACCCACCTAGACCAGACCAGACACCCCCACCCCATAGCAATGACACTCCTTGATGGCAGCAGGATGCAGCCTGACGCAGACACACAAAAACGCTTTAGGAACAACTTCACATAGCCATACGCCACAGGACACCTTCAGTAGGCCTTTGTCCATTCTCTCATGAGTCCCAGCTGTTTTGGAGGCACAAGGGAGACCCACACAGTATTAGGAAGGTGGTCATAATGTTATGCCTGATCTGTGTTTGCTCCTATTACCTTATATTTTTTTTCTTCCAAGAGCAAACAGAGCACACTGGTAACACTTGCAGATACCACTTCCAATTAAGACATAACCAGGAGTTACTTGACGTGTCACGGTGCTTGGAATCTCCTGCAAAGTGTCAAGTGCTCATTAGGCACCAGCAAATACCACTTCCCCAGCTCGCTGGTGGGCGTCTTTGTGAACTGTGATAGTGGGTACTTCAGAGCAGCCTCAGTGGACATGAGTGGAATAATGAACGAGTAGAAAAGGTTTCAGGTTGTTTTATTTCAAGTGTTTAAGCCTCTGAAGGTATGAAAGAAAAAACTCTAGATGTTATAATCGCTTATTCACTCAGAAATGAACCATTGGACAATACATTTAAGAACGGCCAGTGAGTACTACAAACTGCAATTAGTCCAGAATATACTGTGTGGTAGAGATAGTTGTATTGTAGAAGCTACGCGTTTGAATTAAAACCTTAGAGTGACCTCTAGTGGTGGTGGAGTACGGGACATGCGAGTTGAGGCTTTGGAAAACCTGCAGGTTTGGGACAAAGGAACAGTTGCAAAGGACATTAAGTCATTATATTCCAAATACCATAGATTTAACCAGAAAGATAAGGACCAGTGTGCAGCAGTGAAATCAGTGAGTGTATTTCATTTCTCTTTGAGAAAACATCTACGCATGGAAAATCTTTCTTATATTCCCTTTCCAATGTCTGGCAAACATCAAGCTTCAAGCCCCAAATAGAGACCAAGGTTTCCTCTGTTTATGTGCATTATAAAATTGTTTAATAAGAAAACAGCCTGGAATCAGAAAAACAACTATTTTCATTTTAGGATTATAACAAACATAGAAAAATAGTCTTCAAAGTCAGGACTCCAATTGGTGTCTCTCAGCTCTCTGATGGTGGGGGAGCAGACCTGCGCACAGACTTGGTCAGGGCTTGTTGGATGACCGGGTACAGTTTATAGCATCCCTCAATGCAGGTCCGAACCCCAGCTGTCAGAGTCTCTTCGGGCATTTCTCCGTCCGACTGCAGCCCGGAAATCTGGTTCAGGCTAGGGAGGAATGCCACGGTCAGACCGCCCTGGTTCTCGTCCCTGTCTGAGCTGCAGTTGTTTTCCTCGGCGTAGGAAGGGTCAACCACATAGGAGGCGCCGTCCTGGCGGATGGAGCAGCCGAGCACCAGGTCGTACATTTCAATCCCTGCATCTGCCAGGGCGAGAGACGCGCATGTGACGGCGTGCGCCAGGACCGAGCCGCTGTTCTCGAGAACCATCACGTTGACCTCGATCTGAGAACGCGGGTATTTGTGTAGGCACACGGCCGGCTGCAGGCTCTCGTGTAGCATCAGGGATAAGTCCTTGTCCTGGCTCCCCTGGATCCATGAGCCCCTCTCCGGACAGGAGAACGGAGCGAAACGCATGTCTGTGGTCAACCTGGACAATCAGAGGAAGACAGCAATGTTGTTTTCTTAAACTCACCAAGCAGCACATAGCACAAACATCAGAGTTCACTTCCAAGTAATGATGATTATAAATGTGTATAAATAAATGTTTTCCCTGGAAGCAACCTCGTAAATACAGTTGCTCATGCAAGACCAAGTAGTCTACATTTATATTTATTGTTTATAAACTCATTTAAGACAAAACAATCATTTATTTATCCTACTGGAAGGGAATTTGAAGAGATGCACTACACTGATTCTTGAAACTTTGGCAAAAACATGTCCCACTAAGAAAAGTGCTCATTCTGTTGGAAATGAATAACATTGTCATGAATAAAAAGAAGAAAGATTATACTCAGGGGGTCCTTTGCACACATGTAAGGTTATTTTATGGTTTTATTTTTAATTTGTATTAATTTCATGATTATATGCTGGCCCATGGCCTACAAAATCAGTTGTCCTCGGATAGGGGTTAATAATTTCAACTTGATTAAAAAAACAAAAAGTAATAATTTAATTGAATAATATCTTTACTAAATGAAAGATTACATTGTAATGTTTATTAAAAACTACAAAAAGTGAGTTTTGAACAATATTTACTATTACTTTGTGGCTGCTGAAAATGTGTCCCATATATTCGTCACCACCGTCAGATATTTATAAAAAACAATAAAATCAGGCAAATACAAGGTCAGCAATATTTCTGAGGACCCCCTTTTCAAACCTTCAGCCTTACAGCATGCTTTAAGATCAGTCAAGCTCCTGTAAGTTTGCTATTTTCTCTTAAAATGGTTCATATTTGTTGACACTGATACTGTCGCAACCATAACATGTCAACACCGTCTCTTTTGTAAAAAAAATATTAGATTAGATTATGACATTAATGTATACTTTTTAAAAAGAGGTTTGAAGTAGCTAGCAACAGGAGGAAAACAAAATGGCTAATGTGAACAACTCATGCATATCATGTGAAAGAGTAGATTTTTGTCACCACCGTCAGACGTCACCACCGTCAGGTTTTGTGTCTGACGGTGGTGACATGCAGTCTGACGGTGGTGACAAAAGCCTACAAATGGCCCTCAACAGAGCCTTGAATATAATTATTGATCACAATAAAATACCAATATGACATGTGATGTTTCAGTAGCCTCTTGTGTATTTTTACTTAGGTAATTCCTCCTATATTTCTTCCATATTGTCCAATCCGAGGGGATGAGTTGTGCCTTCCCTCTCTCTCTCTGAATTCACTATTATGTCATGTTCATTTGGATTATGTCATTAGGGATGCACATAGTGCCCCTACTACTGTACCTACTTACATAGCAATATCCCCAATATGGCATGTAGCCTATTGTATCTCCAATGACTAAAGCCAAATTAAAATGGCATGACGACATTTTACCAAATCTTACATTCAGAATATTCCACTCAGTTTCGTAGTCATTACACTCAACTTTGACTTTATGTATTTCAGGAAGTTATGGCTAGACAGAAGCTATCAGTGGAGGAGAGAAGGGCAAGAAACAGGGAATATCAAAGGAAGCGGAGAGAAAAAATACACAGTGAGCCAGTGTTAAAGGAGGAATACCTCAGAATGGAAAGGCAAAGATGGAAGAAGAGAGTTGAGGAAGGGAAGATAAAAAATGTCAGTGACTTGAATGAAAGGGAAAGGAGAAGTCAGAGAAAAGCTTGGAAACGTAGACAAAAAGTTTCAAGAGAACATAAGAGAAAGGTCTCAGAAGTCCCAGAAACTCCCCCAGACAGTCCAGTGGATCAGGCCATACACGAGCCAGCTCGAAGTAGGCAGGCTATAGCAGGAGAAAGGGAAAGAAAGAAAACAAGAAAAAGATACTACAGAGAGATGAAAGCTATGAGAAATAAACTTCAAGAGGTAAAAAAAGATATGAACAAAATGAAAAAGCGTTGGTTACGAGAAAAAGCTAGGAATAAAAAAACACAAGAATCACCTGGAAAAAAAACAGAGCAGTTGCTGCGGGGAAGCCAACTTAAAAACCCCTCCATCAAGAAAACTCTGCTGTTCCACAATGTACTCACTCATGAATTGAAACAAAACAAGTCTGTCCACAAGAATAAGAACTTGACTCTCTCAGGCAAGGTTCTGAGGAAATATCGGCTAATTCACCAGATGAGGCAGTTTGGCATAACATACAACACACTGCGGAAGAGGAGGGCTAAGGACAAAAAACCTGCATACATTGAAACCATTACTCAGAAGGTTCAGAATTTCTACCTTAATGCAGCACGAATTACAACTGATAAGCAGGACACAATCACACGCAAGAAAATAAAGCATCAGAGAATGATTCTGAATGATACAGCATTGAACCTCCACAAGGAGTTCACCAAGATGGAATCAGGAGTGAAGATCAGTTATTCATCCTTCTGTGCCTTACGTCCATTCTACGTCACAGCGCCAAAACCGTCGGATCGCAAGACATGCCAATGCCAGTACCATGAAAATGCTAAGCTGATGCTTAAAGTGCTAAGAGAAAATGGTGTCGTCACATCTAGCAAACTGGAGGATAGTTTTGAACTTGTCTGCTGTTCACAGATAAGTGAGGCATGTCTTCTGCGCTCCTGCACCCGGTGTCTCCACAAACATACACTTCCCACACCCCAGCAAGACCAGACCCATGTTGAATGGCAGCAATGGGAACGGGTTCAGGATCATACTGCAGATGGGCTCCACTTCAACACAAGACTTGTGAGGCACAGTGGCACATTGGGAGAGCTTCTCCAACAATATGAAGATAAACTGAAGACAGAAACAACAACACATGTGTGCTCAGTTCAGAACCAAAGCAGAGAGTACAGGAACATTATTGAGAAGTGCAGTGATAGCACAGTAATTGTGCATGTGGACTTTTCTGAGGCGTGGAAATGCAAGTATAGTTCTGAAGTGCAGTCATGCCATTTTGGTCAGAACCTTCCACAGCTCAACCTGCACACTGGCATGTACTATACAAAAGAACAGAAGACAGGTTTTTGCACAGTATCAGAATCCAAGCGACAGGATGCATCTGCCATTTGGACTCATATGGAACCAGTCCTGACAGATATTCGTTTAAAGTTTCCAAAAATTGACACTATTCACTTTTGGTCAGATGGCCCCAGCAAGCAATACAAGAACAAAAAGAACTTTTCTCTCCTCTGCAGTGTCCCTCTAACAATGGGTTTCAAGAGAACAACCTGGAACTTCTTCCCCACCTCACATGGTAAGGGAGCGCCAGATGGCATTGGAGGAACTGTAAAAAGGACTGCAGACAGCCTTATACTGCGAGGGAATGACATTGTGAATGGAAATATTTTCCATCAGATGGTTAGCAGAAGTCTCTGCAGCACTAAGCTCTATATTATCACTGAAGCTGACATGCAGCCTTATGATGCACTCCTTAGCCAACCACTAAAACCTGTGCCTGCAACAAGGAAACTCCATCAGGTCACACCGACACACCGTAATGACTCTGAGATCCATATCAGGTCACTGTCCTGTTTCTGCAGTGAGCCACAGATGTGTGAGTGTTTCAGCCCAACAATATTCCAGTTGACCTCCAGTACACCCAGGGCACAGGCTGAGGATGATGGTCCTACACCAGTGCGAAAGAGGAAAAGACCTTTGGCAATGTTAATGGAGGAAATGGAACAAGAGGAAGGTGAGCAAGAGGAATCGGATTCGGAGGACAGAGGTGATGAGCCAGTGGAGGAAGAACCACTGAACAAAAGTGGTCCTGATGGGGTTCTGACAGATCTGTCTGCTGATGATGTTCAATGCGGAGATTGGCTTGCGGTCATTTATGACAAGAACTGGTGGTTAGCAAAGGTTGTCACTGTTGACGCTCATCATCAAGATGTGAAAGTGGAATTTTTCCACCCTCATGGCCCCAACACAAGATTCTGTCCAAAAGGAGGTGGAAAGGATATGTGCTTCATACCATTCGACCATATTCTGGTCAAACTTGTGGAACCGTCATCACCAGGTCGTGCAAGCAGGACGAGGGAGATATACAACCTGTCGGCTGAAGTCATGGACTTCATAGAGGAGAAACATATACGCCATATACTACATGATAAAGTTAAATGATTGGTGGAGTGATGCACAACAGTCAGAGAATACTCACAGAAGTTCACATATATGAATTATTATTTTTGTGCCAGATGTAATTTGTGGTATTCATGCAGAATGATTTTTTAACAATTTCAGTTCATGGAAAAGAGACTGTGAGACAGTTATTAATCTGTTCTTCACTTCCAATATACAGTTTATAGTCTGATTTACAGAAGAATGTGATCTGCATTATTTTATGAATAGGAGTCTTACTGACAGAACTGTTTTACTTATGATGATCATTAAGAGGCTTTTGTTAATGATGGCCCGTAACTAGTTTGGCTTATATGTTTCTAATTGAATGTTTACCAAGTGCTCAGAATTGTTATTTGTTATCTGTTCACGTCTAATACAGTTTACATTCCAGTTTAAAGGAATATAATGAATCTTTTTATGAGTAGAGGGCACTAGGTAACAGTTTAAGGTGATGCATGTGATGTATTGTGCATTATTCCTACTAGTAATGACTTTTTTTACTTTGATGATTTGATATGACGATATGGGGATGGGGTACTTTTAAAAATGATATTGCTTAATTGTACCATAGGGCTATTTCCCCTTAGAAAATGTGTTCATACTGCTCAGGATTGTTATGTTTTGGACCAAATACTTAAATAAATTTGTTAAGCAAGAAGTGATTGACTTTGGTAGTATTAATTTTTGAATTGTATGTTGTAAATGAAGCCATTGTCACCACCGTCAGATTAGTGTCACCACCGTCAGATTAGTGTCACCACCGTCAGAGGGACTTTTATTTGTTTTAAATGAACATACTTACAACATTCCCTCAGTGCTGTTGAGTTATTAAAGTACTAGTCTCTTTTAATTCAAAAATGTGTTTGTTACATAAAAAAAGCATTACCTCTTCTATTTAGGCTTAAAGTAAACATTGTATTATGTTATATTTTTTAAACGAGTACACATACAACAGTATAAAAAATGAACAAAAGTAAATATTTAAAATCTAAGACCATATATGCATACTAAGGATGCCAGGTAATGATTTATAAACTGTAAATACCAATTAGACCAAATAAATTCAAAATAATGTGCCTTTTATTGTGTCTGACGGTTTTAACAAAAACAAAGTTATAGCTGTAAAAACGCCTATTTTATGAAAAAATAACAAAATCAGGAGGTTGCACCGATACATTGCTGTACTGCCAAGACCAAGGTCTATAATGATATACCTTTAGATTTTGTCATTTAAGTAACTTTTTATTTTCAAAATTAAAACCTGTTTTATCCAATTTTCCAAGAATCAGTGACTAGCAAAACTTTAAAGACAGTGAACGCAAACTCAACACAAGTACAAAATTCATTCGTAGGTACGTAAAATACGTTTATAGATTCAATAAATATAAAAGCGAGTAAATACCTTCCACATTTCATATCTGTCTCATCTTTCCGCTCTGTTTCTCTGGGACCGTAAACACAGCACATCAACTTTGTGTTTCCAGCCTCTATGTACGCGGACCCCTTAGCTTGGCTCACCAGGCCGCACCGGACAAAAACGGGCCGGACGTCCACTTGATCCCGCTGCCGACCGTCCGACCTGGGGCCCTGCGAGGGGACAACGGCAGCCGGTTTGCCGAGAAACAGAGACGGGCTCTGGGACGCTTCTGGCCCGCGTACGCGTTTCGTGTCCGTCGGCATGGTGCAGCGATGTCAAGTAAACCAGAGACACTCAGCAGCATGCGAACCGGTCCCACACGAAATGTGTTCCCCCGAGAAACAGCAAGCAGAGAAACGTTTCCGCCGATGCGTCGCTCCGGAGGAAGTGACATCAAATGTGTACAGATGCCGTAATATTTCATCATTATTACTTTTCACGTTATTAATACGAAATTGGTGGTACCGCGCATATTGAAAGACATAAACAGCCAAATCTTAGCAATTAGATTAGATTATTCGATTAGAGATTATTATTATGTTATTATTTATTTATTTTATTGTTATTTTATGCATTTGAGACACGATTAACCTTTATTTTTTCCCCTTCGTATTTTCAAATGACTTTAAAAATATATTTTTTACCAAACAATATATATAACAAATAAACAGAGACCATAATTATTAGCAAGAGAAGGCAAAACATATAATATGTATTATATAACAAACAAGCAAACAATAATACAATCGCAGTGATATTTTAATTGTAAAAAAAAGAAAAAAAAATACTGTTATGAATAATGACTTGTCTGCTTTCACACCTTTTTAAAAAATGTAAATAAAAACACATTTAATATCCAGGATTTGAGGAAAATAAAATAAGTAAAAATACATGTTCAAAAATACAATTTTAGATCGACACTGGATTTGTTGAATTTGCATTTATGCACATAATTCGGCCTTATTTTACCAAAAAGGGCAAAAATAAACCGTTGACACCTGTGTCTTTTCCATTGCATCAGCCGAAGAAGGGAAGTTTGTACCACTGATGTGGCGGGCTCGGCGCAGATTGACAGCACGTTTGTCCAATGAGAGTCGACGCTTTCTGACGTAGCGTTGCGACCGGACCAATGAGCGGCTGTCATGGGCGTGTCCTCTTAGCACTGCGCTTTCCTTCTGGTCGAGCAGCGTGGAGTGAAGGTGTGTGTTTGGGAGCAGCGACTGATTCATCCTGCGAGAACGGCGACTTACTGTGAGTACTAGCATTTGTCCGCCTATTATTGAAATAGATAACGTTTACTTTGTCATTCAGCAAAGTAGGTTGTCTGCCAGAGTTGTGTACAGAAATGTTTAATTGAGGCTGCACACAGAGAGGTAGCCTTGCTGGCTAACACATTAGCTTGCTAACGTCAGCTCAAGCTAGTACCTCTGGCTGGCACAGCGGTTAACAATCAGCTGACGATGTAATAACGCCAAATACTGGTGAATAGAGGCAGTCTGGTGAGGAACTGTGTTCTCTAACACGACTGTCACTATTTTATGACACCGGTTTCCGTGCACTTGTTTACTGCAGAGGTGCAAAGGTGGCTTGGGAGGGCTGATTTAGACACATGAGAAAGGGAAATTAACCCCCCGAGACTATTTGTAAGGCCTGCGGGTATAACTCAAATGAAAGTGTGTATATATTGGTAACAAACGGACCCGCAGTGGTGGAAACACCTTGTCAAGTTCAGGCATATAAAACAGGACAGGACTGCTCCACTAACCCTAACTTGAAATTTGACTTGAAGATGTTTGAAGAGTATGTTCTGCCCATCCACTATCTTCCTTTTATAACAACACTCTGGGCTGAACTTTCCATGCCCATCACCCCAAAGTGTCTACCATCTCTGGTTGCCAACTGAGTAGTTTTGTAGTCAGGATGGGGACAGCTTCTGTTTACCGTCCGCTTGGTACCCCCAGAGAGCTGAAGGTACCGGCTGTGCAGTTTCCTTTGACACTTCATTTGCTTCTGTGCCCACTCTTGGGACTTCAACTCTGCTGCCTTTTAATTATATACCGTTTTTTTTTGTGTGTGTGCCTTTGTGTTAATGTAGGTGTAGTGCAGCTTGGCTAGATGTCTATTTTCAATCTGAGTCCTTCAGGGACAGGAAAGAAAGAAAGAAAGAAACCTGCATTGTTGTTGTTCATTTTGCCTGATAAATTACAAATTGGTTTTTGTTGTTCAGTCTGGTCTTGTGAGGAAAATGTCTAAATTGCAAGTCATCCTTTTCCCTGGCTTTGGTCTGTAACTGTGCAGACATGATGTTTGGATACTTCCCGTCTCCCATGATTTAGAGAACACATATTTTCAGCGATGACATACTGCAGTCACATTCGGACCCAAAACCGCTGTTTGAGTTTGCTAGTAGTTTACTGGAGTATGAAAAACCTCGCCTGCCTTGCAGGATTCCTGAGCTGCTGTTGGCTTATGAGAAGATCCACTCTGCTGGAGGCAAATTACAGAGCGGACGTTAAAAACTGCATGTCAAGACACACACCTTAGAAACGGACCTTGCTACAGGCTTGTTGTGTGATTGAGGAAATATCCCCATGACAAAAAATAATTTTAATTCCCTTTTCTGTTCTATATAGTTCTGACATCTTTGGGATTTGAACACATGTAGATTTCTACTGTGTGTTTTTATTATCACGTCACTGTAGATTAAACAGATGCCTTGATTTTGGAAAGATTATGAAGTGGGTCATCCAGTGTGGACGTTTTTGCTGATGCAGCGTTGCTCATAATGGCCGAATACAAAGAAGTATTGAAACTACCACAGTCTGAGTGTGTCATATCACCTCTCAATAAACTTAGACAGCAATCATTCCTACCTTATTCACACACTATGTAAACCTATAGTGATTACAAATAAAAACCAAATGGCGTTTGGAGCTCTCAGCTGGACGTCTCCCCTTTTTCATTTCTGTGTGGGTTTTTTTGTCGGTCAGAAGGAATGAGCTGAAAAGGCAACCCTGAAGGCAAATGTCTGACTTTAACTAAGCTGGTTTAACTGGTGTCAATAAAACAGCTTTTATAGAAAATATACTTCTGAGCTCAGACAGACCTTAACACAAGTGAAATTACACGCTGTACTTAATGTGGAGCTCAGCGTAGTTGATGCTAGTATCACAATGAGAACGTTCAACCTGGTTTGTCCACATATGATCAAAACAATAACAACAGCTGTTTGACAAAAGGTTTAGCCTCTCTACTCCTTCCTCTGCCGACACACTCATCACTGCCACGTTAGCTCTGGTTGGACTCTGGTTAGCCCTCCCTAAAAATGACTACTGCCTTCAGGCCTTTTTGTTCTAGTTGTAAATAAGCAGGAAGAGCTTTGCTTTAACTTGCGTTTCCACTCCTTAGCCATAAACACATTGCTTGTGTGTTTATGGCTAAGTAATTATACTATAGCTGGGAGATAAGTCATGCCATGTTGTATTGTCATGTTGTGTTATGACCGTAATACAGTTTCAACCGGACTGATTTCCCCTCTCTGTGGTACATAAAGGATTATTTTAGAAGTGACTTAAAAGTGGCTGCTAGTTGACTGATGGTTGATTTCTACTGTATTTTTCTTTTTGTTCAGAGAGCTGATTCAGAATGGACTCCTCCTTGAGTGCAGCTCAAATCCGCGAGAAGTTCATCAACTTCTTCCGTCGCTATGAGCACCAGTACGTCCACTCGTCGTCCACCATCCCGCTGGACGACCCCACGCTGCTTTTCGCCAATGCTGGCATGAACCAGGTAGGTTTTTATATACATGCTCAGTGATTAACAATGCTTTGAGTCTGTTACACATCACGTTTTGTTTTCTTCTTCTTAGTTCAAGCCCATCTTCCTCAACACCATCGACCCGTCCCACCCCATGGCCAGGCTGCGTCGCGCCGCCAACACCCAGAAGTGTATCCGCGCAGGAGGCAAACACAACGACCTGGACGATGTGGGTAAAGATGTCTACCACCACACCTTCTTCGAGATGCTGGGGTCTTGGTCCTTCGGGGACTACTTCAAGGTATCAAACTTTTTGTCCCTTTTATAATTAAGGTGATATCTTAATTAGTTGTTTTTAAAAGAAAACCTCTCCTTCTTCCCCCTGCAGCAACTGGCCTGTAAGATGGCTCTGGAGCTACTGACTCAGGAGTTTGGTATTTCCATTGACCGTCTGTACGTCACCTACTTTGGAGGTAACGACGACGCTGGTCTGGAGCCTGACCTGGAGTGCAAACAGATCTGGATTGACTTAGGGTTGGTCTTCTCTTAATTATCTGAGCCCCTTGTTATCCTCCTGGTGTACCTTGCAGTATTTCCTTTACATTTGTACTTGTGTTTACTTACTGAATCTCTGCATAAATGTTGAACAACATATGTGGTCTCAAGTAATTGCATAATGTTATGGTCAGTTCCTGTTGGCTATTCTTTGCTCAGAGATGTGGAAGTACGCTTGTTTCGCTTTTTCTGCACATTGCTTCTCTTTCATTTTTTAACATTTGATTAATCAAACTTTTACAGGAAAGCATGAAATGTCTCTGCTTAATGTTTGAAAATGACTGAAGCACAGATAAGATGACTGAGCATGTTATTGTTCTGCTCAGGGTGGATGAGGCTCGCATCCTTCCAGGCAGCATGAAGGATAACTTCTGGGAGATGGGCGACACCGGTCCCTGCGGCCCCTGCAGTGAGATCCACTACGACCGCATCGGAGGCAGAGATGCCTCTCACCTGGTGAACATGGACGATCCCAACGTGCTGGAGATCTGGAACCTGGTGTTCATCCAGTTCAACAGGTAAGAGACACTGATCACGGTATGTGAGGGTCTCATATTATATCACAGATCAGTTTATCAGTGCAGATCGTAGACTGTATAAAGACGGGCGGCGGAACTGCTCCTCCGAAGTGAGGCCAAAGCGAGTAGAGCTCCCCCTGGTGGCTGGCTGCAGTTTAGGTCATAAACTCCACTGCCTCCATGTTAGTGGATGGGACTTTGGCTGAACTAAAGTACATGTCAAATATTTTTTTTTCTAAGGTGGTTTATGTCATTTCAGGTAGTTAATATAACGTTGATGCTCGTTCAAGTGTCAGTTTTTAGATAAGTTTCGTTTTAGTTAGTTATTTGACTATACAAACTGACAGTTGCCATGCCAACTGCTCCATAAGGTCGTCCAGTGGGACTGTGACAGTTGTTAAAAAAAAGATTTTAACAACAAGTATACTGTATAATCCAACATTTCCTTGTAACTGGTGGAGGTAGGGAGCCACGTCGATATCGTGACTCCACGTGTTTCCACTCTCGGACCGTACTTAATCAGACAGTCGCAAGATGGCGGCGCCTGTGTTCCAGGGAAAATGGCGCCGATTTGGCCGATGCAATGAAGTGAGCACGTGGCGTCCATATTTATATACAGTCTATACTGCTGTGTTTACTAATGCAGTTATTCACACGCCATCACTTTCATTAGTTTTTCATAAATCTGAAAGAAATTAAATTTCTTGCAATGCCTTATGGGATTAAATGTTTTACAGTGTTTCTGGTTCGCTGGATTTGTTGACACATTCTTGCTAACACCTCAGGGTGTGTCTCAAAATAATTGCCCAGGATTAGTGCGGTCGAGCAGCTTTGAAAACAATAATCCTGAGTGGTGCTTTGTCCTTGGCTCCTGCAAGAACTTGGGTCAAGTTCACACCTGCAGTTCGATCGATTTGTTCTGGACAAGAAATAAATTGATCTGTTGTCGGGTGTTGGAAACAAACCAGAGGCTCTTAGGGTTCAGCTGAATGAGCTTAAAGTGAAGATGTTGGTTAGAGATTGCTCTGAATCTCATCCTGCATCAGTGCTACTACTTAAACTCCAAATAAGTCATTATGAGCATAGTCACTCATTTTGTCAATGGGGATGATTAAATAGAAGCTCAGAGGCAGTTTCAGATGTCTTTTTTTGATGTAATGTTTAAAGGAAAGTCACCATTGTTGCCCTGTAACTAATAGCCCAGAATTTAATATGCAGCTTTCACTCTGGGCCAAATTTTCTGTAAGACAGTTTGAGGTGTTAAGATAAACCACCAGCAACTTTGGAACAGATTTCTTAGATTTTATTGCTGCTGCTGTGCAACAAAGCAGGCTTAGTGTCTCTACAGAGATCATAACTCAGAGGTTTCACGCCATAATTAATAATTTCATCAAGTAGTTATGTGTTAAAAAACTCTGCATGCGGCCTCGGGTTTAACCTGGTTGAACTATAACCAGTTCTGTGGGTTGTTTAAACCGCTTTGTGAACACTGATTGTTAATCCAACTGTTATTAAGACCAGGTGTTGTAGGAATTTGAACACACCTTTAAACAGCGATTAAATTAGACGTACACCCACTCTCCTCTGCACGTCTTAATTAAGTTTTGCTGTTTACATGTAATGAGATTTTATAAATTGCAGACTTTTCTGATTAAGGCGCTAAATATGATGCTGTCTGGACTATTAAAAGCTATTTACAGTGGTCCCTCATTTATCGCAGGAGTTATGTTCTAAAAATATCCCACGATAGGCGAAATCCGCGAAGTAGTCAGCTTTATTTTTTACAATGATTATAAATGTTTTAAGGTTGCAAAACCCCTCACTACACACTTTTCTCAATAACTTGCAAACATACCACACTTCAGTCACACTGAATTGGATTAAGCGACATATAGCAGCAACCTGTGTAGATAATCAAATTTTTTTTTACCAACTCTCTCTAAATAATTGTAAATTTATTTAAGTTTTCAAGTTTTAAAAAGTGACGGTGACATAAACTTGAATTAATTAACAACACAAATGCTTCACATGCTACGTTAGTGGCCCATGAAGTTTTTTCTGCATCAGGTTAAATTAGTACAGATGAGCGACCAGTGTGTGTGTGGAGAGTCCAGGGGGGATAGGCAGGCGACTTTAGGGAGGAATGGAGAAGAGACGCCTTCGGGAGCAGTAGGACAAACAGAGGAAGCACAACGTTGTTTGAAACGATGGTGAAGTAAATTAGACCCATTTTGTTGATACTGCTATAATTACAGATGCACATAACTGAAAATACCTGACATAGCAAGACTGCATCGTCTACAGCTCATACACTCTTATTTATTTATTTTAACTCTTGTTTTTCTCTTTGCTCAGAGAGTCGGAGACGGAGCTGAAGCCGCTGCCTAAGAAGAGCATCGACACAGGGATGGGTCTGGAGCGCCTGGTGTCCGTGCTGCAGAACAAGATGTCCAACTACGACACTGACCTCTTCATCCCGTACTTCGAAGCCATTCAGAAGGTACTGAAATATCTCAAGACTGTGTGCTACAGTAGTGGGTGCAAGATGGGGAATATGAATCATACATATATCAGATACAGGAATTTTAAGTGTCAGATTTGGTAAGGTCACACATTTTTACTTGCTTTAAGAAGAAGAAGCAAAATCACAGCAGGGTACATTTCAGCTGCTTGAAATATTGAAAAGCCTGTAAAAGTTTGATCAGACTTTCATGTGGTTGCTGTGAGCTCTCAGTCCTCCCTGAGGTGATGTAAGAAATGCAGAGAAGTGATAAAGCAGATGTGTCTGAGTAAAAAGTTTCATTGATGACTTAGTTAAAGTAAGTTCACAATACTGAGTCTAAACGTGAACACTTCTGGGATCCCTGCGTCATGAAATCTTTTTACAATCTCATGTGTCAAAACTCCGACCAGCCACAACATTAAAACCACTGACAGGTAATGTGAATAACGTCGATTCAGTGTTCTGCTGGGAAACTTTATTCATTCATGGATGTTACTTAGACATGTAGCACCCACCTAGACCAGACCAGACACCCCCACCCCATAGCAATGACACTCCTTGATGCACGCACACAAAAACACTTTAGGAACAACAGGAATCAACTAAAAAAAACATGAAGAACAGCTCAAGGTGTTGACCTGGCCTCCAAATTCACTAGATCCCAAACTGATCAAGTATTTCTAAGCTGCCTTCCTTCGTTTCAGGGCACGGGAGCTCGGCCTTACACCGGTAAGGTAGGTGCAGAGGACGCTGACGGCATCGACATGGCCTACCGTGTGCTGGCCGACCACGCTCGCACCATCACCATCGCCTTATCGGACGGCGGTCGCCCTGACAACACAGGAAGAGGGTGAGGCCCAGAATATAGCTTAGATTTATTATGATAAACACCTATAGGAGGCATTTGTGTCTGTGATGTCACAATAACTGATTGTTTCTGCTACGTTTAGCTACGTGTTGAGGAGAATCCTGCGTCGTGCTGTCCGTTATTCCCACGAGAAGTTGGGAGCTCAGAGGGGCTTCTTTGCCTCTCTGGTGGATGTGGTCGTCAGTTCTCTGGTGAGAGTTTCCTTCTTCTCTTGTCTTGGTTTCTTACTTTGACATTTAAAATCTAAATCACTTTTAATACATCTAACATTCACCTCAGCAACTGTGACGTTTCTCTCTTCCCTCAATTGCCTCCGATCTCCTTCTGCTCTCATCCTCCAGGGCGAAGCGTTCCCAGAGTTGAAGAAAGACCCAGAAATGGTGAAGGACATCATCAACGAGGAGGAGGAGCAGTTCCTCAAAACCCTCAGCAGAGGGCGCCGCATCCTGGACAGGAAGATAATGAGTCTGGGAGACAGCAAGACCATCCCCGGTGAGACGAAGCCACATGCTCGGCACTGTTTTTGTCTCCCAATTCTTTTATACCCTTGCTACCCTTTCATCTCTCTCCTCACCACCCACATCACCTATTTCTTGTCTTCTTTCCCCCTCGATTTCTCTTATTTCCTTTATTTTAATTCCCATTAGAGTTTCTAGGCGCTCACGTTCTTTATCCAGCTGTCTCACTATCTATCATGCAGGATGCTTCAAATCTTTCTTGTTCATTGTCTAAAATGGCTAAACAAAAGCTAAACAACAGCCAAAAGCTGACATCCCACTAAGAAAAACATTCAGCTTTCCTGTTTTCCTTCAGGCTTTTATTTCTTCTTTAGTCCCAAACTGTGACGGCATCGTGGGGTGTTGGCAACGTAACATTGCCCCTGCAAGATGCATTTGCATTAAAATGCAGAAAGAGCACCAACTCAGACGTATCCAAATCATGACTGGATCTTTTTGTTTCAATAACCTGTTATGACTCAAGTCTTCCAGCGTTTCAGACAGACACCCCTCCTGCATATCAATCAGTGTTTTTGTTCTCTTTCTCCGTGTCTGCAGGCGACACAGCATGGCTCCTGTATGACACATACGGCTTCCCTCTGGACCTGACCTCCCTCATCGCCGAGGAGAAAGGCATGCAGGTGGACTTGGCCGCCTTCGAGGAGGAGAAGAAGGCAGCACAGGTGAGCAGTGTTTGCTTAAAGTCTCGGCCTCTGCCCTTTTGTCAGGGAGACTCCGCTGAACATTGTTTTGTGTCCGCTCCTGTGGGTGCACTATTTTTTTTTGCCTTGTGTCAGCGTTCTCTGGTATTTGCACTGTAAGTGAGAATCAGGAGCCGTGCACCTGCTGTTTAAATAAATCCACATTTACTTTATTGCCTTGCGTAAATCCTCAGTTGTTTGATTTAGCAAAAATATTGATATGTGTTCTGAAAGAGACGGCTTCAGACTGCTGCCTAACACATCCCCTTTTAGCTGATGTCTGCACATGGTGCTGCTGCAGTTTAACTCCCTGCTAGAGGGAGGAGTTTGAGACACGATAGACGGATAGCATGGCAACTTGTTGTCGCCATTGTGACACATCCTGTTTCTATAGCGTCAAATAACTAAAACTTATGCAAAAAGATGAACACATGCATTAACGTTATATTAACTACTTAAAATGACAGAAATCATCCTTTTAAATAATGTATATTTAGTGTTTGATTTGTCCCAAGTCCCGCCCACTAACACAGAGGAGGCGGAGCTTATGACCTGTACCGCAGCCAGTCACCAGGGGGAGCTCTACTTGCTTATGGCCAAGGGAAGATGCATCGATTTGGAGAGACATCGATTCAAGACATGATATAAAAATGGAAAATTGTGAACTTTCTAACAACACGCTGAAGATTTCACACGTGCACATAATAAAATAAACATTGCATCTAAAAATGTGCCATTGACTTAGAGAAAGCATTTCTGCGAAAGTATGCACAATTTCTGTTATGCATGTATGCTATAGTGCTCTTAGCTACTTGACACTGTAGAAAATCAAGATTTATGTTGCATTCAATCGGGTTTAGACTTGAAATTTAAACTCCATTATTTAATAACGGCACGCAGCAAACTGTGATTGTCTTTAGTTCTGATCTGTTTCCACTGAGTGCTTCGTCCATTTCCCTCTGTCATGATGAGAGTGCCTTAGTAACTTAACACCCGTGTGTTTGCGCGTTCAGCTGAAGTCTCAGGGTAAAGGCGCAGGAGACGCGGACCACATCATGCTCGACATCTACGCCATCGAGGAGCTGAGGAACAAGCAGGTACCCGCCACAGACGACTCCCCCAAGTACAAGTACACCTCGGATGACGGCGGCAGCTACGGTTAGTTTAACAGCATCACAGATTACATCCTGCAAAAGCAATCGCCACCTGTCGGAGTTTGTTTCAGCATAAACTGACCCTCTTCTCCTTTGTGCATGTAGAGTTCCTGCAGCCGACAGCCACGGTGCTCGCTCTGCGTCGCGACCGCGCCTTCTGTGAAGAAGTGACCACGGGTCAGGAGTGCGGCGTGCTGCTGGACCAGACGTCCTTCTACGCGGAGCAGGGCGGACAGACGTACGACGTGGGCTACATGCTCCGAGAGGACGACAGCACGGAGGATGTAAGCGGTGAAAAGTAAAACCATAATGAAAACGGTCTTTTGCAGAAAGAGACGTGAGGAATAATAAAGCCCTCCTCATTAGGGTAATTTTCAGAGTTATTGCGTTTCTTTTTTTGTTCCCCCTCAGGGTAGATAGCGGTCCCATTTAAGACACAGAGAAAAACCCAGGTTTAGCTTTTGTTGACTTTTAATTGGTGAGATAAGACAATTACTCTATCCGTATTCCATGCGTTTGCATTTGTTTAAATTGGTCTGTCGGGTCTGATAGCTGGTAGAAATTACAGCTGGAGGCAAATAGAGCGTCTGTACGGCGACAATAGGCTGCCAAATGAAATATTACAGTTTTAACAGAAGAATGGATGAAAGATAATGAACTATAATCGACTCTGTTCCATAACTGAGAACCTGAATGCTATGAAAACATTTATATCACAGTATGCATAAGAGCATCTGTGGAAAAAATAAATAATTGAATCGTTTTCTGGTATATTGTTCCAGTAATTCTTACTTTTGTGAAGCGTTTACGTTTCTATTCTATTTTCAACCTTTCTGTAACCATCTCTCTGTGCAGCGGACGGAGTTCACGGTGAAGAACACACAGGTTAGAGGAGGCTACGTTCTCCACGTTGGTACCGTCTACGGAACCCTGAAAGTCGGAGACCGCGTCAGCCTACACGTAGACGAGGTATGCATCATATTATATACGAGACCTTCAGCGTCCATTACACTCTGAAGATCTGACAGGAGCATCCGTTCTTTCCAGGCTCGCCGTCGACCCATCATGAGCAACCACACCGCCACTCACATCCTGAACTTCGCCCTGCGGGGAGTTTTGGGCGAGGCCGACCAGAGGGGCTCCCTGGTCGCAGCCGACCGCCTGCGCTTCGACTTCACCGCCAAAGGTGCCCTGAGCACCGGTGAGGTCCGCCGGACCGAGGAGATCGCGTGTGCCATGATAAGAGATGCTAAGGTCAGCGGTGCACCACAGTTCCGGTTTTGCTTGACACGTTGTCGTCCATTTGATTTGATATTAATAATGAATATCTTCACCTCTCCAGCCCGTGTACGCTATGGAAGCACCCCTCGCAGAAGCCAAGGCCATCCAGGGTCTGCGTGCCGTATTCGACGAGACCTACCCCGACCCCGTCCGTGTCGTGTCTATTGGCATCCCGGTCCAGGACCTGCTGGACGACCCCACCAGCGCTGCAGGCTCCCTCACCTCCATCGAGTTTTGTGGTGGAACGTGAGTACGATGCTTCATTTCTGCTTCCTCGTGACCGAGAATGCAAATGCGGCTAGCATCGCTAACTGTGAACTGAACTGAACTGTTGTAATGTGAATGATCAGACTGGCTTATGTGTGACTGCTCTGTCTGAACTGGGCAGCAACTGGAAAAGAGGCTTTTGTCTTGCAGTGTAGTGAGACTGCTGCACATGCACTCAGCACAGTGGTGTGTTGATTGGTTTCCTGTCTGCGTGGTTGTTGCTGTAAACATTAAAAATTCAGTAGCAGACTGCACTAAATCAGAAGGCAGAGACTAAAACAAAAACTCTTGATTAAAATAGTGCTGAGAATGAATATGACTCACACATTATTGTGAAAGAATTAAAAAAAAAATAGGACTCATTTTTTATTTTTAAAAGATTATTATTATTATTTAAAAGATGAAAAGGTTCATTTTCAGTTTCTTGTTATGTAAAGCAAATGCTGGATGTGACATATTCATAACTTTGGCTAAACTTACATACTTATTTATTTTCTTTTTTTACCTCAGACTCATTTTTAACTGTCAAACGGTGCAATAGCCAAATTAACTTAGCAGCAAAACCCTTGCATGAGCTCAGAGAACAGTACGCGATTCTGCCTCAGATACAGACGCCGGTGAAATGAAGGCGCTCAGTTGTGAATCTCGGTGCAGCCCGGTGGCTCCGACCAACGCCGACCCTAATTCACAGCTTCGAGGTGTAGTGAGAGTGGAGCTGAGGCAGGGAGGTGACACTTAGATGCACTAAATCATGCATAACTTTAAGCCTTCATAAGATTGAAACTAAATTATTAAAAGTCGACTCTCCATTCAGTTTATTTGCTTCGGTAAAGGTTAATTCAAAGTACTGCAGGACTGGACGGCATAACCTTTGCACGTATTCTACACTGGTGTGAGCCATTTAATGTGTGCGTTCGTCAGTCTGGCTCGCTCTGTAACGACGGGTTAATTTTTGTTTCCACTTCCTGTTTCGCTTTCAACAATGGCAACTGAAAATTTTGCTGAAATTTCACCGAAGACGATGTACAGATGTTTGTATCTCCAAACCTCCTCAGTTAACCTTTCCTTGATGTGTTCCATCTTTATTGATCCAAAACAATCAATTTGGAAAATTGCAGAGACTGAGAAGCAGTCAGAAATACTAAAATGGAAACACGCTACTACCAAGCGCACCAATCACAACTCTTGACTCGTTTTTTGGAGCCACCCTCAAGTGGCCATTTGAGGAATTGCAGTTTTCGGGACTTTCATTTTATTTCACACATTGTAATTAATACAAACCTCAACTTTTTTTGGACAAATAAAAATAAACTTTACTGTGTAATTATGTTCAGTGTACCAGGTTTGCGTTTGCGCGGGAGCCCGTCAAAAACTTGTCCATCTCATCGCTAGCAGTGTCCTTTATTGATTCGTTCATTCCATCTAGAGGGTGACATGGGAATCAGTGGTCGCTCCCGCCCAATCCGGAGCCCACAAAAATACTCCTGTCATATCCCGATCACATGACTGCCCCCCCATCCCGCAAAATCCCGACAGAAAGACATTTTTTAAATTTAATCTCTGACTCCGTCCCAATTATTTGCTCTATCACGTTACCAGCAGTGAAACTGACTCCCATACCGCCAAAAAATTGTCACCCTCTAATAACATTTTGTGCCCCCCCCCCCACTTTGGGAACCATTGAGTTAATGAGACAAAGATGAACCAATTCCTTATTATTTGCCACTAAAACCATGAAAGAACTTCTGTTACTTTGCCTATAAATCTCAGACAGTTTTATTGTTCACAGCTTCATCCTGACTCAAATAATGATTCGGTCTTGGTCGGTTAAGAACGTGTTTCAGAGATGTTACCTGTGTTTGACAAGATGAATAAGTAGCAGGAATATGACACAAGGCAAGGCGGAAAACTTTCTCTGTCCTGACACACTCTCAACTTGACGAAGCCGTTTGCATGCAGCGATAGATTTCCGATGCGTCAGACCCACCCAGCGGTGCTGTGATAAGTGGAAACCCTTAATTGGATTTGTGCATCTTCACGGCGAGACGGCCGCGTCCCCCGCGCAGACGAGGCCCGGGACATTTCGCCGAGCTCGATGCGGCGATTAGACCTGCTCCGTTGACTCGTTCAGTGCCTCGCTTCTAAAAAGATTGGCCTTGAATGCCAAGACGTCTCCGCTCTGTCATAAACGATGCAAGACTTTTCCATCGTTTTAGGTTTTGTGTTTCCCCACACACGTTCTGATTTCAAGCAGCATTTCACATTAAGCTTGTTTTCCTCTTTAGTTAACTGTTGCCGTGCTTCCTGGTGCCGTCTTTGATGTTGTGTTAATCTGCAGCCTCTTCAAAGAACCCCCGTCTCCCTCTGCTGCTGTTGTTTTCTACTCGTCCCCCCCCCCCCCCCCCCCCCCCCCCCCACCTCTGCTCGTATGCCCCCGTCCTCTGCTCCCTCTTCCACTCTCCCTCTCATCTGCCTCCCGTGGTTGTGCGGCGCTGTCGGTGATGTGCCGTTTGTGCTCTCTTATCTGCAGCCATCTGCAGAACTCCGGTCACGCCGCGCCGTTTGTCATCGTCTCAGAGGAGGCCATCGCTAAGGGCATCCGCCGCATCGTTGCTGTGACAGGAACAGAGGCCCAGAAGGTCAGGACGCAGACACACACACACACACACACACACACACACACAACTAAACAAAACTCCCACTTACCGGTGCTTCCTGAATCACACATACACACATTCACCTGCTCTTGCATACTTGTTGATGGTCAAACGTACACAACCTGATTAATTAAACGTGTCCCTGACAGAGGGACAGCGTGTCTTATTTGGGGCTCGGTCATGAAATTTTAATGAAGCTGGAGGTGAAGTTGGAGCTAGAAAAGAGACCGTAGCGCTTTCCCCTTCGCTCCAGGCTCAGGGGACAAATGAATCTTTCCTATTTTTAGGCAACAATTGCCGTTTGATCCTCCTCCGTTTTCCCGTTGCCTTCTCGCTTCCAACGCTCGGCTTCTTTTATTTCTTTTTTTTTTTTGTTGCCCTTGCCTCACTCCCGCCCCACCGCCGTCTCACATTCATCAGGCCCAGAGGAAAGCCGATTCCCTGCGCCTGGCTCTGTCAGCTCTGGGAGACAAGGTGAAGCAGCAGACCGCCCCGAACAAGGACGTCCAGAAAGAGATCGCCGACATGACCGAGGTACGTTATTTATATATGTATGTTTTTTTGGGTTTTTTTGCTGCTGGAATAACTTGCAGCAGAAGAGGAATTGAATTGAATTCGATCAACCCTTGGAAAATAGAGAAACTTGTTTGTTATTTTTTTGTTTTGGGGGTTTACTTACTATTTACAGGTCATATATTTTGTACTTCCACTTAAATGTTGCTCTGTCATCTTATAAATGTCTGATTTGCAAGGAAGAGTGATTGACAATAATTTAGCTTCCCTGGATGTTTCCTCTGATGTGAAAGCACTCTAATTTCTGTATATTATTTTTAAAAACTCAAAGAACTTGGAGCAGAAAAACATTTCCGTCCTTTTTTTTTATGCAGTCGATAGGCACCGCTGTGATCTCTCAGTGGCAAAAGGACGAGATGAGGGAAACCCTGAAGGGCCTGAAGAAGACCATGGACGACCTGGACCGCAACTACAAGGCGGACATCCAGAAGAGGGTCCTGGAGAAGACGAAGGAGACGATCGAGAGCAGCCCCAACCAGCCGCTGCTCGTCATGGAGATGGAGACCGGCGCCTCGGCAAAGGTGGGAGTCGTAAATAAATAAATAAATAAAAATAAGCCATTTCTGTTTTCTTTTAATCTGAATTGACATGCTGTCCCTGAAGGAAATCCTACAAAGAGCCGTGACATAATCCAGACCCCGAGACTTTTAACCAGAATCCAGCGCAAAACAAATTACAAGTGCAAACAGTATTCCAGTTCTGCTTATCTCTGCAGTAATTCACATTTTCTCTGGCAGTCTCTCAGCTTATCTCATGCTGTTATTGCCACGGGACCAAATCAGCACTGTGGCCCATTAGTTCTGACCTTGAGACATCTATAGTGCTGATTAGGAGACTTTTCTTCCTCTCTCTCTCTCTGCTTGTTAATACTTCTTCTTCTTCTCACTTCCTCTCCGCATCCCTTCGTTTTTCCCAGGCTCTGAATGAATCTCTGAAGCTGCTGAAGTCCCAGTCTCCTCAGACCGCCGCCATGCTCTTCACGGTAGACCCCGACGCCGGCAAGATCACCTGCCTCTGTCAAGTCCCGAAGGTCCCACCCATTCATTCACTCACTCATACACACCGTACGTCCTGGGAGCCTCTCTCCTGAGCGTCGTCCACACATCTAACCGTTCCTCCTCTCCACAGGAAGTGGCCAACCGCGGCCTGAAGGCCAGCGAGTGGGTTCAGGAGCTGTGCCCCCTGCTGGACGGCAAAGGAGGCGGCAAAGACATGTCGGCCCAGGCCACGGGCAGGAACACGCAGTGCCTGCAGGAGGCGCTACAGATGGCCAACGAGTTTGCGCGGCTCAAACTGGGGGAGAACTAAGAGGAGAGAGGTTTAGTGTGTGGGAGGTGGAGAGATGAGGAGAAGAAGGAGGAGGAGGAGGAGGTGGTGTGGTTGCAAATACTACTCCTCCCTTCTTCTCCCTTTAGGTCAGAAAGATTAGAAAACTAACAGAGCTTCTCGCTCCCGCCGCGTTGACAGACGACCACTGACGCTCAGCCAGCAGCAAAATGAGCCTCTCACGTTTATTGGGACTTTTTGTGCTCCCAGTAAAATCCACCTCTCTGGAAATCGCTTGAATAAATAAACATATATAAGATCATCTCATGCAGCAGGAATTTGTTTTATCATGTCCACTTAATTATTGCATGCTCGTATCCAGAGGGAAAGGTAAAGGGATGATAGATTTACTCCTGTACTGTACAGCTCAGACACACAGCGACAAACAGCTTCGTAGCTTCCACCTCCCGAGCACAAAGCCGTCTCTCAATGAACTCAGCCTCCTGTTTAGAAACAACCCCGACGCACTTTGTCTTTCTCTTGGCTTCTTTGTACCACATGAGCTCGGCCTCGGAAAGAAAAGTGGAAAGCCAGCCTCGGCTCTTAGCGCGACTTAGGAAACAAAATCCGGAGCTTGTTGGCTGAAGGATTCATCGGATCTGTGAGCGGTGGCGCCGTCCCATCTGTGTGAGCGAAAGCCTGCGTTGTTTTTTTTGTTTTGTTTTTCCTCTGGTTGCACATTCTAGCTGTATCATAGTCGTGCTTTTCAAAGAAGCCATCATTTTGAGGTTTAATTTAGCGAATGAATAACTCACTAACTGTATAAAATGAACGTGTCCAGGTGTCTGTCTGTGTAACTTCATGTGGCTGACATTTAATGTTGATTGAATGCAGGATGTTTTTATCGCTGTAGCAGGTCCATGTCAGAGAAATGTTATGTTATGGGGGCTGGAATAAATGAGACTGGTAAATGTCACGTGTCTGTCGCTCTCTTTTTTTTTTTTTTGATTGTCTGATAAATTGTTTTTTAATTGGCAGTTCAGTTCAGATTAGCTCAGATGAAGGTTATGAGATGATTACATACGGTCGCTTCAGATCAGCTGATCTGTTGCTGACGTATCCAGCAAACTGGTACAATCATTTCATTATTCTCCTCTGGAGCTTGATTCAGGTTTAAAACAAAGCAGCTGGACTTGTTGGAGGTTTTCTTGTGTGGACCTTGTGTTAACACCCGTCCTGGGTAATCGGATCGCAAGTGAGGCGTAACATTATGACCACCTTCCTAATATTGTGTAGGTCACCCTTGTGCGTTCAAAAACAGCTGTGACTCATCAGAGAATGGACCTGGGCCTTCTGAGGGTGTCCTGTGGTATCTGACAACCAGAGGTGTATAAAGTACTTGGAAAAAAACAAGTAAAAGTACAAATACCATAACTGAAAATGACTGGTAAAAGTTAAAGTCATCCATAAGAAAATCACTTGAGTAAAAGTCTTAAAGTAGCTCACATTAAATGTACTTAAGATGCAAAATGTAAATTACAAAGTATTTTTATAGTTTGAAAAAGAAGCAAAACAGTTGGTTCTCCCCTTATTCTGTTTATTTCACTTTCAGGTGAATGAAGTAGATGTAAAAACACTTGTAGAGTGAGAAAATCAAGTGTCTGCCTGTGAACAAAATAAATTAGACTTTATTCATCCGCAAGGGAAACTGCTTGGTCACAATCAGATAAAATAGTATAAACACAATGTACAAGTTAGCACATTAGTATCAGTGTTTGGAATAACGACATTATATTTTTAGTAACGGGGTAATCTAATTACTTTTGCCGTCATTACAACCCCGTTAACGTTACTGGACGTTAAATGAGGTGCGCTTGAACGGGGCGGGGACTTGTAGAGTAATTCAGTTACTAACTCGGTTACTTTTTGGAAGTAGTGAGTAACTATAACTAATTACTTTTTTAAAGTAACGTTCCCAACACTCATTAGTATATATAAATGTACAAGAAATAGAAGAATATAAATTACATACACAGGGATGATAGACCATGGAGTTATCTGTCACAGAAAGGTGAGTTGTTGTACAGCTGGACTGAGAATGATATGAAAGTAGTCCTGTAGCGTTCAGTGTGGGAGTGGAGCTGGATCAGTCTGATGGAGAATGAGCTCCACTGCCCCTCTGTTGTCTGGTGTAGTGGATGTGACGGATTGTCCATGATGGAGAGCAGTTTGTCCAGTGTCCTCAGGTCCATCACTGAGATAAAGCGTCTGTCTGCCTCAGAACACAAAATAAAGCGCCTCCTATCTGCTCGTCACGAGTGACTGTGGTCTTCCACCGAAGGAGATGGTCGAAGGTCAACACCTTGGGTCTGCTGCCATCAAGGAGTGTCATTGCTATGGGGTGGGGGTGCCTGGTCTGGTCTAGGTGGGTGCTACATGTCTAAGTAACATCCACTTGAATGGATTGCAGGTCCAAAAGTTTCCTGGCTGGACCCTGAATTGTCACAAGCTGGTGAATATTGTTTACTTCTCCTGTAAGTGGTTTTAATGTTGTGGCTGATTGGTGTATGTTTATATTAGCAAAGGAATGTAGACAAATGCGACCTGGACCACCTCCTAATGTGGTTTGGAATAGCCCATGTTGTTGATCTACACCCTCAGGCTTGTGTCCAGTCTCAGACATACAGTCATAATGTTATGGCTGTTCAGCCTACCTGGACGACTGACAGTCTATTCATTTCAAACACGACACCGGGCCTCGGGCTCATGAATCATGAAGCTTTTATTTTGTACAATAGCAGAAGATACAAAGGTCACGTATCGTACAGATAGTTTCAGAGTAGTAAATACACGAGCGCCGCCTCGGTCGCAAAGGACGTTTCACAGAACAGAGACACTGAAGCCGAGACTAGACGATGACAAATCCAGACAGCAGGAAACCACATGGAGCAGTTTCACCCGTCGTTAAAAATCCCTTCACATTTTCCCCCTGTAAAGACGCGGCGGCTGCAAACGGATTCGGCAAGCTGGCTTTTGTTTGTGCTTAGGTCACGGCAGCACGCGGACGCCGACTGATATGATTGAAACTAAAGAGAACGGCCAGCAGCTGAGACTGGCAGTGTTTTGATTATGATGTATTTGCTAGTCTCCATTACCTCACACGGACACAACTTTAACCACAGCAACGGAAACAAGAACAGGCTGAGGGTTAGGGAGTGTGTGTGAAATAGTTTTTTCAGGCGTTTTCTGGTTCCTCTGCCGCAGACGGGTTGGAAACAAAAAAAAACTAACAACTGTTTCTTTAAAACTGGGGCGGCACAGTGGTTGTGGTGGTTAGCATTGACGCCTCACAGCAAGAAGGTTCTGGGTTCTAACCCATTTGCATGTTCTCCGTGTCTGTGTGGGTTCTCTCCAGGTTCTCCAGCTTCCTCCCACCGTCCAAAGACATGCTGGTTAGGTTCATTGGTGATTCTAAATTGGCCGTAGGTGTGAGTGTGACCTTTCAGAGGACAAGCAGCTACAGAAAATAAATGAATGAATGAATGTTGACATTTGTGTCTGTAATCCAGGATTAAAAAATAGCTCACCTGACTCACCGATGAACACTTTACACCAAATTAAAACGTAACAATTATGTTAGAGCCATCATAAACACTGCCTCGCCAAAAAAAAAAAAAGTCACCACCTGGTTTTAACTAATCAAGTAGGTAGGAGCCTCCTATTGGATAATTACTTCATGAGTGATTATCTTTCAGCTGGAAACAAGTTATTTAAGCCCAACTGAGCAATGAGTAGCTTCTCATTTCTTCAACCATGTCTAAAGACACATCCTGTAGTCGTCTGTTTGAGAAGGGTCAAGCATCAAGCTATCTAAGAGATTGAAGAAATACTAAACTGTGTTAAGACTGTCCAAGGCATTATTAGAACGGAAGGAGTTCCTGAGGAAGAAATGTGGTTGGAAAAAACTGATCATGATCGGCGACCACTTAAATGTTTGGTGAAATCAAATCAAAGAAAACTCAAGGGACTGAACAGCTGTGTAGCCTTAAGAAAAACACTAATCAGTGAGGCTAACTGGAAATAAAGGCTTCAGTTTGCTAGGGAGCAGAAAGATTGGACTCTGGAGCAATGGAAGAAGGTCATGTGGTCTGATGAGTCCAGATTTCCCCTGTTCCAGAGTGATGGGGGCATCAGGGTAAGAAGAGAGGCAGATGAAGTGATGCAGCCATCATGCCTAGTGTCTACTGTACAAGCCTGTGCTATGGGGCAGTGCTATGATCTGGGTCTAGGTTCATTAGCTGACTACCTGAATATACTGAATGAGCGCTTATTCCATCAATGGATCATATTCCAAGATGACAATGTCAGGATTCATGGGGCTCAGATTGTCAAAAGTGGTTCAGGGAGCATGAGATGGATTGTTCCACCACAGTCCAGACCTTAACCCCATTGAGAATCTTTGGGATGTGCTGGAGAAGCTTTGAGCAGTGGTCAGACTCTCCATCATCAATACAAGATCTTGGTGAAAAATGAATGAAACACTGGATGGAGATAAATCTGGAGACATTGGAGAAGATTATTGAAACAATGACACAGCAATGCCACATGCTGTGATCAAAGATTTATTTATTTTTTCTGGTGGCACCAGTCTGGAAGCGCGTATATCTGAGCTACAGGTGGGAGGAATCAGGTGTGTGTTTGTGGGGAACAGCTTTTTGACCATGTCGACCGGGAGCTCGTCAGAATAGCTGACATGTTAAGTGTATGGACTTGGGACAGTGCTGAAATATCTTCAACGTGGTGAGTGTCCCCTGAAAATAAATGGATTTTATTAATCTGAATATATGGAACACGCTGGACATTGTTTATTGTTTATCCCAGAACACGACTTGACTTAGATTTCTTTAAGTTGCTACAAATGAGCTGTTTTATCAAAGGGTTAGCTGTACTTTACTACTTCCGTCCAGGCTGGGTGTTTCCACATGTTTCCAGCCTTTATGCTAACTTGTTGTGCTAACTAGTTTCCTGGCTGCGGCCTAAATATCAGCATCAGGCGTGGACCGGTGCTTTTCAAATTAATTTCTACACTTATTCTGTTTAGTCATCTTATACATTTACACATCAAATCATTTGTAAACTGTGCTAAACGACTGTGTCGCTCCACTTCCCAAAAAACACAAAAAACACTTCCAGGCGATTGATAATTGGGTGACGTTTGAGGCTTTGCTCAAATGAGCCTCAGCAGATAACGTGTGAGACTCAACAGACTATAAATATAGTCCTGGATGTAAAAGGAACCTGTTTGTAGTAATCTGGCCTCAAATTACAAAATGAACGACACAAACTCATCGCTCACCGTCAGTCGGCTACGTCAGAGGATTTCACCTGAGAAAATCCCCCTCATAGCCGTCAACCTGCTATTTCCTGACAACACACAACTTAACCTGAAAACTGGGGCTTCACAATCTTCTGTAGGAGGAAAAAAAAGAAAAAGAAGCGGGTCAGCGACATGAGAAAAGACCTACTTTATGTTATAAATGCTACAGGGAACACTCAGATCTGTGTCAATGGAAAAAAATCTCTAATTTAGGCTCACAGAGCAGAAAGGGAGCGCCCTGCTGCAACCCCCACCCCCGTCCCACCCATCCACTTCTTGATCTCACTTCTCTGGTCGACAGCTGGGAGAAAGTGAGGAAGCTGATAACAGTTTCCAGGGGCTCGCCCGTCCTCATTGAAACCATGTCATCGTCAAAACATCCTACACATTTATCAGGCAACCGTCAACGGCACACGGCGGTTAACAACGCGCTGACAACTCCCGAGAAAAATCCAAACTCCAGACACGCTGGAACATAGACTGTATAAATATGGACGGAGGAAAAAGCTCCTTAAAAGTGAAGCCAAAGCAAAGTAGAGCTCCCCCTGGTGGCTGGCTGCAGTATACGTTATAAGCGCCGCCCCCTCCATGTTAGTGGATGGGACTTGCGAACTAAAAAACTAAAATACACGTCAATTTTTTTTCAAATATGGTTTCTGTCATTTTAGGTAGTTAATATAATATATGTTTAAGTAGCGGTTGTTTGGATAAGTTTTAGCTAGCTTTTTGACGCTACAGAAACAGAAAGTGACATAATAGCGACCACCTGTTGCCATGCCAACCGCTCATTAAAGCAGTTCCGATGGACGGTGAGAGTTGTAAAAAAGAAATTAAAAATTAACCACGGTGTGTAATCCAACATTTTCTTGTAACTGGTGGAGGTAGAGCAGAGCGTAGTATGAATTAAACGAAAACGCGAAATGTGGGCGGGGTCATCGATATCTCCACGTGGCTCCACTCTCGGACCTTACCTGCCCATACTCTAGCGCTGAACTCGCAAGATGCCGCCGCCCACATCCCCGAGAAAATAGCGTCAGTTTGGTCAATGCAAGGAACTGGGGATGTGTAGTCCATATTTATATACAGTCTATGCATTCAGCGGGACAGGTATCTGCAGTGTTGTGGGCTTGAATCCCACCTTTCTTCTCAAGTCTACAAAAGCACAAAGTTTTTCTGCTGTATGTTTTAAAAAAAAAAAAAATTAAAATATGAATTCACTCCGCATCACGACTTTTGCATCCCCTCCTTCAGCCCGCGGCGATCCTTTACCAAAAAATAGAAAGACGACATACAAAGCGGTAAGAAGTGGGAAGAGCGAGAGGCGTATTCCACCCCGGGCAGAAGGCAGAGTGTGTTTTTCCATGTCTGCGTGCGCGCGCCTGTGTGTGTGTGTTGGTTCAGCTCAGAAGGCACAGCTCTCAGCCAGTATATGTGTGTGTGTGTGTGTGCGTTTGACTAAAAAAATGCAAAGGTAGCAGGTGTGCGTTGACAAAGGAGCAGCTGTAGGCGAGAGATGTCCAGCAACAGGACAAGGCACAAAAGCATGAGTGTGTGTGTGTGTGTGTGTGTGTGTGTGACAGAGAGAAAACACAAACAATATGTTGAGATTCAGCTGCACTGACTCGTAACATGAGCTCAAGCAGCTCAGCACTGAAGCGTCCTAGAAAACCTGTTATGTGCAAAGTAGAATGAAGACATTGAAAAGCAGATAAAGCACAATGATAATAATAATAATTAATAATAATACATGTAGTTACAACACAATACGATCCGGAGATAGTACACCAAGAGGCACAGTCCTTCTCATCACCTGCTGGAGGCGGTTTGACGCCACCCCCCACCCCGTCCACCCTCCTCCTCCTCCTCCTCCTCCTCCTCCTCCTCCTCACAGTGAGGGGGTTTGTGGTTGAAACGAGCCTGGTGACGTCCCGTGGGTTCAAACCCTTAGCTCTGAACGGTGTGCTCTGTTCTAACACATTCACAGGTGTCTTTTCACATGTGCTTCAGCGGCTGGTACTCACAGTTCCTGCTCGGCTTCTATTCACTCGTTTATTCTTGCTCTTTTATTCTATTACGAGTAAAAAAGAAAAAAAAAGAAAATCCACCGACTCTAACTCGCCGCTGTAACTTCTCTCCTGGTTTTTAAAGCAGCATTAAAAGCCTTTTTATTTCTCTGTTTCTATGTTGTTTGCGCTGGTCCTGTTTGGGGAAAAGGGCGAGGTCAGATATCTCTGTGTGTCAGCCGGCTTCATAAAAAAAATGAAATCAAAACCAAAATATTTTTTCGGTCAGCAGTGCGGGAACGCAGACGCACAGTCTCCATAACTTAGAGACGCCCTGTGGAGTTTGTGTTTTGCCATTCATCACAACTCAGCAGCCGTTTCTTTACGTGAAGTCAGAGGCAAATTGGAATGAAAATGAACATGCAACTTAAATTTCCGTCCGCCGTTACCGTAATGAACGGAACGGAAGACGCAGAGAGGCTGCAAAATGGCGACAAAGCCTCAAAGAAGAAAGAGAACTCGTGATTGCAAGGATTGTAGGATAATTACAGTCGCCGTTCACGCCGGTAAATCTTCTTCTGGGTGCTTAAACAGCTCATCTGTCACATTAAAGTCAAAAAACATTATGGAGGCAAGAAACCAGCATTTCCTTGCTCATAAATCACTATTAATAATTAAAATGCTGCATCGTTTGCGTCCACGTTTACCTCTTAGCAGTGATCTGCATTTACTCACTGCACTGATTATATATAGAGATTTTTTTATTATTATTATTATTCCAAGTGTATTAGATAAATATTAGAGAAGATTAGATGATCAGACATTTAAAGATTTAAAGGCACCGATCCGTAGATGTGCTAGTGGTCAGAAACTCCACGGGGGAATCTTTAATTTAAAGTCTTGTTTCATTCAGACTTGAATTTTAAAAGTGTTCGCGATCTTTCCACAATCTATGACTCAGTGTGACACTTACCGACGTATGATATGGTAAATAAATTCACCTTTTAAAAGCCAGATCTCATGAAACTGACAGTTCAAAAAGGGGCAGTTCAACGTTTGGACTCTGGAAGAAGAGCGAGCAACTCGCTTCCGCGTTTTCCAGACGTGCACAGGAACCCTGAGTACTTTTCCTTTCAGCCACCAGCTGCTTCTTGACGAACACGTCCTGCCACGTGTGGACGGATTTACAGCCTCGGCTCAGATTAAACACTCGTACGGATCCGACCATCTTTCTGCTTGAATGTGTGACTGGATCGTATCTGATGAGGCCAAATGGCGGCAGGCTGCTGAACTCAGAGCCAAACGATGATATCTGGACTCTGCGGAGGGAGGGTAGGGGGGACATGTCATCGTCGTCATCGTCATGAAAAGAACAGGTTCGGGAGGTGAGGTCTAAGGCGTCCGGTGGCTCCACCTCCCTCCAGACGCAGCTCAAGTTTTAATTGGCCGAGCAGGGACTAGCAGGGCTAGTGGTTAATGATCCCGTGGGTTTTTTTGTCTTTCACCCCATCACCGGGGCCTTAAACTGGGGGCGTGATGCTCCCGAGAGCCTCGAAACTCCGCTGGGATGTGGAGAGCGGCGTTAGATTTGTGTAAGAGAAAAGAAGCGGGGCGAGCTCCCTTTTAAGTCCCCTTTCCAAACCAGAGTGTCAACCCGGGGCGAGTTCCTCCCTCCTCCTCATAAACATGGGCGCAGATGACGTGTGTCTCATGCTGGCTTTGTCGCAGCGGTTCCCCAGCTCTCTGCATGCTGCCCTCCTCTCCCAAATTAGACCCCGACAGACCACACGGGGATTAGAGTCCGGTCCAGAAAACCAGCATGCCTCCATCCAAACATGAAATCCCAGGAGGTGGACTTTTGGCCTCATTAGAGTCCCACACAGTCGACTCGAACGCTCGCCCAGAAACATTCCTCTTCGCATCTGGTGGTGAATAGAGAGCCCGGGCGCCGCGGCTGCTGTGGCATTTAAAACGCAGGCTGCAGAAGCTGGAGCTCATGCTCGGTGCTGCTAGCGCTTGGCTGAAAGGTCTCGGTGCTTGGTGCTAAAGCCGTGCTGAGACCGGCGAAGGCCTGGGGGTGGGGGGGCTTTAAAGGACAGCAGTCAGCTAGAGTCTTATAAGCGTTTTAACAACCAAGACAATGTCCTCGTGTCACTGCCTCGCATAAAGTGAGAGTTATGAGTGTGGGAAATGAAAAGAATTGTGCAGCGAAGGACTTCAACGGGAAAATCACTTGAATCTGAACCTGCACCTCCACGAGACCCAGTCCTCTAGATCCACTCAGTCGGCGAGGAGCGTAAATGACGATCAAATGTCCATCCAAGAGGAAAATTCCCACTGGATTCAGTCCAAACCGGAGGATTCCTCCCTTCTCCGGCTGCCTCGGCGCCGCACACAGTCAAAGTTTATTTTTTTTTGTTTTCCTTCTGTCCACCCACGGCCTCCTCCCCACTTGTTGGTTTTTTTCAGTCCTGAGTTCGCGCCGCCCTTGGAAAGAGAAGATCAGACTCGTCTTTCGGTCCTAATTCCGGGGATTAGAGGTGAAATCTTCAGCCTTTAATTAGACTGCGGAGTAAAACTCTTTCTGATTAGGCCTAAGTGAGATCGGGATCTACGAGTTCGCATCAAGCACTCCAGCGTTCCCAGAAGTTAGGGGAAGTGAGTGGAATGACATATTTTGTTAACCTCATGATCACTTCTGCGACCGGTCCCTCTCACCTTCAACTGGAGCCTAAACTGGTGAGAAAGGATATCTAACGCACTGTAAGCAGCCTGTATGGAGTCTTTTTGCCGACCTCGCTTTCTAACATGAAACCTTAGATATACGTGTATGTGTGTATATAAATATTTATATATATGCATGTGCTGGTTATTTCCCAGGGAATACTGTGATCTTTCCGGCCTTGGCCAGCCGCTGGATGATCTGGGCCTCGTAGTCTGCGTCGTGCACGCCGGTCTTCCTGAACTCTCCGGAGTAGCGGTTCTGCTCCCAGTAGTGGTGCCAGTTTCCTCGACTGTCCGCGCCGAAACCGAACACGTTGACCTGGAGGGAGAGCGGGAGGGGATGGGAGGAGGGGAGGGTGGGTTAGGACGGCAAACGGCGCGACGCGAACGGGGATGTGGTGTGTGGACTGACCTCATCGCAGACGTGCAGGGCGAAGAAAAGCACCAGCATGCCGGTGGAGGGGTAGCGCCCGTGATGTCTGGTCCAGTGGTCGTGGATGTATTTGAAGAACGCGGGGTTGAAGATCTGAACCTGCGCGGCGGAGAAACGTTTCAAACATTAAAATAGAGCAGATGTTCACACGCCGAAAGATGCAAATCAGAGCCGCATTCAAAATCTCCAACTGAACAAGACTTTGCATGAAGTTAAAATTTAATTTAGATTTAGATCCCCGCCAAAAAGCGCTCCTGAGGCCTCCAGGTGAGACCGAGTCTTTACAAACTTGTCTTGAGGCCGATCGCAGCCCCGCCGCGGAGTCTTAAAAGTCTATTTTTAGCTCGGCCTCGTCTCCGGCCGGGGCGAAGATTTTCACAAAGTCTTCACATGACGGGGATTAGTGTGAGTTTATTCATTTTCGCAGATTAAGGCGGACGAGCGGAAGATTAATGAAAACAAAGGGAAAAGGTTTATAATCTAACTGTAATCCTTCATCGACAATAGAGGAGGAGGGGGGAGGGGCGACGTATGTGTGTGTGTGTAAAAAAAAATAATAGTTAAAATTAATTGCATTGAAAATACACACCTTGTCTTTATCGACACGGAGGAACTGCTTCACTGGAGCGTAAGTACTGAGAGAGAGAGGGAGGGAAATATATTAAACACATTCAATCAGCACTTTAAGTGATTGCTGCAGCTATGAATTGTGGATGATTGACGGCTGACAGATTGTTCCAACCCAGCAGCGCTCTGGCATCTACCCCGTGTGTGTGTGTGTGTGTGTGTGTTAAATGCACTTAAGCGCTCCAACTATACTTATGTCCGTGCATGTGCCCTGAACTTAAATCATCTTGGCGTTCCTCAGCCATAAGCAGCGTTTTACGTGCAGATGGACGTGCCTTCCCATATATGTTAATCCATGCTTATGCACGCGTCTTACAATCGAATCTGGCCGGTGGAGAGGGCGCTGGTGATCCAAACCAGATCCAGCGTTTTGAAGGGCACCAGGACGAAGCTGACGTTGGCCGCCAGGTTCTTGGCGCTCTCCGGGTACATGAAGTGGTGAGTGGTGCGGCTGCCTGCGTCCTCCTCGTAGCCCACCGTCGGAGCCAGGTTTATCCTAGTGACAGAGAGAGAGAGTGGGAGCGTGAGAGATGGACGTCTTTAAGCGACAGGTGGCGAGCTACCGGTGCGAGGCCAGCGGTTGCAGCTCCAGCTGGAGTCTAATAGGTGCAAAAATAGTTTCACAGGGAGATCGTTTCATGTCGGCGCCATGCCGTTCAAGTAATGTTTGTGGAATGAACTTCAGGATGCACGACTTCCCTTCCTGTCGAGTGTTTCGACATTTTGGGACGAGGAAAGATGTGCATCATGTTGATAATAGTGTAGAGACTGAGTAGCCAAACACAACTGATCTTGGTGTGTGGACATCTAGACAACGTTAACCCAAGACTGGGACGTATATAGACTTTACTGACCCACAAGGGACAATCGCTTGGTCATAGCAGCTCAGTTGCACATAAAAGACACAACTGAAAACACCAGTTAAATAAGAATAAATAAATAAATAAATAAAAATAATAGAAAAACTAAAACCAAATAAATTAAAAAGAAACAAACAAAAAAAATGGAAAAACTAAAAAAAAATTTTTTTAAAAAATAAATTAAAAATGAAAAAAACAAATAATAGAAAAACTAAAAAAATTAATAAAAAATAAATAAAAAATCTAAATAATAGAAAAAATTAAAAAAGGAAATTAAAGAGAAATATAAAATTTAAAAAATCTAAATAAGAGAAAAAGAAATAATTAAAAAGAAATAAACAATAAAAACATCAAAATAATAGAAAAACTAAATAAAATAAATTAAAAATGAATAAAAAATCTAAATAATAGAAAAACTAAAAAATCTAAATAAAATTATAATAATAAACAAATAACAATAAAAATTTAAATAAAGCAAAATAATCGCAAGACTTCCATATGTACAAATGTGCAAGAAATATAAATACAAGTAATACCTTCATTTAGCTACGTATTCTAACCTGCTGATAAACTTCCTACTCCCTTTTAGCTCTCTTATGGTCGCCACCAACTCCTGAGATCAGTATCTGATCTGATTATCACCTTCTGAACAGGTTATGGGAAAACTTATCAGCCGACGCCTCTCATGCGTCCCGCGCAGACGGAGCCTCATTAGCTTTAATTTGCAGACTCCTAAGAGACATAGACGGCGCATTAGCTGCTAAATGCTCCGCTGCTCGGTTACTGGTACAGGCTCCGGCGTTCCCCTCTGCTGGTCGAGAGCGGCAAAGGCCCTTTAATCTCGTGTCCTCTCCCTCAGGTGAAGCCAATCTGCGGCAATCAGAAGGATCCAATAAATAGGGGGAGGAAGGCTGGCGCTCTCTTTCATATCGTCTTCTCCCAGCCACTGCAGCAGGAGCTGTTGTTTCTGTAGCGTCTGTTTCACTTGTTTCTTATGTTTGAGGGGTCTATGTGGTGTTGGGCAGGCAGACTTTACTGGATTTATCTGAGCTTTTTCACTACAAACATCTGCTTCAGTGCTAATGAGAAAAAAGTCATGCCGGTCACGGAAGCAGGAAAATAAGGACGCTACGTTCAAGTGCCTCAAACACATTTTTCTAGAAGTCATAAAAGTATAGTTTGCCACACTTCAGCTCCGGTGACCAAGTTCCCTCCTAAGTTTCTGCTGCAAGGTTGGACAAGCCATTGTTCTGAATCGCCGTTTGCGTTACTCGTGGTTCACCTCAGCCTCGGCCTTTCCCTCGGCACATCTTCATGGTGCAAATATAGTACGACGCAGTCGAGTATAATGCTCGGGACATTCTCTGTATTTACTCCACAGTAGATGTGACTCACTGTCTGGAGGAGTGATCTGTTTATGTAAACAGGAAGGTGCATTATGAGGGGGGGGGGGGGGGGGCACTGATGCACCTTAACCATATGCTGGCGAACAAAACAGATGTTTGTTGAGATAGCTGCAGTGGGAAGGCGTGCAGACAGGCGGCGGGGAAGAGGAGGCAGATTTTAGAAAATCAAAGCGCAGCGTGGAAGTTGGAGGCGGCCCACGCCAGTCTAGTCTAGCGAGGCTGCAATGCTTTCTGGGTACCACAAGAAAAAACTGCAAACCCCTGTTCAATGAGTGTTTCTCACACCCGGCAAATGCAGCTGTGTTCATGTCCGCCGACAACAATCGGGCTCTGTGATCCATCACCACTGCGTTGGAAACAAACCGGGGAGTAGACGGCGACAAAAGGATTTATGTGCTGCCATGCATGTGTGTGTGTGTGTGTGTGTGAGAGAGAGAGAGAGGCACAATCTATATTTTTTCAGCCTCTTAAGACGTAAATGCGGTGACCACACGAGCCGAGTGACCTCTCCATCAACCCGGAGGAGAATTGAACGGAGCAAAGAATTAAACTGAGAGATTAAATTTAGTATCAGACGCTCACATCTGCTTCTATGTGAGTACATCTCTGCCTTCTGCACACACACACACACACACACACACAAATGCGCGCTAACGCTAGATGACGACGATGATGGAACTTTAATAGCACACAGTCTGATTGTATAGCAATCGCAGCTGTCTCCTTCCTCCCTCCTCCTCATCTTCCACTTTCAGGCGTCGTTTTGGCTTCTAATTTTATCTTTTCGGGGTCTGGCTTTTTTCTCTCTGCCGCTCCGCTCATGTCCCGGCGTCCCTCTCAGGCCCTCACCTCATGATGTAGTTGTGCCCGTCGATGGTCGCCCCGTACCCGGCGCCGCGGAGGTTTCCGGAGTTTCCCACCACCGCGCAGCGCAGGCAGCGCCCCGGGTCCCACGAGCCGTACGGCGACCTCCCGGGAATCACCTGCGACAGACAGACAGACAGACGTTATCAAAAAAAGAAAAAATTCGATTTCAGCTCTAGAGGAAATTAATTAAGGGCACTAGCGCTGGAATAGCAAGGCGCATGGATTAGCCTCAGACCTGACAGTGAAAACACATCCTGCTCTCAACGCCGGGAAGAATTCTTTATGAGAACCTCCATGAAAAATACATAAACCACTTCTGCCCTCGGGGGAGCCTGACAAAGATATTTAAACACACAGCCGCATGTGTCAGCGCCGTGCTGCATTCACAGTCAGATATATGGAAAAACGACACACTGACACATTGGAAAGGACCGCGTCGGGTCACAGATTAAGCTGGGGTCTAACAAAGACGATCTGTTCCCCATCTCAGACGCTTTTTGCCCGAGAGTGTGAAGTAATGACTCGGCTGATTTGGAGGTACAGCGGTAATGGGAAGATGAATTAATAATATGAAATACCTGGAACAGTCTCAGCAGCACCTGCTGGATGCTGTGGGGTTTGAACTGGGGCTGCAGCATCTAGAGACAGAAACAGAAAGAAGCGCGGTTAGGATGCGTAACTCCTCCTCTGCGGACAAATCGGATCTGACAACAGACTTTAAATATAGTTCCCTTTCCGTCTTTCAGAGGACGCGCGTGTTGCTTGTGTGAACGTGAATGTGCGCGCTCAGGTAGCAGCCGTGTGTCAGGCTGACGGGATGCAGACAGACTGGGTGAGCTGCGGTCAGACGAGAGTGGAGGCACTGCTGTCCACATGTCAAAAACAAGCTGAGCAAGTGAGAAAAGGAGGGAGATAGGAGGTAAAATGCGTGGAAGGCTCCGGAACACCTTGCAAACTACTCACTCCCACCACCTCCGAATCAAGAACTACCAGAATAAATGGAAGGGGGACGAGAGGAGGAGATAAATGTAGATGAAAAAAAGACAAAGCAGGGAGGAGGGTGATAGTGTAAGTCGTTTTGTCCTTTAGGTATCTGTCTGTCTGATGATTAATGGATAAAAAACACCACGAGTGTGAAGCTATTTGTGTTCTGCACACACACACACAAAAAAAGTCTTTCTTTTTTGGGTGAAAATGGTTTCAATGCACTGCTGCGCCGCTTGTTTGAGAAATATGGATTTAAGAGTTTCGGCTCGAGCGCCATCCACTATAACGTTATTAAGCAAGGTCACTTAATTAAAGCCAAAGCAGAGCCGTAAAAATCCATAAATAAACCACACGGCGAAAACTGCGAATAGGATTCAGACCCGACGATGCGAAGCTACCGGCGGAGGGGCTTTAGCTGCAAAAGGAAGGTCGTGAAAACTTTTAGAGGGCTGCGCGTTCTCCGAAAGCAAGAGCTCTTCCTAAATTTTGAAGCTCAGTGCGACGGCTCTAAATGGTGCTACCAACCGATCCAAAAACCATCTTCCCCATATTGTGTAGGCCTCACTTGGGACTCCAAAACAGTTTTGGGACTCATCAGAGAATGGGCATGGGCCTTCTGAGGGTGTCCTGTGGTGTCTAGCAACAGAATGTTGTTAGTGGGGGGGCCTTTGAGAGGGGGAGGGCCTCTGTGGATCATCCCACAGATACTTGATCAGTTTGGGATCTAGTGAATTTGGAGGCCAGGTCAACACCTTCTGCTGTTCTTCATGTTTTTTAGTTGTTCCTAAAATGTTTTTGTGTGCGTGTCTGTGCATCAAGGAGTGTCATTGCTATGGGGTGGGGGTACCTGGTCTGGTCTAGGTGGGTGCTACAAATCTAAGTAACATCAACGTGAATGAATGAATGCCATGTCCAGAAGTTTCCCAGCAGAGCATTGAATTGTCACAAGATGGTCAATGGTATTTACTTGTCTTGTCAGTGGTTTTAATGTTGTGGCTGATTGGTGTACTTGGTCATTAGCTATAGAGACTACAGTGTCGACATGACTCTGCGTATTAAACTACAAACTAAATCCTTGGGGAAAAATACATTACTGAATAAAAGTTAAGATTTGGACCAAAGAACTTCCGGAATTGGCGTCGCCTCACGTTTTCTGCGCCTACACCAAAAAAGTTGTTCTTGAACGCAGTACAAAGACTACAGCTGATGGCAAGTTGGAAGAAAACGATCTATTCCTGTGCGAAATGAAAACTCTTTCGATGTGGCAGTAGTCATCACTGAAAAGGAGAAACAGGAAGAGGGGTTGGTCTATAGGTTATTCTAGCCTTGTTTGTGTGCCCTTTAAACTTCCGTCACTTCCGTTTTTTTCCTTTTCCGTGACTGGTTCTCTAAGCGGAACAGTAAATCAGAGTTATCTTTATCACTGACTCACTCCTGTACTATGCTGCATTGTCTGAAAAACCTCCTACAGGGTCCAACTGGTGTCAACGGCCCAATACTGGCCAATGGTCACCCCTTTATGTACGTGGAAAATTATAGGTCATAAATTTGGATCTTTTAACAACCAGCTACGTCTGTTTCAGTGTTTTTTTTTGTGCGCTTGACTAATTTGAATAAATACATACTTTAACACCAGAGTTTTCTCAGGCAGTCAATTAAAACAGAACGTCTTGTCTTCTCCAGCTCACAGGCAACAGCAAAAAAATAAATATATATATATATATTTGAGCCATTGTCTTTTCATTTCACCGAGACTGTCGTCATGCTTTTGAGCTGCCTCATTGTGGGAAGATGACACATGCAGGACTAGCACCAGCTGACAAAGAGAAGCGGCCCAATTAAAAAAAGAAGACATTTTTTTTAAAAATAAAGGTAAATCTTGTTCCTATCTGAATATCTGCCAAACCGGCAAACATGCATTGAAGCGTGTAAAGATAAAGAAAGCACCTGCACGCATAAAAATAAAGAGAAAGACTCCCCTGTTCCCCCCCGCCGTCAAAAAGTTCCATCAGGATGTTGGCAGCCACCGCACAAGCCTTTCTCCCTCTCTCCCACACAGAAATCTTCATTTTCACACTCCTTTGTCACCGCTTCCTTTGCACCCACCATCGGCCTTAATTCGCTTCTCCCAACGCGCACATCTCGTTCGCCTAGATTTTTCTTCCATGCATCCTCTCCCAACAGTCCCCTTGCCCTCACGTCTAATTCCTTGCCTTTAATTTCCCTCGCTCCCCCTTTGTTTCTCCTCCTCCTCCTCTTCTTGTCTTCCTTCATCTCTTTGTCTCTCTGGGCTTCCTGAGCACCACACCACGCGGCTCATCAGCGCTGATCAGACACCGCTAATCTTTCTTTTGCTCGCTCTGACTGCGTTTCTCATGCTTGCACTTCTCGTTTGTTTTTTCCATCCTACTTGGCCCCTCCATCCTCTGCCATCTTCCGTCTCTTCCTGCACCGCTGTTGTTGTTGGCAGATGTTTTTGTGGCAGCTGGTTCCTGATGTATAAGCTTTTCTGACACCTACGTTAAAACGCTTAATAGTTTTTCCTTTTTCACTTAAAAAAAGATGTAGAAGTGAATAACATTGACGATTCAATGTTCTGGTGGGAAACCTTTGGACCTAGCATTTGTGTGGATGTTACTCAGACATGTAGCACCCACCTAGAACAGACCAGACACCCCTAACCCTAACCCTAGCCTCCATATTCACTAGATCCCAAACTATCTATGGGATGATCCAGAAAGGCTCTTCCCCTCAACCCATAGGCCTCAAAGGCCCCCACTAACAACCTCCTGTTGCCAGACACCACAGGACACCCTCAGAAGATCCATTCTCTGATGAGTCCCAACTGTTTCGGAGACACAAGGAAGACCTATACAATGCTAGGAAGGTGGTCATAATGTTATAGCCCATCCTGCTGGGGATGGCTGCTGCCATCAAGGAGTGTCATTGCTATGGGGTGGGAGTGTCTGGTCTAGGCGCGTGGTACACGTCTAAGTAACATCCACACGACTCCTGGCAGTGATTTTAATGTTGTGGCTGATCGGATGGACGCCAAGTTTCGCATCTTTTAGCGACCTTCAACAAACACCACTATTAGGGTTGGGAGTAATGCGTTACAAAAGCAATGTATGTATTGCTTTTTGCCGTAAAGCGGTAATGTTAAAGGCATTCCCAAAAAAAAATTGGGTAATATTTTAATCGGTACAAAGGTCAATAAATTAAGTTTTGTTATGCTATCGTCAATAACACCGCAAAATCAGCAGAGGAGAAAAATTCCACGCAAATTGTAAAACGTTTCTTCCTGTAGGGCTGAAGCAGGCTCGATGTCGGACAGTACATTTTTGAGATGGGCATACTCTCGTTATTTTCAGTTTGTCAGAGACAAAGATATGAGGAGCACGGTAGTTAAGTGCACTTTATGTGCGAAACCAAAAGAGCTATCTACGACGCAAAATAGCAAAATGAATCCAACGAAACATTTAGAGACGCCTCCTTACATAAACCCAACCATATACAAAAATACACAAACATATCCTTACAGACCGGGTCTGCGGGGAATGTTCAGCTACATCATGTAGCTGAACATTCCCCGCAGGTATGGCCACGGGTGTTCATCGTCGTTGTCGTCGTCGTTGTCGTCTATGCTGGTTGTTTCAGCAGCAGGTTCAGGTTCAGTCGCCGATTCAGTCACCTCCATCTCTGACATTTTAGGCTTCTCTGTCTTCCTCCTTCTCTTCAAATAACATTAGAGACCCGACTTGTCTGAGACTACTGACATGATAATGCGACCATTAATTTGAAATGTACCCGCTGGCCGCTGATTTCATCCGCCGCACAACGGGGTAAACCAACGATAATGTCTTGCGGCCTGTATCTCCAACATCATTGGCTACTGGTCCCACTACAACAAAACGAAGATTGTCCATTGGCTATCACGTTCCTTCTTATTTTGTAACGAGTAACGAGGATGCTCAGGTAAATGTAATGGAGTAAAAGTATTGATTTTTTTCGGAAAATGTAGTGAAGTAAAAGTAAAAGTCGTCAGAAATAAAAGTAGTAAAGTAAAGTACAAATATAAAAAAATACTACTTAAGTACAGTAACGAAGTATTTTTACTTCGTTACTATACAACACTGGCAGTGCCATGCTAACTTAACTAGCTTAAGTTAACTTTCCAGTCTTTGGTGGAGGATGCTCAGCACCCCTAAAGCTCTGACCCTAGAATTGCCCCTGAATGCACCTACATTCTTCTGTTGTTAGCCTTAAGCATAGTAGCATAGTAAGATACATTTAGAGTAAGTATATATATATATGTCTGCAGTTACTTTGGTGAAAGTAACTTAAAAGTAATGCAGTAGCCATCCCCAACAGGACAGGGTATAACACTATGACCACCTTCCTAGCACTGTACAGGTCTCCCTTGTGTCTCCAAAACAGTTGGGACTCATCAGAGAATGGACATTTCTGAGGGTGTCCTGTGGTGTCTGGCAACAGGATGTTATTAGTGGGGGCATTCGAGTCCTTAGGTCGAGAGATGAGGCGAGCTCCTGAGCCAGTTGAGGCGTTGCAGCTAACCAAAACAAGTCGCTCTACGACTTTTTAGACAGCGAGAAAGTCGTCTTCGGTAAACTGAGTCAGTCACCGAGTTCAGATTCCTCAGATTCCTCCTCCGAAAGCTGGTTTCCTCTTCCCCAAGATGAGCCATTTTGTTAATTAATGGGCTCAAAACTTTTGTAGCCTGAGCGTAGCAGCAGATACACCAGAGGTATAAAAAGCCACAATCTGATTTTGTAAGTTAATAGCTGTTAAGACTTTCCTTGGAAGGACTTTGGTGCCAGCTAATCCTGCACTCTAACAGCAGTCGCCTTTGAAAGTCAATATTCAAGCTTCAGCTCATTTTCTTTTCTGCCTCAGACGTCAATATCACACACGGTTCTCCAAAATCATCCAGAGTGATTTCTCAGAGTGAATCAACACCGGGGCCCTTTAATCAACCAAAAGTGGTGGTGGGGGCTGAGTGTTTATAATCCTCAGTGTGAGAATGTTTCAGAAAAGCTGAAAACATCGTTTAAGTGGAGACCATCAAATTATCCTTTAAAACGTGTCTTCCTTGATGCCTTCCTCTTGCGCCGCGGGAGCGCACGCTAACACATTACGTCTGATTGAAGAGCACATGCTCCAATCACGCGTGCACACAATGGTTTGTTGTCATTCCCTCGCAGCCTTGCCTGATAGGACGAGGGAATGGAAGATAGGAACGGGGATCACTTCAACATTTGGTTTGGTTCCATTGACTTTCCATATTAAACCACTTTGCGCCAAATGAATTCTCTCAAGAAGAGAGAAAAGCGAGAAAGTGATCACTTAAACGGCCACTTCATGTGACGTCTGTCTCCAAAACTCTTCAACAGAAAACAACCTTTTATTCTGTCGCAAAGCAAAATCAGTAGCTCCTCTTTGTCTTTGCTTCGTGACGCCACAAAAGAGAACTACCGGACAGAAACCCAATGCAGAGGCCAAGTCTTATTACTCTTGAGGCCTCGGGCCTCTCGTCTCCATGCTCTTTTCTTCATCTCCAACCATCCATTAACCCGTGTTGAGTTAAAATTGATTTATTGATTCAAGTGGAGGAGATCTGCTGACCGTGACATCGACAAATGCAGTATTCTGTCGCTTGGCCAGGCATATACACTGCTTGGCCAAAAAAAAAAAAAAAGTTGCCACCAAACAAAAAGGTCACAGACTAATATTTTGTTGAACCACCTTTAGCTTTGATTACAGCGCTCATTCTCTGTGTTTCAATAATCTTCTCCAATGTCTCCAGATTTATCTCCATCCAGTGTTTCATTCATTGTATTGATGATGGAGAGTCTGACCACTGCTCAAAGCTTCTCCAGCTCATCCCAAAGATTCTCAATGGGGTTAAGGTCTGGACTCTGTGGTGGAACAATCCATCTCATGCTCCCTGAACCACTCTTTGACAATCTGAGCCCCATGAATCCTGACATTGTCATCTTGGAATATGATCCATTGATGGAATAAGCTGCTCATTCAGTATATTCAGGTAGTCAGCTAATGAACCTAGACCCAGATCATAGCACTGCCCCATAGCACAGGCTTGTACAGTAGACACTAGGCATGATGGCTGCATCACTTCATCTGCCTCTCTTCTTACCCTGATGCCCCCATCACTCTGGAACAGGGCAAATCTGGACTCATCAGACCACATGACCTTCTTCCATTGCTCCAGAGTCCAATCTTTCTGCTCCCTAGCAAACTGAAGCCTTTATTTCCAGTTAGCCTCACTGATTAGTGGTTTTCTTAAGGCTACACAGCTGTTCAGTCTCTTGAGTTTTCTTCCATTTGATTTCACCAAACATTTAAGTGGTCGCCGATCATGATCAGTTTTTTCCAACCACATTTCTTCCTCTAAGACGATGCTTCTCCACTCTCCTTCCAGTTTTTAATAATGCCTTGGACAGTTCTTAACCCAGTTTTAGTAGTTTCTTCAATCTCTTTAGATGTTTTCTCTGCTTGATGACAATGATTTGACCCTTCTCAAACAGACGACCACAGGATGTGTCTTTAGACATTGAAGAAATGAGAAGCTACTCATTGCATCAGTTGGGATTAAATAACTTGTTTCCAGCTGAAAGATACAACAGGAGGCTCCTACCTATAGTATTTGCTTAGTTAAATCGCGGTGGTGAGTTTTTCTATCTTCGCGATCTACTGGTTGTACCGGTCTTAGTGAAACACAGTCTGGTAGAATAACTGCCACTCAAACAGCCTGCAGGAACCAATCGAAACCACAAAATAAAATAAAATAAAATAAAAAGGTAGAGGGAAATCAGTGCTGCAAATGGAATTAGACATGGCTGCAGAGTTATTAAAAGGCGACAACTGTGTTTTCTATTTGAATTCATCTGAATTATGGCTGTAGGGGAAGAGTGCAGGCAGTACTCTCTTTGTAGATTTAGTATAATGTCCACTCTCCACAAATAGATGATTAAATATTAATGCAGCTATTTAAATACTCCTGAGTGGTTCCAAAGCTGCTGTTACTATTAATAAAACCACTTTAAGTTGTTGTTGTTTTTTTCTTTTGGCAGTTTACAACCTTGCGTGCAACACAAAATGGAGATTATACTACATTTATGAAAACTGCAGGTAAGCAGTTGCAAGTACTGAGTTTGGATGAGTTTGGAAACAGAGCATGGCGTTTTTTAATTAAGTTGAGACGGCATTCGGCTAAATTCACTGATACAGAGTCAAAATAGTCTTCTTTTCTTCTTGTTAGACTTCTTTTCCTATCTTATCCTTTCTCTGTGGCTCAAGGATGTTATGTCCTCAATGACCGTAGAAAATATAAGCCTTTCTTTAAGGTTCATCAGGTTTCTTTTTTCTTTTTAATAAATTATTTTAATTCCTTGTCAACCGTGCCTGCACACTAATTATATTTGAAGGATAAGATTTGTATTTTTTAATTTTTTAAGTGTGTTTTTTTATTATTTATTACTTTTCCACTTTTTTATTTGTTTTATTTTAATCCACCATGTCCCATTGACTGTATAAATGTGCATCAAGATTAATAATAATAATAATAATTTAATTTTATTTGTATTGCAATTCTCCTCAGTAAAATCAATATTCAAAGAAAAAAAATTAAATGAAATAAATCAGTTCAGGGTCGTATTGGGGTGCGCGTTCACGTGATTAATAATTAGAGAGTAATTACAGACGGTAACAGCTGCAGCGCCACACGTGAAACGCGCGCGCCTCCCTTTCCGAGCGCGACGGCTGCAGGGATTTGCGAGACTCAAACACAAACTACGCGGAAACAGATGTAAGCGAGAGACGTGTTTGACAGATCAGAGGAACATGGCAGTGGTAGCCAAGTGAATCTGTTCTTGTGACTGTGGCCGATGTACTACGGTGTACGGGCTGATGTTTGAGTCAGAGGACGGGATCATGAACGCTCCTCAGACACAAAAATACACAGAAATAAAACCTGTTGGTTATTGTTACTGCTGCAGGTTTTTCATCTTAATTTTAGCCTTAAAATAAACCTTTCTCCTCACGTTCATTTTATTGTTCTTTCCTTCTTGACCTCAGCATTTCTCTCCTTTAATTACACATCTGTAAACCATCCCATTTTCCTGTTAGATCCCTGCCTCTACTCCCTCTCTATCCTCTCCTCAACTTTATCTTCCTCTCGTTTCTTTCTCCTTCCTTCTCTCCCACCTCCTCTCCCTCTCCGTCCCCTCCTTGTTGCGGTGTGACCTAATGACTTGGCAGCTGTTGGCCTGTGTTTGCAGTTTTCTGCCATTTCAGAGGAGGACTGAGAACACGGCTTTGAAAGAGGAGTCTAACACAGAACCGCCGAAGGACAACGCGACACTTGCTGGAAACAGCGCTGTGTGCGAAGGCGTGCAACGGAGACAGATTCATTTCAGCGTTTTGTTTTTTTTAGGCGGCCGACTCAGTTTGTTTCACTTCTCCACAAACACCACGCAGCGCGGCTGGCAGAGATAAATGACGAGCGTGTAGCACTTGTAAGAAGGGATTGGTCGGTTTAGAGATGAGGGGGGGTGGGTGAGGATGAGGAGTAGGATGCGATTATGATGTATTACTCCCCGCTACGTTGGCGTCCTTACAAACTTATATCTTCCGTGTAACTGACTGCCCCCGTCCCATCGCCCAACAGGCACAAATGGAAAAACCTTTCTGGTGCGCCAGATGCCGTCAAGTTAAGTAGAATCTTGAGGCGTGAGTTTACTCCTGATTCTAGTGTTCACACTACGCACTCGTGGCTCATCTGGTTCTTTGACATGAAGTCGCTCGCTGCGAGAGACATCCAGTCGCTTAAAAAGATTTAGTCATTGAGAAAAATCAATCTGCAACTTAAATAACTTGAAGTGCTGGGTCAATTTTGGATTAATTTAGTCTGATAAAGCGTTTTGTTCGCGGCACCAAAAACCACTATACATTTCATACAACCTGGACCTTATTTCTGGCATAAAATACGATCGTTTACTCACCCATATAACTTTGGTGTATATCGCGTATATCGATATAAAGGGAGTGAATGGGGCACCGAAACGCAGCCTCTAAACAACACATTATCTGCCGTGAAACTCGTTAATTTCACCAATATTTTGTAATGATACACTAGTGCTATTCCCTGTTGAGTCTGAAGTTACCTGTTATCATCATCTGGGGTCTGTAGATTGACCTATTGACCTCTGATCTGGATCTCTGAGCGCCGCGAGCACCAGCAACGGTCGGCTTATTTACCTTTAATTTGCTACTGTTAGTTTTTTGCAACACGGCTGAGTATTTTTCCGATCCTGAGGCTGTGGACGACGACTTTGTTTATTAAGGACGTCCTTATAGTTATGAGCCAGAGTATACACATGAGGAGTTTGTTGAAAGGGCGGATACGGAGGCAGAGAGAGGAACAGCTGGCTAAAGAAAAACAAACGACGGGAGTAGCAGTAGCGTATCATAACAAAATATTGGTGAAATTAATGAGTTTTGTGGCAGATAATGCGTAATTTAGAGGCTGCGTTTCGGTGCCCCATTCACTCCCACTATATACTCATCTGGATCTAAATATCTTCCTGAACGACTCCAAAAGACACCGAAGTTATCTGGATGAGTAAACGATTGTATTATGTGCCAGAAATAAGGTCCAGCTTGTAAAAAACGGTAATTTTCCTTTGTCGAGGCTTGTGCAGGTTGTAGTTTTTGGACCTACGTGTCAATCTAACATCTGTGATGGATGTAGTTTTGTAAAGACTCTCTAAAAAGGAAGACACCTTTGCCTTCCTTACGTCTGGTTGGACAAAGATTACAACTTTTCACAGCAACCAAAGACAAAACTGAAGTAACTGAAAAAGAGACAAGGCCTGTTTTGTGATAAGTAACGTTAAGAATCTCCCACTTTGGGACTCTACTAGTAGAGCTCTGTAGGGGTAAAGCTGAAGCATACTTACCACCCACCAGTAGTAGACATCAGAGGGCAGCTGGATGTTGTCTCTGGTCCACACAGGTGAGATGTCCGGGTCGTAGTTCTCGTCGAACCAATCCGAAACGCCGGGGTCTCCGACGCAGCGAGGGCAGGCACACGTCTTCTGCTGCGTGGCGTCGGCGGGCGACAGCCGGTGCGCGCCCGCGTAGCTGGGCACCAGCTTCACGCGCCTCGACTCCTCCCACCCGGGCGGCTCCAGGTAGTTGAAGCTGACCCCGCCGCGCAGCGAGACGGACAAGAAGAGCGAGGTGAGGAAGACGAGCGCCAGGGAGCCCATTAGGACGCAGATCCTGCGGGAGCATCTCACCCTGCTTCCTTTCTCCCCTCCTCCCCCTCCACTGCCTCCCCCTCCCCCGTTACTACCTCCACCTACTACCAAGCCTCCGCTCATCCAGGGCCTGAGCTCGGAGAGTCTGGGAGCTCCTCTGGACGGACCCCCGCTCCAGGATCCCCAGCCCCAGCGCCTGTCCCGGTGCAGGGTGGAGGACGGGATGCGGCCCCCCCACGGCCATGCCCCCACCCCTGGGCCTGCCACTGTCCCCAGCCCACCACCACCTCCTCCTCCTCCTCCACGCAACCACCACCAAGGGCTGACTGGGACGACCAGGCTGTCACCCCGGACCACGGACACACACTCTATATCACACCAGCAAATGAACAAATAAAAACACACACTCTGATGGAAGACAGTGTGTCACAGTCAATTTGTCTCACAGTCAAGCTGTGCACTCAGCGATGCTCTCTCTCTCTCTCTCTCTCTGTCTCTATCTCCCTCTATCTTTCCTCCCGCTGGATTTCCTCCCTCCCTCTGCTGACACACAGAATCAAAACACACACACTCTCTCTCTCTCACACACACACACACGGAGGAGTCGAGGCTGAATAACACACAGCTGTAGCCTGACCGCTTCGGAAGTCCTCTGCTTTCGATATGAGGATGAGGAGATCTCTCCTTCAGCCTGGAGCCACAGTCTCAGCTCTCTATCCTCTCTTCATCTTTTTTTTTATATATATATACTTTCTAACTTTCCCTCCCTTGTAATCCCGCTGTCACACGTCCACCTCCCACTTCTCCTCTCCCTCCGTTTATTTGACCAGCTGCGGCGTCCAACTCGGGCGGAATCCAGCCGACGGATGCAGCAGGTCTTCCTCGCTCCTCTCTGCCATCTGTGTGAACGCTCAGCTCGCCTCGGCTTCCTCCCCCTTTCCCCTCTCTCTCTCTCTCTCTCTCTCTCTCTCTCTCTCTCTCTCTGCGGTGAAGCGACGTAGCTGAAGAAAGCTGCCAGACTAGTGGAGAGCAGCGGAGAGAGGGAGGGAAGACGGGAGGAGGAGCGGAGGAGGAGGAGGAGGTCTGGCCAGAAGTGTGTTCCATCGTGGCTCTAGAAAACAACCAAAAAAAATCTTCTTTTCTTTTTCTCCTTCTCTGCCCAGTTCCTCTCTGTAATCTGCAGTCTTTTCACCTCCTTTGTCAATCGAGATTCACCTCAACCAGTCTCCCCTCGTCTCAAGGTCTCCCTTTTCGCTCCATTGTCTGCCTCTGACTATTTCGCTGAGGCGCCGAGAGCTGCTCGGAGGGGAGCAGCCATGCCAGGTTTGAGGTGCTGGTACTCTTGAGCATGAAAAGCTTAAATTACTATATAGAGAATTATTAAGAAGTAAAACAAAACTGTAGCGTAAGATTTACACGTCAGGGTTCAAATAGCATCCATAATTAACAGTCCGGGTCCTTTCACTGCTCGTTTTAGTCCCCGTAGAGAAAAACATAAACAGCAGAGTGAAATAAGTTCAGAGCATCACGGGCAGATTTGGGCTGAAGTTTGTGTGACGGGAGACTTTATCCGGGGATGAGGCTGCACCGAGAAAGCGGGATCGGAGTGAGGCGCAAAAAACACAAAAAAAACAATCAGCCCCAAATCTCATCTTCTCTCCAGCTGCCTTTGAGAGGGCGAAGGCGGCAAGGGCGGGTGGGGTAGCATCTGTCCTGCAGCCCGGGGAGTATCCGAGTATGTGTGTGCGCGATTTAATATCTGTATGGTGCTAAGCTAGGTTTGCACACCGTCTGCCAGATGCACTAATTTAATTGTGCTCTACAGCTGTGCCAGCCTGTGTGTTTTTTGCAGACTACGCTTCGCGGGGCTGGTGGTGAGCTTAAGGTGACTGCTGCTTAGCTGTAATCCGAGGGTAGGACCCCTGCAGGGCCCACTTTATGCCATCTGTCTGCTTCCGCCCGTGATCATTTGACGGCCCGTAAACACCTGCTCAACTCACCTGCACAAGTTTTGTGTTTGTGCCTGAGTGGCGGCTAGTTATTGATGCGTCTCTGCAACCTTAAGGCACAAACCACAACTTCAGGTTTTTCTGATCAAACGTCCGTGTGCGTTCCAGGATTTGGGAGTCTGGCTTCCTCGTCCTTTGCGGAAAACCTGCGGAGACAGTGAGAGAAAGGGAGACATTTACTACCATTAGCCTAACTGATCACGCGGATGTCTTTAATCTTCTGCTTTGATACTATTCGTTTGATTTCCTCCTCGCTCCTCTCAGTCTAACCCAGCTTGAAGTTTCCATTTTCATTTCAGCTTTTTCTTCCCCCCCCCCCTTGTTTTCTGCAGTTTATATTTCTGCACACATTTCCCCTTCTCCTTCTTTTACTTCTTCGCTACACTTGCGTCCCGAACCGAACCATCAGCAGCGGCAAGGTGGGATGCAATCGCAAGGCGCCGTTTGCATACATTTCAAAATGTCTCTACGCCGAAATGGAAACGCTGAAGACGACTGACAAGCACGCAGACTGAAAGAGCCGGGGCGGAATACCAAGCAGAGACGCACAGACGTCCTGCACGGGCTCAAGTCACTTCTGTTTTTTTCCGACTGCGCTTATTGCCCCCTCGTACTTCATGCACCCCGAAAGGAGCGGTGAGGTTGCAAAAGTTTGCGTCACAGCAATGTTTTCAGAACACACAGACGAGAGGCGCGCTCAATAATTAAGCCCCGCTCATCAAGATTTAACACCGGCCTGTTTTGACACGTGTCTGGAAAATAAAAAAAATAAATAAAAATAAAAACACTGGTAGAAAGTTTTTTATTGCTTCTGAATTCGGAGTATTACTTGAAGGAATAGCAGCTTTTCGCTTAATTTATCGAGCAGGCTGCGCGGGTAAAGCTCCCTAATGTCATCGGCTCAACAAAAAAGATTAGCGGCTAAATAATCGCTGTGGGGGATACTTGGCGAGTGTTTCAAACTCTCGGCTGGATTCTTGCTGTAAGCAGACAAAAATAATAATTACACGCTGGACTGGACTTTCAAATGAGCCATTTAAAAGAAGGAAAGAATACAAATTTAGAGGAGGAGGAGGCCCTTAGGGGGGAAAAAAACATAAAGGAAAGCCAGAATAATGCTGTTTCTTCTTCTGTGGTGCGCTGCTTTTACTTATTCTATAATAGGATTAATTCCTTTTAATTTTGGGGCCATTGATCGGACAAAAACGACCTCTTTGGGTAATAATGAGAAACGCAGCAGATGAATGGACACGAGTCCTGATTGAATACCCGACTATTGATGTGTTGGGTGTCCCGCTTATTGTCGCCCCCCTCCAACCGCCATTTAGGTTGTGATTACTAATTCAAAGAAAGAAAAAAGGGACAGTGTAGCTCCCCAGTCTGTCTCGCTACCGACCTTACAACACACCCACCCAGCAATGAGCGATCATTTTCCACTACTCTATTTCTGATGCATTGCCATGGCAGCCAGCATGCGATGCAGGGTTGTTACAGCAACACAAACCGCAGAGTCCCCAACCTTGACCCATCTAATCAATGCTGGAGGAACTAGGACACTGTAGGACAGACTTCGGTTGATATATTTCTTTCTTTTTGTGTTTGATTTGCTCGTCGTTTTTAAAAAAAGCTTGAACAGAAACGGGTTAGCAACCAAGTAGCTGCAAAGACATAGTAAGTTCATTTATTCCCTCTTGTTACCTTTGCATTTTTCCTTCATTTTTCAAATTCCTCGTAATTGCTTCCCAGCATTCCTTCCATTTATCACCTAAGTCGAGGGACGCAATCAATTCGAGCATGAATCTCGCCTCTGCCCATTAATAGGAAACGCTCCCAATAATGCAACTGAGCGCTTTCTTCATGTGTTCACTCCCTACTCAGGAGGAAGGGAAGGACAGGCGCACCTGACTGTTGACAATGGCAGCTGCCGGTGGAACAGCTGTCGGCATTTCCACTGTATTTGCCACTGTTACCCCGTGACAGTCCCCCTCCAGTCGGCACAGCTGTCAATGAAATCGTCTGCTAAATGATTCATGGCATCGAGATTTCACGGGACAAACGCACACGCCTGACGCGCCGATCGCGGCTCATTGCTATGCAAGACAACACGGCTGATCTATAATGCAGCGATGCTTCGGTGGGGGGGGCCACCTGCACGTACTGGAGTGGTGTAGCAGTATCAGGCCAGGCCGGGCCGGACCAGAGCCACCACCTGTCCTTAAAGCGTTAATACAACCTCAGGGGCCGATTCTTCCGGTGTGACTTCTCTGTTTTGTATTCAGTCTGTTTTTTTTTTTTGTGCACAGCTCTGCCTTCAGAATAGTAACATTTCAGCTGCATCGATTCCAGTCCAACTTTAACAGCAGCTCACCACTTTAAACTGTCCATCACCCACCCCCACAGCCACGTCCCCCCCATCCTTCGCTCACTACATTTTCTGCTTTAGGGCGTACTTATTGTCCTGTCAAACTCCTGCAAGTCCTGCAAGATGCCAGCACTTTTTTTTATTTTGTGTGTTGCAGCTAGCTAGCAATTATCACCTTTCTGTAACAAATGCCTCTTAGCAGGTGTCGGAAATTTCCAATCTCCTCTCGCGCTCCCGCCTCCCGTCGAGTGCTGTGCTGCACGGCGCCCGCGGTCCGGTCGGCCTCACCTCATTCACTCTACAGGAGAGTCCATCTAATGACTGAACAAAACAATGACAAACTCGAGTGCGAATCTATTCACATGCAAACGGTCGCTCGGGCGCTCATTGTGCAAATCTGAGGCCGGACGCACCCGGCAGCACTTTCGCTGCACATTCAAATGAACTGCAGGAACAGTCAATCCCAGCGTGACTGTTATTATTATTTACACTGAAAACCTGCCAGTGGGAACCAGCAGCTCCAGCTCTCTGCTGTCCTAATTGCTGTCTTACACTCCCTGACAAAGAAATCCTTTCAGAGAAGCATGCGTGGACTGTGTGAATACATTAACGCCGATTCTGTTCAATAACGTCTAAAGGGCAAGGTATTCCATATTTTACTCCTGCAGACGAATAACTTGAAACTCCTAAAAGGTGCTGCCTGTGTTGTCAAAGCACGATATAGATCATTTGCCATGGAGGGTTATTGTTATTCAAGGAGACAAGGGCTACACTCACATCAACCTAAAACCTGTGTGGGGAAAAAAATAATAAAAATACAGCCATCTCATTCATTTTTATGAGCACGGGCTGACGCTGCTGAGGGGGTGCTGATGCAAACTGCTTCCAGAATAACTGTCGATCTGAACATGCTGTGACGGTTCTGTTGCTGTGTTTTCTGTGTTCACGTTTTGAGTTTCTTGTTTTCCTGTTTCCTGTTTTATTTAGTTAAGTTTTTGACTTCCTGTCATTTTACTCGCTGTGTTTCTGTGTTTGTGTAATTAGTAGTTTCACCTTGTCTTGTCTCTTGATTTGCTTCACCTGTGTCTCGTCACCCCTCTTCCTTGTGTGTGCATATATAGCCCTGCCTTCCCCTTTGTTCCTCGTCGCATCATTCCCAATGTTCCATGTTTTTGATGTGTCTCCAGTGTTTCTGGCATTTTTGTTTCTAGTCTCGTTAGCTTTTTTGTCTTTTGAAAGATTTTTGATTTGTTTGTTTTTTGGGTTTCCTGCCACGACAGCAGCGTTTTTTTGTTCCCTTTAGTTTTATTAAACATCAGCTTTGCCTACTCCTGCCTCATCGCACTTGTCCTGCACTTGGGTCCTACCTCCCTACCGTAGGGACCCTACGGACAGAACCCTAACACATGCTAACTTTAGCTCATTAGCTCAACTCTGTCCAACTCTAAAGAACAGAATACTAACTGCATTAATCTGCTCTGGAGACGAATGAGATGCACCCTTGACCGAGCATCTAGTCTCAAGCCAGGAGAGGACACTACGGACATGGGGTTAAATTTAGGTAGATGTGACAGTTTCTTCCTCAGCAAACTGTGCGCTGGTAGTACGACCAATCTTCTGTTCGCCTGATCTGGATGGGAATTCATCAAGAGCTTCTTTCTCCACCACCACGGCCTTCAACTCTATCTTAAGAGTTGTATTAATGGAGTCAATGGATCACAGACAGCACCCACACCATTATTTAAAATGCTTTGTTGTGAAAACTCTTCCTCTGATATACACCAATCAGGCACAACATTATGACCACCTTCCTGACATTTTGAAGGTGTCCCATGTGCCTCCAAAACAGTTGGGACTCAACAGAGAATGGACATGGATCTTCTGAGATTGTCCTATTTGGTCTGGCAACGCAATATTGTTAAGGGGGACCTTTGGCTCCAGTGGGTTGAGGGGAGGGGCCTCTGTGGATCATCCCACAGATACTCAATCAGATTGGGATCTAGATAGATAGAAAGATACTTTGAGAAATAAAAGATCTAGTGAATTTGGAGGCCGGGTCAGCACCTTGTGTTGTTCTTCACATTGTTTTGAGTTGTTCTTAAAGTGTTTTTGTGTTGGTCCGGTCTAGGTGGGTGCTACAGGTCTACAAATGCCAGGTCCAGAAGTTTCCCAGCAGAGCACTGCATTGTCACAAGATGGTCAGTGTTCTTTACTTCTTCTTCTTCTTCTTCTTCTGTCATAATGTTGTGGCTGATTGGTGTATTTCAGCGACTACATGGTCAGTTTGTCTCATTTTTGTCTCATGATGAAGGAGAGACTTCTAAATTAACTGCAATGGTGTAAAGCATCAGTGTATTTATGTTGCTAGCCTAGAGTAGATGAAGATGGATTGCAGCACAAATTGTTGTGCAAATTCAGTTCATTTGCTGTTAATCAAAACTGCAAAGTGCTTTTAGAGTGATGCAATGGTGGCCCAAAACATCGTACAGGTTGCTATATGGTTAGAGTTCCAGTGTTTGTTGCCGTATGTGCAGGTATGTATCCATAGCAAGGTGGAAAGGTGGAGATTCAAACCTTTAAATCATCATCAGCAAAGCGGTGTGTGGCATTAGCTGAGCCAGAGCGCAGCCAACAAAGGCTCCGGGCAACAAAATGTGAACTGTTGACTCTCAAGGAATGAAACCGGGCTTGTCTGTTTATCTACAGCGGAGACATCCCCCCTGGTGAGCTCTCCCATTAGAAACTGCAGCGAAGCGTTGTGTAAGCTGTAGCAGAAAGGTGTACCGATGCCATCTATTCTGTGTGTTCTTGGCTCCGCTTCAAGTTTGAGGTTAAAAGAGTGGGTAAAAACAGGTGCATTATATTATATGGTGCTGGATTTGCTGACAAAACTTATTAACGGCCCCCGTATGCCTTGAAAAACGATCAAAGGAGCGACCAGCTTCTCCTGCTTCAGCCTGCAGATCTTGGGCCTGCGCTGATTGTACTGCATACCACTGAATCAGCGTTTAATCGCCATCGTTAATTACTTTCCTTAACTCTTGCTGTCACCGAGCACGTTGTTGCCATTAATCTATCTGGAAATCATGTTCCCAGTCGATCTGCGTCTTCCTTTCACCCCCAACGCCTGACTCTTATTCTCTCCCATCGCCTCACTTTAAAACTGAGCATCATCAGCACGCAGCAGAAACATCTGCTATTAGCATCTGTTATTGTCCTGTCGAACATTTCCAGTTCCTTTTCCCAATCGGCCACTCATAATCTGCTCCCCAAATACCCACTTCTTTCCTCTTAACATTCGTTACTTATTATTTCCCAGCTCAAACCCCCCATCCGTCCCCATCTCCTCCAATTATGACGGTAGTTAAGAGTGCTTTTGTGACGGAAAAAGACTGATGCCTTCATTACAGGTGCGGCTTTCATCAAGTGTGTCGCGTCCCTCGCCGTCTTCATCTCTCCCATCTCGCTCCTTTTCTAATTTTCCTCCTCAGACTAGAGGCAGGCGTCATTAGCAGATCATCTTATCGAGGTTAAAACAGTTTCCAATCATTTTTCGGCCCCCCACTTTTTTTTCCTTTTTGTCTCATTTGTCATTGTTTATCTCCGCTCCACTCCATCACTCTCCCCTCGCTCGTTGTTTCAATCTCAGCTGCAAATGGCGGGAGTCAGGGTTACACAATAAAACATGGCCATTTTGGTTGTTACAGGTGTCTAATTAGCCCTGGTGCACCTCACAGCTCTGCTCCTGCTTCGTCTCTCAGCTACATCCTGTATCCTCCTGGCTGTGTTGGTAATGGCAATGCAGTTTCATGAAAATGAAGGTTTCAATGGACAGTCTTACTCACAGTTCCTCTCTTCTTCACTAGGGTTGTAGGGTCTCAGTCTGCATTCATACGCATTTTACTGTACTGAATTTCCATCAGAAGCTTGCAGCGTTGCAGCCCTGTCCGTCGCCATCTTGGCAAAGCCTTCAGGCTAATTCAAAAACAGTCAAAGATGAGTGTGAGTGGAGCTGATAGCTGATGCTGACAAAGCAGACAAAGGACCAGTCGCTCAAAGCCACCACACCAGGGATAGCGTTATTTTTTCCTTCATTTCCTTTTTTTAAAAACTGTGACGGAAAAATCTGAAGGCCAGCCGTCATTTTGACATATTGCAATTCACAGCCTGACCACTTGGGGGTCAGGCTGAAATTATTAACTGGCTCTTGTTTGCATTCTAAACATTGCGTACCTTGTATCAGTGCACGATTTCTTGGTACACCGATTATACTGATGCACACGTCAGAGCTCGGCTAACCATGGACGAAAATACGTCTATGTGGCTAACGGCTACCAAAATGGAGGAATCAGATGCATGTTGCTAGGACTGAGTTTTTGTGCAAACTGTCAAGAGTCTGCTTACCATGAAGCACTTCAACCTTACGGTGCCATCTAAGAGCTGTTAGCGCTAGCGGTCCCGGTCCAAGTACGGACAAGACGTGTCGGCAGCCCAAACTTTTTTTTTTACCCCTACCATTTAAAGTCAATACTGGAAAAAGTACTTAAAGTTAATGACATTTTAATGAAAATTAAAAGCTATTGCATTGCATTATAACCATTGTAAAAAATTGGTCTGTGTGAAAAGAGACTGTATAGAGACTGTATAAAACATGGACGTCAGGACTGCTCCTCAAAAGTGCAAAGAAAGTAGAGCTCCCCCTGGTGGCTGGTTGCAGTATAGGTCATATAAGCTCCACCCCCTCCACGTTAGTGGATGGGACGTCAGATACATGTATTTTTTAAGAATGGTTTCAGTCATTTTAGTCAGTTAATATAATGCAGACGCGCGTTCAAGTGTTGAGTGAGAAGTTTTTTAGTTATAGGAACAGGATGTGACATCACAGTGACTGACAGTTGCCAGTAGGAACGTGAGAGTAGGAAAACAATACATAAATAAACAAGAGTATGATCCAACACTTCTTTGTGACCGGGGAAGGCAAAGCAGAGCGCAGTATTAATCAAACGAAAACGCAAGTGAGTCTAAACGAAGTGTGGGCGAGTCAGCGATAAGTGATTCATCTTTTCACTGATTCATCATCGTGTCTCGTTACTAATAAGAAGCGGTGTTAGGGTGGTAAGACAACTGTAGCTGCCCGAAGCCTTTCCGATTAGACATACTGTGAATAAGCAAATGAGTCTGGGGGTCACTAATGCACAATATGTGTTCACGTAGTTTCTGCAAAAGATGTATTTATACCATCGACTATTGTCTAAAACAGTTTTCAACCTCCCACTACCTGCATCTAAGAAAAGCTTAGGCTTGTATGTAAAGACCTTTGGCTGTCTTCTTCTACAATCTTATTTTGACAACTTCACAACCTCAGAAGACACACAAACCACCGGTTTACAACACAACTACATTTGTCCAGAAGACCTTTTTGGAATTGTCCTTAACAGTGACAGTCAGAAAAATAGAAAAACGCCGTGACCAGCCTTGAACAACATGGTAACGGGAGAAAATGAAAACATAGAAAAGCAAGATGAGAAAATAATCTCAGACCCAGTCAAAGAGCAGCGAATTTGAAAAGAAGATAATGGGTTATTTATCACCAAATTCAACTGTCTCCATTTTTATAAACTGCAAGCTGAAAGCCTCACTCCACAACTGGGCTGTAGCCATGGAAACCCACTATCTATATACCCGTTGGAGAGAGATTATTCCTTCTCTCCTGCCTTCAGTTAATTGTGCCATACAGACGCTCTAATTACGAAAAATGACTGTAAAATATCTAGTCCATAAAATGTAACTGGGGCATTATACAGCTTCACAAATCCTGTTGCAACTTGATAAGTCTATCACATGCCCTTATGAAATATTTTGCAAATATTAAATTGCAAATTAACTTGAACCTCGGGATGTAATTTACACAATGATGCATGGAACACAGCACGCACACAAGTATTCTGGATCCCAAGACTTCACCGTCACCTTTCCAGCCGGATTTCTCAGCACCTATCAATAAACACATGCTCCCCAGGTAGCGCGATTCTCACTTTCTTTTGTGCTCTGATGCTGAAAAGAGTGCATGTTTTAAATTCAGCGTGATTTACAATCATTAAAGGGGAGCCGAGAAGTAAAAAAAAACAAAAAAAAATAAAATCACACGCGCTACGTGGTCTCTCATTTCTGTCTCTGCCGAGACCATCGCAGCCGCGTTCTGAATAATTTGCAGGTCTGAGTGCAGTCTCCTGCTTTAGTCCTGTCAGCATGACTATAATTAGATGAGTCTGGCTCCTGTGGCAAAGGAATACTTCAGAATAATATCGCCTGACCTGAGAAAAAAAAAAAAAAACGTGTACACTGTAAAACCAGATTCCCAATCCATAATCAACAAAGAGAGCTTTTATTTTGTCCAGTGTAGCTGAACCATATTTAGTCCAGCTGAGTAGAAGGACACCGACAATTTATTTGCCTTCGCTTTATCTTCTCAAATCTAATTTTGTAGATTTATTTCTAAATCAAATGATGTCAGCTGAGGAATACAATGAACAACCACCACTAAAATCATTGTCTTTTGGCTCTGTTTTGGGAAAGAAGAAAAAAAAAGTGCAACAACTGCAACTATTCCCTCAATGCATGCTTTGAATGCTGCTTTAAATAATTGTGGACTAAGTATACTTCTCTAGTAGCCGGACCACAGCAAATCATCTCAATTCCAATCTTGGTAACGTGTTCATTTGTCCAATTTCCCAGCCTTAGTGTTGATTAAATTGCTTTGTAAATAGTTTGAGAAGTGTTACTAAAATCCTTGCTTCCCATTGTATTGTAATATAACAGCACTACATCCCAGCTGCATGGAAGGTTGTGGTATTCGTAACTGAGAGCTGTTGATTGAACGGTGTCTTAATTTTGGAGGCTGCCATTTGTAGCAAGATTTAATTGTGTTGCGTTGTACCGACACATGTTCCTATTAATTTTAGTCAGCTGGCTGAGCTAAACAACAAAAACACTTTTGTGTTTGCACCACAAACTGCATCCCGAACAACCATTTGTATTATGACTTTGCTAAGAAGACATAATTAAGTCTTTTTCCTTGCCTTTTTCATGCTCTGGGTTCTGTAACGTATCCAGAGACAGTTCTGATTGGCGTACGCAGTAGGCATCATATCTAGAAGATTTTCTGTAATAATACCACAGACAGTACATCCATATGTCTTGCACCAGTGGCTTGTATTACTGAAACGCGAGTCTCTTCCATTATTTTATCCATTTTATAGTTAAAATTTATAATTAAGTTTAGCTACACAAAGTGCCTTTCCTCTCGGCTTAACATGGTCGGCAGGAACAGATTTAGCTTTGGAGATGAAAGCGCCAGTTTCCCCCAGAGGTCTGAGAAACTGACAAAGAGTCACAGAGATAATCAGGCCAGATGGGAATTTGCATTCTGAGGAACAACACACACAGAAAAAAAAAAAGGTCCACAGACTCAGCAAGTTAGAAGCACACTAAAAAAGATGCTGAGGACACACAGCAGAGACACTGGCAATGACATTTCTGTATATAATGGCGGGAGGTCAAGGGAACAGGATTCTAGTATCCTCGGCATCACCAACAACAGGGCATGTCGCTGGTTGGTTTCACACGAGACATTGTTGAGCTAAGCAGTTCACCCCCTTTAATAAATCATAAGAAGCATCTGCATATACTCCGGTATCTGCATTTGCAGGACGTGTTATGAGACATAATTAATTATATGAAAACAATAGCGCCATTATCAGCGTACACCGATCAGGCTTAACATTACTACCACCTTCCTGAGATTGTGTAGGTCTCCCTTGGACCTCCAAAACAGTTGGGACTCATTAGAGAATGGACATTGGTCTTCTGAGGGTGTCCTATGGTGTCTGTTGCTAGTGGGGGGGCTTTGAGGGGAGGGGCCTCTGTGGATCATCCCACAGACACTTGATCAGTTTGGGATCTAGTGAATTTTAAGGCCAGGTCAACACCTTGTGCTGTTCTTCATGTTTTTTTAGTTGCTCCTAAACCGTTTTTGTGTCTGTGTCAGGCTGCATCCTACTAGAAGTGTCATTGCTATGGGGTGGGGGTGCCTGGTCTGGTCTAGGTGGGTGCTACATGTCTAAGTAACATCCACACCAATGAATGAATGAATGCCAGGTCCAGAAGTTTCCCAGCAGAACATTGAACTGTCACAAGATCAGTCAATGGTATTCACTTCTCCTGTCAGTGGTCATAATGATGTGGCTGATCGGTCATGACCAGAAAAGATAATGTGCAGATTAAATCTCTCAGCAGTTCCGACAACAGCGACATCTAAGCAGGGAAGTGGAAGGAAATCAATGTGACACACCAACTTATTTTGGATTAAATTCATTGTGTCCCGTCCAGCTCTACAAGTGTGTGATGAGCCTGAAATCAACAATTACTGTCTACAGATGTTTTGAGCGGCAGACAGACAGAGACGCTGGATGTGTGAGGACCCGAGAAACTCAGAGAGACAGAGAGAGAGAGAGAGAGGAAGACGTTGACAGAAAGACAGAGACGGAAAAGAAGAAAGACTCCCCAGAGGGCAATTAAACACATCAGACATCTTTCTGCTGGAGGAATTCAAATGAGTTTCGTGTCACTGTTTATGTGAATGAGTAACTAATATTGTGTGATCGCATTTGCATGAAAACGAGGAGCGAGTAGGAATAAACGCGCAATACCTATTTCAACTGGTATCCATTTTGTGCAGATAGGTGGAGCCGGAGTTAATAAACTCTTTCATTACTTTAATATACAGAGTAATATGCAGCCGTATGGGCGGGGAGGAGTGTGACTAAATATGGGAGAACACAGATTACAGCCAGACAGAGAGAAATAATGAAATAAACCATTAACAGCTTACAGAAATGAATTAAAAGGACTGCTGAAGGCTGGTGCTGAGCAGCGCTATAATAAGAACAAGGTGCATTTTGTGGAGCTGGACTCAGCAGTAAAGCTCTACTCGCCAGGGCACTGAACTCAGTAATTAGCGTTTGAGGCATTGTGAAACAAAAAGACAATCTCAAACTTCTTCTTATTAAACTGCAAAGTGCTGGAACTTAAGATGAAACAAAGAATACAACTTGATTCGACGTGGAAACGTACTTTTAGGGCTGCGCCGCGCCGCGAAAAGAGAAAGGGACGAAAGTAAATTCCAAATTTCCTTGTTGAACATCGTTATATACACTAATATTTTCACAAGGATATGATCGTGTGGAGTAGCATGAATCAGGGGAGGCTACGCCTGTGCAACACTTGTAGCTCCTGCTAGCTGATGAAGTTGAAGCTCTTAGTTCAGTGGTTTTCAAAGTGGGGGCCGAAGTTCCCTGCTGGGCCGCCAGGGGGCGCTAGGGGGGCCTCAGCCAATTGGAGGTAAGATAAGAAAAACAATAGAAAAATTAAAAAATATATATACAATCGCATTATTTTTAACTATTATTATAAATATAATCTAATTGTTTTTTCAAATCATTATCATAAAACATAATTATTAATAATATATCTAAATATCATTTGCCATGCTCATCTTTCTGATTCCCTGCCAGTCAAAACACCGTTCATGACCTCATAATCTGTGTAGACCTGGTGGTTTGCGCCATTCATCAAGTTGCTTTGCTCCTCAAGCTAGCATGTAGCTAGCATGTAGCTAGCATGTAGCTAGCATGTAGCTAGCGCGTAGCTGTTTTTGTCAAGAAAGAGACCGAAGGAACAAGATCAACAGGAATTCCCGGCCAACTAAAATCAGAAAATATGAGGCAGCACTTATGCTAAACAAATGTAATAGTTATTGAATAGTGAATAAAAGTAAGAAACTTTATAAAAGATGACGTTTCTTTACATATTTTGTAGCATTGTCTGTAGGTTTGCAAAGGGGGTCCCTGGTCAGAAGCTAATGCTGTTTGGGAGGCCTTGGCGTGGAAAAGTTTTTAGTTATATCCTTTCAGGCAGGTGCAGGATGTATGCGCCACATTTGCAAGTGCGTTCATGTGCAACTATTTGGCCCAGACACCGGCAACGTGAAGAGACGTCACAGCTCTCATTGTCGGTAGTTCTTGTTCTTTATTTTGGTTGTTGTGTGTCCGTACCTTTAAACCACTGCTAGTACTGGAAGACTGGTGGAGCATGGTGAGAGAAATGTATATATAATGAAATAAAAACCCAGAGCTCTGCATTAATTACTTTTAAGTCTCACTAATCAAGATTCTTAAAAAGTGCACCCACTGATTTTGTGCATGGAAAATGGGTCATTCAACGTGATAAACCTGCAGATGCATCTATCATCTATTCAGCTGTTCTCTTCACTTCTACCAAATGTTTTAGGATCTTTCAGCTCATTATTTACTTTACTGTTTTGGTTCACTGTTTCCAGCATCAACAGGAGCAGATAAGAACTATATTTGGTCCTCTTCATATTCCTAGACAATTCATGTTCCATAAAAAGGTAGGAAATTGTAGTTTTGGGGGAAAACTTACATTAAAATGCACATATATGGAATGTTACTTATAGTTTACTGCCAGCGCCTCCCAAGGTTCGTGTATGAATTCAAGGCATCTCCGTGTAACTTGAATCAAAAGTTCAATATTTCGGCAACATTGCTCAGCGCAGTCGATAAGATTAAATATTGTTGTGCATTCACGGCTTCTGCTATGAAGGTCTTTGGGGATTTTTAGCAGCGACATAAAAACAGAAGCCATTACCTCACAGAGCTTTAATTTAGGCCACAATAATGCCTGATGCAGACTAGGCGATAACTCCTCTGAGAGCCATTTCCCGAGCATAATTTACACTTTGATGCCAGAACAGGAGTAATCATCACACGGTGATGCATTCAATCAGCTGCACATCATTTGCAGGTACTGATGTTAAAGCGGGAACGCTCTGCTTCAGGCATACGCACCCACTACACTGCAAGGCTGGAATGCCATTGGCCGACCCGCTCACACCACAGCTGTGACGAGACCCTGCCAAACTTACATTCCTTCAGTCGAAACTGCCCGTCTCCAGCAGGACTACAATCAGTCTTTTCAGCAGGGGTTGTTGTTACTTCTTTGTGTGCAGATATTAGGGATGGGAGCAGATTAGATTTTATCACATGTGAATTCTACTTGTCGAATTAATTCTTTATCTTTTCCCTTCATGAATATCTCATTAGTTAGTGAAAAATATACATAGTTTTTTAGCATAAAAGAAGCTGTTTTTATCTGTCAGAATCACAGACTGCAAGAAAAATGGACACTATGACAGCTTCTCAAAGGTGAAGGGCTCCCCCTGGTGGCTGCCTGCAGTATAGGTCCTAAGCTCCACCTCCTCCATGTTAGTGGATGGGCCAAATTAAAACACTAAAATACACAAATACAATTTTCATCAAGGATGGGTTTCTGTAACTTTCAGTGGTTAATATTGTTTTGACGTACGTTCAAGTTTCCAAGAAGTTTTGTTTTAGTTATTTGACTAATCAGTGTGGACAATGGGAAGAAGTGGACATGTCCATTTTGTCTACAGTCAACAGTAAGAACACAAACTCGTCCTGTGATACTTGACTTGTTGAATGCAGGACAATAACTTCTTCTGAACCATCTTCTTAACATTTGAAGATGTTAAATGTAAAATAAATCTGAAATACATGTTCAAATACGTGGCATTCTTGCAAATTAATACCGTTGACAGCTGTTTTCAAAATGTTGCTTGTGTTCGCACCTTTGCGACGGATGCATATGCCTACTGCAAGTCGCCATAGTCGAGGCGATTAATGGAAAAGTGACAAGCTACGTCACATTTTCAATAGAAGCTGCCGATATGAAGCGACAAGCTGACGTCTGACACGTGTCGGGCAGGGTGGACGCGGCATGAAAGTCGAGCTGGCACGTCAACCAATCATACGCATTTGCTTCACCCATTATATGCCCGTATAATATTCAATTAATTTGGCCTATGCTGCTGATTAAAGTAGTTAAATATTGACGGCCTACAGAGAAGCAAAGTAATGGTAAATTAATAAATTCGTCATTCTGTTTGCCTCACTGACGACAACAAAACACAAACAGCAAATTAACTTAATAGGAACAAAACCGATGGTCCTTTGCTTGCTTCTGATCAGCCCCTTCTATCCGGGCAACGTTTTACAGTTGAGTTACACTTCTCATTAAAATGATAATGAGCGCAGGGCAAAGCACAGCGGAACTAATGGAGCATCTCCTCACGGGAAAGAAAACAGAGTGTGTAATGCTTAAAACATCTACGCACCTTCGTTTCATCATCTCCCTCTCTCATGTCTACCAAGGCACTTGGCATGTCGAATGCTAACATCAAATGGAGACGTGAATGTGATGACCCATTTTGGAGGTAGTTTCAGGTCGCTGTATGTGCAAGTTTTGGACAACGCTGAATTAAACCTCACATAAAGCGCTGATGTAGTGATGGGTGACTTTCTATAACTGTAGTTTAAAATATTAAATGTAGATTGGTGCATCTGACTGGAAACATGAAATATAACAATTCACGCAACTAAAAGCAATTTCCAACGAGTCATAGCAGGCCTGAGCGACTTGCAGCACATGACAAAGTCTGCATGAAAAGAAGTACTGACATAAATGGCTTATAAACCCATGCATACCAAGTGTGACCGGTCTATAAAGCCCAGCACATTTAGTATGCTCACACTTTATCTTGCACTTTCTTGTTTTATTATTTGACAAATAATGCTTTGCCCTTATGTTATATTTTAAGGGGGAAAGGCACCGTGAAGATTAGCGGGCATAAACAGGCTTACCCATGCATGTAACGCTCCAACAAGCGTCTGGGTTGTACGATAATTTAGCCTGAACCCAGACTGGTGTCGACACATTTAGACGGTGAACAAATGCTTATTACCAACAGCATGGGAGGGAAAGGCAGAGTGGAACTGCTGCCGGAAAGGACAGAAGAGAAAATCTAATGCAATAAACTACCGTGAGGACTTGCAACAGGATTACACAACAGATTTAATTAAAAAATGCAAACTTAACACATTCCTCTGCATCTGCACGTGCTCAGTGCAAACAGTATTTTGGATAAGCACCGCTCCAGTGTGAGACTAGTGTTAAAGACCCACAAAAGACCCACAAAAGCAAAAATATTAAACACATAATTTCTAGACTACATTAACTTTCCTTTCTGCTAATGGTTGTGTGTCCCATATTGATTGTATAACACTTTATTTCATTTATTTCATTCTCCTGAGTAGTGTTGCTAAAATGTGAGTTTAAATTCAAACCATGTGTTGAACAGATGCCTAAGAACTGTGCAGGTTTCTTACCTCTACCTTCATTCTTTATGGAACATTACTTTTGACAGCAATGTCTAAGAACTTGGGAACAACCTGTACAGTTCCCAGCTGCTCCAACAGCAGCGGCAAACCTCAAATAAATTATATTCCTATCACAATGAGCGAGCATGGAGCTGGCTAGCTTAACAAGGTGAAAGCATAGACTGTATATAAATATGGACAATGCGTTTGCATTGGCAAAACTGACGCTATTTCCCCAGGGATACGGGCAGCACCATTTTGCAACTTTGAAGCCAGAATCTCATCACCATGCAGCGTATGTTGGATTATACGCTGCATGGATTTTTAAAAATTGTTTTTACAGAGTGGTTGGCATGGCAACTGGTGACCGCCAGCATGTTTCTATAGCGTCACATAACTAACTAAAACAAAACTTGTCCAAAAAAATTCCCAATGACACTTCAACATACATCAATATTAACTACCTAACATAAGTGAAAAAAAGAAAAAGATTTGACGTGTATTTTAGTGTTTTAGTTTGGCCCAAGTCCCGCCCACTAACAAGGAAGAGGTGGAGCTTAAGACCTATACTGCAGCCAGCCACCAGGGGGAGCTCTGCTTGCTTTTGGCTTCACTTTAGAAGAGTAGTTCCACCGTCCATCTTTATACAATCTATGAGTAAAGGAATCATTGAAGGATCATTTACATACGTATAAAGCAATACCTGGGACTGTTGCCTTCCTACATCTGTCCCTTAATTGCACAGAGAAGTGCTGGTCCTCTTTCTTTCTCCATTCACAAGATCATTTGTTGCTTTATCTTCCATACACCTGTACCGAATCAGGTAAAAGGACTTTTGTCTGCTCTGCATTTTTGCATGGAATATGTTGCAGAACAACTGCAATCTAACTGAGTTAATTTCAATGACCGCTTTTAAATCCAAACTGAGAGTACTTGAGGCCGACTCTGCAATATGCACTAGTTTTTTTTAATAGTCTACTCGTGAATTGAATCTTTTTATTTTAATGTCTTTTGTTTACTTTTTAACTCTGTTTTGTGCTGCTGCCTATCTTGGAAAGGAGTCCTTTGAAAAAAAAAATAGGTTATTATTCTTCCTGGGATCTTCCTGGTTGAATAAAATAAATTTTGCAAGCCAATAATAATAACAATAATAATAGGAAAAATAGTTGTAACAAAACAAAGTTTAAATTGACGTCCAAACATCTGTATGTGTGTTTTCTGCATTTAAAGCATCCATATGTTCATGCAGAAAAACACTTTGCACCCAGGAAGGAGTTTCAGGCCCTTCAGCCATGGATACAGGCAGCATTCATATAAGTGACCCTACATTTCCACATCTCCTCAGTAATGAGGGCCACTGACTCTCATTGTCAGTTCAACTACCCATCAGGCCATCGCTATTAACAGGCAGCAGCAGACGCCAGTCACTGTGATTTGCCACCGCAGTAATGGAAGCAAGGCAAGATAGTGATAGCACATTGATTTGTCGAAAGTTGTTGCATTTTGTCTGCCCATACTGCAACATTAATTCTAGTTTCCTCTGTCTATTGCATTGCAACCAGCTCTTATACTTTTATCTCATCCTTATCTTCTAACCAATAATCCATAAATGTACTTCACTCTGCTCTAAAAGTTTCCATTTAGCTACTGTTTGTCTGACCGCCTCACCTTTTCTCTTCCACTCCCTATTCTATCACTCCTTTAATTCATTTTTATCTTTAATTCCTTCCTCACATGGCACTCCTTTGCCGTCTTAAATCTGGTCAGGCAGATATAGACTTCACCACCGAGACATTACTCTCCAGTTAAAGGACTTGAGTTTCCCTCTCCAGCTGTTCACTCCACTTTACTTTTTTTGGATTTATGAGTCGTTACGTCCTGTACCTGAACTGGATAGCATCGCATTTGTTCAATCACTGAAAGAAATGGGCGCACTCAGAGAGCGCTTACAATACTTCTTCCCTGACAGCTGAATATAGGTAATGGTGAAGTGGCCCATCACCAAAAACAATCTCTAGTTTCTCCTGCTTTCATCTCAGGGCTCCATTCTTTCCAGCTATGTTCTTTTTACTTCATACAGTCTTTATTTTCCGTCCCTACTTTGCCCATTTTCACCTCCTCCTGCCTCCCTTTAATCCATCTGTTTTTATTGTCTTTCACTCTGATGACGTCCCATGAGGAAGAGTGTTATATAAAATCCTGATTTTTTTAAAAAAATGACAGGTTTTCATACACATTATATGGATATTCTGCTCAGTCTCGCCACCACGAGTTTAAAAATGGGTTATTTTTGTAAATCAGGTTCCACTAGGGGACATAATTTAACAGTGGATCGTGAAAAAAATCCATACTTCCTCTTTGCTGTCCTCCTTTAAAACTTTTCTCCCCACAGGTTTCGGGACGGATCCATGCCAGCACCTCTCGCTGCTCCCCATCACTCCCACGTCTGTCCCAAGTCGCTTTGCACGTCGGTTTTTCGCAGCAACACTGCTCACATTTACACCCTGCTATCTCTTTGTCGCACATGCATCTCATGCAAACACTTTGTCTCACAGTCAAACCCCTCTCTTGTCATATCAGCCTCAAATTTAAGTCTCAGTCTCTCACATCACTTTGCCTTTGAGCCGCCGATCGCTCCAACCCCTGCTGCCTCACAGATTCTCTCCCACTTCAGTCCCTGCTTGCTTTTTAATCTTTCCTTCACGCTGTATTTCACATCCATCTTCCATTTAGGTGTTCGCTGCGTCACCCGTATGCCCCTTACGACATCACTGACCACTGCGGTTTCTTTCAAACTGACCTTTGCTACTGATTCTGCTAAACTGGCACAGACTACATTCGGCTGTGTCAAACCCCAGTCGGTCATATTATGTGAATGTTGAGCATTTAGAACATTAACATCCCTGACGTCCAATAGTAACTGTAGAGATGGTTGCCATAGCCTTATAAGACTATAGCTATAGAGACCGGGGGCCTCATGTACGAACATTACGTAGCCGTCTAATACATAATCATAAAAGGTAAATATTAAATCCAAGTCAACAGGGAACGGCTCACATTCTCATCATCTTCAAATAAAGTGATTTTTTTGTTTGGTGTTGTAGACCCCTCTTCTCATTCTTTGTCTTCTATTATCTCTTAACTAATTCAATTGCGTTTGTCCAAATCTGATACTCAATTTCACTTCTAACCTTGTTGCACGGATGAAACTGTAAATTAAAACTATTTTGGACAGTGGTAGGAAGCTGAAGTCTACCAGCTTTCAGCCTAACGTTAAATATCCCTTTCCCGTCCTTGTAGATTTGACGTCACACTCTGAAGTGTGACGATTTCCTGTTAGTTTCCTGTTTTATTTTGTTCTTCCTGTCCATTGTTACTTCCTGTGTTTTCCCCCTTTGATTGTTCCATTGGTTTCTCCTTGTGTGCGCCGCCCTCATCAGTTTCCCCTGTGTCTCTTCACCTCTCTGCCCACCTATATAGTCCGGCCTTTCCCTTGCTGTGTTCTCGTATGTACCTCTGTTCTCTCCAGCATGTTTACCCCTGTGTTTCTTCGTGTCCCTTAGTTTCGTCTTGAGTTCTTGGTTTACCCTGCCTCTTGTGCAGCGCCTTCAGTTCCCTGTCATTTCTTGTTAGTTTTCATTAAAGTTATTTTGTTTAATAATTCTGCCTCTTCTCGTCACCTCAAACTGTGACACCTGAGACTCCTGCCAATCACACCGCTTAGAAGCACCCCCGAAAAGCTTTTTCTCTTGTTATATTAAATGTGAAAACACACGGTTTGAAAACACAAGCAGTGGATATTTCATCAAGAGCAGTCTAATATCTTGCTATGAATATAATGTTCCAGGCCCACTCCATGCATGTAGATAGGAAGACTCTAGAAACATATTTTAATATACTGCTATAGTGTCTTCGGGCTTCTTCCCCACTCCGCTCCCCCTCCCTTCCTTTTCTTCCCATTAGTCTTCAGTCCTGGGAGAGGCGAGAGGAATAATAAAGGGAAGACGAGGAGGATAGTCCTCCGTCCTGAGGCCCGGTGCCAGCTGCTACTGCTGCAGAGACTATCCATCCAAGCACAGGCAGGCAGGGATGACACTACTTTGGAATTCAGCCCGTGATGCAAACTCTGTTGGTAAGCCTGCCTCGGTAGACCCTTGGGCCACCTGGGTGATACATTACAACCTGCTCGAGAAGTGATAGCACAAGTCACCCAAGCCTACGCTCTATGAACTATGTTACCACTGCAAGCATGCACGCCTCTTATCTGCCGTTCACACAGATTGCAAGACGTCTTCTCAGCTTTCCTCCATTTAGTGACACATGCTATACAGCGAAAACAAACAAGATCAATGCTTCAGACCAAATGTGTTAAAGTGCAGGACAGGGAACTTCTCAATTCATCAAAACCCTGCAACAGACTCATTTGATGATGGTGTTGTGACCCTCTGGTAGTGCTTAGGAGTCAATTAACTTTGGTTCACACCACAAAATTCACCAAGAGTGAATCACGCTGGAGTGGCGGTATGGTTGGCGGCATTTTCTTGTCCAATAGAGAGCAGGAACGTCAAGAAGAGCTAGCTCCGTCCATAAACTAGAAATATTCTTATGATCTGCTTGTTTCACTTGGAAATATTTGGCGTAGTAGAACAATGACCATGTCTCAAAGGTCCATTTGCAACTAACTGTTAGCTCCGAACCAAGGGGTTTTGTCGTTAAAGTGACACTCACAACAAATCGAATGCTGCACATCTGATGAAACGAGGTCCAGGATGTCTAAAAATGTCACCCTCTTGTAAGCGGGTCAAGCTGCTTTCCTCAATCCCCATGGTGCAACTCAGCAGTGTATTTTTTTGACAGTTTTACTTTCTCATATACTCCCAGGTCTATTAAACTCAGCGCCACCAGTTTGTAACAGTGTTAACTCCTAACCTCTCATGAAGCTTTCGGCAAACCTGGAGAACACCCGTAAACATAAACCCACGACGACTGTTTCCACCAACTTGCACAGAGGTCTCAAGTCAATCAGGGTTGTGACTGAGGGTGTACACCAGACAACACAGTAAATGAGTAATTAGTATAGGCTAAGGTACTGTGGGCCTAGACAAATGCATGTAGCCTATGCCAGTGCGAGCCATTTATGCATTTATGTAGTAGGTGCTGAGTCATACAAACTGTATCTCCAAACCTCCTCAGTTAATCTTTCATTGATGCGTTCCATCTTTATTGATCCAAAACGATCAATTCAAATATTGTGGAGACGGAGAAGCAACCGGAAATACTAAAGTGGAATTGCGCCAGTACCAAGCGGTCCAACAGCTCTTGCAGTCTGCGTCGTCACTGCGTGTAGTTACATTTCTGGGGAGATGCACGCCAAGCTACGTTGTTAGGTTCTGCATATGGTCTGAGCTGTCAAATTGATGCAGAAGCCTAAAGCGCCTATAACTCTTACAACTCCTTCAGCAGAAACAGCATTTGCTGTTGTTTTCTTTCTGAGAAATTCGCATTGATTAGGACAAGGGGAGTAAGAAGCACAGACTGTCCATAAAAACTAAGGGAAAGGAGTGGTCAGCATCAATACGAAAAAACAGAATGAAGGAACTTTGTAAAACAAAACAAGCTTCAAGTGAAGTTGTGTCTTTAGAGCTATATCTCCCTCGAGCTGAATATAAGTGTTCGTCTCTTCTTGGATGTTTTTGGTGCAGACATTCACTGGAGCAGAATGAAAACACACCGCTCAAGTCCCTGTGCAATATGTCCAAGTAATATAAATCTGCTATAAAATGTTTTGTTTAGCACTAAACTGCGAGGTCTCAGTATGTCTGGCCAAAACTAACTAAAGTAAGCAGCACATCTGTTGTTTGTGTCACTCTTATCACAGCACTCGTACACCACCCACGTACAGAAAGCTGTGTGCATGTGCATAAGTCGACTAAGAAGACAACACAATTAAACACTGTGTATCTGACGTCCTTTCATTTCCAAAATATACTCAACTAAAAGGAATCCAGATGTTATCGACTATAACTGACAATAAAAGTTGCTTTCTTAACAGAAACGCCCAATCTAAAGCAGGGAAGCAAACGCTTTGGATTAACGGTAGTAATTATTCAGAAAGAGATTTGTGAGCCAGAAGCAATGTGGGAGGATGCGTTTCAACACTAAGTTTGGTGAGCACAGTCAATCACTTGTGGTGTGCAGAAACTGAACAATGGGACAGTTTTCAAAGGCTTGTCTCTCTGTTACAGAGTATATAGAAACTGGAGCTCTGACAATACGAGCGACTGCACTAATTTAGCTAGAGCCTAATCAAAGACAAAACATCATTACGTCCCAACAGACATTTTCTATTAACGGATTAGAATTAGAAATACACAGAGAGCATTCCACATACATTCATTCACTGACTTTCTGAAAAAAGTTGGCTGAAGTTGCCTTAAACATTTTGCAGAGATTTTGTGGAAAATAAATGAATTATCCTCAAATGCATTATACACTGCCTGGCCAAAAAATAGTCACCACCTTTAGCTTTGATTACAGCACTCATTCTTTGCAGCATTGTTTCAATAATCTTCTCCAATGTCACCAGATTTATTTCCATCCAGTGTTGCATTAATTTCTCACCAAGATCTTGTATTGATGATGGAGAGTCTGACCACTGCTCAAAGCTTCTCCAGCACGTCCCAAAGATTCTCAATGGGGTAAAGATCTGGACTCTGTGGTGGAACAATCCATCTCATGCTCCCTGAACCACTCTTTGACAATCTGAGCCCCATGAATCCTGACATTGTCATCTTGGAATATGATTCATTGATGGAATAAGCTGCTCATTCAGTATATTCAGGTAGTCAGCTAATGAACCTAGACCTGAGCAACTGCAGCAACCCCAGATCATAGCACTGCCCCATAGCACAAGCTTGTACAGTAGACACTAGGCATGATGGCTGCATCACTTCATCTGCCTCTCTTCTTACCCTGATGCCCCCATCACTCTGGAACAGAGGAAATCTGGACTCATCAGACCACATGACCTTCTTCCATTGCTCCAGAGTCCAATCTTTATGCTCCCTAGCAAACTGAAGCCTTTATTTCCAGTTATCCTCACTGATTAGTGGTTTTCTTAAGGCTACACAGCTGTTCAGTCCCAATCCCTTGAGTTTATTTGATTTGATTTCACCGAGCATTTAAGTGATCGCCAATCATGATCAATCATTTTTTTCCAACCACATTTCTTCCTCTAAGACGATGCTTCTCCACTCTCCTTCCAGTTTTTAATAATGCGTTGGACAGTTCTTAACCCAGTTTTAGTAGTTTCTTCAATCTCCTTAGATGTTTTCTCTGCTTGATGCATGCCAATGATTTGACCCTTCTCAAACAGACTTCTCAACATCTTTTCCACAACCACAGGATGTGTCTTTAGACATGGTTGTTTGAGAAATGAGAAACATCAGTTGGGGTTAAATAACTTGTTGCCAGCTGAAAGATAATTACCCATGCAGTAATTATCCAAGGATCGTACCTATTTGCTTAGTTAAATCCAGGTGGCGACGGTTTTTTTGGCCATGCAGTGTATGTATATGTAAGTGTTGCTGTCGGAATTTGTCACCGTTGCCATGGCAATAACTCATCCTCACAGTGGTGTCATTGCAGAAATTCAATAGTGGAAAAGCCACAACAGTAACAGAGGTCTTGCTTGACTCCCTTAACGTAAAACACGATTGAAATCACAACACGCATTCACTCAACCACAGCATAATAATGAGCACATCTAATTCAAGTGAGGCGGTGTGTCTCCGTGGTCTTAGGGGGAAGTCGATTAACTGGGCCTCAGCCCTACACGGTTCTTGAAAGGCGAGCGGGAGGAACCCCCTTTGCTCTTGCTCACTCTCTCCCTTGGGCGCTTTTTCACGCTCCACAGAGAGATGAGAGTGTGGGAAAGAGACAAAAGACGGGAAGGTTTTTTTCCGGGAGACAGATGAGATGAAGTGAAAACTTGACAGACAGCAGCTCTGGGAACTCCTCCTGTACGTGCTGCCTTACAGCAGAGACACAGGCAGAAAGAAAAAGAAACTGATTTTCTGCAAAACTTGAGGAACACAGCCGTCAGCTTCCTCTTTTATGAGTGAGATTAACTGGAAAATAGTGAATGAAAATTGGCGGCATGGGCATTTCTGGTAATGCCACTCATGAGTGACTCCGATCGGTCAGTATCATGGTAACAATCGTGACTATGAAAGCACCAAAACAGGAGTGGCAATGTCAGCTGCTTTCAAGCTGGAGCTCCAGGTACAGGCCCTTCGAAAGCTCTAAATCTGATCATCAGTGAGGGGAAAGGGTTACGACGCCGTCTGTGCATGGGCTCCCAGGTGAGGAGAGGACATTTAAAGAAAGCGCAATAATCCTGGGAGAACAAAGACCTCAGATGGCCAGCGATCAGTGAGCTGATGTGATTGATGGCTCTGTCTAGTTTTCCATTTGGAGCAAAAGGGTGGATATAATAGGTGTGACAAACACATGCGCACACACACAAGCTGACTTGACAGGTGGACGCATACACTGGAATAAGTGTGAAAGCTACTACTACATGTTATGCCGTACGTGCAGCTTAAAAAAGAAAATGCACGCAATCTTTTCACATTCCCTTAGATAAGCAAATAACTACGCTAACAATGATTAAGCTGCGTTTTTACAAAGATGTGACATTTCTAAGAAAGTCACGTCATATTGGACAGACACGGTCGTCCCTGTCGTACCTCATGTCCCAAACTGACGCTGGAATTGCTTTCTCATAAAACCATAGTGACATATTGCAAGCACCTGTCTAATATTGCAGTATAATACTTAAAACAGCAAGAGTTCGTACTGCACAATCCGTAGTTGCTCGCTCTGGGGCTTCTTGGGGGGAATCTGGGGCTGTCAACAAGAGTGATTTAAGTGGCTAGCTGAAGACAGTCCTAATCATGCTGGACAGGAGGGATTTTCTTTCTTTCTATGATGCCTCCCCGGCAGATATGACTCTGCACAAATCTGATTAGAGAACGAGAGAAAATATATGACAGTAAAGGAAATCCAGTGTGGATTCATGGCGGCAATGAAAAGTCAAACACATTTTTTATCAACTAAAACCCAGGGGGAAACTACCGGTATATGCCAATGCAACAATATATGGCCATTTAACTGCCATAAATACATTAAAGTCTTCAGCCTTGACATTTTAGTACTTTCAGCCATTTTCCAGGTTTACCACTATATGTTTTATCTATTGATTGAAGATACTTCATATCCTACAAAGCAGTTGGATTCCCGTGATGTTCTTCAGATTGCAAAGTCAAGCCATCTTGCCAGGATTCAAGCTATGTGCTAGTGGCTGATCCACAAAGGAGCGGACCTATCAGCATCCTGTGCTATAGGGGTGATTCCTGTCAAAATCACCATGAAAGGTCTACCAACATGCTAACCTTGTAGCTGCACTGAATCGTTGCTAAGCTTGCAAAGCTCCTCAGACTGCCAGTTGTTGTGTTTGGCCCTTGATAGTAGTCGATAAGATGATGGATTGTTCAATCATCTGCCCGGTACATTTCTGAAAGTGCCTGCCCTTATCCAGACTGTTTTCTACAGCTACGTCAAGGCGATGTAATGTGACATTCCTCAACATTTCCCATGGCTGTTGCTTCATAGAAAGAACATTTAACTTCACGTACCACAAAGGGCCTTTGGAGCGAAGCAGTCACAGAAAATGTGAGGCAATTTGTTGCTAGAGGATCTAGCAACAAATTGCAATCTTGAAACGTTTCAGAGTGAAACAAGCAAAACAAAATAATTTTGCTAATGAATAGATAAAGCTTGTTCTTCTTGCCGTAGCCGCTCCACCTGGGTTCACCCGGTGACAAAAGGCCGCTATGAGCAATAAGCCGTATCAGTTGTTTCTATTCATCGTTGCCTCAAAGTTTAGCCCACTTGCAGAGCTAGAGCATTTGATGGTCTTTTGTTGCTTCTTTGCTGCTGCACATTGCTCTACTCATCCTGTAAAGTGCTCTGTTGTTTTGTGAATAACAGGCGCATGAGCTTGCGTCACGTTACTTGCATTACAACAAAAATAACTGATGTGATAAGGAGACATTTATAGCCTTGTCTTTGCACTGCAAAAAAACAAAATTTTACCAAGTATATTTGTCTAATTTCTAGTCAAAATATCTCATTACACTTAATATAAGACACAATTGCCTAAAAAGTACCATTTCAGCAAGACACAGGGACTTGTTTTAAGACAATACATTGCTTGAAAAAATTGATTGAAAATAGGCAAAAAAATACCAATGGAACTAGTGAAAATGTCTCTGTATTAAGATGTATTGTCTTAAAACAAGTCCCTGTGTCTTGCTGAAATGGTACTTTTTAGGCAATTGTGTCTTATATTAAGTGTAATGAGATATTTTGACTAGAAATGAGACAAATATACTTGGTAAGATTGTGTTTTTTTGCAGACTGCATTGCTCTCAGTACCATTAGTAACCATCAGTGTTATCCGAATTGATGTGGTTTGGTCTTTTGAGTATTTTTGTGACCCTGTTTGGTTTTCTTTGGTGTTTCTTTCTCCCGCTTTGATTGTTTGATTGTCCGTCCTCATTAGATTCACCTGTGTCTCGTTAGCCCCTACGCCCATAAGTACACACATACATCCCTGCCTTCTCCTTTGCTCTTGGTCAAGCCGTCTGTGATGTTGCCCCGTTTGTCTTGCCTTCTTGCTCCTGTGTTCTTGTCTTGGTTTTTGGTCTTTACCAGTTTATTTTGAATCTATGTGTTTGGACTACCCTGCCACCGCTGCAGCAATGCTCTCACTTCCATTCACGTCACACATTTTGCTAGATTAGCAGCATTTTCACACTGTTTCACAGTTTTTGGATCCGTGCATCCAGATGTTTTCTCAAACAGGCCAATTCACACCTCATAAGACCATGCCTTACCCAACAAATCTAGTCATTTGTGTGTCTGTTCCCATCCAGGAACACACTGTTTCTGCACTGAAAGCACACAAATCTGTGACCGTGCCCATCTGTTTTAAGCCCAGCAAGGCTGTCACCAAAGCTATCCGTTAGGTAGAGGGAACATTGGTTTGACACCTCAATGCTGTGAGTCCACTTATTTATGCTGTGAACACTACTTTTGAGCGTCTTGTGCAATTGAGCAACCTCCCTCTGAGAGTAAGGAATGTGAAGAGAGAGAGAGAGAGGGCGAGAGAGAGAGCAGCCCTTTATTTGAGGCTGTATCAGCGGGATGACCTGTGCGTTAACCCAGTTTGAAGCCCCTATGGAGCAAAAGTGACAACTGAGTCATTCAGAAAACATGGAAGAGATGAGAAGAGAAGAGAAGAGAAGAGAAGAGAAGAGAGAAGAGAAGAGAAGAAGAGAAGAGAAGACGTAACCCACTTAGGGTTGCATTAAAATCGTCTGCTCCCTAGGTATCAGATTAACCTATTTGAAGCTATTCTCGATGAGTTAATTAGACGAGACAGGAAAAAGGCGTCTTAGTCCCGCCACTGCAGATATCTAATGATATGATGAAGATCATCAGCTGCAGCCTCAGAATTGGGTGCGCAAGCAGAGGAGTGATCTATAATTATATTATTTGGCTGAGTCTGAACTCCAAAGTACCCTCTGCAAAGCAGAACATGTGACTGCCTGGAAATATAATCCTGGTGTTTGGGCAGTTATTTCATCAACAGGGGAAACGCTGTGACACCTTTTGTCCATCGAGTTTCTATGCTGTAGTGGGCAGCTTTAAAGGGACTTAAATATTAATAGTATATAATGGTGCTTTTAGTCCACATCCTTTTCCTTGACATTCTAATAAAATACATCTGAGGGTAACGATTTCATTCAGCTTTTAAATAGCCCAGAAATTGAGGCAAATGGCAAAAGCTGACAGAGCAAAGGAGAAATTCTTGTGGAGCTGCTTCTTCAAATCATGAGAACAGCGCAGATGGGTGACACAAGTAGATGACTCGCCTCTGCAGCCCGCACTCCACGCATGACCTGGCGGTGGCTCGATGTAACAGAGCGTGACACGGATTGAGACCAAAATCTTATTAGACGCATCTAGCTATATGTGACATGCAATCAACTTACTTGCAGTTGGTGTTGGAACAATATAAAGGTGGTATAAACACTTGTCGATGCGTCGATACATGGGACCCAGACCACCTTCAAATGTGGCCAGAGATTGGCGTTTCTCAAATGCGATATGATTGCGTCCTGGGTTCACACCTGTGTTTTAGGCCTTGCATGTTGTCAGTCAGACAAGATTCATATCTGTCTGTAAAAAAATGAAGCTACTGTAGTTGGGAGGTTGGCTTCGCAAAAAGACTGTAAGTTGGGATAAGCAGCATGCCCGGCTCCCTCAAAATACGATGAAAAATTCATTAAACAAATAGGATCTATTTTAGGGAGCTTTGGGGGTGCTCCCATATTTTCCACTTTCAAAAACAGAAATGTAGCCGTCTTTGTGCAAAGCTAATTCGTACAGCTACAAGCCTCTAAGCTTTTTAGACGCTATTTCATGCCTCCTAAAAGCCAAGCTACCTCCAACCCCAACTGACTGTGACTTGAAGACAGACACACACAGTTGTTATTTCGCCTGTCCTTCCCACATCCAATAATACAATTTACTGTACTACTGTGCATACTTGTTGCAAACCGGTTCCACACACGTCATATTTATTGTGTGTACGCCAATCATCCACAACATCAAAACCACTGACAAGTGAAGCGAATAACATTGACCATCTTGTGACAACACAATGTTCTGTTGGGGAAAGTTTGGACCTGGCATTCAAGTCAATGTTACTTAGACATGTAGCACCCGCTAAACCAGACCAGGCACCCCCACCTCATAGCAATGACACTCCTTGATGGCAGCAGCCATCTCCAGCAAGATGCAGCCTGACGCAGACACACACACAAAGGAACGACTCAGAAAACATGAAAAACAGCACAAGGTGTTGACCTGGCCTCCAAATTCACCAAAACCTAAACTGATCAAGTATTTGTGGGACGATCCACCAAGACCCCTCCCCTCAACCAATAGAACCCAAAAGCCCCCCACTAACAACAACCTATTGGCAGACACCACAGTACACCCTCAGGAGGCCCATGTCCCAAGGCACAAGGAAGACCTACACAATATTAAGATGGTTGTCATAATGTTATGTTATTTTTCTTAGCATATATACTGTATACATGCAGGTTATTGTATTGTCTAACTACCTAATGCTCCTATGGTGATCAATATTCAATAAATGTCTTACTTATCTACAGTACTCAGATTGAGTGGACAAGAATGACATCAACCTATATCATGCAAAACTAAATTTCCCAAAATGACAAATCAGTACTTTTTTAACCAGCTTGATAGCACCTTAATAAGTTTTTGTACACAAGGATGCGTTTGTCAAGGCAATCCATTAATCATTCATTTGAAAGTGAACATCGATTTGATTTAAACGGCAACTAAAAGGCTGCTCTTTCTCCACTGTGAGCACAAATTCCGGTGTCACCCATCGACGATTGTGGGTGCTTTTATCAGCTCTAACAGAAGCCACTGATTAGCATCTAGACAAACGGAGTGGAAACAGACTGACACTACCAGTGCTATCCTCATCGGATGTTCTGAGCAGCTATGTGATTTCTATTGGAGAAATAATTAACCGATTACAGCAATACAGCAATGTGGCAAACGCCTGGTAAGTGACCATGAGGCCTTTTACTTAAGGGTTTTATACTAAGTGACTTTACAGTTGATTCAAATAGCCATGTAAACAAAGGAGGCCGTGAGAAAGTTAAGCAGTTTACAGTGATTGGATAGAGTGTCTGTGTGCGTGTGTGAGCGGGCTAGAGAGTAAAACACAGTTATTTTAAGTAGATTAAAACGATAGGATTACGCAAGAAAGTGTGTGTGCTGAGTTTTTTTCCCCCATGTTTTCAGTATCATGCATGCAATTTCACGGGCTGGACGGGGTTTTGCTTTACATCCACCACAAGGTGAAATTAGCCCGGCGCTACGTAGGACACGTTGCACCAAGGCCAACAAATTTAACTTCACCGGAGGCCTTTTACCTTAGGGCGGTGTTTGAAACTGAAGGCACATTTTAAGAATTTCTTTGGCTCATTAAGTGCTTAATTTGCTGTCGCAGCCAGATTTCTGCACTCACTCAGCACTTTGAGAACACATATAAGACAAAGTTGGGTAGTTTAAAACACATTTTTGTTTTTAAACTTTTAATCAGGACCACAGATCATTGCGTCTCGCACAGGCTTTATTGCTTTTGTTTCGAACCACTCGCCGCATAATTTGATCACTGAATTAAACTGAAACATTTTTTAAGAAAAACTTAATAAGAATTTAAATTTTTTGATTCCAGGACTCATTTGTTGGTGACAGAAAATACACCAATCAGAGAGGGAGTATGAATTCAACAATCAGAAGCAGCCCACAATAAGAACATTTTTGTTGCTTTTTGTATCTTGCCACTATCCGATCTATAACAGAATACCATTTCAATACACTTAATACCGTTATGAACAAGTCATTTAACACTTTGTTAACAGCACCAAGACTTTGATTAAGCATCAATCAGCAATCAAATGAGAGCTGGGACAAGAGGTGTTTCAGAGGTGAAACTCTTCTTTTTATAGTCAACGCATAAACACTTTAGGGCGCTTAGCTGGTCATGGAGTCTGAGAAGACTGAGGGCATTCGAAAGAAGGGATTTACATTTCAAATCTGTTCTCACTATTCTAAGAAAGTAGCAGGAGTACAATGAAGAGTGTGTGTGTACGAGTGGTTTATTGGAAAGAATCCTATTAACAACCTCTTGGCATCTTGTGCTTAGTTCACCGGTTGACGTCCAATGTTGCTGTAGGGATTTGCAGGCTTGATTGGATTTGTTAACATATACTTAAACGTTGCTTGCATTCTGTATACTGATTACCTTATTCTTTTATAAAATCTAGACTCATACAACGGTCAGGCATAACATTTTGACTTCCTAATATTGTGTAGGTCTCCCTTGTGCCTCCAAAACAGTTGGGACTCATCAGAGAATGGACATGGGCCTCCTGAGGTTGTCCTGTGGTGTCTGGCAACAGGTTGTTGTTAGTGGGGGGCCTTTGAGAGGAGGGGCCTCTGTGGATCATCCCACAGACACTTCTTCAGTTTGCGTTTTGATGAATTTGGAGGCCAGGTCAACACCTTCTTCATGTTTTTTGAGTTGTAGTTGTAGTCATTTGTTAGCCTGCAGGAGATGGCTGTTGCCATCAAGGAATGTCATTGCTATGGGGTGGGGGAGCCTGGGTCTGGTCTAGGTTGGTTGAACACATCTAAATAAATAACATCCAAATGAATGCCATGTCCAAACGTTTCCCAGCAGAACACTGAATTGTCAGAAGATGGTGAATGTTGTTTACTTCTCCTGTCAGTGGTTGTAATGTTGCGGCTGATAGGCGTATATCGAGCGTCTTTACCAGGGTTTGACCAGAATTATTTGCTGTAAAGTGTCTCAGTCAGATAAGAGTGAAGTGGGCTTTGATTTGCACCTCTTCCATTAAACAGCACTTTCTCTGCTCTTCAAGGTCAGTGGCACGTTTACTGGGTTTTATGGTGTGAAACATTCATGTGCAATTTTATGAGCTCTAATGCATTAAAAGTAAGTGTTGCCTGGTGATAGTGGTTACTCTACCAGCTTGTCAGGTGTACTAAGTGCATAAAACAGAATTTGAATGTACTGAGTGTTGTAGTGTATATGTTTTGATTCATTAATCAAACTGCACAATACCCAAGTGGATGATTGCATCATTCAATAGATGAAAAATGTGTCTCGAGTGCATAAATGTGATATATTTTGCGTGAAAAATCTTAAAACGTTAAAAATTAAACCTAACTAATAATTTATAAGCCTACTTGGCGCATCGGTTGTTTACATCTTGTTTTCTCTATTGCACTGTTTCGCTGATTGATACGATTTCTGTAAGCTGCGTCAACTGCACAGACCACCATAGGCTCATAAATTACTGAAAGATTGAGAAGAACACGAGCTGAGACAAAAGTGTTCAGTCGGCTGCAGGCACTGCTAAATAGCTGTAAATCATGTGTAATTTAACAGGTTTACGTGAGTTTAGGGCTTTACTGACAATATTAAAACGAGTGGAATGAAGCACCCCCAAGGCCACAGTGAGGACAGCGTTCCCACTGCAGGTAGATTTTTAAGTTAAAAAAATATATATACTGTAACCCCCAAATTAAATTCACAGGGTGCAGATTTAAAGCTATAATGTCTAGAACATTTAAGCATCCATTACGACAACAGTTCCTAGGAAGTCTTTAAAAACTGGACGTAAGCTATTCACAGAGAAAGCTGGGTGATTAAACCCGGAGGTTTAAGGTTTCGACAACTCTGCCACCGCTTACAGTTAAGCCCTTGAGTTTTCTTAGCCGATGGAGCGTTGTTGTGTCGTTTTCTGCTAAACCTGGATTAATTTGGGATGTTTTCACGCGTGACACTGTCGCCCCTTCTTTTGCTATGCATTCTTTTAGCTTTTATTTCACATAGTTCCATGTACACTTCCACAGTTTCAAGTGTCCAAACATAGTTATGTTGAGAGTTATATCGGTCTAAAGCTGGCTTTAGGCTTGTAATACAGCACAACAGTGAACTTTTACACCTCTCTGCACCAGGCCTGCTGTCTGTATTAATCAGCCTCTCCATGCAGAAGCTCACTATGTCTCATTTTGCCACCCATTTGCCTTTTGAACACAAATGAGCTAATAATATCACATCATACAGAAAAACGTGTTGGCTTATTTGTGGAACATTTTGCAAATCTCAACAATGTTAATAATTTAACATGAAGACTTTACACTTTAGTGGTTTCCCCCTCATTATATTTTATTTATGGCGGAGAAGGAACCTTGCACCTAGAAAAACAAAATCTTGCCTCCTCAAACAGCATTTCCTCCACAGTTCATTTTAAATTCTCTATCACTTGCAGAGACTGCAAGGTTAGAATTGATGGAAAAACAAATCTGGATTAACCTTGCAGATCCTCCTTTAACAAGAACGGCTGTTTGCATCTCTTTGTTCTATATCATACATCAACAAAGATTCCTTTAAAAGGAGACATTTTTGCAAATAGAATTTGTCTGGAGCTGCAAAAACATTCGAGAAAACAGATAATTTGATATTTCTATCAAGGATTCTTTTCTCTTCTCATGCTTTACCATCTTCTGAGCTGCAGCAAATCTAGTTGATAGCGTTGCAAGTAGAGTTTAAAGACTCGATCCAGTTCTTTAAAGTACATTTCCTCTGCTCAACTTCCCGCAGCAGTTCCAAAAATGTTTATCTCCTGCAAAAATGGTGTCTGCTTGATCTGAAAATGTCTTTCATCTTAAAAAAAATTGTTGTTTGCTCATTTCTCGACACATGCCGAGAAGACACTGTGCCAGGATTGTTGTCAGTTAACCATGTTTAGTTTACCGAGGGTGGAAACTCAAGATTTACCACCTGCAAGGAAGGAACCCAGGAGGTAGACGTTGTAGGATGTGGATTCATATTTTAACATTGACAACATTTTTAAACTTCTTTATATATATATATATACCAGTGACACAGGATCCCCTCAAACTACCAGATAAGAGGTGTTCTCGTTGAGAGATACTCCACCGTGCAGCCAAAGAAATAACTAACAATGAAATAATAATCTGTGACTTGCAGACCCCTGTTCTACATTTTTGCAAACTCAGTTTCTTTGGATTTTGTGCTGTCAGTCTGAAAAACAGACATTGAGAGATGGTCATTTTCTTCTATTTTCCAGTTTTAATATTGACAGGTTTTCATTATAAAACACAATCTGTAATTATCAGCTGCAGTTATGTTTAAAAGTGAAAGTAAAACAGAAAGATTTTCCTTTAGTTGGGATATTTTTTAGTGCGACTTCTTAGCAAACTGCAATTTTCCCCCAAACAATCTTCACCTCTTTCTCCGAGCAAGTACAGTAAAACTGCCCCAATGCCCAATCTACTCCATCCTGTATCCAGCACTACGACCGCTGTTGTCTCTTAGCAACGCCGGCAGCAAATCAATGGAGGGGGGGGGGGGGGGGGGAGCGAGCCAGAGAGATGAATGAGGGTTGAGAGGACAAAGGGGGAGGAAAACAGTGGGGAGAAGTGGCAACTAGGGCAGATGCATGTCAAGTGTATACAGAAATGGCAAACGGGGGGTGGAGAGGAGTGGAAAGGAGGTTATGGGGCGGGGGGGGCAGAGATAAGGGGTGAGGAAACAGGAGGGAGATATGAGGAAGAGGGAGAGAAGATTGAGATGAGGAAAGGAACAGCAGAGAAGAAAGTGGGGAAAGCATGTTTAAATGTCAACCTCTACTGTGTTTAATGTCATTTGGGATGAAAATGTCAAATTAATAAGGCAGATTGCACTTTGAGGGATAGTGGCACATGTTGTCTGCACGAAGAAAACATAATAAATATGAATACACAGTAGGTTAGATGACTATTAGTTTGTTTTTACTGATATTAAGAGCTAAACATGTCAAACTCAGTTATTTTAAGTTTGAATCAAACAAAAAGATGAGTTCAATGTGATATGGGACGAAAATGTCAAATCAATAAAGTAGCAAATGTTGCCTGCACCCAGTAAACATAATAAATACGTCTGATGACGGCAAACTAGAATATAGAACATTTTTCCTGATATTAAGAGCAAAAGATGTGATCTTAAATTGGATTAAAGCCAAGTTTCTGATGCAAACCAACAACGTTTAATGTCATTCTGAATCAAACTGTCAAATGAATAAAGCAAACTACGCTTTGAAGGATAGTGACACATGTCGCCTGCAGCCAGAAAACATAATAGATATACAGTCGGCTTGATGACTAGAAACTACAATTGAGATTTTTTTTTTCCTGAGGTGAAGAGCAAAACATGTGATATTAAACTGAATTAAAGCTCAAGTAAGCAAAGTTTCTGATGAAAAATGCCCAAATAAAAAGGCGGACTACACTGTGACGGATAGTGGCACATGTCATCTGCTCCCAGAAAACATAATAAATATGAATTTACAGTATGTTTGTTGAAACTATAATACATGAGTTTTTTCCTGGGATTAAGAGCAAAACATGTGATATTAAAAGCTTAAGTATGCCAAGTTTCTGCACCCAGAAAACAAAATAAATATACAGTAGGTTTGTTGACTAGAAACTAAAATGTAAACATTATTTTGTCCTGAGATTAAGAGCAAAACATGTGATATCAAACTGGACTGAAGCCAAGTTTCTGATGCAAACCAACAAAAGATGCGTTTGATGTCATTTGGAATCAAAGTGGCAAATTAATAAAGCAAACTACACTTTGAAAGATAGTCTGACATGTTGTGGTTTCATTGTGTCTGATGACTACAAACTAGAATGTAGAAGTTTCTTCCTGAGATTATGAGCAAAACATGTGCTATTAAATTGGATTAAAGATTAAATATGCCAAGTTTCTGATACAAATACAAAAAAGATGCATTTTATCTGCACCCACAAAACGTAATAAGTACAAATACACACTAGAAACTATGATGTAGAAGTTTCTTCCCAGAGATTATGAGCAAAACATGTGCTATTAAATTGGATTACAGACAAATTTCTCATGCAAACCAACAGAAGATGCATTAAATGTCCTTTGGAATCAAACTGTCAAATGAATAAAGCAAACTACACTTTGACAGACATGTGTACCCAGAAAACATAATCAATATGTATGTACAGCAGCTCTGACGACTACAAACTAGAATGCAGAAGTTTTTTTTTTCTCCAGAGATTAAGAGCAAAACATGTGCTCTGGATTAAAGATTAAGTATGCCAAGTTTTTGATACAAACAGACAAAAAAATAAAAATAAACGGTGCCAGGCAGGTCAAGGACTACAATGGACTCCTGGTAGGGCACAAGGAGATGCAAAGAGCCGATGGCCTCCGACACGAGCAGCTGACACTGAAGGAGGAGGAGGAGGAGGAGAATGATGCTTGCTTCTTCATTATTATTACCACCACCACCACCACCACCACCACCACAAAAGCTCTATTTAACAGAGCTACGCTTGTGTGCATCCCCCACCCACCCCAAAGCCCCCACTGGCTAGAGATATCTGGCTGCACAAACATATAAATAAATGATGCTTTGAAACGCTCACCTTGAGGTGCCGGGTGAATCTCAGGGTGAAATCCTGAATCAGCCTCAACAAGCGGTCCTTTTCAGGCTTGCTGCTGCCTATTTCAGCGTGCAGTCACGTTGTCTGAATCTCTGAATGTGTGTGTGCGTGTTTCTCCACGACTCTTTCTGGATACAAATAAGCAACGGAATGTAAATGGCTGCAGCGAAGGAAAGCATCCCCCCCTCCGTCGGTAACTGGTTTGCGTCTTGCTCTGCAAAAGCAACGGGTACCAGATGTTGAGCTTAGTGGAAACGAGCGATGAGACCAATGGTCCAATGCGAGAGGACACACCGGACACTGCTCCTCGGGACGGCCCTCAACGACGAGGCAGGAGGGGGCAGGAGGCGGCGTCGGCTGGTGTCTTCCTGGGAGGAGCGGTCCTCCTCCTGCTCGTAGACCCCGGCGGCCACCCCGGCTATCGCGCTAACTAGCATAAATCTACAACTTCCGGTCGTAGCTTTTCACAATTAAACGTCCAAGGTATAAATTTGTGTGTATGTGTGTGTAACCTTTACGTACTCCCCTTGTGGGGACCTAAATCTGTGTGTTCGGTCACATGTGAGGACTCGCCTTCAATTAGGGGACAAAAAACGAATTATCAAAGTTTAAATGAATAGATTTTAACACAGAATTTGAGGTTAATGCTAGCCAAATGCTAATAATAATAATAATAACAGTTTCAAAGAAAGAAAAAAAAATGCTCGGTTTAAGGCTAGTCACATGCTAACAATTAGAGTTTAGGGACATTTCAAATACAATAAAAATCTTCTTTATTTTGTACTGTTTCTGAAAATGAAAAATCATGTAAATCAGCTATTTAAATAACTTTTGTTGCTAAACTACATACATAGTTTTTATGTATTGAGGACTAACCCTCAATTAGGGAGCAAAAACAAATTCTCAAAGTGTAAATAAATAAATTTTTGCACAAATTTTTAGTTTTATAGCCAATTGCTATAAATAAGATTTTGGTAAGTTTCAAGGAAAATAAAAATACATATATTAAAAAACAGTAAAAATCATGAACGTTTAGCAAATGTTTCATTTTAACTTTTGTAAACCATACATAGACAATTTGTCTGCATTAGATTAAAGAAAAATGTTTTTGTTGTTTTATTTATGCATTGACGACAGGCCTTCAAATAGTGGACAAAAAATAATTCTCAAAATGTAAATGAATAAATGTCAGCACAAAGACTTCTTTTAAAACCATACATGGTAATTTTGTCAGTGTTACAATAAATTATATAATATTCACTCCAAACTGCAGGACAATATCAGTATGTTTTACTTTTTGTTTTTACCGTCTACTAGATGAAAGGCATATTAACCTTTTTTTTGTTTTGCATTGTAGTAAATACCATGTTTATTTATCACAACTTTATTTCATTAACAAATGAATGACTTTCTTAAATAAGATTTTCACCAGAGCAAAGCTCTTTGGCATTTGTCATTTTATGTGTGGTCCTCAAATGCACGAACAGGCTGTGAACTGAGCTCTGAATATTTGTACATTGATTAAAAACATTCAGATTTATTGCTTTCCTGTCCACTTGATAGACCTACCCAATCCTGAGTTGCACCAGCAAGGCGGTAAAAATAATTTATATTCTCAGCAGAGAGGCCCAACCATCTCCGACAGGCACATTTTATAATTTCAAAACCTCTATTACATTTGAATAGACCTTTAGGATAAACCTTTTGCTCACGTATTCATCGAATGGAACATTTTTTTCCATGGAACCTCACAAGCTACCAGTCTCAACATGGTGCTGCTGCAGAGGGGATTTTATTCTGTGTGTTTTGAGATGTGTGAGACACTATCACTCACCTGGCTTCCTGTGAAAGAATTCTGTTCAGTTTTCATTTTCTGGTTCACTCAGCGCATTAAATGGCCCGTTGAACAGAGAATCCATCAGGGCTGGTGTGGAATATTGTCAAAAAGACTGGTAGCCTGCTATAATATATCCACTCCAAACATGTTAACTACATTTAAAATTCAGTATAGTATAAATATGATCAGATTTTTATTTTATTTTTTATCGACCCATCACTCTAATATGTAATGTGTGAAAATAATGAGCCAGTTAAACAAAACTTTTCATGTGGAAACTAAAAAAAAATCATTCTTTCAGTATTTTTTATTAAACCTTGACTGACTAAAAAATATTTTAACATCTTAAAATAGTGTTCTGTAATTGTATTACATCTACTACCACACTTATCTATGAGTGTAATTCTGGATAAATATATATTTAAAATATTTGTATCTCTTTGTATGTTCTTTTGCTTTCTTGTTTGACTGTATTGCAATGAGTTTGCATCAAAGGACATATAAGGACAAAGTATTGCGTACTAGAGGTATATAGAAGTGAAATCCTATTTGAGACAGGATAAGGGCATATAAGGTTAAAAATGTGTTGTTTAATGTCTGCTGGACATGTTCTACCAGACTATCATTGCCAGTGCCCTCTTCTACTCTGTGGTGTGCTGGGGAGGCAGCATGCACTAAAAAGAAGGGCACCACACGACTGGACAAACGGAAACAGAAGGTGGGCTCTGTGGTAGGAGCAGAGCTGTCCCTAACATCAGTGGGAGATGTATAGGACCTTGAACAAAATCCAGTCCGTCGTGAACAGTGTCCACAACCCTCTACACGACACCAGAGTCAGGCAGAGAGGCTTGTTCAGTGACAGGCTACTGTCCTGCTCCATGGACAGGCTGAGGAGGTCGACAGGGACAATGCCTCCCTGTGAGAAAACCAACTGGACTGTGGTCATTGCTGATACTGCTGTATGGTTTTAAATTTATTTTTGATATATATGTGTATGTGTCTGTGTGTATCTCTCTCTCTATATATGTATATATATATAAGATTATGTTTAAATGTCTTTCATATTTGTTTCTGTGCGATGAATCTATCCGATACATATGACATTATAAAAGCATAATCCATTATAAAAAGTTTATAATGGATTACTATTGTGCCAATAATGAAGCCTTGCAAAATAAAAGGAAAAACAAACAAAATAAACAAAAACAAACGTGGTGAGAAATCGCTTTTAAATTGATAGAGCCTTTAAACCTTTGGGTCTTTGTCGACATCTGCTGGACAGACTGTGCTACTACAAGTCTCACATTTCTATCAGGCACTGGGCGGGCCACCCATCATGACGACGTTTTGGCTGACGAAGGACCCACCAACGGCGGCTCATCGTCGGCTTCCCGGAGTTGCAGGGAAATTGTTTGTGTAAATGAAACTTTATCCATCCGAAATCAGAATCATCTTATTTAACACACCGGTAAATATTGTATTCTACAAATCTATGGCTTGTCCCCAATCAGATGGACATTGTATTGTATGTGTGTAAAGTGCGCCCGATGTTAAACGATATAGCAAGAAAATAGGGGACGCGTCAAAAGTGGCGCTTTATATGAATGGGCTCTCCTCAGCTTGTTGAATAGAAGTTAGCACGAGTCACCTATGCTAAAGTCAAGTTGCTTGGCTATGTGTTGCTATGTTAAATGAGTTAAAAACAAAATAATTTTTTTAGCAAACAAACTGCGTTGAAGGTTAATGTCCTTATTATCTATGCTACTAACGTTTAGTTCTGCTAGCTAGCTAATGCTAGCTAAAGCTGTTGCAGGGATGTAAACAGTCACGTTAGCGCCTTAGTTTAGTTCTATAATTTCATAGAATCAACGTGAACCACATTTATGTGTTAAGTAGGTGCAACACTGCTTATTTTCTAACGCCCATCTTAAATAAAATCCGCATTTCTCAACAGTGGAGCTTCGTACCTAAAGTTAGCTTCATTAGCAATTAGCGAATTGTTAGCTTTAACTAGAAGCTTCTTGATTTCTTAATGCTCATGCACTATTATTGTGGTCGTTGCAGTTTTGAGCCGGGCCAAGCGCTCATTTAGCTGCCCCAGAATAAGATTGCGTGCGGAAGCCACTAAGAAGGAGCCATGTTTCTGTACAACATCACTCTGCAGCGCGCCACCGGCATCACCCATGCCATCCATGGAAACTTCTCAGGTGAGTTTGCTCCGGATGGATCCTTGTTTCCCAGCTGTCTCGCTTTCTTCCTGGTTGGATGGCCCTTAAGCCTTTATAGCTCACCTATTGAAATGTGGTGTTTTTTGTTTTGGTAGGAACCAAGATGCAGGAGATTGTTGTTTCTAGAGGAAAGATCCTGGAATTATTGCGGCCAGATGCCAACACAGGAAAGGTGCACACACTACTCACAGTGGAAGTTTTTGGCATCGTAAGATCCCTGATGGCCTTCAGACTCACTGGAGGAACCAAAGGTATGTAACCAAAGTTGCGTCCACATACATGCATGAGTTTGTGACCTCTGACATTAACTCTGTATTTAAATTCAGGCCTCATAGCTTTCCTGAGCTCTAATGTTGGAATTGACATGTTTTATCTTGATTGTATTAGATCAAAATGATCATGAACTACTGAGTTGTAATCTTTGTGTGATGCATTAATGTTTGTATACCTATTCATAGATTACATTGTTGTTGGAAGTGACAGCGGTCGTATCGTCATCCTGGAGTATCACCCATCCAAAAACATGTTTGAGAAGATCCACCAGGAAACCTTTGGAAAGAGCGGCTGCCGGCGCATCGTCCCGGGACAGTTCCTTGCCGTCGACCCAAAAGGCAGAGCTGTTATGATAGGTAAGAATTACGGTTTATTCTTTGAGTAATGATCAGAATATCTGTAGAGCAAATACATTATATTTTAATGTAAATCAAAAAATGATTGAAAACATGCAATAGCTCATTTTGGCTTGGCTCTTAGAACTTTTCTGCAGTCTCGGCTTATGCTTAAAATTGGATTTAAACTGCTTAAGCTTTGATCAGACTGCAGCTAAGTCAGATTTCCTTCTTAAACTAAATGTCTTTGATGCAGAGACAGTCAGCTCTGTTATTTGCAAGTAACCAGAAAAGGTCCTGACGTCACCCGGCTGTGTCCATGAGTTGCTTGGATGATATATTCAGTTACACTGGTGACATCTCCTGTCAGAGTTTAATTTATAACAACAAACTACTACAGAAATGACCTTGTTTGAACTCTAAAGGAAACTTCTGTATGTAATAAATATTCTAAACCTGTTTTAATGAAATCAACCACCTGGGATGTGTCTTATCCTTCATCTGTTTAGGAGCCATAGAGAAACAGAAGCTGGTTTACATTCTGAACAGAGATGCCGCTGCAAGACTGACCATCTCGTCTCCACTGGAAGCACACAAAGCGAACACACTGGTCTACCATGTCGTTGGAGTCGACGTGGGCTTTGAGAATCCAATGTTTGCCTGCTTAGAAATGGACTATGAGGTGAGGAAGTAGAGGGGAAAGAAAACAAGGTTAATCCTTAAAGAAAGGCCTGTTAGATTAAAGAGGATTTTTCACACATATCAGACTGTTGTAGATGTGATGAGTTTGTCATGTCTCTTCTCTGACTGTCACTGGAGAAACATTTATCATCTCTGATCTCAACAGAAGTCTTGATTTTTAACAGCCTCTTCAGAAATTGTAGTCGTCGTCATTGTTGAACCTTTTGATTGACACCCCCACGGCCTCTGATCCTGTCTGATCGTGTGTGTGTGTGTGATCTTTCCAGGAAGCTGACAATGACCCGACAGGTGAAGCGGCCGCCAACACGCAACAGACCCTCACCTTCTACGAGCTGGATCTCGGCTTGAACCACGTGGTCCGCAAGTACAGCGAGGCGCTGGAAGAACACGGGAATTTCCTCATCACTGGTAAGAATTTAGGCGTCGGTGGTCGTGTCCCTGAGCTGTAACAAGAGTTCTGTCAGTTATCAGCAGCTTTCAACCTCCTGAAAACGTGAAACCTGAAAAGCCTGCATGCAGCTGTAAAATAAAGTTGAGCAGGCATGGATTAAGACTTTTAGCAGACATCAGGGTGTTGTAGAAATGATGAGTTTGTCATGTCTCTTCTCTGATTAAGAATGGAGAAAGATTCAACTTCTCTGATCTCAGCCCAAGTTAATTGTTAAGATAGTGACACGTATTTTATGTTTTTAGTTAATGTAAACTACCGTTATCATTATTTACACTCCCCATTAATGTCCTTGTCTCTGTCTAGTTCCTGGAGGCTCGGATGGACCCAGCGGTGTTCTCATCTGCTCCGAAAATTACATCACGTACAAGAATTTTGGAGACCAGCCCGACATCCGCTGTCCCATCCCGCGACGCAGGGTGAGTGCCTTCTACGGGAAAATATTCCCACTGCTGGATGTTCTGTGCTGATTTGGTCACCTCTTTCTGAGATTTTCCTCCCGTTTAAGTGTTGTTTAATTCCCTCCGTCCTGTCCCGTTCCATCCCTCCAGAATGACCTGGACGACCCAGAGCGCGGCATGATATTCGTCTGCTCGGCCACCCACAAGACCAAGTCCATGTTCTTCTTCCTGGCCCAGACCGAGCAGGGCGACATCTTCAAGGTTACTCTAGAAACAGACGAAGAAATGGTGAGCTGATTACGATGCAGTCTTCTCGTGTTATTTATTAATAGTGTCATTCTGTTATGTCTTAAACTTCTCTGGTTGAAATTGTTCTTGTGTGAATGACATTTCTTAGGTCACAGAGATCAGGCTGAAGTACTTTGACACGATCCCGGTGGCAACAGCCATGTGTGTCCTGAAGACTGGCTTCCTGTTTGTTTCTTCAGAGTTCGGAAACCAGTAAGTTTCAGACTCAGACACATCAGGTGTATCCTGAAGTATGTCAGTATCCCCTCTTCTAGCCTTTTGTATACTTAGTTTAGAACTCTTCTTTTGCTTTCCTGTCAAACCTTCTCTGTTTATTCATCTTAATGCTCCTCCATCCACATTATACCTTATTTATCCCTTTATGTATTAGGGCGGGGTGATATGGCTGAAAAATGTATCACCATATAAGTGTTTCATATCAGTCGATAATTATTGATTAATTTTTTTTAACCTATTCTACCCAGACCTCTCTACTGTGCTAAGCTGCATCTGTTATTTCTTTATATCGCTTTGATGTAGTGCACTAGACTTTTTCGTTCATTTTAATTTTTTTTAAAAATGATTACAATGACATATTCAACAGCATTTAAATTTCATTCATTTTTAATTAATTCAGTAGCGGTGGAGGAAAAAAAGGATTCGGTTCATATAACCATCCATCAAAGACGACTCAAACAAATCTAGAGTCTATTTAAGCGTCTCAGTTGAGTCCTACCACGTTTGATTGATAATCAATAAACGGCTCCATTCAAACATCTCACGAAAGTACTACCCGACTATACCAGACAACATCGGTCTGACTCATGTCTGACTTAAAATAACCAAAATATTACCAAACTGGTAACGTGATCTTTGCTTTCTAATCTAAAATTTCCTCTCGCGCTGTCGCTCTCATATTCTCCTTTCACTCCACGCCGTTCTTTTTTTGTTGTTGTTGTCTTAGCTGAGCCGTGATTGGTCGAAAGGCTAAAGCACCTCGTCTGCCTACATCCCCAGAATGACTTGCAGTTGTGTCTCGGGGTTTTCTTACTATTTGTCTCTAAGCGAGTTCAAGTGAAATTATCGAACATATATCAAACGTATTTTCTATTGATATCGACCACGTGTCTGTTGCGATAACGTTATCATTTTATCGCCCAGCCCTATTATGTATATAGTATATATTTCTTTCTGTCTCTATTTCTTTACTTCAGACACTCTAATCTAGTCTAAGTCTATACCTCCATTGCTCACCTTGTTCTATCTGCGTTACCTCTAGTTACCTTTACCAAATCGCTCACTTGGGTGACGATGACGACGAGCCCGAGTTCTCCTCCGCAATGCCACTGGAAGAGGGAGACACCTTCTTCTTCCAGCCTCGCCCGCTCAAGAACCTGGTGCTCGTAGACGAGCAGGAGAACCTGTCACCGATTATGTCCTGTCAGGTGAGCGCATCCGTTTTGATTCACTGCGACACAGATGAGTCGGCAGCGGTTCGTGTTGATTTGACTGTAACTTGCTCCTCCTGGTCTTTGACAGATTGCTGATTTGGCCAACGAAGACACACCTCAGCTGTACGTGGCCTGCGGACGGGGACCCAGGTCTACTCTGAGGGTCCTTCGGCACGGACTCGAGGTACTCGCTCTTTTTGTTCATACACACAGACGTATGGATTGACTAATTCTTTGCTGGCTGTGAATATGATGAGTTTTCATGTCTCTTCTCTGAATAAAAACTGAAGAGTCTATTAATTACTCTGATCTCAGCACAAATGCATCATTTCTATCATCGGTTTATCTTTTTCTTGGCTCAAAACAATCCCAGGTTTTACACTGAAAGGATTTGTTGCTTCAGTGTAAACCATAACACAAACTAATAATGAATACTTTTATCTTTTTACCCATGACAAAAAAATAAATGTACATGTGCATATACTATACAAAGGCATGGGAATCTAAAATTAAGTGACATATGTAATGAAGTGATTGAAAATCCAGTAGAAAATGTGTTTATTAATAATAATTAATTTAAATAATTTCTGAATAACTTAGGTTGAATAGTAGATGAAGCACAATATAGTTAAAAACCGTGATATACTTAATGATTTAAATCTGCATAAAACAAACTAGTTTAATTTATTGATTAATCTGCTGGTTATTTCTTCAGGGAATCTTTTTTTTTTTTTTTTTGTAATAAAATGCCAGAAAATAAAGAACACTTATTTCATCTGACCAACAGTTTTAGGATTATTAATTTCACTTCTACACGTTTGAGAATCCCAGCATGTTTTCCGTCATTGATTTGGACTCACCACGTCTCTGTTTGTGCCCGTCAGGTCTCAGAGATGGCCGTGTCCGAGCTTCCCGGTAACCCCAACGCCGTGTGGACGGTACGCAGACACGTAGAAGGTAATAACATTCCTGTTCCGGGCAGCTTCCAACAAATCAAATTTACGCCTCACTGTTTTACGCTTACAGACTTAAAACGTCCGCTCTCTGGCGCATAGCATGTGATTTTTTTTTTTTTAGCTGCAGTTTTGAAACTAAATCTGCACACACTGACCTGGACCTGTCAAACCAAGACCACCTGCTGAGTTTAAGTTTGACACCAAACGCCCTCAGATTGAAAATGACTTGACCAAACCCCCAGACAGTTGTAAGGTTATCCACAGGATATTTTGGTTTGCATTACCTCATGGCTGGTAATGCAAACTCTTTTGTGTTTCACATTGCAGTTCATTATATAACTGTTATATAACTGACAGACAGTGAAAGAAGTACTTGTGTTAAGGTAGCTTTATCCTTTCTGCATCCATGTTTATGTGAGGAAAACTGCCACTACCCTACAAGGGAAACAAGTGTATGTGTACGCTTCAAGCAGACCGGAAAGTTGCATAAGAACAACTACTCTGGATGTGTAGTTGAGGTATGGCACCTCCTCCGAATAGGCTGCAGTTTCAGATTATTTAAGTTGCTTTAAAAGGTGAACCATTTGTCTGGATCTGGACGTTTTAACACCTTATTATCCGTTCTTTGCTGGCTGTGAAGATGATGAGTCTTTTCATGTCTCTTCTCTGAATAAAAACTGAAGAGTCTAATAATTACTCTGATCTCAGCACAAACGCAAAATCCAGGTTTTAAATTGAAAAGATCTTTTTTCCGCTGTACACCAAAACACAAGCTCTTTTTTCTTAAATATAAATGCAAAAACAACATAAGAACAGTTAAATACCAAAATAAGGGGAAAAAATGGTGGTCCTTGTTGCTGTTCAGTCCTGAATATTGTCCGTTTCATCCATTTTCAGGGGTTAAAGTTTTCCGTCGCTATGACGGAAATCCGTCAACTCGGCTCTCGTAAGGTCCCGTGGTCCCACCAAAAAGGCAGAGTGAGAACCGCATATAAATAAATAAACATTTCGAGAGCCTTTAAAAAATCCTACAGTAGTACAGACCGTGAATGCAACACTCAGCGTATCCTAGCAACATTCAACCCGTAAGTCCGTGCGTTTTTGTTGACAGAAGTGGCAGCTCTAGTCTCCGCTAGTAGAAAACTACATGTCTTTCTCAAAGCAGAAACCTACAATTGAAAATGAAAATCGTCGGTTTAACCCCGCCTGGACGGATGAATAGTATTTATTCATGTTACCGCCAAGTTTAAATGCCAAACTGATGTGTTTAATTTGTAATGAGTGTGTCGCGGTTCTGAAAGATTAGCCCCACCGCCCCCCTTGTTTTCGATGTCCCCCCCCTCTGGTCATTTGTTATCCCTGGTGGGGATATGTTGTCCCCCCCCCCCACCCGGTCAGACAGTAGGCTACTTCAGATCAAACCTGCATAATTTGAACTGCCAGCCTCCTCATCCCCCCCTACAGTAGCGCACAGCGTCTCTCAGACAGTCATATCGTATACTGTAAATTCTCAAAGAGAGAGAGAGACAGAGAGAGAGAGACAGAGAGAGAGAGAGGCGAGTCTGGAGATGCCGGTTGCACTGGGTCGGGTCTGTCTCCAGGTTTGAGTAAATAAAAGCCGGTCTCAATTAGAAACCGGGACTGTTTTCTACAAGTTCAAGTGAATGAACAACCTGTCATAGTGCTTCCTGCTACAGTTCTCAAAACCCCGACCCGGTCTGATCCGCGAATGCGGCCAGGCTCACATGCATTTTCGTCCAGCAAAAAAAGAGAAAGAAATGTTTTCTGGATCATTTTATGATTATAGCCTATTATTTCCCATCTTTGGTGACCTGATTTTTTGGAAATTAAATAAAAGCCTGTCCCATATGGACGCCTGTCTAACATATCGTGAGTTGATGTCGATGTGACTGTATTGGCTATAACTACAGGTGCACAACCAGGAGCCCCCCCTCTTTTTTTTCTTTCACAAATCGCACACTGGTTATGTGACCACATTTAAGAAGTTAGTTTTTTGTGTGTGTGTTACACCGTTGTGTTAAAACATTGTGAAAATAAATGCTTGCACTGAAAACTTGTGCAGACGATTTGTTATTTATAGCCCATTAACAAGAATGGTGAAGTCTTGCAAAAAATGTTGGTTTCATGCCCTGGCTTTGAACTAGAAGGGGTAATCGACCACGTGGTGTTTAAATATCGAGGCAGTATGCGGCCATGACCCCCAGTGATACTCAAATAAATTTTCAGTCAGATGATTTTTTTTTGCTTTAACCCCTGCATTTTTCTTCGAGTTGACTTTCCTCTAGTCTTCCTCTAGGCGGTGTGTCGTCCTTTCCATTGTGTAGACATCATCTTCTATCTGTGTCCATTGATTGTGTGTAGGGACGTCCTCCTTTCTCCAGCTTTTTTTTAACCGACTATTAATAATATTTTAACCAGGTGTCTTTCATTTGATTGTATATATTCTTCACCGAACGTCTTTAGTTTAATTTTCCTGGTGATTTTTATTAATCGACAGGTGCAAGCAGCAAGTGTCGGTTAAACCTTGCATGCAGTGACCTCTAGTGGCGTAGAGGTGACACTGCAATTGGATTTTACTTGCTTATTTGTATGTGACACAGGTTTAAACTGTCCCCAAACCTGAAAGTCACTTTTTATTACATATAGTTAAACAATACATTAGATGGTCACTACTTCAAAATGTTTGTTTTATGGACAGCAGCAGAGAGATGCTTTTATGCTCATTTCTCAGTTTTGTGGTGCGATAGTCTTCATGTGTATTTTTCTTTTTTACATGGAAACAAAATCCTTAACATTCCCTGCATAGATCCTCTTGGGATAGGCCGTCTGAATCCTTGATGTTCAAATGTTGTCACATGTAATCAGAAGTCTTATACTGGCCGGCCCTGCTGTGTTGTCTTAAACGAGTGAAACCATTTCTAAATAATCCAGCCAGACAAGCTTGTTTATGAAAGCCCTTTTTACCCGTGGCTAAGGTCAAGCTACTCCTATAGCAACACACTACTTGTATTACAAAAATATATACACATCCCTTTTGGTGGAAAAACATTCATTTTTTGACCCCCGCGTCACAGGTTGATCCATACACGCACTTCCAAGGGAAGTAAGTGAAGTAAGTGTGTTGTTCCAGCCTTGTTTGATTTTTTTATTTTTTTGGAGTAAAAATGAGGTCAAAGGTGAGCCCCCAGCCGTGACCTGCCACATTTTCATTTATTTTAAAAGTAGGAGAATAAATATTGAACACATGTGAGGAATTAAGCGCATGTGAAAGACAGACTCCATCAGCCTGTTTAAAAGATGCATGTGATCGTGCTCTGAATGGCCACTGTCGTTAATGATCTCTTTCTTGTTCTCTGCCCTGTCGTCCGTTAGACGAATTTGACGCCTACATCATTGTGTCGTTCGTCAACGCTACTCTGGTTCTTTCCATCGGGGAGACCGTAGAGGAAGTGACGGACTCCGGGTTTCTGGGAACGACGCCCACTCTCTCCTGCTCGCTGCTGGGCGAGGACGCGCTCGTGCAAGTGGGTGAAATGTACCTTCGTCATTGGCTTTATGCTGAGAGGCGTTAGAGAAAGCAAATGCGAAACCAACGTTATAACAAAACGCTGTCTATATTAAGATTTCAAGATGTTTATTGGCATGTGCAGAGTAAAAACAGATTTTAATGTCTATTTTACTATCATCACTTAATAAATAAAAGAAATATAAAGCCTAAAAAGAACAAAATGCAAGAAAAGTCTGTTAAATCAAACAATAAAACATTTGTTAGTTGAGTAAAGAGTAGTTCTAAGAGCGTTGTGACTTTAACTTCCAGTCATCTCTTTGAGTCCAGTTGTCTTCCTATAAATATTTAAAAAGAACGCTTTTTGTACAATTTGACACTCCATTACATCTTTAGATGAGTCCTTGACTATTAGCTGCAACATGCAAGTAATGATGGAATAAAAAGAAAAGTGACCATAGAAATGTAAAGCAATGCTCTCTCCTCCTCCCTACAGGTTTACCCAGATGGCATCCGCCACATCCGAGCCGACAAGCGTGTGAACGAGTGGAAGACCCCTGGTAAAAAAACAATCGTCCGCTGCGCTGTGAACCAGCGGCAAGTAGTCATCGCCCTCACCGGAGGGGAGCTGGTCTACTTTGAGATGGACCCGGTGAGAGAGCTGATGTGTTTGACAACTCAAAGAATCACATGGTCTTATTATAGATCTGTTCTACTAGGGCTGGGCGATAACACAATAACGATATATATCACGATAGATAGTGGTCGATATCAGTAGAAAATACGTTTGATAGCATGTTCGATAATTTCACTTGAACTCCGTTAGAGAAAAACAGGAAGAAAACCCTGAGACACAACTGCAAGTCATTCTGGGGGATGTAGGCAGAGGAAGGGCTTTAGCCTCTTGACCTATCACAGACCAGCTAAGCCAACAACAACAAAAAGAACGGCGTGGAGTGAAAGCAGAATATGAGAGCGACAGCGTGAGAGGAAATTTTAGATAAGAAAGGACAAAGGAAAGTCAGACATGAGTCAGACCGATGTTGTCTCTAACTTGGTGGTGAGTGAGCATATTAATTGTCTCTTGTCTCTCTTGATTAGTCGTGTAAGAGTCGGTTAAGTTTGGTTTCTCTGCGGTCGAGTGAGTGGCTGCTGACTCGGTTAATCAGGGATCCACGAGCAGCGGTTATGAGTCGGTTAAGTTTGGTTTCTCTGCGTATTGTTTGCTGGTCAAGTCTGGTAGTACGTTTAGTTTCTCTGCAGAGTGAGATGGAAGATGTTTGAATGGAGCCGTTTATTGATTATCAATCAAACGTGGTAGGACTCAACTGAGCCGCTTAAACAGAATTCATGATTCTGGAGTCGTCTTTGATGGACGGTTATATGAACCATATCTTTTCTTTTTTTTTTTCGCTACTGAATTAATTAAAAATGAATGAAAATTAAATGCTATTGAATATGTCATTGTTAACATTTTAAATTATTATTTTTTATTAAAGTGATGCTTAAAAATGGGTTATGACCCTATCAGTCAAAATGACAGACCTCTGATCAAGAGGTACATGGAAGCAGAGCCACACGACAAAACATCAAAGCGATATGAAGAAATAACGTATGCAGTTTAGCAGTTGAGAAGTCTGGGTAGAATAGTTTAAAAAAAATCATCAATAATTATTGATATCAACTGATATGAAACACTTATATCATGACTTTTCAGCCGTATCGCCCAGCCCTATATTCTACAATGCAATTTCGTCATGTTTTCTACTAGATTCAACTAAAATACAAATAGTGATAAAATAGTTTTACTATGCTGACTTACAGGGACACTTGAGAGTCCAGAATGTGGGTCTAGATTGGACATTTATCTTAAATCTTTTGATTTTAACCACCATAACAAATGCAGGACTCGTCTGAGATGACTTCTCATTTATTCCCACCCCTCTTTCTTCTTCTCTAGTCCGGCCAGCTGAACGAGTACACAGAGAGGAAGGAGATGTCTGCAGATGTGGTCTGTATGAGCCTGGCCAACGTTCCACCTGGTGAGCAACGCTCCCGGTTCCTGGCTGTCGGCCTCGTTGACAACACTGTGCGAATCATCTCCCTGGATCCTTCGGTATGAACGGAAAATCAACCTTGTGAATGAAATTGAGAAACCAGCTGAACTTGTGATGTTATGATATGTGTTGTGTGTCGTCTGAAGTGTTTTTTGGGAGGAGAAAATGGTCGTGAGTTGATAGAATTATAATTATTATAGGCTTTTTCTAATCTCGCAATTTGGTGTTGGCAAGTTTTGTCATTTCTTCTCATCCTCTTTTTTTCCTGCCTCTGGTCAGTAATTAGAAATGTCTGTGCTCGTTCAAGTAAACGTTACGCCCGTCCCTATTTGGAATGAAACTTGACTCCGTCCTTTTAACTGCCCACTAGGATGGCCAGTCACTGCCCTTTGGCCTGAAAATATTTGTCTAAAAGGCTGACCCTAATCTACAAACTGCAAATTTTGTCAGAAGTCTGAAATCCTGCAAGAGTATTAATGAAACGGTATCAGATTTCGCATGTGCTTGTTTACTCTTGGATATTTTAATTAGAATTTTTGGCTAATGCACTGATCCTTGTCATGGCTGATTACAGGGTAACAAAAATCGCGTGTTTATTCAAGCGCGTGGCGACAGGGTTACAACTGAATTTTGCTGCTAAACACGGTTGTCACTTTGCATCCCAATCCAACGATGCTTTGTTTTAAATAGGCGCCTTGTTTTTCCTTTGAGAAAAGTCCTGGAGGCTTTTAGAAAAAGGATATCCCTGATTATTCTAACAATGACGTGAATGATGAGAAATGCCAAACATATTCACACTTCTGCCTGATTTAGTTTGATTTCTTGAGCTATTCTGAAAATGTGACGTTGCCTAAACTCTGAACTAACGACCTTTAAATTCTACTTTAAATGAACCTTTTTGTCTGAGAACATGGAGTCATCTGTATCTATCTGAATAGCTCTAACCCTCGTCTTCATCACACACAGGACTGTCTGCAGCCGTTGAGCATGCAGGCCCTTCCAGCTCAGCCTGAGAGTCTGTGTATCGTCGAGATGGGAGGGGTCGAGAAACAAGACGAGCTCGGAGATAAGGGAACCCTCGGCTTCCTCTACCTCAACATTGGTCTTCAGGTATTCTTCCGCACTCTGAACTGACGACAGGAATGCGGCTTTTATAATTCAACCCTGTAAAAATTCTGCTTTTTAATCCCTCCTCTGTCAGAACGGCGTGCTGCTGAGAACGGTTTTGGACCCAGTCACCGGTGACCTGTCGGATACCAGAACCCGCTACCTTGGGTCCAGACCTGTCAAACTGTTCAGAGTCCGGATGCAGGGACAAGAAGCTGTATGTATCATTTACACAAAAACAGCATATTAACATATTTCCTGTTTGTTTTACAAATCTGTAAATAGTTTCTTTTACTGATCAAACCAAGCACAACGCTGAAGCATAACATTAATGAGTGGAGATTTAAATTGTATTTTAAAAGGTTGACATCTTAAATCTGATGAATTGCTCTTTCCTCTTCCAGGTGCTGGCGATGTCCAGTCGCTCCTGGCTCAGCTACTCGTACCAGTCCCGCTTCCACCTGACCCCTCTGTCATATGAGACTCTGGAGTACGCCTCTGGCTTTGCCTCTGAGCAGTGCCCTGAAGGCATAGTGGCCATCTCCACCAACACGCTGAGGTATGGATGCACTCTGCAACACTTTTTGCATATAACACAGGCACCACTGTAGAAGGTACAGGGCAGAAATAAATTGCTTCTCAGCCGCTTATTGTTAGTTATATTTGATACGATGGTCCAGAATTGGAATAAACCGCAAATCAATATGTTTTGTGATGATAATTAATTCATTATATGTAATTTTTTTAGCTGTTTTATAGAAAAAATACCAAATCAAACTTGTAATTTGAAAGGATTTCTGCTTTTCTTTGTCTTTAGGACTTAAAGATGGTCAAGAATCAAGATTTATTTGAGGGGGGAGAAAAGATCTACGATTAAATATTTCAACTAAATAAACATTGAAAATTGTTTGAAGGCAGCACAAATAAAAAGTATATTTAATATATATAATTAGTTGTAAATAGAACAGGACACAGGACACAGAGAGGACAGAGCTCAGTCAAAAGAAAAATCTTATAAGCTGTTATGATGTATAAGCCTGGACACCAGATTTAAAGAGATTTGAGGAAAATAGTCTTGAGAAATCCTTTAAGTGTTAGGCTTACGTTTCAGAGCTGAGGACACGGCATATGTAAAAGAGAAATGAAAGCATTGTTCTTTGTTCTACAAGACTCCATTAAGGCTTCACAAAGAATATAATATCCTACCTCTCTGACAACTTGAAGCTAGAACCTGTGCAGATGGATAACTGCTTGAAAGCTTTCAGTATGTTTCGTCTTTTTCTCCTGTGTTGTGAAGCCACTCTTGTTTAATTTGTCAGATTCTTGAGATAGAAGGGTCTTTTAAGTCCCGTCGCTCTCTAGGTGTACACTAATGCAGCCAAGAAATAAAAACACTGGATCTAAATTCCTCATGGCCAAAAGGTTTGCACTGGAGCAAAACATTTTCTAACCGTCTCTCCTTCCCGTCTGGCAGAATCTTGGCTCTGGAGAAACTGGGAGCCGTCTTCAACCAGGTGGCCTTTCCCCTGCAGTACACTCCCAGGAAATTTGTAATCCACCCGGAGACCAACAACCTCATTTTGATCGAGACGGACCACAACGCGTACACCGAGGCGACAAAAGCTCAGAGAAAGCAACAGATGGCTGAGGTATGAAGTGTGGTGTACCAGTATGTAAAGGGTTTATTAAAGTAATGTGACTGTTCACAGTAATACATTTACTGGAGCAGCAAGATGGTATCTGGTTAGTAAAGTTATGGCCAAAGAGGAGATATTTTATTATTTTTTTCCCATTTAGAGCTTTAAAAGAAGAGCTTTATCTCTCATAAGGGACACTTTGATGTGCCTGTGTTCTGTCTTGTGGGAAAATGACCCGCTAAGTATTTATGGAAAAGGTTCAATCCTTCCTCTGTGACAGATCATACTGACCTTGTGCCCTAAAAACAGCTCAAACGGTGCTACACTAAGACACATAATGAGAAATAACCTGCTGTGTGTGGCACGGTGCAGTTGTCCAGTGACGTATATTATAACCCAGACCATTAAGAGAGCCAGACTGATATCAGTGCCGCCTTTTTCTGACGTGTCACAAAATTTAAAGCCGGGGCCTGCAGCTCAGTGGTTCACTTATAAAGATTGTCATTTTTTCCATTCTTTGCTCACGTGGCACGCAGATGAAACTCCAGCTCGTGTTATTAATCAAGAATGTCCTGGGCTGACTCACATTCACTTGTATTTTTTTTTATTAAAGCTTCATTTTTGTGCATCTGAAATGTCCAACCATGAAACTGAACCAAAAGCAAAAGGTTCTGGTTGCTGCTTGGCTTTTTAAATGTTGGTTAAACTGCTTTTCAACCCACATACTGGTACAATTACTATTGTGATTGCATTTAATCACATTTACACAGGTCTCCTGCAAAACAATACCAGATTTAAAATAAATATTAAACATAAACCACTGAGACGTAGTATTAAAAACGCTTACGATAAAACGATAACGATATATATCACGATACACGTGATCGATATCAATAGAAAATACGTTCGATAGAATGTTCAGTAATTTCACTTGAACCCAGAACTGCAAGTCATTCTGGGAGATGTAGGCAGAGGAAAGGCTTTAGCCTCTCGACCTACCACGGCACAGCTAAGCCACGTTGGTGGCATCAACAACAACGAACAGTGTGGAGTGAAAGGAGAATGTGAGAGCGACAAGAGGAAATGGTAGATAAAAAAAAGGAAAGCTCACGTTACCAGTTTGGTAATATTTTAGTTATTTTAAGTCAGACTTGAGTCAGACTGATGTTGTCTGCAGACTTGCGGCGAGTGAGCATATTAATTGGCTCTTGTCTCTCTTGATTAGTCGTGTAAGAGTTGGTTAAGTTTTGTGGAGAAAAATGATTCTGGAGTCGTCTTTGAGGACTGGTTATATGAAGCAAATCTTTTTTTTCCACCGCTACTGAATATTAATTAATAATGGATGAAAATGAAATGCTATTGAATATGTCGTTATCATTTTTAAAAAAAATAATTAAAGTGACGGGTAAAAATGGGTTATGACAGGATTTTTATGACCCTGTCAGTCAAAATGACAAGACAAACATCAAAGCGAGATAAAGAAATAACGGATGCAGCTTAGCACAGTTGAGAAGTCTGGGTAGAATAGGTAAATAATTCCAATTTATAGCAAACAGTTGACTTTCAGTTTAACTTTGCTAGCCAGCACTTATAGTCTTTTCTTCTGGGTTTCGACCAACTTTCTTTAAACAACTGTAAATCACAGTGGTCTAAAAAAATAAATAAATCAAAAGCACAAACATCGGGCTTTAACGTAAATTTTTATTAGTGAACAACACACAAACTTCAAATGCTGCGCATCGTTTTCTCCGTCAGGTTAAAGTCAGTGCAGAGCAGGTAAGCTCGGGAGGCGGCATCAGGGCGGACAGGAAGAGAGGGATGTTTTCGTGAGCAGCAGGAAAAAACAACTCGAGCACAACGATGTTTGAAACGTGGAAAAATATTTCCGACGCGTTATGAAATTGTATGGGAAACACTAACTTTCAAAGCAACCAGTGTTCATTGAAACTGAGTTTGTCAGTATTACTCAACAAATGGAAACCAGAAAGTTTCTGTTACTAATATCTTGTCTTTTGCCGTATTTCTGTGCAGAAACAGTTTTAGAGCTGCATAGCTTCAAGCTCAGAGTCACTTAAAGAGCCTGTACTTTTGAGGTTATGGACTGTAAACTTTGCAGGACTCATATCTGCGCACACTGGGCACTTAAGACAAGTGGACATGTGTTACCAATTTACAGGCTGTGTCACCTCTTCTTATTTTCCACTGCCTTCACACAAGATATTAAAATACAGAATAGATGTACATGCCTTTGCTGGCAGCATTTATTTATTAAAACTCCCACAGAGTCCTTCTTCTTTATTAGGACTAGCCACTTTCTCAATCATTATTTTAGACCCAGGGGCTGACAGCTGGGTAGGTCATCTTCAAATAGCCTGTTCGATTGATCTGACGCTTGAAATATGAAAGGCATCCAAATTAAAAAGACGTGCAACTGAGAAAACTATCTCCCTTGTGCCCCTGTAGGAGATGGTGGAGGCTGCTGGCGAGGATGAAAGAGAGCTGGCCGCTGAGATGGCAGCCGCGTTCCTCAATGAGAATCTCCTGGAGGCTATTTTCGGTTCACCGAAAGCTGGAGCCGGTCAGTGGGCTTCTCTGGTGCGACTGGTCAACCCCATACAGGGTTCCACGTTGGACCAGGTGCAGCTGGAGCAGAACGAGGCCGCATTTAGGTAAGGAGCCATCTGAAATGTCTGTCTGAAAGTTATTTTGAAACGAAAGATGAACAAAGAATCAGACGGAAAAACACAGCGTGTAGAGTACGCCGTCATCTTATATTTAGGCGATGAATCTATTTAATGGCTGTTTACAGATGGACGTAGTGGCACTTTAAGCCCTATGAAGCGGTTTATAAACAGGAAGGAATGGTCGTGACGAGAGATTGCGGAGATGATGTAAAACGAACTTTGCAAAATAAGAAGAGAAACTCGGGGCTGCTGTCAAACAGAAGCATCTGGAACGCTGGTCGTTGCTGTAATGTTCCTGGGTTGTACGGTGGTGGTAATGCAATCTGACATCAGACCCCGGACTGTTTCACATTTATTGCGCGTTCCACTTGTGTCGACCTTCAACAGTCAAACGGGCCTCCACTGAAATACAAGATATACACCGTCTGGTTTCTGAACGTTCTCTGGCATCACTGGCCAAATTACCTGGACATTAATCAACTATGAGTCAGATTAACAAACCAATCATAGAATCACCATAATTAAAACGGACTGGTCAGATAAGGAGGTGTTTTCAATCAATTTACAACTATAACGCTATAATGCGGTTCACCTTTTGCGGCCTTGCAGATTTTTTTAGTGCGATTTACACCGCATTGTTTTCTGCATCCTGATTGGCTAAGGGACTGTAGACCATTGTCAATCAATCTCCTCGTACGGTGTCTCTTGTGCAGTACAGAATGCGTTCAGCTTGCCATATTTACATAAACAGTATCTTTGATCGCTCTCAGTGTGACTGAAGTGCGCTATGTTTGCAAGTTATTGAGAAAAGTGTATAAAGTGTGTAGCGAAACATTAAAACATTTATAATCATTGTAAAAAATAAAGCTGACTACTTCGCGGATTTCACCTATCGGGGGTTATTTTTAGAACGTAACTCCCGCCATAAACGAGGGACCACTGTACTCAGTATCTCAGTATTGCATTAATGTTGTAGTTTTTTTTTTTTTTTTGGCACAATCATCCCCGTTAAATGATGTTGCCTTCGCTGTTGCGTCATATCCCCGCGCGTAGTTGCACTCTTATGTAATGTTTTACTTGACTTTCATTCGTTCATTCATCTTCTATGCCCACTTATTCCTGTTAAGGGTCTCTGGGGTCTGCTGGAGCCTATCCCAGCTGTCATGGGGCAAGAGGCGGGGGATGTTCCACATCATTTTTCTGTTTAAATTGAAGAGCCCGTGTCTAATGCACTCTCCACCCACCCCCTTTTTTTTGTCTGTGCTTGATATTTCACAGTGTTGCAGTTTGTCGTTTTACCAACACAGGGGATGAGTGGTACGTTCTGGTGGGTGTTGCCAGAGACATGATTCTCAACCCCAGGTCAGTGGCCGGAGGCTTCATCTACACCTATCGACTCGCTAGTGGAGCGGAGAAGCTGGAGTTTGTTCACAAGGTGAGGGAGTCAAGGGCTTGACTTGTTGGGTACCATTCTTTTCAGCACAACCTCACATGTGTGAATTTACGTTTTATTTTTTCATTCTGACATACTGTATTAACATAAACATAAAATCCGAGTAGGAAAAACCTAGATTTTTCACTGTGAAAACCACAAACATATTTTATGAACCATTTGCAGACGCAACATCAGCATATTCACATATAAATCACTGCAATAACTTCTCTTTCTAATGGGTTGTTCCGGCTTGAGTAGAAAACACATCCAGAGATCTGTTGCTGCTCAGATAAAATTGCTGTTTGTAGTGACTGACAGCTGATGACAACCGATGTCAGACGCATGTATGTACATGTTTCATTGGCATAAAAGTGTCTTGATCCCTATCCAGAGAGGAATCTGAGCTCTACCAGCTGGAATGTTTGCAAGTCACAGTTTAAGGTGGATTCTCAGAGAAGGAATGGACTGGAGGGAGAAATGTCTTCAGAGAGCACCAGGCACGACAACCCCAAATAAAGTTTAAATGACAAGCAAAGCGATCTCTGTGACCCGGGTGCCACGGGCTACTCTCTGGGCAATTCCACAGTAACTCGATCTGGGTGGAGACGATAACTGTGAATCCTCCCATGTGTGTTTGTTACCTGCTCTGGATTAACAGGGGAAATGAGTCATGAGTGTTGTGTTGCACCGTGGTGTCAGCCACTTTTCACTTGGGAATTTCCTGACCACTTAACCAGATATTTTAGATGAGTCTCTCTGGGAAGAACACACATTCTGTGCCCATGCATATGGATACCCAGACATAAAACTGATTATTATAGTATTTGGGTATTCCATCCATCTGACTAAGCCGGTACCAGTTTAAGACCGGTTCTTGGTACCCAACCCCTAATTTCAGTTCCTCAACGCTCATTTCATTGGGCTTCTGCAGAAAAGGTATCTTACTAATGCTGCAGGAATCCAATATATTGCTTCAAATATCTTTAAGCGTCATCCCATTCTTAATCCATGGGGCTTATTGTGACGTCTGCCCAACCTTGGCAACTATAGCAACTTCAATTTTTCTGGAAAGGCTTTCCACAAGCTTTAGGAGCATGTTTATGGGATTTTTTGACCGTTCTTCCAGACACTGATGTTGGACAGACACTGTAGGCCTGGCTCACAGTCTTCACTCTAATTCATCACCATTCATTCATCTATTGGGTTGGGGTCAGGAGTCTATGCAGGCCGGTCAAGTTCTTCCACATCCATGTCTTTATGGACCTTGCTTTGTGCACTGGTGCTCAGTCATGTTGGAACTGGAAGGGTCCATCCCCAAACTGTTCCCACAAAGTTGGAAACATGGAATTGTCCAAAATCTCTTTATATGCTGATGCATTTAGAGTTCCTTTAACTGGAACTAAGGGGCCAAGCCCAGCTCCTGGAAAAACAAGCCCACACCATGTCCATGGGAGTGATTGGAACACCTGACTTCAGTTATTTTGGTGAATGAAGAGTTTTGGTATAGTATAGAGTATAGAGCACAAAGTATAGAGTACCTTGTGCTTTTTGTTGTACTCACCTTTGGCCTTAGCTTGTCCCACTTTTCACCCAGTTTGACTCCCTCCACACACGGCTTCTGTTGGTAATTTTGGAGCAACCTCTCCATTCACCTTTCTGCTTGTTAAACCTGTAAACGGAGGCTTGATGGACGTCTTAAATAGCCAAAGTGGTTCAGGAAGCATGTTTTTAAAAGGTCAATAAAAGAGAGACATTCTTCGTATCAGTGATGTACGATTGCAGTCTCAACTTAAATGTCTACACTCTCAAATGTACCTTTTATGACAGAACAAAAGGCGCCAAACTGAAGAGAAGGCTTCCTATAAGGCTAATGCAGCCGCCTTTAAAACTTCAAATCAAATTTAGTGAGTTGTGAGGGGCTTAAGTGAAGTACCATCTCATTTTGCAGACTTTGGCCATTTAAATACCTTCCTTCCTAAAAAAAAAAAAAAAGAAAAGCTCTGGCAGGATTTATCTGTCCTGTGGGGCAATTAACCTTAAACATGCATCACAGCAATGACGGGTACTGTTAAAGGCCACTGAAAATGCTGACTTTTCTGCTCATTGTTTATAACATCACGAGACACTCGTCTCCAGGGGGAAATGGAATTGTGTGGTAAGGTTTTGATTGTCATTACAAAGCATGACAATGAGAGAATGAAACTAAGTAGTGAGGTGTCAATAGTGCAATTACTGCAATAATGGGTATTATAAGTAAAGCTCTTTGGTAAATTCCTGTGAAATGTCTGTATAGTTACGCACAAAGTATTTTATACTATTTTCAACAGGTAATTATTGTTATTTATTCATTTCAGTTTGTGCAGTTGCTTGAAAGTGCGTGTACAGCAAAATAGTCTATTTTGAAGCCAAAATCAAAATGCAGAGCTCACTGTTTTTTTGATTTGGAGTTAAATCACACGGTTTCCTTTTTTAAAAAAAGAAAGAAAAAAAAGACACTTTTTAAAGTGTATAAGCATAAGTTCTTACATTATCCTTTGCAAGTGCCTTGTAGAGGACACTTAACATACAAACCGCTTGCAAAGAGCTTAGTTCAGTCTTGAACTATGACCTAAGAAGATTGGGAGCTAATGTCTAAAGCTTTAAAGTAATAGATGGAACTTTGTTTTTAAATTTTGATTTCTTCGGGTGTTAAAAAAAATAAATAAGTCTCTCATTATCATTATTATTATTTTAAATATATGTAACGTTCTTGTTTTCAGACCCCAGTAGAGGACGTGCCTTTGGCCATTGCCCCGTTCCAGGGACGAGTCCTGGTCGGAGTTGGGAAACTACTGAGAATCTACGACATGGGCAAAAAGAAGCTGCTACGCAAGTGTGAGAACAAGGTAAGAGCGGGGTTAACAAAACAAAGACCAAACGAGCTCTGTTTGTGTCCTGTAAGCCGCAGTTTCAGTCCTTGCAGCATATGGAGAACAGTTTAACAAAGGACGAGGGGTATTTTTTTAGAAAAATGTTCTTTTTATGGCAAGTTCTTGCTTAATTGTGAGTAGCCTCATCATACTTGATTTTTATGTCAGTGGTGGCTCAGGCCTGATTTGATAAAAACTACTTTATGTTTATCAAATGGTTTGTTTCGTCTACAACAGGACCTAATCTTGGCGTTCTCCACTGCACCCCAGAGCAACCTCCTGCCTCAGTGATCGTTCAGCCCCAGGGACATTGTTATGTAATTACACAGAGTTAAGGCAGAAAGCCGGATTAAGGGTCATTATGGTCAAATAATAGGCTTGCTTAATTGCAGATCTACTCAAATCAACCCTTTAATGATTTAATCTGATAAAATGAAACGGGCATTAAAATAAAAGCTTATTTAACTCATTTAAACAGCTGCGCTATCGTAGTATTTTACTTTTAGAAATCAAATTAACAATTATACGGTTAACCTATCCAGTGTCTCCTGGCAACTTCACTTTATTTGACTCCGGCTTGTCCTCGTAAGGACGTCTTCGCGTTCAGAAGTCATTCATTTTACATCATACGCTTCCACTCGCTGAGAGGTTTTGCTTTATGGAGTGCGTTTCTGTGTCAAATATCTCACGTGTGCATTTGGAACAGCTGGTTGCGAAAATTCGCTGTCACGGTAACCTCAAGGTAGACGTTAACCATGCTGGGTTTATGGCTTTTTTTTTAACAGTCTCTTAAAAACATCATTTTGTATTTGTTTTATGAGTTGGGAAGTGCCTTCATCGTGTTTGGGGCCTTAAGGGGAGACATAAAATGGCTTAAGTTTATGACTTAAACGTAACATGGCACATAAATTTGTGTCCAGTCATTGTGCAGGGAGTGTACAGCGGTGTTGCTACATCCTTTTTAATAAACTTTAGGTGAAGTCATGGTTGTTATTGGAAAATACAGCACATGCACTACGTATGCAGTATTGTTTGTATCTACTTTACCGGGTGTTCCTCACTGCTCTCCTCATTTCTCCTCTCAAGCATGTTCCCAACCTGGTGACGGGCATCTACACCATCGGCCAGCGTGTCATCGTGACCGACGTACAGGAGAGTCTGTTCTGGGTTCGCTACCGACGCAACGAGAACCAGCTCATCATCTTCGCCGATGACACGTATCCCCGCTGGGTGACGACGGCCTGTCTCCTGGACTACGACACCATGGCGTCTGCTGACAAGTTCGGAAACATCAGCATTGTGAGTACAAGGGCAAGGAGGGTTTGGTGTTTATATCTAATCTGTGTCTTGAGCCAATGGATATACAGCAAAAAGCGCTGTTGTCTAAAGACTTAAAGGCTCATTTAAGGTGCTGTGACCTACGTAGCGCAAACCGTTTATACTTGCGCTCGTCAGTCTAGCTCACTCTGGAAAAACGCTCTTTCTATTTTCAATTTTTGTTTCCTCCTTCACTTTCAACAATGGCAACTGAAACTTTTGCAGAAATTTGGACGAAGACGGCTCAGTTAACATGTCCTCAATGTCTTCCATCCTCATTGATCCAAAATAATCAATTCAAAAATTGCAGGGGTGGAAATACTAAAGCAGAAACATCCTACTACCAAGTAGACCAATCACAGCTCTTGTGTGCATCACTGTGCCGCGTAGCTAAATATCTGGGGAGGTGCACGTCGGCTACAGCGTTAGGGTCTGCGTAGAGTCCGGGTTGTCGCTGTAGATACTTAACTAAAATCTGATAATCAACCATGCCCCTGACAGATAAATGTTCAAAATCACCAGCCACTCTCATATTTTACCAGCTACATCAACTCAAAACAGTTATTGCATCCTCTGGGTGACTGTGAGGTTTCTAAAAAAATGTGAACTCTGTAAAGAGAAAGACCTAACATCTATTCATTTACTGTTTGCTTCTCTCAGGTGCGTCTTCCACCCAACACCAGTGACGACGTGGATGAGGATCCCACAGGGAACAAAGCTTTGTGGGACAGAGGCCTCCTTAATGGAGCATCACAGAAGGTAAAACCCATTTCTCCAGTGATCCATGCTGCTGATATACAGGTTTCTGTTACCTGTGATTCATTTATTGGACAGTTTTCTTGTCTGCGCCATCTCAAGCTTTTTCTTAGAATCTGAGCATCCTCCTTTTTCGCAATTGTTAAAAATGTAAGGCACGGCAAAGTCAACAAAACGACTCTGCCAGTGAAACCAGCCACCTGAAGCGACTGCACATCTGCAGTTTTATGCGTGCATAAAAGAGCCTTCTGAGTTTTTAGGTGGAAAAGAGATTCGAGAAACACAGGGAAGAGCAAAGGTGAGTGAGTGATGTGAAAAGTGTTGCTTTAGGGTTTGAGGAAGCAATGATGCGTTTCGTGGTGAGCCTAAGATAAGTGACTCAGGGCGTCTTCCTGCTCCGACTCAACTGATCTGCCTCCTCCGCAGAGACACCACGATCAACCACAACGTCGAGCCGCTCAAGAATGCAATGCAAGTTGCATACTCGGGAGAAACGCACGCACACACACATAGAATCACTCATCCCGTATTTTAAATCCTGGTCAAAAACTGTTTAGGTAGCACGCAGACTGGGAAAGTCCCTCCAATTTCGACATTATGTGCTGGTCCCAGTTGCCTTTGTGACACAGCGTTTCTCAGCTATTTCTGCCTCTGCACACATTGATTCGTTTGGAAATGTACTCTCTATTTATAGATGCGGTTGCGGACGCCCGGACTTTATCCGAATTGTTGTGTGTTCCCATCTGGCCGGCTGAACTGAGTTACCCGTACGGGGTCTGCCTGAATGCTGGCCTAGATTAAATTAGATGCATTCCACTTTTCATTTGATTAATGCAACTTCAAAGAATAAGGTCAGGGAGACACCGGCGTCTGTCGACTGAAATGAAACGACTGTGGAGGTCTCAAACGTCTTCCAGTTTGTGCCTTGGTCATGGGAATAGAAGTAGATAGGCTGTCACATCTCAAACCAAATAAATGTAGAAATGATTAAAACGGAAATAAAAAGTTTACACAAGCCACTCGAGGACGCATTTATTGGGATTTAACCAATCTACATCTTCTAACTCGATTAAGAAAAATTGATTAGAGTACGGGGCTCCTGTTGTCATGTGGGTAATTCTTCACCTTCTCCCCTGCAGACAGCTTGTTGCCAGATAACAAATTTTGCTGCTGGAGTGGTCATGCGCCTGCCAAGCTCAGTGTCTGACCAGCACATAGAGAGTTGGCTTTAACCTGAATGTAGGAGGCTCTGCTGCCTGACCCGTACTAATTATTATTTTGTTTTATCGTATTCAATAAAGAGGGCAGCGTTTATTTTGAATTTAAATCTCAAATTGGCAAATGAGACGTTCATGCACCTCAATTATTAACTGAATGAAAGCAGAGCACAGATGTGGCGGGAAAGATGAATTATATAATAGGGATGCACCAAAACATTTCGTACGAAAATGTACCTTCGGGGTGATTTTCGTCCCAAAATTGCTGTTGTTGTTGCTTGGCCAAAAAGTTGTCACTGAAACGGGATGTTGTGATGATGCAAGCAATAATGGCAGCAATTTTTAGCTAAAAAAGGCCCAATAGTGCATTTTCGGGCTTTGGGGGGGGGGGGCAGAAATTTTTCCCTGCATGCCTATTATATAATCACAACCTAACTGAATTCTATTCATTGAAATTAACTTCTCCTACAAATCATTTTGGACCAGGCTGTTGCACCATATTTAGTTCAGGCAATTGCAAAAGCATTGCCAAAGCATAAATAGGTTGTCATTTAAGCGTTAAAGGGAAATGATTCATCAACTGCCGAGTGTCAAAGATTGTGTAATATTTAATAAGAGAATAAAGGCAAAATGTGTCTGAACAGGCTGGAATAATGCGGCAACTGTTTTCTATGCATACCTGCTATGTTAGCATGCTTTTATTAGCATTTAGCTGGGGTGCTTCAAAGAACCAGAACTGTTTTTATTCAGTTTGGCATTCAAAGATATCCAAAAAAAAAAAGTGTTTGAGCGGCAAGTGGAGTTTTTTGAGAAGACGCTTTACCGCACATCTGAGCAGCTTCTTCGCTTTTAAGTCACTGGTAGGAAGTTGAGGTTTAAGTAGGAACATCTGAAGCCGGTAGAGCATCAGAAACTTGTTTGAAACTGGTATGACTAGTTTCTGTTACCGGCTAATTGAAGGTTAACGGTGTTTATGTGTATATGCTGGATATGACATGTAAATCAAAGTCTACAGCAGCAATTAAAAGATTTTGCTTTTGTTGTTTTATATTAAATCCTTGGATTATAGAATAAGATAAAGCATTGGATTCAGTGCTGACCAATAAATCTTATTTTGTCAACACTGAGATATAAGTGTGCACTAGGGATGGGCGATATGGACAAAAAAAATGTATCCCAAATAATTTCTGGTATTTATCACGGTAACGATAAATAAACACCAGTTCATTCTAATCTTTTTGACTATAATGCATCAAGTTTTCTCTGAGTTGTTTTTTTTTACCGGACTCTTTGGATGAAGTCGACGACGTTTGCAAACCTTGCATGTTGTAATTTGCTGCTCCGCGTCAGACTTTTTAACCCCTTCATGCCTAGTGTCGCAAATTTGCGACGTACTGTTTCTGTTGAGACTGCAGCTGAAATAACGCATGTAATACTCCAATGGCGGTTTGTGCACATTGGAGAATGTTTTTGACGATATATTGTAAACGATAAAATATCGCACATCTCTAGTGTGCACAATAAAACAAGTTGCAAGACTGCCTCATATGTCCGTCCCGCAGGGTTGTACAGAGGTGTAGGTACGTTTTCTCCACTTGTCGTTATATAAACTAGTTGGGGAATCCAGCACCAGAGACAAACTAACCTTTGAATGTTGTTAAACGTCCTCCACCTCCTTAGAGGAGGCTTATACAGCTCAAACCTGGCTTTATTTTCATTCATTGTTCCTGATCTCCTGGTCCAGTCTAAGTAATAGCCGGGTTGCTGTTATTCCTGCGTTGCCAGATTCAGTATGAATGCAGTCTAAACATATTGAGGCATGCAGTCTGGGCTCTATCTGGTAGGACAGAATTTCATCATGATCACTCAGATATATGTCCAGCCGTCCATTGAACAATTACAGATTTTTCCCGATACTGTGCAGACCACGTCAATGCACCCCTCTCTCAAGAGACTTTGTTCTCGGTCCGCACAGAGCTGCTTCTGTTTGCAATCAGAGGGAAGCTCTGTTCACTTCACGTCTGTCTGTCTGGCTCACCGCTAATTTTAACTTGTGCTTTCTTGGTCTCATGTCATCAGTGTCATGTATGTCCCATATGCGGTTTGAGCCGTTCAATACTGAGGTTTTATTGCTTCCCCAATGCTGCCTTTGTACCGTATTACCTCTAATTATTGGCACCGAGGCTTTTGACAGTGATTGGATTAAACCATCCAAACCAATTTCCTCTGTGACCCTGGCTCTGACGCCACGTTTAATATGTGCTGTGGAGCTGTCGGGATATATTATCCTGGTAGCCATGACCTGAAATAGTGATGCATCTGCCATGTAGCTGAGTTCTGGGGATTTTCAATCGGAGCGGCTGCAGGCGGATCAAACTGAGCAGCTGGATGACAACTAAAACCGTTTTTCTTTGTCTCTTCAGGCGGAAATAATAATGAACTACCATGTAGGAGAGACGGTGCTGTCTCTCCAGAAAACCACTCTGATCCCTGGAGGTTCAGAGTCCCTGGTGTACACCACGCTGTCCGGAGGCATCGGCATACTCGTCCCATTCACTTCACATGAGGTAAATTGAGCATCTTGTGACAATATAATGTTCTGATGGGAAACTTCTGGACCTGGCATTCATTCATGTGGATGTTACTTAGACATGTAGCACCCAGCTAGACCAGACCAGACACCCCCACCCCCCCCCCCCCACACACACACACACACACACACACACACACACACACACACACACACACACACACACAGACACCCCCACCCCATAGCAATGCCACAGAAACACTTTAGGAACAACTAAAAGAAAAACATGAAGAACAGCACAAGGTGTTGACCTGGCCTTCAAATTTCACTAGATCCCAAACTGATAAAGTGTCTGTGGGGTGATCCACAAAAGGCCCATGTCCGTTCTCTGATGAGTCCCAACTGTTTTGGAGGCATGAGGGAGATCTACACAATATTAGGTCATAATGTTATGCCTGATCTGTGTTTTTGAATGACCCAGAAACCATTCTCTAGACCTTTTTTAAACCTTTCTTTCCTTTCTCCAGGATCACGACTTCTTCCAGCATTTAGAGATGCACATGCGCTCCGAGTTTCCCCCAATCTGCGGCAGAGACCATCTCAGCTTTAGATCGTACTACTTCCCAGTCAAGGTTGGTCTTTGTCTTGTCTTTTTCCCGGCGGTAAATGTCTCACCTTTTGCACACCGCCCTCTCTTTCAGTCTGACTAATCTGAAGCGAAACGGAAACAAATCAGTTCTTGCTCTCTTTCTCCAGAATGTGATTGACGGAGATCTGTGCGAGCAGTTCAACAGCATGGATCCCCACAAGCAGAAAAGCGTGGCGGAGGAGCTGGACAGGACGCCACCCGAGGTATCCAAGAAACTGGAGGACATTCGCACTCGCTACGCCTTCTAATCGCGTGCACACGCAGCGGAGGGACAAAGGAATACATTCGTTTTTACCAATACATGCATTTTTAATACTGTGACGCACCAGTCCCCTAGAAGGGTTTCGAATTGAACGCCATTAAACAGTTGACTTTGAGCACATACACACACACACAAGAAGCCACGTTGGTCACCAGTGACGCAACTTGCAGACGTCTTTCTACATAACTCGCGTACCTGCGACGGTACGCGAGCGCTCACCCACAGAGCTGTGAACGGCAACGCTGCGCAATGTTCAGACCGAGTTACTAAGAATTCACCGGCAGCTCTTCACACCTACTTCGTCATTTGTTCAGCGGAAACCACCCATGCAGCGCCTCTAATACGTTTTACATTACGGGGAAACATGATGAGGCTCGTTTTTCTCGTAACATTACTAAATTTGGTTGCCCACAGTTTTCTCATCGCACGTATGACTGTGCGAACGTTTGCATACAGCTGTGTGAAAGTAAACCCCACACGGTCCGACGCGTCAACAAATTCTGCAGCGTCATCTGTGCGAACCTGCTCGCCGTCTCCCGAGCAAGTGCATGCACGTTATTTAAAGATTTATTAGATGAAACTCCAGTAGGAAGGTGAATTGTTTCCTAACGTACACAAAGTGTAGATTGATTTCACGCCTGGAAGCTGGGAATATTTTCTTTAGAAAGAATTATCATTTGTGTGTTGTCTGATCTGAAGAAAGCGAAACGTGTTTTTGTATGCTGTGATTATTTTAATGTGTATTATTAATTACAACGATCAAGTGTGATACATCTACCATTGTCCCAGATGGTATCGTCGAACCTTTCTTAGCGCCTCAACTTTCCCGCCTTTTTTCGATAACCGTGCAAGTCCCCGGGTTCATTAAAGCACATTGCTTACTCGCAACAGAAGCTGACCTCTAACCGAGTTTATACGTCGGGCCACGGTTCAAGAAGTGTTTCCATGCTGCGGCATTAGAAGACGGGTAAACTCAGACTAAATAAGTGGGTGGAGAATAAAAAACAAAAATGCCTAAGGTTTGCACTGGGTGTTGTTCTTGTCCAGTAAATTCCCAACCTCAGCCACAGACATAGCATTCCACGGTAGTCACTGAATTCAGGGGTTTGTGGGACAGGGGCAGTGGTCTGTTTTTGTAAATAAAGCTGTTTTTGTACTTTATAATACCGTGCGTTTGTGTGTCATTTCTCGGCCTCGCTGTGTGTAGACGGTCACCGCTCAGTCGGAGGCTTTGTCAACACCGTCGTCTCGGTCATTAACACGTTAGAGGCCCATTAGCGAGTGGTGGGTCGGTGTTGTAGCTCCAGAAGGGGCCGATGTTTATGTTTTTTAATTTACCTGCAGCAGAGTCAAGTCCAGCTGTGGTTGATTCAACTGAGATTGAATTTGTTAAAACTGCAAGGATTAGCATTTATTTATATTTATGAACTTATTTTTTGTTACATCTAATCGTATTAAGAACAAAATAATGTTCTTGAGCAGCTCAATGGCTGTGAATGTCTGTCCTTAAATAAAGATCTCGTCAATGTGCAGCATGTATACAATATTAAGACTTCGGCTGTCATTGTCCAAAGGTACAATTTACTGCCTAAAGATCAGCCACAACATTAAAACCACTCACAGGTGATGTAAATAATTCATTTTTCTGCTGGGAAGCTTTTGGACCTGGCTTTCATTCATGTGGACCAGACCAGGCAAAACCACTTCAGGAACAACTAAAAAAAAAACATGAACCGAGCACAAGGTGTTGACCTGGCCTCCAAATGCACTCGATCCCAGACTGATCAAGCATCTGTGGGATGATCCACAGAGGCCCCTCCCCATAAAGGCCCCCCACTTACAGCATTGTCTGTTTTGGAGGCACAAGGGAGACCTACACAACATTGGGAAGGTGGTCATAATGTTATGCCTGATTGGTGTAGTTTTTGCATGAACCAGTATGTGGTTTTATCTGCAGAAAGGGTGGAGAGAAAGAATTTGTTGTATACATGAACAAACCTGTACATGTTTATTTAACACTATAGCCTTTCCATATATAGTAATATGGTTCAGGGAAATAAATTGTAATAAGATAAAATAAGTAAATCTTTTTATCTAATTAAAAACGAATTGCCATGAGATCTCCCATTAGGTGTTGAATGTGGTGGCTGTGAAGGCTTTTACATACGAGTCCAATCGTTTTCATGATGATCAAACCATCCAGCGACCCCTGGTCCCATATGGACGTAGGAAAGTTTCCTCCCGGATGAGACCACCCCTCTCGGGACGGATACGTTTTGATAACAGGATGAAAGCGATCTTTAAAATGCCCTCCGCAGCACAATCAGGCCTCTGAGGGGTAAAGCATGGTGAGAATGAAGTGACTCATCTGAGCCCTGTTCTATCCCCGCAGACGAGCGTCTTTGGTTTTAACACCGCTGAGCTTGCAGATTCGCGTTTGTGACGAGGTGTTTGTGCACTTCAGCAGAGTCACAGTCGCTCTCTGTGTAATTGCTGAAGGTGTCCTGCAGTGAGGACGAGTTGCTGTTGCATTCCCGTCAACGCTCAGGCGTAATGGTCGTCAGATGTGTTAGCCGCAGTTTCCGACTCGTGTTTTTCCTGCATGTCTAAATACACTCAATCACTTCAGTCGCAGTTTTTGTTGACCGAAAGCCGCCAGTGTAAATGCTGAACTTCAGAATAAGTAGTTTTCTTTCTTTCTCTGCTGCTTTCGTGACTCGTCTAGTTTGTGCAATGTCGGTGACCCCAGTGTGACCAGAGAACTTCTTGGAACATGTCAGGAATGTTTCTTCAGGTGACCCCATTAAAGCTTTAGTACGCTTCAGGTCAGGAGGCAGTCAGTGCAGATTGGTCCTCCTTGGTCATAATGCTGCAAAGCTTTAAGCGTTCTGCACAAAGATGCAAGCTACAGATTTTATTTTAAGCCTCTATGCATCGGAGTGCTTCTAATCCTTGGTCAGAGTGGAGTTCAGTGGAGTCAGGTTTGGGCCTAAAGATTCCACACAATATTGTGGCTTTCAACGAAAATGTGACGCTCCTGGATACGTAGCATCTTTAACCAGATGTAACGTCACTGACGCGTGCAGTTTCCTGGCAGCTTTGAAGATACAGATGACGTGGAGAAGATCCTCTCTCCTCCTCAACGTTGCTACCCACATTGATTCCAGCTTTATTCACCTTTTCAAACAGTTTTGCCACCTCCACGTTTCCATGACTGCGACGCTACTGTTGTATTTGCTTGTGTGTCTTGTTTCTCACGTTTTGCATCCAGTTGCAGCATATCCTGTCAGATCAATCATGACCCAACTCTTTCAGTAAGCATGTTTAAAAGGAGGAAGTTTCCAAACGTCAGTGACGGTTTACTTAGATTTAGGACGAAAGTCAAACGTCATCTTTGCCACCGTGCCAAGCAGCTCTCACCTCAAATGAGATGGTAAAAGAACATTTACAGACACCAGCTGTAAGCGTCGTAGGTGTATTAGAGAGTAAAGAAGATGCAGACAATGGAAGCCTTTTTTACTAAGGAGCCATACACGACAACACTCAAAGTTTTCTGTAGTGGCGTGTTTATTGGTGTAACGGTAGACGGTGAGCTTACAGGCACAGAGTGTGGGTTTGGGAAGGTAAACCGACCCGGAACATTGGCAGTGCTGCTGTAAACAAAGCACGGCGGCATGAGTTTATAGGTAAATGGCAAAGTCTTGTAGAGTCTTCACAAAAACAAAAGGACGCAAGACTCCAGGGGCCGTATTCCTAAAAGATTCGTAGCGCAAAGAGTTGCTCCTAGCGGCCAGATTCCGAGAAAAATCTTAGAATCGCGATGTTCAGAGTAGATCCTGGTAAAGATAAAAGGTATTCCTAAAGAATCTCAGCTCTTCAGAGAGCTCCTTAAGGGAGATCTGTTAAGAGGCTTAGGAGTTCCTGAAGCAGAAAGGAGGCATTTATCTGGTGTGCTTTATTTTCTCCATGCCTGCTTCTTGGCTTGTAGTGTGACACCGGGACCCAAATCTAAAAAAGTCACCACCTGGATTTAACTAAGCAAATAGGTAGGAGCCTCCTAATGGATAATTACTGCATGGGTGATTATCTTTCAGCTGGAAACAAGTTATTTAAGCCCAACTGATGCAATGAGTAGCTTCTCATTTCTTAAATGTCTAAAGACACATCCTGTGGTCGTCTGTTTGAGAAGGGTCAAATCATTGGCATCAAGCAGAGAAAACATCTAAGGAGATTGAAGAAACTACTAAAACTGGGTTAAGAACTGTCCAAGGCATTATTAGAAACTGGAAGGAGAGTGGAGAAGCATCATCTTAGAGGAAAACCCCGATTGTGGTTGGCGATCACTTAAACGTTTGGTGAAATCAAATGGAAGAAAACCAACAGTTGAACTAATAGTTTAATAGTGAAAGTAAGAACATTTCCACACGTACAATGTGAAGGGAACTCAAGGGATTGGGACTGAACAGCTGTGTAGCCTTAAGAAAACCACTAATCAGTGAGGATAACTGGAAATAAAGGCTTCAGTTTGCTAGGGAGCATAAAGATTGGACTCTGGAGCAATGGAAGAAGGTCATGTGGTCTGATGAGTCCAGATTTCCCCTGTTCCAGAGTGATGGGGGCATCAGGGTAAGAAGAGAGGCAGATGAAGTGATGCAGCCATCATGCCTAGTGTCTACTGTACAAGCCTGTGCTATGGGGCAGTGCTATCTATCTAAATACCAAAGGGCTAGATCTCCAGGCGTTAGGAGACCAGGAGCCCAGACTCCACTAAGTTACCTTTCCGGAGTCACATGTGGTACAACAGCACCAGTGTAACAAAGCAAGTGTCTTCTTCAACCAAGATGGATGGGATCAAGAGTGATAAGCTTAAACTTGTGTTCTTCAACACTCTCCCCCAAAAAACGGACAAAACACCAGAATTCCAACCTCCTGTCTCCTCCTCCTCCCAAAGCCTCCGTCGTTCGTCTCCGTCCTTTACTACTTCCTCTGAAAACGAGCTCATTTTGAAGCGAACATTTAAAGCGGCATGTAAGAGCTGTGATTTCCATTGACATTGATCCAAAAGTCCTTTTTTCTCCCCTTTCAAATTAGGCCCACATGTTCTCGGGGCCAACACATCCCAGGAGGGCATCATTATCCATATTTTTTTCTTTTAAATAAAAACAAAAAACCTGCCCATGCGGTTACACTTCTATGAAACTCTGCAGGGCCATTGTTCTAAGTGGGAAAGTTTAGTGCGGTCAGGTTGTGGGCCAAAAGTGTCTTTGTTGCAGCTGAGTGCTTGTTATTCTACTGTGTGACAAATGATTATACTTGCTGTTATGCAATTTGAAAAGGAAAAAAAAAACTGCAAGAAACTGCAAAGGCAAAGCCCGCCGTGGTGGAAGATGCCGCCCGGCTGTTGCTCCTCGTGATGTGGGGCAAATAACTTATTGAGATCTCCACTCGAGATTTGCACTTTTGCTTTGACAGAAACGTCGTAAAGAAACGTCAGGCACGGAAAAACATCCAGAAATCGGGGGAAATAAACGTCACGGCGGCTGATGTATTCCTACCAGGAATTAGACACTTGACTTGAGGGGGATGTCTGTCACTGCTTCACAGGGGCAGGCGAGAAGAAGAGAGCTCGAGCGTCTCTGAACTTGCTTATTACTAGCACCAGAAGAGAAGATAAAAATGTCACCCATGAATCAGGGGGAAAAGAAAATCACTCGGGGCCTTTGCGTGAGTGAAAGTAGTTAGGCTGTTATGTCGAAATGCAGCTGTATAATCGGACCTAAATCGTGGAAACAAAAGTACTGACAGCGTTCATTGCAAGGAATGCGTGAAAAAGAAGAATCTGCATAGTTTTAGGAAGTGGGAAGAAGAACACAAGCCAGCTCCTCTGATGTTCACTAATGGACAGCTAGTTTCTCACTTGCACAGGCACACATTTATCTGCCAGAACGTGACCAGTGACTCCATGTCCCTGTTTAACCAGTGAGGTGCAACGCGTTAATCCACAGGTCTCAAACCGATCAATCAAAGGGCCACTGTGGCTGCAGGTTTTCATTCCAACCAGGCTGCAGGTTGATGGATCTGTTTGAGACCCCTGTGAGGAGAGTTGAAGATAGAGGTGCAGCAAAGCTTGTTACCTCTGGACAAGGCCAGTTGTTTCCAGATGAAAGAGTCATGCTGAAGGAATTTGCAAAGGTCAATACCCGGTTACACCTGCAGCCTGTGATCCTGACATGAGAAAGTTCTCCCCTGAAGATTTGGACAGAATCAGACATATAGTTAGCAGGACTAGACTCAGATCAGTTTGGGATCTAGTGAATTTGAAGGCAAGGTCAACACCTTGTGCTGTTCTTGTTTTTTTGTTTTGTTTTGCTGCCATCGAGGAGTGTCATTGGGCGACAGGATAGCTCTCTTTGGGAACACTTTAAGTCTGCGTTATGCTAAACCTGACTCACTGACTCGAATCCATTCTGACCAAGGAGAAATACCACTCTGACTAGGGATGTGCGATCTTTCATCGGTGGAGCAGATACGGCGGGCAGCGAGGAGCTCGTTCCTAAACGAGGCTCCACCTCCATTATCTGGTTTGGTTTTAACCCCTTAACGCCTCAATTGATTTTTCAGTTATATGAATAAATTAAATATTTGTATTTTTACTTACCACTCCGGCCGGTCCTACGAGAAACTAGTGCTTGCAAAAGGTTCCTAGGAATTTTTTGAATGTGAACAAACCGACATTGGAGTATTACATGCGTACAGTGCGTCGCGAATTTGCGACACTAGGCATGAAGGGGTTAAGAGTTCGGTTAAAAAAAAAAAACTCGGATAAAACTTGCAGATGCATTATAGTTAAAAAGATTAGGCTGAATTTTATCGTCATTTTTATTGTTAAACACCAGAAATTATTGGGATAAATATTTTAGTCTATATCGTCCATCCCTAACTCCGACACACAGAGGCATACAATAAAATCTGCCGAAATGCCGCTTAAAGCTTTGCAACATGACGACCTTGGGAGGGCCAATCTGCACTGACTGCCTCCTGCCCCAAAGCACGTTAAAGCTTTAATGTTGTCACCTGAAGAAACATGAAGATGACAAGAAGTCCAAGAAGTTCTGTGGATCACTGGGGTCGCCGACGTTGCACAAACTTGACAAGTCACGGCCTTCTGAGGGCGTCCCGCGGTGTGCTGTTTTGTTTTAGTTGTTCCTAAAGTGTTTTTGTGTGTGTGTCTGTGTCAGGCTGCATCCTGCTGCCATGGGGTGGGAGTCCCTGGTCTGGTCTGGTCTAGGTGGGTCCTACATGTCTAAGTAACATCCACATGAATGAACGTAAGGTCCAAGCGGCCTGATCCGTGTACAAAGGAAATCTGTAAATTGATTACTTGGTTTAATGCAGCTCCCCAGATGTCATTAATACTGTGTAATGAGATGACCTTTGAATGTTAAAGTACTGTTAAAGTAAAGGACATTAGCTCTCATTTAAGTAAAACAAGGTAAAAGATTTAAGAGTAAAAATACCACTTTCTGTTTTTGCAAGATTGAATTCTGAAGAAGCAAAACATATTGCTTATGCCTACTTTCTGAGGCAACTTATAACTTCCTTTTCAAACTTAACCACATAACCTAAAGGGGAACTACTGTTTTTCACAACCTGGACCTCATTTCTGACATAAAACATCATTGTTTACTCACCAGTGTCATTTTTGTTTCATTTGCACTCGCTCAGTAGATAATGAGATCAGGGTATATCCATGCAGCCTCTAAATAACACATCATCTGCCACGAAACTCGTATTTTGTTATGACATGCTAGTGCTATTCCCCGTTGAGTCCGGATTTAGCTGCGATCACCATCCAGGGTCTGTAGGTCGATCTACAGAGGCTATATGGATATACGCTGATCTGATTATCTCCTGAACGAGTGCAAATGAAACAAAAGCGACAGATTGTGAGTAAGCGATGGTGTTTCATGGTAGAAATAAGGTCCAGGTTGTAAAAAACAGTAGTTCCCCTTTAATGTTGAGAAGGGTCAAATCATTGGCATCAAGCAGAGAAAACATCTAAGGAGATTGAAGAAAATACTAAAACTGGTTTAAGAACTGTCCAACGCATTATTAAAAACTGGAAGGAGAGTGGAGAACCATCGTCTTCTAGGAAAACTCACACCCTTTAAAGGGTTAGGGTTAAAATGACTCTAAGAAACCCTGAGAGGAACGCTGATGACTCTTTCTGCCTCTCACGCTTCACAACCATCACCATTACAGATGCCTTCAGTGAAGAAGTTTCAGCTTTAAACTTAAAATTGTGCGTGAAGTGATTTTGCCTTCACTTCACCGCCGCTCGGCCCGTGTCCGTGCGAGGTTCAGAGGTCACGGCTCTGGGATAACAGCAGCTCATCTGTCACACCGCCTTCCAGCGCCACCACCTCTGCGTACTGTTAAGTCTTTTTACAGACGCTCGAAGCTCAAAGCTTCAAGGAAGTTGAGAAAGTGTTTTTACTCTCTGGAGCGGCGAAACGGCTCCACTTTAAGTCTCTTTTGTTGCAGTTGCTGCAGCTCCTGAATTACATAACTGCAGTGTTTAATCTCTGACCGTCAGAACTGTTTGTGTTACGTGAGGAGATATTGCTTAAGGGACATTGTTTTGTAATTTTAGTTTGTTTTACTGTTGCGGCCACTGAACGCTGCCTGAGAACAGATGGAGGCGTGTGTGCTCAAGCAGTTTTTTTTTTGCATTTTCTGAATTGAATGCTTTTTTTATAAGATGAGAAAACTCTTCAACTTTTTGTTTATGCTTTTTTCATCCCTCTAAACCAATCAGACCAATCCAAACATGAGTTGTCCTATTATCCAAGTAGCCATTGAACTAAATCAGATAAAAATGCCAGCTTGGGCCAGAAACGTAAATAAGCGCAAAATGCCAAATTAGCTTAGTATTCCAACATGCTAAACTAATTTGTTGTGACCTTCTTCCAGTCTGTCCGCCGGAACTTTTAGCATTTTCCTACTGTCGTGGCTCCTGAACGCTCCCAAGCGAATTTTCACTTACATTTCCGCATGAAATTCAAACATCAGTATACACTTGAGGCCAAATTAGAGGCATCTGTGTTTCCAATCAGTGTGATAAGACTCAGGTGTCGTTCATCGTCCCCTTGTGTTTAAAGAAATCTGGGATTTGTCTCAGTCTGATCTTCACAACACATGTTTGTGGAAGTGTATGAGGTCACGGACAGAGGGGCTTGTTGTTGCTCATCGGGCTGGAAAAGGTCACTTGTCTGGCTGTCCAAATAACTCTTTAAAAAGCCTCCAACTGATTCAAAATGCCGCAGCAAGAGCATTGACAGGAATCAGCAAGAGAGATCACATTACTCCAGTTTTAGCTTCTCTTCACTGGCTCCCCTTAAAGTCTAGAATAGAATTTAAAATCCTCCTCCTTACATACAAGGCCCTTAAAGGCCTAGCTCCATCATATCTTAAAGACCTCATTGTACCATATCATCCCAACAGATCACTTCGGTCTGAAAGTGCAGGCCTACTTGTGGTTCCTAGAATTTTAAAAAGTAGAATGGGAGGTAGAGCTTTCAGCTATCAGGCTCCTCTCCTGTGGAACCAGCTCCCAGTTTGGGTTCGGGAAGCAGACACTCTCTCTATTTTTAAGGTCAGGCTTAAGACTTTCCTTTTTGATCAAGCTTATAGTTAGGGCTGGACTAAACCATCCCTTAGTTATGCTGCTATAGGCCTAGGCTGCTGGGGGACAATGCACCAAACACATGCTCTCCTTCTTTCTTTTCTCTCCTCTCTCGTGTCCTCCACTTTCTTTTCTCTGGCACAGAGCTCCTCCCTCTAAATTCTTATCTGCTACTAGTCATGACATTCTGTGCTATTACTATGTAGAATGTTTACTGCTGCTCTCCCTTCTTCCGAGTATCTCTGGCCTGGAGTTGAGTGTTTCCTGTGGAGCTCCATACTACATCTGTTGTCGTGGTCTCATCAGCCTGCCCAGTCTCCATGGAATCCTGCTGTTATCCACTCCTACCTGAATGAACAATTCTCCAACCTGCTGATGATTCCCCTTACATTTTCTAACTGTCATGTAACATCATTAGTTTGTATCATAGCATCCCACTTGTATGCTTTAGTCAGATGTGTGTATCTATGACAGATGTATGTTTATCTTGCTGTTCTCTTTCTCTGTCTGTACCCGGCTGGCCTTAGGCAGATGGGTCCCTCCATATGAGCTGGGTTCTGCTCAAGGTTTCTTCCTGTTAAAAGGGAGTTTTTCCTTGCCACCGTCGCCTGCAGGCTTGCTCTGGGGGTTTCAGGCCGGGTCTTGTAAAGCGTCTTGAGACATTTGTATTGTTATTGACGCTATATAAATAAAGCTGAATTGAATTGAATTGAAAACCAGTTCGGACTCCACAAATCAACACCCACATAGATTGAGAACAACTTGAGGAGATTTAAGACGACCCTCCACAGGAGTGGTCCACCAACAAAGATCACTGCAAATGCAAGATGCATAAAAGTCAAGGATGTCACAAAGGAATCCAGGGTAACTCTAAAGGCATCTCTCACACTGGCTGATGTAAATGATCATGAATCCACCGTCAGGAGAACAATGAACCTTGGTGTACATGTTAGAGTGGCAAGGACAAAGACGCTGGTCTCCAAAAACAACACTTCAGACAATCCGCTGTCTTCTAAACATCATGTGGACAAACCAGAAAATCCTTTGTGGGCAGATGAGACCACAACAGTTTGATTTAAATGTTTGGAGATGAAACAACACTGCGTTACAGCATCAGAACCTCCATGAGACATGGGTGGTAAGGTCCTTGCTTGGGCCGGCTTTGCCTCATCTGGGACGGGACGTCTTATCATCATAGATGGACCAATGAGTTCTGAATTATACCAGCTGATGGTGCAAAGAAAAATGTCAGGACATCTGTCCATGAGCTGAATCTGAACAGAAGCTGAGCCGTGTAACAACGCCCCAAGCATACAAGTACAAAGAATGGTTGAAGAAGAACAAAACTAATGTTTTGTTCTTCTTCAAGTCCATCTAAGTGATATATCAGTGGAAGAATAACACTAATTTACTTAGTATAGCTTAGCATAGCTTAGCTTAGCCCAGCTCAGTTCAGTTCAGCTCAGCTCAGCTTCGCTTAGCTTCGCTTAGCTAGCGCGAAACCTAGGTTGACAGGAAAAATATGACAGCTTTTTCATTTGGTCTCAGAGAATTTGATGTTTGGATATCACCTCAACAATAAGGTTGTTTTTATTTTGCCTACCACAGTTTGATGAGTAATAGAGGAACAAAATGGTTCTTGGCCCACACCCACATCTTCATACTTGGCATCTAAACACCTCTAAGGTTCTGTGCATTTTTCATGGTTGCGAAGCTACCGCGTTGGAATAATTTGTTCGCCGATAGATGTGTCGACAAAGTGCTGTTAAGTGCCTCTGCGGTCGCTGCAGTAGGTGCAGACCAGCACCACGTCGTGCCTTGACAAGCCTCTGGTGAAAACAACACCAGCTTCACTGTAAACACAGCAAACTGGTGGAAGGATAAAAAGTAAGCATGGAAACTTGCTCAGCAACCGGGAAAAGGCTCCACTTAGAGGTTATATTAGGAGGTTTTGCTGATTTGTTACCAGCTGTGCCCAGCATGGAAATTTCATTCGTCTGTGTGTACACTATATTACCAAAAGTATTCGCTCACCCATTCAAATGATCAGAATCAGGTGTTCTAATCACTTGGCCTGGCCCCAGGTGTATAAATTCAAGCACTCAGGCATGCAGACTGTGAAACAAGACATTTGTGAAAGAATGGGCCGCTCTCAGGAGCTCAGTGAATTCCAGCGTGGAACTGTCATAGGATGCCACTTGTGCAACAAATCCAGTCGTGAAATTTCCTCGCTCCTAAATATTCCACAGTCAACTGTCAGCTCTATTATAACAAAATGGAAGCGTTTGGGAACAACAGCAACTCAGCCACGAAGTGGTAGGCCACGTAAAGTGACGGAGAGGGGTCAGCGGATGCTGAAGCGCATAGTGCAAAGAGGTCGCCGACTTTCTGCACAGTCAATTGCTACAGAGCTACAAACTTCATGTGACCTTCAGATTAGCCCAAGTACAGTACGCAGAGAGCTTCATGGAATGGGTTTCCATGGCCGAGCAGCTGCAGCCAAGCCACACATCACCAAGTGCAATGCAAGGCGTCGGATGCAATGGTGTAAAGCACGCCGCCACTGGCCTCTAGAGCAGTGGAGACGCGTTCTCTGGAGTGATGAATCACGCTTTTCCATCTGGCAATCTGATGGACGAGTCTGGGTTTGGAGGTTGCCAGGAGAACGGTACATTTCAGATTGCATTGTGCCAACTGTGAAATTTGGTGGAGGAGGAATTATGGTATGGGGTTGTTTTTCAGGAGCTGGGCTTGGCCCCTTAGTTCCAGTGAAAGGAACATTGAATGCTTCAGGATACCAAAACATTTTGGACAATTCCATGCTCCCAACCTTGTGGGAACAGTTTGGAGCGGGCCCCTTCCTCTTCCAACATGACTGTGCACCAGTGCACAAAGCAAGGTCCATAAAGACGTGGATGACAGAGTCTGGTGTGGATGAACTTGACTGGCCTGCACAGAGTCCTGACCTGAACCCGATAGAACACCTTTGGGATGAATTAGAGCGGAGACTGAGAGCCAGGCCTTCTCGACCAACATCAGTGTGTGACCTCACCAATGCGCTTTTGGAAGAATGGTCAAAAATTCCTATAAACACTCTCCTCAACCTTGTGGACAGTCTTCCCAGAAGAGTTGAAGCTGTAATAGCTGCAAAAGGTGGACCGACATCATATTGAATTCTATGAGTTAGGAATGGGATGGCACTTCAGTTCATAGAATGAGTAAAGGCAGGTGAGCGAATACTTTTGGTAATATAGTGTATGTGTGTCACTCCTGTCTGTTTGCTATGGACAGGGACACTGAACTGAAGTCAGTATGAACTCATACATGTCAGGTTTATGTCCCAGTAAAACTCTCCAAAGAGCAACCATCATCCGACCTTCCCTTCCCTGTTCTAGCTGTAACCTGTACTTGACCTACGCACCAGTGAAAGACATTTCACAGCAACAGTGTCAGAATGTGTTTTCAGATCATTACTTTTCTTTATCTGTTCAACCCGGTCAGTCACGTAATGATAATAAAACAACAAACTTTCAAGATTTGTGTGCAGTGTGTGTTTCACACTAGGCTCTCATCTCACAGGCGATCTTCACCGTTAAGGGTGGTAATTAGGTCAAACGAACTGGACTGACAGCAAGCAGACCGGAAGGTAGCAGCTTGTTAAACACGTAGGAGAAAAAAGTTAAGCAATAAAACACTGGGGCGGCACTGGGGTGGTGTAGTGTATAGCATTGACACCTCTCTGTGTGGAGTTTGCATGTTCTCCCTGTGTCTGCGTGGGTTCTCTCCAGGTTCTCCAGCTTCCTCCCACCGTCTAAAGACATGTTGGTTAGGTTCATTGGTGATTCTAAATTGGTCGTAGGTGTGAGTGTGAATGGTTGTCTGTCTCTCTGTGTTAGCCCTGTGATAGACTGGAGACCTGTCCACGGTGTACGCCGCCTCTCACCCGATGACAGCTGGGGTAGGCTCCAGCAGACCCCACGACCCTTAACAAGAATAAGTGGTTGCAGAATGAATTAATCTTATTATATTATCTATTATGATTCAATACATTAAAATACAGTACAGAAACTAACGTGAAAAGAAAAAATGGACCATTAGCAATTTGCTTTAATCTATTTTTATTTTTTTACTATTTTTTATGAACTATCCTACATCTGTTTTATTTTATTTTATTTTAACTATCTCACACCTATTATTATTTTTATTTTATTAATTATCTTACACCCATTATTTTTTTTATTAATAATTTTTATTTATACATCTTACATCTATTTTATTTTAACTATCTTACACCTACATTATTTTTTTCGATTAACTATCTTACACCTATTTTATATTTATTTTTATTTTATTAAATATCTTACACCCATTTTGTTTTTATTATTTTTATTAATTATCTTACATCTATTTTATTTTATTTTAACTATATCTTACACCTATTATTATATTTTATTATTTGTTATTAATTATCTCACACCTGCATTTTTTTTTTATTATTATCTATCTTACACCTATTTTTATTTCTATTATTTTTTTATCAATTATCTTACACCTATTTTATATTTATTCTTATTTTTATTAACTTTTTATTTTTACTAGCAGTTTTTAAGAGTGTTCTTTTATGCCCAACAGTGCTACTGTGACCAGACAATTTCCCTCATGGATCAATAAAGTCTAGAGCGCAGAGATGCAATCGAAAACTATTATTGTTTAACGCTTTCACAGATGGCTGAATGCTGCGAAAAATCAAATCTATCAACCCTCGGTTCTCACAGATAATGATTTGCACATGGGCCTGTGAGCTCAGTGTCACAGCGTGCATGTACCAGTAGCAAACAAGTTAAGTGATGCATGGTGCGAGAGGTTGCCCCCCTGAAACACGGTCCGACCGCATGGGGATCGGCTAATAAAATTTATTTTTAACTTCATTCTGGACGGAGCGCGTTACCCGAAATAGAATCTGATGTTTTAAACGATTAAATGTGCTTCAGCAGCCGCTACTAAGCAGATAATTAGTGGTCTGAAACAGATCAGCCTCTGACAACAGTATGGGACAATATTTTGCTCCCTTCCTTTGGTTGAAGGAATGAAAGGTTGACCACTGGTATTTGCTGATCTACTGGAACTTGTGTCTTTTCTAAACCACAGTCCGCAAAATCAAACTTGTTGATGCATGAAATGTTTTTTTTTTTTTGTTTTTTTTTAGCCTTAAACAAGTTAATTTTGTTTGTCCAGTCCTGAGACATCCAAGTGGAGACGGCAAGTCCTGCAGATGCATGCATGTGGCTTGTGTGCATGCGTGTCATTTGCAGCAAACAGAAGCAACCCGGATCAAACTTTTTGAAGAAACACGTAAAACCTGGTGACTATGACGCCTGGAAGGCACGTCTGACATTCTTTTTGTTTCCTTTCAATCATCATTAAGACACAGGGGAATCCAGATCTGCTGCAGCTGTTGAAGGGATTCAGAGGAGTGACTCTCCAGAGGAGGCATCCATCTTACTCTGCAAGTGCTTCCTGGAAGCCACAATGATCAAACCAACACTTCATGTGTCAGAGAGTCCTGCAACTGTCTGAGTTTCTGCATCCTGAAAACATTAATCACAGAAATTATTTCAAAAAGATGATCTGATCACAACTGAAAAGCTGCAGAGCGGGTCTCCTGACTGTGGCAGTAACTGTTTGATGCAGCTGCTCCTGCATGAAAACTATGGAAACTACTCATGGAACTTGAGCAAGGCATACATTCCCCATCCTGTGTGTGTGCACACACACGCCCACACACACACTAATATTCTCATAAACTCCATATATCAAATACAGAAACTAAGCTTTTTACAGGCCATTGTAATGGATAAATTGCATAATTTGGAGATTAACCGTAAAATTTGAGTCCTTCTGAAGAGGGGGAATCACCAAGATTGTAAAATGCATTGTTATTTAGTGTCATGTCTGTGCATTCAAATAATGTGGTTATAATGGGAGTCTTGTTCATTTCTAAACAACTGAAATGAAGTTTTAATGAAAATCTGATGCTGCACAAAAACTAAATACGCTTCCAAGTCAATGACTGATCTTTGACATATCCAAGACTGTGATAACAGGTAAAAAATCTCCTGTTTACGATCATTTTTCATGTTGAAAATAGGTGCAGTGAATATAATGCAGTAGTCGTAGCAGATCTTGGTAGCCAAGATAATGGAAGAATTTTGTTCTTCTGCTGCAACTGCTTAGCAGTTAGTGGTCTAAAACCCTGGTGGTCTTTGTTTTCTTCATTTGTTTTGGGAGGATCTGCAGCTAATCCCGCATCCCTGTCTGCCTTTCCACCACCCAGGAGGAGCACTTAATGCACAACATATTTGGCCCAAAAAACCAAAAGGTCAAGTCAGCGCAGCGTCTGTGTTTGACTTCTTGTTAGGGGTGTTTTTTTATGTCGTGACGATTATGACCGCCTCTGCCTCTCTCCAGATGCTGCGCTGAGCGCTCCGCCCAGCTCTCCGTCTCTGTCTCTGTTGGTGTTCTGGTCTCCGTTTCAAACAGGAAGGGTTGCGGGGTGACTCGGTCGCTGCTCTGTCTGGAAACACATGATAGTGAGTAGAACCGCTGGTGGATCGTGCACGCGTCACCGTGCGGTTGCGGCGAACGTGAACGGTGACACACTTAACGACGGCGCTGGATTATTCCAGAAAGAACAGGGATGAGTCACGTCCTATTGAAGAATGTTGTTTCTTGCACTCATCTTTGCTTGTTTTTGGACTAACATTGAAGGTGATCCTCTGGTTTGAAGCAAATCCTGGGAGCAATGTCAGTCACTTGAGCTGATAAGTGGACCAGTATGGTTCAGCTAACCATGTCTGCATCTGTTTAAGTGCAATTGATCTTTTACTGACAGCCACTGGAGTCTGCAAGAGATGCTGATGAAAATGAGAGCAAAGCAAAACCATTCAATTCAATTCAATTCAATTCAGCTTTATTTATATAGCGTCAAAAACAATACAAATCGTCTCAAGACGCTTTACAAGACCCGGCCTGAAACCCCCAGAGCAAGCCTGCAGGCGACGGTGGAAAGTAAAAACTCGCCTTTTAACAGGAAGAAACCTTGAGCAGAACCCAGCTCATATGGAGGGACCCATCTGCCTAAGGCCAGCCGGGTACAGACAGAGAAAGAGAACAGCAAGATAAACATACATCAGTCATAGATACACACATCTGACTAAAGCATACAGGTGGGATGCTATGATACAAACTAATGATGTTACATGACGGTTAGAAAATGTAAGGGGAATCATCAGCAGGTTGGAGAATCGTTCATTCAGGCAGGAGTGGATAACAGCAGGATTCCATGGAGACTGGGCAGGCTGATGAGACCACGACAACAGATGTAGTATGGAGCTCCACAGGAAACACTCAACTCCAGGCCAGAGATACTCGGAAGAAGGGAGAGCAGCAGTAAACATTCTACATAGTAATAGCACAGAATTGCTTGACTAGTAGCAGATAGGAATTTAGAGGGAGGAGCTCTGTGCCAGAGAAAAGAAAGTGGAGGACACGAGAGTGGATAGAGAAGAAAGAAGGAGAACATGTGTTTGGTGCATTGTCCCCTAGCAGCCTAGGCCTATAGCAGCATAACTAAGGGATGGTTTAGTCCAGCCCTAACTATAAGCTTGATCAAAAAGGAAAGTCTTAAGCCTGACCTTAAAAATAGAGAGAGTGTCTGCTTCCCGAACCCAAACTGGGAGCTGGTTCCACAGGAGAGGAGCCTGATAGCTGAAAGCTCTACCTCCCATTCTACTTTTTAAAATTCTAGGAACCACAAGTAGGCCTGCACTTTAAGACCGAAGTGATCTGTTGGGATAATATGATACAATGAGGTCTTTAAGATATGATGGAGCTAGGCCTTTGAGGGCCTTGTATGTAAGGAGGAGGATTTTAAATTCTATTCTAGACTTTAAGGGGAGCCAGTGAAGAGAAGCTAAAACTGGAGTAATATGATCTCTCTTGCTAATTCCTGTCAATGCTCTTGCTGCAGCATTTTGAATCAGTTGGAGGCTTTTTAAAGAGTTATTTGGACAGCCAGACAGTAATGAATTACAATAATCCAGTCTGGAAGACACAAATGCATGAACTAGTTTCTCAGCGTCACTCTGAGACAGGATGTTCCTAATTTTGATGATATTACGTAGATGAAAGAAGGCAGTCCTGGTTACTTGCTTAATGTGACATTTAAAGGACATATCCTCATCAAATATAACACCAAGGTTTTTCACAGTAGTACTGGAGGCCAAGGTAATGCCATCCAAAGAAACCATGGGAAATGAATCTCTGAGATGCTTAGGACCAAATACAATAACTTCTGTTTTGTCTGAGTTTAAGAGTAAGAAATTACAGGTCATCCAAGCCTTTATGTCTTTAAGGCATGCTTGGAGTTTAACCAGCTGATTAGTTTCATCTGGTTTCATGGATAAATATAGCTGGGTGTCATCTGCGTAACAATGGAAGTTTATGCCATGTTTTCTAATAATCTTCCCTAATGGCAACATGTATAAAGTGAAGAGAATTGGTCCTAGCACAGAACCCTGAGGAACGCCATAACTTACTTTAGTATAAGTAGAGGAATCATGGTTGATATGAACAAACTGGAATCTGTCAGACAGATAGGATTCAAACCAATCTAATGCAGTTCCTTTAATCTGGATCTCACTTTCAAGTCTCTGTAGTAAAATATTATGATCAATAGTGTCAAATGCAGCACTGAGATCTAGCAGAACCAGTATAGAGACAAGTCCATTCAAGCTGCCCAAATCAGAAAAAATCCATCACACAGCAGAGGTGAACTACAAAGTGATCATTCTCTTTTAACCAAGCCCTCTGAAGTTCTCCACATGCCCGAAAAGTTTATCTTAACTGAATAATGAAGTGAAACGTTTCTTTTCCTGACTGAGCAGAAAAACAAAAACAAACTAAAAACGACAATAACAACAAAAAAAACACACAAAAAAATAGTTTGTTTCAAGACAGGTTCAGAGACGGGGATGAGAAGAAGAAGAAGAAGAAAAAAAGACAAATAAGCAAACCCCTACCCCAGGCTAATTTGCTTTAAGATGAAAGGTCAGAGGGGTCCAGAGCAGGAAGGATACCGGCAGGAGGAAGATTCAAACAGCATGCATCTGCTGTAAAAGGTCCTACTAGTGAACTAGTTAGTTCATCCTTTTGATAACTGACATGAGGAACGTCTCATCATTTTATCTGGCGCAAAGATATCTGATAAGAACGGGCAGAAACAAGGGAACTGTTAGGAAGGAATTTGTGTTGATTCTGAAGGAGGAGAAGGAGAAGAAGAATCACCAGTGTCCTGTATGTCTTATGTCTGAAGGAGTTTATTTAGGCTCATGCGAGGAGAACAGAAGCTTCGTCATCACAACATAAGTGCATGAGTTCCACCTCAATTGTAAAGCACAAAGTCTTATACTAAGAAGGTGGACCGAGGCAGGGGGGAGATGTGTCATCCAATTGGCAATTGTACATAAACATGAAGATAAGGACTCACACCAGCTGAGTCTGTTGACAGCCAGACAGTGAGACTGAAGACGCCAAAGAGGGACCATGGCCTTGGCATGTTCCTCAGAGAGAAAATAGGGCAGGTTACTGACCCCAGCAGTAGGGAAGAGAAATTATTCTCTAACAGGAACGAGCGTATCCAAAAAGGCAACTGGACTTGTAGCGTCATCCATTCAAAGAGGAAACTATTTAAACCTCTCACCAGGCCCCTAGAACTGAAGAAGCTACTCGGATTGACCTGGCTGCAGGGTGAGCGGAGTGTCTTGCAAACTCTCCATGGGAGGTGTTGTCTGTCTGGGTCTCGAAGCCCCAAGGGGATGGAGCTTTGCCCTCACAGAAATAACAGTGAGGACAGATGTCTAAAAGATGAGAATTTAGCACTGATGCCTCACAGCAAAGAGGTTCTGGGTTCTAATCGATCGGCCTTTCTGTGTGGACTTTGCATGTTCTCTCTGTGTCTGCATGGGTTCTCTCCAGGTTCTCCAGAGGACAAGCAGCTGAATGAAATGACAGTTAGGTCATCATTAATCCTGCCTCTTCAGTCCAGCTCACCTTCATATGGCATGGTGATTTTGTGGTTTGTTCCATGCAGCCATTCTCCAGGTGTATTTTGTGTCCGAAAAGTTTTTGACCAATCTTACAGGGTGTCAAAAGCCAAGGAAAAGAAATGTGTTTTAAGAAGTGACTTAAAGACAGAGAGGAGGCCTGTCTAATGTGCACAGGGAAATCATTCCACAACGGCAACTTCACGATCCCCTCTGAGCTTCCTATTTGGTCTCTGGGATGGTGTAGCAACTCAGAGACATGGGGTGGAGCGAGACCTTTGAGAGGCAGACAGCAGACAGTCTCATCTTTAATCTCGCTGCTCAAATATACTAATTAGACACAAACAATTTCCGTGCTTCCATCCATTTTTTATTTCCACGTTCTCTTATTTCAGTTAAATTAATATAATTTTGTATGAAGTAATTCTAACACAGCATTACTAACAACGACAGAAATATTGCGTCCATACCATCAGGAAAGATTTTAACTGGTGAAGAATGAGTAAAAATAAATAAATAAAAAATAAAACGAGACACTCAACCACGCATCCCGGAGTGCGCCCTAAACTGGGTGTCAACAAATGACACTGGCATCTCAAATATGTTCCATCTAAGCTTTTAAGCTGTCATACATTTAAAACCTGCCGTAAATTTAATTTCACACTATATAAAATAAATTGGCTTTTTATGATCCAGGGGACCATCCCGAGCCGACTGAACGAGAAAACACATGAGACCCTTGCGTTATCTGCATTTGTGACTGACAGGACATTTATTGAGAAACTTATGCAACACTTAAAACTACAATACAAATAAGGTTTAAAATGGTGTGTCAGTCTCCTAGCTCTTAGTCTAGGTCTCTCAATGACAGCTGGGATAGACTCCAGCCCCCCCTCTAGAAGGCAAGCGATTACAGAAAGTGAATGAATGAATGAAAAATACACCGCCTGGCCAAGGAAACAAACAAAATGAAAAGTCGCCAGCTGGATTTAACTAAGCTAATAGGTAGGAGCCTCCTGTTGGATAATTACTGCATGGGTGATTATCTTTCAGCTGGAAACAAGTTATTTAAGCCCAACTGATGCAATGAGTAGCTTCTCATTTCTTCAACAACCATGTCTAAAGACACATCCTGTGGTCGTCTGTTTGAGAAGGGTCAAATCATTGGCATGCATCAAGCAGAGAAAACATCTAAGGAGATTGAAGAAACTACTAAAACTGGGTTAAGAACTGTCCAAGGCATTATTAGAAACTGGAAGGAGAGTGGAGAAGCATCGTCTTTGAGGAAGAAATGTGGTCGGAAATAAATCCTGATTGATCATTATCGGCGATCACTTAAACGTTTGGTGAAATCAAATGGAAGAAAAACACCAGTAGAACTCAGGGCTATGTTTAAAAGTGAAAGTAAGAACATTTCCACACGTACAATGTGAAGGGAACTCAAGGGATTGGGACTGAACAGCTGTGTAGCCTTAAGAAAACCACTAATCAGTGAGGCTAACTGGAAATAAAGGCTTCAGTTTGCTAGGGAGCATAAAGATTGGACTCTGGAGCAATGGAAGAAGGTCATGTGGTCTGATGAGTCCAGATTTCCCCTGTTCCAGAGTGATGGGGGCATCAGGGTAAGAAGAGAGGCAGATGAAGTGATGCTTTGTGCAGTGGTCAGACTCTCCCATCATCAATGCAAGATCTTGGTGACAAATGAATGCAACACTGGATGATTCTATTGTGGATATAATCTAAGGGGAATTTCTGCACTCCTTGAGGCTGCGAGTGCTCAGTGCGCAAATTGCCCGTGTGTAATGACGCGTCATGAAAATCCCATTTGGTGCAAGTGTCAAGCTGTTAAGTACATCAGCCCTTTGAAGGTATGCAAAGCTTTTACAGTCAATAATGTTAACAAGAGGCAGACTTTTCACGGCAGGTTAAACTTGGACTGACCAGAGAGCAGTGTTGTGAGGAACGCTTTAGAGTACTCTAATTACTTTTTTTGTGTAACTTGTAACGTACGCGCTAGTTTCATGCGTTAAGTAATCAGTAACTTTGTCTGTCTTTTTAAAAAAAAGTAACCCTAATCCGTTACCTTAAGAATTTCTCTGAATAAGGAAAGAAAACGTCCGACTACACGACCAACCATGTGATGATGCGTCTGTGCTCTGCTGACCTGCGTTACCTGTATGGATGTGTGTGTTTTCGAACTGCCGGCAAGATGGCAGAGAGGACGGCGTTTGAATTGTGGAAGTACGCAAATTATTTTCAATTCGCCAGTGAAATTCGCCACTTCCAATTTAAAAAAAAAAACATCTTGTATCCGAGAAGCACCACTCTATCACCCTGGTATTGTTATCCTGCAGAGTTAATTTGGTTGGATGTATGACGTTATTCATTGACAGGACTGCTCGGTGCATTTAAAGGAGGCTGTGTGTCGCTGAGTTGCAGCATGTGCGAGTACTCTAGCGCGTTACTTTTATTCATAGGTAACGCTGTAACGTAACGGGTTACTTTTAATTGATGGTAACACAGCAACCTAACTAACTACTTTCCAAAGTAACTATACCCAACACTGCCAGAGAGTAAACCTGACAAAATGAAAGTTTTTTTCACATTTTCCTTGTTCTTGTCCTTGTTTGTTTTGGGACTCATAAACTTAAACAGGGATCATGCTGTGACAACACGAGAGAGGTCAATTTTCACCCATTTGTAATTTAAGGATCGGCAATAAAATCCTCCAAAACTCTTCACTGCTTTGCTCCAAAAAAGTCATTGGTGTTGGTCCAGAACCCTCAGATAATGGCCCAGACTCATACATATACATAGATAGATAGATAGATAGATAGATAGATAGATAGATAGATAGATAGATAGATAGATAGATAGATAGATAGACAACTTTATTGATCCCTTTGGGAGGTTCCCGCAGTGAAGACAGAACAGAGACCTGATGGGTCTAAGCCATTTCTTGCTTTCTTTCCTGGGTAAGTTCAGAGCACAGGACTACTTTAAGTCCGCAAAATTCATGCAGATGGAATTGGCAATCGTTCCGTTGAGTGGGACCACAACCGTTGAATCGTTGTGGTTCTTCTGCTCAGTCACAGGATCAACTCTGGGCAGATCTTCATCACCATCTAAAGCTTTGAGGGAGGCTCCTGATAACCCTCAACAGAAACTGAAAATGTCTTTATCTCAACCTCTCTTTTGTCTTGTCCAACAGCCTGACAACATCTAGCACCCCCAGTGCTTCATCCACAAGAACTACCTGGCATCTCTCTTCAGATTCTTGCATGACGCCCTTCCTCTAACACCGTGTTCCACCCGTGTCCTCCTCATGATGGACAAGGTGGGGCCGCAGCACAAAGCATCTGGCTTTGCAATAGAGTTTTTAAACACAAGTCCACTGGTTCTTCACGCAGCCATGGATGGATACAACTTGAGAAGAAGATCTTCCGGATGCGAGGCCCAGCCCGACGTTGCCAGCTGGGCGTGACTTCACATTTGGTTAGTGCAGGTCTGATCCCTGAAATTACTTGGACCTACTTTATTCAGTTCGATTCAGGAAAAAATATATCTATAGTACCCAGGGTAAGGTTGGGGAAGAAGACACACTAATAAAATCAGGAGTTCAACAGTTGAGTTCCCAAGGCTCTGGCTGCGTTAGGTTGGGGAAGAAGACGCAGAAGAGTGCATAGCAAAGGAACTTGGTTGTGTTAATGAGATTGAAAGGGCTCTAAATTTCATAGCATTTCAGCTGTGGCGCACTGATGCTAATCACACCTGCTTACTGGGTTTATATTCTTTTAGCATATCAGAAAGCATCATGTTATGTTTTGCGTTACACATTGTCTGAAGATTCAAACTGGGATTTTCTGACTGGAACATTAGATTTTACCAATCCCACAGGTGAAGAAGTTAGCAGGTTCCTTAAACCAACCCCTCCTTTGATGAGGTGTCGGCGTGTTGTCCTTTGTGGTGCTTGCAACTGAGATTGCAGAGTGTTAATGGCCGTAAAATAGGCCATTAGATGCAGCTTTTTACACTTTCATTTTACGCGCTGCAAATCGTTGGAACAACGTGTGGATAATAGGTGTGAACTCATTTGTCTTAGCTTCAGTTGATTGTTGTTTTACGCACTTTAAGGTGCATTTGAAGCTTTAACTGTCAGCTAGTTAATGCTGCATGCACTGCACATTGCACCAGAGCACACTGAAGACAGAGTTTTCATCATTTGAAACACAATGCACATCGTGTGTCCAGCAACATGTGACACAATGCTCCCCAGGCAATGAATGTGCCACCAAACCAACTCTGACGTCTGACTTTGAAGAGCTGTGTGCCTGCAGTTTTATCTTTACACTGACACATGTTTTTAGATGTCCCACTGATTTCCTCAAGCGTGTTCTCACTTCTACCGCTTGATGCATGGGTTTAAATCCTATACTATCACATGCTCTTGCCTCTTTAACGTCTAAAAGAAAGCACTTGTCTCTTGTCTGAATGTCACAATTTGAATTTAGACACAAAATGCATAAAGCTGTGCATCAATACAATTTGACATCTGCACAAAATTGCATTTGCATGTAAAGACATTTCACTCGATAAGATTTGTCCAATACGTGTTATTCTGTGCTTTCCACTGTGTTAAATCTCTGCATTTCAAATCGCCTGCGGGAAGTGACGCACGTATGAAAACGGACTGGAAAGCTCAGTGGTGAAGCTCTCCTTTGAGCCGGGTCACAAATATCATAAACAAAAGGCAGACAACATGACTCTGTTCAGACATAAACAGAGACTGGAAGCCATTCAGACCTGACAGGGAAGACGGTTTCAAGGAGACATCTGACGGCTTTGAGTGTCTTGTGATGGCAAGGACGATAACGCTTCCTGTCTTGAGATGGACCTGTTGAAGTGGGGACATCATGGTGTTTTCGCTTATTCACATATTCCCAATTTATTTAGTAGTTTTCAATTGGCTTGGTTGGTTATTCTTCAACTCATCCACTTCTTTGTTGCTTCTTTGTCTGAATTAAGGGTTTAAAGCATGGGAGTGTGTTGTGCCGTGGGTGGTTTTGTGATTCATCCAGTAAATCCAAAATATGAAAGTTGGTGTTTAATAACTTGTGTTACAGAGGAGCTTTGTCATTGTTTAACAAAACGTCTTTGTTCCAAACCAGACGTGACCAGAATGTGAAAAGAGATAAAGGCGTCCAACAAAAGATGCAGCTGAGTTATTGGATGTGAAATGAGCCTTTCGTTCATGTGCTTATCAATCTGTGTCCAGGTCCTAAATCCCAGTTCTGTGTTAAAGATCAGTGTGAAGGAATGTAGTAATTGACATTTTAGAGAATATATTGTGTTGTGATTAAATTAGAAGGTTAATTCAGTATCAATACAATGAGTGGAGTTGGTTACTTCTGAAAGAAACTGGAGGGTTTGCAGCATGTCGCCTGCAGCTCCTCATCTAACAGCTCACTGTGGCAGCTCCTTCTCATACGATTATAATATGTGAAACTGATTCGTTGTCGTTTCGCCAGTTAAATATTTTTACACAAAGCTGCAGCTGTTGGAAATGTATGTTTTGCATCAGCAGCAGTTGCTAAAACCTGATAACGTTTAAGCATTTTCCATTAATTTGCATATATCCATTAATTGAGATTACATTAGCAGCGGGTTACATATTAGCTTCTGCTGTCTCACAGTGTACCTGATAATAACTGATTTGAATGACATTTGGTTGAACGTTAGCAATGGCCATGGAAGGCCTGGTCACATTTAGGAGCTGATAGTCAAACTATGCGGTACATTTTCACCTACATTTTAATGTGGCCTAACCTCCCATGTCTAACTTTCTTTAAAATAAGGGCTCACAGCAGTCTCAGGTCCAAGGCCTCCTCCAGAAGGAACAGTGAGGTCCCACACAGAAAAACAGCCTTTGGACAAAATGCTCTTTTTGTAAAGGCCAGTAAGATCTGGAGCAGTCTTCCACTCTCAATAAGGGAGTGTCCCACATTACAAACCTTCAAAACTAACCTCAAGCAGTGGTTGAAAGCAAACCAGTCTTGTAACCATTGACTTTTATTTTCTTAGTAATGTGCTGTCTTGTGATGTGCTTTTATTGTCATATATTGCCCCATCTTATGTCTTATCCTGTTTTTGTGTTACCTGCCTAGGAACTGTGGATGCAAATTAGCATTGTTGCTATAATCCGGCATATTTACATCTATTGCTGTCTGAATAGATGTCCATTAATGTGCACTAAAATCCATAAAACTAGAATAAAATGACCAGTTTTCAGTGTAGGAGGAGGTAATGCAAGGTTAACGCTAAATCTCTAACACACACGGCATCTTGGTAAGAAAATTTTGGGATAACTCAGTGCATATACTAGTTAATGTTTTTATTTTCCGTTACATGAGAAGATCAATGTCACACTCTTGTGACTGTCTGCAAAGTATAACGCAGAGGCAGCCGGTTAGCTCGGCTCAGATTGGAGGTATTTCTTTCTTTCACCAAATAGCATGTTATATCATGTTGGTCTCTTTGATGAAACCGAATGAGGAGCAAAGATTTCTGCAAGATACGTAAACCACAGAGCACAATGTGTTACTTTCGGTTTTAACATACTAGATGTAACAAACATGTCAACATGCGAGCTTCAGAGGTGCAGGAAGAGTTTCTTTTATGTTCAGCAGAGCCAGTTCTTTACCATGTCTAAGCTAAAATAAGCTAATCTAAGATAATTACCAATCATAGGTGGCACCAGAGAGTTTGCATCTATTAACAGTTGCAAGTAGCACCTTAGCTTATCTTATCTTACTTTAGCTTATTTTAGCTTAATTTAGATTAGCTTAGATTAGTTTATCTTATTTTAGTTTAATTTAGTTTATCTTAGATTAGTTTATCTTATTTTAGTTTAATTTAGTTTATCTTAGATTTGTTTAGCTTAGCTTATTTTATCTTAGACATGGTAAAGAACTGGTTCTGCTGAACATAGAAGAAACTCTTCCTGCACCTTTAAAGCTCACATGTTGACATGTTACATCTAGTATGTTAAAACCAAAAGTAACACATTGTGCTCTGTGGTTTACGTATCTTGCAGAAATCTTGACTCCTCATTTGGTTTCATCAAAGAGACCAACAAGATATAACATTTAGTGAAAGAAAGAAATACCTTGGTCATATTCCTGAGGAGAGATTTTGAAGCTCAGTGTGGTGGCTCTGGCCGTCGCCATCTTGCTAGTGCCTGACTCCCTCCAGCTCCCCAGCAACTCCTAAAATGGGCAAAGAGGTGAAATGTGACTGGAGCTAAAGTAGGTAGGTAGGTGGCCATGCCTGCAGCCGTGCACTTCTTCAAGCCTTGGTGTAATTTAAACGACTGAGTCATATAAAAATTCACCCTCCGTTAAATTGCCATGAATGGTGAAATTAGCTTTAGCCTGCCGTACCGGAGCTGTAAACACATTTATTTCCACTGTAAAGTAGAGCGCATTATGACATGTGGGCGTTGTGACACTGTGTTGTGTCGCAGCTGACATTTTGACTTGTCGCAACAGGGAAAGCACGGGTGTAATGTAAGTAGCTACAACACAGCTGCATTCCTTCTACATGAAGCTACTAGATGAGGGATCTGAACCTTTGCCAGCATTAGTTTCGCTCGTGCAGCCCTGGTGTGACAAGTCAGGAAAAATGTCTGTTGAGTGGACCTTTAGGACTCCCACGTGATATGTTCTTGTTTAAAGTGACCCTATATAGAAATCTAATAAATCCACAACAATTGGATGGATTGCCATGAAATTGGGCGCAGATGTGTACGCTCCCCCTTGAGAGGAATTGTAAAATGTAACTCAAGTGCTGCGGCTGACGACTAAATGGCCGCAAAACATTTCCGTTAGCCATTCCATTAGCTATACCTGACCACACAGAGCTGCTAACGAGACTGATTGCCACGGCAGAGTTTAGACACGTTAAATTTGGCGCCATTGCCATCTGAACACAGTTTCACGGTGTAAAGTGACAACGCACCCTATTGGTTTAATCTAAATTCCAGTAGGGGTCAAAAATATTGCCTGGGAGGTAGATGTAGATGTTGAGTCAATGGTATTGATTGAATACACTGATCAGGCATAATATTATGACCACCTTCCCCCTTGTGCCTCCAAAACAGTTGGGACTCCTCAGAAAATGGACATGGGCCTTCTGAGGGTGTCCTATACTTGGTCAGTTTGGGATCTAGTGAATTTGGAGACCAGGTCAACACTTTGTTCTGTTCTTGTTGGGGATGGCTGCTGTCCATCAAGGAGTGTCATTGCTATGGTATTAGGGTTAGGGCTAGGGCTCGGTGGGTGCTAAAGAACATCCATGTGAATGAATGCCAGGTCGAAAAGTTTCCCAGCGGAACACTGAGGTCACACAAGATGGTCATTGTTAGTCATTTGTCCTGTCAGTGGTTTCTAATTGCGGTTGTGGCTGATGGGTGTATTTCATAGATGTTGTTGCCAGTTGCCAGTCCATGGTCTTCTCTCCAAAGTGAAGGACGATAGTGCTGCTGGTCAAGCCTGCTGGTGAGACTGATTTTAAGAGGAAAACAAACAGACGAACGGCCTGGTCACTGTTTTGACTCTGTGGTTTGGGAAACAGGAAGCGCCACAGCGGAGTCCTCCCAAAACTTCCATATGACTCATCTATTAAGCATTAGCGAGGGGCAGTGAGTGGGAGGAGAGTGATGGAGAGCCGGCCGTATCGAAAACACTGTGAAGTGGCAGAGCCCTCGGGTCAAAGTTTTCATCCTTTCGGCGGCACTGCCTGTCGGGGGAGCCGCTGAGCGCAGCTGTTAGCATCGCCTGTAATCTGTAATTAAGTCAGTGATGTCTGTGGAGAGACAACAAAGTCTGGGTATCTGTATGGGTGTAAATTCTCACCGTCTCAAGGGTGAAAGTTGTTCATATCACTCCCACCAGATATTGCTTTTCAAGTCTCAGGAATGGATGTCCCATCGCACCGTAGCAACAAGCCGACTAATGCATGTCACATGTCTGCAGGGTCCGAAAGGCTTATGAGGAATAGTTTTACTTTAAACCAAGCTTCAGTTGGGCCTTGTGAAGAATGGAAAGGCAATCCAAGTGCAACCACAGACAACATTTCTAGCAGTGCTCAATCACTGCCCAAGATTTTTTTTCAGTTGGTTTTATTTTCTGTGGTTTTACTCCACCATGCTCTTCTCTTTTGAATTATGCTATTTTATCCCTCAGATGACACCTTTAACAGCACCGCCTTCGCTGATGCTGAGCTAATCTGCGCAACAATCTCTTTAAAGCCACTCCTGACCTGATGTTGTCGTTTTAATCAAAGGCGCCAGATAACGCCGTCTGTCGGGTGATATAAATGTAAATATTCGCATGGTTTAATCTCGTCTTCAGGACCCCGACTTAATGGGTTCATTTCACTTCGAATGTCCTCGGGTTTTTGTCTTCCACTGCGTACACGTGTCTGGCTCTGAATGTCTCCTTGAACATAAAAACTTGCATTATTGAGATTTGGTATATGACAGAAATTTCAGCTCTTTGTACTTTGTTCTCTCTCCCAATCGAGCTGCAACACTTAACACCGATCAGCCACAACATTAAAGTCACTGGCAGGGGAAGTAAATGACATTGACCGTCTTGTGATAATTCAGTGTTCTGCTGGGAAACTTCTGGACCTGGCATTCATTCATGTAGATATTACTTAGACATGCAGCACCCACCTAGACCAGACCAGGCACCCCCACACCATATTATTAGGACACCATCCCCAGCAGGATGCAGCTGACACAGACAAGCACACAAAATCGGTTTAGGAACAACAAAAACTAAGAAAAGAAGAACAGCACAAGGTGTTGACCTGGCCTCCAAATTCACTAGATCCCAAACTGGTCGAGTATCTGTGGGATGATCCACAGAGGCCCCCTCCCTTCAAAGACCCTCCCACTAAAAACACTGTGACACCCTCAGAAGGCCCATGTCCACTCTCTGATCCTCTATTAATAAAGAGCTGTTGACGCGTTGTGAAATCAGTGTGTTTGGTCAACCGGTCATCTCAGTGGCCTAAAACCAAAATGGCTTGAGAAGCTGCAGATGACGTGACGTTTGCACCAGCAGCAGCAGCACCATGTGCTCATGACTCACAGTTATCCGGCCGTGCGTAAATGTTAGGTGTAAATTCATTGTAACTGATTCAAGCCAGCTCTAACTGAAAGCAGCAGCACCTACCGTGAACTACGAACTACTCCCAGTGGTTATATTACAGGTGTGAGACAAAATTGCTTTGCTGCTCCCATTCACTCTTAAAACAGAGTCTTTATGAGCTAACTGCACACCCACTAAACCTTATTACTCTCTGATCTTTCTCCCATGTGTCGTGCATCGCCTAGTTTCATGCACTCTCTGGCGTACTGTGCTGCTTATTTTGCAGCTCTCATCATTCCGCTTCTCTCATCGTTCTCCTCGTCCTTGTTTTCTTTCCCACAGTGGTCGGCGCTGACATATCACAGCAAGAGGGCCCTGGATGTGCCCCTGCGGGTCAGCTGCAGCTTTGCACAGGGGTCTGTGATGGACTGGCAACCTGTCTGGGGTGTACCCTTCTTCTTACCCACTGACAGCTGGGATTTGCTCCCCATTCCACCCCCCTCCCCAACCGAGGGGATAGTTACAGATAATGATTGAACTCCAGCTGCAGGCAGATGGGCCCTTAAATATAAGATGAACGGGCAACGGTCACGCTAATCCGAGGCCTGGGGCACGAATAATAACAATCGAGATTCATTTGCTTGTTCATGCGTATACTTTATATGTTTGTTCAACTGCAATGATGAATTTACCGACTGTACCCGCCTGAAACTGCTCTCATCTACTTTCAAAAACACATATTCCCTCTTTGGAAGGAATAAAAGCTCAGGTGTGAGCACCCATCACAGAGCTTTTATGTTCTTCTACTGCTTCACATCCATTCGCATCATCAGTGTTTCATTTTTATCAGCTCTCTCTTTCTCTTTTGTTTATCTGAAAACCATGAGCTACAACAATCGTTAAAAACAAAACAAAACAAAAGCGTCTTGCCAGCGTAACTGTCACATCCCGGGCTGTTTCCTTTCTTGAAAAGCATTTTCATTGAGTCATTACAGTCTGGCTGAAAGCTCAGAAGCAACCGAAATGGGGGGGGGAGAAAAAAAAAAAGTAGAAGAAGAAGAAAAAAAGAATGTGTGGGTTTTCCCATCTGAGCTCAGCAGCCAGTCTGCAGAGACACATGCGGTTGCGGTGGAGGTTTGGCTCTGACTGATTTGGTGTGATCTGGTGTTGCCCGTTTAATGCAAAATTTCCCCCCCTGTCATGCAACTCAGGCAGCGACTCTACCCTGGAGGATATTGCCAAGACAGATGGATGGATGGAAGCAAAAAGCAAATTTAACTTTTAAGACAGGTCTTTGAGTAAAAGCACAAAAACAAAGAAACAACCACATTTCATTCTTCCGTCTCTTATAACTAAAATGCAACCTAAGCGCAGTTATAGCTTTATAGTGCAGGTTGACTTGTGCCATAATTTCATTTAACAGCTCTTTGAGTTTAAGATTTAGTCTGAACAAACACGTAACTGTTGATCTCTCATAGTGCATTTAGTTTACTAATGGAAATGATTTAACTTGTATAAAACGTTTTCTTTTCTTTTTATATAAACTGTTTATGTAGGAAAATGCATCAATGTCTTACTGCAAATAAAAAAGTCTGGGCTTGAAAAAAAAATAAATCTCAGTTTCTGTGAGTGCTGAACAGCTGTTCTCTTCCCACATTAGTGGAGGCCCGACCATATGGTTCCTATCTGTTTGATCACTAAACCGTATGAGAAGCCTATTGATTGGCTCTGCAGATATCTTGTTCTCTCGGGCCAGCTGAGATTCCCCGCGCTCGCCCTCGCAGCGTGTGTCTTCCTGGTGGGACTTTGGGTCGTAGAGCGCAGAGGACGCGCAGATTGTGAGTGGAGGATGGATCCGGCGGCTGCAACGGCTGCAGCGGCTGCAGAGGTGAATGAAAACATACGCAGAGCAGAGGACGATCCGCGCAGTAGTCCAGGTGTCATGTGTCCCCTTTTATAAGAGGAGGAAAGCGTGTTTTAGCTCCGGCGTCAAGACGAATGCAGGAGCGCAGCCTGAGCAGTTCCGGTGAAAAGACACGTTTTCAAAGTAAATCTCTAACCCCTACGTGCGGCGCGATGCAACAAGTTGTGTGTGTGTGTGTGTGTGAGGAGGGGGGGGGGTTCATCTGCGTAAAACCCGATGATAAGCGGATGAATCCTCGCATTCCGCGCCGGCTGAGGTTGAGGTTGAGGTTGAGGATGGACGTCTGAAAACACGCAGTTAAGGGGGAGTGCGTCTTCTGGACGCAGACTCCCCCCTGATTGAATTAAACCGGTGCGGGAAGATAAGAAGATGAGATGAGGAGACTCTTTCACCACGTCAGCAGCTCTCTGGTTCTGGTTCAGCAATGAAGCTAAAAGCTAAAGCAGCATAAGATTTAACACTAAAACATTTTTACACTATATAGCATAGAGCAAACATGAGCAACAGTGGTGAATTAAAGTCACACTGTTGTAGCAGCGTTATAATGAGAATAAACTGTCACAGAACGAGAAAAATAGAATTTACAAAAGTGCAAATTTGTCTACAGGGTGCAGGGGGGCTAGGGGGTAAGTGTGGGGGCTGTTGCATTGCAGTCTGTGAGGGTGGTGTGAGGGATTTAACAGTCTACTGGCTCTGGATGCGTCTGTATCTTCTTCCATCTTGATCTTGTGTCTGACTTACGTCTGGAGCAATGAGCAGTTTTATAGCTGTTAGTGTATGGACTCGTTTTCTTTTTACGAGGTGGCCTAAGCTTTGCATTTGTCACCCTATAATTTAACCTCCGCTGTGGTTGCAGTGGGGGGTGGGGGCAGAACGTGTAGGCGGAATCCAGAAATGCAGAAATGCGCCGAGCGTGAGCGAGCTTTTATTTTGAAAAGCACGCTACATGCGCGACTTGACATTGTCCTGAGCGAGCTGCAGGCCAGCCTGTTGCGCACTTGGCGGCTCACACAGACAGACGGCGTGCCACGGCTCAGTGGATGGACGGAGCGAGACGCCTAATGGACTTCCCTTGGTGACTTTTCTTCACGCAGCCCCGTGACTGGATCCCTCGTCGCTCAGATTTTCCTCCTAATTTTACCCGAGGGCTCCTCTTTGCTCTCTGCAGCCACATCCCGAGCAGACACGGACCTGACGCATCCCGGGAGGAGTACGGGGCAAAGGGACACTCGAGGTGCGTACTCGTACGTCTGTCTTTGCGGGGACCAATTTGGAGTTTTTGAACCGTGGGGATGTTTGTATTTGTGAAACGTGGGGACGATTTGGACGCGTCTCGCTTCCCGACAAACACTCAAATGTCTCTTTGAGGACTCACGCTTGGTTTTAGGCTTAAAGTATTATGTTTATGGTAAATGCTGGGATTAAACGCTCAGTTGTGGTGGCTAAAGTTGGATTAGATCAGCGAGAGCTCTAAACAAAACAGAAAACGCGGATTTCTTTCCATTTCATTTCTTAACCTCCTGTATTTAGGACACAGGTGCGCTCTTCGTGTGTGCGTGTCATCCAGCGTGCGCTTGCTTGTGCTTGCGCCTGCAGCCGTCCACTTTCACTTTCGTCCGGTGTAGGAAAGTGACGGGCATCCTGGTTCTGTCTGCTCGGAAAGCCAAACACGGTCGGCGGCTCAGTCTGCAGACAATTACGCAACGAGCCCCGGCACCGTGAGGTCTGTTGCGGCCGCTATCGAACGGTGTGTGAGACTTATCGATCTCAGGGCGGGGGGAGGTGGTGAGGGGGAGGACTTGATTCCTGACGGCAGGAGCGCACAGCTTTGGCGCATGACGCTTCCAGCGCCGCCACTTGTGTTCATGTCCAGGTTGCACAATGAAGCAGCGGTCAGAGGACAGATCAAACTTACCGTGACAAAGCAGTGAGAGAGCCGAGATACAATCTGAAAACCCCGATGCGGGTTACTGTCAGTTTGCGCAAAGCAGGATGCGTAACAAAGTGTGCTCACAGCTAAGGGTTTATCACCTTTTACCCAGCAAAGAGTGGGGTCATCCTTTCTGAAAAGAGTTCAGGCTCAACTTGAGTTTTTCATGCACCTGAATAAGCATTTCATCTGCTCATCTGATCTGTCATTTTGCTTTTTAAGGCCTCGCTGTGATGGAACAGTGCATTGCTTGTTTGGCTTGCAGGCTCTCTGCTGCAGACTGTGCATCTTCCCTGTGCTTCCATTTGACCGGTTGTTGATGTAGGCTTTGTTCCACCTGAAGCTTCATGTGTTGACACGTGTTTTTATCCTCGCCTCTGGAGAGAGTGCCTACCAGTGAGTAAATGTTGGATTGACACATTCAAACAGAGAGCAGGCGATGTGATGTGAGAGCGTGAGAGAGAGGGAGAGAAGCAGGGGTGAGTCCGCCTCGAGCGGTGTGCGTGAGTGCTCCTTCATATTTGTGACATGAGGTTCAGACCTCCGGGGATGACTTTCTTTTCACGCGTGGGGGCATTTTGACCCAATCTTTGGCTTCAGGACGGGGATGTGAGGTTTGGGGCGTGCATGCACCAAGGTAGGATAAGGTCAAAGTTGGCGTGGATAGATATGGAAGGAATGCAGGCTGCTGGACACAAAAAAAGTCTCAAATAAATGTAACTGGTGGAAGGAAAACAGCAGAAGGAGGTCAGCCCGTCTGTGTGGTCGTGCATGGTCGTACAGTACGTCTTCTAAGGCCCTGAAGGCGACTTAGAGATGCAGCTTTGAAGCTTCATTCAAAAAGTTAATCATGAGAACTGGAATTCAGGACTGAAGGACAGCAGCCGGCACGTGACCTGAGCAACATGTGTTTCATTTCATTTGTATATACATGTTTATTTAACTGTTACCTGAGCTCATGAACATGCTGTTGAAACTCATCAAAATCCTCCTTATATCTGATTTTGGAGTAATTTATTGATCCGCTTTTATTTGGAGCTTGTCTCTTAGTCAGTGTTGAAGGGTCCGGTCTTTCAAAATGAATTATTTTTATGCATAGTCGCTGAGCGTATTGAAGGGAAGCCGAGGTCATGACCCGCCCTTTGGTTACGTGAGTCTTGCTGGGCCCAGGACAGGTTTGGTGGAAAAAAAGAAAAGACTAAACTTTGCACGAGTGCTGCTTGTTTCATTGCAAATGTGGCTGTAATTTAGTTCCAGAGTCAATATTTCACTTGCACCTTCTTTACACTTGCAGAGTTAAATGGAAAAGCGAAATGACAGAAATGAATTTCCGTTTTACGACGCTTCCAAAAAGCCCCGTTCCCCCCCCCGAGTGAAATTCAAGACTCTTGTGGGGCCCTCGGGAATGGCAGTTAAGTTCATGTGCCGTGTGTGTGTTTGTTCCGGTAATGGTCGGTGAGTGGGGCATTAAACGCTAATGCCGTAACTACCAGTCATTTATGTACTGAACGGTGGCACTGTATCGACTCCTGCTGGCCGTTCACGCGGTAGACTTAACCACGGACGTGTCCCTCAGAGACGTCTCTCTGCCACAGTTAAGGCCAGACTAGCAGCATTCCTGCTGTTGTTTGGTATTGTCATTAATAATACGCTTTCTCCTGTCTTGCATTTGTTTTCTTCTGTCTATATCTTCCTTTCATCACATCCAGAGGGGTAGCTTCTTTCAGTGTTTAACCGGATGCCGTGCTTTAAAGAGTCGAGCGTGCGACGTGCAGCTGGGCCGAGTGTGCAGAATTGTGTCAGGTGGCGTCTCAAATCAAATCAAATCAGGCTTTCTTGTCTCCACACGGCCGTAATGCAAACAGAATGAAACAGAGATCCGTGCAGATTTGGTTAAATAAGCTAAATGCTTAGTTAAAATACTTAAAGACTTAACGTTAAGTGCACACCAGACTTCAGCCGTCTTAACAGCTTGTGGGAGTTGAGCAGTCTGTTGTTGGTTCTGCTTTTAATGCTCTGGTACTGTCTGCATGATGGTAGCAGTTTAGAGAGTTCTCTGAGAAGGTGAGAGGTCTCTGATGATATCTCGCCTCCTGTTCTTGCACCAGCTCTGGTAGAGTTCTCCTTCTACTGCTCTTAACTCCTCTCACCACCCTCCTCAGGGCCTTCTCCTGTGCACTGTCTCCAGTCTCCTGCTGTCACTAAAAACCTGGCTAATTGTCACTGTTGTTTGTCACGTTTGACAGCCTTTGGGGGCCCCCTACAGGCCTGGGGTCCCCGTACGGTCGCTTGCCTTGCCAGCCCGACAGCCTCCCTTTTAACTTTCGTTTCTGGTGTCGATCTTGCACGCTGTTCCGTTAAAATTTTCCGTGCGGTGAAAACGACAACAGGGTTTAGTCGTTTCTTAATCTTTGCACATGCACGGTGCTGGCTGCCTGCCACGGGGACTTGACCGCTGGTGCAGCGAGGAAGTGATTGAGTCACAGCCAAGCGGGTGTTTACTGAGATGTGGTGTGGAACCGCAGAGCTCTGAAATAAATTTCACAAAAGCAGTGTTAAGAGAAAGAGATGACAAGGAAGATAAAGGTACGAAGAGAAGAATCATTGGCACAGGAAGAAAGAGTGAGTCATCGTTTAAATGGGCTCTTGCCTCGATGAATGCAGCGTAGAACAGTTTAAATAATAATAATAATAATTAGATCATCATGTAAATGACACATTCACCAGCGCTAACACAGAGTGAAACCTGCGTGTTCTCCACCAAAACCTTTCCTGAGCTTTGATCGGAACATTTTCTTGACAAGACGCAGAAAGGAATCAGAGGACGGTGCCTCAGCTCTACCTGAGACGTCCCTAAAGGTTTGCACAAAAAAACAGGACTGGGCCAACTTCAAGAGAAGCTTTTTGCTGCTTTTCCTTCACCATCCGTGACCTGGATGACTGAGAAACTTGACAGATGACTTGATGCAGTGTAGTACAGCGGCACCACAACCTAAAATCTATTCTTCCCTGAAAGGATGAATAGATTTTTGCCAGCTGTCGTGTATTGATATTAAAATTTACGTGAAGATGGACCCCGAAGTCTGAGATTAGGACGTGTCGGCACAGCAGGACTCCTCTGAACTGCAAACAGAAACGTAACCTTTAAAAGCAGCTGATTGTATCTCCGCCTTGCAGATATCTGCAGTGATGTCAGTACTGGCTTTGTCAGAGGTCGTAGGTCGTAGGTGAGGCGCAGGTCCTGCCTATCCAAATGCAGCAGTGTCAACTAGATGTGCGTGCATGTACTGGGAGCTCGTACACCTCACCATGAATGTGCATGTGTGCACGCACGAGTAGAAACGATTCGTGTGCCTCATTTAGAGTTTTGAATCCGGGAAAACCGAAACTCGTGCCAGTTGTTTTCGGGCGGTTTTGCGGCCATTCAAACCCCAAATTATAATTTCCTGTAAATTGCATGGCTAGTTGACCGCAATCTGTCGACTGGGACTGAAAGAACGTGCTTTGTAATCATCGAAATCCTTTCCGTTATGACGTCCAGTTCTTTACACGTAACGTGCAGCAGAGCTAAGACATCCACCTTATAGCAGGCGCAGCACGTGGTGAGATGACATGAGAGGACGCTCCTCCAAAGACCACGGAGCCACATGAAGGCCGAGGACAAGGGACCGAGCTCATGCAGACGCTGCAAGACGTGACAAACGGCGGCTGATTTAGGCTCGGTGCTGCTTTCGGACACGCGTGCACATTTAGAGGAGTTGCGCCTTTAATCGAAGCGGCGTGTTCTTTCCTTACTGCGGCAGAAATGTGCCGCGAGTAAGGGCAGCTGACGAGGAGCTCCAGTTAGTTGTCGACGGCGACGGCCTGTGTCGTAAAGAAGAATTGCACTTTTGATGATTGAGCAGGCCTGTCTGAATGAATGAATAAATTTTTATGTGTTTGCCGAGAGGGCATTCCAGAGGCGGGGTTGCCTGAGCGGCTGAAGGCTCTGGACCCCATGGTTGTCAAGTGAGCAGGTGGGAGTTGGATGGATTAGGGTGAATGGTGGACAAGTGTGCGGGCAGGAATGATTATGTGGAAGAGGTTAGTGAGACACCGAGGGGCGAGGTTGATGGTGTTAAGTAAGATTTCGTACGTGATGCGGAATTTAACAGGAAGCCATCGGAGTTGCTGCAGGACAGGTGTTATCATATGACTCGTGAATGGATTTATGCGGAGCTGCAGGAGTTCAGGCAGGACGTGACCAGGCTACGGCCCGAGCTGCAGCATTGTCGGGCGAGAGGGACGGACGGAGACACTGGGAGACACCAATCCATCACCCAGCCACCCTCTTAGGTCTTCATCCTGTTGTGTTGTTTTACAGCTTTAAATCCTACTAGTGGATAAATGTGTTTTGGCGTCGGCGCCTCCCTTTGCTCCGGACTGAAATGTCTGCAGCTGCTGGGTGGGTTTTATGCGAAATGTCCTGAAATAAATCCAGATGACCTTTACTTGAGTGCCTGAGATGTTTTCCACGTAGTAAGAGAAATGCCCTGCAAGCTGTCATGTACCCCACAGAGTGAATTTGAATCCCTTGGTCTTCAGATCAAGGGTTTAATTTGTTTCTTACTTACAAGTTGTTGTTTTTTTTGGGACTGTTGGTAAGAAAACATTTGTTAAGTCCTGGGTTAACTTCTCGTCTCCGGAGCATTGACAGTACTTTAAACCATCCCTGTGTTGGCTGTCACAGTCTTTAAGGTCTGTCAGTGTCTTGTGGTTTTTGGATCAAGCTGTTAAAGATTTCTTTTCATTTCTTTTCTTTGACACCTTCCAGATATTGTATAAGTTTCCCTTGTTGCCTCCAAAACATTTGGGAGTCATCAGAGAACGGACATGGGCCTTCTGAGGGTGTCCTGTGGTGCCTGGAAACATCCCACAGATACTTGATCCGTTTGGGATCTAGTGAATTTGGAGACCAGGTCAACACCTTGAGATGTTCTTCATGGTTTTTTGAGTGGTTCAGGCTGCATCCTGTTGGGGCTCATTGCTATGGGGTGGGGGTGCCTGGTCTGGTCTAGGTGGGTGCTACATGTCTAAGTAACATCCACACCAATGAATGAATCAATGCCAGGTCTAAAAGTTTCCCAGCAGAACTCTGAACTGTCACAAGATGATCAATGTTATTTACTTCTCCTGTCAGTGGTTTTAATGTTGTGGTTGATCAGTGTGTAAGACAAGCAGACTATTCACTGCATGGTGTCCTAGTTTAAAACATCCACCAGCCAGACATAAGGGGCGTGGCCTTCCCTGATGGATCTCTAGTCTTGTTGTGTTCTGATTCTGCCGCGACTGTTTTCCGGAAAGTTGAATAAAAAGTTCTTCTGTCAAGTTTATTGCATTTCTCCGTTTCACTCCAAATTAAATTAACTATGGGCTTTAAACCCACTTATATACACTATAATCATAAACCAGGCTCAGCATGTGCAGACTCACTAAGCTCAAAGGTAAAGGAGGTTAGTTTCTGTGAACCATGGACACAGTATGACGAGCTGAAGTCACATATACTAATTTTGTGTAGTTCCCCCCTGTGGTGACTCATCAGAGAATGGACTTGGGCCTTCTGAGGATGTCCTGTGGTGTCTTACTTCCTGTTGCCATCGTGCCTGTGACGAATGAGTGAACGCGCAACTAGACCAAACAACCTGAGCGCCGACGTGATAAGAACTTATCTAAAAAGGCAAGCATTCAAAGCGAATCCTTGCAAAAGCAAATGAACGGAGAGGTTCGGTTTTCTCGGATTACTCGTGATGTTTAGTTCATTCAGATGACGCGTCTTGCTCTGGATGTCAGGGTATGTGTGTCTCAGGTGTGCTTGGCCTTGAAGCCTGTCTCACCTGTTTTCAGACGTGACGTAAGATCCAGATAACCTGCTGGAATTTCCAGGACCATTGTTTGTCCACTTGCTATTCGCTGCGGGCTCTTTAGGAGTCGCTGTGCTGGTGTCTGGAGCTCAGGTGTGTGGCAACGTCACGGTCGCCAGGTGTTTAACCCCGGAAGCTAAAAGGATTTTTGATCGCTGTGGCGCGGACTGTGTCCACGTTTACGCACCGTGGATACGATAAGAGGAGGCTTTTACTGAGGCAGCGCAGCAAACGGCAACGCGTGCGTCAATCAGGTCACTCCTGGTTTAAGCGTCTCGGAAAAATGCCCGAAGTCTTGGAAACATAGCCGGAGGAAGAGGAGAGCCACCCCGGAGCTGTTGGGGTTTCTGCTATGCGTTGGAGCCGTGGAGCCATCCGTGTGCGTAATGGCGCAGGAGCTAAAATCCGTGCAGCGCCGGATCAGTTCGTGGCGCTTAGAGCACAGAGGTATTTGCAGAGACAAACTAAAGGGACATTTAAATCGTGCGCGGACACACACACGCACAAAACAGCGCATTAACATATTGCAGTTGTTGCACAATGCTGAGTTTAGTGCAAACTGCTGATCGATTGTTTATCTCGTCTTGAGATGCTTAGCGCAGACGTCGGCCCACAGCTATTGTTCTTTGTGAATCCAGCAGCGGCGCTGAATCACAAAACGAGGCTTTAAACTCACCGCGAGGGCCTTTGGAAATAAATATTGCCAAGCAGTAGAAGAGAAGAATAATCCACGTTTAAAATGAAAGTTAAGGGTTGGAAAAATACAGCACTTGGGAGTTTGGGATGAAGCAAAATTGTGCTTCTTTGCACATAAACATAGTTATACGAGTCCAACTGGCCATTTTTGGAAGAGAAGTCTTTGCTGCATGCAGTGTCTTCAATAACAGTGATGCTGATTTTAATCTTTTCTCTTTTTATTGGGCGCTTGCTCAAGGCACCTTAGCCGTGGACATGAGCGTGATGCGAACCTCTGCAAAGCTGCTTCTTCAACCACTGCCTTTGTGGCGCCTCTCCACTAAAGTGTTTTATTCAAGTCTTTGAGCAAGAGCGAAGAAGAGACGAAAAATGGCTTTGGAACAGATAAAACGACAAACTGTAGATGGTTCAGGGTCTTCTGCAAAGTCGCTGCTGCTTCTGTGGTACTGGTGATGGCCCGACAGATATAAGGGGAAAGGGTTAAAGCTGTATTATTCTCCTTATTCTTTCTGACAACCATTATTTTTTTAACACTTAATCAGTCCAGACATTTTGTTGTCTGACTTTTTTTCAGACCTCCGCTTTGTGTCCTCCAGGGAACACCTCTAGGTGTTGCTGGGATGGCAGCTCTCAACAGGTTTAAATCAGCACTCGCCCGAGGGAGAGCCGACATCAGGGTCACTGCTGGGTTAGACAGAATATCTGACTCATACGCTACAAACATCAAGCACAAACAAAATGTGACGTTTCTCAGTGTTGCTTTTCATTCGTTAGCCATTGTTGCTTTGATCGGTTCGTTCTGAGCTTCGTGTTCTGCCTGAGTTTGTAATTTTGGCTTTAAAGATGACAGTCGATCAACCTACTGAGATGTCTAACCACACCTAGTGGATTATTATTATTATTATGAAATGCCATACACATATTTAGGCCTCCCTCAAGACAAATATGAAAAACCTTGCGTCACGTTGCTTGGATCAAGTTTCAGTTTGCGCAATTTGTTGTTTTATGAGTTTCCTGGTTAACTGATAGGAGTGTGCTACAAGTTCATCTAATTTACAGAACAAGGTTATGCAGGATAAACATTATGTTGGCGTTTAACTGTAATTAGCTTAAATGAAATTGCAGAATCATAGAGATGCATTGCTGGGAGGAATAAAAGCACGTTCAGATCTGGGTCGTAAAATTCCAACCAGCCGCATTTTATATTAAAAAAAAACGACAAAGCAAACTAGTGTGCATGTAGAGATCAACATTTCATTTTGTGTTTTGTTTTTTTTCTTTCTTGTTTCCAGACTGAGAGCAGCAGGAGGCTGCAGACTCCTAGGTCTGCCCGTGTCTCTCTGAGAGATGCTGAACAGTGCAATGAAGACCTGAAGGGGGGGTGGGTCGACGCATGTGTGCCGAGCCAAACGAGCCCGCCGAAGAGTTTCAGCAGCAGTGTGTGTGTGTGTTTGAGTGTATTTAAAACACAGAGTGGAACCGAGGACTTAAACCAAACAGTATGGTTCTACTTTCCACCTCAGTCTGCCTGCTGGGAGGTAAGAAATTTAAGCAATATCTGTTGCGTGTCTGTCTTCGTGCGTGTTAATTGCTTTTTTTTTTGTAAAAGTAAAATAAAAAATTGTCAGTGTACACAGATTACAAGACAGGCGATGATCGAGTGGGACAGGTGAAGAACTTTTTAGGTTCTTCCTCTGACTGGCTCACATTTATTTTTCTGTCTTGCTGGGCCCTCACCCAGATGTGCTTCATGCCCTCCTACGTTGATGGACGAGTGAGATGCGGGTCGTAGCTAATCCAGTGGGAAATGTGGTCAAACTGGTCAAAATATATGTCGCTGGTTGTCTTTCTAAAGGTGCAGTTACCTCCAGCAAAAGCAGGAAAACACGTGAAGGTCATAAAGTTTTATATCTCCCAGGAAGGGTATGAGGAATTTGTGCACAGTTAATAGAAGTGGATGACAGACTTTCTGAGACCACCTGCAGGGAGCAAGAGGGACGTGTGGGTTTAGTTCACGCTGTCAAGGCAGAGACTGGAGATCTTGGACATTTTCACATGTTTTCTGCTCTGGAGCGTCCAAGCGCCGACATTGTTGATTGACAACTCTTTCATTGTTTCTTTCACTGCACTTACTTACAGCGTGCACAACATGTTGGCTCTGCAGCTATGAGACCACAAGTGCAGAGCAAAGAGTGGGTGAGAGGAAAGATTACTATTCTCTCGAGTGCACGGCAGTTGCATGTAGCTTTGTCTCGTCACCTATTCAAGAAGTGGAAAAAATGGAGATCGCTGCTGGTGAATCCAAGTGAGCAGTAGCAGAGGCTTGGATAGCAAGAAAATGTCTTTAATAATATTTAATTATCAGTTTTTATGATTTGTTGAGTATATTTTTTAAATTTAATTTCAGTGGCCTAAACTGATACTTTACAGAGCACAGAGCTTGCAATCTTTTAGTCAGGTTGAGATATTATTGCCTTGCAATACAGTTTTTTTTACAACCTGGACCTTATTTCTGGCATAAAATATGATCGTTTACACACCCATGTAACTTTAGAGTCATTCGGACGATATTTAGAGAGATGACATCATCCAGGTCAAAGGTTAGTAGGTCAGTCTACAGACTCCGGATGATGATGATGATAACAGGTAACTCTGGATTAGCACTAGCGTATCATAACAAATATTGGTGAAATGAAGGAGTTTCATGGAAGATAATGCGTCATTTAGAGGCTGCGTGTCGGTGCCCCATTCACTCCCACTATATGGATATATGTGGATCTAAACATGGTCCGAACGACTCCAAACAACACCAAAGTTATATGTGTGAGTAAGTTACCATATTTTATGACAGAAATGACGTCCAGGTTGTAGAAAACAGTAGTTCCCCTTTAATAAACAGATGTAATGAGGTTATTATTCTAGTATTCTAACAAATGTTCAGTTGACACAGGTGTGCTATAGGTTCATAGATCAGTGCAAGCAATTCCTTTGACAATTTTAGTATTTTTACGAAGCTCGCTCTGCCCGCCTGGGCGGTCTTTTACTACTCGGCACACGGTCGAGTCAAGACACGCATATTATTACCCACAATTTATTATTTCATAATTCTCCTTAATCTCAGGATGAAAGCATTTACTGAAAAAAAGAATAATATGCAGACCTCCACAGATGATCAGTTTCGAAATCCAACACGGCAGTCTGTCTACTGTCTGACATCTGTTGCACATTTGGGGTACTCATTGGAGCGCAGTGCTCAGACTATACTGCCATATTTCAAGATTACATTAAAAGGCTCAGGCACAATTTGTAAAAACGTCTATATGTGGTAACTTTAACAAAAATAAAGAACACGGCTGAGTGAAATCTCCAGTTTCAAGCTTAAGTACTTGATTTTATACCTAATTAAAATGACAGGATACTAACGGCCATCTGGAACCTTTTAAACATGGAGCTTGTAGAGTTGTCCCAAGCAAACCACCTACTCCTGAAGACCAAGGAGCTGGTCATTGACTTCAGTCTGAGGAGGACACCAGTGGAGCCCATCACCATCCAGGGCCTGGAGGTTGAAGTAGTGGGCCGGAGGGACAATAGCAATGCTGTGGACAAGAAGGTCCTGAGTGGACTCTACTTCCTGAGGAAGCTTAGGTCTTTTAATATATGTTGGAAATTTTCTATCAGTGATGTGTGGGTTGAATTTGCACATTGAGTCAGAGTGCTCTGCCGTACCTGATGTATTGAAATTTTTATTTTTATTTTTTTGCTGCAGACTAACACTAGCTGGTTGCACTGTGTTCTCGTCGATGTCATGCTTCTGCTTCAGCTGCTACGCTAAGATAAACCAGTTTTGGCTGTGTTTACAACCTAATCTGATCCAACTGAGTAAACGTAATCATTTGCTCAACACTCAATAAAAAAAAAGAAAACATGTGTTGTTCAGTATAAATGAGTCCATTCAGTCTCACACAAACACAAAGATGCAGCCATTTCCTTGTGTTTTGTACAAACGTGTATATGCAAGTTCTGACACAGGAACATATTTGATTGCGGTGCAAGGGATACTTTGACAGCTTGTTGTATATCTGCGGGCAAACGCCAGATGTTACCCTTCAGTATAGCTGTACGTCATGTGTATTGTTCACCCAAAGTGTGGGATATCGGTTACCAGAGGACCAATTCACACAACGTACAATTCCAGGGACGGAGCTAATCTACATATCTACATCTGTGACTTTAGCATGGTTCATCTTAAAGTAATGAGTGTGTCGGTCCCACAGTGTTTTTTTTGTTTGTTTTTTTTTGTTTTTTTTTCTTGAGCCTTTAGCGCTGAAATATTTCCAGATGGTGCAGCAGAACTTGCACTACTCACCTCTCTGTGGGAGAAGTGACTGGCAGCAGAGGGTTAACCCCAGACCCTGTTTTGAGACACGGACCTGGGGGCAGCAGTAGTGAAAGCTTTTCTGTTAAATACAATATATATCCAGGGAATATCCGTAGCAGTACAAGCTGCCTCGTGTAAAGAGAGAGGGCGAGTAAAGAGTAAAAAGATGGAGATGGGACTGAAGAGAGGACAAAGCAGCACATAAAAGCGAAACAAGAATTCATAGAAACGTAATGGAAAACGATAAAGGGGGAGTAAACGCTGGGCAGTTTGGTGGGGTCAGGATCACAGATGAGAAACGCTGACGAGAAAGATGTGAAACATGCAGCTCCGGGTCAGAGACACTCACAGAAAGGTGAGAGGAGGGGAGAGAGGGCGATGTCCAAATGTGCGTGAGGAGTCAAGCACTCATTCTTCTCAACTCCTCCTGTGTAAATAGTCTTTGAGTGAAAGGAGCGTGCGAAGTGAAGCCACGGATGTTAACGTTAACTTCTGTTGCTCCCAAACATACACTTAAGACCTTCTTATTAAACCCCTCGAATACATCCACTGCTGCTACTCTGCAGTGTTTCATATCGGTCATATCGATAATTATTGATTAATTTTTTTTTAACCTATTCTACTCAGACTTCTCATCTGTGCTAAGCTGCATCTGTTATTTCTTTATCGCTTTGCTGTTGTATGGCTCTGCTGCAGTGCGCTTCACTTTCGTTGTCTGTCATTTTGACTGACAGGGTCATAAAAATCCCGTCATAACCCATTTTTATCCGTCATTTTAATTTTTTAAAAATGTTAATGACATATTCAATAGGATTTAAATTTTATTCATTTTTAATTAATTCAGTAGCGGTGGAAAAAAAGATTCAGTTCATATAACCGTCCATCAAAGACGACTCTAGAGTCTGTTTAAGCAGCTCAGTTGAGTCCTACCACGTTTGATTGCTAATCAATAAACGGCTCCATTCAAACATCTTCCATCTCACTCTGCAGAGAAACTGAACGTACTACCAGACTTGACCAGCAAACAATACGCAGAGAAACCAAACTTAACCGACTCATAACCGCTGCTCGTGGATCCCTGATTAACCGAGTCAGCAGCCACTCACTCGACCGCAGAGAAACCAAACTTAACCGACTCTTACACGACTAATCAAGAGAGACAAGAGACAATTAATATGCTCACTCACCACCAAGTTAGAGACAACATCGGTCTGACTCATGTCTGACTTAAAATAACTAAAATATTACCAAACTGGTAACGTGACCTTTCCTCTAGTGCTGTCGCTCTCATAATCTCCTTTCACTCCACGCCGTTTTGTTGTTGTTGTTGTTGGCTTAGCTGGGCTGTGATTGGTTGAGAGGCTAAAGCCCTTCTTCTGCCTACATCCCCCCATGACTTGCAGTTGTGTCTCTGGGTTTTCTTCCTATTTTTCTCTAACGGAGTTCAAGTGAAATTATCGAACATTCTATCGAACGTATATCGATCACGCGTCTATTGGATATATATTGTTATTGTTTTATTGCCCAGCCCTAGCAGCCAATGAGTGATCTGTCTCGCTGCCTCCAATTCACTGTGCCAAATCTAGTGGCGGTGCTGCAAGGCACACCACAATGTCCTTTTATTTGCATTCAAACCTAAGCTCCTATTTAATTGAGCTTGGTTTAGTAGATCAATCCTGCTGTGAGATTTGCTAAAGATAACAAGGGGTCCTTTAAAAGTCAGCTTTGAACAAGATAATTCAAGAGAATGAATGAGCTTTTGTTTTAGCCTTTAAAACTATTTGTCCGATCAAATATTTGTTAGATGTTAATATGGTGCAGTTTCAGGTCAAAGTCCTTTTGAACAAGGCCTCCATTCACTTCACCAAATCGAAAGTATTCCCACAGCACTAAAAGCCAACTGTCTGTCCCTTCTCTGTGCGGTTTGTTTTGGCCAGCGTATTGTTGTCGAAGACTCTGAGTCACATTTCAGTGTTACATTGAAATGTCTCGCTCCATGTTGAGTCTCTCTCTCTGAGGGTGTTTTTGTTTCCTACACGAGGGCGAACTGCATTTGTATTTATCATAAAATGCGGCGGCAGCTGTGGCGTCGTTCATCAGTTAGTTTGCCGCCTCTGTGACGCCTGTCATTCTCCGCTTCGGTCACGAGTTTATTACCTTTGTGACAGCTGAGCGTAATACAGAAACACCTGAAGAACTGGTTAACAAAACATCTGTGGGGTTGACTGACTCTGAAAGACTTGCTACGAATGGATGTGAAATCACATGCTAGTCCAGATTTGTTGAGGTTGCAAATAAAAAAGGCCATCATGCAATGCACTGACCCTGTCACACTGGTCCATTTTAAAAGATTACATATTCATATTGTGAAACCTGGTCTTCTGATATTAGGTGACCTCCAGTTTTAGCGGACTTTGCTTGGCTGGGCTTTCAAACCTTGTACGGGACATGCAAAACTACGTCGCGTGCCTTCACTCCCCTGGGAGTTGCACTGATTGACTGTTTCCAAGTGCCTGATCGGGTTGCTGGTTGAGATTGATGCAAAAGATAGTGTTGAAACACAGCAGACCGTATAAGTAGCCATCTGTGCATGCCTTTAATTTGCCGAATGTGCTGCAGTAGTTGTTGCTGATTCACACCTGAAGAGCAAAGTGATTGCTTTGACTAGACCTGGAGCATCATCCCAATATGAGGTGAAGTGGTGCGGGATAATTTGGTGAAGAGCAGTCTAAATATTGACAGTAAGATGACAGAGGTTAACTACAGGTCTAGATGAATCTGAGCGATACGACGGGTAAAGACGGTGTTGACAGCTTGGGAGGAATATACCTAATTGACGTACTAGAACATTTGTTAAACCTCTTTGTTAAATTGACACACACACAAAAAAAAAATCTTAATACAGTATGTGAGTCATCTGGCTAACTTCTCGGTTAAACTGATGGCACTGTACATCTGCCATCTGCATGTGTTTGTTCTGGGAATCCTAAACAGAACATTAAAGCAGGCCAGACAATATCGTGTGGTATTACGTCGCCAGTAATGCCCAGAAACACGTTGACACATGTTGCTTGTTCACGTGACCTATGTTTGCTTTAAGTGGGACAATAATGCAGTTGAGCAGTGTGGTATTGTTATGACCTCAGCGAGGTGGTTGGGGTTGATGGTTGATGGCGTACAAACATGACAAAACTAGAAACATGACTTATGGCGTAACATTCTGCGATACCTTCGTAATCTCAAACACAGGTATGACATAAACATAGTCACAGCCGGGACAAGGATTTAAAGGGGAATTACTGGACCTTATTACATTTTTATTTTATTTGACATAAAATACGATCGTTTACTCACCCATATAACTTTGGTGTCATTTGGAGTCGCTCAAACGATCTTTAGATCAGCGTATATCCATATAATGGGAGTGAATGGGGCACCAAAACGCAGCCTCTAACTAACGCATCATCTACCGTGAAACTAATTCATTTCACCAATATTTCTCACTAGCATATCATAACAAAATATTGGTGAAATGAAATGGTGAAGTTTCGTGGCAGATAATTCGTTTATGCATTTAGAGGCTGCGCTTCGGTGCCCCATTCACTCCCATTATATCCGAACAACTCCAAATGACACCAATGTTACATGGGTGAGTAAACTATCGCATTTTATGCCAGAAATATTGGTAGTTGCCGTTAGATTGTTGTGCAGAGGTGTATATCTATATCTTCATCGGGACATACAAGTTAACACACGGCGAATAATCTTTTCAACACACAATCAGGAAATTTAAACAACTGTGATGATTCCTTAGAAGTGGTTGCAGATTTCACACATTTGTGTCAGCCTGGTAACTCCAAACAACAAGCGCTGGACTCATATTTGTGTTTCTTGGCTTCTAGAGCTGTGCCATCATCTCTTTGGAAAGATAAGACCCCGGCATTATCTCAAGTGTTTTCACATGGTGTTTTGCAAAGGAAAAGACTTGGAAGGGTGACTTTGAGAATACATGTTTGGTTTACCGACACATCTGGGTTGCGGTGCAACAAGTTTCCCACGGATAACTGGCAAATGTTGACGCGCTAACGTTCTGAACTAAACACTGTAAATGCATCATTATGTAGCTGCTATCTTGTCGTAAGGTTTCAGTTATTGATTGTTACGTGTTACGTCACTCGGTATGTGTACGTTTTTTTTATTGGTTAGTTTTTAGGGTTCTGAAATTTGCCAGTATGTTTTTTACATACTGACTCCCTTAAACAAATGGTGTGTTTTGACATTTTCTGGGTCATATAATACCAAAAATCTATAACGGGCGTTCCATTACCAGTGGGATCAGGCTCCCCTTGTTGTTTAGACAAATGGTATTATCTGCTCCTTGGTGTCGGGTGCTCCCTTAACTCCTGAATCATTTGTAAATTGGTCTCCTTGTCGGGAGGTTTAAGATCAAGTTGAAAGCTTTTCTGGTGTCTGACGACCTCCCCCGGGGGTCTGTAGGTATGCTGAGTGAGATTTTCCATAGGTCTGCCCCGGGAATTGGGACTAGTGGAGGTTAGAAATGAAGATGGATGCTAAACAAAACATAAGTGTTCAGTAAAGAATTTTAAGTGACTCAAGGTGATTACATTTTCAGACTGTGCAATATTTACGTCTGTTAAGGAGGCCACCGTCAGATTAGATGGAGTCATTAATCTGTAGACGTCTGCATGATGTTATTTGGAAAGAAATGGGAACCAGCTACTAGATACAAGAATGTAATCAAACAACGGTGTCTAAAGTGGTGTGTATGGTTGTTTGACCTGCATTCAAAGTCCCCATTGACTTTTAGTGCGCATTGCAGCTGTCCTCACAAACACTTTGCGACTTTTCTGTTTGCATACCTGTCGTCATCATGACAGTCAAGTTCAGAAGGCCTTAATTTGAACAACATGATTATTTCTTATCTTGGAGATTCACCGTAATGCCATTCAAACCGTTGTATGAAAGGACTTGCAGGTTTCCATACTGCAAATTGCGACACGGTGTAGTTGGACGTCCTGGTGCTTTAGCCTTACTAAATCATGACATACATGTGCGTAAGTGATATTGTACTGTGGCTGGTTGTGGTGTGTAGCTATTGTGTTTGACAAAACCCAAAAATAGAGAGAAGGAACAAGAGGCTCATGTGAGCTTCCCTTGTCTTAGGTGTCCCCAAGCGTCCTAGAGGGGTTTTTGGCCAAAGGATAGGTTTTCTTTTCCATGATTTATATCTATTGCTGGAGTCAAACCTGGTCTTGCTGATGGTAAACAGATTTCAGTAAGCAACTTCAACTGAGAGGCGTGTGGACAACAACATTGTGGTTTATCCAAACCTCAACTCTCCACCACTTCAGTTGGAGCCGAACATTTGAATCTGAGCAGCAAAACATCTAAGAGAAACTCTACAAGTTCAGTTGTCCAGTCATGAGGCTAGGACTGAGTTTGGTGCGCAGGTTCTGCTTTGACTCTTGTGTTTTCTCGGCCAAACAAGTGGAGCACATGCGAGTTCTGTGATATGAAGAGCACTCTGTAAAGAAAATGCCAATCAATGTGCTGTCACTCCTGTTCTTATAGGCCTGTTTCTGATCACTCCTGTCCTGATGACCCCAGCCAGCATGTGCACACCCTTGAAGACGCTCAACGACAGCCTCAGCCACAGGCGGCGGTACATGGTGAGTACAAAGTGGCCCTGATATCCGGAATCTGGGGAAGTGGGCGTGAATGAAGGCAACAGTCCTGACCCACAAAGACAAATATTAGGATTCGAAGGAAAAATTACACTCTCAGACACGCTGTAAATATGTTTTCTGCGTCCTCAGGGACACGATGAAGGCAGTGATTTCCAGATAGAACTACTTGTCACTGACCCCATGCCACAAAACTGAAACTGGGATTTTCCGCATTAGGTCAAGTCAAGGGATTTTCCACATTAGGTTGAATTTAAACGGGCTTACCCTCATTAAGTCTCCCAAACCTCCCAAAACACTTGTTCTTACAATTCCCTATGCTTGATTTTTTTTTTTTTTATTATTATTTTTGATTTTGCGCAACCTGGGAAGCATCCACCTTTTTAAAACACTGTACACATAGCTTTCTGTTAGGGAATTGTAGTCCCCAAGCACGAGTTGACAAAAGGCTTCCTCCCATAACAGAAAAATAGTAACCTCCCAGTGCCCCTTTGAAGGGTCGCTCAGAGGTAATTGTCCCAAGCAATGAAATCAGAGCAGCCCACACAGCTGACGGATTTTGTATTTTAAAACGGTGTTAGCATGGGTAACATGGGTAAATGTTTTACCCTAGTAATGACCAAGACATGACTTAATTATTAATAGGGCTATATGAAACGGTTTATGGCTTCCTTGTGCTTTAAAATGGTTAGTGGGATTTTTCTAGAAGACTGTTTTTGTTTTTTCCCCATGCGCAAGCCAGTTCCCCAGAGACATAAAAAGGAGTCAAAGACAAGTTTGATTGATGAAGTGTATATGCTAAATTATGTCTTTTTTTTCTTCTCTGCGTTTACAGAAACACAACTTTCCCATCAACTACACCATCAGGGTTCATCAAAAGGAAATTTTTAAGCTGTCAAATATCAGAAGAATGGTACGACGTGAAACTGATTTATTGACTCCGTTCCTGGAGATTTGTGACTTTTCCACAAAGAAGCCGCCTGTGGTCTATAAACTGTACTGGTGTTTGCTGATAACATGCCAAAATCCCACATGTTGTCCTCTTCCCTTCATCAGAACTCAAGTGTGGAGGGGTTGGATGAGCTGCTGCTCCAGAGGCTGTGGTTTCAAGTCAACCAAGGCGTTTTAAAAAAGGTAGGACTAGTTGTCCCTGACTGGTTCTTTCGTTTTCTTTGACAACTGCTCCCAAGATGCCATTTAAGTTGGGGTCTGGAGTCTTAAAATGCAGCCAGCTCAAGAAGTGAAAGTTGTGCAGTCATTCAGTCTTGGCAGCGGAATCCAGTTAGTTACATAAGCCTTCACTTGAGATACTGCAGGGACATTTATTCACCAACTTGTTATTAATGCCAGTGTTTCTTTAATCAGATGTCTTCAGTGTCCAAACATTTCCATTATAGAGCAATTCCTTCATATCAACCCCTTCTCATCAGAGGTTGGAATGTGTATAAAGTCTGTTATGCTGCCTTCTGTTAACTTGCATCTACATGTAAAGGGCGTGAGAGAAGGCCTCGGGAGTATATGGTTCCAAGTTTCACTTTATAACAAAGAAGGCAGCCTGTGGGGGAAAAAAATAAACATAAGCCAAAAAAAACCCAAACCAAAATGTTATGTTATTTGTGTAAATTAAACTGTAAAATAGTTTATGTGCCACTCATCAATTATGTAAAAATGTCTCAAATTAGTAGTCTGTAAACATATGTCCATGCAACCCATAGAGTCTATGGACGCATTGTACATATTTATATACAGTCTATGCCATAGACTGTATATAAATATGTACAATGCATCCCCACTTTTTTTTTTCTTTTACTGTTTTTTTTTAATGTTTTGCAACTCTCACAGACACTTTACGGTTTACGTGGCAAGTGGTAGTCGCCATTAAGTCATGTTATCCAAAAAATTCTCACTTGAACATGCATCAACGTTATATTAACTACCTAAAATACCAGAAACCATCCTTGGAAAAAAAGTGTATTTGAAGTATATGTTAGTGTTTTAGTTTGGCTCAAGTCCCATCAACTAATATGGAGGGGGCGGAGCTTATTGTCTATACTGCAGCCAGTCACCAGGGGGAGCTCTACTTGCTTTGGCTTCATTTTAGAGGCGCTGTTCCGCCGTCCACCTTCATACGGTCTATGATCAGCTTACGTTTAGCCTCGTGTTTAGATGAATAAAAATGCTTTTTCGTCTCAAATCAATAGTCAGTCAATAAATAAATGTTGAAATGCAACATGTCAGTCATCGATGCATAATTGGGACAGACACATGTACATTGACCACCATGTTCTTTGCCTTTAGGCCAAAACTAAAGTAGCATGTGCTGCTCACCTGAGCTTCACAAAGTCTGATGGGTTGAATTAGTGCACTCCCTCGTCTCTTAAAGCCCGGGGGCCCCGAAATCTTTCGCTTTGAGTAGGTGTCGAGTGCACATGACTGTCTGCCGAGTTGAGGCTATGAGCTCTTTAAAGCCGTCCTACGCGAGTCGGCTGCCGTCCACATCTGACTGCAACACCCACGTACAGTATCCAGCACACACCCTTCTAATTGTTGCTATGAAGCCATCAGTTACTTTCTCATTCTTTTGGAGCATGCCTACACATGCCGCCCACCTGACAGCTCCACGTCTGCCTCAACGAAGAACCTGTAGGCTCTCAGCCTAGCTTTCCCTTGGGGTACTTTGGTTCTTGCAACTGAGGAACTCCAAAAGGGAAAAACTTACCTTCAAGGGGCTTTTTTTTTCCCTCTACGCGATGTAGTAACGGGCTGGTTGTTGATATAGCAATGTCACTTCTGTACGACTTGCACGTGCAAGGCTGCATACCGCTTTAAAGTCTTTACTTCACTGCTAGTCCATTTAAGTCTGACATAAGAGCTGCTGTTTACACTGTTAATGATTTACAAAAACAAACATATAGGCTCAGTAAAGCTGCCCGTTCCAGCTAATTGAATGGTGGTTGCTGATGCTGCACTCATGTGTTTCAGCAACCTCTTTACACTTGGGTCACTCAAGTTTCCCCTCATGCCGGGAAAAGTGTTTTTGCCACTTAAGTAGGAAATAAGAAAGCTGAGCTCACCCCCTGCTGAGCTGAGCTGAGCTGAGCTTAATGTTTCCTAGCGGGGAGCGACCGTAGTCAGAGCCTAGATACCCAAGATTAATGCTGCACATGGTCTGAATTCACATAATGGTCTCTCTTGTGAAGGGACACAGCTGCCTGAACCTTGTTTTTTTTTTGTTTTTCCCCCTAGCCCCGTCTTGTTCTGGTAGAATCTCTGTTGTTTTTGAAAAAACTAGAACAACCGCAAACCACAGTCCATGCACCCGTAACCGAACACTGAGCGGTTTTCAGAGTTTCTCACTTCATCACTGTGTAGTGCAACACATCAGTCGGACTGTTGGCAGTAATGTGTCGGCTTCATTTCAGCTCAAGGGTAAAAAGAAAATAAATAAAAATTTGAAATTAAAATTTTGGCTTAATTTTTTTCAATATTTTTTGTTTTATTATTATTTTACGTATTATTATACATGAGGGACATGGTCTCGGTTGTGTAACAGTGCATACCTTTCACCTACTGGGCCTTCAGCCTGAAAGCGTGACCCCACATGCTGCAGTTTGTGATATTTGGATATTCCCCTATGTGTGTCTTGCTGTTTCCCTGCTTGAAGTGAAGAAAAGCTTCCGTAAAGCTGGTAGCATTCACAGCGGGTCTAGCTCGGCCTCTTTTGGCTGTGGCCAGGCTGGGTTCAGGTTTTATTTTAATGGTCGACTGCTGGGATGCGTCAGTTCCGCCAGTCAATTCCGCCACCGTGTTCGAGGCCTCAAATTTCTTTCTGCACACGGACGCAGACTAATTTCTCGAAAACAAATGGCTGATCTTAAATGAGTTCATACACTTACAGTTTTTACATGCACATCAATTCAGTTACAGAAAGGATAACCCCTGGCTGCTTGCCCGAGACTGCTATGTTCTTCAACTGCACATATTTAGGCAAAGAGCCAACCGTCTGAATGGATTTCTTTTTTTTTCTTAATCGTCTTTTATTGCTGTCATGAAACTGAAGGCAAATTGAAATTTCAGATCATCCGGATCTTGCCAGAGCGACATCCTTCGCGTCCGTACACAGTCGAGCTGGAGAGGCGCTTCAAAGATGTGGAGGGAGTCTTTGTGCAGTCGCATCCTGCCGAGGTAAGACCGGTGCACACGGTTCATCTTTAAATTAAGCAATAACTAATGTCACAAGGAGTCTGTTTGTTGATATTGGGAATGTATTATCTTAGCATTAGTGCAGCTTCTTTTTATGGTCAAACAAGAGTTCAGTGAAGGTGAATTTATTGCCTCCGTTGATCAGTCGCTGAGATATGTATGTGGGGGAACGAGTATCTGTCTGCTAGGTTTTCTTTCTGATTGCGACTCGTCTTTTCTGCTGTTCAGCCAAAATCAAATGTCCCAATCCGGTTTATTCTGTTCAGACCGGAGCCTCGGGGCCACGCATGGACCACCGGACATGAATTTCTATTCACTTTGTCTTATCGGGCTTCAAAACATTGAGACTGAAGACACCCGAGTCTGGACTGATGAGAGTGGATCAGATGTCTCGCTCTTCTTTTATCTAATTTGCCTGTGTTTGCAGTAAAATGTGTTTTGTTTCCTCTGAATAATGTGGTTAAGCGCTCAAGCATTAAGCGCATGACTGCAAATATTTCATCCAAGCGCGATGAGTGATAACAGTAATGACCTTATATGGCACCGGGTTGGGTTTTAAATTCTATTATTTGACACTTCTATGGTAAACTTTTACCAATTACGGATCTTTGATAGGTTTGAGATGAGAAAAACCTGTGGAGTTGACCGCAATTAATGACTTCACAGTTTACGAGTGCGGTGCAGACGGACACATTGTAATTCATAGACCCCATAAAACTGATGCAAGGTAATTAAAATCACATGTCGTTTAATTGGAACCATGTCCTGGGGCGCTGTAAATTGTGTGAAATGAAGCTACTGGAAATAAGAAGCCTGGACACTTAGCCATAAACACATCTGCTACAAACCTCCCTCAATTGGGAATTGGTGGCTCATGTAGGAACAACGGATTGATTGAGTTTGATGTGGGTTATACTTTCATCACGGCCATAAACGGCCACGGTTGAGCCAGTCGCTCTATGCCTCGATTTATGCCTTGTTGACCTTTTTATTCATTGCTTTATTCTCTCACGGATAGCCACCCTGACTGTTTGGCGTGTTTATATGCGTGCGTTTGTCCAGGTGTTCGAGCAGGAACTTCCAGACTCCATCCAGGACATCTGGGATTCTTTAACGGAGGAGCCAGACAGGGTGCCAGAGTCCAGCTGGCGATTTGCTTCTCCGAAGTCCCTGTTGGACAACTTCTGCCACACCATGTTTTGCCTCTTCAGCGAGTGCTTCGCCAGCACAGAAGCTCAGCAAGACTGTGAGTGTACCACACAAAACACCCAGTAATGCATTGGGCTGCTGCTAAACTGTGTGATGAATATGGTCTTAAGGTGCAGGTTCCCTTTATTTAAAGGGTATTCCCAATCCCTTATTTCGTCCATTCATTCATTATCTGTAACTGCTTGTACAATGGAGGGTCTATCCTAGGGATGCACAGAAAATGTTCCGCCGAAACCCGAAAATGCGCTTTGGGGCCAATTTCGGATTAAATTGTATCGCCGAAACAGGATGTTGTGATGATGCAATCAACAACCGCAGCAATTTTTGTCAGACAATCGCCCAAAAGTGCTTTTTTGGTTTTCGGCCGAAAATTTTGTCTGACCCGGTTGTCATTGAGCAAAAGGTGGGGTACACCCTGGACAGGTCTCCAATCTATCAAGGGCTAACACCACACAACTCCACACAGAAAGGCCCAGTCGGCCGGTGGACTCAAACCCAGAACCTTCCTTTTTGCTGTGAGGCCCTCATCCCTTATTTCCAAAGGCTCAAATGGGATTGCACAGATGGGTCTAATCCCAAATTAACTTCCCATTTTTAATACTTGAACTAGAATCCTTTTTGGCATATGACTGAAGTCTGGACATGGTGACCCCTACACATCACCACAGAACGGGTTTCCTCCCTTGTAATGCCTAGCCAGGCTGCTCGTTCATGGGTCCTTCTGTCTTCAGTTTTGCCTTCAGTAAGAATGAATCCAGCTGCTTCTGTCTTCTTTCACAACTCCAATGACAACCAGTGACCCAGTCCCATTGGAATCCATACACACACTCATGCATCACACCACGCGTTACAGTTGATGTTATATAACTTGGACGGTGAGTCGTTCAGTTGAGTGAGCAGTCAAAACCGTGGCGCAGGGTTAAATGTTTTGTGAAAATCCTCCACATTGAGCTGTGTCAGTCAGGAAGATAGATATTAATCAAGACTTTGTGCTTCTGCTGCACACACACACACACACACACACACACTCTTCTACAGCCGCCAGCATCACAACGAAACAGCCGATCCTCACCAAACCTAAACCTGATTCTACTGTGACTGTGAAAAGCCACACTGATCCTCACAAAGATAGATGCACAAGTACAAACTCGCATGCATTTCTTTCTTGCCTCAAAGCACTACATGAAAAAAAGACTAGAGAGTAAAGCCCCATTGTAATTGCTCCTTCCACAAAAGCTTTGCGAAACCTCCGCCAGCACATTGTGAAACAGACGAGCGAGGATGAATTTTGGCGTGAAATTACGAAACTGCGGTCAAAAACAATCACCCAGTGGCTTGAAAGGAGATCCGATTGTTGTAAAGTGCACTGGAGAATAACTAACAATGCAGTTTAACAGGCAATTGCACTTTAACAAGCGGTGTTTTCAGCCTAGCGAGACACACATTTACATTGCATCAAGTGTCTAATGCTGATATCAATCCAGAATCAGTCACGCTCGTGTGCAGTTTTCAGCTTTTGTGGTGTTGTCAGTTTGCATTTGCTGTTTTTGAAGCCTCTTGGTTTTTGGTTTTAGGTCATGTTAGGTCTGAGAGGCCTCGGACACAAATTGTGATTGCATTCCTCCAGGAAATAGCATACATGTGTTTCATGTTGGCTTTAATCAAACCCGACAAACCCCTGTAATGAGGATCTAAGTAGGAAGCAGACCTCTGAGACTACCTGTAATCTCTGTCTTATGTTATGTTCCATCCAAATGTCTCCCAAGTGAAACTAATTTTGTTTATGATTCCAACATGTGTACCTTTAACTGCTTTTGTTGGTCTCAGTCGTTCATAGATCATTTATAAACTCGCTACCAGCGTATGGAGAAAATCCATTATGAAAGGTTCATCTATGTTCCCTAATTCTTCGCGACAGGACACCAGTTACATGTAAAGTACCAAACAGAGTTAAGTTTTGCCCTATTTTTAGATCAGTGCAGTTGCGGTGCCTCTTCAGAAAAATAACATGTTGATGACATTAAAGGAAATTCACGTTCTATTTGAACCACCGCTTTAGTGAAGCTGATCACAGTCACGCCGGTCATATAGAAGACCGTAAAGGAGGATGAAGCCATATGACTTTTTAAAGAATGGTTGTGAAGTTTTTGTTGAATTATGGATATATACACTGATCAGGCATAACATTATGACCGGAGAGACAGGAGACGCGGATAACATTGGTCATCTTGTGACAATTCAGTGTTCTGCTGGGAAACTTCTGGACCTGGCATTCATTGTTATGGATGTTACTTAGACATGTAGCACCCACCTAGACCAGACCAGGCACCCCCTCCTCATAGCAATGACACTTCTTGATGGCAGCAGCCACGCCCAGCAGGATGCAGCCACAAAAACACTTTAGGAACAACTCAAGAAAACATGAAGAACAGCACATGGTGTTGACCTGACCTCCAAATTTACTAGATCCCAAAGTCTGTGAAGGTTCTCAGTCATCCAGGTCATGGTTATCCAAAAAGTTTCAAAAAAGGCAACTGGACGTGTAGATTTTTAGAGAAGACGTTTCAGTTCTTCAGTTCTCAGACTTCCCACCAGTCCCTTAGAACTGAAGAAGCTACTCGGATGAGTGGTGAAACGTCTACAAGTCCCGTTGCCTTTTTTGAAACTTTTTGGACTAGATCCCAAACTGATGAAGTATCTGCATGATCAAGGATGATCCACAGAGGCCTTGATCCCCCCCCCCCCCCCGCAACAGCATCCTGGTGCCAGACACCACAGGACACCCTTAGAAGGCCCATGTCCATATTCTCTGCTGAGGAGTAAAGGAAGCTATCTATGTTAGATTGGAAAAACCAGAGGAGGTGGACTGAGATAATCTGCCATCGATTTACAATACAGTCATTACTTCTGTCTCCAAAATTCAACCTCATTGACTGTAGCCTCTGACTGATAATGCGTCATTGGAGCACCATTCATAGGGAGAAAGGACAGGGACCAACTCACTCTCAGTGACATGTAAGCATCTAGCCATTAATGGACACTAGTTACGGCAGCTTCTGGTTGTTAATTTTCTTCAAGCAAGTTTTCTGATGGGCTGCACCCACAGATGTTCCTATTTGAACCTCAAGTTCCCACCAGAACCTCCACAGACAACAGCGCAAGGTGTCGACCTGGCCTCCAAATTTTAGGAGATCTCAAGCTGATTGAGTATCTGTTGGATGATCTGCAGAGGCCCGTCCCCGCAACGCATAGGACACAAAGGCCCCCCACTAACATCATTGTGTCTCCAGACACCACAGGACACCCTCACAAGGCCCTTGTCCATTCTGTGATGAGTCCCAGCTGTTTTGGAGGCATAACAAGGGGAAATGTCTAGTGTAGCTCTGTCCAAAGTCTCCAGAGCATGACATCTTTGTTTGAGATGTTTTGTAAAACATCTTGAGACGATTTGTATTGTTATGGACGCTACATAAATAAAATTGAATTGAATGTTCAGGTTTTACACCTGACATTTGCAGTGATGGACTGAGATCAGGAACTTTAGTCAGCGCCGGTTCCCTGGGAACTGGTCCAGAGCTATCAACAGTAATATATTACACATTGCATTATATACATATGTTACTTGACAACTGGTCTGCGATGTCTTATTGTCCCCAAACAGTCAGTATACAGTATTGACTTCACAGTAATTTGCTGTAAGCTTGTTTAAACTTAAACTTTAAACATTAAACTTCTCCGCGGCTTTGTCTGAAGTCCTGATTTAATTTTATCCAGTTAGGTGAGTTATGTGAAGTTCTTGTGGTCATGGTTACGCGGGTTAGACATCATGAGAATGGCAAGTGGATAGTTAAATTATGTATAAAGCTCTGGGAAGAAACACGGGCTTGTTCATATAGGAAGAACCTCTAGGACCTCATTAATGCTCGATTGCTGTCCTGCAAGTATTTTCCAGAAATACATGGAAGAACAAAACGACAGCAACAAAAAATAAACCTGCATGGATTGTTGTGTTACTCCAGGGTGAGAGGAAAGCATGCATGTGTGAAATAAACCAGAGGTTTCACTAATGTAGGCATGTGCTTAATTACGCTGCCGTGGCCATACGTGGGTAATCTGTCATCATAAGGATCATCAGGCCCTCACATCTGGAGCCCACACTGTTGCTGCATTCCTGAAACAATCGCATTTCTGTGTCATGGAGGTACTAAACCTTTTGGGTACCAAATACCCTGGTGGGGATTTGAAAGATGCTTGTAAGAACATTCTTCCCGTCCCCGCTTTGCAGTCTGCTTTGACTTTACTCCTTTTGTGAAAGTGACATATTTTCATTGTGGAACGTGAAACTAGAAGTCTTAACCCTCTCACCCCCTCCCTCCATTAGTTTCTGAAGACCTGTTTAAAACGCCGTAAATGTTTCCAAAATACACCAGAAAGCATCAGCTGGAAGTTTGATTTGCCTCTACATTGGCTGTTAGACAAGTCAAAACTGTGAAAATGTGCTTTTCAAAGAAAAACAGCTGCAACCCATCCTCATCAATCTAAACAGTAGAGATGCTATTATGCAAGAATGTGGGGAAATAAATCAGTGTTTATGAGCCAGGAACCAGATGACAGTTAGCTTAGCAAAAAAAAAAAAAAAAAAAGTGAGGGGAATGGTTAACTTTGGCTCGAAAAGTAGGCTCTACAACTCTACCACGATCAGCCACAACATTAAAACCACTGACAGGAGAAGTGAAACACATTGACCATTATGTCAGAATCCAATGTTCTGCTGGGAAACGTTTGGACCTGGCTTCATTCATTGGTGTAGATGTTACTTAGACATGTAGCACCCACCTAGACCAGACCAGGCACCCCCACCCCATATTAATGGGACACCATCCCCAGCAGGATGCAGCCGACACAGACAAGCACACAAAATTGGTTTAGGAACAACAAAAACTAAGAAAAGAAGAATGGCACAAGGTGTTGACCTGGCCTCCAAATTCACTAGATCCCAAACTGATCAAGTATCTGTGGGATGATCCACAGAGGCCCCTCCCCCAAACCAATAGGACCCAAAGACCCCCCACTAACAACATTCTGTTGCCAGACACAACAGAACACCCCCAGATGGCCCATGCCCATTCTATGATGAGTCTCAACTGTTTCAGTGGCGCAAGGGAGACCTACACAATGTTAGTCATAATGTTATGCCGGACTGGTGGGTTTATTTCATTATGCAGGATTCAAAGTCAACTACCAATGTAGTGGTGAAACCAGAGAGCAAAGGTGTGCTCCAGTTGAGCAGATGTGATCCCGTGTCTTGCATGTGAAGACAGGCAGAGACGAAAAGACGTGTGCTGAGAGACGATTAATGATTAACTTAATGAATCAAGGAGCCTTGGAGAAATTAATCCTTGGTTAATGTTTCTGATGAAGTTTCTCTTTTTTCTTTCTTTCTTTTTTTTTTGCAGACTGCGGTGTTTCCCACTGGAGGAAAGGGAGGAAGAAAGACTTAAAGCCCGAGAGCTGAGGAAGAACCCAGCGGAGTGAAGTTGTCCCCGTTGACACTGATGAGGGATAAGTACTGTTCTCTCCCTCGAGCCGCGGAGGGAGAGACGAAAAGAAAAAAAAAAAAGGACGATCCACACCGAAACGAAAACGTTCAGTCCTCCTGATTTGTGAACATCAATAAATCTTTCCCAGATTTACAAAACAGACATCGCTCACAGCAGACGGTAACTGTAGACAAGAGTAACGGCAGGATGTATATGTCGGACCCCAGGAAGAATAGTTGCAGTTCTGCTGCAGCTAATGGGGATCCAAATAAACAATAAACAATAAGTTCTTCCAAAAACATTGGAATAAACCAAATTTTTAAGTGAAAAGCTCAAAAATGTCTGAAGTATTTGTCGTCCCACGTGAATCCGGTAACAAGATCCAGAAGAGCTTCATTCATGTTCACTTACACTGACTAAACATTATCTTCTGAAGTGGAAAGCGAAGGGTTAACTTCACCTGAATGAGCGTGGCCGTTTCTCAGCTTAAAAACAAAAAACAAAAAAAACAATAAAAAAAGCCTGTGATGTGCTCTCCCATCGACCTGGTTCACCTCTGAGACCTACGGGATGGACCCCGCATCAGAACACGCCGAGTAGCTTCAGCTGGCTTCGCGTCGCAGTTACTCTTCTCTGCTATGATTGCTTTATCAAACCGCAACGAGCGAGAGCAGCGTGCATGAACTCGGTGTCCGTGGCTGAATATGCGTTTAACATACAGTGTTTTTGTTTTATTAAGCGTGCAACGGCCCAAACTGCAAAACTGTTCGTTTGTTCATGGAATGGGTCCAAGACTTTTAGACAGAGTGAAAGCTGAATCTAGCTACATGCATTTTATATCTACTGTACATCTGTTGTTTTTGTTGTTCTTGTCTTTTTATTTTTTTTTTCTTGTTGTCTGTTGAATATTTTCCTGACTTGCGCAAACCTTATAGTCGATCTTTAACATTTTACACATAAATTTGAAATTAACACGACAGACTTATTTTTATTTGAAGTTTTACATAAATAGTCACTCGATCCCAATTCAGCCGACAGAAAAACATTTGCAGGGCACCCAACTGACCCCGATCACCTTTCAGGACAAGCCAAAGGTGTAGGGCACGTGTCGGTTATCAGTTTTCCGTCGTAAGCAAGACGGAAGAGTAAGAGTCAGACAATTTGAGCGTTCTTAAAATTCTTCGCCAGCAGTGTTTTGCATTTCGTTGCCCAGTGTTTTCGTCTGCTGCTCCCTAGAATAAAATGAACTGCAGACACAAGTAAGGAAGGGGTGAAAGTATTTTCAACCATTTTTAATAAGTCTGCAAAGGAAGTGGAACGGTTCAATCTCAGGTTGAGGTTAAGAATCAAAAGTCAAAAATATCACCTACTCTATAGGCCTTCGTTTCAATATTATCAGATGAAGCATCCACGTTGATGCTGCTTGCGTTGCACAGAGTTGGAGTCATTCAGCTGCAGGAAGTTTTGGACAATGGTTGTGAAACCCAAGTTGAAAGCAAGAAAAGAAACCGTCTTTTTACTGTAAATATAATATCCTATATGGCGGCTCAGTGGTTATCGCCAGTGCCTCGCAGCTAGAAGGTTCCGGGTTTGAATCGACTGCTGGAGTTTGCATGTTCTCCCTGTGTCTGCGTGGGTTCTCTCCAGGTTCTCCAGCTTCCTCCCACCGTCCAAAGACATACACTGCAAAAAACACAAAATCTTACCAAGTATATTTGTCTCATTTCTAGTCAGAATATCTCATTACACTTAATATAAGACACAATTGCCTAAATAGTACCATTTCAGGCAAGACACAAGGACTTGTTTTAAGACAATACATCTTAATACAGAGCCATTTTCAGTTCCATTGGTTCCATTACTTGGTAAGATTTTGTTTTTTTTGCAGTGTTCTGGTTAGGTTCATGCTTAGGTTCATTGGTGATTCTAAATTGGCCGAAGATGTGAGTGTGAATGGTTGATCGTCTCTCTCTTTGTGTTGGCTCTGAGATAGCCTGGAGACCTGTCCAGACTGAGCTGTGAGCGGCTGAAGTAGTCAGAGTACTGCTGTTGTCAGGGCGGAGAAACCAAGCAAACAAAAGCAAAATTAAAAACTGAGAACGTTCCCACCAGATGGCTACCTTCCAGCATATTTTGCAGCAACAGCCATAACCCACCTTAAACCCATGGTGCCTACAGTGCATCGACAATGCTCCATCCTCCTACTCATCTACCAACAGATCAAGGAGCGGCCCTGGACATTGTTGTTGTGACTGCCAGTTGCCTTATTGTGATTGTTTTACTTCATATCCATCATGCAGCACTGCATGACGACTGGTGATTAGTCCGATTGGTACAAGAAACGGGTGCAAAAAGGCAGACGTGGGTGAGATACCGCAACACCTCTTGTGTTTGTGATGGTTTCCACATGCTCCGTAAAAAAAAAAAAAAAACATCTCTGCAGGCGTTCAGTTGACTCTTGTCAAGCACGGTAAAGTAAAACCGGAGAAGAAAACATATTCCTCGGATTACGTGAGGGAAGCTGACTAAACAGCCGGATAAATTAGCACAGCAGTTAATGTTGATTTTATTTGAACAGCTACCTGTTTACATCTGCTTCTGTGCACGTAATAAAAGTCTACCATTCCACAGTATTTAACAAATTCAAAGACGGGGATGAGCTTATGTGAAGGGCACTTACAATCGTCCTTGTAAGCTCTGCACACTGTGGTTTTGTTTGAGGCGCCTGGTGTTAGGTTCTGAGAAGTTGTTTTGGATGTTCCACTCTTTGGGGCTTGACATGAATAACACACCAGTAGGCCTTCTGGGAGGTATTTGATGGATTTGTGTTTGGTTTAGGCGACTTCCTGCACTCCAGTGCTCCCAACAGGCTTCTCCCTTCAGATTAAGTTACTCAGATGATGATTTTCACCATCTTAACGGAGCGGAGATCTCTGCGGAAGAACATAAAGCTAATACCCGTAGGCATGTTTAATCAGGCTGAGAAAAGAGGAGCTACCAGGGACAAAAGAGTCTCAAGTTTGTGTTTACCTTGGCAACTAAATGCACAGCGCTTGATGTTTGCAAGTAGGGTTTTTATTTACTGCAGTCATTCAGTAGAAGCACCTGGCGCAGTCAGACTTGGGACCATTCGCTCGTTGCTTCAGTCTTTCTGTGTTTCCCTGAGACTGTTATTCATGCATGTAAGCCGCAGCGCCGGCGACATTTATCTCGATGCAAACGGTTCTTTGCCTGCAAATCCTGACATGCTGGTTCAGTCAGTTTATTGTGTAACGTTCTCTGACCCCTGTTTTAACTTTTGCTTTTTTAAAAAAATTTTTGCAGTTCTTACCAGAGTTAGTTTAAGAAATGTACAAAAAATAAATAAGTAATTTTTCAAGATAGCAGTTAAAGGGGAAGTAGTGTGTTTTACAACCTGGACCTTATTTCTGGCATAAAATACGATCTTTTACTCACCCGTATAACTTTTGTGCAATTATTATTTGGGAGATATTTGGATCCGCGTTTATACATATAGTGGAAGTGAATGGGGCACCGAAACGCAGCCTCTAAATAATGCATTATCTGCTGCAAAACCTGTTATCATTACCTGTTATCATCATCTGGGGCCTGTAGATTGACCTGGATGATGTCATCTCTGAGTGCCGTGTATCGTAACAAAATATTGGTAAAATGAACAAGTTTCACGGCAGATAATATGCTATTTAGAGGCTGTGTTTCGGTGCCCCATTCACTCCCACTATATGGATATACACGGATCTAAATATCGTCCGAGCAACTCCAAATGATACCAAAGTTATATGGGTGAGTAAACCGTCGTATCTTACGCCAGAAATAAAGATTAACTGCCAAGTTCAATGCAAAATTTCAAATTAAGTATAAAGCGCAATTAGAAATGTATTTTTTTGTATATGTAAGTTTTCATTACATGAAATTGTATTTATTGCACAAATAATGTCTAAATAATGTGTTTCATTGTAATTGTGTCACTCCCAAGACTGGGTAAAGCGTCTGTTTGTGAAAGCTTTCCGTATGTTTGAAAGTTACAGTTGCTGTTTGTGCATTCACTCCTGACGAATGATATTTCATCCAATTATAACATTAATAATACCGCAAATGGGTTTCAGGTGGCGAAACGTCTTCCTCGATGAAAAATATTGATGTAAAAGATAAATGATAATTATTGGTGTATTAACATAAATCTATTGAGTGTACTTTTATTATTTTTTTTTATTTCAGTCATGTGACTGTATGGTTGTCTTTTTGTAACCACGAGAGAATTTTAAGGTGTATTCAAACATCCCTTTTTGTGCAAATGAAAGCAATATTTCCATGTGGCAGCAACGAGAATCGATCGAGAAACGGTTGTTGTCGGCGGTCCGAAGATAGATTTTTTTTTTTTTCTTTTTTTTTTTTATACACAAGATATTGAATATTTATTTTTTGGAAATATATGATGTTATTTGACAATACTTTTATGAAAGAAATAAGAAATAAATTACTATTTTTTATCAACTAATGCTGCATCCAGAGTCCAGTCATTTGCAGTTTGGGGTTTTTAATTGTTTATCTGCTAATAAGACAAAGTGATAAAATGTATACTGATCAGCCATAACATTAAACCCACTGATACTAGAAGCGTGGATGTTACTTAGACATGTAGCACCCACCCCATAGCAATGGCACTCCTTGATGGCAGCATGTATCCCCAGCAGGCCTGAGACAGACACACACACAAAAACACTTAGAACTAAACTAAAAAAACATGAAGAACAGCACAAGATGGCCTCCAAACTCACTGGGTCCCAAACTGTATCTGTGAGATGATCCACAGAGGACCCTCCCCTCACAGTCCCCCCACTAATAACATTGTGTTACCAGACACCACAGGACACCCCTTGTCCATTCTCTGATGAGTCCCAACTGTTTTGACGGGTGACGGGGTGGATAACCTACAGAAAAGGGTGAAGGCCAGAACTGAACCGGTACCACAGTGGTGAGGGCTACAGTCCTACAGTCCTACAGGGCTATGTTTGGACTGAACAAACTTAAAGCAAACTACCAAACTTAACATAGTACAAGACATTCATCTCTGTGCAGGTTTTGTAACTCTTTGGCAGAACTAGCCGCTTCCCCCTCGATGCTCCTCTTTGTGCTAAGTCGGTAGCTGGTGTGGAAACAAGTCAAATTCTATTACTGTAAAACGCTGCTACGCTGGTCCAGGTCTTTATGGTTTAGCTGCAATCCTATAATTCACAGCATACTGCAGGTTATTGTTTACATCTGCTTTGAATAGCACTTTTTAAAAAGGTGAAACCGCAGAGTACAGTTGTGCTTATGCTGAGCAGCTGTGGCCCCTTGGTTCATAATGTAAAACAGCTTAGACGCAGAAGGGATTCATGTCTATAAGTAACTGAGTACAAAATGTGGTTAGAGACAATAACATTTATTGTTGTTGTCTTAGAGAAATGATAGTGTACACATTTACTTGAAATTATCTTCCTTTTCTTAGACTGTGGTTTGTCCAGTCCTGTCCCAGATGCAGATTATTGTATTTACTTGATATTTATAGTACATAGTTTGTACAGTTGATTGTCTGCCGTCTGTATATAGTTTCTATATAACTTATATTACAGCCACAGTTGCCTGTGGTCTGCTCACATGGACCTGCATGGTTCCCCCTTAGAGACCAACCACATGTGAGATTACACCGTGAAACTTCAGTTAGCTTTGTATCATAATACATAATACCTCTTCAGAGAATACATTTTCACACCAGTGAGCTAGAGCCTCGAGTCTCCCTAAGTCACTGGGGTGTCATTTATAAATTGTACGTTTTTGCAAAGACTAACCCCAACCCTAACCCTGGAAAATTCAAAAAGTCGCTCTAAACACCTTCGGCTTAAGCTAATGCAGATCCTGTTAGTGGTGATTCATTGACCGAGCTACAGACGATGTCATGTGATCATGTGCAGCTGATCTGCGCGATCCTCAAAAGGGTTAGCAACAGTTTTAACGACTTTGAGCTTTAGGCAGCGCAAAGCTGCCAAAAAAACAGTATAAGCTGTTTGGAAGTGGCATTCTCGTGCCCGAAGAATGTAAACAAAACGCTCAGTCTCCAGGTGAATGAGCTTCAGGGTGGTGCTGCAGCGTTATTAGGTTCAAATGAATTGAATTTGTCAAGCCCCCAATTTTAAAACTACTCAGAGAGATAAGGACTTTCACTGGTAACTGACCGTGTACAGTGGAGTTAGCCAAGCCGCGTGGCATCAGCGGGAGAGAGAGCTTGTGTTGTGGCTCTGGAGGGAACAAGACCTGGATAATAAATTCAACATGGTGATTTATTTTCCTATATTACAGAGCAGCAATGCCACATATTCAGCAAGGTCTTGAGTTCACCGCGGAGGGTCAGGTGAAGCCTAGTGGCCTCTTCCTAGCAAGGTTAATTATGATTTTTTTGGCATTCAAATAATCCAGTTAATGTAGCCACAACTGGAAGTCAAGCTAGGTTGCTGTTGTTTTATTTAGCTTAAACTGACCTGAGCAAAGCTGGCTAACAAGCAGTGCTGCAAAGTGCAATAGTGTGACCCATTGCACCACTAAGCATAAATATTTAACAAATATAGTTAATTTGGCTTGTAAAGCGCATAGTAGGGGACCCTCCGTGTCATTTTCAAGCAGTTATATGGAAGAAAGCCAAAGTTATGACAGCTTACATTTCAAAAGACAACAGGATGGTTAAGATGTTCACTCTCTTTTTTATTCGCATATTTAACTAAGTTTGTCCCTCTGTGTTTACCGTAACCAACCCAGTTCCGGAAGTGAAGGAAGTAGGTTCATGACAGGAGAAAAGCCTATTTAAGGTATGTCGGATGTAAGAACAGTGGAAAAAAGTGTGGCTAGATAAACACTAACTATGTTTAAATTTAGTAAAAATAATATTTAAACATTTCCGTCGTTTATTTTCACTTCTTTAGTTAATTTTGCACTTCTTGTCGCGGAGGAGAATTTTATTTTGAAAGCTCAACCCGGAAGTGTCATGTTAACGGCTGGCTAGCCTGATTGGCAGAACGTCAAGTACGTATTTGACAGGAGTTGTGTTGTAAACAACACCGACCCTGGTCGTCCTGGATAACTTCTTCTGACAATGACGTCCGGCGGCGGAATTCAGATACCGAGCCGGCTGCCGTTGCTGCTCACCCATGAAGGGGTGCTCCTCCCGGGCTCGACGGTCCGGTTCAGCGTGGACTCCCCGCGGAACATGCAGCTGGTCAGCCAGCGGTTGCTGAAGGGGACCTCGCTGAAAAGCACCATCATAGGAGTGATTCCCAACACCAGGGACCCAGAGCACGACACCGACGAGCTGCCGACGTTGCACAAGTAATAAACATTTAGCTGTATAGCTGGAGAAAGAGAGGAATGATGGCGGTGTGGTTTCCCGAGGCATTGTTTTGGTGGTGTGACATAACAGCTGACAAGAAACTTTTAGCACTTAGCGAGTTTATTAGGCACACAAGTATAAACCAAAGCAATCTAATATAACAAACTGATATTTTAAAACCCTATCCCTTCACTAACCCCCTCTCTTCATGGCTGTTATAATGCTGTTTATGTGTAACAGGTAGTTTAACTGGATGGTCATTTTGCAGGATGTGTTTTGTGCCTTTAAACCTAATTAATCATAAAATAATATCTTTTATTTAGAATACAGTTAAATACAATTCAACAGTAATACAAACCACAGCTTCCCAAATAAAAAAAAAAAAGCATCTGAATTGACAGCTTTTCTTGGTTATTTTGAATACACCCTAAATACCTTAACCTTTAGAAAGCTGATATTTAGTGCAGGAGTGAACTGGTTCTTCAGACAGTGCGTTGGTTTTGATGCTATATAAACAAAAATGGACTGAATTAAATGTGATCGGACACCGTTTTATCCCTAGATAAGAAAGAAGGTCGGATTTATTTCTGGCTCACAAAAGTATATAGCTGTCCCTTTCTAATTAATAAGCATAAATCTCATTTTTGTTCTTCTGTAAGCTCAGATTGAAATGTGGGAAGCAGTGACCACCACCAAAGCAACATGTAGCTTAAGCATGTGAACTGATGTTATCTCATTTTCCTGACATGGCAGAGTATATTGTGTTATTGACTTGATGGAGTCTTTTATTTAATTCTTTTTTTTTTTTTTATGCACATTTCAATTTTTTTCTCCAGCTGCTGCAGGGTGATTTGTTCTAGAAAGATTTTAACAGCGGCCGTCCAGTGGTTTACATCGGGCAAACACAGGGAGCTGGACTTTGAGCTTTCTTCAGCAGTAAACCAGGCTGCATTGTGAAAGAGTGGGTCAGGGAGTGTGAGACATCACTTTCAGTCCAAACCTTGCTAGGGAGCATAAAGATTAGACACTGGAGCAATGGAAGAAGGTCATGTGGTAAGATGAGTCCAGATTTCCCCTGTTCCAGAGTGATGGGGGCATCAGGGGAAGAAGAGAGGCAGATGAAGTGATGCAGCCATCATGCCTAGTGTCTACTGTACAAGCCTGTGCTATGGGGCAGTGCTATGATCTGGGGTTGCTGCAGTTGCTCAGGTCTAGGTTTAGCAACATTATGTGTCCAAAGAATGAGGTCAGCTGACTTTAACCACATTGAAAATAGTTGGGGCTTTGTGCAGTCCAGCATTTTCATGGCCGTGATCATTTCTCCTGCTGACTTTTTTCCTTCCTCTGATTAGAATCGGTACAGCAGGGATAGCTGTACAGGTGGTGGGCAGTAACTGGCCCAAGCCCCACTACACCCTCCTCATCACCGGCCTGTGCCGCTTCAAGGTGTCAAGCGTGCTGAAGGAGAAACCCTTTGTCCTCGCGGAGGTAAAACCACTTTGATATTTGACCTTAGACCTTTTTATGTGTTGGACTACTGATTGACCAGACTTCAAAGCAGTGTTTAGCTGCACTTACTGGTTGAATGTTTCCAGTATGTTGCACCTTTACTGTGTGCAGTCAGGTGTGCACTCTTGCACCTGTAGCCACTCCTAACATTGGTATCACCCTCGAGGAGACTCTAATGATAGAATATGTAACCACTTGGAGTAAATACCGATATTAATATTCACTGTAATTCAGTTTGTTATGTCATATTTTTGTGATTACAGGTAAGGATGTACATATTTCTCTTGATCTGCATTGCTGAATCACTTGTTTTTGTAGTCTCCGAATACCTGAAAACATCCATGAAAACCCCAAACCCCGCTCTGATTGGTCCGCTGGCCGATTCTGTTATATGTGGTCAACAGTCCTCTGCAGGCATCCTACCAATCAGATGGCTAGGAACACAATGTGCAAGTTTGTTTTTTGATCCGTGCAGAGTCTACACTGTAACGGGCTGCACTGGTGCGTATATATTATGGCATGCCGTTCAGGAAATTTATCTTTAAATATATTGAATGAAACTTTGAATATATGGAATGAAACTTGAATATATGGAATGAAACTTTGAATATATGGAATGAAACTCTGAATATATGGAATGAAACTTTGAATATATGGAATGAAACTTGAATATATGGAATGAAACTTTCAATATATGGAATGAAACTTGAATATATGGAATGAAACTTTCAATATACGAAACTTGTCTGACGGCAGTGCCTGCGGCCATCTTGTTTAGCGACAATGAGTCAGGCCTCTCGCAATCTTGTTGATAAACATGATAAACACACTGGCGAATGCGTGTACCCTCCTGATACCCCTGCCCAATACCCTGCCCATTCTTCTAAGAAGTTTTCTCCTTTTTGCAGTCCGCCGTGTGAGTAACGTTTCATTCCATATATTCGAAGTTTCATTCAATATATTCAGACTTTCATTCAATATATTCAAAGAATAATTTCCTGAACGGCATGCCATAATATATACTTGTGTGCTCTTCTGTAATCATACTGGAATTGAGTGGCTTATGTTGGATCTGTTAAATATTGATAATGAAGGTAGTGTAAGCCCTGCACTAGACTGGCGACGTGTGCAGAATGTACCCCGCCACTCGCCGGATGACCGCTGGGATAGGCTCCAGCAGACCCCTGCGACCCTTAACAGGAATAAGCGGTTACAGGAGATGAATGAAGTTAGTGTTATGCAGACGAGTCAGACTAGACGGTGCGTGAGACGCCCAATGAAAGATGTGCACGAGGGACTGTACTCTGCATCAGTCACAGCTGTTGGGGTCTGTTTCGCATCGACCTGAGCGTGGATGTTGGGACCTTTGACTTGCGCAAAAAACTGTATGCCGCACCAAGGGACATAGGAAAAGCAAAATACCTCTTTAAGTGGTACTTGCCTAAAGGCATCATGTGCAAACTATTTTTGTGGCCCAACAAATGTCTGGATATGTTTTCTGGATATGTCCCCTCTGGAAGCTGCTTTAGGCCCTTACTACTTCTACCAACTGTCAATCATCAGAATGAAGTTGAAGAAGTAACAGGACAGAGTGTCGGATCAATCCAAATTGGGACCCGCTCATAACATAAAAGCATTCAGGGCATTTTAAGTGAAATAGTGTCAGAGGTGCATCATAAGTAGCATACGATTGAGTGACTGTGTCATTTCAGAGATGACATATGTGTAATAGACTGAGCTGTGTGACTTGTTGCATAAAATTGCAGGTGGAGCAGTTGGATAAACTGGAGCAGTACACAACCTCAGCGGCAGACGGTGCGAGAGCAGAGGATGGAGAGCTGGGGGAGCTGTCAAAGACGTTCTACCAGACTGCCTTACAGGTTTGTGTGTGTCTGTGCATTAATGTAAGCATAGAACGAGATGAGAGAGGTAGCTAAAACAGTATTAATTGTGTCCCTTGGGTGTCTGAATGAGGGGTTGGCTTAGCAGAGAAGAAAGAAATCCGAATTTCCTTCCATTGGCACTTTTCTATGACTTTTCCTGCACATTGTTTTTAGTTTTTATATAATTGTAGGTTGCCGTGCACTCATAGCATGTCTTTATGGCGTCTCCACTGACTGTCAGTGATGTTCTGGTCAGAGGTTCCACGTGCCACTCGCAGCCACGCAACCCCAAAACAGAACGTTTCCACGACCTTTGCTTCACACTCAGCCAGACCTTCCTTTCTGCTCCCTTACTGCTCCCTTCCCCCGCCTCTTCATTCACTGTTGGTGAATGTTACCAAACAGCTCAAGATTGATGTTCTCTCCAGAACTCGTACCCCAAACCATCGAGCTTATCCAGATGTTGCTTGGAAGAACTTAAGACATTGACCTTTGTGATAAGGTTTCAAGTGGCATTTCCTCCTGCTCTGTCTTCCATGTAGACCCTGCATGTGCCTCAAAGTGCATTGCAGTGTGATAAACCTTTCATCAACTTTTTTGCTCATTATTGTAAATCTCTTTATTATCATGTAACACACTATAATCATTTAGGACTAGTCAGAGAAGCATGTCAGCGATTTCCAGACCTGCACTATACACTGTCTACATTATCTTTCAGCTGGATTCAAGTTATTTAACTCCAACTGATGCAATGAGTAGCTTCTCATTTCTCAAACAACCATATCTAAAGAGACATCCTGTGGTCGTGGAAAAGATGTTGGTCTGTTTGAGAAGGGTCAAATACATTGGCATGCATCAAGCAGAGAAAACATCTAAGGAGATTGAAGAAACTACTAAAACTGGGTTAAGAACTGTCCAATGGATTATTAGAAACTGGAAGGAGAGTGGAATGTAGTTGGAAAAAAGGGAACTCATGGGATTGGGACTGAACAGCTGTGTAGCCTTAAGAAAACCACTAATCAGTGAGGCTAACTGGAAATAAAGGCTTCAGTTTGCTAGGGAGCAGAAAGATTGGACTCTGGAGCAATGGAAGAAGGTCATGTGGTCTGATGAGTCCAGATTTCCCCTGTTCCAGAGTGATGGGGGCATCAGGGTAAGAAGAGAGGCAGATGAAGTGATGCAGCCATCATGCCTAGTGTCTACTGTACAAGCCTGTGCTATGGGGCAGTGCTATGATCTGGGGTTGCTGCAGTTGCTCAGGTCTAGGTCCATTAGCTGACTACCTGAATATACTGAATGAGCAGCTTATTCCATCAATGGATCATATTCGCTGTAATCAAAGCTAAAGGTGGTCCAACAAAATATTAGTAACTTGCCAGTTCATTAGGTAGTAGTGGTGAAGACAGGTTATTAAACATGGGTTTAAACTATGAAACTGACAGAATAAGAAAGAATACATGAGGAAACAAAGCTAAATTCTAGTTATTAAGTCTAAAGTCATTTCTGCCAAATAATTTCTGAGGAATTTTTCAGTTAGTTGAATCATCTTCTTAGCAGCTGTCAGACTTGCTTTTTTTTCTTTTTCTTTTTTTTTATAACGGAAACTGAGAGATATCCGTAAATCTGGAGAGTTTTTGGATGTCTGATGTAGTAGACACATTTTGTTTTTTAAACTGCTTTCCAAAGATTAGTGTTGCCAAGGTTTTGTCATACCATATGAAAATAGGCACCAGCTGTGTACAACTCCGGTGAGTCATTTAGGAAATTTTGCTTTGCCTTTCTGCCAAGGTGAGGTTTATCCAAAAGTTCTCTTTGTCAGATATTGGCTTCATTTTCTCTTAACTGGTCTCTAACTTTCTAAATGACCTCACACTTTGACAAACCAGACTTTATTTTCATTTCTGCAGTGAGTTGAATAGAGGAGTGTGTGGTTGTTGAGCCACAGGTAGAATGACTCAGTAGTTTCTTCTTGGTCTGCCTTATGAGTCACAATAATAATAATTCACGAAGGTAATGTAAAAGGGCTCCCGAATATTTGGATGCATTTGATTTTGGATGTCTGTTTGCTGCAGTAGTTGAATTTATGATGCTGCTTTCTGCTTGAAAATATGTCAAATAGGCAAAATATGTCATTTTCCTCCAGTAATATTTCCTGAGAATATGAATATGTTCCTCAGAGGAAACCAGTTTTCCTTATGAAATTTAATTTAAGTGGAAAAGAAAAATATCAAAAGCTTAAAAAGCTCTGTAATATATCCGGTTTGTAAATCGAGACCTTGCGATTGTTACGACCCGACTCTGCTAGGGGTGAGGAAAACAGCATTAAAAACAGATGGAAGTGGTTTTTTTTGTTTATTTTGTTAAAGGTTTACTGTGAAATGATTTGAAGTCCAAACAGGAAGCGCGGCACTAAGGCAGGACAAGGGCTGTTGAATAAACCAAAGAATTTAGAAAAACAAAACGAAACTAAATGAACAGACGGAGTCCTAGCTAGGAAACAAAATCTCAAAAGAAAACCCTAACTCCTTAGTCAAACATCAAAACACATCGATGAACACCCCAATCCTTAGTGTGACTACACAAGCAAAACTAGCCAGAGTGAAAAAAAAATGGTGTATAAGTATAAAGTCAAACTAACGATAAGCACAGATTCAAATACAATGTTGGCCACACTAGTGTTGGACAAGCTGTCTCCCCAGGTCCCTTAACAGTGATTCCAGCCGCCGGATGTATTTGACGGGCAGGCATCTGTAATGACCACAATTGACGCCATTAGCTGATGGTTGGTGAAAAGCTTCAAAATCCACTTCCAATTTAAAAAAACAAACATCTTGTATCCGAGAAGCACCACTCTATCACCCTGCTATTGTTCTCCTGCAGAGTTAATGTGGTTGGATGAATGACGTTATTCATTGACAGGACTTCTTGTGCATTTATAGGAGGATGTGTGAGTTGCAGCATGTGCGAGGCGCTGCAAACGGCTTTTAATTTTTAGTAATTAAAAGCCGTGAGTACTCTTAACACTTTTATTCATAGGTAACGCTGTAACGTAACGGGTTACTTTTAATTGATGTAACCTAACTAACTACTTTCCAATGTAACTATACCCAACACTGAGCACTGCTGCTTACAACCTGCTGTGCGTGAAATAGCTCCTCACGCAGCAAATTGAGAGTGATTATAAGAACGCGTGGGATTGTTTGCCTTGTCTCTGTTGTTTTGACATGTCTACTTGGTTAATGAGAGGGAGGGGAAACCCAGTGGGGGGTCAGCAATCAGTCTGACCCTGTTAACAGCTCTCTGACTCTGACTAATCCCGTCAGCGTCGCATTAGTCTGGATCAACTTTCTGGATTATTGGCTATTGGAACTAATTGGCAACGCTATGATTAGAGGACACGTTTTTACGGGGCAAGGTTATTCTGCATATTGTCATACAAGACTTGATTGATGGTCGAGTAACACATGGTCTAGTGTTTTCCCACCACTGTTGTCTTCCACATTTCACTCTTGACCACCTGTGGTGTGGACACGAAGCAGTCGGTGCTCACAGATGCAGCAGTTTACACGTGTGACGTTTCTTCTCTTTTCATTTTACACACTAAATAAAACCCTTTAGGGAATGTTGAAACTCGAACAAATTTCTGTTTGATGAATTACCGTGTAAGTCTTTTCCCCGGGGAGCACAGCATACCTGTACATTTACTGGAAGCTTTTAGCACTTGATATGTCCTCACGCCAGGTAGCAATTCTTTTGTGAAGGTTTGTGTGCATATGCATTGCTTTGATTTGTAGTAGATAAGTTGGTAAATGACACCAGAGTTATATGGGTGAGTAAAAGATCGTATTTTATACCAGAAAAAAAGGTCCAGGTTGTAAAAAATCCAGTAGTTCCCCTTTAAGAAAAGAGCTTCTAAAGAGAAGTTTAAAGAAATAATTCAACATCTTGCAAGCAACAAATTACAACTGTCATGTATACACGCAAAATTGGAAGCTACACTTAGTTTAGCTCGGCATAAACACTGAAGACACGTCAAGGTTTTGTTTTTCCACAGATTAAACAGGCATAAGATGTTAATTAGTGAACTTAAGATGTTCTGCTTGGGAGATTTGGTTACCTTGAAACAGAAAACAGAGCCACGGCAGCTGTTTCCATCCTGTTTCTTTGAGACTAAACCAAGCATGCAAGAGGCAGCTGATGGCAAAATCCACAAGTTTGTATTCCTTTGGTTTTCGAGTTCCCGTTTTCAGATTGAAGCCTGAAAGTAATCAGTCTAAAATTTTAAATTTAAAAGAGTCAGTTGAGAAGATTGTTCAGTGTGTACGGCAGCTAGAGTCTGCAGACTGTTGGCTCAGGGTGTGTGTTTTATGCCGTTACTGTCTATTAATTTAAGACAGATGCGGGTTTTGCAGTGATTGCTAATGAGCGTACAACGAGTCTTCAGAAGGAGATGGCACACGTACTTTTACACCAGCAGACAGTAGTGGGTGTTACTGGCGAAGGAGCATTTAGATCCAGAAACTTGTTCTGTTTGTTGTTGTAATAAGAAACCTAAATACAGTACATACCAAGACACAATAAACCATGAGAGTTACATGCACTTTCGTATAGTTTATACAATGTTTAAACTCTTATTTACTACCGATATCCAGCTGTGTTTGTAGTTATTACCAAATCAGTGCATCCCCATTTGTTTTACAACATACTGTACATATACAGTAAGCACAAGATGTCCCAGTATCCAGAACATGCATACCATGGAGCATAATTTAGACCAGGGGTTCCCAAACTTTTCCATGCCAAGGCCCCCCAAACACCCTTTGCAAACCTACAGACAATGCTACAAAATATGTAAAGAAACGTCATCTTTTATAACGTTTCTTACTTTTATTCACTATTCAATAACTGCTGCCTCATATTTTCTGATTTTAGTTGGCCAGGAGTTCTTAGTTTTTTGCAGCAGCAGTGTCCTCCATCACAGGGCTGTTAATCTGTTCCTTCAGTCTCTTTCTTGTCAAAAACATGTCCATTTTGCGCTAGCTACATGCTAGCTACATGCTAGCTACATGCTAGCTTGAAGAGCAAAGCAGCTCGATAAGTGGCGCAAACCACCAGGTCTACAAAGATTATGAGGTCATGAACGATGTTTTGACTGGCAGGGAATCAGAAAGATGAGCATGGCAAATAACATTTAGATATGATATATTATTAATAATTAAGGTCTTATGATTCATAAAATCATTAGATTAGATTTATAATAATGGTTAAAAATAACTCGATTACATATTTTTTTTCATTTTTCTTTTTTTCTTACCTTCCCTCCAATTGTCTGAGGCACCCCTAGCGCCCCCACTTTGAAAGCCACTGATTTAGACCTCTATGTATTTGGCTTTATTCATCTTTGTACTAATTGCAGCCAGTCTCCTTGTCCCTGCTGCTGAAAAGCCCCACATGATGCTGCCACCGCCATGCTTCGCAATATGGATGGTATTAGCAAGCAGTGCACAGTGTTCAGCAGACATAATACTTTGAATTCTGCCCCAAATAGATCAGTTTATGTTTGACCTAGAAAGTCCTTTAAAGGTTTTATTTTTCAAGCTTAAATGGGCGGCAAGATATAATATGTGCAATGAACTTTTTGGGTTCTCAATAGTCCAAATGTATTGAGCATATACTGTATCTACTATGTGTCATGGACTGCCAAAATGTGCTAGTAAATTTCTCCCAACATTGTGTGTGTGTTTGTGTGTCTAGTTGTTAGGAATGTTAGACATGTCGGTTCCGATTGTGGCCAAGTTCAGGCGTCTCTTGGACAGTCTTCCCAGGGAAACTCTACCCGATGTGGTCACGTCTATGATCCGCACCTCCAACAAGGAGAAGCTGCAGGTGAAGCGACTACTGTATACTCAAACTACTGTGTGTATATGCGCTATTCCACTGCAAACACAAAATTAATGTCACGTCCTCACATGAACTCTGCAGGTCCTGGACGCAGTGAGTTTGGAGGAGCGTTTTAAGATGGCCCTGTCCATGCTGACAAGACAGATAGAGGGTCTTAAACTGCTGCAGAAAACCAGAAAAATGAGTCCTGACAATGAGAAGAGGGTAAGAAACATTTGCACTCGCGCACAAACACACACAGTTCACTCAGCACTCACAATGCGCCTTCTCATTTGTATAGGTGTTATCAGTGCGGAAAGGTGGAGTGTTCCCAGGCCGGCAGTTCAATCTGGATGAGGAGGATGAAGATGAAGATGGAGACGATACAGCGGCCTTGGAGAGGAAGGTCCATGGGGCCAACATGCCTGAAGCTGCTCTTCGAGTTTGCCTGAAAGAGCTCAAGAGGTGATCTTTAATCCAGATTACATCCGCATTGTCCATTTAGTCAAAATAAAACTTTTTCATTCTAATGTAATTTTATTATTGTCACTGTGATGTTTTTTTCATTCAGGTTGAAGAAGATGCCTCAGTCCATGCCTGAGTATGCCCTGACCAGAAACTACTTGGACCTGATGGTGGAGCTGCCATGGAGCAAAAGCACCAAAGGTAAATAAGGCTGCACACGACCTTTGTTGGAGTTCAGCTTAGTCTAGCTCTCTCCCATGTTTTGCCAGTCTTTTTCCGTTCCAGACGTTGACTGTACTGCATCATCTGTATCACAAAGCTGGGTCTGGGGTTTTCCAGTTAGATTACAAGCTTGTTCACAATTCTTATGGAATTTAGATTGGAGCCTAGATATGGGAAATCCCGTTAGTGAACCATTATGAAAGTCTGGGTTTGGGCAAATTTGAGAAAAGTAGTAGAAGTAATAGTTTAGAGACAGTAAAAGATGATGTTGAATCAAATGAAATATAAACTCTAACAGAATAAATACAGAAGTTAGATTAGAAAGTGAACGAGCCAGCCACTTTTCTCTCTGTATCCATGATAACTACAAATTTCCAGTTGTCTGACAGACACTGAGCGCTCAGATCTTGACCCGTTGATGCAGCTATGCAGTGTTGATTACCACAGTGATCTACTCTGAAAGCGAAAGACTGAAAGTCAGACAATTTGTTTTGCCAAATCCTGGAAAACCTGATATAAAACCAGATGGGACCAACCTGGTTGATTGTGAAATAACCTGTTTTTTGAAAGAAAGAGAGCAAATACTCCAGAAATCCAACAAGAAATATACAGACATGGCTTTGTTTAAATGTTTCACAAAAGATACTTTCTTGTGCAGTAAATGCGGGATTATGGTAATACAACGCAGATGCTTCCCTAGAGACCGGAGAGTGATGTTGTCTTTCTGGGACACTCGATCATAACTTTATTGGTCCGTGCCCTGAAGCTTTCCGAGGCATAGGCCAAATTAGAATTAGAGGGGGCCCTCCACAACCAGTTTTCCCTGAGCAGTTAGGCCATTTCAGCTCAGAAAGGGGACTGCAAAAAAGGGACTTCATTATATTACAGTACCAACATTTAACTGGTTGAGTTTTTGTTTGTGTTTTCATTACGTTTGAGTGGCTAAAAGGGGAATGTTATGGACGGATGTTTTCAGCTAGTGTGGGAAAGGCAGACAGTCCCAGTCAGATTGGATTCTTATCGCGGCAAAACAAGTAAGATTCAAGGTAAATACAAGACAGCAAGAATCTAATTTAAAAGAACAAGAACATGCGGACTACATTTTAATCGGGTTTTAGCTTATGACGAGCTAAGTGTGCAGGTGAATTGTGTTGTTGGCTTTGGATGTATTCGAGAGAGGTGAGATACAACAGGCCTGCAGGATGTTTGTGAAGTTTGGCGATGCACACTCTTCCAAACAACTACGCACAACCAGGTGCTTAAAACCTATAGGTACAAACCAAGCATTTGTAGTAGCTGGATGATATTTCAGTTTCAGGTTAAATCTAAATAATTGGGATGTTGCATGAACTTCAGCAACAACGGGAAGTGGTTGCTGCTGCAGTAGAAAAAGAAGGGAAGGATGGATTGTATTGCTCCAACTATGGACCAAGCAGTGTGTTAAATCAATATTTGAAACTTAACCCTCAAATCATCCCACTGAAACCAGACTGCTTTTATGCAGATGCATTCCTGGAGGGTGCCTGACTTATGTGTGATCAGTCATATAAACTAGAACAGTGTGGAAGCTTTTACACTGTGTTGAAAGCATGAGGAAAAAAAAGCCCTGTCTGTGGTTGGCAATTGATCATGGAAATGGAAATGGAATGGAAATCGTCACTGGTTTAAAGATGGAATACATCCACGGTCAATCTGTCGCAGACAAATTTAAAATAACCTGACGTAGGGCTGGGCGATAAAACGATAACGATATATATCGCGATAGACACGTTCAATAGAATGTTTGATAATTTCACTTGAACTCCGTTGGAGAAAAATAGGAAGAAAACCCAGAGACACAACTGCAAGGCATTCTGGGGGATGTAGGCAGAGGAAGGGCTTTAGCCTCTTGACCTATCACGGACCAGCTAAGACAACAACAACAACAAAATGAAAGAGTAGCATGAAAGGAGAATATGAGAGCGACAGCGCGAGAGGAAATTGTAGATAAAAAAGTAAAGATCACGTTACCAGTTTGTTAATATTTTAGTTATTTTAAGTCAGACATGAGTCAGACCGATGTTGTCTCTAACTTGGTGGTGAGTGAGCATATTAATTGTCTCTTGTCTCTCTTGATTAGTCGTGTAAGAGTCGGTTAAGTTTGGTTTCTCTGCGGCAGAGTGAGTGGCTGCTGACTCGGTTAATCAGGGATCCACGAGCAGCGGTTATGAGTCGGTTAAGTTTGGTTTCTCTGCGTATTGTTTGCTGGTCCAGTCTGGTCGTACGTTTAGTTTCTCTGCAGAGTGAGATGGAAGATGTTTGAATGGAGCCGTTTATTGATGATCAATCAAACGTGGTAGGACTCAACTGAGACGCTTAAACAGACTCTAGATTCATGATTCATGAGTCGTCTTTGATGGACGGTTATATGTCATTGTTATCATTTAAAAAAAAAAAATTAAATGAATGAAAAAGTCTAGCTACATTAAAGCTACTTCCATAACACCACTGGCCTTTTTGAGTGTCTTCGTGACAAATTACAAAGCAGACACCCGTCAAAGAACACCTTTGAAGTTATGTAATTGATTATAAGAGCTATAAATGAGAGCTTGGGAAAAAAAGAAGGCCAGTTACGGGCATTAAATTTAAACGTGTGAAAGATGGCTTCTGCTTTGTACTGAAGTGAATTTATGGTGGAAGACCATGATGCAGCCTGCATAGAGGGATTTGTTAAGGGAAGACGTCGTTCTGGGTGGAAGAGTGGAGCACTGAGACCTCACAGCAAGAAGGTCCTGGGTCCAAATCCATCGGCCTTTCTGTGTGGAGCTTGCGTGGGTTCCCTCCGTGGCTTCCTCCCGTAGGTGTGAGAATGGATGAATGAATGGTTGTCAGTGTCTCTGTGTTAGCCCTGTAATAGACTGGAGACCTAAAGACAGCTGGGATAGGCTCCAGTCCGCCTGCAGCCCTCAAGAAAAAAATGAATGAAACTCCCACATTTGAGGACTGGATTCATATGTTATCCATCCATTTGGCTATTAATGGCACATGCCTGATTTGAGAGGTGAAACTTTTTTATTATCGGTCTGTTTTATTGCAGGGAAGGCCCACCACTAATTTGTTTCGTCAGAGGATCATACTTACTGCTCATGTTCGACCGCAGGCTGCCCCTATCGCGTGTAACCTCATGTCAGTGAGCTGGTGGGTGGGTTCATGTAGACACAGGGGGGTCACAGGTCACCGCCAAAGTATTTGCCGCAAATAAATCTGAGGTACTTTTTCAATCAGACAGTTTGGGAGGGTTGTGGGCCTGTGATGTACGGGTCAACTACTCTGCTGGATGTTTGTGAGGTGTACTCTGTGTAGCTGCTTATTTCTAAACCCACAAACAAATGTTTTTCTCTTCTAATGAACCATGCGTCTCGTCAACACTCATCCCCACCCAACGCAACAGACTGCCTGGACATCCGAGCTGCACGTACTCTGTTGGACAACGATCACTACGCCATGGACAAGCTGAAGAGACGTGTGCTGGAGTACCTAGCCGTCAGACAGCTGAAGACTTCACTCAAGGTTAAAGATCTCCTTGAAGCATAGAGACAAAAGGTTATGCATTGCATTGAGCTAATTTCTTAGTTCGTCATATGTTTATCTGTGAATTTTATCCCGCTGCTGTGTCCTCAGGGTCCCATTCTTTGCTTTGTGGGCCCCCCAGGAGTCGGTAAAACCAGCGTAGGACGCTCCATCGCCAGGACTCTGGGCAGAGAGTTCCACCGCATCGCTTTGGGAGGCGTCTGTGACCAGTCTGACATCCGAGGACACAGGCATGCTAAAGATTTATTTAGAGTTTATAACAGCAGATGTTGTATAACAGCTTTATTTATGGTGCAGAGGTGAGGGTCCCCCTTGTGTCTTCCGTAGAGGAGGATGCAGCCACAACATTAAAACTAGGGATGCACCGAATATTTCGGCCGAAAATGGCCCAAAAGTCTTTCGGAAAAGCCAGTGTCTGTCCAGCACGCCCGAACGTCCACCTGTGTTTCATTTAGCAACACGTTTGTTCTTGCGTAGACTTCAGGGTGTGGATTAGATTTCCTTCTGCCTGAGACATTTATGTGACTTTTGTCAAGGACAGTTATGTTGGAAGCCTAACATACATTCTGTGAAACAGACGGAGGTTGCCAATCTTTTTTTCTTTTCCTTTTTCCTGTGTTAATTTGTAATCTGACGGACACAAACACCGGCAAAGTGAAACAGAGCAGTAGAAATAGAAGAGTAATGTGACAGGAAATGGGGAGATGATAGAAAACAAGCAGACAGGATCTTTTTCTTTTTTCTTAATTGCAGGTGCTACGTTGTGCGGTGTCATATTTGATTGCCATGTAACATATTAGAACCTGGGGGTTTGCAGATAGGGTGAACAGGTCAGCGGAGTTCATGTGAGATTACAGGGAGGAACACTAAACAGTGTCTGGGCCGCTTATCACATCCAGATGAAAAACACGGACATACCAACAGCAGGGGTGCAAGGTATAAAGATGAAAGTGCTCAAAAGGTCCATTTCAGGATTTGTTCAGCTTAAAAACACAAATCTCTCAAGTTCTTATGCAGCATTTTGTTGCGTAATAGTTTTCATTTCCTTTCTACTGGAACCGGAGAAACTAGCACATTTCATGCTTTCATCCTTTCCACACTTTACTTTTACACTGATTGCGCAGTAATGCAATGCATATGTGCAGAATAAGTATGACCAAGTAATAATAACATGCAGCAGGATCTGAGTAAACCTATAACAGATAAGACTTGATGCTGACCCTTGCGCACTTCTGCACTTTTCTGTTCAGTGGCGTACAAAATTCTGTAATCCTTAGATTTGTTTGGAATTGAGTGGAACATTTTACAGAGAAAGTTTTCTTTTAAAGAAAAAAAACAAAAAAAACTCCTTGTTGTGTTTCCAGGCGTACATACGTAGGAAGCATGCCCGGCCGCATTATCAACGGTTTGAAGACAGTCGGCGTCAATAATCCCGTCTTCCTCCTGGACGAAGTGGACAAACTGGGGAAGAGCCTGCAAGGAGACCCCGCAGCTGCCCTGCTAGAGGTCTCGGATTGCTTAAGTAGTATAAAATGATAAAATGCAAAAAACCTGACCCATGTTTTGCCTTTAACCTTTGTCTTTAACCTTTACCAGTCAGTATACAGCACAAAATTAATGAAATAACAAACATTTTAACACAAAAATTACAAATTTTGAAACCGTGATATTGCAGAATGAATGATTATATTGTGTCATGGTTGTGAGGTTAAAAAATGTGGTTTTAATGGGAGTCAATGGGACATTTTTGTCTCAAGACGGTCGTAAATTTTAAATTTCATATCACACAAAAACTAATAATGCAGTCAAGTTAATATTTTAGATAATCTTGGGCATATCCAAGACTGATTTGAAAAAACATATCCCAGCTGCCTAATATTAGTTTTATGGAAGATAACAAATTTTTGGTATTTTTTCGTATTTTTTAAATACAAAACTTTAAGCAATCAAACTGGCATTTGAGGGGTACAAATCTTTCGGTCGTTTTTTAAAATGCTGAAGTGGTTTAAGAGATTTTTGCAGAAAAAAGCAGAAAAAAAAGAATCAATTAAATTTTTGTCACATTTTTGTCCTTAATGACTCAAGAGGGCGGTAATTAAACTGATGCCTGATGGCTGCCTGACTCCCTATAAAACCATCTCCGTGTGTACCCTTAGGTCTTGGACCCAGAGCAGAACCACAGTTTCACGGACCATTACCTCAACGTGGCCTTTGACCTCTCTCAAGTGCTCTTTATTGCCACCGCCAACACAACAGCGACCATTCCCCCGGCCCTGCTGGACAGAATGGAGGTGCTGCAGGTACCAGGTGGGAATAAATGCAGATAGTCTCTGATAAAATGCTTTGGTGCGCCTGGACTGATCACTCATTTTTATTTATTATTTTTTTAATCTATGTTTTCAGGCTACACTCAGGAGGAGAAGGTGGAGATAGCTCACCGACACCTGATCCCAAACCAGCTGGACCAGCACGGATTAACACCTCAACAGTTGCATATACCCCAGGACACCACGCAGAATATAATTAGCAGGTACTCAGACACAGAAAAATATATAAGCTCAAATAAATAATGGAAGGGCTCAGTCTGTGCTTAGACTGGAAGTAGATGATTGCTCTGTAAGAATGTTCCATCATCTTGCCATCTGTCCGCTCACTAACTCGAGTGCTATATTAAAACTTTTGATCCTGTACAATAAAATTAATTAAGAAGTTCAATTTTCTCCTCTGCTTAAGGAATTCCTAAGCGTCTTAAAAGTCCTCCGCCCTGCTCTTGACAGATCTCACCTAAAGAGCTCTCTCTTTATCTTTACAAGCATCCACTCTTAACTTTGAGGGGAAATTCTTAGAAAACGTCATGATCCTCAGCAACCCTGGAGCAACTCTTTCCTCTAAGAGTCTTTAGGAATACGGCCCCAGGTCTTTCTGGTGTATCATTAAGCCGTCAAGTAGTTGAATGGGTGTTTGTTTTGACTGGTAACCGGCTCTTAGCGCAGAGTGACCTGCTGATGAGAGAAAGCATCCTTCATCCAAATGGCTTCCTTGTCTCTGGCTTTCACTCTGTGCCGGAGTCTGTTTCATATCTCCACCGGTGATTCATTGCCCAGCCAGCCAGGTAACTTTTAAATAAATCGTGCGATTGTTTCTAGTGTCATTCGAATGGTAACTGATGATCTGAGTGAAAACGGTTAAATCAAAGCGGATGCCGTGTTGAAACAGATAACGGCGAACGCAGAGCTGTTGACGCAGGGGAGTCTGGTCTTTTCAGATGGCGAGCAGTATGTTGTGTGTAGACCTGCAGTCCAGTCTGGTTACTATAGAAACAGCCAAAAGAACACAAACTGATGCTCATCCTCTGAGAGATACTTGAGCTGAGATTAATAAAGAGGGGAAGCGTCCAGCACGTTTGTTTTTGTCTATTAATACCGAAATAAAGTTTTTATTCCTGACTGGCAATGATAACTCACTTAAAACGATTGTTTGCCTGGAAAATAAACCCATCAGGGATAACGTTATGTACGTTGTGTATGTACAACATTGTTTAGGTCTCCCTTGTGCCTCCAAAACAGTTGGGATTCATCAGAGAATGGATATATGGGTCTTCTGAGGGTGTCCTGTGGTGTCTGGCAACAGAACATTGTTAGTGGAGGGTCTTTGAGGGGAAGGGCCTCTGTGGATCATCCCACAGATACTTGATCAGTTTGAGATCTAGGGAATTTGGAGGCCAGGTCAACACCTTGAGATGTTCTTCATGTTTTATTTTCATTGTTTTTGTGGCTGCATCCTGCTGGGGATGGCTGCTGCCATCAATGAGTGTCATTGCTATGGGGTGGGGGTGCCTGGTCTGGTTTAGGTCTAAGTAACATCCACATATATTAATGCCAGGTTGTGAAGTTGTTACATGAGGTGTTTTTCCCTTGTTAAACACATGCCGACAGAAGCAACATCTGGCATCCACATCCGTTATAATTCATCTGTTTGTGCATGCTTGTTTCCTTTGTTTGGTCTTTCAGGTACACCCGAGAAGCGGGGGTGCGCTCCCTCGAGAGGAAGATCGGCGCGATCTGCCGGGCCGTGGCCGTGAAGGTCGCTGAAGGTCACGGAAACACCAAGACGGAGACACCTGAGAGCTCAACGCTGCAGGGAGGTGAGAGCAGAACCTGTCCCTTTTGTTGTCTTTTCAGCAGGATAAAGGAGGAGTTGAGGGTTAATCTTGAGTCAACACAGACCAGCCAGCTCGCTCATAAAACACTAACCACAAAGCGATCTAATAAAAAGCAAGACACGTCAAGGCAGGAGGTTTTTAGGACTTCAAGCTTTTATTAGATAATTGCCGCCAATAAGAACAAATGTGTGTTTGTCCTGTGATAGACACGCGACCTGTTCAACATCTACCTCCCCCAAGGGCCACCTGTCGCCCTCTACTGGAGAAGTGATAAAACCAGTGGATGGACACACTCTTCATTGAGTCCAGATTGTAAATGTGTCCCACAGCCAATTTGGATTTGCAAACGAGTAAATAATACGAAATTAATGCATTCCGACTATAATACACAGGACTAGCTTTTTAGTTAATTTCAGCTCATTTTAAGTAGATTTTAAACATTTATGTGCAGCTTAGTTACTTATTTTCAAAAGTGATAATTGCAAATATTTCTTACAGAGAAAAAAAAGCTGTTAAATTGTCTGTCTCTGTATGGGATGACCTGTTTCAGGTCTGATCTGCTGCATCAAACTTTTCAGTAAAGTCAACAAAATAAAGTCAGATGTGGAAAATTCCTATTCAAATGATATTTATATCTGGCAGAGGGTGGTTTATATTTGGTTGCAAAAGGAGGCAGTGAGATATTTTACTGAGAGTGCATGTCAAAGACATTTAAATCATATCAACAGTAAAGGAACTAATACAGAACCTTGTGGGACTCCATAATGAAAACGTTTAGTCAGAATGTGCATCAAATCAAATGTCTTCTCCAGACTGGACACATTTGTCCAATTCAGACTTTAAAATGTCTAAAGAGCAGTTTTCTCAGGAAATTAGTTCCTCATGAACCCAGATTTAACCGCTGGAATCTGATTAAAGTCATTCGATTTGAATAATCGAATATCAACAATATTTTACGTCAGCCGTATCCTTGAAAGCACAAGACGGCGCTTGTAGTAGCAGCTGTGTAATGAGCTGGATCATGTGCTGCCGGTTGGTCGTTATTAGACGTGAACCCCTGCCAAGTGCTCAGTCAGCATGTTTGACAGTTCGCCTGCTTGTTTGGTTTGAGTGGCAATGAGCTGTATTTTAGCTTGTCTGCAGGATAAAGTTGCAAAATAATTTAGCGAGTGTGGTTTAATGACACGGCGGGACGTCCTTCTCAAATGTGTGTGCAAATGATTTGTCCATTTGATGCGTATCTCTGTGTCTTTGCATAATATCGCCATGTGCATGTGTGTGTGTGTTAACAGCTGTGTTCTCCACTGCAGATGTTTTGTTCTCCTGTTCTTTCCGCCTCTTTCTCTCTGAGGACTTAAGCCCTTTAACCCGGTTCACTCATCATCCGTCTGTTTGTAGCGTTTGGACACTCGATCACTAGTGGACATTCCAGACTTTGGTTGCCTAGGTGACCCTATTTTATTCAGCGATCAGCCACAACATTAAAACCACTGACAGGGAAAGTAAATAACATTGATCGTCTTGAGACGATTCAGTGTTCTGCTGGGAAACTTTTGCACCTGGCATTCATTCATGTGGACGTTACTTAGACATGTAGCACCCACCTAGACCAGACCAGGCACCCCCACCCCATAGCAATGACACTCCTTTGATTAGTTCTCCTTTAGGAGCAACTCAAAGAAACATGAAGAACAGCACAAAGTGTTGACCTGGCCTCCAAATTCACTAGATCCCAAACTGATCAAGTATCTGTGGGATGATCCACAGAGGCTCCTCCCCTCAAAGACCCCCACTAACAACATCCTGTTTCCAGACACCATGGGACACCCTCAGAAGACTGTATTCTCTGATGAGTTCCAACTGTTTTAGAGGCACAAGGGAGACCTACACAATATTAGTAAGGTGGTCATAATGTTATGCCTGCAATTTGGCAGTAGGAACCAAAGTTGTGGACGGTGTTTCCTTGTGGTTTGGGGAACTCTGTCCATCATATTTCAGTGATCTGTATCAGACGCTTTCATTGGTTGTTGCCTCAACGTTATGATTACTTCAACTCTGTACCTTATTTTCTGACGTTGCCCATCTCTGCCAGTCTCTTCCTGCGTTTACATATTTCAGAAAACACGAGTGTAAATGAGAAACATTCTGCTGTTATTCTTGTTTCTAGCAGTCTGACTCCTCCTCTCAGTCTTTGCTTTTAACTGACGTTGTGTCGCTGTGCGTTTTCAGACAAGGCCGCGCCCCCAGAGATGCCCATAGTGATCGACCACGTCGCCCTCAAAGACATCCTGGGACCACCGCTGTTTGAGCTGGAGGTAAGCGGGGGAGGGGAGCTTTGGCTGATGCAGACGGCGCTGGATAAACACGGAATAGGCGTTTATAATCCAAACCATGGCAAGGCTCCAAGTCAGTCGACCTTTGGCCTTTAAAGTAGACTGGATTTGGTGGACATGAAAGAATGAATATGAAGACAACAGCTGCTGTTCATGAAGTCAGGACGGCTGAATACACAGTAGAGGAATGCAGCAGCCGTTTGAGGTGTTGTCACATTGCATAATTTGAAAAACAATTATTATTTTTTTTCCTGTACTGCGTCATCCATCACTCTTTTCTTTCATCTCCTCTCCCAGAACTTGTTCCCTCATGCATGTGATTCCTTCCTTGCAATGCTCCAGGTCATGTCGACCTTAGTTTAAACATCCTCTCCTCAGAGTCTCTCAGTGATTACTCCACCAAATGCAGCCTTGCAGGAGTTTTTATTTGTTTCTTCACTGTTGGAAGGTCTCCGAGCGGCTCACGTTGCCCGGCGTGGCGGTGGGCCTGGCCTGGACGCCTCTCGGCGGGGAGATCATGTTTGTGGAGGCCAGCCGGATGGAGGGAGAGGGACAGCTCACTCTGACGGGTCAGCTGGGAGACGTCATGAAAGAATCGGCACATTTGGCAATCAGCTGGCTCCGAGCGAACGCCAAAACCTACCAGCTCACCAACAGTGAGTTCACGCGCAGAATGCATGAAAGCAGAAAGGCTATTTAAAATTCATCAGTCGGCCACAACATTATGACCACTGACAGGAGGTCTAACGTTGTTAGTGGGGGCCACAGTATTAGGAAGGTGGTCATAATGTTATGTCTGATCCATGTGTGTTTTTGAACAGTGGTGGGGGCTCCAGATCCTTTAGAGGGGACAGACATCCACCTCCACTTCCCCGCCGGAGCTGTCACCAAGGATGGCCCCTCTGCTGGCGTTACCATAGTAACCTGCCTCGCTTCGCTGTTTAGCGGCCGACTGGTCCGGTCAGACGTCGCCATGACTGGAGAGATCACGTTAAGAGGCCTGGTGCTGCCGGTGAGTCATCACGGTCAAGGAACGCACACAAGATCTAAAAAAGACGACAGTTTAAACTGACGGGATCGGTCCGTGTCCCGCAGGTGGGAGGGATCAAGGACAAGGTCCTGGCGGCCCACAGGGCCGGAGTGAAGCGCGTCATCCTCCCGAAGCGCAACGAGAAGGACCTGGAGGAGCTTCCAGCCAACGTCCGAGCCGACCTCGACTTCGTCACGGCCGAAAACCTGGACCAGGTGCTGAACGCCTCCTTCGATGGGGGGTTTCCAGGGACGACCAGCACGAGCACGCACCCTCAGCTCACCAGTAAACTGTAACACATGACTGGAATTACACACACAGCGAATACGTGAAGGTGTCTGAATGTTGGTAGAGCCGGTGGGAGTGTGCCTTCTCTCAGACTGAGGTCACTCGATGAGTTTTTCCTTTTGTGCAGCGGCAGGAAATATACAAAACATAGAGGAGGCTGGTCTGGATTTGACATTTTCAGTTGCAGAGAGTTATTTTTCTTTGAAAAACTAATTTGAGGTAAAAAAAAAAAAAACCCTGTTCATATACACCAATCAGCCACAACATTAAAACCACTCACACCACAGGAGGTCACAGGCACAAAGGAGACCTGCACAATATTAGGAAGATGGTCGTAATGTTATGCCTGATCGGTGTACAGATATAAGAAGTTACAGCAGCTTCTCAAATCCACCAAATCACTGCTCAATATTAACGTCTGCTCATTGGCTGCTGTCTGTTTAAAGGTGATGCAGATTAAAGCAAAGCTTAATTGGATTGTATGTGAAGATGGATGCAGTTATGAAAAGTCCTAGCATATTTTACTAATTCGTGTAACTTTCAGAATTTTCTAATTTCATGATAATTTACAAAAGTCTAAAGTTAGCTTGATAACATATTTCTTTCTCACAAGAAAATTAAGAAACCTGATTTGGAGTAAAATGAAAAGAACAAAATATTTCTCTTTCAATTAAACTAGATATTTATTTTCTGACTTAACGTCCTCTAAGGTACGGCTAGTATTGAATTGTAGTTCCTTCTAACACAACTGTGATGGCATAGCTACTACGTCAGGATGAACATGAGTTAGAGTTGAATTAAAGATGAAGATGAAATCCTATAAATGTGTCTTTTCACTCCATCACGTCCCTCACGTGTTCAACAGCCCACAGTCACAGGACGCGTGCAGTTCTTTTCACATTTGGACAGCCCATTTAAAAGCAAAGGACTCATCCAAAGCCTGGTTCGAAATACTTGCAATAACTGATGCAGCCGCTAGGGGGCAGTGTTGTGCTGCAGCAATGGCGGCAAATAAGGCAGGAAACATAAAAACGGTCAGATAAACATTTTTACTTTTAATGCAAAGTCAAATTTTGAGGACAGTTAAATGCGCTTAAAAACATGCGTAATTCTGAAGTTTTTCTTTTTCCAACTTCAGAACTCCCAATAAAATTATCTGTTTTTTAAGTTTTCTTCGCTGTTCCAGTAATTCATTTGTCGATAATAATATAAATATTGGTGTATAGTAGACAAAAATTGGTAACTGTGAATTCGGCTGACTTTATTTACCAAAATGTAGACAATAAAATAAAAATAAAAATATAATTAAGTGTCTCACTTTGTAAATTACATCGAGCTCCCGAATTCCATCATTTTACTTCCTGTTTCCTGTTGAAGTTTACATCAGTTTACAACAGTTTACAACAGTTTACATCTGTTCTCATGAAAAAGTTTTATTAGAATTTTGAAAGGAAAAAAATCTCCAAAATTAACCAACTACGGGAAGTAAAAGCCTCCACATACAGTTTATACTCCCTAAAATAAACATTTGTAAGAAGTTTTCTATCTTGTATGATATTTTATAGTCATTAAATTCACATTTTACAGCCCACATTATAAATTTGTGACAAATGCAATTAATAACAGTCTACGTTAATAACTAATTGTTGCAAAAATCATTTCAGCTCACTGTGACTGATTCAGGCACTGGCTGCTCACAGGTCGATGAAATATAACATACAAGTCCTAAATGTTCTGCTTTCATTGACAAAATAAACTTATAAACCAACAGATGGCAGCAGAGGCTAGTCATAAAATGCATCTGGTCTCTAAAGGTAAAAAAAACAAACACCACCCTTCAGCCTAAAACTCAGCATGTTCACGAGGTTTTAGCATTTTTAAATATGTCAGTGTAGGGATGCCTGAAAAGTTGAGAGAGTAAAACGAAGTAAAGCTGCTAAAGCATGATGATTGCATCTTATTTTGAAAGTTGTTTCCCTTGGGTCTGCTTGCCAACCCTGAAAACACAATGTTAACCATTAGCCTTTCCTTATGTGCAATGAATTTGCAATATTCAGAAGTAGAAGTTGAAAGAACCACAAAGAACAACAAAGTCTAATCCTTCAATATAAATGCAAAACTGCTGTAATCGTCATCTGAGTAGAGGAGCACGAAGGTCAAAGCCCAATGAATATAAGATCTGGAGCTGAAAACAGAGACAGAAGACGTGTGAGTGGACGGGCGGACCAAGTAGAGCAGTCCTTCCATCTCTGGAGTCGAGAGGAAAGAGGGTTTAGGACCTGGCCTCTACAAGCACCCCAGCTTTCAGTTAAACAGGAGCAGGTAGGAGCATCAGGAGGGCATGAAGTGGGTTTATGGGCTGTAACTCAGAGCATCAGGCCATGCCACTTCGCAATTGGCTGTCGGACTGAGTGCATCATTGAGGTCCAGTGCTCGTCCTCTGAGCGCTTCTCCTTCCCCACACTCAACTGTCCGATCACTTGTTTGGTCGACTTCCTCGTCCCGCGAGCCTCGTACATGGAGACCAAGATTTTACACTGCTCCAGGGGGAACTCAGGCAGGGAAAACATGAGGACCTCGTTGAAGACCGTCACCAGGCAGCGAGCCGCCGCAGAGGTTTTCTGGTACCTCAGCTTGGACTGGTTGCACTGGACGCTGACCCTGGCATACAGGACTGAACAGCACAGACACGGATGAGGCGATGTGGCAGGTGCACGTCACGCGGTATGAGTGTGGCGGTTTTATTTTTTTGCAAAGACTTAAGAACGTTTACCTGAATCCGAGCTTGTCTCTGTGAGGGGGACTCTGACCTTTAGCAAACCGACCTCAAGCCTCTGAGACGTGGGGAGGAACTTCAGTGACAGCAGCACTTCCCCAACCAGATCCTGAGACAGCAAACGGTGAAAAACACAACACACAGTATAATTTACATCGACCGTATGCAAACATAGGCCTACTTTAAGTACTGTAATGCACAAAGGATTGCTCTTGATAGGACGTTGATTGTTTAAAATTCTTTCTTTTAGCCTCCATTTTTCTGTGGGAATTACAGAAAGTGGAAGAAAGCAACGTTTAAAATAATTCAACACTGACAAGAAAACTGAATTTAATTTTAAAGTCGCCACCTGGATTTAATTAAGCTAATAGGTAAGAGCCTCCTATTGGATAATTACTGCATGGGTGATTATCTTTCAGCTGGAAACAAGTTATTTAAGCCCAACTGATGCAAGGAGTAGCTTCTCAAGACACATCCTGTGGTCGTCTGTTTGAGAAGGGTCAAATCATTGTCATGCAGCAAGCAGAGAAAACATCTAAGGAGATTGAAGAAACTACTAAAACTGGGTTAAGAACTGTCCAAGGCATTATTAGAAACTGGAAGGAGAGTGGAGAAGCATCGTCTTTGAGGAACAAATGTAGTTGGAAAACAATCCTGATTGGCTATGATTGGCGATCACTTAAACATTTGGTGAAATCAAATGGAAGAAAACCAACAGTAGAACTCAGGGCTATGTTTAATAGTGAAAGTAAGAACATTTCCACACGTACAATGTGAAGGGAACTCAAGGGATTGGGACTGAACAGCTTTGTAGCCTTAAGAAAACCACTAATCAGTGAGGATAACTGGAAATAAAGGCTTCAGTTTGCTAGGGAGCATAAAGATTGGACTCTGGAGCAAAGGAAGAAGGTCATGTGGTCTGATGAGTCCAGATTTACCCTGTTCCAGAGTGATGGGGGCATCAGGGTAAGAAGAGAGGCAGATGAAGTGATGCAGCCATCATGCCTAGTGTCTACTGTACAAGCCTGTGCTATGGGGCAGTGCTATGATCTGGGGTTGCTGCAGTTGCTCAGGTCTAGGTTATGATTCAGCTTTAGCTTACAGACTTATATATTTTCCATAAGTTTGGCAAATTAAAGGAAAATCTAGGAATGCCAGCGCATTATGTGGTTCTCCTGTTTGCAGAGTTTGATTACATCTTGAGATGACGTTCTTCAAGAGAATAGAGCAGCCCTTATTGTCATGGTGGAACACAGGTTGTGCAGTGCAATGAGATTTTGTATTTGATGTCCCACCGTACCTTCTGGGGGATCTGCAGCTCCTCCTGTAGCTCCAGAGGGTAGGAGATGTTGAGCTGCCCTAGAGCAACCCTCACTTCACCCAACACGGTGTGTCTGGAGAACTTATCAAAGTCCCTCACCTGAGATGCACACAGACACGTGACACCTGATTTACTTACGGCAACACGCACAGTAAATAAAACACTCTGTTATGTGACAGCTAAGATGCAACGTGTGCGCGGGTGCTTGGAAGTGTTTTCTTAACCCTAGAGACATTAATGAGAGTGAGAGACGTGTTTGTGTACTGCAGGACCTCCATCCTGAGGGTGATGTCTTCAAGGTTAGTCTTGTCCTCTTGCAGAACACAGCTGAACTGGTCTCCGAATACGGGGTTACAGCTGCCCTTCACGATGCGCGTCCGCCACTCCTGCAGCACCGTCCACAGGACTCTCTGCGCCCCTTCCGCCTAAGAGGACCACAGCAGTAAGCCTTAACACAGAGACGCTGAAATATTTCTACTCAAGGAAACAAAATCCAGACGAGACGAAGGCGACATAAATTAAGACAGAATTACCTCCCTGTCCTTCAGGCCCTCCAGCTCCCCTCCCTCCGAGCCTGCCCACATGAGGCGCAGCTTAACAAACGGCTGGAGGCTGTGGCCCTCGCTGTGCTCCTGAAGTCCCTCCACCTGCAGCACGGTGACCACCAGGCTCGACTGCAGCTGGTCATAGTAGACGGAGAACTGTAGAGTACCTTCGACCTGAGCGCAAGAGGAGGACGTGTTATAGAAACAAACTTTGGTAACACATTTTTTCCTCTCCCATTAATCATGTCATGGCCTCACAGTTCTCTCTGGTGGCTTACTGAAGGGACCCAACCCTTAGGTTTGGAACCAGTACAAGTCAGCATTAAATCAGTTATTTAAAGCTTCTGGGTTCTAATCCACCGGTCGACCCTTCCTGTGTGGAGTTTGCATGTTCTCCCTGTGTTTGCGTGGGTTCCCACCGTCCAAAGACATGCTCTTTGGGTTAAATGGTGACTCTAAACTGGTTGTCCGTCTCCTGTGTCAGCCCTGTGATAGACTGGAGACATGTCCACCCCGCTGGGATAGGCTCCAGGCCGTCCCTACGACCCTCCAGAGGACAAGCGGTTACAGAAAACGAACCTAAATAATTAAATAATAACTGGTCCAGAGTGATTACCTTTACTTCGATAGCTTCTCAACATTTTGACGATTACTTTTGTCTTAAGTAATATCTTGGATGCAGATCCTTCATTTCAGTTTAAATTGTGCTATTGTGAAACTTGCTGGGTGGATTGACATGAAAGTTATGATAAATACTTACGTTTCCTTAGGAGATAAATAAAAAAAAAACTTAAATTCTTGACTTTTCATCTACATAAATCATCAGTACTGTGATTAATGACTCATGGCCGACAAAATGTCATTCCCATTGACCTCCACTGCTAACGTAACAAAAGCTAAAAAACTGCGAAAACTTTTTATATTATTATTATTATTATGTGCATATTTGCTGATGTATTGATCACTTTGGTTCATTCATTCATCTTCTGTAACCTGCTTATTCCTGTGATAGGGATGGCATGGTATGGTGGAGCCTATCCCAGCTGTCACTGGGTGGTGGACAGGTCTCCAGTCGCAGGGCTAACACAGAGAGACAGACAACCATTCACACTCACATTCACACCTACGGCCAATTTAGAATCTCCAATGAACCTAACCAGCATGTCTTTGGACGGTGGGACGAAGCTGGAGAACCTGGAGAGAACCAGACACAGGGAGAACATGCAAACTCCACACAGAAAGAAAGGAACCAGTCGGACCCTTTGGTTCAGTTTAATTCTATTCAAATAGTCAGAGTGAGCACTGAGATGACATTAGCAGAGAAAAAGCTCCCTTTTAACAGGAAGAAACTTTGAGCTGAGCCACCAAAAACACTACATTTACCATCACCATTGAAAAGACACGTTAACTCAGTGTTTTTCAACCTTGGGGCTGTGACCCCACATGGGGTCGCCTCAAACGTCAAGTAATTGATAAAAAAAAAAAAAACTTAGTGATAAAAATATCTGAATTGCCTACTTTAAATTTGCTTGGAGGGAATATTGTCACTGGACATTTTGACCTCTGTATTTGCAACACAGTGTAACAAATTATCAAAAACTAATTCCAGAAAATTCTGGGGTCGCCAAAAATTTGTGATGTCAAAATGGGGTCACAAATCAAAAAAGGTTGGGAACTACTGCGTTAACTATTTTATGATCTGTTCTCTTTGGGTAACACACACGCACTGACAGCTGTTTGACCTTGTTAATGGTCGTCTGCTCTGCCATGTCCAGCTCCGCCTGGCTGCTCGCCGTGGAGGGAAACGCAGCCTCGGAAAGGCAGCGACTCAGTCTGCGCACCTTAGTGCTGACATCCTCTTCCTGCACAGAGCACACATCACAAACACATCACAAACACCCAGATGTTTTTAGAGACACCTACGGCGCCTCTAGCTAAAGCAAACAGATCAGCTCTCCCCGTGTTTGGACAAGCACGCTAACCGGTGCATCGTCACAGACTCCAGGCTCTGATTAACATAGCGGCTCAAACATTAGCTGCTGCTCTGGCTTGAACCGTGACACTGAAGCCAGCCCGCCTCCTTTTAGCCGCGAGTAGCTGATGAAGCAAACAGTAGATAGTGCAAATAAAACGGTGTATTCAAACAGAGTTCTCAAACACAGAGCAAAAACCAGGTAGCACCTCACATAACACATATAATTACAGGAATGCTAAAGACTTCATTTCAATATGGCGTCCTGCTGTATTGATTTAAGAAGGGGGGACCTTATTTATTTACTCACCCATATAACTGTGGTGTCATTTGGAGGCGTATATATCCATATAGTGGGAGTCAATAACACATTATCTGCCGCGAGACTCGTTCATTCACCAATATTTTGTTATGATACGCTAGTGCTATTCCCGATCTAAGTATCTAAGTCAAATGGGTCAGTAAATTATTGTATTTTATCCCATAAATAAGGTCCAGGTTTTACGGTAATACCCCTTTAAAATAACACCAAGTCCACATTACATTACAACACGCCCTGGATATAGTATCTGCAAATTTCCAGGAAGAGCTTCTTGATTCTTTGTTTTGTTTGCAGCAGACATGCCTACTTCATTTCAGTCTCTCTCTTTCTCTCTGTGTTACACATTAATCTTATTGCATGACATATGCACAAGAACGCAGCAATAAATTACCGTAGTACACTGTAAAACATTTCAAGTTGGTGAAACTTATAAATAAAAGTTCACCCGCTGCCTTAAAATTACGAGTAAACTCCAAAAAGCCATAATTAATCATAATTTTAAGTCTCAGCTTGATAAACAACTTATTAGGCTACATTATCCATTGAAGGAAACTCCTCACTGTTTCAAGTAAACATCTATACCAGTTTCATATCATTTTAAGTTGAGAGCACTGATGCTTAAGATTCCTAATCTTGATAACTAATGGCAATTTTTAAAATTGACCTAACCTTCAAACCGATTCGACTCACAGCTTGTTTAAATAAAAGTAAATAAAGTTTATTTTTAGAGGACTTTAAAATCTGATCCACCTGGGAATGCGTTTCTGTTAAATGGCTTCTTAAATCCAACCATTATAACGGTTTTTAGTGCTTTTGGTTTAATCCTCTTTTGTGGAGCCTTGTTTTTTTTCTGTTCTGCCTCATTTAAAAATGCGATAATGGCAGCAGCCTCCATATTTCCCACTATTTATATCTCATCACTTCCTCCTCCTCCTCCACTGCTTTTTTCTTTTAACTTAAAACTTAAAGACACAAGTTAAATTAACAAAACTCGCTTGAATCTCTGTCAGTGGATTACTTTAAGAGCTGAAAAATTGTCATGACTATTGGAGTTAGTCATGACAATTCCTCCTTCCTTTAATTTTTGTCATCAGTCCTGAGTCCTGATCACAAAAAGCAAAAAACAAAGCAAAAGAAAAAAGCTGCTGCACTTGTCATGTGTTTTCTTGAAGAAGTAGCTTCATCAGTTCTGACTGGTGGGTTTCATTTGGAACATCTGATATCACAGGATGATATTCAGGTTGTTTGGCGTCACCTTTTCACAGCTAGTGGTGCTCTAACAACACAAACTGAGGCGTGAATGTTCTCTTGTTGAGAAAGCTGCAGACCAACTCACTCTGTTATCAAAGAACCATGGATTACATGATGTAACCAGGAAGCTTCCATCTCGTCTTCTCTGGCTAAAATGTGAAAGTTGCTATCCTCTAAAAAAAAATGTCCCTTGCCATTCAGGTTTAGATGGACTGACACCCAAGAGCTGGCTCACCCGTATTCTTTTTATTAACGGATCGAGGGTAATATTGTACATTTTGACTGCACTTCCTCTAACCTTAGTACTCGGTGTTCCTGTGTAGTTCCCCGCAGTTGTCGGCTTTTCTTCCATGTACGGCAGATCGGTGTTAGCTGAGGGTGAAACCACACACACACACACACACGGGCATTTCTGTGAACTATCCAGCGGTGACCCAGCGTGCATCTGTTTGATAAGATAATCTCTACTCACCTGCACCTTGCTGGGCGTATGTGCTGCTCGTGCTCTGCGTGCAAAACCTGACGATCTGCCAGGTCAAGATGGCCAGGGCCAGCAGCAGGAGAGTGACGGAGATGCCAAGGATGCTGTACTTGAGCACAACCGAGAATGGCATCTTCAGCACCCCGTGAGCTGGAACGTGTCCAAAATGAATAGTCATCGCGAGTCTCTGTCTCCATGTGGTCTACACATGCTTCTGAAAGAGACCGTGTGAGGAACGTAGTGTTGAGTGGTTTGAGGGTTTAATCACTCAAACAAAAAGATGTGTAACATCATCAAAGCTAGATATGTGCACCCAAAAACGTTCGGCCTTAATCAAATAGGGTCACAAATCAATCTGAGGTGACACCTTCTTAGACCTTCTTAGCAAAAGAAACACCAATCCGTCAGTTAACGTCTTTGGGTATGTAGGAGAAAACTGGAGCACCTGCAGAAAAACATGGCGAGAGAACAGAGGAAGGACCCAGTCGGCTGGCAAACCCCGAAGTGTCCGATAATTAAAGTAATCGCGAGTGGAATCATCTGTTGACTTGCCATGTTGGTCAGTCAACAGGGACTGAAGCTACAACAGGAGGTTTTGATTCAGTTCACGTTTGGTTTTGGAGTTTTCAGTGCATCCGCTCGATCATTAAGCTCGATCAGAAACTAGATCTAAAGCGCCATAAAAAAAATACTAAAATGCAGCAGGTTACCAAGGCCTAAATGCTCATGTAGGCTAGTATTAAACATGTTTATTTGCTGCGTGTATGCTATATCCACATGAAGGTATGGATTCAGTTGTCTCTCTTTTCACTTCTCTTCTCTCCCACCTTCAGCTTTGTTCTACCCCATCAAGAGCTTCGTCCTCCTGGAGAAACGAGGAGAAGGATTCCTCGAGGTCGCATTAGTTCAGGCTTTGGGTTCTGTTGAGCATCTCTAGACAATTTGGATTCTATAATTTTGTTCAACTGACGATCACCTGATCTATTAAGCTGAACAACGATGCTCTTACATCTCGATTGTCCTGAGCTGGTGTCCTTCTTGCAGAGAAGAAGATCAAGCACGACTTCCCGAAACTTCCTTCAGCTTTTATTTCAAACTGAATGAGCTGCTCTTCCTCACATTAAACACGATTTTAAAAAAACAAAACAAAAAAGGTCTTTTGCACCCACATTGCCCAAAGTTTAGGGGCTGAATAGTAGGTTTGTGCTAGATCCAGAAACAAACAAGATATAGTTGCAGTTTGCACAAACATTGGCTGCTGAATGTGATATGCACGGATGAAGAGTTCAGAATGTCCTCTCATTGTGTGAGCAGCACAGAAAATTAGTTCGGCTGCATCTTCACAGTAAAGACGTGATAATCTCCTATCAGAAACGGTCTAGTCAAATAAAACTTGTCCTGCTCATACTATATGCAAAGGCCGGATGAACGCTGTGAGGAACATCTGCGAAGCAGCGTGTAAAACATTATTCCTGCTTAAAAACACATGCGACAATTCTGTTATTTTGTCATGTAGTTTAAATGAGCTCAAGAAGGTCTGTTTAGAAGGACAGGTAACGACAGAAATCACTTCCTGTGCAGAACATCTGTCACTGCTTTTACACTTTTACAATCAATAAAGTTTACTTTAAGGGCATTTACCTGTGATGAGTAATAAAAACTCTTCTCTTTCTTCAGGAGCATCCTCCTGGACTATAAATCCACGCTGTGAGCCGCTTCCATTTCCACAGAAACAAAAGAACTCGCCTCTAACAGAAATTCAAACTAAGGACCTTATCACTGTTACTCCTGCTTTGGGCTATCTCTTTCTCTCTCTCTCTCTCTCTCTCTCTCTCTCTCTCTCTCTCTCTCTACACACTGACACACCTAACACATGACTTTATGCACACCATTCTGGGCTAACAGGTTTAGCATCAGCTGATCCTCCTGCTGTCTTCCTCTTAAAGATTCCCCTGCGAGTCGTCTTGCCAAATGTTCACGTGGAGAGAAGTTATCCAAACAAAATGACGGCTTAAAATGCAAATACATGTGTCTTTATTTATTTATTTTAACTTTATGTAACGTATTAGTGGTTGAATTTGCTTTGCACATAAGTTTGGTGTTCATTTACCTAAGCTGCGTGTTCAGTTTGTCAGCTGTGCTCTGTCTGCGTCATCGTCTAACTGTTCCCAAACCAGTTGTAGCCGAGATCTGAGCACGGCTTCCGTTTACATTTGTTCTGAAAGTATTTTCTCGTAGAGTTACATTGTTTTGCAGGAATGCCTCGCTTGAGCCGAGGCATGCAATGGGAAAGAGGAACTGTATCAAGAAAACAAGAAAAATGCGATAACGCCTCGCCTTGATGATCTTGAAAGATCAGAAACATGACTCTCAGAGAATGAGGAAGAAAAAACATGTTGATGAAAGGTGCTGGTTTCCCTGTTTGATAATGTTCATGTTAAGTTAAAGGTATAGTTTTAATAGTTATATGCAAATGTCACTTTTTTAAACTGTCAAAAGTCAACGCTTTAACAAGAACAAAAGTAAGAAATCCTGAACTGTGTGGATGAATAACTCTGCCAAGCTAAGAAAAAAAAATGTCGCCACCTGGATTTAACTAAGCAAACAGGTAGGAGCCTCCTGCATGGGTGATTAAACAAGTTACAAGAAACACGTTATTTAAGCCCAACTGATGCAATGAGTAGCTTCTCATTTCTTCAACAACCATGTCTAAAGACACATCCTGTGGTCGTCTGTTTGAGAAGGGTCAAATCATTGGCATCAAGCAGAGAAAACATCTAAGGAGATTGAAGAAACTACTAAAACTGGGTTAAGAACTGTCCAAGGCATTATTAGAAACTGGAAGGAGAGTGGAGAAGCATCGTCTTAGAGGAAGAAATGTGGTTGGAAAAAATCCTGGATGTTTGGTAAAATCAAACCGAAGAAACAGTAGAACTCAGGGCTATGTTCAATAGTGAAAGTAAGAACATTTCCACACGTACAATGTGAAGGGAACTCAAGGGATTGGGACTGAACAGCTGTGTAGCCTTAAGAAAACCACTAATCAGTGAGGCTAACTGGAAATAAAGGCTTCAGTTTGCTAGGGAGCATAAAGATTGGACTCTGGAGCAATGGAAGAAGGTCATGTGGTCTGATGAGTCCAGATTTCCCCTGTTCCAGAGTGATGGGGGCATCAGGGTAAGAAGAGAAGCAGATGAAGTGATGCAGCCATCATGCCTAGTGTCTACTGTACAAGCCTGTGCTATGGGGCAGTGCTATGATCTGGGTCTAGGTTCATTAGCTGACTACCTGAATATACTGAATGAGCAGCTTATTCCATCAATGGATCATATTCCAAGATGACAATGTCAGGATTCATGGGGCTCAGATTGTCAAAGAGTGGTTCAGGGAGCATGAGATGGATTGTTCCACCACAGAGTCCAGACCTTAACCCCACTGAGAATCTTTGGGATGTGCTGGAGAAGCTTTGAGCAGTGGTCAGACTCTCCATCATCAATACAATGAATGAAACACTGGATGGAGAGAAATCTGGTGACACTGAAGATTATCGAAACAATGGGACAGAGAATGAGTGCTGTAATCAAAGGTAAAGGTGGTCCAATGAAATATCAGTGTGGGACCTTTTTTTTTTTTGGTGGTGACTTTTTTCTGTTTTTCATTGTATGTATGTAACTGTTGTGTGGTCAGACAAGACAAAAGTTTGATACAGTAATTGCCGTTAATGCTTCCACCTGTCCAAGCCCAGGTGGGCTGGACTCACGTTCATCAACCAAACAGGCCTCACCTGAGGTGATAAGAATCCTCAGCCAGGCTCTGCTCGGCCTTTTCCTTTGTGGAGCTGCAAACGTTCCAGTTGATTGCTAACCTTGGAAGCATTATCTGAGTGAGTTCATGTTGATTCTTCATGTATTCAAGTGATTTGTGTTCTCATTGCAGATTTATTCCTGTACCTTTGGTAACTTGGTAAATCATCTGTATACAACGATTAAACTGAGAAGAAAATAAAAGGCTGAAAGGCTGTCTTCTGGTCCTCATATTTTGATTGATAAGCCATTGTAGAGGCTATATATTCTATTTAGACACCAGCAAAGCAAGCTTCTACTGTAATCCTGTGTCTCCCTGTTGGCAAAACCTTCCTGACGTGTTTCTTTGCTTTGCAGTTTAGATATGACCCTGTAGTAGTTCTTGATTCTAAAGAAAATATGTTTTATCGCAGTTTACTGTGAAATTCAATAATATAATGTAGACAGATGAAGATGAGATTTAATAGACTAACGGGCCTCTAGTAAGGGCAGATAAAACTTTGTATTATCTGCAAAAATAAAGAAAATCTTATGTTAATAATACTAGCTAGATGTATGAAGAAAATAAAAAGGAGTGGTCCAACAGTTGAGCCTTGGGGAACACCACAGAATCTACTTCTAGTCACTTCAACCAGTCAGATAAGACAACAAACCTCCAACTTCATAGGACGACTCCTAATCAAATGCAGCGTAGATGTCAATCAGAAGCTGAAAACTATTACCTTAAGAAATAACTCACATGCACGGTCATTGAATTTCCAACTTTATTACTGTTTCACTTCAATGCAAAAATCACTTCAATGCAAAAATCAAAGCTCTAGACGTAACAGTTTAAAAACCACTAATACATTTCCTTCTGAATCGTACACCAACAGCTGTGTATTGCTGCTGACATGGTAAACTACTGCAGTTTACATATTTATAATTAGTGTTGGGAGTAACGTGTTACAAAAGTAACAGAATTGCTGTAACGTATTGCTTTTTGCTGTAAACTAATAGTGCAGGTTGTCAATCAACCACTGTCCACAGGTTATAGTAAGCTTTAATATTAAGTTTGTGCGTATGTGTTGACGTTAAAGACTAATACTGTCCATCTACAGAGGACATTTACAGCTTTTGCAATGATAACAAATGTAAAGGGGTGGGGCTTTGGTACCTTTCTCTTTCTCATTAAGAAAAATGTCATAAATCAGTTATATGAAATCTTAAAATTATTTATTTTTGTCACCTTTCTAATTACCTTAAAGATTGGGGAATTTAAATTTTCCTGGTAGTTAGGTTAGGCTGGGTTGCTTTTTTGACGTTTATTGACCTAAAGTTTGTTTTGCACTTATTGTTCCTACCTCATCTTCTCAATTAAATGCAATTTCTTCCTATGAGCATAATAAGATACATTTAGAGTAAGTGTATAAATATATTTGCAGTTATGTTGGTGAATGTAACTTAAAAGTAATGCAGTGGTAGTGTAATGCCTTACAGTTCAGAGACAGTAATATTGTAATGTAACGAATTACTGTGAAATGATGGTAACGAGTAATGTATTACGTTTTTAAGTAACTTGCCCAACACTGTTTATAATTGTACTGTATCAGGTGATTTTACAGCTTCACACTGTGGAAGTAAAGAAATAGTTCGAGGCGTTTAACATCACCAGCTTGGTAACATAGTTTTGTGGCTAATTCTTAATCTCCACCAGGTTACACACTTGATTTTTAAGCGTCTGCAGCAGATGTTTGTTGATTTACGCGACTAGAAGCTTTTTCTTTGGTGCTTCTGATAAAAGTGGACAAAACACTTTTTTCAAAATGCTGTTTGCCTGTTGAGAAGAACAGATTACCCTGTAGCGTGACCTAAAAATTGGGCAGGTTTGATGCGATGCGCGTGCAGTGGAGCGCCTCTGAGGCACTTCTGTAAACAATCAACATGACGGATATGTTGTCCTGATTAGTTGTAGGTTTCTCCAGTTGCGTTGAGACGTATTTTGGTCTGATCACTTTGATTATAAAATGCAAAAACATAATTTCAAGTAAGGTGCGCTCATATTTAAATCCCTGACATTAGATTGGTCTTCTCTTACAGCCCTGTCTTTAAGTGGGGCAGCTCTGATCTGGTAAATGACACGTACCGTATCTAAAAAATCTGTAACATTGCACGATCATTGTCAGTACTCATGAAAGCTTTAAAGCCATCCTTATTTGTTGCACCTAGGTAAAATATGCAAGATATCTTCTAAGAGGGATGAAGTAACCCTAACGTTAAGCCACGGAGGGAATAAAATCATCTCTGCATAGTCAAAGTTAATCAGCACCGCTTGAATTGTCATCCTACTCATTACTGTCATGATGACAGGTCACCAAGGCAACTGCTCTCCCGTGTAGTTTAGGAACGAGCCGTGCTCCCTTTCAGTCAGCCCACCAATCACAGACAACATGGAAGAAATGCTCTCCTCGGTACTCAGTGGAGCCTGAAAAGAGGAGGAGACGCAAATGAAACTGGGTAATCTTACAAAATATTAAGGGAAAAACACGATCGCTGCTGGATATCATGAATTCCTGCTGAGTGGGAAGAGGAGACGGGAAAGACGTAAATGTTCTCAGTTTATGGTTATAAAGAGTGCAGGCGTTTACCTCAGAACCCCCCATGTCAGTGCGGACCCATCCGGGGTGTATAGCCATGCAGAGGATCCCATCAGGCTCCAGGTCTATCGCCATAGAGCGACTAACCATGTTTAAGGCACTCTGAAAAGAAGGCCAGCAGGAAAAGGTTACCAAAACATAAAGAAAAAACATTCCCCTCCTCTCTGGTGATAAAATGTGTCGCCTTTTGAACAGTAACGATACCTTGGAGGTCCTGTAGGGGTACCACCGGAAGGTGTCGGCCCTCTCGCCCCAGTTCAGCTCCACAGATCCCAGCAGAGAGGTCACGTTGATCACTGCCGCCCTCTGGATGCTCATACTCATACCTGCTCCTTTTCTGGAAGCAGCTTGCTTCAGCAGAGGCAGAAACGTCTGATAGAGGCAAAAATAAATAAAATAAAACATAGTATTAGCAATTTAGTTTTATTGAAAAGACTTGACACCTGTCCAGGATGTAGGCCCCAAGCTTGCAAGTTTGAAAAGGCGTGGATGTGATCAGTGCTGCCCTCTGGTGGGAGGATGTTGTTATTACATAGAAATACGGCCTAACTTCTGCAGACATGGTTTCTTAAAAGTTGCAATGAAAGTTAAACTTCTTGGTTGTCAAAATGTTTGTGCAGATACTCAGTTTTTAAGCCTGGATGCATGTTAATCTTTTTGTTTTGTAGCCGTTCCTAGCTTTACCATTCATTTATTTATCTTATCTTCAGTTCACTTCTCCACTATTCCACAAGGCGCATGCCGGATATTTAGTTTCTGGACATATTTATTGTGACTCGAGAAAACAGCTAATGATTATTTCTCATTTAATCTGCTGATTATTCTCCCAAATAACTGATATAAATAATGAATTACTCTTCAAAACGTCAATGACAATTTCCCCAAACCTAATGTTCCAAAACTCTATTGTTCACCAAGGAAAACTAATTAATTTATTGTTGCCTAAAACAAAGAAAAGCAGCAAATCCACACATCAAATGATTCTCATAATTGTTTCTAACAATTATTCAAACGCTAAACTGAACATGGGCACAGATCCGAGGTCATTTATTCTTTAGTTTTCCCCAAGCTGTGCTAATAATGAGTCGAAACGTGAAGTAAGAACTGTTTTTGAAGCTCACAGAGAGAAAAGAGCGGCGGGGTTCTGCTCTGATATTTATTGTTCTCTCACAAACACATTTATGGTTATTATGGAGAGTGTTGGGCAGCAGTGTGGCCTTGGCCGTTAGACAAACTGCCGTTAAACGGGAGCAAACAGTGCGTCAGCAAGAATCTGCCCCGCTGACACGCTTTTGATCAGCGCCTGAGATTTTACCAGCTGCTCCACAGTCCACCCCGTACTCAGAGGGCAACCAAAACTGGAGTTTTAATTAATATTTATATCATACGGTCTGCCCCAGGCTAAGGGGCTTAGCTTCTTTTGTCCACCAAGGTCATCTTTTTGTGTTGACGCCCAGCATTTAACAAATGAATCCCTCTCAGGTCCTGCTCCTGTTGACTGAGGGGAAACTTGTCCTTCCTGTTTTACCATCCGTTGAAGAGAGAGAGAGCTCCCGAATAACACAAGGAGGCACAAAAACGTGTCAATAAAGATTACCTTGGTGATCATTAGAGGGGCCACGGCGTTGGTGTGAAAGTTCTCTATCATCTTCTCCGCAGTGACGGAATGAAAGTCGGCCTTTATGTTGATCCCCGCGTTGTTGATCAGGCAGTTCAGGCCGTCCTCTTGCACCACCTGGCTCACCTCCTCCATACACTTCTCTATGCTCTTCTGGTCCTTCACATCTAGCAGAAAACACATTAGCGCTTAAAAATCACGGCACAACAAAAGAGTCAAAGCGGAACATTAAACGACGAGTGTAAAAGATCAGCAGGTGTTTTTACAGGTGACCGCGAAACGAGGCTGATATCACACAAATGGCTCATTGTGCATTCAATTATTCACCGTGCCAGTATCAAACAGGCCTCGAGGAGTGATAGTTGTATTTATCTCTGGCGCAGCTTCACCTGCTACCAAGGTGCACAGAGGAGGAAAAAAGATTACAGAAATCAGCACGTGCAGTATAAGGAACTAATAATGGTGATAAAGATTTTCCTTATATTGCAAGTGCTTTTGGAGTCTTAACCGTTTCCCATATAATAAATAAATATGAATGACTAAATCTTTATATTTTCCTATTTATTCTGCCTACATCTACATTTTTACTAAATAAGAAGATTAAGAAAAACCTTTATTAGTCCCGCAATGGGGAAATTGCAGTTCACAACAGCTTACAGAAAATGCAGAGTAAAAAAAATAACAAGAGCAAAAAGGGCAGTGAAATTGAATCTGACGTTTGTTTACATGTATTATGTATTGGATAAACAAGTTTTCACTGGAATAAATAAATGGCACTATACAAAAAATAGGCTTATAATTATCTTTTGTGTTTATTTTTATATTTGCCCAGTTATTGTTTTTATTTTTAATTTTACGTTCTTATTACTTTACTTTTTTTAAATTTTTATTCGTTTTCTATATATATTATTATTTTTAAATCTCATGTGACACATCACGTGATATCTTTTTTCTCGTCCTTACCCAGAGACACTACATGGACGTTGAGATGCTTCTCTGCCAATTCCTGAAGGTCCTGCGGGTCAAAGTTCATATTTAGTGAGTAAACAATGGCGTCATCTAGTGGCGAAACATTATGTAACCACTTTATGCAACTTCCCCCTATTATTTTCTGTGTGTGTTTAGCACATTACAAATGTAAAAAATAAAAAATTAAAATTCACTAAACTATCCGGAAGTGTTTACCTTCGCGCTCGCGGGATTTCGGGCCGTGCCTATAATAATGCCCGGCGAGAAAGCTCCACTCGCCAGACTCTCCACCAGCTGCAGGCCGAGTCCCCTGTTGGCTCCAGTCACCAGCACGGAGCCGCACTGTTTGAAATTCATGGCGCCGCTCATCTCGTTACCTGTAGCTGGACTCCGCTGGCCTCCGGTGCGGTGAGTGAGCTTCTTCTTTCCCAAGAATATCCCTTCAATGCTAATCTAATCTGCTCGGCGGAGAACCAGAGCCTCTACGCGCGACGGAGATGGTTGAACAAACCCGAGAGTAGCTTCAACGACGGAGGCTTGAAATAAAACAAAAATGAAAACACGCTTTAAAGTAGTGCACAATTTTACGATACGAGTTACAGGAATTAATATTAAACTGCCGCTCGGTAGTAAAAACGAGCGGAATCTAGTAGAGTCGTGGAGGTGACTTTAACCGTTGCGCCCGTGCGTTCAAATTTCCCACAATTCCATGCGCACGAATGACAGCGATTGCTGTGTTAGCGCATTATTATGTAACAGGAGGAGGTTCCTACTAAAAAAAACGTATATATTACCGCTTTATTTTAAGTTTTATGAGATTAAAATAAAACATATGACAATAGAAATGCACGTTAGATAATATAATATAAATATATAATCGTAATATTAGTCCACTTTGAGTAAAACATGCCTCATGTGACCACCTCAGAAAGAAAAGACTTGTTTTTTAGTTTTGTACACAGGTCAACATAACCTTTAGCCTTTGGTGTGTGTTGCTGTATTTACATATGCGCTTATCTTCCACTAGTAATTAGTAGAATAGTGCAATCCGAGGAAAATGCCTTGTGTATCATGTATCTAAATCAGAAGAGTCTGCAGAAGTGAGTTTAATAGAAAAATATTAACTCTTGATCTGATCATTTCATCCCTGGTTTGTGGTCATGTGCACCTCCATCCTTTCTTGTCCTGTTGTGCAGCCAACGATCATGCAAATGTTTTTTTTTTCCGTTTATCCTCCAGTCTTGTCTCATTAGATTTAAAAGCCCATTGTCCTGCTTTTTTTTATGCAAAAACTTGTTTGCCTTATTTGTGACCCATGTTGGGTAAACATAAGGAGACGAGTCTCCACTGGGTAGATAGTTTGCACTTACGCCGCAGGACCTTGGTGCTGCCGTCTGCAGTGTGCTTTGCCTACCATCGGTAATAATGTCGCGTTCAGCCTCTTGCCCGGTGGGGATCAAACCGCCAACCCCCCCCCCCCTAGCTTCAATCTTCCACCTGAGCCACAGCCACCCAAGGGACCGAAACATGGAGGCAGCAAAACAACAAGTGTTTGAAAAGATGAGCGCAGCCGGACTCGGCGTGACAACAAGTGGACTCATTTTTTCCAAGCATTTGACACAAATGTCTTGTTTAATGAGAAATCTGCTGTTTTTTTTGTATCTTTTGTTGTTTTTATGTTTTCATGCTTTGTGGACATGTGCACCTAGATCCTTTCTTGCTTTGTTGTGCAGCAAACGTTCTTCCGTTTATCCTCATGTCTTGGCTCAGATCATTGTCCTGTTTTATTTTTTGCGCACCTGCTTTTATGCATTTTCTTCTTCACATTTAGTCCAAATCACCTTCCCATTAAACATTTATTAACCAAGCGTCCATTTACTTTTTAACACCTCCTCCACTGCACTCGCTAAACCGGCTGTAATGCATGCACACTTCTGTCTATACTGACGTAAACCCAGTAAAATTAAAGCTGAGACGCGGCACTTTAATGTGGTATGGATTTATGTTTCTGCAAATCGATGTCGTCCTCAATTAAAAGAGTGAAATCAGTCGCTGTTCGTGTGTTTCCTTTGTCTTCTCACATTCCCAGAGAAAATGAAAGAGGAACCGTTTCAGATGTTGATATTATTGAAGATGTTTGATTTCTCCTGCTCCATATTTATGATTAGAGAGTCGGGCCTTGATGTGCTGCACATTATTTATGAGAAGCAGCGAGGGACGTCCACTGTTTGCCTTTGCTTTCAGTTACTTTTCAAATATTGAAGCGGAGATGGAGGTGCAGAGACGAGGGTGACGGCACAGCTGAGGGAGCTTATGCAGTCGCAGCATGCAGATGGTTTCCCTGGCAGCCTCCTAAGTCCAGATTTCCTTCGAGCTTCTGGTGCTTGGAAACGGCAGATATCGCAGGTCTGCTCCGGGTCAGTTAATTTGGAATTTGGCTGCTGTGCCTCCATTTACAGGCTTACATTACTTTGGCACCCAGCGCGCGGTGCGAATGATGAGCTGGTACAATGTGCTCGTGGGGCTTTAGAGAGTCGAGCAGCGCGCACAACAGTGGAGCATTGTCTCTGCAGGAAATTCATTCAGTTAACGGCTTAGATTGGAGCTGGTCTGTCCTGTAATCAGCACGGAGGGACATGTAGAACACTGGGTTCCATTTAATTCTAGCATTTCTCACGTTTTAAATATCTGCAGACTTATGTGACGGATGACTAGGCACTACTCTAACCACTCAAATTCTTCATCTGACTATCGAACGCATGAGGAAAGGAATGCACCGTCAAATTTATATTAAGGCTATGGGATGTGAGTGACTAAAGGAAAAACATCTTAATAACCATGTGAATGTCTGTTTCTGTCTGTGTGGAATAAATCCATTCTTTCTGTAACGACTTGTTTGCCCCATGTCAGGGAAGAGTTATAGAGAAAGCAAACTGCAGACTGGTGTCTGAAAAGGTGAATGTATCCTGGATCCAAGTGGGAAGCAACAATAAAAATGTTCCTCCTTCTTCTTATGCTTTCTTGGTCTTGTCCTGCCTTCTTCTCCTTCATCTCTGTCTTCTGCCTTCTTTCTTCTTCTTCTGCCTCCTTCTTCTTCTTTCGTCTACTTCTGCCTTCTTGAGCTTCTCCTGCCTTCTTATTCTTCTGCTTTGTCTATCTTCTTCGGTTTTCTTCTTCTTTTGTCGTCTTCTACCTTCTTAATCTTCTCTTGACTTCTTCTTCTTCTTCTTATGCCTTCTTTCTGTTCTTCCTTCTTTTTCTTCTGCCTTCTTTCTTATACCCTCTTCTTCTTCTGCCTATTTCCTTTTCGTCAGCCTTCTTCTTCACAAATTACACCACCACCACCCAAAGTCCCTAACATTGCACAAACCATCTCCAGGTGAGATGGGCACTTGCACGACAATTATTGCAAAACTATTTATACAGTTTATATAGTTTTATATTGAAGATATTTGCGCTATTATAGGCCTACGTGGCTATTTGAACTCTTCATCACTGTAAAACCCAATCCTGTGTAGCTGTACGTATATGCTAATAACAGTGTACACTCACTGTAAAATGAAATGTCCTCCTATATTTTCTGTTTATATGTTGTAGTATAGTAGTAGTTGCAGTCATAGTAGTTACTGTGTGTTTCTTGTTAGTGTATATGTAGTACAATGGGATGAGGGAGCAAATTAAAATATTTTCCAGTGTGATAACGAGCCAGTGTAGCTTTTATTCATGGCATCAGTCATGCCATTCTTTAGTTCATTATCAGGCCGTTTTATTAAGTCTTTTTGAGACGATCTTTACTACACTCAATCTTTTTAAGCACTGATTTTGATTAAAAAGGCAAGGTGAGTCTTTAATACACTGAAATGTACAGTTTAATGTGCCATTTAATGATTGTAGATCTTCATTATGGCTGTCTGTTATAGCCTTTTTTTTCTGTGCTGAGGTCAAACAAAAATTCTGCAAACTGAACATATGATGTATCAAACATTAAACACCATCTGTGGTTTTGCAACGTGCAGCCAAGACAGGTTGAGTCTTTATATGAGATTTTTTATTTTTTGTCTGCAGCTGAAAATGTCCATATTGATCATGTCATAGTTCTTCCTCTTCCTGCTGCCCTTGAGGATCCTCTTTCATATGTTCTTCCTGAATCTTCCTGTATTGGCAAAGTGGCAAGGAATAAACATTACCAGGCCGCTGGGACTGTTCGGAGCCCCGTGAAAGGATGAAGAGCATTAACAACTGTCGTGATGAGTCAAAGTAAAAGGGGTTGATTTCTAGAACTGGTTCAGTGTTGTTTGACTTCCACATACAGTGATCATGCAGAAAACTAGAGTGACTAGCGTCGGCTGGCTATCATGACTCTGCGATCTTTATATAGAGGACTTTGTAAGCCACAAAAAAGAACAAACTAAAAGTGTCAAAAGGCCTTGGAGACTTTACGATTTCCAAATTAAAAACCTTTAACTTCAAACACATTTTATTAATTAGACTTTACTGTGTTAGAAATGCATCTTGGTCAAGCGCTGGCACTTTTTATAAATTAACTGCAAGTAGCCCGTGTATGTGAAAGTCACAAAAAATGTCCAAACCTAAGTCATAAAAGACAAACTTAATACATTTCAATAACTCGGTGATGATTAAATCAACATTTCTTTGAGAATTGCAATGTGCTTTTTGAAATCTGTGATATTTCTTTTCTAAATTAAATCTGAAACTTTCAAACAATGCAGTGTTTATTTCATAAAACTTTCAAATAACAAGTTTAACAAAGATCTGATTCCAGGAAACCTTCAGTTAACTCTTCAAAACACATATTCTGTTGACACTATAATACTTGACCAGCATCTAATAATCACATTAAAAGCCCAGTCAGAATAAAAAGGCCTCATGTAACCAGCTCAATCGGAACAGACTGACCTGATCAGTTGCTGGACCTGATTTTACATTCATTTATTCATTATTCATCTCCTGTAACTACGTATTCCTGTTAAGGGTCGCGAGGTCTGCTGAAGCAGATCCCATCCTGTCATCGGGCGAGAGGCAGGGGTCCACCCTGGACAGGTCTCCAGTCTATCACAGGGCTAACACGGAGAGACAAAACCATTCACACTCACATTTATACCTACGGCCAATTTAGAATCACAAATTAACCTAATGAGCACGTCTCTGGACGCCGGAGAACATGGAGAGAACTGTGCAGACACGGGGTGAACATGCAAACTCCACACAGAAAGAACCCAGTCGGGCCATGGATTTGAACCCGGGACCTTTTCGCTGTGAGGCATCAGTGCTAACCACCTCGCAAATTGATTTTTACAAAGAAGACAAAATGAATTTGACTTATATTAACCTCAGCTGTTCTCCAACACACTGTTTACAGCTTGTTTCCATTGCCCCCAAGTGACCAAAAAGAATAGTCACTGCAGCTTTATATATGAATCTATAAAGCCAGGAGAAAATTAGCTTTGCCTAAAGGCACGATAGCCATACACCTTCATAAATTCACCGTACTGTAGCTTCACATTTGTCATTGCGAATACTTTTGATGGTAATTCCCAGAACCACACAACCTTTAAAAATGCCTTGTGAATTTCACAGTGAGTCATGTCAGCTCACCAGAGAACTGGATTTAATGTGATGAACTGAGCAATGAGCTGGAAGGTACAATTCTCCCGGTGACATGTGGACGTCATTTGGCAAACCTGCTATTTCTAATCGTCTAAATCCTCCAGACCAAATGCTCAATGAATTTTCTTTCCCTTAGAAATCACAACCACACAGAGCTGTGCTCGAAAAGGAGTTTTGTGTTACAGCGCTGCAGCTTGAAGCTCGTGTTAAACTTGGTGATAAAGTTGTCGGCGTGTGCGACTGTGTTTGCGAACATATGCGTGGGTTGTGATTGTGTGTTTGTTTACGTGCTCAGCATGTGCATGTTGCCTGGATGTGCAGGATTTGCAGGAATCTAGGTTGGAGCATCCATTTTCAATCACTTATTTAATTCACACGAGCTATATTTAAAGACATCATAAATAAAATACCAGGGTTCCTTTCATCGATGAATAAATCATGGCCGTTACTCTCTTACATTCATATTCTCTTCCTTCTCTCTCCCCTGCGCGCTGTAGTTGGCTGCCTCTGGTCTTCAGCACAATGGTTCATCACAGTCTGCTAGATGTGTGATTAAGTGTGTTCACACGCACTCCAGTGCCCCTCCGTCATTTGGTCTACTCAGCTATTCACTTATCGAGCAAACCGTGGCCTGAATAAACGCCATTCCCCCCGTCAGATGGAATCCTAAACATGGTTCGACACTGTTTAGTCTCCTGAGGGAAATTCAGTTTGCCAGAACAAGACAGAAAACTGTGCAATCAGTGAACAACGTGTCACGGCGCTCAAACAAAAAAGCCCCCGGCTACGGGATATTATATCTCTGCCCCAAATTCAGATGAGATTTTTAAAATATGAACCCTTGAATTCATAATTTTGGAATTATCTGGGATTTTAAAAATGAATGGGACAATAAAGTCTCCCATCTAAGGCGGAGCGCTGCTTTTTACGTCCCACTGACGACAGCAGTGTGTCCTCTGACCGAAATGAAGCACGGATTAAGTCCTGGCAGAGCGCTGACTTACAGTATGCTTTGCAGCGATTGGGTTGGTCACAGCTGTGTAGCAACTAATGTCCAGTCGTATTCACTCACGTGTGCAGGCACAGGCGTTATAACTGAACATTTGTCACGGTAGTGGGCCGTCTGCGTAGAAAGCTTTTAAGTTCTCTGGCTGAAATATAATGCAGACACATGCCTATATAGAAGTCAATGGGATCAGGTTAATTTTAAGTCCTGCACTATTTTCTGTTTCTTCTATCAGTTTCCGTTTTGTACAGTTTCTGCCATTCTGTCTTCTTACAACCTGGTTGTAGAATTCATGACAATGTCTCATTTTTTATGTGTGTGAGCGCAGATATAACGCTTTTGTTGAACAGAAAACACAAATTGTGCTTCTCTGTATTTGCCAGGAGTCTCAAGAAAAAGTAATCAGGTCAATACCAAAGCTAGGGACTAAAATTATTGGGATTCATCCTCCGGGAACCATGAATGTCCGCATTAGTGTGACTCAAAACAAAGCAGCAACCTCTGGGGATGGAAAATGAAGCCGACACGGAGTGCCACGAACTGAATCTCCTCCTATGGCCACTTGAGGTTGGGTGAAAAAATGAATCAATCCCTGTAGACCTCTACGTTAAACTGTCATGTCATGTTTACAGCCTGGTGCAAAAGTGGGAGCAGGTTGCTAACTGTCTGCATATGCATCACCCATCGGCTTTACTCTCTCTCTCCACTTCTATGACCACTTTTTAATTAGCTAGGAGTTAGGCGGAGTTGGGCACATCCAAGGTGGCAGTGGCCAGAGACGCCATACTGAGCTTCAAAATTGCTCTGCAGGAATCCTATGGCCAATGTCGTGGAGCGTTTTTAGAATGAACTTTATATGGAATCAGTGCTTAAAACGGATGGAAAAGAGAAATCTAGTAGCACTCAATCACCGTAACATGTAACGTAAGGATGTATGAGCATGCAGTTGCTTTGCCACTTTCCTCCTGAAAGGATTTCTGGCTGAACAATAAAGTTAATCCTACATTAGTTTGCTCCCAGATGGCAGCAGGAAGCAGTTCATGCAACATTCGAGGGTTGTAGATTCAGCTTGCCTACTACATTGCCTTCAGTTCAAACCTCCACCAGTTCTGTTCAAGAGACTCTGTTTATTTACCCTGCGACCGACACAATGTCACTGGAGAGGGACTTCCTTATGAGCGTGACACTAAGGGATCTACAGCTGTCCAATCTCTCTACAACTGCATCTTCAGCAGAAATGTTTGTCCGTCCGTCTCAAAATCTATTACCGGCGTCTTCTTTAATGAAGATGTGGGATGTTATTCCCACTCCAGTGCACTCACTCCCTTAAGCATTTTTTATTTATTTATTTATTATTTTTTGCAATGCTCCCCCCGCTACACAGTCTAGCGACAACTGCTGAGTCATCTCCGCACTTCACTACCAAACTGTAATTAAACATCTCACTTTGGCAAAAGGAGTGTGGTAGAAGTGCATATGAATTTGAAAAGCAGAAATGTGCTGCTGTTTGATTTCATAAGGGACCCACAAGTGAGAGAAGAGAGGATGGCAACGAGTAAGAGTGCAACATCTAAATTTACTGCTAACTATCGTTTGTTTTTACCCACGGTACTGAATTACTGGATACGGTAGTGGTGCTTCAAAATGAGACTTTGTATTTGCTGAATGAAGAAGTACCTAATTATTGACTCAAACAGATGCCCAGGTCTGGATTACAAAACAAGCAGAGTGTGACCACCAAATGCCATAAAACACCCATATTCTCTGTTGGGTACTACACAGATCAAAACCTTAATCAGTGAGTTATAGTATTATCTATGTGGAGCCATGTAGCCGTTGCTAAATTGGTGGGTTTGCCATGTAGAGAACCCCTGTGCTTACATGCATTAATATTAGTATGTAAGGGCCCAACAGGGAATGTATTCTCAACACACTTTAAAATATTTATCTAGCAACTGCTGAACCTAATATGCTTAGCAATGCTGCCCTTACAGCCTTTTTTGCTCACTGGTGTTACCATTAGCTTAATTTGGCTCAAGCTAATGGCTTAAACTTCCTTTTTGACCAACACCGTTAAGCCCATGTGCTGACTTTTTATCTTTCTTAATATGTGCCAACGTTACAATAATTATTCTGTATTTGCCACTTGAGTGATTAAAACGCATGTTACCTCAATATGCAATGGTTTTAGTTCTATCGCGTTAGCTTAGCTAATAGCTTTAACTGGTTCATTTCGGCTTATGCTAACAAACTTTAGAGAGATGCTACCGTGTAACTGCCATATTCTGACACTGTGACCACTGTATTTCTATATGGCTCTTTACTTGTTTGACTATTACACTATATTTTAGCATTTTACTCGTACCATGTTAGCTTGTCGGAAAGCTTTTAGCGGCCAAAGTTTGCAAAATTTTGATGGATATTGTTGCATCTGACTTTTTTTTTTAGTTAATTCCTAACCTACATCAGTATTAAGCTATATTTTATACTATACTTTGCTTCTAAAATGTCAGCTTGTCCACTAGCTTTTACTGGCTAATGTTAGTAAACTTGTTGTGTAATTGACCTTGGTTAGCCATTTGGGTCACTTTATTCTATGTTCTTCTTTATTTGTGCAAATATACACTATATTTCAGCATTTTGCCCCAAGAATGGTAGCTTAACCAGTAGCTCTTAGTGGCAAATTCTTAGCTAGCTAAGATGATAGATATTGTACGTGTAACTGATATTGTTCTGACATCTTGACCACTTTTTACTTTTAACTTGCTTGACTAGTATGTTAAGATTTTACAATTTTGGTGCTGCATTGTTAGCTTGTCCGACGGTGCTTAATTCTAGCTAACCTTTATGTTACATTTATTCTCTTATTCCGATATAGTCTACCTTCATTTATATGACGGTTAGCTTGAGGTGACTTTCATTAGCTAATGTTAACGAACAAAAAAACTGCACATTTATACAGATGAGTGATTGCCACCTTCATGACTCTTGAGATTTGCTGCAGTGTTGTTTGATTGAATGACCATTAGCTTACATTACATTCGCAAGTTTCAGCAAACACTTTATGTACAATGGCGCTTGCTTAATCCATGACACTTCTGGAATTTTTACCCAACATTTTTAGAGATAAGCATTTTCCTGTAACTGTCAGTTGTGTTCAGCAAAATGTACACTATCTTTCGAAATACGATTTTTATCAGCTGAATTCCTGTTTTTGTGTAAAAATGCACACTTTTCCTGTGTGCGGCTGTGTGTCATATAAAGATTTAAATGCCTCTGATTAATTGATGCAGGTTTGCACCAGCTCCTCTGTGAGATGGGAGCTTGTGTGCTCGCTGTATTATTCAGATGGCTTTAAAAGCATGTCAAGTCAATTCCGGGGGTTTTACTAGAAATATCATGTCCTGTCCTACTATCTTAGGACTAACAGCTCCGCTTGGTGGCAGGGAAAACCTCCCATCTTGGATTCAACTGAAAAGGGGGAAGGCCTCTGGGTTCACCCCTGGAATTAAGCCACAAATTTTGGGTTGCCAGTTTGGATCATTGTTCATTGTTGTGTTTTCTAGTTGTGTTTTGTTACATGATGTTACAGTTTCTGCACTGCATTCAGGTTTTTATTGATATTGAAAGCTTCCTTTTGGGTATTGACGCATCAGATTATCTCCCTTTGATTTATTGAGTCATTTATAGGATACAATACGAGTTTAAAAGGTGACTACCATCTTAAAGCTGATAAAACAATACACTGGGACCAGTTTAAACTTTATAAGCCTGATATTTTCTGGTTGCATTTACTTCCCAAACAACAACTGAATGACAGGTCTGAAAGTCTGCTACGAATTAAATTTTAATTCATGTCACGGGGAACTTCATGTCAGGCAGTGTTTCTGGCGCTTCAGCGAATCAAAGGATTTCGTTATGCTGTTTCATTTCAGTCTTTCCAAGTGGGGGGAAAACACAGAGAAAGCCTTGCAGCGCGGACTCAGCGATATCTCCTCGCTTGTTCCGTGTGTCGTTTTCATTACGCAACTGGGAGAAAGACATCAGGCTGCAAATGACGCTGTCGGAGTCAGCGCAGCAAAACATGCATTATTTCTGTCATCTTCCGGATTCCGCTGCACACAAAGCAGTAAATTTAAATTTAAAAAGCATCGGAAGTTGCTCTTGTCAAAGTTGCCCGACACTTGCAACTGATTTAAAGATTTTTGCAACCATGAACTGAAGTTGGGGAAGTGGCTGAGGTCAGCACAACAGGAAGTAATCCTTCAATGAGGGAATGACTCAACACATATTAACTCGGAAAGGACATACAGTGCAACGTCAAAGACGATTTTATCTTAAGATATTTTATTAATATTTTTTTTTCAATCGACAGTATCAGCCAAAAACAAATGTTGAAAATGAAAACCATGGCGATGGTACACGAGAGTTTTAATGGAACATGATGATTTCTGGAGAAACAGAGGTGGAAAAGTTGACATCAGCTCCGTCACAGATTATAAATGCGATCAATTCAAACACATCGGCCTGCAGTTTTGTTTCGACTATATATATATATCATATTTAATGCAAAGTTGGAAAAAGCGAGGGAATAAATTAAGCCGGGGGATAAAGATTCGGTGGTGGTCGACGGGTCATTTGTGTGGCGGTAGAGGGGTTTGGTCAGGAGTTGCACGTCAGGCACAGCATGAACAGGGACAAGGTTTGACAATGGGAGAGTTGAGGGGAAAAGTCTGAGGGTGAAAAGCTAAATGTTCAGATGGGAAAAATTTGAGGAGAATTTATTTAAGAGCTTCTGGGTGCTGACAGTGCACTTATCATTCATTTGGAATTCGTTGCTTTTGGGGTGACGAGGGTTCATGAAACGACTCGGGGTGGGGTGTCCGGTACATGCACCTGGTATATGCTGCCACTCAGCTGGAAGTGGGTAAGGTCTCAGGAGGAGGGCGGGGCAGGCAGAGAAAACGATGACACGCAACACGAGGGGGAGAAAAGTCACACAATCGGCTCCCTGCAGAGGACGATTTCCAACTCGCCGCGGTAGAGCTTCCCTCCGTCGGACAGGCTCATGATGCTCTCCTTGTAGCCCGACAGGTTCTGCAGGTCCACCTCCTGAAGGACAAACGGAGAAGTCAGAATACATATGAGTAAAATTTGAAGTAGGGATATAGGGTTGAAAATAGTCTTGTGGTGAAACTGAACAAATAAAGGAAATCTAAAGCTACTTTTCTTGTTCTTGGTTGCTTAGCTACTCGTTCTGTTCATGGTTCACAGATAAGAGTTGCGTTGTACTTTTACACTGATAAGGCATATCATTATGGCCACCTTCCTAATATTAGCTAGGTCTCCCTTGTGCCTCCAAACTTAGTAAGTCATCAGAGAATTGGCATGGGCCTTCTGAGGGTGTCCTGTGGTGTCTGGCAACACAATATTGTTAGTGGGGGGTCTTTGAGGGGAAGGGCCTCTATGGATCATCCCACAGATACTTGATCAGTTTGGGATCTAGTGAATTTGGAGGCCAGGTCAACACTTTGAGATGTTCTTCGTGTTTTTTTGAGTTGTTCCTAAAGTGTTTTTGGGCGTCAGGCTGCATCCTGCTGGAGATGGCTGCTTCCATCAAGGAGTGTCATTGCTATGGGGTGGGGGTGTCTAGTCTGGTCTAGGTGGGTGCTACATGTCTAAGTAACATCCACACCAATGAATGAATGCCAGGTCCAAAAGTTTCCCAGTTTTCCCAAAAGTTGTCACAAGATGATCAATGTTATTTACTTCTCCTGTCAGTGGTCATAATGTTGTGGCTGATTGGTGCATCTCACCAATACATGCAGCATGTTTAGTGGTACAGGCATAGCGCGTAGTAAAAGTTCACTAGCAGTGGTGGTTTCTTAATATGGTGCTTACTTAAATAGTTTACTTAACATCCAAAGCTGCTGACATGATAAATGACAGCCATCTAGTGGTTCAGTGCAATGTGACAATGTCTAGTAAGTGCTGCTGTTAATAGTAAGTAGAGCCACCATCGTGACGAGGAGCAAACCAAACGTATATAGGCCAAAATGTAAAACTAGTATGTATGCACGTATGCACTGCTACACGGACTCACCTTCTTGTTCTTCTGGTAGAGGTCTCGTAGCAGAGCATCCAGCTCTTGCTCATCGATGTAGCCATTCCCATCCTTGAAGACAGAAAACAAGCAAATATTTTTATTTCAGAATATTTCTGGAAGGCAAGAAGCGTAGATCACATCGTGTACACTGTCACTATTCAGCGACAGCTCTACAGTGTGCTAAAGTCTAATGTTTACTCTCATCCCTTTCCAATTGTTGAAGTAGTTATGTTTGTTTTCCTATCTTTGCTCTGTTGCTCAGCTTCATTCAGCACTTTATGGCAGGGATCATGAATGTACCAGCCAAATGATTTAAAACAGAAAAGACTTCCCATTCATAAGTCTGTGTATGCAGTGTTAACATGAATCCTCTTTGCTAATTAATGACTTGCGTCTCGTGGTGGCGAGTTTGGGGCCAGAAAATCAGTCCAAACCATTCGCAAGTGGCACAAAATCATCTAGGCTTGGTCTCAAAATGACTTCAGAGCTGAGCGTCTTGCCAGTCTTTTATATATTTTTTTATTTCTACATTCACAAAGTGAGATTAAAGTGTCCTAGATCTGGAGAATAAAGTGTGAATTCTCTATTTTTTTCCCCTTTAGACGATGAAAGACGCCGCGCTCTGCAAAGCGGCGCAACATCAGGTAACAGCCAAGTTTGTCCGAGTTGCGTGTCATCTTCCCCTTTCTTAGACGAGTGCTTGCACAGTTTGGGGCTGCGGCACCGTGAGCCATGTTAGTGTTCAGCTGACCGGCCGCACTTTGCCCCGGCCGCGATCTCTCGGCACCAGTGACAGCAGCTGCCTGCGCTTGAGCTGCAGGGGCTGAGCTCATCACAAAATGATGAAACTAATTGCACACATGCTCCATCCGCAGACGGTGCGTACATGAATGGACTACAGTGGCTCTTCTATAATTGAACATTCAACCCCGTCCTCTGTGAGCTGGAGACGGTGCACAAACTTGCGTGCAGCTTCCACCTCTTCCGCCTCTTTGACTTACGTCTTTAATGTCATGTCCTGCTCTAACTTTATTGTCAAACATAACGAAGGCCTAGACAGCGATGAAGGGTGGGAAGGTTCATTATTGAACTTGGAAATAATGGTGTCTCAGAAACAAATCTCATCAGTTGGTCTGGAAATACTCTGGACTTCATCATTGGGCTGTTTGCAGCACTTCAGCAGAGCCAGGCGTGGAATACAGATGCAGAATATTTGATTGTTACCATTTATTTTTATTATTTTTTTGTTTTCTGTGCAAAAAGGTCTGCCTCCTCATAAACTTGACTCTCAAGCTGCAACTATGCATCAATGCGCATTTGCGTAGAATAGCTAGCGAATAGAAGCATGCACTAACCCATGCTTTCTAGCAAAGACTAGCAACATTTCAAAATAAAGGCTCATTTAAACTAGTGCGGGACTTAGACACCATAACCTACGTACGTAGCCTACAGCGATGCGAGACATTTATACTTGTGCACTCGTCAGCCCGGCTCATTCTGTAACAACACCACCCAATCACTAGTCGGCGCTGTGTCTTGTTTTTTGCCAGTTGGGTTAATTTTTATTTCTACTTCCTGCTTTATTTTCAACAATGGCAACTAAAACTTTCGCCAAAGATGAAGGATGCAAATGTTTGTATCGCCGAACCTCCTCAGTTGACCTTTCCTCAATGTGTTACATCTTTATTGATCCAAAACCATCAATTAGAAAGAGGAAGCAGTGAAGCGGAGAAGCAGATGGAATTACCAAAACATAAACATGCTAATACCAAGCGGACCAATCACAGCTCTTGCGGCCTGCGTCGCCACAGCGCATAGCAATCTGGGGAGGTGCATGTCAGTTACGGTGTTAGGATTTAGTAGCCACGGCGTCAATTTTGCGCAGAAGTATAAACCGCATACTAATAAGCGATATAATTTAAACATCGAGTTATTTCATTATATTTCTTGTATACTGAATGCAATTGTTGTATTGTAAAGGTTTTGTAATCCCAGTGTCACCTATTTTTGAGTAATACTAAAGTAGTTCACTTAACATCTAGGGCTGGTGAACCGATAAATGGCAGCCATCTAGTGATTCATCCTCAATTATTACTGGAAAAATTAAGCCCAAAGTTCAGGTTCAGAAAATGTGGAAATTCCTTTAACCGACACTTAACGACAGTCCACCAGAGTAGCACAACAGCTATGCACGAGCACCTCAACAGCTTTTCAACTATCCAACCTCAAAGCAACATCAGTATCTGGACTGTTACAGCGGTCCAGGGGCTTGTGAGTCGTGGTTGTGTCCAAAACTGTTGGATCATAACTCAGCAAAGATTCAATAAAGCAGGGGTAATCATAGAGGTATGTTTCTTATTTAGTTAGCTCAGGGTTGAATCGATTCCTCACACTGATTGATTGAAATAATATCTTGGTTGCAGCCCCAGATGATTATCTAAATATATATATCTAGACAATGAGTGTTATCTTCCACACTGAGGGTGAATGTGTATCAGTATTGACATATTCCCAATTCTCTATAGGGAATGTATGCATTTACAGAGTAAATGAGAGAACAGTTTTACTTCCTCAAAATTTGTCAGCCTCCTTATAGCTACCTAGGTTACAGCTACTCATGCCTTGGGCGCAAAAAAAAGAAAACAGTTCGCAAGAGATGACAAAGAAGAGAAATGAATTATTGGATGTTCGACCTGCCGCTCCCCCCGTCTTGTATCATGTAACTCCCTGCAGTCTATCTTCACAAATCCACCGCTAATGTGGAAAATATGGCCATTAAACGAACCACTGCTCAACCACCCTGAGCTGTTTACAAAGGGACAGGTGCGCTGAGTCTAACTCATTTCCCTAGGTAGACGGGCAGCGCCCATGGGCGTTTAGACAAGAGGTTTGCATATTCACAATTATAAGAAAAAAAGGATGCTCCTAAACAAACAGGACGCAGTCATGCACAGCATCCAAGCATGTTCTTGTCTTTCCATTTACTACAGCAGAATACAGGCTTTCAGACAGCTTCTATACTGGCTTCTAGTCCACTGGGTGTGGCTGCATTTGTCTGCAATCATACACACTTGACTCTGGTTTTAAATTAATAATCCAAATAAACCAGAAAACTAGGAAAGACTGAGATTGAATTTTCAGATTGAGAGAAGCGGGGTAAACCTTTGACAGTCTGTTCAATAGGAAAATATTGGCTCCTAATAATCACTTGATCCAATTGTTTCTGTCTACTTGGAATACATTTCCAAGTTTTTAATGGAGATGCCAGAAGTATTAATGATTTCTTAATGCTGATATGCTATCAATGGTCGAAAGGCGTAAAAAAAAAGAGTTGTTTCATTTAGTTCAGTCTAATGAGGTGTCCATGCGCCGCTACTCTGCTCTGCTGCAAAATATATGGCCAGAAAACCATTTAAAGCTAATGGAACAAAAGCTATGTGTGTGTTTGAGAACCACCTACCTTGTCATAGTATGTGAAGATGGCATTGAACTCCTCAGAGGTCAACTTGACACCCTGTAAGGCAAAGAAAAAACAAAGTTTGTCTTTAATTGCTCGACTGCAAACTGCCAAAAAGTCACAGTATGATCAAACTCGGTGTATTTCAGCGGCGTTAATTATGTATAAAATATCCGTTTAGTTTTCCTTGAGAGGCTCCGTGTTTGTTTCCTACCTGGAATTTGAGTAGGAAATTCTCCTGAACGGGGAGAAGCCTGTGGGGGGGAGAAGGACTTCATTAGCGGACACAATAGCCGTTAAATTATTCAGGCTGCTTGACGTTGAATGAACGTCTGCAGGCCGATGCGTTTCAACATTAATACGGAGAGCGGAAGCGGGTAAAACTGCACATTACCTCGCCATCTCTGACAGGCCCAACTTCCCATCTCCATTCAGATCAAACATCCTGAGCTACAAAGCAGAGCGGAGACAGAGAGAAACTGAAAAAGACCATTTTCTTTTATTATATTTTTTATTATATACTCATTCTGTCAGAGCGAAGGCGAATGTGGCCCATGAATTTCACAGACTCAAAAACAGAATGGGCAGCTGTAAATGTTCAGACTTTATTTCATATACATGGCTTTTTTCTTTACTTTTACGCAGTTCTGATGACCTGTAAAGGGACTGGTCCATAAACCATGCTTCAACCATTTTGGCCTGCTTCTATAAAAGCTGAACTTTTACAGAGTAACAACCCAGAGGAAAAGAGAGTTACAATGGGACTTTGTTGAACTTTCCCTCAAAGACAACCCAAAGGTAGCCAGCTATGAAAAGCTGCAACGATTAGTCAAATTGAAAAAAAAAAAAAGTATCTCAATGGTTTAATAATAAAAAAATATCTGAAATAGCATCTTCCATTATAAATTGTATTATTTTGCAGTTTTGGGCTGTTGGACAAATGTAAATGATCTTCGTGCCATTTTTGAGGTTCTATGGATTTGGATTAGCTGTTTATAGACTTCATCCACATATGGACCTTCACAATGGAAGAGATTAGCAGCAATGAAATTTAACCAGTTGTAGCGTTAATAGGCTAAAAAAATCTTTAGTCTCAACTTTATGGGGGCAACCAATAGGAGCATCTCGTAGTTCCCCAGTTGTTCACCACCACAAGGAAACACTGCTTAGGACTTTGGTTCCTACCACCAAGTTCGCCATGGTGATGGCAGGCTAGCACCGTCGTGTCAATCCACATTGAGACTCTGTGTTTTCTTTCCAAAGAGACTGTGGTGATGGCTGGAAGAGCTAGCTCTGTCTCGGAAACATTTGGGGTGGAAATGTTAAAAGGGGGTTACCTAGGCAACCAACTGGATCGACCAACTATCAGCTACAAAGCAATGGGCCAGCAAATCTCTTATATGTGGACATGGCTTAAAGCGATTTGGTCCAGCAGTCACATCCATTGGTTGTCACCTCAGAGTTGGTCCTCACCACTTCCTTTTGCATCACCAAAGGTTTCTTTTTTCTGTTGTCACCACAACTAGCTAAATTTCATTATGATTCCCTGGTCCCTTTTATATCCATAGCATACGTCACTCCTGTAAATGCTAAACCATCGTCATCTGAATGATTTCGGAGCTTGTGCTCTTTTATTTATTTGTTTATCTTACAAGGCAGTATTGGAACAATCTCTAAAAGCGAAGAAACTAAAGCTAGGTTTTATGTATGAGCACTGCTTTAGAAAAAACACAGGTAATCTCTGCTTTGGGGCGTCCAGAAACGAGCAGATGTTAGAACATCTGGGCTGCAAACTCCCAACCTACAGGAAACGAAGGGTCACAACCGCAGAGAAACATGACGCTGCCATGATAGACCTTTGAGGGCCGCTAGACCAGATGGACATTAGACTTAGGCCTTTTGTCACAACTGCATATGGCTCTTTAGTTCTTCTTTAGAGGTAATTGATGCCGATTGTGTGCGAGACACGAGTCTTACTATGGTCTGTGTGTACTCCTGCAGCTTCTGGTCATCGTAGTGTCTGTTAGCCTTCTCCAGCAGGTCTGACAGGAAGCCCTGCGGACAGAGACGTGAAATACTCGAGATTAGAAAAGTGCCTCCGCCTGATCATCAATTTCAAATGAGGCAGGGCGAGTACGGCGAATACAGGAGGTATAATATGTAGATGAAACCTCAAAACTACCACAAAAGGTTCATAGATCTTGGTATAGAATCTACAATTCAACCATATTATGAAATCAGTTTTTAATGTGATATAAACGGCTTTGTCACAAGCTTAACGTGAATAAAATGAAATGCAAAATTAAGGATTTGTTAAAATAGGAAAGCCAAATGAGATAAAAAGGAGGATAAGAAGACAGAACATAAAGATATAATGTAAAAAAACAAGGATAGTGATAGTTTTATGGTAATTCATGAATTTATCTTGTGCTTTTTTGTCGAATATCCCAATAAAAAAGTAACTACAGTAATAGGCCATTAAACAGTACACCTTTTTTTTCTGAAATTCAGAAATATAGGTACATTACATTAACACGTACTATATCTCTAGCGTGCTACTTGAGTCAATATTTTCCGCGTCTGCTCGCAATTATGCGGCGAGACACAAGTCTGCTGCCGGGAGATCTCATCTGTAATTTTCCACAGCTTTCAAACAGCCACACCTGAGTACCTCCTCTTCACCTGGTCAGCTGGAAGAAATGCGAATCCCACAACAACCCTGAGCAGCCTAATCCGTGCGTAACACGTGACCCCGCTCAGCCCATTAACGCTGTCGGCTCCCCAGAGTGTGGGAGTGCTTTTTTCTCTTTACATAATTTGAGACAACATTTCCAAGAGGTGTTGAAGTGAATAACAGTTGAGAAAACGCCCTTGCATCTGAATCCTCACCTGACGAAAAAAACAGGCGAGGTCATTGGGGATTTTCTTGTGGAGCAGCCACTTTACCCTCCAGTGTCAAAGCTGCTAGCTGGCCTGACTCTCCCTTATGCTCACATGTATATAAAATAAAACAAATGTCTCAATCCCAAATGACTTAAAGGAATGTTTGCTGTAGTTGTGGAAATAAATAATTAAATTTATTAAAGATGCAATGTAAGTAGAAAATAGTAAATATACTTATCTGCTTCATTGTAAAAGCCTTAAAGAGGCGATCTCAAAGATTTTAATTTAAATACACTGGTGTCTGAATCCATATTTATACAATAAATCTGCAGAACTGGATGTCATAGGTTTGCATTAAAGGTGTTTAATTTGAAAAACGCACACTGACTTTTATTATGAAGTGGGAAATGTAATGTTTTTTCAGTCAGCTTAGCTTAACATCGCAGACACAACACTGTAAAGGTTTTACAGTGTTGTGTCTGGGAGTGATGAAACGAGAAGGAGCAGCCACAATGAGCTGTTAGATGAAGAGCTGCAGGCAACATCATGGATACCTACGACTTCTCAGGGAGGTAAACAACTCCTTTTAACTGTCTCCTGCTGTTTGCAAACTCCTACCAGGTGCAGGATAAACTCAGAGCTGCTAGAAAAAATGGCGGATGAGTACCAATTACTGTTACGCTGAAGTCGGCGATGTGACATTATTAATCTGTATTTGCCGTTAACATCAGTTACAGGTGTCACCATCAACCAGGACTAAAATCTTTGAGATTGCAACTTAAAATCAAGTATAAAGCTAACGCTAACAGGCAGTTAGCATAGCTTAGCTCCAGGACAAAACTGGCCTAACAGAGCTAACAGTACCTCTAAATCTCAGTAATTAACACGTTAAAATATTTTAAGTATGTTTTTAAAATAGAGTTATGTGCTCAGACTATATTTTTGTCACCGGACATGCTGTCTATGGTAAGCTAAGCTAAGCTAAGCTAATCATTTCCTGGCTTTACCTTCACATTGAGTGTTTTGTTCATCTAACGCTAAGCTAGAAAGCAAATATACAAATATCAAATTATATTCTTATTTTAAAAAAAGACAAAAAAAAGAAAGTAAAGTGTAGTTTAAAGTAAAGTCTTCTTATTTTATTGGTGCAAACAACAACAACTTAAAATGTCAGTAGAAGGTTTACAGATTACAGATTATTGGAATGAATGGATTTCTCAGCTCCTACAGTCCTGATTATACAGTTACTGTTTGGGATTGTTGTTGTTCTGTTAATGAGTATTCGTGTTGATGTGCAAGGGAGGGGGAAGAGAAACAGAAAAGGACATGAAATAAAAATAAACATGACAAATGAAGCAGATGAATGAATAAATAAAAGGTGCTTGTGATATTTGTAATTTCGTCATTGGATGGTTTGAGTTTGACGTGTCGCTGCGTAGGATGCTTATTTACCTTCAGTTCATTCGCCTCGATGTAGCCACTGCGATCTGTGTCATATCGCCGCCATGCCTGAAAGAAATCAACAAAAAAGAAGAAAAGAAATTCAATTTTCCTCTCACACCGAGGTGCGAGCACACAGATTTACATTTCTTCCCCCCGTTCACAAATCCTCTCTGATCGACCGTCCAGCTTTGCTCTTTAACTGCGCTAAAGGTTTGACTTTTTCTCTGGCGCAGAGCGGAAACCGTTGCAGAGGGGACGACCACAGGAGCCCCGGCCCGTCGCTGTAATCACATGGTTTCCAATACAATCCCATTCGCCCACGAACAGAGCAGAGGGGCGACGGAGAGCGACGAGAGACGGAGAGAAAGTCATTTTAATAAATGTTTTAATCTAGCAGCTGTCCCTATCCAAAGAAGGCCTCCTTATCAAAGATGGATGGCCCTTCCCCCTTCTCCTTCTCTTCCCCCTCTGCTCCTCCTCTCCTCCTCTGGGCTCTGCAGAGAGGAGCTACAGTGGCGTTATCTATTATATATGGCTCTGAAAATAGAAGGTTCTGCTTCCTCATTCTAACCCCTTAAAAACCTTCTTTGCCCACTTCTTCCCTCCTCCCCTCTTTGCCCCTCGACAAAGACTGATTAATCCCCCTCTCCTGCTTTATGTCCCCCAACTCTGGATCTCAACCTCCCATCGACATTTCATTTACGTCTTCTCCCGTCCCGCTTTCTCTCATTTGCCCTTTGTATCCGTCCCCTGTTCGCTTTCATCCCTCGTCCTTCTCCTCGTTTCCTTCCTCCTCCGTGTGACAACAGGAGACATGGACAGCCTCTTCCCCACGTGTAATTGGTTTCTAATTGGCTCCATTCTTTCTCTGCGGCAGATCTAACACGAGATCTGCCGTCTTCTTTTCCTTCTCCTTATCTTCTGGAGGTATTTTGAGGAATAAATGATGTCCATTTGCGACTATAGCGTTCGACACACGTCCTGCTCTGCAGAGAGCTTTTTGTTACTCTTCCCGTCATTTATTATTCAAAATTCACAGCAGCACTTCGGCTTTGGAAATTTTCATATATAAGTGGTTTCTGCAGCAGAACGGAACACCGACCAGTCTTACTTTCTTACTGTCCACTTGACCACTTGAGAATATCTCAAGGGTTCTTATTTTTGTTGTTTTCTATGGTTAATGAAGTCTTCCTTTTTGATTTCATGTGTGTGAACTGGTGTCAGCTAACTCTGACTGTATATAAAGAAAGATGAACACCACATTGAGCTTCAAAACAGCTTTTCAGGAAACCTACTGGTGGCGTCAAGAGCTGTTCTGAAGCTCAGTGTGGTGTCTCTGACGGTCACCATCTTGGAATTGGGGTGACTCAAAGCAGTCGCTTCTTTAATTATGTAATACATAAAGTCTTGATATAATCTAAATAGTTGTGTTAGTTGTTTTTGGTACCAGGCTCCTGCAAACATTGAAAATTTATCAGGTGCTAACTCACTTTTGTAGCCAGCCTCAAGTGGCCAATCGAGGAACTGCAGTTTGTTGCGTCCACGTTTTTTTCCGCTTGGTTTCTAGCTGGCCTCAGTAAAGCTGGTGTAAATTTTGGTTATAGTAGATGTTTGATGATGCTAATGTAGATTTTCACAAGTTTTCTGCACGTAAAAGTCCATGCATAAGTGCCTTTTCAGATGCCACTACGGGGCACCAACGTTAGAAATTCTCTGAAGTCTCAAATCAATCAGGTTTGGGAGTTAGCTCCTCTGCAAAGCTCTACAACTTACACTTACCCATAACAATTCAGAGTGACATTTAAAAGCATCTTTTAGTGCCATTTACAGACATGAGTAATTAGCACTGACTGCTTCTGGGCTCAAAATGCCAAAGCTAATGGGTCCTCTCAACCCAGGCTTGTATTTTGCACCAGTCACCCCTCTATTTATTTAATTGTCCTGTCGCTGTTTGTGACGGATATACAGTCATTTGATTTGTAACGTAAGACGTGCATTTGAGGGCAGCAGTGTGTGTTTTTTGTTCCAGACGACTCCAGTTTAATTCACTAATTGGTACACCTTCGACCATCCAGCGGGAATTAATGCATGAAATTAGCTGGTGGGCAGGAATGAGAACATGCAGGCTGTCGACCCTCCACGGTTGACTGACTTAGGTCTGTAATGTATGGTTGGTTGGAGTACGAAAGCCCTGGCTAATGACATTTCCTAGGAAACACAGATCTTTTGTACTAAAAGTCCAAAGGAACTGATCACCAGAAGGAACAGCAGCTTTGCGTAAGAAAAAACAAAACACTCTTACCGCCATAAACTCGGCGCTGGAGCTGACGAACTGTCTGAAGCAGAGCAAGAAGTTCTCTTCAGTTGGAAGGATCTGGGCCAGCTAGAGAGAGGAATGACAGGAAAATAGGAATGGTGAGGAGACTAAATGGTGGAGATGATTTGCTGGGAGATGGAGGAAGATGGAGACTGTGGAGCTTTTTGACTGCAAGGCCTCAAATGAGCAACTTGGCGTAAATAATGGATAGCCATAGCCTCACAAGCCCGATTATGCCCATGTTCGGAATATTTATTAAAAATCTTGGTTTTGGATGTTCAGACTTGCTAGATGTTCACCCACGGATTGAACTGGAAACTCATTTGCAGATTTTTCCATTCCAGCAGCGGGGTATTGATATAGCAGAAGCCCTCCTTCTCGCATCTTTTTCAAATCACACACTAAAATTGAGGGAAAGCAATATCCCAAACTGATGCTCTTTAGAGACCATCATGAAACACTGCATTTATGCAATTGATCGTATTATTGATCGGGCTTCTGCAGCCGCTCACTTGTACTGCGTCTTTGGCTGTGTGTATTATCTCGGCTTTCACTATCACAAAGTTTCTCACCACCCGCTGGAAAGCAGAAAACCTCTTTTTTTCCTGCAGTCAGTTTTGCATCTGAGCAACATTTTAGTGACTGATGCTCATCAAAAATCCTGAAAGAACGGCATGGCAGCAACTCACATAGAAGGCTTCATTTAAATGATTTCATTGTAAAAGACAGTTTACCTTTCTTCTATAAGTTAAAGAGATGGTTAGACATTTCGGATATTCATTTCCTAGAACTGAAGCTAAAGCTAATAGCCAGCTAGCCAGTATTAATCAGATTTACTTACGACTAGCTATTTAAAAATAAAATTGAAAATGAACACTGAGGATTGTGAACTGATCAGTTTTGAGTTGTGTGTCTAGATTACAAAATGAAAGTTAAAACTTTGGTCGTTTCAGGTCTTTATGCTAAGATAAGCTGAATGGCTGCTTGCTGCTTATGAGTTATATTTGAAGAACAGGTGTGATATTAATCTCCATGTCTCACTTTAGTCAAGAAAGTGAAAAGGCATATTTCTTAAAATGCCCAAATGGTAGAAGCTAGTTGTTCCCTTGTTTCTCCATGCTAAGCTAATATAACCATCTGCTTTTGTTTGTTTCTTATTTCCTGAACAAATATAAAAGTAATGTTAATAATCTCATCTCAGTCTTGAAGACTTAAAGTGAAAATATTTAGATAATTCCAAAGACGGGGTTCACTGGAGGCTAGTTGTTCTATGCTATGCTAAGCTATGCTAAGCTAGGCTAAGCTAACCAGGTGCTTGTAGTTTATGTCATATTTCAATTACAAATATAAGAATCACTTTAATCATCCCAGCACGAAAATGTAAAGCAATATTAAAAATAGGGGCTACTATTTCCAGTGTTTATGCTAAGCTAACTGGCTGCTTGCTGATATTAATCTCACTATTAGCAAGAATGTGAAAACAAATCTTCTGGAAGTCTCTAAAGGTTTCATGGAGGCCTGCTGTTCCCTCTTGTTATGCTAAGCTAACCTAGCCAGTTGCTTGAAGTAGCGATATGTTACTGATATTAATCATCTCATCTCTCTCTGGGCGAGGAAGTGAGAGCTTCTTTACGGAAATGTCAAATTGGGGCTTGAAGGCTAGATGTTTAGAGTCTTTAGGCTAAGCTAAGCTAACTAGTTGCGGACTGCTTCTTTGAGCATGGTATCAATCTTCTCCTGTAGATTTTGTCAAGAAAACAACAACTACTAATTCATTTCCACAAACGCCAAAACACAGATTTCCAAAGCCTTACCTCTGACATCTCAATTCGTCCATCTTTGTTCTTGTCGAACTTCTGCATGAACTCCTTCATTTTTTCTCTGAATATGGGGTTTGTAGGGTCCTGGAAAGCATTTGTATTGAGCATAAGTAAGAACTTGATTGGTCAGCGTATGGCACTGTGATTCAATCCCCTCAAGTCCCTGAACTCACCACCCCTGCTCCTCTTCGGGCCATCTCCAACTCCCTGAAGAAGTTCTCGAGCTCCTTCCCCTCGATGTAGCCATTACCTGGGAGACGAATAAACCATAACTGCTGCAACATGACAAGAGTCGGTACTGCTGACATGCAAAAACCTCATAAACCCAGACGTGGTCACTGTGTCACGGTGTCAAACAGATCCCGTGACGGCTCTGGTATTGATTCAAACATGACTTCCTTCCTTCCTCCACCTCTGATAGATTCCACTATTGACAATGCAAGCTGATCACTCCTCAAACACTGTGTTTACAGGGTACAACGTCAGGAGATGTTATATATGGAAAATATAAAGCTTTTCTTGGATTTTCAAGGGGACGATCCGCAGGCGGCTCCTTTCACTCCGCAGAAATCAATATGGCATTGAGCGGGAACTTTGGCAAATAGGATGAATCAATATAGATAATATAGGTGTAGAGTGACAAATTATACGGGCAATTTGAACCTGAATTTGCTTTTTTTTTAAGATGATCTCAAGTGCAAAAGATAATTTGAAACTTCTGCAGCTCTTCAGAAAATGTCTTATTTGACTCCAACTCAGTCACTCTGACGAGTTGCGCTTCGTTTTTGTCACACTTCTTGGATTCTGTCTTGACAAACTCATCTGCAGGTTCATTTTCTTCCTCTCTCGTCTTATTTTCTTCTTTATTTCCTCGGCGGTCCGTTGCCCTGACGGTGCCCATTCCCGAGGACAAATGAGGGTGCCTGCTTCACCCAGGTAGTGTGTGAACCTGTGCCAATAGTCTATCAACAAGCCTGCTGAATGGCTGGACAGATGGCTCCAAACGATGCGACTAGCTGCTTCAATAAAACCCTGGAAGGCAGAGCTGCCTCATTAAACACTAACAAAGATTATTATGCCATCCTCTTCCTCTCCTCTTGCTCTAACTCGCCGTCTCTCTCTCTCTGTCATCTTGGATCTTACTCCTTCCCTCCATCTAGCCAACATCTTAGCATCTTTGTTCTGTCTATGGTAATTTTTTCCTCTGTGTGTGTGTGTGTGTGTGTGTGTGTGTGTGCGTGCATGCTCACACGCCTTCCCTTAGTGATGTTATCAAAACTCATGAATACAAACTCTGCGCTTTCAATAAGTGGGACAACGAAATGCCTCGCTGCCGCCGAGCCTCCCTCCTGTGGGTCTTATTGACATTTAGCACTCTGGAGAGAAACGGCCTGCTTGATAATTAAACAGAGTTAGATGTGATTAACTACAAGGCGGACGGCATGAAATGACAATAAAAATAGATCCGTGAATGGATTATCCCGAGGCCCTGTCGCATGTTCAACGACTGCAGCCATGGATCTGCGCAGGGCCATTATTATTTGTGCAAGGGAGCGTCTGCCGGCGGTTGAACCTCAGCCTTTAAACCGCAGCAATATGCTGAAGGAGTCGCATCATTAAATCATTAAATGGTGTATGTGCTGCGGCCGAATGCATAGTCTTAGAGTCTGCAGATGTGAAAAACAACAAAAAAACAACAACAATGAAAATCACTGCCAGCAGCTTCATTTTATGGCCCATTTCAACTCATGCCCAGACCTTTGTATTTAAATGTCAAATAACTACTTTTGTGCATCATAATGAGCGCACTCATATCAGCTCCCTTTCGTGTATGTTGATCTCTCTGCACAAGCTCTTAAAGCGTGCACCAGAGAGCAAGATAAATGGTTCACTCTTGGCCCAAATGTGCACTCTTTGGGCGGATACTGCGCCATTCATGAAGTCTGAAGGCCGACCCAACACAGGAAAACTCTCAAAGTGAGCAGTTGTGCCCACTGAGTGCATATTTAAAGCCATATATATATATATGTCTATTCAAATATTTTTGTGTTGAGATCACAGCTGGGCCAATTTTGCTTATGGTGTTGCAAATTTCCGCATCCAGGTCAAATAAAAAAATAACTGACAGCACAAATGATCTATAATTAGCAAAAGAAAGAAAAGGAAGTGCAGTGTTTTTCAGCTTTGAAGTGACAAGATGAGCCAGAGCTGGAGACGCCATCCAGATGCGATTTGATTTTTGTGCTGCATGGACCTGGGGATTCATCTCTGGACTCATCGCCTCCTGTGTATTATTATTATTTTAATTTATTTTTTATCTGCAACCAGGAGATGTTTACTGAATCCTAGCAAACAAATTAACCCTCCCTTTTCTTTCTTTCTGGCCCAACCAGCAATTGAGGCAAGGAATCAAGCGCTGTAGCCAAATCTGTTGGATGCCATTTGATTTGCAAAGTGGCTCGCTGCAAAGCTCCCTATGTAAAATACCTCAAACATCTGCGATGGGGCTCGGGATCCGTGCCGCCGAGTAAAAGCCTAATAATAATAATCATAATATTAATAATAAAAACTTCATCTGCACATTAGCTCATGCGGAGAAGCTCAGCTGCTGAGGCCCCCACCACCACCACCACCTCCAACACCACACCCGACTCCTCAATCCGCCCTGATTTCCCCGTGGGCTACGTTTCAGCATGTGTGCAAGGCGTCAGGAGCAGATCACGCTGACAGTGAATTCCCAGGAGCGTGTGTGTAAAACAAATAGGTGCACGCGCTCGCCTCGTCTGCAGGTGTGTGTGTGTGTGTGTGTGTGTGTGTTCGACGCCTGAAGCAAGTCGAACGAACAGGACTGAAAGCTTGGCTTTTTCTGGAGTCACAATCATCGCAGAGACTTAAGAAGATATGAGTGGACTCATTTCCAAAGAGGCGGTGAACAGTCTGTGCCATTTCCCACTCATCTGGCGCACCTGGAGGCTTCGAGGAGCCCCTTAAACTTTATTTTTAAACGAGCAGTTCAATAGCAGGTTAAAAAAAATAAATAAAATGTGTCCCCCCTCCTTCAGATTGAACTGAACGCTGCCAATCCCCAGAGGAGTCTGCAGACATTCAAATAAGATGAAACTTCCACTACATTCGGGATGGATTCGCAGCCAAAAAAAAAGAAAAAAAAAAGAACTTGTCATGCACACAAATATATTGCAGATTGGTAACGAAAGACTGAACTGACGGAGACCAGAAAGCTAAGACGCAGAGAAAAGAGGCGGAGATGGAGATGTGCTGAGAAAACGTCTGAATAAATCCAGAAAACGCACCACCAGCACCACCTGAACTTTACGCACGACACAAACCTTATAATAACTGGACACAGCTGAGTTACTTCAGCATGCAAACCGTCAATGATTATAGATTAATCAATAAACAGAAAGAGCAAGGTCAATGGGAAATTTCGATTCTTTGGCTGAGAGCGAGCAATAAAACGGGAAATATCAAAGCGTACTTTATGTGCCATGAGATGAGAGGAGGAGCGGAGCGGAGCGCACTGGACCACCGTGCGCTCGTAAAGCTTAACGGGCAGAGAGATGGAGCTGCATCCGGCTCTGCTGCGCTTTAATCTCTCTTTCATATCGATTTATACAGTTTACCCATCATTTATTCTAACACATCAGCGAGTAAAATGAAATCACTGTGTCTTTTTTTTTAATGTAATAACCTCACCGGGAATGCGTCAGAAAGTTTCTTGCTGACAAAAGATCATGTTGTGAAATCAATCTATCCGTCAGGGAGCCGATAGAGATGAAGACGATCAACGCTGATCCACTAGAGACCTGATGCAAACTTGACTTTAAAGGGCACAATTTTAATTTTCTATAAAGTCCCGATTTAATATTCCAAGATGGAAATCCTTCTCTGTGATATTACAGTCTTGGCAATGGCTAGAATGCGTTATTTTAAGTGCATTTTCATTGTGTTTCCTTATGTTTCCCCATGTATTATGGCTCTATTCTAAATCCAGTGTATCCAGTTAATTAATAATTCACCAATTTACAGTTTAAATTAACTTTTACGCAGAACAGCAACAATAAGAACAACAAAAAAAGTCTTACCGTCAGCGTCGAAATGTTTCCAAATGTCAAGGAACTGGGACGCGGTGACCTCGGCCAGGTGCAGGTGAGGAGGCTGCTGTGCCTTGTTTGCCATGGTTGGTGCTGCTGCTGCTGCTGCTGCTGCAGGACAGTCGACAGGCGGAGGGAGAGAAGACAAGAAAATCCGAGACTAACTTTTTCTTTCTTTCTGTGCCTCCTTGTGCAAACACACCCCACACTGTGGCCCCTGCGCGCCGCCCGCCGCTTTTTAACCGCGGCGCAGGAGCGGCAGGGACGCTGCACCGCCGCTGGGGGCGCGCCGCCACTGACGGCATCCCATCTGAGTCAGCGTCCCTCTGCGTATGTGTGTGCGTGTGTGTGTGTGTGTTCTTCCAAGCTTGATGGAGTTGTGTGATAGGACGTCTTGGGCACTGCAGTGGACAGACTGATGAGTGTGTAGCCTCTGTGTGTGTGGGGGGGGGAAAGTGTGTGCAGATGCAGAAAGTGAGCGGATTGGCTGTCTTCTGCTTGCATCCTTCTTCATCCCATGTGTAGGCCTGTGTGTTTGATCTACTCCACAGGCATGCATGTGAATCCCCGTGTTTCTGCATACACATGTCTATATATATATATATATGTGTGTGTGTGTGTGTGTGTGTTCTTTCCTATACCACATCCATGTGTATCTAAGCGTGCACCTCCCCGAGCCTGTCTGCCAGTGTGTGAGGCTTCACAGACTTAATTAGAGCTCACACACTAATCACATTTCCCACACTGCCCCTAGCCAGCAGTGATTAGCCCACATAATAAATGTAAATTCTAAAAAGAAAAAGCAAAGGAAGGGAGGGAAAAAAAAAACTTTTTTTCATTAGCGGCCGCTCTTATGTGCAGAGGGCTGGGCACAGCCGCAGATCCCATTAGGAGAATGGAGATGGAAAACACACATATATATTTCTTGGACTCATTTACTGTAAAAGGTGATCAAGATGGAGCAATAAGACGGCAACGAGCAGGCTGGCAAGTATCCCTAGAAGCGTGTTCCTGCTGCTGCTGCTGGATTAAATCAGATCTCCACACACAAAAAAAATCGTCCAAATAGACATGGGTGCGTTTTTACGAGCTGTTGCAGGTTGATTTCGGTGACATTTGGGCACAGGAAGACAAAATAATGTGTGCGGGGGCTGGAGTATTTAAACAAATTGCTCATGCAAGTCTCAATTTCTTGCATAACACGTGTAAATGTTTGCTCTAGGACACGAGGTTAGACAAAGGCTGACTTAAAAACTGAGTTAAGGAGGTTTTATGCACTCGACTGGGGCAGTATCCATCCATCCAAAAAACAAACAAACTAGATGATTGCAAGCTATCATAAAGGGGTCCATGCTGTGGCAAAACTGTCCCCGAGCCGGATGTTGAGTCTTAAGTGGGTCGGACATGGCCTGTAAGGATCCATATCCTTAGAGGAATCCTTTGGCTGGCAAGTGAATGAGAGACAGGCGGGTCAGAAGCAACGAAATTTGGTAGCCTTGGATGCAGTCTCCCATAAGTGCTGTTGCCTCAATCTACCACTAGAGGGAGTCGTAGGCTAAAACAGGTGTGAAAAGACCTGCCAGGAGGTCAAGTGTGACTAGGGGAAAGCTGGGTCTGCCAACTGAGTAGGAAGTAGGACTTACACGTCACCAGTAGCGCCCCCCTATAGACCGTGTTGCATGAAACTTGGTAAGGAGCCATCTAAAGATTATTACAGTCAAATTTCAAGCAGTGGTTCTAAGTTGGCCGAAGGTGTGAATGGTTGTCTGTCTCTCTGTATTAGCCCTGCGATAAACCAGCGACCTGTCCAGGGTGTGCCCAGCCTTTTGCCCAATGACAGCTGGGATAGGCTCCAGCAGACCCCGCGACCCTTCACAGGAATAAGCGGTTACAGAAGATGGATGAATGAATGAATTTCAAGCAGTTTACTCCGGTGGTTTGTGAGATATAAACATGTAGTAGTTGTAGCTCCCCCTACAGGCCGAATTTCACTAAGCTTGATAGTACGTTGCCCGTGAACATCAGGGAAGAAAAAATCCATTGGTGGAATAACCTAGTCGTTCAGTATTCTGGTAGTCAGCTAATGAACCTAGACCTGAGCAACTGCAGCAACCCCAGATCATAGCACTGCCCCATAGCACAGGCTTGTACAGTAGCCACTAGGCACGATGGGAGCATCACTTCATCTGCCTCTCTTCTTACCCTGATGCCCCCATCACTCTGGAACAGGGTAAATCTGGACTCATCAGACCACATGACCTTCTTCCATTGCTCCAGAGTCCAATCTTTATGCTCCCTAGTAAACTGAAGCCTTTATTTCCAGTTATCCTCACCGATTAGTGGTTTTCTTAAGGCTACACAGCTGTTCAGTCCCAATCCCTTGAGTTCCCTTCACATTGTACGTGTGGAAATGTTCTTACTTTCACTATTAAACATAGCCCTGAGTTCTACTGTTGGTTTTCTTCCATTTGATTTCCACATTTATTCCTAGAAGATGATGCTTCTCCACTCTCCTTCCAGTTTCTAATAATGCCTTGGACAGTTCTTAACCCAGTTTAGTAGTTTCTTCAATCTCCTTAGATGTTTTCTCTGCTTGATGCATGCCAATGATTTGACCCTTCTCAAACAGACTAACATGTTTTCCACAACCACAGGATGTGTCTTTAGACATGGTTGTTTAAAAAATGAGAAGCTACTCATTGCATCAGTTGGGCTTAAATAACTTGTTTCCCGCAGAAAGATAATCACTCATGCAGTAATTATCCAATAGGAGGCTTGTACCTATTTGCGTGACTAAATCCAGGTGCCGACTTTTTTTTTGGCCAGGCAGTGTATATCCAAGCTGGCTAGTTCCCCTTGTTTCTGCTCCTTACGCTTAGCTAAGCTAATTTCTATAGCTTCTATTGAGAGGAATAAGCAGATTTTCCACACTGCTGAACTATCCCTTTAAAGGTGCAGAGCCTCTGAGCTGAAAGTGACAGAAACCACGTGTTCTGCATTTAACAGGCCGAGTTTTCAGTAGCGGTATGTGTTCTGTAAAATTTACTGTCATTGTACCAAACACAGAGACATGACTGTGCAGCCTGTGCCAGTTATTTAAGCTTCCAATGTTCGGTGCTTTAAATCACGATCGGTACTGCAGATGGAGCTGCAGGAAAATAATTAAGATGATCCAGATAAACCATGCTGGCACCCTCCCACAGTAAAATGCATCGCTGAATTTGACCCGTCACATCTCGAGGTGGAGCAGTAATTTTCCAGATCCACCCCGCTCGCTGGCACAGTGCTGACACGCTGCTGGCAGCCGACCGGCTTTGGAGGCAGCGCGTGAAAGTCAGCAGAGACATTCCCCTCGCTAACGCTGTTTCTTCTGCACGTAGGAGTTGCACGCTCTGACAGGACGACTCGCGGACGGTGTGAGTGCAGGTAGATTGCGGTGCATGAGGCAATGTATGACAGTGTTTGAGAATGTAAACTCAGCAGAGCTGTCCCGCTCTATTTCCTCAGCTTCTCTTTTCACCCTATAATAATCAATTGCTGGGCCCCAGGCTCAGTTGGCACCAAGACAATAGATCAACATTACATTACAGATGAGGCCTGTCGCCAGCGTGTGGGGACCGCAGAGTCAAACACACTTCATTCTCCTCTCCTTGTCTCTTTAGTCACTCCCATCGTTTGTCTTTATCTGCGTGTCCCGTTTTCCCACTCCCCTCCACCGAGAGTCCTCTATTTGCATTCTACAACCGTCTCTTTGTCGACTTTGTGGGTGTTGTGTTTGTGTTGACGTGCTGCCTGGTTCGTTTGTATTAATATTTCAGCTCCACAGTGGGCCGCAACTTCGGCACGCGGCATGCAGATGAATTATGTAAGAGAACGGAGCGGGCGCACGCAACAGCCATTTCCACTTCATCCCAGCCTCATGGCGACTTCATCTGTTTGAGGTGTGTTTAAAGCGAGGGACTGGGAGAGAGTGGGGGGATGCTGAAGATAGAGATGTGAGCTTTTGCCATTATCTCTTCACGGCTCTTCACAGATTCCTTTCCACGTTCACGGATTCTCATTATCGCTGAAAGTGGAAGAAACTCCTTTTCTCCTTGAAAACAACTTGGGTATTGATTGATTTTTGGCTGTACCCCTCCTTTTGGCACGCACTCGCTCACATACGCACACAGACACTCAGCCCTGACAGGAAACACCAGTGCTAAGGTGTCATCTGCAAGTTTTTATTCGACAAAGGCAACATAGTTTAAAAATGAATTACTTTTTTGAGCAAGTAACTCAGATTCTAATCTGGATACAGTAAATATGATTAAACTGAGCATACAGAGATTATTATGTCATACAGTACAAACATAAGGAAGACAACAGTGCAGATATTATGCACTTCCCAAATTTTATTTTGAGTGGAATCCCCGTTTAAGAATTAGCATCTCGATGTTTAGCCTGATACAAATGGTCTACAAAGAGGTGGGCTGCTGATCTTGGCCCGTTCTGGCTCTAATGAATGAGCCGGCCGAGGGGAAGCCGGCAGGAGGTTCCAGATCAGTGCGGCGAAGATTAAAAACCTCCACGGTCCAGGTATTACAGCCCTTCCTGATATTACAGTGCCGTGGTCTCTGGTGAGTTTGCAAATGAAACTGAACCCAAAAGCAGTTGGCCCCCCCACCCAAACCTCAATACATCACTACCCTTCCCCCGGATTACTCTGCAACTTTGGGCAATTCTTATAAAGACATGACCGTGCTTTTGTGTTATTTGGTTAAATTAATGTTTTCATATAAATCTCACTGATCTACAAGATTGGACACAACGCTTATCAACTCATTCTGCCCAAATTGTCCTTTTCCAACCAATGTTGCGAAAGGATTTGGACCGACATTTTAATTTAGTCACCTTTCTTTTAAAATAGTATATTATATATTAGATTGTCAACCCTAAAAAAATAAAGAATTCTTGATCACAGATTAATGTAAATATAGCAACTTTGATTTCTAGCTAAAATAAGTATTCACTGTGCATCGTCAGCAATCGCTAAATAAAAGACAGAAGGTGCCAGTTAGTTCATAAATTCACTCCATTCTCCGTCAGTAGCATCCACAGGTAGAAGTCGTATACATTGCCCAAGCTAAAGGCAAATAAGACATGAAGTGTGTAACAAATGAGGATGCAGGACTGGTCGATAATCTTAAATTGAGGTAAAAACAAAATACAGTTTACACTCTGGTCAGTCAGTGATCATAGCCAGTGACCACGCCAACATCTTTTCGCTGCATGTAAAGGCTGCATGTGACCATGAGGTCCCAGGACAGAGATAAACTTGATTTTCAACCATGCATTTGCGTGTAGTCATTGTGAAGCGTGTAGCTGGGGGGGTCCACTAGAGGGCGCACTAGTGGCTGTAGAGAATTTAATATTATTACTTTTCAATTTTTTATATTTTTTTGCAGTAAACTGCAGCTTCTAAAATGGTGCTGAGACTTGGTCTACATGCTTGTCGTCACAGTGTTCCTCAGATTCCCACTACTCTGTGGATCATCCCACAGATGCTTGTTTGGGACCTAGTGAATTAGGAGGACCACCTGCAAATGCATGGCTAAAAGCAAATATATCTCCGTCCTTAAAGTCTACTATTCATTAGACAGTTTCAATGCACTTAGATGGTTTAGCCATGAAAAATGTCCATCAGATTTGCTTTGATCGTAACTGGCAGTACAGGGAAAAAAAACCCATAGACACCCAGCAGCACTAATGTTCAGTTGTACAGAAAGAAAGCCTCTGCTGTATTAGCCTTAAAATGATTGTTCCTGCATCCAGGACCCATGAGAATACATTTATTATAAATAATGAAATGGTATTACTGTGATTATATTTTATGATCTTAGCTCTGGTAATAATTTAGACTCAAACAAACAAACAAGGAAAGTTAACCTGCCACTCACAGGTTTCAGACGCCCATTAATTGTTGCTGTGAAGCAACGTTTGCATTCTCCACATTTCCTTACCTCAAGTTTACATTTTATTGTGAAACACAATCCTGTTTTTCTCCCCTGTTGTGGTTTCACTTTTCTGTAGGGTGTGTCAGTACCATAAACTGTATAAGAACTGCTCCACAAAAGTGAAGCCAAAGCAAGTAGAGCTCCCACTGGTGGCTGGCTGCAGTATAGGTCATAAGCTCCGCCTCCTCCACGTTAGTGGATAGGACTTGGGCCGAACTAAAACACTGAAATACGTTAAAGCGTTCAAGTGTTTTTTGGTTAAGTTTCGTTTTAGTTAGTCATTTGACGCTATAGAAACTGAATGCCAAGATGGCGCCACCCGTATCCCCAGGAAAATAGCATGAGCTTGGCCAATGCAAGGAAGTACGGACGCATTGTCCATATTTATATACAGTCTGTGTTCAGTACACGGTGTGTTCGGATGGTGACATAAGTATGGAACAAAGTCTCTTCTCGTTAGGTTAGTCAGGTAATCCCATGGAACTGAGCGTAACAGGTTCTAAGGGATTACACAGAGTGATACAACAATAATGATACAACATAGGACTTTTTCACTGAAGACATTTTGATATGTCAAAGTAGGAAACAAGAAAAAAAAAAAAAAACAGCCTTGAGGGACATGATATTCAGAAGTTCTTCCCATTTCAACAATTAAAAAATTCCTTCTCTGAAAAGGGCGTATTTGCATCCATGAGTCATTTTGTGGTTTGGTGAGGTCTAATTGTAATTGCACTGAAACCCAAACCTGTCAAGTCTTCATACACCCTACACTTTATACGTCACTGGGGTAAAGGAAATTATTTGTAAAGCCTGCCGACGATACCAGCTATCAGGAGTCTGAAGTGGCATTCTCCACTAATGTTTCTTCACTGTAGTCTACCCTAAAACCTCCCCCGATTTACCGACTTACCCAATTATATGTAACCATAATATGTAACCCCCTCGCCCTCTATCCAACAACTTGAGAAAATCATCACCCCCGCGAATACATTTTCTTTTGTTCAAAGCTATAAATATCCCGTCACCTAACTGGCTGTACATCCTGGTTATTGGAGCTTGCCGACGAAGCAGCTGACGAGCCTCTGAAGGTCTTGGGTCCGGCGCTCGGTGGTCATCAGCACTTCCTTGTGGTTCGCCTTCTCTTTGCTGTCGTAGTCTGTCACAACCTTGTTGGTGACGAGGGACAGACCCAAGACGCGCAGGCCACAGTGACGAGCCACCACCACCTCCGGGACCGTGCTCATACCTAGATAGAGAGTAGAGGTTTAATTATGTGAAGAATTTAAATTTAAAACTTGTTCAAGACTGAGATGATTAAAAAGCAGAGATGTATGTTCTTACTTTTGCCATTTGATGTAGGCCAAGCTCCAGTACTTTTCCCATAAGTCAACCTGACAGCGAGTGTAATATTTGTATCCTTCGCAATAGATAACCCTGATCATATGTTCACTTGTTGGCAGCTGTTTTTACTGTGACATACTTCTCTTGATAGGGAAGCTTTAATGCCAGTGGAAAAAACCCAAATCAACCGCTGACTATTGTTTAGAGTTGCATACATGACCCTAGTTTTGCAAGAGTGTCCCGCACTCGTTGGACTTGTATAGTCGGCTTTCCAGCTGAGGGAGTATGATGAATTAAAGGTGTGTTGTTCAGCTAGATCACTGAGACTGGCTGTTCGGCTTAGCGAAAGCAAGCGAACAACCAAATTACAAAGAAAGCTATCTCATTTTTAGTTTTTTATCTCTGAACGTTCAATTATGTGAAAGGTTTCACAACGAGATGGACCAGAAGTGGCATATAGGACACTGATCAGAGACTTTGTAGAGTTGTCCCAGGCAAACCATCTACTCCTGAATGTGCACAAGACCAAGGAGCTGGTCATTGACTTCAGGAGAAAGAGGACACCAGTGGAACCCATCACCATCATCATCACCAGGGCCTGGAGGTTGAAGTAGTGGACCGCTACAAGTACTTGGGAGTCCACATGAACAGCAGACTAGACTGGAGGGACAGCAGCGATGCTTTGTACAAAAAGGGCCAGAGTAGACTCTACTTCCTGAGGAAGCTTAGGTCTTTCAAGGTATGCAGCAAGTTGGACCTGTAAAGGCGGCTTTCGAGCTGAGGGAGCATGATGAATTAAAGGTGTGTTGTTCAGCTAAGTCACTGAGATTGGTTGTTCGGCTTGGCAAACAACTGAAGCGGCAAAAGCAAGCGAACAACCAAATTACGCGGCCCCACACAAGGAAGACTACTCCCATTTTTAATTTTTTTTTTTCATCTCTGGACGTTTAAATATGTGAAAGATTTCATAACGACATCATCATCTAGTCAATGGACCAGCTGTTTATCGTGATTCAGGAGAGACTGGCTCTGTAGGTCTAGAAAGCCCTTTATTAGTCCTAGCTCTTCCCGTTTCACCTTTTGAATGACGACTACAGACCACTGCCACCTGCTGGTTTGGAGACCATTGGCTGTTATCACTGCAATGTGTTCAAGTGCAACTTTTTTATTTTCTGCAAAAAGATCCATTTAACCAAATTTGTTCAATAGGAGTATTGTGACTGCTTTCAAAACTTATATTGGATATTTTCTGAGCCTATGACCAAATTGTTTTGGATGAATATTTATTGTCCATAAGTTGACATACTGGTGCGCAAGGACACTTCAGCCTTGATGATGTTGCTACTTATTCACAACACACACACGTTTTCTTCCCGTCACTCCAATGATTCAAACCCCTACGATCCCACCGCTGCCTTACGCGTAACTTCATCTGCCGGTAAAACAAATGAAATGACTAAACAAAAAGGTCACCTGGAATCTCTTTAGTTTATAAAATATGTAAGTCATTGAGGAATGATGGACTGTAATGGTTCAGTGGGAGGCGGGCCAGATGAAAACCGTGTCTGTGCGGTAATGTGTCTGTAAATGAGAATGGAGGAGCCGCACTAACCCACAGCGTCAGCCCCGAGAGTCTGCAGGACTCTGCACTCTGCTATGGTCTCATATGTCGGCCCAGCCAGCATGCAGTAAACCCCTTCCTGCAGGAAGCCGTTGCAGCCCTGCTCCTTTGCTGTTTCCTTGGCCAGCGCCCTCAGATCGCGGTCGTACGCGTCTGACATGCAAGGAAAACGTTCCCCGAACCTGGAGAGGTGACAAATACATGAATGGCACACGGCAATAACGTACAAGAGATGTGTTTCACTTCCACACACCCGCCGTTTGTGCTGTACCTCTTATCGTTGGGCCCACACAGAGGGTTCTGCCCCGCAAAGCCCGGCATGTTGATGTGGTCCTTAATAAGCATGATGTCTCCCACGTTGTAGGTGCCGTTGAGCCCCCCTGCTGCGTTCGTCACAATCAGAGTTTCCACTCCCAACAGGAAGAAGACTCGCACCGGGTACGTCACCTGGAGAGACAAAGACCATGCTTCAGGGATGAGCACTGTCACATGTCAGAATATCACAGGTGGGAGTTAAAAGATGGAGGTAACCTAGGAAGGGCTGTGACAGAAGCAAATCACACGAGAAGGGAATACTTTCAAAAGTGGGCTCACGTCAGAGTCTTTTATTACTGCGGGGTCCTCGGGCATGCCTGAAACAGCCGTCGCTCCGTGTCAACCTTTACTGAGCTGAAGCCGTAAATGACTGTCGCTACTTTTTCACCGCAGTCACATTTAGAAATTGCTTTTTTTTTTTTTTCTATTTCACATTCCTGCACAGATTGAATTGGCAGTGGAAGTGTTTTGCTAGTCGGTTCAGAAATGTTTTCAAGTGCGCGGGCTCCTGATAAGGTCAGAGCTGCCACTTTGGAACATTACTGTGTCTGATGCAAGTTTCTGCATATTAGAACCGAGCGCTGCGTCGCAAAGATGAAATGGAAGCACAGGAGGCTGCGTACGCAATAACAGAGCTGCCAGTAATTAAAACAGCAGCAGTGTGCTGTTTAATTAATAATTATTGAGGATTACTTGTCTTCTTGTCAGTCGCAAAACAAAATCACACATAAGTCGGAAGTTATAAAAGAACAGCATTTAGCTCAGCCAAGAGAGAGTTGTTGTGTGGTTCATAAAAACTGATCTGAGCTTCTCTTCAGTTTGGGATTTTTGCCAGATGCAACACAACACAGGAGGAAGTTCCCAGTTGAGCCTAAGTGTGGTAGATGTCTGGGTAAAATTTACCTCAGTTGGCTGGGAGTCAAAACCTTGTGAGTTCAGCTCATTTTATGTGGACAGTCCACCTCATGCGATTTAAGATATTGCCTGTCTAAAGTCCTAACTCGATACATCCATGCCTCAATTCTTGTGCATATAAACTTGGATTTTATGATTCAGTGATCATTTTATGTGGAGATGGCGCAGGGCGGTTGGTAATAAAATGAAACCAGAAGGCGCTGTGTCCGCAGGCCAAAGGCCAGTCCTGTGTCAACACTGTGAGTGACAATAAGTAAATGGAGCTGATCATTCAACGCACATGGTCCAATGTTAGCCAGAGCTGTAAACCTATAAGAACTTACACCAATCAGGCATATCATTATGACCTAATACTGTGTAGTGCCTCCAAAGTAGTTGGGACTCAATTGGAGAATGGGCATGGGCCGTCCGAGGGTATCTGGCAACACAATGTTGTTAGTGGGGGAGGGTCCTCTGTGGATCATCCCACAGATACTTAATCAGTTTGGGATCTGGTGAATTTGGAGGCCAGGTCAACACCTTGAGCTGTTCTTCGTGTTTTTTTTTAATTGTTCCTAAAGCGTTTTGGCTGCATCCTGCTGGGGATGTCTGCTGCCATCAAGGAGTGTCATTGCTATGGGGTGGGGGTGCCTGGTCTGGTCTAGGTGGGTGCTACATGTCTAAGTAACATCCACACCATTGGTCAGGTCCAAAAGTTTCCCAGCAGAACACTGAACTGTCACAAGATGGTCGATGTTATTCACGTCTCCTGTCAGTGGTCATAATGTTATGCCTGATTGGTGCATATTCATTTATCACCACACCTCAGAGTCTTACTGGAAAATCAAATAAAGACATTTGTGGAAACATCAGTCATGAGTCCTGGAAAGAAGCTCTGAGATTAGAGCTGAGACACGTCCAGGGTTTAAACATTAGGCACACAGCTGAACAAGCTGTGAATGTTTTTCTCGTTGCGGAGTTTAAACTGCCAGCTTTCAGTTAAGTTCTCCTGTAAAGTATAGTGTATCATTTGCTTCAGCAAGGTCTCAGAGGACAGAGTCAGGTTGACAAGTTGGTAGAAACTCCTGCTCGGAAGGCAAATTAGAGCCGTGACAAATAAATGTGGCTTCTTCTCTGAGACATTCAAGGTTCCACGGGCATCATTCAGTCTGACAAGTAAACGGGACAAATCATGTGGTACTGTTTAAATAGATTCTCGTGGTTTTAGAGGTATGCCTATATGGATGACAGTGTTGGACGGAGTTTGATCCAGACCAAAATACCTCAACAGCCATTGGATGGATGGCCTTTGAATTAGATTGAAACTGTCACTGGCTGTAATATATATAATAATGATTTGCACATGTTTGTATGCTAAGATATAAATTTACAAACTCTGAAATAACACTCACACCTAAGGCCAGTTTAGAATCACCAATGAACCTAAGCAGCATGTCTTTGGACGGTGGGAGGAAGCTGGAGAACCTGGAGAGAACCCACACAGACACGAGGAGAACATGCAAACTAGGCCCAGATTTTGAAGACATTAGTGGTGGGAAATACACCACCAGACCACGAAAAGTTGTTTTTGGTCTTTTTTTTTTTTTTATATCTCACCTTTAGAGTTAACCTAGTTCCCTTTTTAAATACTTTCCTCTTTAGCTTACCGTGTGCATGTCGTAGCCCTCGTAGAAGTGGAATCGGCCCTTCATGCACACACACTCGCAGCCCTTCAGCTTGCCAAACACCAGCTCGCCTGCATGGCCCTGCACTGCACACCACATGATGCACAGTATGAGGAGCTGTTATGTTTTTCGTTTATTCTTTAGATAATTAGAAACAGTTTACCGGTGCTGGTGGGGAAACGTGGAATCATGCTATATGGGAACACAGTCCTGTCCTCCAGCAGGTCAGCCAGACCGCCCAGGCCCGAGCCACAGATGATGGCCACTTTAGGACGCTGATCCGTTTTGGCCTTCAGCCAGTCTGCTGTCTCCTTGTAGTTCTCGTAACTGTATCTGAAAATACGAACACATTTCTGAACGAAAGTTGGAAATGTTTAAACACAGTGAATGCAAATTAGCATTTGTCATGTTCAAAAGAAGGCTGGTTTAATAGCCTCAAGGCATTCAGGGTAGAGTCTGTTTGCAACCTGAAGTGTTGTGTCATATGTAAATTAAACGCTAGGTTTAACATAACCTGTCCTACCGGCTTGTTCAGCTTCACGCCGTGATGTCTCATTGTCATGATTGTATTATCAAAACACAAGAGAACCGCAGAGGAACAGGCTCTGAAATGTAGGCGTAAAGCACAGTGAATTCACAGTGCGACACACCCGTGTTTTTTTTTTTTCCTCTTCTTCTTCTTCTTTGTCATTTTCCAGACAAAATATTGTTCAGTGGTGATTTGCTCTTGAGTGCCTCAAGGTGCCACATTTAACAAAGTCTGTAATTCTGGCTATAACTCTGGCTGTAAAGCTGTAAACTTGATAATGTTTCTGGCATACCTCAGGATTTAATATTAAAACAGAATGACACTCCAGGCTGCAGCCTTTACCCGATCAATCTGCAGCAGCAAAAGAGAGCCTGATGACTCTGAGTTCATTTTAAAGCGGAAGCCTAAAATGATGCTGCGTCTCGCTATAGCCTCGAGTGTTCGGTCCTTTCAAATTCAATTTAAAAATCGATCTCAAAATGGATCTGGAAGTATTTTACTAACAGAAGGTGGGAGCGTCCTGTGAGAACGTGTTCTGACCAATATCTTGCTGATTTCTTGTCTAACAAGGGTCTTGTCTAACTTGTCTATCAGCAGAAGTTCTCTGATGACCCTGCAGTGGTTTGTTTGTATTGTAGATGGACAGGAAGTGGCATATCGGACACTGATCGGAGACTTTGTGGAGTGGTTCCAGGCAAACCATCTACTCCTGAATGTGGACAAGACCAAGGAGCTGGTCACTGACTTCAGGAGGAAGAGGACACCAGCAGAGCCCATCACCATCCAGGGCCTGGACGTGGGAGTACCTGGGAGTCCAGATGAAAAGCAGACTGGACTGGAGGGACAACACTGATGCTGTGTACAAGAAGGGGCTTCCTAAGGAAGCTCAGGTCTTTCAAGGTATGCAGCAAGTTGCTGGAGACTTTCCACCAGTCTGTTGTTGCAAGTGCCTTCTACTTGGCTGTGCTTTGCTGGGGGAGCAGCACCAGCAAAAGTATCATGGACAGATTAATCGGAAACACTGGGCATGTTATTGGCAGTGAGTTGGAGACGTTTGTCTCAGTGAAGGAGGGGAGGACACTGGACAAACTGCTCTCCATCATTGACAATCCGTCTCATCCACTACACCAGACACCAGAGGACCAGTGGAGCTCATTCTCAAACAGACTGATCCAGCTCCACTCCCACACTGAACGCTAGTTTCAGTTTGTTTTCATACTCTAAACTCACCTCTCTGTGTCTGATCCCACCTCTATTTCTTGTACTTTTGTATGTATGCTAATTTGCTTATACTATTTTTACTTTATTTTACTAGATTTTACTCATATTTTACTTTGTCTTTCTTTTTACTTGTCGTTCTTAAGAATGTGACCAAGCAGTTTCCCTTGTGGATCATTAAAGCCTATCTAAGTCTCAGTCTATCAGACGGAGGTTTATGTTAAGAAACATATTCAGACAAAAAGAAAGAAGAATTTCTCTAATAGATTTAAAGCAATCGATTGTGCCGAGCAGACAGTTGTGACATCACTACCAGCCTGTCAGCTGCAGAAGTTCCCCTGCACCTAATTCATCAGGTGGTTATGGCAGTGAGTCGCACAAACACAGGCAGACACACAGGCTTCGGTAGGGCTTGTCAGAATGTCGGGAATGAATGACGGCAATTCAGGTTCTTCAGCCCGAGCATCTGTTTATAAATCAGTGAGTTATAAAGCTGCTGAGAAGCTGACACATGGTGTCATCTGCAGCAGAGTTTAATGTGTAGCCTAGCCATAAAAACGTCTCCTATTAACCAGAAACACAATGGTTTCCCACGTGTCTGCTGTAATGTTTTATATAAGAGCCAGGATAGCGTGATCTAAGTTACAGTGGATATAAAAACTCTACACCACACTGTTAAATGCCTGATTTCCACCTTTAATGTGACCTATAACCTGTACAATTATATTACAGTGTTCTGCCTATTTGGGTAGGAGTCTATCAACATGGCACATCTCGACTTGGCAATGTTTCCCCAGTCTTCTTTGCAAAATAATTGCATCTGACAAATTTGTCAGATTGAGGGAATCTCCTGTGCAGCAGGGCCTTTGCAAAACTTTAATCTTCCTCTGGTGAAATCTTTTGTTGATTTTGGATCATTGTCATGCTGAAAGATGAAGTTCCTCTTCATCTTCAGCTTTCCAGCAGAAGCCTGGAGGTTTTGTGCCAAAAACAGCCCCAAAGCACGATGCTGCCGCCGCCATGCTTCTCTGTGGTTATGGTGTTCTTTTGGTGATGTGCAGTGTTGGTTTTGCACCAAATATACCTTTTAGAGTTATAGCCAAAAGCACATTTTCCTACATGCTTTTGCAAGACTTCAAATGTGTTTGTGCAAAATATAGCCATTTGTAAGCAAAGGCTTCTGTACCCTGTACGCAATTCTGCAAATGTATGAAAAATACAGGAGATTGCTGTCACATGTACAACACAGCCTGTACTCGCCAGACATTCCTGGAGCTCCTTTAATGTTGCTGTAGTTCCTCTTGGCTGCCTTCCTGACCAGACTTTTCATCAGTTTTGGAGGGACGTCCAGTTCTTGGTGACGCCACTGTTCTCCTTTTCTTGACTGAAACCTTTTAACAATGAGATCCCGCTGATTCTTTGGAAGCTATCTGAAAGCTTTTGCTCTAACATGTGACTAAGATACTGGAACTGCTGGACTATTTGTGGTTCATCAGAGGCACTTTAAAAGGTGTACTGCCTCCTATTTAACATGAGTCTGAATGTGACTGGTTAATTCTGAACACAGCCACATGCCCAGTTATAAGAGGATTATTTATTTTACGTTTGCTTCTTACAGTCAGTATTTGAGCAATTTTAGAATAAAAGCTGGTTATTATTTTGATTTTTTTTTCGCGTTACATTATTTAATTTACGTGAAGTTACTTATTATTTATTTTTATTTTTCGCTTTTATAATAATTCATGTGCTACTGTAAAGAAAAAAAAATACAAAAATAAAAAGAAAACGAAAACCCTGAATGAAATTATGTTCAGGTTGCACGTGCCTTCGACAGCAGGGTTACGTAAGAGCTCAAAGCAGGAAGTGAGCTCCTGCAGTCCCACTTCCTGCTTTTGGAGCTGTCCGTGGTGCTGCGGGGGACTTTGTATTCAGGCTGCGGAGCAGAGAGGAGCAGGGAGAGAATCAGGACGGCCCTCCAGACTGTCCCGCTCCACATTTTTGGCAACACAACAAGTTCCAAGAAGACAATCGAGTTTAAACAGTTGCTAGGCTCCTGGAGCATGCAGTGACTCATTAAGTGAACAGGACTGACAGCGGCATGACTTGAAAGTAAAATATTTACAATACAGTATACATTCAATATATATATATATAATATATACAAATGTGTACTATATTTATATATAGCTACCACCTGTAACATAGGCGACGAGCCTACGTCAGAGGTGGGAGAAAAGCCCTCATAGGCTAATGCTGTAATCCTCAGAATAAAGCCTCATGTCAGTGTCATCTTCTCTATACGGGTCTCAAATCGCGAAAAGATGCAAACTTTACTGATTATTCTTTATGCTCGACTTATTTGAGTAGCCTTGGCAGCCATCATTTCACCGTTTCCCAGCCCCATATCGGTCCTACCTGCACTGACTCGGAGCCTCCATATCCGCTGATGGCGATGACCGCGATAGTCTCCTGAGAACTGGGAAGCAGTTTAGGTGTCGGTGTTTTGTTTTGTACTGTCGCTTCCCGGCAGTAGTTCACCGTAGTTTCAGGCGGCTGATGGAGACTCTGCCGCTGTGACGGAGTGAGCGATGTCATGGTACGCGCTGACGTCAGGGGCACACCAGGGGGACAGGGGGCGGGGCTTACGCAGGCTGCCGGTCCCTTTGAAGAACGGTAAATCCCGTTTTCTGCGACGCTGCGCAGCTCAGTCATCCGTTCACTGACAGAGACAGCGCTGGGAACAGAGCGAGGGAAATAATAATAATAATAATAATAATAATTCATTTCTTATTTGTTGCTTACACCCTACACTTACGTCCTCTACATAATACACACACTTGCCAAAGCATTAGGTACACTAGTGAAAGCGTTTTAATATAACATTTCCACACTAAATGCCCCTTTCTAACTGTTATAATATTCAGTTTGTGGTGCTGGATTAAACAAAAAAAAGTTTGTGTTATTCAGCCTAGCCTACAATGGCATTGTAAAAATAATAGAAATATGTGTTGGTCCAATAAAACGACCCCTTGAGATCCTCAGAACCATATACTCACTTGCCAGTTCATTAGGTACACTAGGGAAAGTATTCTAATATAACTGTCCTCCGTTAAATCCCCCGACGTGGCTGCTCTGATGTTGTGTTTGTGTTGCAACGGCACCAGAAAGGTGGTGATTCAGCTCTGTAATTGCTTTGGAGGACCTAGTTTGTGGTTAAACTGAACAGCACAATTCAATAGTACTGTGAATCACAGCCTCCAAAATGAAAAGAACAGCTCTCAGTTATTTTAAACAAATTCCCCAACACCGTGACTTTCATGAAGCTAGGCTTTAGGGAACTGGTATTCCCACTGAGCTGGCAAGAAAGTTACTCTATTTCATATTGCTTGTTTATCTCATTTCTACTCTCTGTCTTACTTACATGTCCCTAAAAAAAAAAAATGACCCTGTGCGAATAGTCCCCGAGTTTAAACACTGCGCATGATATGTGCCTGAGGCATGCTGTTCAAATAGCTCCCCTTTCTCTGTCTCTCACAATTCAAAGTGCTGACTCACGGGTTAGAAGAAGAAAATTCCAGAGAGAAAGCAGCACAAGAACCGTTAAACAAAACCTATAAGACTATAAAAGAAACTAAACCAACGTGACAAGATTCAACAAGCTCTTGGAATATCTGATATCTAATATCTAAATGACTAATATTAAGTGCACAATTGTTGAAAAACAATATTTTCTACTTACTGCATCTAATAAAGTTTATGGCCTTCAGTATATTCATTTGGAAAAACAGGAGACTAATAAGATGTTGTCAACATTATTATGATCAGAGTTAATATGACTTTAGCAAATTCGAGAGTGAAGAAGTTATCCCTGGCTTTGATTATGAATATGAATACAACCATAATTTAGACCCACTCGAAGCAGTTCTCATGGTGATCAGGGTCAAAGTGTGCCCACTTGGGAGGAATGACAGAGATTAGGAAACACATGAGCGAGTTTCAGTTCAAATATATATGTCATGAATAATCAGTCAGGGGGGATAAGTGGATTTGTTAACTTGTAGATTAAACTGGAAATTACTGCCCCGTCATTATGCTCACTGGGCCTTCAAATCCCTTTTGTAGTATCACTTGACCTGATAATGACCCTTCTGAACACACACACACACACACACACACTGAATGCTCACTTGTTTTTGGTTTTGTTTGAGAGAGAGTGTGTGTTTGTGTGCAAGAGAGAGCATGCAGTAAAGTGGGATGTGAACTAAATACACCGTATGCACTATATTTGGGCTTAGGTTTTTCCAAAGTCTGCAATGAAACTGGCTGATTTCAGTGTAGTTTGAGTAAAAAATAAATACAAGCAACATTTGGAGTTTCTTTGAGGTGTAAGTCTTAATCCCTGAGTGTTTCTTATTGATATTTAAGTACTGAAATGGTATTTGTTACCATTTGTAATGTAATGTTTTTAAAATAGTTTTCTCTTACTGGTTTAAAGTGGATAGAAACCCAATATAATAGAGACTAAATATAATAAATATGTTTACTCTTTATATTATACTCTACATAAATCCTAATAGCCTGTATAAAATAGATTAACTGTGGGTTTAAACCAGTGGATTATCCTATTTAAATAAATAATAATAGCAATAATATTTCTTTTTTAAGTTTTCAAAGACACAAACGTTTAAATCACGGTTTATTTTAATCTACGGGCATTCTAACTCTGGTTGCTCTGGCAACCGTGAGCCAATCAGGGATCGCTTTACTTGGAGGTGACTGAGTGCGTTGCCACGGCAACAAACCACAACGAAGTTGACTTGAGCGCCGGCGGTTGAAGTGAATTCTGGAGAATTTCGTATGAGTTCATTCACTGGTAAGACTTTATTTTGATATTGGTTTACTGTCCGTTCAGAACAACGACAAGTAAAATATTCATATTTAATATCTCTTGTGTTAAAGTTTTGTGACGTAAGGAAAAGGCGTTAAGGCAGCTAGAATATATTTACAGTCCAATGTAGTCGGTAGGATGGTTTCATTTATTTTCGATAATCGTGCTTGTGAATAATTTCATTCATTCATTTTTTATTTTTAATAAAAAGTAGTGACAGGTAATTATAAATAGTTATAAATAGTCTAGTTTGAAGTAAGTAAGTGAGTGGTAAGATGTTTGGAGGGCTTGGAAAGATAAGATATGATAATATGTATAGCTGTACAGAACTTAGCTAATGTTGTTAGCAATACATTAGCATGACATCAGTAGTTAGTCTAGTCAGCCTGTCTTTGTCCATTCCAACCAAATGATTCCATAAATCTTATCATATCATGTTGTTTGCACTTGTCTTATTAGTTAATAGCCAAGAAAGGACCATGCTTGTAATTGCCAAGAAAACTAAAGCCGTGAAACTTTAAATTTGACTATGTTTATATATCTCCATATCACAGAGCCATAAATTAGTATAGCAGACACATACATTTGCGAGTTGGTTCAATTACCTTTACATAGTTTTAATTCATTGAGAACAGGCTCTTATGCACGCAGAATGGAGCCAGACATTATCTTAGTTCCTGTATAGTAAAACGTGAGTTAGCATTATTTATAACTAAATGACTTCTCTTTGTATTCTTCTATGTTTTTCAGGTGATTTCCCTACAAAACAAAATGAAAGCCATTCAGATTCCGAACAAGACGTCTCTGCTTTGCAATAATAAACTTGTTGTGAAGGAGGACAAGCCGAGGAGGGTGAGGGTTGTTTTTGCCCTTTTCTTTGTGCACTTCATTTGCCAGCGCTTGTCAGTTTTAATGTGAAACATTATGTCAACGCGGCAGCTTGTGAAGTCGCACATGGTCAGAAGTTTACAGCAGGTGTTAAAAGCAGGTTCTTCCTCGCGAATTAACAGGGGCCCAATTTTCTTGCGACCCACGTCTTTTGGACTCTGTCCCACTCTTTTAAAGTTCCTGCTTCAAATGACAGATTGTTCTAATAATTACCTTGGCTTCTTGTAGGGAACGCAAATCAATATCTGACTGCAGTGTTTTGTTGCAGTGACCTCAACTCAGCAATATTAGCCCTCTGCCCTTTCCTTTTTCACTTGCAGTTTCCTCTGGTCACAATGAGGTCCACATGGTTAGCGCTGATGCCTCACAGCAAGAAGGTCACCGGTTTGAATCCATGGGCCGGCTGGCCTTTCTGTGTGGAGTTTGCATGTTCTCCCTGTGTCTGCGTGGGTTCTCTCCGGGTACTCCGGCTTCCTCCCACCATCCAAAGACATGCTCATTAGGTTAATTGGTGATTCTAAATTGGCCGTAGGTGTGCATGTGAGTGTGAATGTTGGCCCTGCGATGGACTGGCGACCTGTCCAGGGTGTACCCCTGCCTCTCGCCCGATAACAGCTGGGATAGGCTCCAGCAGACCCCCGTGACCCCTAACGGGACTAAACGGGTTTAGAAAATGACTGACTGACTGACTGACATTAAATCGTATTGTACTCAAATGCAATGCAGTTTAGTTAATTCATATGTAAAATAATTCCCAGTATTTGTTGTAGCTTACATGGTTCTTTATGTCTGTTTTTAAACTGTATCATCATTATCATTATCATAAATCAGTGCTGCTGTTACATGTGTTTAGGTTCAGAGTCCTATGGGCTATTTACCACAATTTTCTCCTGTACGCATCAACTAATGAGATTTTGGAATCCACTAAAGATGAGCCACATCATTTCACAGCCTGTCATCTTAAAAAATAGTGTTTACACGAGCAACTGTGTTGTTTCTGAATAATAGATTGGAGTATATTATGAATACAGTCCTAACTGGCAGCTATTAAATATTGCATATACGATAACCCCCTCTGCTACATTATTAATTTAGATTTTAAGCTAAAATCATTTTCTGACCTAACCTTAAAATAGGCTGAGTGCAGTTAGATGTTTCTTCTGCTTCTGATGGACTGATAAAGAGGTGCCAGAAGATTGTGTAGAGATTATATTATCCATAAAACGCTGCAGATGGTCCTCACTGAAGCAGGAGAGTATTAACATTGTGTGAGCACGTGGCATCTGTTCATGTATATGTTCTGAATGCTGGTGTTTCTGCATATGTGTCATAGCCGTAAGCTGTCAAGCTTCAAGCAGACACGCTGCAGCTCTTCAGCTTATTATCTCTCCCCCCATTTTCGGTGGTAACAGTCATTTCTTCATCACGGCTAATTTTAGAGATGATAAACAGACTATGGTTGCAGATAGCCTAACTGCCTGTGCTGCTTTGTGGTTGCAGGTGACTCCATCAGTTTTCACCCAGGAGATGTTGCAGTCCACAGAGGAGCGCCTGGGTAACACCACAGAGGTGCACCCTCCTCGCATCCTGGAGTTGCTTGACATGACCAAGACAACACATCAAAAAGTAAAATGTTGTAATACCTCAGTAGCTTCAGAACTTATTTCATATGAGAGACAAGACAAAAATGGCTGCATATTGTTAACGTGCTGAAAACTGACTCTAATAACAAGAATAATGTGGTGTTTTATGAAATACTTGGTTAAAGACCATCAGTGACAACTGTGACAACCTCCAGGAAAAGATAAAAGTTAGATGGGAGTTTGCTGTTGCAACTACATTCTTCAGACAAGCTTCAGCTGCTGACTTTCATCTCCATGTGATTAAAACCCAGGGGGAGTCCATGATAAACTCAAACGTAATACTTGAATTTGACAGTCTGTCAGAGGACTGTATTCCCAGTGTAGCCTCCAGTTACCGCATTTAATTTATCAACTGGCCAAGATGTGACGTTTGAACAAATGCAGCATATTAATAAATCTAAATGTGGGATAGGCTTATTGGAAGGGGAGTTATTTCAGATCGAGAATTAAACAACAATGCATTCAAACTTATAATAATTTCCTCATTAATATGTGCTGCATACAGAGCATGTGCTGTCGGTTAAGGGCATTCTCACTGTACCAAGTTGCTTCCCCTTACTCAGCAGGCACTAATTGACGGGCAGAGGGCAGCCAATGTGACTTAATGCCATCTACTTTTAGGAGGCAGATTTTAACAGGCCTGGAGCAGAAATGTCATCAAAAGTTCATGAAATTAATTAATGCCCCCTCATCACATTTAGGAGGACCAATTTTTGCATCTCACCTTGGATGCATATTTTGTTGACTTGTCAAATATGCAAATGTTAATGTGACTAACCTCCAGTCAGGGAGCGATGACCATCGAGGGGCTTTCTTAGGTCATTCACTGAAATACTTTAGCCTCGTTTTTATTCTTGAGCCAGTGATAGAAGACGAATGAAATGCTAATTTTAAGAAGATATATTTTCTCATATAGTATAAACTGTCGTCCAAAAAAGCATGTAGTATAGTAATAAGTGTAGTTCAGCATTCTGGGAATCATCCTTATGAGCTGATGAGTTGTGTTTGTTTTCAGTTGTCCCAGCCGCTTTTCCAGCCCTACCCATCTGAGATGGTCTTCCAGAACTTCACTCCTGCACAGACCTACAAGTTACCGCTGCTCCTCCTCAACAATGACAAGGTGTGTGAATGAATAAGAGTGAGTCTTTTTCCAAAACAGCTTAGAAACCGAACAACAACATTAAAACCTTCAGAGAGCTGAAGCAGAAGAAAGCAGAAGAAAAAAGACTGGGTAGAGGATGCGTGTCTGAGTTATGTAAGCAATGAAGAATGATTGGAAAAGGTCACAGAGGATTGGAGGGGGATGTGTACAAGACACCATCAAGAATAATGAATGAATCATCACTTGCGAGTGTACCAGGTTCTTTGTTTGTTAATACGCTGCATTTACTACTTTATAAAAATCTGTGAAATGTTATTTATCAAGGTTTCACGGCAAGTGAAACTGGAGCTACAGGACTCAGAGTATTTCCATGTGATCGGTCCCGAAGATGGAGGAAGGAAGGTTGCACCAGGAATGTCTGCCACTTTCACAGTCTACTTCACCCCACAGGAGAACAAGGTATCAGACACAAAGGAGTTCCACTGCTTCATACAATAACAATGCACTAAAGACTAGAGTCAGAGAGCACAATGAAGTATCACAGTAGCCTGCCTCAGGAGGCTGATTAGTTGACGCTGCAATCAAAGACCTGTAGGGAATCAGGATGTTGGTGAGAATTCAAAATTAGATTGCACATACATCACACAGCGTAATTTATGATATACAAGTTATCATGACTGCACCTATTCTGCATTTATATAAGGTACATAAATGTCCGACAAGCCAGAGTCAGAAGGTTAAAGATCAAAGGTCAGGTATTAGGTTACACTAGTATGTCCGGTTGTTGTTTTACGGCAAGTGAAAAAGAAAACTGAGAAGCAAAGGTCAACATGAAATATGGAATATTATTATCTTATAAGTAACACAATCCCCCGTATGCGCCATGGCTGTTGTACAATAGCCACCTCAACGCACTTAACGGTCTATAACCTTGCTCTTATTATAGTTCTACTGATGCCAATGCTGCTCTGATGCTCAGTGAGTCTGCTTTAAACTAAAATATGACATGTAGTAAATAATACTGTGGAGTGCAATAAGTGTCGAGTCAACTTTACTCTCTTACTTTTTGTATACTCGAAAATACTGTAAGTGAGCGAGGTGAAAACTGCCACACAACGTAAACACGGAACAGATGACTCAAAATCCCTCACTTCCTTAAAGGTACAGTCTCTTGGTGAATGCCTCTCACAGTGTTCATCGTGGGTCATCACAACACCATGATGCTTGGGGTACTCAAAGGAATCACAGATTAGCTGAGTGTCAAACTGTGTGTGTTGGAGCTCTTGTTTCCATATTCAGACACTGACAACTGACCGATGGATGTTTGACAAATTCTCCAGTGATATAAACATATTGCTAACACACATATTCTTTCTCTTTCTCCGCTAGGACTACAGCCATAAACTGGTTTGTGTGACAGAGAGGGAACGCTTTGAGCTCCCAATCCGTGCCATTGGGCCACGCGCCATTCTTGACTTTCGAGACAATCTTCATTTACCCGTTTGTCCTGTGAAAGCGTCCACACAGAAAACTCACCTTGTCCGCAACATAGGAAACAGCAAGGCCACGTTCAGTCTACACACACAGAGGTGAGAGTCGATAAACATGTGGGCTTATAGCTACATTTTTGTTGGGGATCTTCTCCTTTATAGGTACAGAAGAAATGTTTGGGCCGAAGACCTGCCATTGTATCACATTTAATTTAATTTAATTCCATTACTATTGGTTATAATTAAGAGTTTTCTGAGCATTTGAGCTTCATCTGCCTGTTTCTCCAACAACAACCTATAATTCCAGGCCTTTCTCAGTGACACCCTCCTCCGGGACTCTTGACGTAGGTGAGAGCATGCAGGTGACTGTGGTTTTCCACCCCATGAGCGTAGGTGACCATATGCAGGATCTGCTTCTGCACTACCACACTGGTGAGTTACATTCAGGGATCTGAAAGCAAAACTGTTACACCAATAACTTAAAAAGTGGTTTGACCACAGCTTCTGCTAAAGCTTGTTTTCGTTGTACACTGGCCTCATTTTGCTGTTTCCCAGCGCTTTAGTGGAATATTCCTAGCTGTCCTAATCAGCATAGTCAGATTATTTAATAATCTGGATGACCTTGTTGCAGCTGTTATTTTGCCACCTAAGCATTTTCTATATACTCTAAATGCCTCCATTAAAGAGAGACTTAAATAAGTTAGCAGTGTGTTACACTAATACACTTATCTTAACTTAATCACAATATTTGCACACATTAGTAGCATGTAATTTTTCCACACATGTGCATATTGTATGCATATACTCAAACATGAACCGATGGTTATGGCCTGGTACACGCATACATGGATCGAAGCTGAGCTTCTCAAACTATAAACAGAGTCTGCATAATCAGCGGAGTCAAATGGAGTGGAACTAAAAGGATGAATGTGTTTACTGTAATCACGGAGGTAAACACCATAATAAGCATCTCTATCTGCAGAAATGTTGATCCTGCAGCAGAACAGGACTGACACGCACAGCTCGCTGTTGGCAAACACAAACGAAACAGCTCTTACTATCTGTTATTCCGTCTATCTCAGCGTTTGATAATAACTGCTGATAGACTGGCATTTAAATCTTCAGATGAGAAGCCAGCTTGTTTCTTCCTATACTTTCACTATTAGTGTATGTGTATATGTGTAAGAGCGTCTCTGTCACACACAAGCTGATTCCCTAAGCTGATCCAATTAACTGTTCATTGTCTCCTTGCTAATTGTCATCTTCTTGCTGCACCATCTATGCATGTATGATTTGGCTGACTCGGAGTCAAAATGATTGTTTAACCTTGGGTGCAGTAGATCAGATACTAACAAGGTGTGTGTGGAGAGGTGTGTGTCTGCTTGGGGCCATGGAGTCAAAGGTGACATGAGTAATGGTAATGAGAGGAGAATCTATCATCTCCTTAGGGAACTGGACTGTGAGCATGCAGAGGACTTAGCTCATGATGGCTGTGATGCATTGTATTTACTTCTCAGTGCAGCTTTCTCTGAGAGCCTATTATCTCTCCTCTCCTCTCCTGTCCTCTCCAGACACACGTTTACATTGTCCAGAATTAGACCTTTTTTGACATGTGCAATGTGATTCTGCCTGCCATAAATATAACAGAAGAATAAGAAGTTTTTCTTTAGTCACAATGTTGATTGGTGGTCTACATGTGGATTCTGGCTTTGGTCATCTTCTCAAACATTCATTTGACCAACTGGTTGTTTTGCTACGTCTGTGTTTCTGTTGTTATTGGAAACTCTCCACTGCATGTCAGTCAAACTTGCACAAAGAATGGATATATTGCTGCCAGAAAGGAACGATAAGATCAAGTGTTTAAATGGTTATCGCAAGCAAATATTTCCCTGTTGAACAGATTATAAAAGGTTTACACCAACCTTCTCTATCCAGTTCTGATCAGGCTGGTCGGTTATGGTTGAGGTGGTTCCATTTTTATTTAAACTGAGCTAATATTCTGCTTATTAGTGAAATACTAGTGTCCATGTAAAAGCAGCGACTGAATGTCCTGAAAACTGTTTAAAGGCACTACACAGAATCGCATTATTTGCATACTAAAGCAGAGTGCTTTCAATGTACAGTGCTACTTCTTGTGATCACAAAGACTCTGCTGTAGATTTTTGCAGCTCGACTGAAAAGAGTATAATGATTAATAATAACTAATTAATAAGATAATTGAATGAACCCACTGGGTTGTGTTTATCCGTTTAAAGCGTTATTATTTTGTTTGTACATGTCAGTATTCATTCATTTAGTATTAGTATTATGTGACAGCATTGCTTGATGAATGTTTGCGTTGTTAAGGTCTAATCAATTCTTTTAAAATCTGCTCATTGGTTCTAATCTTATTTACGGTATTCAGGATGATTCCTGGGCCTACTCATATGTTTCTAGGGTATAGCCTCAGTTGCCTTCACAATTAGCCAGGCTTCTTTACATCAAAGGACGAAGCTTTTTGACTTTTCTGGTACACACACGAGGGGATCAATTAGAGGTAGATGGAGAAAGCTGCCGGGGAACATCAGTTCACGGCTTTTATCCTGCTCAAGACATGACTCAACTGGAGCTTCATTCTTTTTCTCACCCCATCTTGGGCACCCTGAGTAAATATTTGTTGTGATGGGGAAAAGAGCAATTCATCTGCCGGCTAAACACTGCAGGGTAAAAATAGCGACGGCAAACACGAGTAGCTGGGTTGATTAATCACAGAGATGCTTCAATCAGAAACAAATCAGCCTTGCTCCTGACTTGAGCTGGCCTCATCAAAGTCTCCTTTAGCATTTAGCATTAGACTGCACTGTGAGTAAAAGAGACTTGAGTGTACTCTTATTAGCTGTATCACCTAGATGGATATTCCACGGTGAACCACCCGTGTGTGTGTGTGTGTATGTGATGGGAAAGTCAGTCTAGTACTGACGCAAAAATCATTCTGTTATCAGCAGCAAGTTCTGAAACCACAGCAAAGTCACCTTGTGGAAAAAACTGCCTGTTTATGATTGGATAATAGTGGATAAGAGCTGAACTGTTCTGGCTTTATATTCATTCATTTTGGGTTTATCATTTAATTATTGCGACGCTGTTTCCCAGAGCAGGAGACAGATTTGTACATATCTCCTTAATGACATCTGTGTTGGTGGATGAGTATTTTTTGTATTTGTGTGTACTGTAAAAGTATTCATTATATTTTTTTGTCTTTGTGCGCGATCTTAAGGGGCCATGGCTGCTGTGTAGATAGGTATAAACAGGCTGAGGGGAGGGGCAACAGTAGTGGTGTTCAGCGTCATTAAGCTTTTATAGTGGGAGGGCAAGCCCAGGCCCAGAACACCACTTACAGCCCATCAAGAGACTATCATTTTTAATTTAGCACCATTCCCTGTCTCCCTCACTCTCATGTATGTTTCAGGTCAGCATGCTGCAAACGGCTTCGCTCTGCTTAGGGGAGCATGGAGGCTTCACCGTGGACTGGCAGATACAGTCTGTGTGTACATATGTTTCGATTTGCATGTCCTTTACGCCGCAGTGCTTAACTCGAGCGCCACGTTTTCTCTCGTCTTGCCGGCTAAAAGCTCTGGAAATCGCTCAGCTTGCTTGTTTTCCGTTATGGCGAGTTAGAAAATCCTTGTTCTTTCCTAAAAGAGAGCCTGAGCTCCAGGAAACCCCCCGCCCGCCCATCACTCCTTCCCTCCCTCCCTCCCTCCCTCCCTCCCCTCTGTCACTGCTGCTGATTTCAGTAAGAAGATGGACAGCTCTTGGGGAGCACTGAGGCATCTGCTTTGACAGGACGATAGCACAGAGGGGACTTTAGCACAGCAGCCTTTTAGAAAAGCAGCACACACACGCATGCAGGCACACAAACAGCAAGCAAGCTGCACATAAACAAACACAGACGCTCCAATTCCAGTACATGTGCTTCCACACACTGCTGTAATCAAAGGTAGCTGAGGGGGTTGAGACGTTCTGCTGCTGTGTACATAGAGAAATTATGGGAAGAGAAAGCGAGTGGGGAGGGAGGGAGGGAGGAGGCGGGGTGGTGGACAGCCATGATGAAAGCTTAGCAATAAGCTGCAGCTCTCCCTGCCTGTCAGCTGCTGTCATAGCATCCGGATGCTCGGAGATAATTGCTTTTCTCTCTGGATCTTCCCCAATTGTCGGCTCTCTTTCTCTCCCTCATTTCCTCCTATCACTCATCCAGCGTCTCACATGTTCTCTTTTATTTTCTTGCTTCCTCGCCGTCCGATGATATCTCACCATTTCAGGGGACTTCTTACCAGAGTAAAAGAAAAGAGCCGGCCTTCTTGTGGAACTGCTCCAGGCAGTTTTGTGTTCCTTCTCTCTGCCGCTAGGTACATGACAGAAGTCACTGTGATAGTTGGCCAGCTGGAATAAAGCTTGAACACTCCTTAGATTCTGCTATGTGTTTTTACTGTAGGGCAAATGTAGTTATCGTCACAGTTGCCTTTTTGTCTCCATCTAACAGGACTGTAGTCCGCTTGTTGTGGATGCTACGAAATATAAATAAGAAACACTAGTTTTGCTTTCACGTTGCTAAGAAATTAAGTATTTTGTGCAGCAATTAATCACTTCTTCTCACTTGTGTTAAAGCCAGGCATAGATGGATTAAAAGCTCTCCTATCCAGTCTGCACAGAGCAGGACTTCAAACCAAATCGGAGAGGCTCATCGTATGAATACCCCGCAGCCGTGGAAGATAGATGTGTTAGATTTGGTTAATTCATCACTGAGTTGTAACCCTCCAGTCAAGTGATGCTGAAATCAGATACTGAGTCGGATTTCCTTTCCTGCAGTTTATTTACCTTTTTAATGGTGGCGATTATCTTATATTTAATGAACTGGAAACAGAAATCACTGGAGTTGATTTACAAGTTTTTAAATTATTTTATTAGTGTCATTCAGACAAAACACTTAAAAAGTTATTATTACAGGGGCTACACCATAGTGGGTCCAAGCTTGATTAGCAGTTCAGATTATAAATAAAAGTTTAGCTGTTATTATTGCATAATTAGCTGGACACAATCGCGGTGCAGAGTTCACAAACTGGTTGGGCAGATTTTCTGTTGGCGTTCCTGCAGTGTGTTTGGTAACTAAGTGACAGTTCCTGTGACCATAGGAACCAGTGTGGATTAATAGCTGCATCTGTTGGGCTGTTGTTAGACATGTTGCATGCTAAGCTGCACAATACTCAGAAGAAATCAGCAGGAGCAGCAGCACCTTAGAGAGTCCAGTAGTTAATGTACAGGAAATGCTCAATCCCCAATATGAGTTCCTAGAGTTTCATTTCATGCTTTAAGCAAACTGCAGTGTGATTTATACATTTTAGCCTGAATGTTGTTGATTTTAGCTTTGGACAGAATTTGCGCGGCAGATATACACAAGTTATGTTTGCAGCAAATTTAAAAAATCACGCCAGCCTTACATAGTTTGCCCTGCAACTTTGTTTGAATGCAGACTGGTGATTAATTAAGTATATTGGAGGAAGAGAAAGTGATTTCATGATGTAAATCACTGGTTGGTATTTGGTAAAATGGAACAAACCTTTATGTTTAGGCTCAAATATTGATATTTATGCTGACCCAGCTATGACAAACCAGGTCAAAAATGAAATAAGCAAACATATTTGAGCTAAATGTTCACATTTCACGATACTGCAGGTAAATCTTGCTATGCTAAAAGTTTTAAAATAGATTTGTGGCACTCATTTCCCTCACATGGCAAAATGTCTGCACACAGAATGAAAGACTACCATCCTCAGCGAGGTGCATGATTTAAGCAGCATTATATCCTCCAACTTGTTGGTCTATTTTGTTGATAATATCTGCCTCTCAGAGCAGTTACACCTTTTTTTTGCAGTGAATCATGTTAGAACCAAAGGAACGGCACAGGATACAAAAACCGAGACTAATAAATGGCATATCTCCATGACTGTTCTGGCTAAAGATGAGCTTGGAAAACGCTACAGTCACGATAAAATTAAATGAAATACCCATCGGACTCTTTGAGCTGTTTGCAAAGGAGAAAATCCTCCACATCAGTTTGATCTCATCTTTCATCTCTAGTAATTCAACTGGCTGAGGTATCTGTGTTTTTATTTGAATGGGGAAAGGCTGCATCAGGAACATTTTGAACCACAGAGTCACACACAGAGAAGAGTAATAGAGTCCAGAGCCCTTTGTCTTTGTTGAGCTGGACGTATGGTGGAATATTATCCTTATTTAAAAAACTTTAACCTCCACAAGTATTCAAATATGAACAATCTGAGGAAGAGTAGGGAGTTTTTACAGGTTACAACTCCAGTCCTTCCCATTTGAATGTAAACAAACTCTTAAATTTACATAAGGCCTTATTCTTGGTGGCTTTATACAAAACCTTGTTTTGCATCTTATCGTTGATGCTGGTTATTGTTGCTCTTTGTGTGCTCATAATAATGACACCTCACTGCTGCCACAAGCTCATTAGATGTCCTGTTGACCAATAATGATTTTATCTCTTTTGGCGTGAGGTTTTGAAACTCCAGAGTTGTTTTCTTTGCTGGGAAGTCACATCCATATTGTGATTTAAACCTGCCATATTTATTTCAGATTACTGAATTCCACTTTGCTGCCACTCAAAAAAGCCCTGGCAGCGTAATAAAGTAAACAGTTTTGGGTGCCAGTTTTTCTGGGATATTTTGAGAGCAATTTCACTCATTGATCTCTGCAGGAGTCCTTTTGATCCAGATCCAGACTGTCAAAACTAGACTCCAAAGTGAGATCCTCCTCAACTCTGTGACTCTCAGATGACGAGCAGTGGGTGCTCGCTAACCTGGTCAGAGGACTTGTTTTCAGACATTCAACATAAAGTAAAAATTTAGAGGAACTTTTTCAGTTTAGCATTATCCATGGATCAGGCATAACATTATGACCACCTTCCTAATATTGTGTATGTCTCCCTTGTGCGTCCAAAACAGTTTTGACTCATCGGAGAATGGACAAATGGACATGGGCCTTCTGAGAGTGTCCTGCGGTGTCTGGGAACAGAATCTTGTTAGTTGGGTGTGGGGGGCTTTGAGGGGAGGGGCCTCTGTGGATCATCCCACAGATACTTGATCAGTTTGGGATACATAATACATTTTCATTTATAGGCACCTTTTACCACACTCAAGGTCACCGTACAAAATAGTTAAAATAAAACACAATTAAAGTACACACATACAGCATATATATAGAACATATAGTTACAAACAAATGACAGATAGAATGGGAGATAGAAGTGAGACTATGGAATGGAGGAGGCCTGTCTGAATAAATAAGTTTTGAGCTGAGATTTGAATTTTGTTGTTCGTTGTTCCGGGAGGTCGTTCCAGAGGCAGGGGGCTGAATGCGAGAAGGCTCTGGACCCCATGGAGGTCAAGCGAGCAGGTGGGAGGGTGAGTTGCAGTGATACAGTGATAAGGACGACCTAAGAGCGCGGGCAGGAATGTTTATGTGGAGCAGGTTAGTGAGGTACTGAGGGGCGAGGTTGTTCAAGGACTTGAAGGTGAGAAGTTGGATTTTGTAGTTGATACGGAATTTGACAGGAAGCCAGTGGAGTTGCTGCAGGGCCGGTGTTATGTGACTTATGTAGAGGGGGGCTAGTGATGAGATGATCCCCATCCAGTTGAGTATTGTCAATTGAGAGGGATGGATGGAGATGGGAGATATTGCGTAGGTGAAAATAGGCTGAACGGGTGATGCTGTTAATGTGAGAACAGAAAGAAAGAGTGGTTTGTCTTGTGGTTTTAATGTTGTGGCTGATCGGTGTAGTTTGTTTCTGTAGATCTTTTCTGTGTAACATATTCTTTCTTGCCTCCGTCCTCCATCCTACTCCTGTGAATAAATGTGCGTGCATGCTGATTTCTCTGTCTTCTGCTCAGGTGAAGATGTGTACATCACCTTGTCTGGGTCTTGTGAAGAACTCAACCTCCAACTTGAACCTGACTCTGTCCTGCTGAACAAGACTTACATCTCCATGGCCAGCGTACACACAGTGCACCTCACCAACAGCAGTGATATCCCCCTCCAGTACTGCTGGACGGTGTGGCCCACCCAACCACAAGAGGACTCAAACTTACTGAGGTAAATATACATTCACTCGTGCTTTAAAAGAAGCAGAGCAGGGATATGAAGCGATGTTTGAGCTGTATAAGCTCCCCTTCTGTCTCTCTGCAGCAAGCAGAATTCCCTGCTGTGTTGTGTTTCTTTTATATCAAAGCATGCGTTGCCAGAAATAACTCCGTTGTCCATCACTTTCTTTCCGTCTCCGATGCTTTGTTCTTCCTCTTGTCACTTTTTCCTCTCTCCTCATTCACCGTTTCTTTTACTTTTCACGTTTTTCCTCTGCCCTCCTCTCTCTCCTGTCTCCAGGGAGAGCTCGGTGCTCCGGCAGAAAGAGGAGGAGTGGTTGCTTTTTCCGAGGGACTCTGAGCCCACAGCAATTAATAACGCCTCGCTGCCGCCCCGAACCCTTCAGGACGGCAGAACTCAGGCTGCGAATGACCACCTCCTGGCCCTCTCACACAGCTGCATAACTGTGGAACCAGCGGTGTGTTTTCATTTTTTATACTATCTCCACCTCTCAATTAGTTGGCCAGCTAATTGTCGACCAACTAATTAGTTGTCCTCATCCTGCTCGTGGTTTCTTATCTCTGGACGACAGAGAAAACAGCTTATGTGTCTGCACGATTGTATTAACACCAATATATCGCCCAAGAGCACTGCACCTGAACATGCAGCGTCACAGATGCTGCGTGAGGACAGAAATCTTAATTTGTTGATCAAATTTGAGATTAGCTCTGTCACAGAGAATCAGGATCCGGCCCTTTTGTTTGCATGTAAATCCCGTCTGACTCTGCGGTGACAGGAGGGTCACACGCTGGGCCCTCTCTGCCCAGGGACCTTCAGGTAGCTTGACCTGCTCTGACACCACACCCACCCCTGCTTTCTCTGCCGGTGTCTCCTCTGCTCAGCTCAGCCACGGTCCCAGGACGGAGGCAGAGAGAGAGAGAGAGAGTGGGGAAGAGAGAGTAAACAGTCTCTAGGACTGTCCACAAACTTTGAGAGGACATTTTAGAGATACGGTCAGCAGTACGCACACACGATGTCACCCACCTGCCAACACACACACAACACAGGTATTAGTGTGTGTGTGGGGTTGATCATGGATACAGAATCAGTCATATTCATTCGTCATCATTTGTTTGCATTAACACAGTATGTGCTTTATTATGTTTCACTTTTTTTTCTCCATATGTTTCAGGATGGTGAAATATGGCCCAACACCACAGCACAGTTCAGCGTTGTCTTTAAGCCAGAGGAAGCCAAACTTTACCAACAAACCGTATACCTGGATGTCACAGGTCAGGGCCTCGTTTGATCAAAGCCAAACTCCATTACATTAGCAAACGGCATTGTTTTTAGCTTTGCAAATAGCATAGCATCAGCTTGTCCACTACTTTGGTCCATGTAGAGATATGTCTTATCTGATAGATGGATTGGTGATCCCCTGAATCTTTCTTCAGTGCCATATAATGAGGTTTATAGTTTAGATTTCCAGTGAAATGTCCCATAAAATATGAAATTTGGTCCATAAATGCATTCATGTCTCCGTCAGGATAACCTTTAGCGATTCTTTAACAATGCATTTAGTACGATCGACAAGTCAAATTGTCTTGATTTATCACCCAATACCTGCTCTTCTGCACTGGCAGATATAAGCATAACAATGTTTTAAAGTGCAACACTTAGGAGTTGCTACTATGGTCGCCTACACTTAGTCTGGTTATGGAAAACACTAGCAATGTACAACCAGACATTAATAAAAAGTTAGATTTGTGCCATACCAGTACAAAACAAATATTTACATTTCTATTTCTGTTCTTTTAGTATGTCTTTGAAATGAAATACAGGCTATACCACCATCTAACTCTAAGCCATGAACTTAGAAATATGTGTTTTTGGCGGTCCGAGAACAAAGTCTGACACCTTAACCCTAAACCTTCACGCAAACTACGAGGAGCAAAAGAAAGCCGAATCACAGTTGGTCGTCGTGCCTATTCAGTTTTGCAGTGAATGAAAGGGATCTGACATCAGACTAAAGCCAACCAAGTCAGATTAAAGGCTGTGTTAACATGTGTTTTGTAATTTACATATCTAATAATCCGACTGCACCATTTAACACATACTAGGACTTGTTTTTTAAATGTGAAACCCTCTTCTCCACCTTGCAATCGGTTGTTCAAAAAACTTCAAGCACACAATACGCCCTTACTGTAAATCAATAGCTTTGGCTTTCTCATAAAAGATTCTCTCCCTACTGCTGTGGGTTGGTACAATCAAAGGTTGGACAGATAATTCTGGGTTTTTCAGTTTGGGTTATCGTCAGATGAGCTCCTCTCAGCTACGTCACTTTCATGTTCTCTTCTCCTTCAGAGTATGATACCATCAATCAAACCTGGTGCATTACTAGGCCTCATTTTCATATGAGACAAATGCACTTACAATGCCCTGATATAGTATTCAGCTCATCCCAGTGTTAGTAAAGGGTGGTTGACAATTTTGCATGTGGCCTTCATGTGTGTGCTCTGAGCCGGAGGCCAGATTTACATTAATTTCCATGTTTTGTGAGGCAGGTAATGACCTGACCCGTCTAGGCCAATGACAGCCAGACTAGAGACTACTGTGCCATGGTCCTCACTTTGCAAAAAAAAGCTTCAGAAGCTTACTAAGCAAAACAGAAAGCCAGGCAAGCCAGGCCTCATGTGGTCTTTAATAAGTTTGCTTGGAGAAAAGTAGAATGAGAGTGTTAAAACGCTTTGATTCAGTACTTTAAACATAAAAACAACTATTGTTAGTGACCTAAATAAAAGTCAGTACTCACTTTTTTTCACGTTTTGACCCCACAGTATGTCTTATTTCTTTCTTTGTCTTTAGGCCGTCAGTCTCTGTTACCCCTCACAATCAAGGGTGAAGGCGTGGGACCTAATCTCCAACTCAGCTATAACCTGATGGACATGAAAAATGTATTTATAGGTGACAGAGACTGTTATGAGGTAAGAAACATTAAGCCATCAAGTGAAAAGCTTTGGGAAAATTATTAGTCGGGACATGCTGGTAATTGTGTCGACCTTAATGTTTAATATCTGATACTAAAACTCTTACATTAACATATTTAAGCCTTTTCTTCTAGTTTTAAATTTTAGCTGAGAAAAAAAATGTTGTCAAAAGTTTGACAGTCAGAATTAAAGTTGCTAACAGGAGAAGCCGGGTCAGCTGTGCAGTAGGTGGACGCCTGTAAAATATAACATGAAGCAGTATGGTACCCCTGAAATAAACACGATTGAACTCATTTGTGACTTAAATTTGTGGTAGCATTTCTATCCATAGACGCCAATATATATATAAATAGACGCCTCATTGAGCTCTGCCGTCTACAGCGGCGTGCCTACAGGGCGGCCATCTTGGATCAGGGCCACTCGCTCCTACAGTGCATTACATCTATGGAGGAATGGTGTTTCTAGTTGAAGTCCGGCATCTTTTCTTTTCAATCTTCTGTCAGAAGCTAGTCTGCTGATAACATTAAGTAGAATTTGTATTTGGGTAGTAAAACCATATTTTTTATCATGGCTACATGTGTGACGTTTTTAACACAACAATACGTTTGGAAATCGTTCCGAAATTCAGCTAATAATTCTACTTTGAGATTGAGGAGTACCTCTTTCCTTCGTATGTTCATGCACCGCTGCCTCTGCTAGCCCTGAACCAAGATGGCGGCGCTTTAGGCACGTCCCTCCACGGCGTCTATGTAGATATGTCTATTTATGTCTATTTTTCTAACATATGATAGAATTTGCTTTCTTCACTTGTAAACAAAATACAATATTTGTATCCTCGGCACATCTTGCCAGACAAGACAAGTGGATGAGAGGTGAAACATCTTAAAGAGTCTTAAATTTCAAGATAAAAGACAAAAATCAGGGTGTCATTATTATACTTGTGTGATATATACTTTTTTGTGTGTGTGTCGTGTCTGATAACACAGGGCACATGATGCAAATATTATATTTAGTTCACTAGTGAATAAAGTAACATGAATGCCTTAAATATATATAACATAAAGCAACATTAAACTACTTCTACTGAGTTGAAGGAATATCTGAACCAGTGCTGAACGGAAGAAGTTGGACGAGGGGGGAATAACCTTCAGCTCAGACAGTCTTTGTTTTGTTTTAATAAGACTCATAGGGTGTCTGTTCTTTTAATTAAAATCAGATTATAAGTCTAAACCAGTTAAATTGGTAACATTTCTAGCATAACACAACTTCATAACCAAATTAGACTCCCGCTGTGTGCGCAGTTCGTCTTGTACTAACAAAGCTGATTAGGTCACAAACCATATATGTGATACATGCATGTATTATACAGTATAAATCTACTGGATGCTTCATCTTCTGCAGGTGCAGGTGTCAAACAAGGGGCTGATTGATGCCCCTTTCAGGTTGTCAAGCCCCGACACCACTTTCGGACGCTGTTTCTCCTTTAGCCCTGAGGAAGGTGTTGTTCCCTCGGGGGCCTGCCAGATTGTGGAAGTCACCTTCCACAGTCGCATCTTGGGAACTTTCTCTGAGGACTTGCTGTTAACTGTAACAGGACAGCCTCAACCACTGACCCTGACCTTCAGGTGAAGCTGGCAATATATATGTATCAGAGCAAGTTTAAAAACTCAGTCTTGAAAGTTGTGGCAGTGTTTCAAACCAAAACCCACTTTCTACTACTACTACTCTATCTCAAGGCTTTTATCTCTTTTCTTTCAGGGGCTGTGTCATTGGACCCACGTTCCACTTCAGTGTTTCAGAGCTCAATTTTGGAGATGTAGCCTTTGGTGAGTCACTTTAACTTTAAATTTGCTCAAGATATACTTTATAATATACTGTCATATCCAGTTTTCTTTTTGTTTACTATCTGTTTCCATGCATGTCCTACTTTCTCTCATCATGACGCCCTTCCTCTCTGTCTCTCTCTTTGCACAGGTTTCCCACTAACATCGATTTGTACCCTCTTCAACACCTCCTTTGTGCCTATGACTTTTGCCTTGCGTGTCCTGGGGGACGGCTTGGGCTCTCCCAGCGTTAACAGTGCCAAACAGGCGTCTGAAGTGTCACGGAAGAATTGGCAAGGCCACACTGCTGGAGACCTTCATGCACGGCCTATGGAGTTCACCGTCATCCCTGCAGCTGGCTCTGTGCGTGCCATGTCGGATGTTACCATTAAGGTACCGTTAATTAACAAATAAGGGAAACAATTCATCTAAATTAATTTTAGTCAGCATTTCTCAACAGCTTCTGTTAGGGTACTCCGGCTTCCTCCCACCGTCCAAAGACATGCTGGTTAGGTTCATTGGTGATTCTAAATTGGCCGTAGGTGTGAGTGTGACTGGTTGTCTGTCTCTCTGTGTTAGCCCTGTGATGAACTAGAGACCTGTCCCGGGTGGTTATGCAACAATAATGCCAATCATTTCTCAACATTACCTTACTTAATTGCCGTTTTCAAACAAGGCTTCTTGTCCCTATGTCCCTTTAGCTACTCTAGTCATGCTAGTTTTCAATAGATATTTCAAAAAAAGATCACCTGCATCTATTCTATTTGTGCAAGATTGGCTTGTGTGCCTGAGGGGTGAAATACATTTATGGATGCAAATGATGGTGCTCCATTTCAATTAGTTTATAAGTTTATTTAAACATAACAGGAGAGAGAAGAAAGACTGAAATGTGAAGAAGGGAAAGGACATTCTGCCCGCTGTGATTTATGTGATTTAGTTTGGGAAACTCCAGGTGATGTTACTATGCATCTTAATGTTTGTGCAGGTGGTGCTGTGCTCCAACACAGTGAAGAGGTACAGGGTGGCGCTGGTGGTGGATGTTGAAGGTGTCGGGGAGGAAATCATGACTCTGCCTATCAATGCCAGGTGAGACACTTGCTCTTTGATGTGCCGACATACTCCACCATGCATCCACTGATGTTAGTTTTTTAGTTGTTTCACACAAGCTGCAGCAAAACAAATATAACTTTTCATATTTGAAAACACTTGAAAACATTTTAGTGGTTCAGTTTTTCTATAATATAGTAGGTCTTCTAAACTATTTTTAATGTAATAGTAGACTGTGGTGATCTCAACCTGGACGCTTAATGTGAAGCCTTAACAAGGCAGAGAAGAATCCCGGCGATGTCAAGCTGAAATGACGGCTGACAGCAGGAGGGGTGAACATATTTAGGGGGCGTGTGTGACTCAGAAGGTAGAGCAGGTTGTCCACGAACCTAAGGGTAGATGCATCTGTGACTGTAAAGCGCTTTGTGTACCAATAGGCAGAAAAGCGAGATATAAAAACAAGGCCATTTAAAGTTTAACAGCAATGACATGATGTAATGATTGAGATCATGGCGAAATCTGAATGGTTGAGCTGGAAACTCTCATAGTCGGCTTTCCAGTTTGAATTCATGCTCATCTTTATTTGATGACTTCAGTTACTGTTTATTTTATGGATTTTACATGCATGAGATTATATTGAGATTATATTGCCCAGATTAATTAAAATAAAACCCTACTATGACCAGCTAAAGTAGTAAAAGGTTTCCTTCACTTTAATTTATCCGTTTCAAATTCCTTAATTTAAAAGATATTTTAAGTACATGGATATTTCCTCTTATCTATAAACACCTCCAGGTATGTGTTTGTGATGATGTTATCTCTCTGGGTTGCAGTGGTGTAAGCTTCAGCAGACTTACTACTCTTTCTTGTTGACAAAGTGTATTAAGGTGTTCGCCTAATGTTTGCATGAGCTACATTATAGAGGGCTTCCAGATTATGGAGTATCAAAGGGAAGAGACATTTGTTCTGATCTGATTTAACAGCAACATTTATTTATTTATTTTGGTGCCGGGAAAGAGGCACTGCGTTTAATGCTAAAGTCAGAGAGCAAATCCTTCTGCTTAGAGGTGAGTGTATGCTGAGTACCTGCAGATACAGTATGCACCGCTGCACCTCGGGTAACACTTGTGTCACAGGCTGTCAGGAAATTATCGCTTCTATCGCCCATTTTCCTAACGTAAAGCATATTTTTTTTATTTCTTCCCGGCTATGACCTCTGCTGCGCTTCTGGCTGTTCTGATGCTTTGACAAGCTGTAAATGTGGTCCATTGAACTTTCGTACAGGTGTAGACAAATCAGTGGAGGATGCGTTAAATATTCAGAGCACGATTTGCATAATAATACAATGGAATGTCACCTGCACCATCACTCAGAGCGGAGCAATGGTAATGTGACTTCCTCACAGCAATCACCACCGTCATTGTAAATTCATGAATCGGCTATAATTAATAGGCTTCAGTTTTGTCTTGATGCAACGCAATTACTGTTCGATTCATAAATAAGCTTCACATCTCCTTTTCCTCTTCTCCTCTCTCTGTTTTTCTTCCCTCTGCTGCTCTGCCTCTCTTCTTCTTCTTCTTCTTCTTCTTCTTCTTCTTCTTCTTCTTCTTCTTCTCTCTGCGTATAGATGTGTTGTGCCTGAGATTGTGGTGGAGCCCCCGGTGTTGAACTTTCAAAGGTGTTTCCTCGATTACCCCTACAAACTGCAAGTGCGTCTGACCAACCCCAGCAATCTGCCCGCTTGCTACGGCATGCTTGATCAGGTAAAAGTAGATCACTATGGCAACTCAAACAGTCTGTATGTATACTTCACATGTGGACAGCAAGAACGGAAGGACACTCTGATTTGATGTACATCTATTTATATTCATGACTTCCTTAATGTCTGAATGACAGCTGATACTACTTCCCTACCTGTCCATTCATTAGGAATCTATATGATACCAGGAGAGATTAGTTAAGCACATAGACCGGATATGGGTCTGTCCAGATGCGAAGAGAACTCACTTACCAGAATCCCTTGAGCTCAATAAAAGGCACTTTATGTCTCATTTGTTTTAATGACTGACTCATCACATGACCATATGCACACAGAAGGATTAATAGGTTGGTGTGGTTGTTACTGCTCTCCGTACTGGCCTTGAAGAGATTCCTCCTTAACCATATTTGGTAACTTCCACGTACATTTTAAATCGCATCCCTGGTGAGTTTCATGTAAGAATAGTTGTCTTCTATGTATGGTATTAATAAAAAAAATATATAAACTTGCAAATAAACTGCTTTCATTATAACATTAAGTTCATTTGGCAAGACATAATAGCAGAAGCTTTAGAATATCTTTGAAAAAAAATAAGAATTTAAAGGAAAACCATAGAGCGAGAAGGTCCCGGGTTCGAATCCATGGGCCGACTGGTACTTTCTGTGTGGAGTTTCCATGTTCTCCCTGTGTCTGCGTGGGTTCTCTCCAGGTTCTCCAGCTTCCTCCCACCGTCCAAAGACATGCTGGATAGGTTCATTGGTGATTCTAAATTGGCCGTAGGTGTGAATGTGAGTGTGGATGGTTGTCTGTCTCTCTGTGTTAGCCCTGAGATAGACTGGAGACCTGTCCACAATGTACTATTACCTGATGACAGCTGGGACAGGCAGACCCCGCGACCCTTAATGGGAATAAGCAGTTACAGAAGATAAATTAATAAATGATATAAGCCCGTGTGACAAACAATGCTGGATTCTGTGATTTTTCTCTTTGATGGTGATCTGTATGGATGGTTACAAAACATCTTCTCTATCTGTGTCACTGTTTTCAGGAAGATGAAGAAAACCCCTCTCTGCTTTTTGGTAGTCCTGTACCCAGAGGTCTGATTCTTCCTGGTACTTCAGAGGACCTTCCTGTTCTTCTGCTGGCTAAGGCCGTTGGAAGGCTGCACCACACTCTACGCATTGCTGTGTTTGGCAGCCTCCAGCCACCCCTGGTCAGTGGAAGTAATTCTGGGTGGTAATCTCTCATCTCATACTCTGATTAAATACAGTCATTTCTCTTCTTTCTGTTCTGTTCCAGGAGGTGGTCCTGTATTGTATCGGGCAGGGACCTGTAGTCCATGTTGAGAACACACAGCTGTTCTTTGGCAAAATCCCGGTTCTGACAGACGTCACCAGAACCGTGCAGCTGTCGAACCAGTCTCCTATTCCAGCTCACTTTACTGCTCGCACGGTACAAACACCAACACACACACACACACAGACTCAGCTATCCAAACGACATGCAAGCTTATACTTAAAATGTTCAGGAACAATGCAGGTTTGTATGTGCTCAGCTCTAGTAACTGGATACAGAGTGTGCTAGCATCTATACATCGCAGTGGATTTACTGTGCATCTGTCTAGCCATGCTCTCCTCACCTTCTTATTTCATGTATAAACTTTTAGTCTTTCTCCACCGCTCCTGTGACTAATTCATTTTCAGTCTAATTGGACGTGTAATTAATGAGTTAATAAAATCAATGCCTTGATGGCTCTTAATTCTAATTAGTTGCCAGTTCCATTTTACTCCTATCCCGAGAGAATAAATGATTTTCCTCCGAGTGGAGCTCTTTGTACTGCCATTAGAAACCAATCAGACGGTGACATTTTGTCAGTTCATAACGACATAAATCAAACAGGAAAACATAACGATTGAGTTATCAACTCAAAGTGCATCACTGTTCCTGAAGATTTTATGCACAATTAATGTCCACAGCTGAACATTTAAATACCGTTCAAATGCACCATCCAGCCGTTTGTGTTCCACCTTGCTTTCCCCAATTCATATTTTAAGCTAGTTAAACTTCTTTTGAGCAGTTTTCAGGCAGTGTTCAAGGTCTTAACAGTGACGATCCACTTGTTTTTATTTATCGCGCTTACTCAGTGCGAAGGAAACACTAAATTCAAAGCCAAGCCGAGAGCCACAGTTCATCATATTTAGTGTTTCACTCGCCTCCTGAAAGCTCTCCTCTCTCTGCGCGTCGCCTTATCAGCGTTGCCTGATATCCACGGGGAACAGACTCGTCGCTGGAACCGTACCTCAGCGCTCCCGAAGCTTGAACGGACGTGCACGGATTTAAACGCACACAAGGCAACCCCTCCCGGTGTAACTGCAGTTGCGTGACCCTGTCCTCTCCTCTAAGGCAGCATTGAAGGAAGGAGTTTCTCCCCTGCACTCTCAGGCGTCAGTCGATGCAGATTCTCCTAGAATTACATTACACCTCGCTCAATAAGCTGGCAGAGGGCCACAGATAGGCCTGATGACAGGAGATTGTAGGCGCAAGCTATCCACACTTCCTTGTCATCAAAGTTACTGTCGGTGACGATGGCTCCATCCCCAATTTAACAAAATAATTAGTGCACTCGGTGTTCACTCAGCACCTAAACCTGAATGGACTAGTTTTCTCTATTGTGACTATGAGACCTATAAATAGAAACTGCATAGCTGAAGTACATACATAATTGAAGCACACAGAAAATGCTTGGTACACTCTTAAAACGGACCAGTCAGAGAGTCTTTCAGGCTGGTGACCGGAAATATAAACCTTATAATGTTACACCTTATTGATTTTGTTGTATGATGTTTGACGTGAGAGCTGACTGCAGTAGGAAAAGATTTATTCAGTCTGATGTGGTGTTGATGCCTGTAGAGCACAAATCTGAATACTGACCCATTCTGACTCGTGCTGCATCCAAAAGCAATCGATGCTAATCAAGCTGTGCGACGCCGCACGTTTGATGCGATTATTGAGATTCCAGTCGTCCTGCTCCCCGCTCTGGGGAGCCAACCCCGTGCTCTTCCTCGTCCTCTGACTCCACCCACCCCCTTCGCCGCGATCACCCCTGTATCGACCCGGCGAGAGTCCGCTTTCACCGGCTCCTTCTCCCGATTATACAAACGCTGAGAAAGTGATCTATGACTCCCAAAGTCACTCACCACTCAAGTGTTGCCTGCTGTGTGAGGCAATTTTCCTCAAATGCCTCTTTTTCTTCCACAAAGAAGGGCACTTTGAAAGAAAGAAACTGAATCTTTAACATTTCCAACCATTTTTGGTGCAGTCTCTTCTGTAGAAAAGCTACACGAATGTCCGCTGCAGTGTTTTAGTGGAGATATTTTCCGCCATTGATCCCCAATCTACACTGCCGTGCTATCGGCAGTGAACGCGTCCCAAGCTTCGCTGCATCTGTTGGAAGTTTATTTTCAAAACCCCAATTAAAAGTTTATGTTCCAGCCATCCATCAGCAGAGATGCTGTATGGATCATTGATTGTGATGTTGACCGCTGCTTGGTCAGATATATATATATTCACTACAGTGAGCACATTGAAGAGCTTTCTGCTCTGTTGAAAGACCGGAGGTGAAAGTTTGCAAATTTTTTGTTCTGACGCTGGATTGTTTTTCAGAAAAAAATCCACTGAACTATCTTAGAAGCTGGGATGTTTAACATTTTACATCATATATATGCGGTAAGGCTTTTGTTTTGTTTTTATTCAGGCACATCTCTGTGTTATGTTCCTCACATATACATTATGCAGCTCATAGAAGCGATGTGCTTTGTCTTAACAGCATCATGTCAGGTATGGAGCCACTGCTTGGCTCCTCTTTTACCTCCAGAAACATCAATGAAATGTGATTATACAGCTACATGATACACATCTGTCTCCTTACGTCCATCCATACCATAGGTCTCGATGGCTTGTGTAGCACAGTTAGAGGAATTTGACCCCACAAGGGAGATATTTCCATGGATCACATTTCAGTCATCGAGGTGCCCCCCCCCCTCTTTATTTTTTTTTCTAAAGGCAGCCATCTTGTGGTAACGCTTCAGCTCATCTAATTCAGGCTGTAAATAGAATCAAAGTGTGTTTCTGTTTCCTCAGAGCCACGGCCGATCCTTCTGGCGCGTCGAGCCCGGCGAGGGGGAGGTTCCTCCCGAGAGCCAGCTGGAGCTCAAGGTCGTGGCGCACCTGAAGGACACGCTTCACTTCAAGGATTGGCTTGAGGTGTCTATACGGGACAGTCAAAAGCATACCGTCTCTCTGTCGGCCACGGGCACTGGAACGACAATTGTCAGTGACAGGCCTTTGGGCCCCAGCCTTGACCTTGGCACACACTTCAGGTAGCAGATATTGACTTTATGGCGATGATATAGAGATTAAGACGTGAAAAAGTGTTGCTGAGAATCTGCCTTATTTGTCCTCTTTATGTCTTGTAAGCCATGGGTCATGCCAGTATCGCTTCAAGCTGACCAACCACGGCCAGCGAGTACACCGAATGTACTGGAGGACTGACGGCTTCCCGGCCTCCACAAAAACCAGTAAAGATGGCAGACTGTCTGAGCGAAACTTCCTGCCACCCATCTCCACTCCCAGGAAGAGGGACGTTTCAAACCGTGCGTCCATACTCTCCCCTAGCAGAGAGAAGCCGGTGTTCAGCCTCAGTCCGTCTCGAGTGGAACTTTTTCCCGGCTGCTCCGTTGACATGTTGCTGATAGGATCTTCTGACTCTTCCAAGGTGGAGCAGTTGGCCTTGGACAGCTCTGGAGTTCATAATCATAGCCAGTTGCATGTTGTAGCACATGTATAGAACGAATCTTCCTGCCTTTCCAGGTTGTACGTGAGCGTCTGGTGTGCAACGGCATTGTTGGTCGCCAAGGCTGTCAGGAAAACATCATGACTGTAGATGTCACTTGTCGCTTCGTGGCTCCGGTGCTCAACATTTCTTCAAAGCAGCTGAACTTCTACATAAAGAAGGTTGGTCTGGAACAAAACTGACCATACCATATGCTAACATTTTGTGATTTGGAGCGTTTGTTTATCAGACGTTAGCATGTAAAAGACAGCAGCATGGCTTGGACTAAAGCTACAAGAAAGACAGAGCAAACTTTTAAATTGCAGCCCTCTGTCTTTATCCTGTTCATTTGATTTTACGTGCGCATATATGTCTTACAGGATAAAGGAACGCATCTTAAGCCCCTGTATGAGAAGCTGGTCTTGAAGAATGTGTCCTCTCTGTCTCTGTCCATGGAGCTCTCGCTTGTAGAGCCTTTCTCTCTGTGTGAGGCCCCAGGAGACGATAGTTCATCCACAACCAAGGTGAACCACTTCTTCCTTCTAGTTAAATCCTCACTGTTGCTTGTTGGTATTTAAAGATAAAAGCTGACTGATGTCCTGTGAAAACTAAAACTGGAATATTCTGCACTTTACCTGCACAGAATCAACTGTAGTTTAAAAAGTTGGGCTCTTGCATTAGTCCATCCATCATAAGTGTTATCCTGTAGAAGGTCACGGGTGGCTGGAGCGTATCCGTCATTTTGCAGGAGGCGGGGTTCCCCCATGAGCAGGTCGCCAACACAATCGCAGGTCCAACACAGAGAGACGAACAAACATTGGCACTCATTTAAACCACAGACAGATCAGGATCACCAATTAGCCCAGCATGTGTTTAGCTGTGATGTAGGAGGAAGCCAGAGCACACAGAAGAAACCCACACAGCCTCGACAAAGAGAAGTCCCAGCTTTTAAACCCAGAACCACTGTCCATCATTAGTCCTCACATTTAAAAACCTTTCGGTGTGTGTGAGGGCTGTCTGCTCCGTCACGTTTGATCAGATTTAGCGGCGCCACCGTTTCACCTTTTTATATTTGGAACACAGTATGTGCCTTTCAAAAGAGCTCGCCCCCAAAATGTACAATAAGGGCTTTCACAGTGCTAAATTATTGACGCTACAGCTGTCAGATAAAGGTAGTGGATTAAAAAAAAAAAAAATACTTCCCTATGTACAAAAAGCTTGAACAATAGAAATCAATGTGGAAACAGGTCCTCCAAACTGTAACTCAGTTTATTTACCTCTCTGCAAATTATACACTCACATGTACAGGGAGTTTGAATGTCTGATTTACTTTACGTTAAGTGCACTCCCTCGTTTTCTTCCTCAAATAAAGTCTTATGTATTAGGAGTATATGAACTCATCAGTAGAGAGTAGCAGCTTCCTTTAGTTGAGGCAGTTATTTGATGATTTGCTCAAGCGGTATTACTATAAACTGACTTTTTTTTTACCTCTAGAGAGGTTCACGTCATACGTTCACATAACGTCTATGTTGTAATTTTATTACAGCTTTCTCTCCGTTGAGTTGATTAAAATGCAGAGCTGCAATCCACATTAAAACGTCTTTCATGCCTCCAGCAGGTCTCGGAGTGTAGCCAAAGAGTAGCGGGGTATTTTGATAAGCCCGGGTCCCATGGCAGGATTTCAATAAATATTTCATTAAATTGTGGGATGGTTTTTAAAAGGGTCGGGAACTTATGGTTAAGGAGTTATCTGATAAAAATGATTCAATGAGCTTCAAACCTGATTCTGAAAAGAAAAAAAAAGTGCTACCACTTATATTCCTTTGATTAATTTAGCAGTTTAAGTGTTACAGTGGGGATTCATTCGGTAGCTTTCTGTTGTAAACTATAACTTCTGTGTGTTTCTTCCAGTCTCTGGTTCTAGGCGACAGGAGTCAGGCTGAGTTGTGGGTTTGCTTTAATCCCAACTTCTATCAGGATCCAGTGTCACAAATTGTAGATGAGGTAACTTATTTTGTACATGATGCTTTACTGTGTTTTTGTTTGTGCCTTTATCAGCAGTGGTTCAGAACCAGGGTTCTCCAAACCTCCTCTGGGTCTGCAACATAATAACTGTGGGCTCATTTAAAAGGGTTGGGATAAAATAGTATTAAATCAAAACAACCTCTTTATTTCCCTACTTATTAACTTAATTCACCAAATACTAAACATTACGTTCCAGTTCCTCGATATCCACTACCCAGAACACCCGCATCAAGACACGGTGGATCTTCACGCCGAGGTCCACTACCCCAACCTCCACTTCTCCTCCACCACAGTAGATTTCGGCTGCGTGTTCAACAGCACAGACACTCACAGAGTCATCACCATCACCAACTGCTCCCCGCTGCCTGTGTCCTACCGCTGGGCTTTTCTGGAGGATCAGAAACACCTCAACACAAGGTATATCTGGACGCTGATATCACACTGTAGCATTTATAAATGTCTCTGTAGTATTAATGCAGCAGAGATGTTTTGGGGAGATGTCCCATAGGGGAGCCTGGGTGCTTGGAGCAGTTGGAGAAGTATTTAGAAACAAAAGCACGGTTTTCAAAGTATTATTAAGTAGAAGTAATATCAGTACAATGTACTTAAAGTATCAAAAAAGTCTTAGTCTGCAGAAAAATAGTGACTGATTAATGATTAACTGTTAAATGCTGCAGTCTGTTCTGGTGGGGCTCAGTATTCTATTCAGGGGGTCTCAACTTAGGGCTCAGGATTCATCAAAGGGTCACTGTATAAAGATTTTTAAGAAAGAGTAAAGATAACAAACAAAAGTCTGTATTTCCTCTGACTCTCCTTTAACCTTTGTTTTATTAAATATTGAACAATTCAATGCTTTGGTGCTGAAACGGCAGCAGCTGCTGCGTTGCCTAGAGGCACAGTTCTCAGAGCCCAATCGCTGCGCTTACTCACATGGAATAGAAGAAAACAGAGTTGAAGTGTGGAAGTACGTTTCTGCTCCGTGTTTGTGTACAGTGTATAGTGTGTGTAAAAGCTGTTAAATGGACAGATGGCACTACGAACGGTGCGGAGCCGTCTGAAACGTGACAACAACCAAATCTTGCTTTATAACACAAAAGGTTGTGAAACAGCCCTTTAATCTTTAGCAATTTTAAACATTTGTACATCTCTGGATCTTTATCTGAAAAGTAATTTGTTCCAGGTCATGGTATATGTTCTTGAAGATGAGTTTAGGGTTATATTTGGAACGTCTGTGAATGATGTCCACCTGAAACTCACATGACTAAAGTCTGTTAATAACTCAGTACTCAGCTGCAGTTAGAGGACGTTGTTCAGTATAACCTGGCTGACTTTTCACAAATGGACAACGCATAAATGATTAGAAAAGATGTGAGTGGGAGTGAAATGTTCAGACTGTGTTAGATGTGGCTGATAAGTGTTGTCTCACACCATTCCACCCGTTCATGTTTATTTTACTTCCTGCTGCGGTAAATGAGCTTTGAATCACTGGTGTGAATCACAAGTGAGGAGGAAGGATTCAAACACAATGCTATTCCACAGAATAACTGTTGAAGTTTAGATTTCAGGAAATATCTAGACCCAAATGAGTCACTGCTGATGTGTAATGATCAGTGAAGTTCAGGGAATAATTGTTCTACAACCGCCACATTATGACATTAAAATAACAACCGCCCAACAACTGACAAGACCCAGTGTCTCGTTGCAGCATTGATTGTATTGATACTCATCTCTAATGCCGCGTGCACAGATCAGCGACTCATGGTTTCTGTGTCTTGCTTAATTCAGCCTCTCCACGTTGTCGAGACGCCCTTTTAACTTTAAAACGCCGCTCTGCAGCGCTGAGCCAGAGAAGCTGAACGCAGTGACCTCAATGGTGCATGCCAGGTTATTTCTTTATTGCAGGAAATATCAGTTATCGATCGGCGCTGTCGGGAAAAAGGTAATAGTCACGGACCTCTGCTTCTCTGCACCCATCTTATTGCCTTTAGAAAGTAAAGGTATCTCTCTCTACAGTGTGTTCTGTAATTGTGGTGATAACTCGCTAAGCATCTTTACTTAAAGGAATAGATGATAATAAACACAACCAAGACAGAGTTAAAAAAAAAAAAGTATAAAGGCATTTGATTATACTTTGAGATTAAAAGCTGTCTTCTGTTCTTTAATTGGAAGTTAAAGCATGAAAGACCTGCTGGAGTAGAGGACAACTAAACAACAACAGCGGGGTACTGAGTAGACAAGATTCAGGGACAAGAACAAAATATATCTCAGCCATATATTAGAAGTGTCCATTGGAATGAGTTAGCGCAGCAGCCATACATTTAACCCCCTGAATTGAAAGCCAGATCCATTATAAATCCTCTGGGGGAGATACATTTACTGATTGTGTACTTTATAAACGTTACACTGTGCCTTTTTCAAGACTTTCCTTTGGCTCCCCATCCCTGAAATGAACAGTGAATACTATAGCAGGCTCTCCGTCCGTGGCCCTGAACCAACACGCTGCAATAGCGCTGCAAGATTTATCGCCCTAACTCATCGTGTTCCCCTCCCCCCTTTCTTTTATCCATTGGTATTCTTTCTTTTAGTTTCTCTTCTTTCTTTCCTCGCCCCTCCCTGTCCTCCTGCTGCTCCCCTGCCTCCTCTGACTCTGCCTCAGCACCTGACCCAGGCCTTATCAACCTTTTCTTCCTCTCCCTCTTAGACCGTGACCTCTCTTAGCAATCTGTCTCACGGACCGTCCTGCTAATTAAATGGAGACCTCGCTCTGCGTGCACACACACTCTGTAAAGTCTCCCACACAAAACCTGCCCTATCTAGCCATGTTCAGCTAATTACATCCCTATCAGTAATTACGCCACGGCCCTTGGAGACGGGGGGATTTCAATAGAAATTCATCTGTGCTACTCATACGTAGAGGAAGGACCATACACGTAGATACTGGAACTTCTTCGTAGTATTCTGGAGTATTTTATTATTTAACTGTAGCCGCTTACTGTACAATCACTAGGCCACGACTGACTGACCCACTACTGGTTCTTCAGTGGATGTTGGGTTAAAGCCAAGGTGTGCAGATGGACTAACGCAGCGGAAAGACTACGATTCTGGAACTTTCTTTCTACTTGACATGAGCACAGTCTTTTAAACCAGGAGTCTAACTTTCTCAAACAGCTTGAAGGTCAGAAACATCCTTTAGTCTTTAGTCATCATTTCTGCACAAAGTTCCCAGAACAATCAGGGATGACATTTGCATTTGCAAACATTTGCAGAGAATAAGTTCCAGGACAACCAAAAGCAGCTGAGCATCTAACCAGATACCCGCTCATGTTTTTTTTTTACGTACAACTGAAAAGGCATAACATTATGACCACCTTCCTAGTATTGCGTAGGTCTCCCTTGTGCCTCCAAAACAGATGGGACTCATCAGAGAATGGACAACTGTTCATCTCACAGCGTTCATGGTGTCTTGGTTAAAGCTTTGGAATATTTAGCAGATAAATTACCAGATGTTTCCCTCAGCGGCTGGAGATATAAACACAGTAAACAAGAATATAACAGAGCTGAAGCAGAGTGAATATAGGATGTAATTAGTATTCACAAGGTGGCTGCTCATGTTAAATGTGTAAACAAGGCATTTTGCTAACACGGTTATTGAAGGTCTAATGTGATAAAAGTAAAATTGGCAAACTTACCGTCAATGCTGCTGCCTATATTAGTATTATATTTTTAAATTAATTCTAATATTCTGCTACTTTTAATATTTCCCGATTTAAACAACACCTTCAGGCAGATAAACTGTATGGCTCTAAGTCTAAAACAGGTGGCTGATGCATGCAATATATATATTTATATAACAGATACATAGGCTTTAACCACAGTCTGTGCATTCAACACGATGAAACTCTGTGACTTTAACGTCTGTTAGCCAGGTATTTCTTTCTCGCACGTTTTACGATTTAGTCGTTAAACAAAATGCTCATCAAGTTACCGTATTAAATTAGCCAAACAAACAGTGAAAATGGGCAAACTGTGAACTGTTTAGCATTGCATAGTGACATCATGGTTTACATAAAAAGCTACAGCAACACGACAAATAAGCAGATTTTAACAATACCTTAGCGTCTGTGCTCGACAATTGGTAGCACACATCACCAAGCATAAGGGAGCTAGCTCTGAACTTCGCTGTGCACAGCCTAGCTAGCATAACAGTTGTGGCAGAAACAAAATTCAAGTTTTATTCCAGTTTATATGTTATTTGTATTTTTGTTGTCGCTAAAGGAAATAGTGCAAAAGTGTAAAGACATTTACCTTTGGCTTCCAGCCTCGAGGACAACACGTGGTGGCTGTTACTGGTTAGTTTTCAAGAATTAGGCGCGAGTGAAGAGATGATGAAATAGCGATGTGACAAATGTTCTGTGTGTATAGTAATCTAGATCAGACAACACATGATGTGCGGAAAACAACACGCTTACACACAAAACGTGTCGGCAAACAATACATTTTTATTAAGACTGTAGCGGGCAAAGCAACGTAGTCCACTGACAGGTAGCTGTAAGATGTTGTTAAGTGAAATAACTGAGTCATATCATGTGATACGTAAAATAGAAACAGAAAGCTTGAGTAAATGAGCACCATACTCTGTGGTGCTATTAATTCAGTCGCCATTTGTCTGCAGTATAAATTTTCATCATCGTAGTTGTTTCCACTTCACTCCATTTTATTTTTCAGACAGACTGTTGGAAGTGAGATGTTTGTGCGTCAGTGATCTCTGTTGTGTAGATCTGTGGTGAATCCGAACACTGACACCCTCAGTGTGCACGAAGAAAAGAATAGATGGGAGAAAGAAAGAGAGAGAGAGAGAGACAGCTATGAGGATGTCGGTGCGGGCTATTTCTGTTTTGAGCTGAGCTCTTGCAGAGTCATCATCTGCTGTCTCACCATCTGTTCCTCTGTCTGCACCAGTGGGTTTCAAACTCATTCTTAGAGCACCCACATTTTAAAAAGGCGCCTTCCCACCCACAGGGTCCTAAATGTTATTTTATGGGCTCCTATGAGCGCTCATTATCCAACAAAAATGCAGTGACCTACAGTATTTCACTGTCACATCTTACACTGCTGGACGCACTCATTTGTTATTCCCAAGGCCAAACAAAAGGCCAGCTTGCCCCCTAAAACGGTGCTCATCTCCCACTGATCATACAACAGTGCCCCCTGCTGGGTGCATCCCTACCCGTCCTTCATCGTAGCCTGACGCACCAGTGCTGCTGGAGCCTCCTCGGCCACAGTAACAACCCTGTGTGCAGACTTGAACGCTGCCTGACATGCGTGCACGCTCATATACACAACACTCCATGGCAACAACGTAGCCACTGTTCAGTGATTTAATATAGAACTTGTCCAGCCCAGCTTTGAGATGGCTTCACTCACTAAATCTCTTTCATTCTCATCCATGTTTATTCAGCACTTCGCTGCAATCTATCCTGACCTGTTTCCTGCTGCTTGCCTATTAAAATTCCTCTTAATTATAGAACACTCTGTTTAATTAACTTGATGGATGCACCCAGTGTGATCCCACAGGGAAAGAGAGGCTGGAAGAGAGAAGAGAAAATGAGAGTCGGTTCTTTGGGGTGTGGGTGCTGAAGATTTCCTCCTTCGTTCGGGCATTACTTCATGTGTTAATGCTATATTAAATAAACAATGTGTGCTTGTACTGTAATTCACTCTCGGTTGCATTTTCTGCGCAGAAATTATGCACAGCGGCAGTGCCGTTCCCTTTTCTTGCTTGCATCTTCTCGTCGTGCCATTTACTGGATTTATTTTTGTTTTCTATTCACTGTGTGGAAAATAAAAATGTTTTATTGCTTCTTGCAGAGAGTCACAGATGCAAGAAGAAGAAGAGGAGGAGAGAAAGCAAAAGACTCAGACTGAAGGGGGGAGGAGTTCCTCTGGAGAGCCGTCTCCTGTCCTTCCAGTCCCCCTCGGCCCCAGGCCTTCTGCAGATGAGCAGAGCAGCACACGGCGCCCTGTGCGTGTGGAGGAGGTAGGCAAATGCTCGCACGTAAACAAATCAGGGTTTCCTGTTCATAAAGGGGCGTGGAGAGAGCCAGCAGTTATTGGGGGGAGCATTAGACACACAAACACACTTGAAACCAGCGCTCAGTTTTGCATTATAAACCTCAGTGTGGAGATTCCCCTCTTTGTAGTAAGCGTGCGAGGAAAACCCACAAAACCTCACAGTAAACACAGACAGAGAAGAGGAAGAAATTATTCATTTATCTTCTGTAGCCGCTTGTCCTGTGAAGGGTTGTGATGGGAAGGGGCTTGGGCCTATCCCAGCTGTCATCGGGCATCTGACACAGAGAGACAGACAACCATTCGCACATGCAGTCCTAGGGCCAATTTAGAATCAGGAAGAAATTAAACATATGAATTTAAAAACAAATTAAATGGGCAGATTTTAAAACACAGAATAATAAAGATGAGTTTTAAGACTAGAAAGGAAAGTCTGGCCCAGCCTAACATACAGGAGCATATTGTTAGAGAGCAGCAATTACAAAAGCATGAGCTCCCCTGTGCGTTAGTCAAGATCACAGGTGTCAAACATAAGGCCCGTGGGCCAAAAGCGGCCAGCCAGAGGGTCAAATCTGGCCCGCAGCATGAATTAGCACTGTGTGAAAATGAAATTACAATGAAAATAACTGCTATCCCTAATTTGTCCACTGTTTTAGAAAAAGTAGTAGATGGAACACAACGCTGAGACCCAGGACTAAACAGCAGACAGCAATGTGCCCAAATTACACTTAATTCAATTTTTTTGAAGGATAGTTTAGTAAATCTAAACATTCTCCTAATTCTCTTGTTCTTCTTTGCACTAAACACTTCTGATCCAGCCCCCTTGAGATGAAATTGGTCTGTATGTGGCCCCTGAACTGAAATAAGTTTGCCCCCCACCCTGGTCTAGATCATGGGACATCCAGAATTAAGAGTGACCATAATGAGATGTGTAGTTGTAGGAGGTCAGATATGAGAGAGAAGTTCATTCCCTGGTGTAACAGTAGTCCTTTATAACCCGGTGAAAAGTGCACGATACTGTAATTTCCTGAACTATAACTTATTCATAATGTTTCCCTTAATGTAGTAAACAGAGAATGCTGTGCTCACATCTCAGCATGTCCCGGTTACTTCAGCTTTACTGCACTACAGCTGACATGATTCATGTCACTAACGCTTCATCTTCAATCACTTCCTCTAGTCTATTCTCTGTAGAAACACAATCAGCTGCAGCATAAAAGGTGATAATTGATTGTGTTTGCACCAAACTCAGTAGCAGCAGTTTAAGAAATATATGAGTCGCTTTGGTTTTACATGTGTAAGGACGCAGTAATGACTGTATTTCTTGTCTGGGTGCAGTGATTACCTCATGCACATGTTTCCCATTAAATCTTTTAGCCTTGCAGATGATAGACTTGTGTAGCAAAGGGTCAAAACATGAATTAATCCTGCCTTTTTGTGTGCGTGTAGGTGTTTGATATCCTGCCCATATATGGTCACCTGGAACCCGGGGAAGAGCAGCTAGTCACGGTCTTTTTCTACGGTCACGTAAACGTCAGCAAGGAGGTGGTGGCGCAGTGCCATGTGGAGGAGGGACCTACGTATGAAGTCAAACTCAGAGGAGAAGCATCTGTAATCAGCTACAGCCTTGACTCCGCCCATTTGGATTTTGGCTTGCAGGTACGTATACGGAGCAAGCTCCAGATCAAAAGCAAAGCTACACATTTATTTTTCATGTTTTAAGCGTTAATTTAAGTGGGTTTACGTCACTTCAGGACAAACTGTCCAACAAAGCGGTTTTATCTTGTGGTGGCAAAAGTTTTGGATGTTCAACAGCACTGCAGTACGATAAATGCTGAATATTTCTTGGGCGGCTCTTTGTTATTTGAGGCGTAAAGAGGTGACAATGTAAGTGAACGAGATAATAATGGGGCTCATTAAAGCGCACCGCGTCATCTGTCAAACACGGTGATGCCTTCGTAATGGCTTGGGCACCTATAGCATGGCTGCCAGTGGAACTGGAAAAATTGGCACATGCTGATGATTTCACTGCTGATGGAAGCAGTGGGGGCGAATGCAGAGCGGCCTGCGGGCTCATATTCAGCCAGATGCTTTAAATTCTACTGGATGACATTTCATTATTCAGCAGGACCTAAACACTCCACCAAACAGCCAAAGAGGTTTTCAAGATAAAGAGATGGAATATCCTCAAGTAGCTGAGTTAATTACTGATCTCAGGTCTACTGAGATGCACTGCAGTTGCTGAAGAGTTGATCGTAGCTGCTGTTGAGCTCGATTCTGAGCATACAAACTCTAAATCCTATCGTGGACTGTATTTACATTGGCTGGCCAAAAAAAAGTCACCACTGTTTTTCACGAAGCAAATACATACGAGCCTCCTGTTGGATAATTACGGCATGGGTGATTATGTTTCAGCTGGCAACAAGTTATTTAACCCCAACTGTTGCAATAAGTAGCTTCTAATCGCTTAAACAATCATGTCTAAAGACACATCAGATTATAGAGACTACTAAAACTGGGTTAAGAACTGTCCAACGCGTTATTAAAAACTACAAGGATAGTGGAGAACCATCAGGGTAAGAAGAGAGGCAGATGAAGTGATGCAGCCATCATGCCTAGTGTCTACTGTACAAGCCTGTGCTATGGGGCAGTGCTATGATCTGGGGTTGCTGCAGTTGCTCAGGTCTAGGTTCATTAGCTGACTACCTGAATATACTGAATGAGCAGCTTATTCCATCAATGGATCATATTCCAAGATGACAATGTCAGGATTCATGGGGCTCAGATTGTCAAAGAGTGGTTCAGGGAGCATGAGATGGATTGTTCCACCACAGAGTCCAGACCTTAACCCCATTGAGAATCTTTGGGATGTGCTGGAGAAGCTTTGAGCAGTGGTCAGACTCTCCATCATCAATACAAGATCTTGGTGAAGAATGAATGCAACACTGGATGGAGATAAATCTGGTGACATTGGAGAAGCTTATCGAAACAATTCCACTAGTCCAATGAGTGTGTGACCTTTTTGTTTTTTGGTGGCGACTTGGTCAGGCTGTGTGTAACGAGGGATGAAGCGTCCGTGATATCAACCACAGCATTCTTGAAGGTTTTGAAGCTCCATGTTTTAACTCTGGCCACTTTCACATTGGCATTTCCTAACTCATGCGTGTCAGGCGTATTTCTAGCAACCTGACTTGCGTTGATATAATTTAAACTCAGGAGCTACATCACAACCTCCATGCGTTTGCCATGAATGGAAAAATTAGCAAAAAAACAACAAAACAATGTTTGTACCAGACATTTAACATGTTTATTTCTGCTGTAAAGTTTGACATCTTAAAATGAAGCTCTACAGGGGTTGACTCACTTTTTTGACCCAGCCTCAAGTGGCCATCTGAGGAACTGCAATTTCAGCTACTTGGGCACTTCCCACATCTCTCCATCTCTTTATTGATATCACTGCTACTCAGATTAAAAGTTGAGGCTGGAGTTTGAGTCAGCTGGTAATCAGATGATTTGTTTAAGCTACTCTTTATTATTTCATTTTAATTTTCCCTCTTGATGTTCTGGCATCCTTGTCTTTGTTCTCGCGTTGCCATCTGTTTGCTCATCCATGTGTCACACATCCTGCCTCAGACTAAAGCTAATTAGATTTTGTTCACAGATACTGCCAGTTTGCAAACGACAGTCCTGCAGAATAGGTGGTAGCTTGCGGTTGATGCTGCTGAACAGACAGGAAGGTCGGAGAAATGTGCGTGGTTCAGTTTATGTTTAGTATTATTTGCTATTTAGTGTAATTTTTTTTCCACTTGTTTCTGAGTGCTCATGATGAGTGGAGGGCTCGTGTGTCAGTGAAGATACTGGCGCGAGGAAGCTCATTAAGTTTGAATGTCACTGCCTAGTTTTCCACAGTTTTGTCTTTTGCACTTCAGCTCCCTCTTTAAGTATGCGAGCCATCCAGACCAGTTATCATTGATATTCAAAACAAGGGCATATTGATTTTTGATTTAGTTGAACGTAGTGATTCAGCAGAACATTTCTCCGACCTTCCTGTCTGTTCAGCATTCTTCCCTCTCTTACTCCCTGGGTTGCTCTCTCGTAGTCAAAGATTAGATTTATCTGATATGTAAGTTAGGAAGTCCTGAAACAACCTCCTCTGTGACCAACCCCCTCGTCATCTACCTCTCGCCTTTGGGCTCATATGTCAGTTTGCACACCTTATCTCCTTTCTTATTAAAGTTTCCTGAAGATGTCACCATAAAGTGTCCAAACACTAGGTAACATCATGCCTGTATCTCTAAGAAACTGATTGCTTTCTGATTTACAAGACTCCAGCACCATACACATTACACTAGGTGGAGTAGTTTGTCTGTTTGTCGTAAATCTGCTTCACTCTCTTATGTTTCTTCTAGCTTTTTCATTGTGTAGCGGAAGTTCAGGTGACCCTCAGGAATACTGGCAAGGTGGGCTTCAAATACAGCATTACACATCCTCAAAAGGAGGAGGAGGAGGAGGAGAAGGAGGAGGACGTGGGAGGGCAGATGAAGGCCCTAGTGGAGGATATGCAGCAAACAGATGCACAGCTGCAAAATGACAATGAGCGAAGTGGAGAAGGACAGGAGGTCAGGCCTGGCTGGCCCATGGTCATCCCCCCTGAGGTGAGTCCTCTTTGGGAACAACGTGGGTTTTCTGAGGATCATTTTCTTCTCACACGTCACACGTCATAAATGTTTGTGTGTCAGGGTTACATTGACGGCGGTATGGAGCAGTGTCTGCGTGTGCTCTACCTTCCCGGCGTCCCTGAGGTGTTTAAGAAGCAGCTTCAGCTGCAGGTGGCTTTCCTACCACCACAGGACATCACTCTGACTGGAGTGGGAGTCTACCCAAGGATCAGCCTGAATCTGCCTCGAAACCTGTGTATGCACTGACACCCACTCGTACACGCAGAATTCACTCTTCTTTTAAGGTTGCAGTATTTATTTTGACGTTTCCCATTTTAGACAAAATTAGAAAATGCATCTACAAACTTGTTTCATTCATTCATTCATGCTCTGCCTAAATTAATTAAGTTTAAAAAGAAAAAGGCACTTTGAAGCCTAGTCAGACTCGCCTCAGTATAAAATAGGTCAGAGAACTGAATCAGCTACAGAACGCAGTAATACTTTAACCCTTCGTAGTGTAGGTAACTCACGTTTGCATGTTTTACTTTCTTTAGTCCTGGAATTCATTACGCTTAAATCCTCTAGCCGATGGACCGGTCTCCCTAATCATAATCATATACTGACTCAAGTAAAACTCTTTATTTCTCCACCGGTGTAACGCCGTGGTTCTTTTGCAGCCGAGGAGTGCTACAGTGACGTGGTGCAGCAGGCCAGAGCAGCTGTGGAGGCAGATAGAGAAGAGCTTACCGACGGAATTACTGCCGGTGGAGGAGCGACAACAGAGCCTACCTGCACACTCACAGTCAGTGACTAAAATAAGCAACGTTCACGATGGGAAATCCTCACACGTTCCGAAATGTGTTTTTTTGAGGATTAAGAAAAATCCTCCCACGTTCTGATTTGTAAGCATGTTCTCGCACGATGTGGAGTTTGTGAGTTAATAGTTTGGCCATGCAGGAAACAAATGAACAGTAGTCTGTGCTCCGAGCAACAACAACACCTAAGCGGAGTTTTAAAAAAGTAATTTCGCAAATATATTTTCTTTCCTTATGGTTGTGGTAAGACGGTACCACCACATCTCCTCTGTTAGCAACCATTTTAATCTGCCTTCCCTGCTTTATAAATGTGTGTTTACTTTCCAGGTAGTCCTGTTCACATAGACGAGAACCAGGGAATTACACTGGCCTCGTCTCCTCCGTATTTACTCAGTTTTTTAACTGCTGAATTAAAGTACACATGTTTTGTAGAAGATAAGGGTAAAATTTGTGTTCCTCATACTTGACAAAGTCACCTGACAAAAGGGCAACGCGTCCACGTTAATGACTCCACAACTTGACTTCAGAAACAACGATTCAAATCGGATTTTAAACGGATAAACAATAAAAAATTAAACTTTAATGTTTAACGTTTGTTTAGATTTTTATTTGTGGTTTCCTAATACATAATGCAGATGTCTTGAATTCCTTTTTGATTTGCAGAATATAATATAACTCACATCATGATGATTATGAGATGTTTCAACTTTAGGGAGCCGTGTTTGCTTTGCTAGTAAAACATATTTGTGTGCCGATCATTTTTTTCCTTACATAACTCCTGGACACCTTTTCAGCAACTTTTAAGTGTTTATTTATCTGTGTCCGTCTCCCTCTGCCATTTCCCTTCTTTGCTTATCATCTCTAGTACGAAGAGCTGCTTCACATGGAGGTTGAGAGATTGTTGGTCAAAGGAAACGCTCTCGCTGTGTCTGGCAGCCTCCCGGAGCTCAGAGACTCGCACAGTTCCTCCAGAAAGTGGCACAGACTGAGCAAGTGTGTACGAACACTCACACACAAGCAGCTTGTTTTAACAGATGGTCCATTCACTGGACTGTAGAGAGGGCCGTGTGAAATTGTACTGTCTTCATTAATGCATAATGTCTTTTCTTTCCTCCAGGTTTCAGCTCCCAGAGTATGTTCTGGATTTTGGTTATGTCATTACCGGCCAGGTCGTCACTCACACTGTGAACGTCACCAACAGTGGATCAGTACCTGTGTCCTTCCAAGCCAACTGCAAACGTCTTGCAGGCACAGGTAATATATTCCAGTGAGATATTAATAACCGTTAAGAAAGTAACCCAATCAAAATCTACTTTACCTTCATTCATTCAATCATCTTCTGTAACTGCTTGCACTCTGGACGATTGCGGGTGGGCTGGAGCCTGCCGTCCCAGCTGTCATGGGGCCAGAGGGACCCTGGACAGGTCTCCAGTCTATCGCAGTATTGATAACTACTTGACATCATATGGAAAAACATTTTCCTTTGTGGGTGGCACAGTTGCCAGGTGGTTAGCACTGAAGCCTCACAGCGACTGAAGCCTCCCTGGTTCGAATCCTTGGGCCGACTGTATGGAGTTTGCATGTTCTCTCTGTGTCTGCGTGGATTCCCTCCGGGTCCCTCCCACCGTCTAAAGACATGCTTGTTAGGTCAATCGCTGATTCTAAATTGGCCATAGGTGTGAGTGTGCATGGCACAAAGTGACCTGTCCAGGGTGGGCCCCGCCTCTCTCCCAATGACAGCTGGGATAAGCTTCAGCAGCCCCCCCCCAATCCCCGCGACCCTTAACAGGAATAAGTGGGTACAGAAGATGAATGAATTAACAAATTTTCCTTAGTTAGGCTGTCACATTAAGTGATGAACAACAGAATAAAATGTAGGTGGGACTGGATCATTCACTGAAACAGAAGCACAGCAAACAAAACTGCATTGTAGACAGCCGCACTAGAAAGATGGGATTTCTGAAGAAGTGACAGTTTCACCCACAAATTTTATCACAAGTAACACGAGAGGCAGGGTAGTCATCCTCCAACAGCAAGGTCTCAGACAGATGTGTCTAGATATGCTGTCCAAAACCACGTGCAGTAGAAATAGGCATGGTGGAGAAGAAGAAATGCTCCGTGCAGCCATGGGAACATTACTATCCCTCTGAACTAACTCAGAAGTAGCATGAAACTGGTCAGAAATGGTACGTTGTTCCACTGATGGGGAGACAAAGATGTGCTCTACTGATGAGTCAGTGTTTAAAGATGCATGGCTGCGAGCAGCTGGACAGTACTGCTGAGTAACTTATGAGAAACAGCGAAGCGTGGAGGAAATCCTTTCACGACTACTGATCTCTTCAAAGTTCACACTATGCGTACATTTGTATTCATCCATCAGTGCCATTATGGAAGCTGATTGGTCAGCCCTTCAGACATACAGAGTCAGAGAGTATGGCCCTCAAAGAGCTGATCTCAACATCAGTCTTTGATTACACAAACAAACAAACTAAAGTTCTTCTTAAAACAATAGTTGTGCCAAATATCTGCCACCCAGTGTATCTAATTGAATTGGTGCTGGTTATAAAGCAAATTTTGCCAAGTATTGATTTTGTTTAGTTTTTTTTTCTCTTTACTGCATTTTGTATAAAATTATTAGGATGCTTATAACATTTGTACAGTAGGGTATAGAAATTATTAAAAATAAACACCATCGGTCCTTCAAAGGTTTCACAGCAGACTTTGAAAGAGTGAAGAACCTGCCGTGCGGCGAGACACAGCCTTTCACAGTTAGATTTGATCCCCACGGAGCCGACCTGAAGACGGGGGACGCGAGTGTTGTCCTGCCAATACAGGTAACGGGCACGCACAGCCACGCACAGCACATTTGTGAATTTGCTCCTATGGGGATTTTTTTGGATGTTTGTTTTTTGGTTTTACAGGTTGCAGGTGGTCCGGTAGTGCGCGTGCGTCTGTGTGCAGTGGTTACGATGCCGGCCGTCACCGTTTCCACGGACACGTTGCAGTTTGACACGGTGCAGTGTGGCATGTGTCAGGTAAAACAGTGTGATTAAAAACACTGCTACAAAGACTAAAAGATATAGCCTCAGATTCACATTTGCAGCACACTTTTTTTTACACTTCACTGTGACTATCATGCAGTAGAAGAGTAGGGATGCAGGTGTAAGTGCTAATGGCTTAACAGTGCTGATTGTGGATGGCACATCACTGAGCAGCACTAATGAGGTGCAAGTATTCCTCCTCACTATGGTGCCATCATGCGATTCTTTAGGTGGATCTTCTTTTGTTTTATCATTTGAACCATGGCCCTCTCCTCAGCTGATTACTAGTTTTTACTTTTATTCACAGTGAACTTCTTAAATGTGATCACAAGAAGTGCATTTATTAACCCACAATCAAGTGTACCATTCCCACATTTTCTAACCTTTCCCATCAGATGAGGACAATACAGCTTCTGAACCACGAACAAGTGCCTTGTCAATGGAGCATAGCTGAGGAGGTGAAGCCTTTCAAAAAGGTACGGGCCTTAGCATTTACAAAAAATAACACGTTGTGTCTAACATCTTAGATACGACATCAAAGTTGTGGGGTCAAATAGAGCGAAATAGTGACGTCATTGTGTGTCTTTCCTCAGCTCGATAAGTTCCTGCCTCTTCACGAGCGTAAGAAGGTCTTGCAGGAGCAGCGGCCTCCTCCAATCATGTTTGAGATGGTTCCCAGCTCTGGTTCGCTGAACCCTGGTCAACGCGTCAATGTACACATCAAGTTCAGCCCTACAGAGGGGGTATGAATAATGTTTGTATGCAGTTTTAATGTGAACATTGAGTCAAAGTCATATAATAGTTGTTCCCTACTAAAGGACAAGGATGCTGCTCTTCTTTATATGTCTTTCAGTGTGCGTACAACAGGCGGCTAGTGGTCCGCGTGGCGGAGAGCACCCAGCAGATGTTCATCACAGCTCAGGGTCAGGGTGAGGAGCCGCAGCTCGAGTTCTGTCCCGCAGTTCTGGAGCTGGGGCCTTGCCTTCCTGCCAGCACCGAGGTTGAAGCTGAGGTCACAGTCAAAAACCCCTGCTCTTTCCCCATCGAGTTCTACTCCCTGGAGTTTGACACGCAGTACCTCGAGGAAGAAAAGGTCGACCTGTTTTTTACAGACATACAGTGTGTTTGTTTTGATGTTTATTGAAAGGGGGCGTCGAAGAAAGACGGAGCCACATGAATGATGAAGAAATATTAAAAAAAAATCATGTTGGGTCAGGTTATAGGATGGCCTTTAAGGCAGTAAAGAAGGTCTACCTTGGTCACTGAGTCATTCAAAACACATTCAGTGATCAACCACAATATTAAAACCACTGACTATACTGTAGAAGTGAATAACATTGATCATCTTGTGACGATTCAGCTTCTGGACCTGACATTCATTGGTGTGGATGTTACTCAGACATGTAGCACCCACCTAGACCAGACCAGGTACCCCCGCCCCATAGCAATGACACTCCTTGATGGCAGCAGTCATCCCCAGCAGGATGCAGCCTGACACACACACAAAAACGCTTTAGGAACAACTAAAAAACCAAAACATGAAGAACTGCACAAGGTGTTGACCTGGCCTCCAAATTCACTAGATCCCAAACTGATCAAGTATCTGTGGGATGATCCACAGAGGCCCCTCCCCTCAAAGGCCCCCCACTATCTATTTCAAACCCTCAAAGACCCATGTCCATTCTCCGATGAGTCCCAACTGGTCCCAAAGGGGACTTACGCAATATTAAGAAGGTGGTCATAATGTAATGCCCGATCAGTGTAGCTTCTATAAATGAGAAGTTATAAACTATTCTTACCCCTGGTGGAAGCAAAGCTATTAGTCACAGGATATTACTTAAAAAATTAGAGAATAATGAGAAAATATGACGCTGTAACGTGTGTTAATATCACTTTGCAACTCTTTGGGTCTTTAGTCTTTTCAGAGCTGACCATGAAACCATCCTGCTAATTCCATCTTCATAAAAGCAGGTGTTTTTCATTAATACATTCTGTGAGACTAAAATATACTGGATAACCACATTAGGTGTATTTTTAGCTCATCTAATAACCATACACTTTTACCCAATCTTTCAAAAGACAAAGATGAAACATAAGCTGCTCTTAAGTTTTAACCCAATTTCCTGACAAATCTCCTCTCTCCTCCTCACCTCACTTATCACCTAATTATCCGCATTCAATTTTCTTCTCTCTGTTCATTCTGTCCTTCCTTTGCCTGATTTCTCCCTCTCGTCTCCTCTTTTCTCTTCGTCCCATGCAGATCCTGCGTCTGATGCAGGGTTATGATGAGAGCAACGTGTTGCTGCTTCCTCCCAGGGCCCCTGGCGAAGGTCTTCCTCCAGAACTGCTTGACTACTACAGGGACCTTTCCTCCGAGCTGAAAGATGATGGTACATCCACACGTTGTCACGCACTCATCTGTAGATGTCTCAGTGCATGTCGGTTTTAATACGTGTCACGTCTGCTCTGATCTATGTTTGTGCACCAGAGCTGGAAGCAGACGCAGGTAAGGAGGAAGCAGAGCAAGGTAGGGCACAGGAAGAAGAGAAGAAGACAAAACAAACTGACGCCCATCCAGAAATTAGGACTCTGACTGTGAAACCAGCTGAAATAGGTAAGTTTCATTTTTAAGAATATTGGCTAAATTATTTAATAAAGTTTTGTTTCGAACATCCCAACATTTCTTTCTCTCTCTTTGTCTAAAACATGTTTGTGCATTCAGTTGTTTCAGAGTTGACCAGAGAGGCAAGCAGCTGCAGACTGGGACAGTTAGAGATGACCCCTGTCTCCAGAGCAATTGCCCGCCATATGGGTATTGACCTGTCCCCGGAGGGTCTGGCCGCACGCAACCGCAGAGGCATCGCCATCATCGTATATGGAGCGCCAATGACAGGTACAAACGCCAGATTATTCATAAGAAAAAGTTAAACGGCCACTAACAGACTAACAGCATGACGTGATTAGTGTTCATAACACCGTCTACTCCACTTCTTTCAGGGAAGAGCAGCACGGCCGCTGATCTGGCACGTCACTACGGAGCGGCGTGCCTGAATGTCGACGCAGTGGTTACAGATGTGCTTCGAAATGGCACTTCTCCCGTCAGCCTGACAGCAAGACAACTGTACCAGTGTGCTGCTGCAGAGTACGCTCAGAAGAACGCCGAGGAAGCTGGTAAACTCAATATACAATATGTATGCAATGCAGATCTTTTTAAATACTCTTAACCCTCATGCATCAAGTTTGAAATTCAGGACATGCATCTTAAATTAGCCTGCTAATCTCAATAACACAAGCACAAAAACTAATGAAATAGCAAACATTTTATGCATAGGCCCTATAAAAGGGAAATGGCTGATTTTAGTGTTAAACACTATAAATGACAAATTTGACTATTTTTCTCAAAAATATGCCATACTATTGCAGATTGAATGATTTTACCCTGTCATGGCCATGAGATTAAAAAAACAAGATTATGATGGGAGTCAATGGGACATTTTTGTCCTTAATGACTCAAGAGGTTAGTAAATTAAATATCTGATGCTACACAAAAACTAATTATGCAATCAGGTCAATATTATAGGTAATATTCGTCATATCCAAGACTGGTTTGAATCTCCCAACTCCCAAACATTGGCAAAACAAACCAAAAAATATCCCAAACACAAAAAATACAAAAAATAACAAGTCTTTTGTGGCGTTTTTGGTAAAAAAAACAACAGTGACTTTAACAAACTGGCATTTAAAGGGTTAAAAACTTTTGAAAATGATTTAATTTTTGGTAGTTTTGTAAAGTGCTGAAGTGGTTTATATATTGATCAGTTAAGTTTTTATAGCAGTTTTTTGGAAGTGGACATTTTTATCCTAACTTAACTGATGTCTGAGGGTTAAAACTACAGCAGGGTAGATGTCAGAGGAGTGGTTTGCGTTGGACAGATGGATGATTCTTTGCAGTCTGAGGTTAATCACTAAACATTTTACCACAACAGCTATGAGGTTGACAGTAGAACACTGTGCTTAATTGTAATTATAAGTCTTCCATAGTAAGAGTAGGACACAGCTGCAGATGAACATGTTATAAATATATATATATACAGTATATCTAACTGTTTCCAGCTCAGGGTGTTGGAGAAACTACAGAAAATGGATCTTCACCGCCCCTTGAAGCGTCAGATCAAAACTCAGCTTCAGCTGCACTTGATACTGTGGAAGTTCTGGAGAAGCCCAGTGAGGACAGCTGCAGTAAAAACGACTCCAAGGCTCACGCAGAGACTGAGAGCACACACATTACCCTTTGCCCAGTACGTTTTTATTAAACTCTGTATCCACCTGGTGTGTTTCAACTTCAAATAGGACCTTTTAACCACTATTAACACTTTCATCCTTTACAGTTTGAGACTGGTTTATGTATCGACTCATTTTCTCAGGGAGAAGATGTCAGGACACTCAGCAGTCTCTTGCCCGAACAGCTCCTTGTTGATATCCTGGCAGAGAGATTTCAGGTAAGTTTAAACTCTTGCCACAGGAGCTTACATACAAAAGAGTCCAAACTACATGTCATATGCAAACACCAAAAAATCACAATCAAGCAGAAGGAAGTTCCTGGTTCACAGCTTTGTGTTACTGAAAGCTGCTTCTCTCAAATATGCTCTTCTCAGTTTAGCGACTGCCACCGTGGAATAGTGATTGACGGCCTGGAGTCAGCGTACACTCAGTTTACAGCAAGCACGCTGCAAGTTGTCCTCAAGGCCCTTAATAACCGTAAACACATCTACGTAGTCAACTTGTCTGACTCCTACGCTGCCTTGAAGGGACGCCAGAGAGCCCAGAGAGAAGCTGAAGGTAAAATATCTACACACAGAGTTATCAAATTATTTCTCCTCTGCAAGGGTGATGACAGTGTGTATGTAACTGTGTGTCCTGCAGAAGCTCTGGAGAAGGAGAGGGCCGACAGGGAGGAGCGGTGGCTACAAGAGCTGGATGAGGAGGAGTATGATGCTCTGCCGGAAGAGGAGAAGGAGCGCATCATGCAGCTACGCAGAGAGGCGCTCCAGCAGCAGAAGCTCAGGTACTGGCTGGGAGATCATGAGCTCATATATTCTTCTCCTATACCTCTTTCTGTATCGCTCCACGTCAACAAATGCTGTAAACTTTCCAAACTTGAAGTCTGCTGCTTGTTTCCCCCTTTTTAAGGCTACATGTTTATGAGGATTTGTGCTGATCGCTGGCTTCGTCATCACAAGTGACTTTGAGTTAGTTGTTCTTTGTTTGGGAGCAAATCTCTTTCACTTTGTAAATTTACATGCCGTCCCATGAAGATACGGTTTTATTATGTTTATTTCACTAGTCTGTCTCTGTATATATGTTATTTAAACTCTAGACTGGGGCCTTTCTGTGTGGAGTTTGCACCACCATCCCACCCTCCAAAAACATGCTGGCTAGGTTCGACAGTGATTCTAAATTGGCCGTCTCTCTGTGTTAGCCCTGAGATAGACTGGAGACCTGTCCAGGGTGAACCCAGGACAATAATAATATTATTATATTATTTTATATTTTATTATATAATGAAAATAATTCAAGAAATGAATTTGATTATATTTTACAATAATGATTAAAAATTAATTCGATTTTATTTTATTTTTGCAATTTTTTTCTTATCTTCCCTCCATTTATCTGAGCCCCCCTAGCGCCCCCTGGTGGCCATCCACTGGCAGCCCGTTTTCCCCACTCTTAAGACAAGTGGTTACAAGAAATGAGTAAATGAAGGAATTCTACGGAATTAATAATCTCTTTCTTAAATCACTTACACCTGTGATCTATTGTGTTAACTGTAACTGTTAACTGCATGAAGCCTATTCTGTCTTGACTGCTGGACACAAATCTCCACTTTTATAATAACTGTAAATGATACAGAGACAACGGAAACAGTAAGGCTGAAAGAAATGGGACTGATTAAATGAAATTAAACACTGAATGCTGCACAGTTCTTATGGAGGATTTAACAATGAAGATAATAAAAATATGGTAAAATACATCAGATTTGATTATATATAGAAGCAAGATAAGATCATTACTTGACTTGACGATTCTTCCATGTTGATGGGTGACAGTTAAAATACAGGATACAGGAAAATACGCCAAGCAGGATTTTAATGTTTAATTATTATAAGCATACACACCATTTATGTTCTAAATGTTATTGTTTTAAACCACAGCTCCTAATCGTGGATGCCCCAAGAAGGAGTTATCAGATACAAGTGTCTGTTTAGGTCCTTATCAGGCATAGTTTCCATCAAACAGTGGGGACATTTCCAACTATTAAACCAAAGCTGTTTGTGTACTGTTGTCTGTGCTTGTAAGGGAGCTCGAGCAGATAGCCAAATTGCAGGAAGAGAAGCGGCACCAGGAGGAGATGAAGAAGCTGCGAGAAGAAGAGTTGAAGAAGAAGACTAAAAAGGGAGGAAAGAAGGACACTAAGGAAATGTCAAGGAAGAAGAGCTTGCTGGATGGAAAGCAGGTCTGTACACAAATCCCATCTCAGCAGTCCTTCAAACTAAATCTTATGTAACTCAGAATATTTCACACACATACACAGACACATACGGTAATCTCCCTAATTCATGTGTTTTATTTCCAGTTAACGGAAACATTGGACGGGAGGAGAGTGTCTCCCTCTGAGAACTCTAAAGAGCTGCAAGCAGATGCAAAAGAACAACACAATTTAAATGAAGGTACACGTAACACAGCCACTTATTATTATCATATCATCTGGGAAAATGTGAATCATATACAGTAAATATAAAAAAGTGTGTAGACTTTAATCTGATTAGTTTCTCTTTGCTATAACAGTTCAGTATGGGAAAGACTCTAACGGTTCACCAAAGCAGACGGAGGGAACCAAAGTGCTACACACAGAGTCTCCTCAGCCTCCAGACAAACTGGAGAAAGAGAGGGTAGGTTTAGTGATCATGTTATACCGTATTTCTTATAAATTAAACTGCCTAAATAACAATCTGGCTTTTCTGAGTAACAGGAGAATGTATGCTACGAGGCTTTTTAATTAATTCTGATGCTGTGGGACACACTATGAGCATCACTGGGCAACAAATGACGTTTGGGAGAAGATGGCGTAATGAGTCCTGAAGCACTTCTTTAAATTAGCTTGTCATCAGTGAAGTGATAAAGGTTATCATTCCAGTGAAGAAAAGAAAAGATGCAAACTACACAGTTCTCTTTTTAGTTTTAGGGTACTAACTAAATAACTGCAGGTATGACTTGTGTTTTTAATCTATCCATCTATCTATCAGTCATCTAACCATCTACCTATCCATCTGTAGATAGATGGTTAAATGCAAAAAGGTTGGAGAGAGTGACAGTAAAGTCGTAACCGAGAAGAAGGGCCCACCAGCTCTAAAAGAGGTTTCTCCACATGCTTGGAGCTCAAGGATTGAACCTAATCATCCAAACCAGATTCACAACAGCACTGTATTTGGAAGCCAGTGATTTCGGTCTTTTTTAAAATTTCTTTTTCATCATCAGATGTCCAACTACAAGGAGTCGCCGGAGGACGCAAGAGAGCTGCAGAATTTGAATGAAGGTGACGGCAAATACAAGTTTTCCTTTAACCTAGCGTTACCTAATTGTTGTTTATGGGGTTTTTAGTGTGCTAGTTATAGTGTCCTACAGTAGACTACTTAATCAGCGTCATTCTGATGATGAAAACTGACAGCATGCTTAGCTGCCCATACAGTTTACAAAGCAGAATGATCAGAAACTCTATGTTAATGTAGAACCTCAAACTAAAGAAGCCAACCAATCACTTAAGAAGAGAGAAGACGCAAAGAAGCCGCACGCTGAGTCTCCTACAGACAAGCTGGGGACAGACATGGTGAGTACATTTCTAAAAGCATTAAGATAATGTCATCCATCAGAGCCAGATTTCACAAAAAATGGCGTGATAAGACAAGTTATAATAAAGTTCTTATCCATGTCTATGATTTTTACAATGAATACAACAGAAGGATTTAACATCTAGAGTGAAATACTCTTTGACAATATATCGCAGCCGCATTCATATTTACCTTTGATAAATTTAAATGTCAAATAGAGCTGCAGCATAGCACAGATGCTTTTGAAGTTATAATAACAACTGCATAATGTGAAATGCTACCCACACAGCACTAAGCCATATATGCTATAAACACCATGTAGCTGTTTATTTTTCTGATCCACATCTGTTCCCACACCCAGTCCAGTGTGGATGAGCTCCAGTCTCGGTTTATTGAGTACGAGCAAAGCCAGGTCCGAGTGGAGCACATCCTGCAGCACTGGGACCGGGCGCAGGGCAGCCTGCTGGTCCCGTTTCCCAGTGAAGAAATCCCACCAGGGACAGATGAGGTCCTTGCAGATAAACAGGTGGGTCTGTTGTAATTTCTCCCTTTTTGTATGTGGGTGTCAGTGTTTTGGTGTTTATAGTCGACTGAATCAATACACAGAGAAACCTGAGCTGTCCTGCTATGCGTAGCTGTTATTGCTAAACGAAGCAGGTTGCGTAATGTGCAGTGCTACCTGGTGCCGCTTGACTATCCATAAATACAGTAAATACGTCCAATTGCATCCAAACATTTGGCGTTGGTTTGTGATGGCACCAGGCTAAACGTGGTATTCCAGATGTCCTGCTCCTCTAGTTCTTTAAAAGGAAGTCTAAAGTGTCCCAGTGTTAGTTGCCAGCTAAACCTCCAAAATTACGCGCCTAGAAGACATCCTCCTCAGTAAGCAAGCCAGCATTCAAAGCCAGGGACATACAGTAGGTGGTATCAACTTCTGGCATCGCAAACTGTTTCTAAAACATTTGGTGAAAAACAGCACAAACAGACTAACACAAATCTGGGTGACAAGAAACCATGCAACTAGTGCGAAGACTTGTAAAGCTGTAGCTAAGTTATTAACAGATGCCATTTCCACTGATGAAAATGCAGCTGGTCTGGGTGTCCTCTAGACCAGGGATGTCAAACAAATTTTAGTTAAGGGGCCACATACCGCAATATTTGATCTCAACAGGGCCAGATAGCTTATTTACCTGCAAAGAAGTACATTATAAAAGTGTTTACATTTAATAAACTGCACTATAACAAAACATTTCAGACATTTGTTAAGAAAAGGAAGTGCAATTTCTGCTTGAACCTAACACTGTTCTTCCTACCCATGTACACAGTCCCCTGTAGGCAAGAAGAACAAAAAGGTCAATAACAAGAACATGTCTCCAGTGCCGAGTCAGATAGCTGCACCAGCTGAAGTGGAGACGCCCGAACACAAGGTGTCTCCGCCGGACATCATCCCTCACATTGTGCTTAATGCACCAGTGAAAGACTGTGTTAGCGCCACAGAGCTTCTTAAAGGCAGCACCCTGCCTCCACTGGACGAGGTACGGCTATCAACCACCAGACTTTATCGTAGTTTAATTAAATCGGTTTAGCAGTTTAACTTCCTTATCGATTTCTGTCCCCTCTTTGGTCTCCTTAGGTGTTGGATGATTTGGGTCTGGGACCCAGCGGACCACCAATCCCTCCTCCCACCACCTTCTCCATCGTTCCCTTCCCCAAACACAGAGAGCAAGCTACCGTTCAAGAGACATGCTTTACATTCCTGGTTCCTTCAGGGCTGGACGAGCAGGAAGACGACAAAAAAGATGCAGAAGATGATCTGCTAGCATCGCTAATAAAGGTCATTTCACACCAAAATATGCACATTTAACGAAATATTGTGTCAGTTTGAAGAGCGATTAGTATTGAGCTCTCCACGCTGGTTTGAAATACCAAATTATAACAATTAAATAAAAACTCAAATGTTTTGTGTTTGTTGCCCAAAGGATGAGGCAGCAGCAACACCCTCCAAGAGTCGCAGCAGGGGCAGCGTTAAGGAGAGCGCGTTGTCAAAGGAGAAAGATAAAAAGGGCAGAGAGAGTCAGAAAAGCAGGAGGCGACCTTCCGCCATGATGAAAACGAAAGGCTCTGACACTTCTGGTTCACTCGTACGTACTTCACCCAACCCCGACAAAACAGACCCAAACCAACACCAAGGAAACCTAGAGCAGAAACGCAGCCAGAGGCAAGAGAACAACCACACACACAGCTTAAAGCATGCTTCTTTGGTTGTTGTGGTTGTTTTACGAATTGTGTTATCTGTGTGTAGCCTGACGACCTTTCGCTGGACTGTACCAGCCAACGGTGAGGTGGTTCTGAAGATCTGGTTCTATTCGGAGTCGCCGGGGAAGTTTGAACAGACATTCAACTTTGAACTAGTGGGGAACCAGAGACACTACCAGCTCATCTGCAGAGGAATTTGCACCTATCCTTCCATCTGCAACGATTACACGTCAGTCGGCATTATTTCAGATTGGTTCAGCTGGAGATACAGGAGACATAGCTCTCATTTTCATAGGTTTCATTGTCTTACCAAAGCCTCAAAACATTAGTCTCCCATTGTCCAGTTATGGTAGTCCTGTTAGAGAAGATCTGAGTTGATGAAAGTGTTGACATGCTCATCAAAGTTGGCATCCATCAGCCCAACAACGGGTAGAATTGGAGCATTTTAGGAATACTGTTCCTAGATACCAAGCTTAGATGGAGTACTTGTTTTCACACAGTTGGTTCTTTGCATGATGCAGTAACTTAACTGGTCCACCAAAGAAACATTACCTGGTGAAATCGTCTCTGCTCATGTTGGTTTGCAGGCTTGCTATTTAATACCCGTCATATTTTTATTTGTCACCACAGCTCAGATGTTGCTTTGATCCTTACTCCATCTCAACCTGTCACTTATGGTTTCCACAGGACTCTTTTTGCTCTCAGTAAGAAGGTGCCACAAACAAAAGAAGAGCTCCAGAGGGCCTACGTAATCAAATTGGGATACTTCGAGTTTGGACCTTTGCTCTGTAGCAAGACCAGGGACAGGTGAGAGGCAGAATAATGACAGCGGGGGCAGTGGTTTGTTGTGGTTTTATCAGTCTTTGTATTCACACATTTACACGCGTCTGTTTAGATACAAGGAAATCAGGTATCCAGAGAACACAGAGAAGCTGGTGATTCATAACAACTCAGGTCTGGAGGCTGAGGTCCAGTTCACTTTCCAGCACGATACACAGGCCAGCACTTACCTGCTGGAACCCCCCACCATGACCCTCATACCTGGACAGAAACAGGTACCACAACACCAACTGCTGATTGAATTAATAATTCATTGGATTCCTGACTGTATGTGAATATTCTTCTGCCCTGCTAGGAGCTGACCGTGTGGGCCTATCCAACAAAACTGGGCCAAATAAAGGACAGCATCATATGCCATATCAAGGACAATCCAGAGGTTGTGATAATCAACCTCTCTTGCTGGGGCGTTCGGCCAGAGCTGGAGCTGGAAAGCAAGCATTTGCACTTTGATAGGATTCTGCTGCACAGGTACCAAACTATGAAATACTATTCTCTGGGAAGAAGAATGATAATAGCTCGAAAAAGCATTTGGATTTTGACAAAACATTCAAAGCTCCCTCCGAGGAAATAAACAATTTCAGCGATTCAATTCTTGTTTAAACTAAACAATCTCTTTGTGTTTTTCTCACTTCAACCCATTTTCTGTTATCGCCAGGAGAGACAGCCGCAGTGTGACGATGCATAATAAGACGCCGCTGCCGGTGTCGTGGAGACTGCAGGGTGTGGAGGAGCTGGGTGAAGACTTCAGTGCGACGCAGGATCAGGGCATCATCTCACCCAACTCCTCTTTCCTTTTGAGCTTGCACTTCAGGGCCAGAAAGCCGCACCATGTTAAGAGGCTCTTACGTCTGGAGGTGCAGTAAAACCACACAACTCATGATGTGATTAAGAAATAATATAAAACACCGTAAGAACTGGATGTAACGTTGAATGACGGAGTGCTGATATGCTTATACGGTTGTACAATCTGCATTTTGTTTCAGGTATCTGATGTAGAGAAGATTCTAGGAATTGTACACACTGAAAACCTAGTGGTTACTGCTGAACCCTATGATATAGCTCTGGACATCACACCAGGTACAAACAAATATAAATACAATACTAGTAATATTAATTAGAAATAATATAGTATTTACACATGCGTCTGTTCCAGATGGCTGTCTAGACTTTGGGACCATCAGAGTCTTCGAAGAAGCCAAACTGTCTGTCAGACTGAAAAACCAAGGGAAATATGAAATAGCCTACAAGTGAGTTTGAACTGAAGTATATTTTATTTCACTGCTTCCACTGTCCAATGTTCACTTTTATTCCCCGTCTCTCCACGAGGTTTATGCTTGAGCGGACCGACCCAGGCCAGCCAAATCTAGAATCCATTTTCACGGTGTCCCCGAGGAGCGGGACTTTGATGCCCCACGATAAGCCGACAACAGTCCACGTCCACTGCAGACCCACCACGGAAATCTCAATCAGAGAACAGCCTATCCTGCCTTGTCAGGTATGAGAAACAGTGGACTTAATGATCTTATTATGAAGAAAACATGTTCTGGGACCTTTTTGAACTTGATTTCGTCTGATAGAAGATCTACGACCTCCACACTGCCTTTCTTTTTTCTAAGTGAAAGCAGTCTTAGTTTACACTGGATGATTGTGTTTGTTTCTCTTCATTATTATACATAGTCACTGTACATATATTGCACCATATGCAGGGGCGTAGTAGTTTAAATTGCATCCTGCGTGCTATACTTCAACATCCCTGGTTGATTGCTTTTGTCTCTATATAAACACAAGGTGCACCCAAAATGTGCACTGAAACTCTAAGGATGTTGTTTTGTCTTGTTTATATGAGATACGTTGTGCGACAGGCTACAAAGTTAGATATTTTTGTTCTTTCATTGTTCAAGTTTTCTCTTGACTAACTGAGCTAATGTTCTGCAGGTGATCGAACCCCACATTGGGCATGGAGGAGAAACCATAGCCATCTTATCCATCAAGGTTTCAGTCGAGTCGGTCTTCTCCAGGTTAAGACTTGATTCGTGCTGTTTTGCTTTCCACCACTGAACACTTGGCCTTGCTTCTTATTTTAATCATATGACGTCGTTCTGAGAATAGCTTGATGCACAAACTTTCCCTTTTTTTTTGGCGTTCACTCTCCAGATACAAAATTACGCCCGCGTGTGACATCAACTTTGGTCCTTTGGTCTACGGCTCCAAGAAAAGTCAGAGTTTCACCATCGAAAACAGCGGCATCTTTGAGACTTCTTTCACCATCTGCCGCATGATCACAGACCCTGCGCCGCCAGGGAGGCCGGGGTAGGAAGGCAGACCACAAACCAAAACATTTATACGTGCACAGAACTTACTATGCCATACCTGAATCTGTGTTCTGATCTCAGGGGTCCAGGGAAGACGGTACCAGGAGAGGGCATATCGGGGAAGCAGCCTGGTGCCGGTGTCAAAGCGAGACGAGAATCCATCCAGAAAGACTTTAGTTCTGCACAGGTGAGAGACCGATGGTGGACCTGACTACTGTCACCAAGTCTGTTAATAGATGCAGTTGTGTTAAGTTTGAACGCTTGTGTCTTTATAGGAAAACATCTAACCCGTTTCTCACAGGCTTCACTAAATAACCAGTCATGATTTCGTCATGATGATGTTCTAGCCTAGCGATGTCAGCTAACTATTAGACAAACTAACACAATTAAGAGATGATGGTAGTTTTAGTTTTCTTGATTTTCATGCATCTGCAAACCAAAGCATCTCTGTGACTTGTCTTAGAGGTTGACTAATTCCATATTTATTTTCCAATCACTGCCTTCCTTAGTGTTATTTACTCCATCTGTGCATTCCCTGCTGCGTCGAGTCAAAATGTCTGCTGTGAAAAAGTCTGATTAATTTTCAGAAAAAAAAAATTAAATAAAACAGGCTGCTCGAATGCTAGTTAGGTTGTAATGGTTCAAACTAGACGGCTCTATTAAAAAAAAACAAAGCTTGTGGTGCACTGTGAGTGACATTTGCACAACAGAAAAAAATTATGTCAAGACATAAACGATCTACCTGGGATTTTGATGGTAAATTTGATCATTTTCGTCGCCACCTCTCCTTCCTTCCTTCTCGTTCTTTGATGTGCCCTCTCTTTTTTTTTTTTAGACTCGCCTCACCATGGGGGTGTTCTCGGTTTCTCCCTGCGCTGGGAGCCTGCAGCCAGGAGCTCAGCAACTTGTGACGGTTGACTGTGCAGCCGAACAGCTGGGCAGCTGGAACCAGATTTTGCTCATTGACATCAGCGGTCGCGACTCCTCACGCCACCCTAACGGCATACCCTACCGACTCCTGGCTGAAGTGTGCAAGCCAGGTCAGACCTGCAGGAGACTGATGTGACCTGTCCACACGGCTCAGTTCATATATGTTGTAGGCAATGATTCCTCTGAAACCACTGAGAGCACAGGCTGTGTGAATATGCAGAGGCCTGTTGGACACATGGATGACCGTTTAAGTATTAGTCCTTTAACTGATGTTGTTTTTTGCAGGCATATCCGTGGACATAGTCTCCATCTTTGAGGAGCACCGTGTTTGCCGCAGCAGCAGCCAGCTTTCCTCTGAGCAGTTTTGCAGTGCTAAAGGCATTTATGTCCAGGATGAGAATAAGTTTATTTTCAACAAAGCTGTAGTAGGAAAAACGTCTCGGGCCCGCTTCAAACTCATCAACAGCAGCAAGGTTCCCTGTGAGATAAACTTGGGCATCAGGCAGGTTGGTGCAAAGGTGAGGCTTTTAAATGGTTTGTTTGGTAGATACACAGATAAGATAAAAGATTAAAAACTGAATGGTTGTTTTTTCGTGCAGACTTCCCGAAATGTGGAGGTTTTCGATTTGTCGACTACAATGCTGAGCATCCCCAGCCAGTCACATGCTTTTGTCGTGGTCACGTTCAACCCTCCAACGATGCAGCTTTACAGCGCAGTGTTTGAGGCCACGATGGAAGGGACCAGCAGGTGAATAAGGGAATGGAAATTTCTACTGCTGTTGCTTTACTGTCATCTTATTTTTTGTCTTGCTGATGCCATCCACCTTTCTGTCTTTTGCTGAATCCAGAATGACGCCCACGTTAAAGAGCAAGGTGCTGGAGTTTGAGCTAGCGGGAGAGGGCACCCTGCCCAGTGTGTGTGTGGTGCGTCCGGCTCTGAGGACCAGTGGAGGAAGCCCAATGCTGCAGTTCAGACGGGTATTGGTCGGGCGCAGACATACCCTACCCCTGGTGCTGCTAAATGACGGAAACATTCCAGCCAAGGTGAGACGACGCATATTTATGTGCTCAGTAGTTTTCATAGCTATGTTTTCTTGGATTTTAGACTTAGAGGAGACTTTTATAAGTAAAGGTGCTTTTTTTTGGAATTGTTGCTCAGGTCCAAATTGACATGCTGGATAAGCACGCTGTGTTCACATTTAAAGCTGCTCCTGGTAACACTTGCAGCTCCATCCAGTCCACACAGCTTGAAGACACCGCTGGCTCAGGTAAAACATAAAGGCGTGTTCCTGTTTCTGACTTCTTTAAGTGCAGCACTTCTTTAAGTGCAGCACCCTTATTCACTGCACTGTTACAGACTAGTGCTTTGACTTTGATTTCAAACAGGGCTCCACCCATTTAGCTTTTAATGTTTAATTTGTGTCGGAAAATGTACTCATTCCTAGATAAATGTTTTCTAATTCTGTACAGATGACGTGTAGACAGTCAGGTGAACTCTTTCCTTCTCCCGCAGAGCATCACTTGGTGCACAGAGCCATCCTGACGCTGAACGTCAATGAACTGGCGGAGTTTGAGGTCAGCTTCTGCTCTGACAAGCCTCTGAGCGTGAAGGCAAAAGTGACACTGCAGGTGGAAGGCAACCAGTACAGCAATACCACGATACGAGTGACGGGAGAGGCCTACCAGCAAATGGTCTCCCTTGACAACATCAGCAGGTCGACGGAGGAAATGGATGTGGAAGACGATGAGGAAGGTAAGTCAAGACGGAAGAGAGACTTGTAATGTGGTAAGAACACAGAGGAAAAGCTTTAAAGTAGTTATTGCTTCTTGATTGAGAGAAATGCTGTAAAGTGTGAGTTGGTAAAATGAAAACTTATTTATCTACAAGGACCTTTTTTTTCTGTTTTACAGTTAACTATGAGGTGCTGAACTTTGGCGACTGCCACGTTGACCGTCTATATCAAGAGAGTTTCACCATGATCAACCACAGCAGCAGCCAGGCCGTGAGGTTTGAGTGGCCTCCTAGTGGAGCCCATGTGGTCATTTCACCACAGGTAAAACAACAAAGATGGATATTCACTTTTGTTTTAATATAGACTCTGCAAAATGTTTAGATTTTATAGATTTGCTATTTAAAATGACTCAGGAAACCTCGCACAAGCATCCCAATGTACCTGTGCAACTGGCAATAAAGGAGGTTGGGGCCAACCTGGGGCCATTGTTTTACATAATACACTGTACAGTATTAATCAGGGAAAGACCGATATTTTTTATTTTTTAGGGCCGATGCTGATACCGTTTTTCTTTTTTTTTCAGAAGCTTTAGCTGATGGCCAATATGGGCTGCCGATTTTCTTGAGCCGATATTTGGAGCCGATATTACTCAATTTACATCATAAAATTGATTGACTGAACTGGATTGATAACTTATGGATTAATAACAAGCATTTGTATTCCCGGTTTCCATTCTGCCACATAAACTTGCTTAATAACTATAGTTACAAGGACATATAGAGCATGCATTTGGCATTTCCAATTTCAAAGTGTATGGCAATATTTAAGCTAAGTGAAACAGTTACAAAATACTGTGAAAGTTTAAAACTTACCGTAGTTTTGGTGGCGCAAACAGCAGCTGGCCTCCAGCACTCTGCTAACTGGGGAGGGGCAATGCATGGTCTGCACGTGGACTACTGCGTCTCCAGCAACACAGAGCTGCGCCTGTGTGTTAATCACGGCGGGAAAAATTTATCAGCGAACGCACCGAACGTAAATATTGGCCCGATACGTCGGCTATGTATCGGTCGTTCATTAGTATTAATTCATGGATGAATGCAAATCTTACAGCTATCCATGCTCTAAGATAATATTCATAATTATAAAACGGAAAGGTGAAATCCAGCGATCTGATTGGCTGTTAACCGTGGTATATTGAGCATATACCACGGCTACTATTCTAAAAAGCCTTATCGCAGCATATCATTCCGCGTCAGGGAAGCAACAATGTCTCCATGGCAACAACCAACTGTTACAGTAGGAGGCTAGGTAGCAAAAGTAGCCGAAGTGTTTGACAAGGTTAATAAATGGATTAAATTCGTTGAATTCACATGTTTAAGGTTAACTTTCACCTCCGGATATGGTTAACAATGGTAGAGGGGACTGAGGAGTGACCTGCTCCTGAAGAAAAAGGCGAGGAAAAGAGACATGCAGACTAAGGGGGTTAGTCTGCATGTCTGGGCCGAACAACGCCCCTTAGTCGTGGTATAATGAGCATATACCACGCCCTGTCGTGATATATTGCTTAAATATTTGTGGTTTATCACACATCTCAAAAAGACTTGATCGTACTCGTCTTCTGTCGTCTCTTTTTGGTTTAAAGTCGTGTTGCGTGTCTCCCTTTGGTCATTCTTTTTATATTTATAATAATTTGTCTCTCTTTGTGGTTGTATTGCTTCCGTTTGTTGTTGTTTTGTGTTTCTTTGGTGGACAGCTCTGGACACATAGATGATCATCTGGCAAGTATGTGCTAGTGGTCAGAGAAGCGGATTTAGGACTTAAGCACAACCTTCAACTGTTCCCTGGATAAAGCATATGGCTGTCTGTTCACTGATTACTGTGTGTACAAATGGTTGGGCTAAGCGCAGTCAGAATTAGTGTAGATCTCTACATGTGTCTTGAACGACCACTTGTGATCAGACTCAAATGTGGTCTGAGCGCTCAGATCTCAATACACTACTCTCTCTTATAATTGTAGCCCAGTTGGGACACAGTCGGAGTAGCGACGTTCAATTATCCATCTAATATATTAACAGTTGATCTAGTTGTGGCTAGTGGTGTCAACAATAATCGATGCGGCTATGTATCCCGATGCGGGGCATGGACGATCCGATTCGATGCGGGCAACAAGCCGAATCGATCCAGCGCATTTTAAAATATAAGTACCCATACAACAAATTACGTCGGGCCGACGTCGGGGCGAGGGTTCCTGCCCGACATAAAGTGCGTCGGCGATCGTCTTATGGAGAGACGGCGTAAACCAAATAAGCGCCGACCGTGAGCCGACGAAAACCCGACGTAATTATGACCTATGCGGCACGATCCCACTAGAGCGAGGAAACCATTAGTCACCTCGCTCTCATTGATTTAACACTGGAACAGCTGATTTTCGGCTGCATCGTAGCTGGAAACGCCACAGCATGCTTGAAAACCAGCCCTTCCAAAGTTAAGTCAAAGGGAGCGAAGCGTCTGAATGGTTTTCGCCGATCCCACCGTTATATCTCCCACCGTTCTATATCTCCGCTTGCTTGCGAGACCCGGTGGCTGCGCAGTCTGCAGCCGCTTCCTTATTTTGGAGTTGCCAGGTCTTATTACAAAAAAAGTTTAAAATAAAAGTAAGTGATTGTTTATGTGTAGAGTCTATTTCATACACAATCTGACAACCTGGGAAATGTCAGTCTAACATGGTCTTGCAAATTAGGCTACAGGAGATTTCTAGGAGAAATTACAAAACAGGAGGGCACTGACAGATGACCGTGAACATTTATTTTTACATCGTCTTGCAAAAGTAGTATCAAACATTTATTTTAACACATTCACACATGTGGGGATGGCGCTCGATTTTTTTTTTTTTTTTTTTGTGATTTTAATAAGCAGATGACACATTTCTGAGCGTGACTTATCTAAATCAATGTCAAAACATCCTTGAGGTTAAGAGTGGAAGAAAGAGAGAAAGAGTGGTGCTTGTGTTGCCTCATGATTCACGAAAAATATGCTTTGCTTTACAATTTTAATGCATCCTAGGCTTTATTGCATCGCAATGCATTGCCGAATCGAACCGAATCGAATCGTGACCCTCAGAATCGAATCGAACCGAATCGAATCGTGACCCTCAGAATCGAATCGAATCGAATCGAATCGAATCGTGACCCTCGGAATCGAATCGAACCGAATCGAATCGTGACCCTCAGAATCGAATCGAATCGAATCGAATCGAATCGTGACCCTCGGAATCGGAATCGAATCGAATCGTGAGGGCAGTGCCGATCCACACCTCTAGTTGTGGCCTATAACTGAAGCCAAAAGTACAAAATCTGTATTTTAAAATCATCTTGACACTCATTTTTTAGATAACATTTGGCTATTTAAACATTTGGTGATTTAAAAAATAATAATAATTGACTTTTGTCTACAGGTGGGGCACCTTCATGCTGGTTGTTCTAAGGAAGTGACTGTCACCTTCAGCTCCAGTCAGCCGGTGGCTCTCAGCCTCCAGCCAATGAGGTGTAAGGTTTGCCAGGTGGAGTTCCAGCTGCCCATCGACCAGGTGCCCGACTGGGACGACCGACAGCGGACGGTGCAGTGGCTGAGTTCCTCACAGCAGACCGCAGAAGGATCCCAGCAGCCGGTGAAGAGCAAGGTGCACGTGGCTCCTTGGTTGTTCTGCTAAAGAGATATGTGGCTAAAAGGATTCGGTGTTGATTCACGTGTGTGTTTGCACGCAGGTGATAAAGACAGATCCAGAGCCCTGCTGCTCCGTGGTGGAGGGCTCTCAGTGGGAGCTGGATCTGCGTATCAGCGCAGTTTGTGACTACGTGAAGATGAGCTGCAACGCCGAGAGCATCCTCTTTAAAGACACCATGCTTTACCAAACCAGATTCCACACGTAAGTCAGGCTCTGCACATAATAGACTTTATGCCATTTTATCAAACACAATACGTTAATACAAATACCACTTTGACCCTTTGTTTACAAACAATACAGTACCTCCATATAGTCCATGAGAATCTACCATAGCATCTGTAATTAAGCAAATTTATATTAATTGTGTGTGACTGTGTATTTGCTTGTGCAGACTGCAGATAGTGAATGAGGGCCGCGTGAAAATGGAATTCTCCTGGCAAGTTCTCATGGATCCAACCAGCAACGTCGTTAACCGTGACCAAGGAAGTGCAACAGAAATATTATATTAACAGAAATATATCATAACTTTGTGTGCTGAGTGTATAATGTGAACTTGCCTGTGTTGCCTGTAACAGATGGGACCTCCACCTCCCGGCCTGGCAGCAGGTTGTCAGGAGCACTGCCCGGTCCCCGTCCTTCCAGCGCTCTGGCCAGCGTGATGTCTGTTCTGATGGGGAACCCTGAGCTGCCTCCTTTCAGCGTTGAGCCCGCCGTAGGGGCCGTGGCACCTGGCGCCAGTCAATACTTCAGCGTTCGCTTTTCACCTCTGGAGGTGGCCCAGTTTGAGGGCAAGCTGTTGTGCAGGTGGGCGAAAATGTGGCATCCTAACATGGGTCATTGTCGTAAACTAGAAACAAGGATGCCTTACAAAGTATGATCTCAACACTTTCCAGCATCCACAACTTGCAGCATGGTGATCAGGCCCCATGTATCACGGTGAGCGGCCGCAGCCTGTTGCCTCACTGCCACTTTGACCTGGAGGACTCGGACTACATCAGTGGGGGCCGCCGCAACCTTGAGTTCAGGACCCCTCTGGACCCTAACACCAGGGTGTTAGAGTTCAGTGCTGTTGGCCTTTCTTCGCCATCAACAAGGTAAGAGAGAGGGAGAGATATTAGAGCTCTTTACCTCTGCCGGTTTAAACTGTGATGTTTTGTGTTCTCTGTGCAGATGTTTCAGTGTGGTGAACCCAACCAGTAAGCCCTACTCCTTCAAATGGAGGTGTGAGGACACGGGTGATGCTCTATTCCGCTGTCTCACCCCAAGTGGTTCCATCGAACCTGGAAAGAAAGTGGAAGTAAGAATTCACTTCAGAATAGTCCTGTCTCATAAAATATTTTTCCACTTTTTTACATCATGTCACCTCGTCCCTTCCTTCTTTATTTAACTGCACATTAGAGTTACTTTTTTCTCCGGGCCTGTGTCTGCAGGTGCGCTTTGAATATGTAGCCGAGCAGCTGGATGCAGTGGAGTCATTCTGGAGCTTTGTGATTGAGACTCTGTCGCTGTCTATTCCCTTCCTGTGCGTGGGCACTGCTAGAGAACCTCTCGTCTATCTCGACAGACCTCACCTTGACTTCGGGGAACTGCTTGTCGGTGTGTAACATACAGCAGATGGACACAAAAGTACAGCATGTGCATCCATGTCTGAAAGCTTGACTCCACTGTAATGCTGGTGGTTGTTATGAATGCAGTGCAAACTATTGTGTGTGTCTATGTGTGGGTACAGGCCGTAAAGTGGAGCAGACATTTGATCTGGTGAACGGGGAGGAGGAGTCCTTCTGTTTCTCTGTTCTGCAGTCGTCTCTTCTCAGTGAAGACCAGCAGACAAGCCTCGTTTTGAAGCCCATGACCGGGACAGTGGCGCCGAAAGACAGGTTAACAACACTCCAACATAACAATTAAACCAGACGTAAAGACTTATATACCAAATAAAAAAAAAATCGTGCAGCAGTGTTCTTCTCCTCACAGCTTTTTGAAGAAAGTCACTCTCTTTTATGCAGGTTCCCACTCACAGTGTGCTTCATGCCTTCCTGTGAGGGATATGCGAGTTTCCGACTGGTTCTGAAGGTGAAAAGAAAGTCAGAGCCACTTGTGCTGACAGCTAAGGCGGACTGCTTCACCATGAGCGCTTCGCTTCAAGTTGAGGAACCCGACAGGGGCTTCAAACAGATCGGCCCCAACCACCGGGAAACTCTGGACTTTGGAAAAGTCAGGATTCTTTCACACCATATACATCACCCCATAACATGTGAACTACGCAGTAAACCTGTATATTTTTATCTGTATGCGTTCCGTTTATAGGTGGGGATTTCAGAGCAAGCCACCTTTAACTTCCTGGTGTCCAATCTGGCAAGATTCATCCTGGAAGTGAACTTTGACGTAACAGGTCCCAAAGAGCTGCTGCAACATTTAGAGGCAAAGCCACAAATGGCTGCCGTTGAGGTCGGGCAGCAGCTGCAGGCATCACTGTTCTTCTGCCCCCGCAGCATTTGCAACCTCCAGGACGTCATATTGAGTATCAAGGTACAATCCCAGTGTGGGTATTTATAGATGAGTAATTGCTTTAAAGGATCGGCTTGGCTTTTTAGTCCAAAACAAAAGTTCACAGCGGTGGTTGATCACTGTCGAGCTCAGATCTGCTTAATGTACAGCCATGAATAATTTGTAAACAGTGACACAGGCCTTCCATTAATTCATCCTCCTCTTTCTGCATTCTGTAAAATCTAGTGAAGATGACTCCGCTGGCTGACAACGTGTAGCTTAGTTAAACGATCATTTCATCTACACACACAAATTCAAAGTTTTATTAAACTCCACTTTCGCTTTTTGAAGACTACAATGCATTTATGGAAGAAAATACAAACAAGAGACGTCTTAAACTTTATCTGATAATCTTCAGTGTTTTTTTATTATTATTTTTTCAGAACACTTCATCAATAATTCCAAGCAAGACTTTTAATTCCTTCTTACTTTGACTCCTCCTTCTCTTGGTTCCTCTCATCAGGTGAAGCACGGGCCAACATTTACCTTTGACATTAAAGGCAGGGCTGTAGCGCCTAGCCTCGAATTCTCCTTCACCAAGTTCAACTTTGGCAAGTGCTTCCTGTTCTGTCCCGGCATTCTGCCGCCATCCCAAACCCTAGTGATAAGCAACAGAGGCAAAAGAGACATCAGGTGTGTGTGTGTGTGTGAACGTAAATAAGGAATAGCCTTAGTTTATTCAGAGTACAAGAGTTTAAAGTCTAAAACTTACTCTCCTCAGTGTCCAGTGCCAGTTCAAGAACACCACTTACCTGGAGATGGACTTCCAACCGGGGGTTTTGTCCCCTGGTGCTGTGACGGAGGTACCAATCACCTTCTATGCTCGGGAGGCTCGTCGATACCATGAAAAGCTCACCTTCATCTTAAATAGCTGTGTGACAAAACAGGTTGATGTACTCGGCCAGGGCGTCGAGATTAAGGTAAGAGAGAAGAGTGTGTGCTGTAGTTAATATTTATGTTTTGAATACAGCTTTCTCTTTTTAACAAAGATGGGATACCGATCTACTGATCAGAGACAAAACTGGATTAAGAAGCAGCTGCTAGGGCTTGTTTGGAAACACTATTATGAACCTAGGCATATGGTTTTACGTTTGGCATCATTACCTCTAAAGTAAAACCTTTGTCCTGAGTCCTCTTTTGCTCACTACTTAAATTAGATTTCACTGACCCAGTCCATTTTGTTGTGTCTTAGCTGGAAGTGGAGGATCCACGGCAGAGGAAGGTGAAGCTGGGATGTCTGACGTTGGGTCAGAAGGTGAAAAAACAGGTTGTTCTTGTCAACCGAAGCAGTTTAGACCTTTCTTTCACCCTGATGCTCAACGCAAACACACCCCTGGACCCAAAGGTAGGGAAACACACACACACACACATATATATACACCCACAATGATAAACAAGAGTCAGCATATAGTGAAGCAACTAATATCACCCTCTCCTCCAGGATCTGTCCTTCACTCCGACAGGCGAGCTGAAGCTGAAATCAAGCGGGGGGTCGTGTAACGTTGAGATCCAGTTCTCACCTCGCCGGCTCATCACTCCCTTCAGCGCTGAGCTCCAGGCGGAGTTTTCAGGCCTGTTACACCCCCTGCTGACCATCCAAGGCTGCTGCCAGGTACACTGTTCTAATTAAAGTCACATCAAAAAGCAAATAATCAACGTCTTTGCACGCTCTGACAAAACACTGAATTGTATTGTGTACTTTCCAGATACAAATTCCATTGCAGTCCGTTTAATACAATTTCTTTGCATTGCAGCTTCTTTTATCGTCTTGTAACAGGAATATCTTCTGTTGTTAACTGAAGATATTCCACATCTAAGATAAAACGATGTGTTTTTTTTCTCCCTATTTTAAACTGTTAGGGTGTGGAGGTCCAGCTAGATCAGGACCACCTGTCCTTTGGGGCTGTGGTGCAGCGCTGCCAGACCAAGAAGAAGATTATCATGATCAACACTGGTGACATCGGCGCTAAGTGAGCATAGATATTACATATATAATCTTGCAGAGACGTCCTGATCACGCCCGCCAATGGGGGGGACAAACAGGTCTGCTGTCTTGGGCCCAGGGTCATTAAATTATGGAATAATTAAAAAAATTATTCTAATAAAATAGGCCTATTTGTGGAGAAAATATGGAATATTTGAGTTACATAAAAGCTTTGTATTTGTTTTCTTCCTAACTGTCCTTGAAGTAGTGATCAAGAACCCCCCACACCCCAATCCCAACACAAAAATGGTTTGGCCACTGATCAAAATTTGATTTGAAGTTCAATACGTTGAAAAATGTCCGGTCAGCACAAGTCTGGTGCTCAGAAAAGGAAATAAAAGAGAAGAAGAGATAAAGAAAATAGAGGCCTTGATGGTCCTGATGCTGGACTAATGACATGTAGTCCGAGCGCCCTTCACATATTCAGGTTAAATTGCTCTGATATTCATTTTAAAAATGTGTAAATGACAAACTATACATAACGTGAGGTCAATGCCTATCTCTATCTATCTATCTATCTATCTATCTATCTATCTATCTATCTATCTATCTATCTATCTATCTATCTATCTATCTAGTCAGATATGACTGATATACAGCATAAAACCTCTAGTAGCCCTTCAACTCCAGTGTTAAATGGTGCACACAATCTTTAAGCCACAGTTTAATAGATGTTTTTCCTTCCAATTAAACAATATAAGCCAGGTTACTGTATCTTACGGTGCTACTCCAAATATTGCTCTGGGAGCTGAGGGCTCCACGGGTGCTCTCAAGAGGCCTGATAAGGTTTTAAATAAATATTAACAGACAGAGGACGCTAAGCTCTGGACAAAACCAGAACATGTGCAAAGGCTGGTGCTCGCCTGCATCGATCCCACAAAGGGTCAACGTTAGGGAAGACTAGTGAAGGCAAGATTGACTAGGCATCTATCCTAGACCTTTTTTAATATTATTTTGTTTTTAACTGTTATTACCAGGTTCCATTGGAAAACAGAGACTTTTCCCGCGGAGCTGTCCATCACTCCGGCTAAAGGTTACATCTGCCCGGGCATGGAGGTTCCCTTTGAACTGACTTTTGCCCCCGTGGAGCTGAGCAATGACACGAGATATGAGAACCTGTCCTGCTCTGTCGACGGCTTCTCCTCACCTGTTACGCTCACAGTCACTGGCTCCTGCATCGCAGCCTCCACTAACAAAGAGGTTAGACCGAAGCACCTTTTATGCACACATACAGCGAAGACATTTCCTCACTTGGTGGTTGCTATCTGATGCCGATGTTTGGAATTTAAGGCAGTGAGAGTATTGATTCACCATGCTCACTCTGTGTACAGTATGCGGGTGACTGACATATTTTCCTGGTGAGAGAAGACATAATTTATTTAAGGCACATCCCTGTGGTTAGATTTTTATTATCATTATTAAACGAAATGGCATCAGAGAGAGTGCATTTTTATCTTTTAATGCTTTTTGCCAATGGCAGCTATGGCCATAAAAAGCCTCTTCCAACAAAAGACCTGGGTTTAATCCAAACCACTACTCTTTCAGACTAGAGGCTCCCAGAATTGGTGATTTGTCTGCTCATCTATTTCATGAGGACATCAATAAAACACCACATTATTGTTCTGCAGCCTTGAAGTAAATATTCACACCAAATACTTTAATTTTCGTGATTTCTAACTATGCCACCTCACGAGAAAAAACGCTGACCGAGCATCTATCTATTTATATACACGTTATATTCAACTTGAAAAACAGAAATGGAAATGAGTTATTTGGATTTTCAGGGTTTTCTAAGAGCATCCCTGTCAGCGGCTAAAGGTTGGCATCAGAGAGATTCAGCCACATCGATTTGTCTGAACAGTTGCTGACAGATTTAAAGATGTGTAAAAACTTTGATTCGTTTCATTTAGCTGAGTAACCCTGAGGCTTTAGTGACACTAGACTGAATTAAGGATAAGCTGAAGACATTAGCTAATCATTTTATCGTAAAAGCTGCCTGTGCTTCAGAGATTAAAACCCTGCAATACAACATGTTTATCTTCAACATTTACTGTGATAAGTTTATCTAATAACACGTTACATAGGTGTCCTTTTATTATCTACTCCTGTATAATCGTCCTTCCTTCCTTCTGCCGTCTTTCTGTCTGCAGGCGGTACATTTTGTTTGTCCGGTGCGAAGCTCTCACACTCAGAGCCTTTCTGTCCTCAACCCCACAAATGAGCGCTGCAGCATCAGACCGGTCATCGAGGGCCAGCAGTGGAGCGCTGCACTCTTCGTGACCCTTGAACCAAACCAGAACAAGATGTATGAGATCACCTACCGACCGCTGACTATGACTGCTGATGGAAAGAAACACCTGGTAAAGGAGAAGAAACATTTAAACAGTTATTTATTCCTCATCTCTTCTGTATATATTAAAAGCAGCGTGGTCGATCCAAAAAGCATTACAGATACCTAATATTTGTACGTCTTACTTCCTCAGGGATCAGTCTTCTTCTCCTTCCCCGATGGGACAGGCATGCTGTACTCCCTGCAGGGTACCGCTGATCCTCCCAAGGCAGAGGACGCCATAGTTTGCGAGCTGCCAGCTAAAACTCACCACTCCGAGCTGCTCCCTGTGCACAACTGGCTCTCTAGGCAACAACGGTAAAACACAAACACACAAAATGTGGTTCCATTATATAGCCAGTGTGACATGTGATGATGATTTTCGCTCTGTAGGAATCTGTGAACCATTTCCTGGTAGCTTTACCTCTGCTGATGTACACACCCAGCAGTTAAAGTGCACCATTAGCGTTTATTTGTGTTTCTGGCACTGAATGAAAATCCAATATTCATTCATTCGTTTAGTTGTATTGTCTGCCAACTCCTGAGGACAAATACTTCACGGATTAGTTGCGAACTGTGTCTGTCTGCAGTCCGACTGGAAACTAATTTGAAAATGGGCAAAGATGTAGGGCTGGGTAGAGCTTAGAGGTGGTGCCTGAGACAGCACCCACCTGTCACTCAAAGCAGCTGCACCCTTTAGTTATGTATATCTCTAAACCTTGATATAATGTAAACGATTGGTTCGGATAAAGTAGCAACGGGGGCCAAAATAATTGTTTTGTACCAGGTTGTAAACATAAATATTGGACATTTTAACGTGATAGTATGAGGCCATTATTGTAGCAAAACTATCTGCAAATTTCAATCTGTGTGTGTGTAACTAGATTTGCAACTGTGTTAAAAACATCTGTGTCTATAACTAGATTTGCAAATGTGTAAAAAAAAAAAAAAACGCAAATTCATACATCGATCTGTATGTGAAGATAAACCTGTAAATGTGTGATCTGTAAATATCTGGCCTCTCACACGTGACTTTACTACTGTGGTACCAGCCAGCCCAGGTAGTCAGTAGCTAATATCATTGGGTGCTAGCATAGCGCCCATTGGTGGTATGTAGCTGTATAGCTACGGAGGCTCACCGACAAATCTCCAAACGCATTTGCAAATCATTTGCGGCTATGACATGGCAGAAGTGTAGCAAAAGTCACGTGTAAGAACACATCCAATGAAGAGGCCGGATATTTACAGATCACACATTTACAGATTTATCTACGCATACAGATCGATGTACGCATTTGCAGATTTCTTTTTTTACACATTTGCAATTCTAGTTATTGACACTGATGTTTTTTACACATTTGCAAAAAATCTAGTACACACAGATTTTTTTTCACATTTGCAAATCTAGTTACACACAGATTTTTTTTCACATTTGCAAATCTGGTTACACACACAGATTTTTTTTACACATTTGCAAATTTACACACACACGGATTGAAATACACATTTGCATTTAGTTTTGCTACAATAATGGCCTCATATTGATGGTCTATGGGTTTCAGTCACTTCAGAAGCCAGCCCCCAAGTGGACATTAAGGATTTAAGAAAATGCAGTTTTTGGGCGTTAACTCTTGGCTCCACGGTTCATCCCTGGAGGTGGCTGCTTGGCTGAGTTTCTCTATTAACCTCCTTAAAACCAAGGATACCTGCAGAACCCAGTGATAAATATACAAGCAACCTTTACTGCATTTCTTTCACATCTTCCACTATTAGTTTGGTGCAGTCTAGTTCCTGGTGAATTATGTGATATAACAGAGTCATAAGTGTTTCTGTTCACTCAGGTTCCGTGTGCTGATCGAGACAGTGAAGCCGGAAAAAACAGATGCTACAGTTTCCCTCAGTGGTCTCGAATACATCGACGTCCCCGCTCTGTCCAAGAGGGACTACAAGATGTCTTTCTTTACATACAGAGAGGGGCAGTATAACACTAAGGTTTGCTCACATGTTTCTGTAACTCTACATTGACTGTGTGCATTTCTGAGCCCTGTCCTCACGTCACCCTTCAACCCTCTACCTCAGGTGACGTTCCGTAATGAGGTGACAGGTGAGTACTTGTTCTACCTCGTTACCTTCAGAGCCACATCTCCAGGAGTCCTGTCCACCATCGAGCTGGAGACTGCTGTCCGCCGCATGGTATCAGGCACTATAGAGGTGGAGAACCCCCTCACCACATCGACCTGCCTCACCACTGAGTGTAAGTGCCCTGAGATCAGTGCCCCGCCTCAGCACACTGTGCCAGGACAATCCAAGGTGAGTGAACTCTGGTCTCTGATCACGTTAAACTGCTCCGTGTCCACAGACAGACTCAAACGGACACCTTTTCCTTTGTGTGTGTGGCTCCTCTGCAGGGTGTTATGAGCTTCGAGTACCAGCCCCTGCGAGCAGGCGAGTCTACAGCACGGCTGACGCTGTTCAGTAACGACCTGGGCTACTTCCACTACGACCTTCTGCTCAGAGCTCTGCCCCCACTGCCGGAGAAAACCGTCCACTTCAACGCTTCACTGGGCAGCAGCCACACCGTCCTTGTTAGGTTCACCAACTACTCCCGCCACAAAACTGAATACTCCTGTAAGGTGAGAAAATATCAGGCATGTTCGTCTGTTTCTACTCTTCTCTTCTCGGATTAAACGATTGTTTTCAGTCTTGAAGAATTCCTGAATGAACTACAAGTTGCTGTCGGAAGTCGAAATTTGGTTTTGTTAACAAGATGCCTTTTAATTTGGAGAGAAACTGAAAGTAATGAATAGTTAGAGCCCAGCACCAGCAGCAGCACATGAATGGAGTATTCATCCACAAAACAAAACAAAACAATAAGTAACCAGAGCGATTCCCGTGCCGTCACATGATGCCCTCTCTCTCTCCTGCAGACTGATTGCCCAGACTTCACCGTGGACAGGAGTGTCAGTGCCTCTCCGGCAGGGTCAGAGGTCAGCGTGGAGGTGTGCTTCGAGCCTCATCAGCTGGGGCAGGTCAGAGGCCAGCTCAGCCTGTCCTCTGCAATCGGTGGCGAATACATCTTTCCTTTACACGGGGTCAGCCTCCCCCCGAAAGCTCAGGGCCCGTTCAGCATCAAGGCCGGTCGCAACATCACTATCCCCTTCAAGAACGTGTTCCTGCAAACCACTGCTTTCTCTTTCCAGGTAAAACGGCCTGTAGAAGCAGATTAAGGAGTGGAATATGTTGGAGGAGAATAATGGCATTGTAATCCACGACACTAAACAGTTTGGTCGTGCATTTAAGACGAGAAAGAATTAGAAATGGTCAAGCATGCTCTGTTGGTGCACTGCCTGCTAGTACGAGGCAAGCTGATTTAAATTTAGCCTAGAACACTTTGAGTGGTGCATTCTAGCTTTTATATGCTTATGTTTATATATAACATATATAAAACAGTCATTTGCTTCACTTCATATTATATATGTTATTAATATATTTATACCGTTCCTAGGTGGACAACCCCAGCTTTACCGTCAAAGGTGTCGACAGCATCCTCCCCAAGAAGAGCCAGAACATCCTGGTGTCTTTTGAAGCTTCTGCAGGAAACTCTCCTGGGCCGTGGTTTGGCAAGTTGATCATCTCTAGCCAGCGCTCCGAGGGCCACAGCAAGCCCTGCTCGTGGATCTATTACCTGAAGGGTTACCGCCCCGAGTCATCTTAGAGACACATAAGCCAAGATAAGTTCTCACTGGCATCAGTTTATTAAGCTAAAGCATCTACTTACATGACTTTATTTTCATTAGTTGCATGTGTTGACAGATTATTTATTTCCAATGCCAAAAAATACAGGCCAGGGTTGCCTCATGTTTATTTATATGCTTTAAATATCTAATACCTGTCACCAATGTGTTTTTAAATATTTAATAATTAACTGAATAAACCCTGCAAATAATAATAATAAAAAAAATTGTCAGTGCACACTCATTTCCACATGGGGGCAATCATGTCAAGTGATTTGACCTAGACAAGCACTCCGGACGATGGGGCGAGATGCATAATTCACCTGATTTCACTGCCTTCCGGGCGTCCCGACAACCCGTGTGTTAAAGTGTCAACTTTCCACCAGGAGTTAATTTGTCCAAACCACCCTGTGCGCTGTTAGACACACTGCACATTGCAGGAAAGACTAGGTACCCGGCGGAAAGGGCAGAGCTGAGGGAGTCGCTCATTACCAAAGGTTAGATCTGTCACATCACACACACACACACGCACGCACACGAACCTCTAATGAGGAGCTGGAGTGACAGTCTGAGAGACACTCCTTTGACTCCGTGAGAAACGTCCTCTGATCCTCCCTTTGGGACGCAGCAAGCCACACAAGCCCGGTGGCTCTCGTCTCCTGCTGTGGCTGTTTGAAGGAAGGTGAGGAAAATGCAGAACTGTCTTTGTTCACATTAGAAAGCAGAGTGGATGTAATCCCTTGTTTAACAAGTCAGCTTGCTTTTGGAAGAAGACTGGTGTTACTTCATCCCACGTAGGTTTATATTAGTACATGGATTGATTCTAGATGAGTTTAAATAACAGCAAATCCTATAAAGAGTACACTAATTCAAGACAACACATCCCAGTGCATGAAAATATAAGATAATTGTATTGTAATGATATAAGATATAGATTATTCCAGTGTGAATGTAACCATGGTTAAGTCTCTGTAAGTCTCCAAACTTTAAAAAAGATTAATCCCTATCAGAAGATGTGACCAATTTCCCTTTGCAACTTGATAATATCTGGGCTGGATGTGTAGGATGGGTGGGTGTGTTTTGGGGTGGATGCTGTGATGTAAGAGGGGAGGTGGGGGCCTCTCTCTCTCTCTCTCCCCCATAGAGCGCAGCATGAGCGCTCCGCAGCAAAAGGATGTGTGAGCAGGCAGCGCGCTACTGTAGGGACGGAGTCCACAAACTGCTCAACAAAGAACAAGCCAAACTTCGAGCCCAAGAAAGCCGCGAGCAGCCGAAACCCGTAGCCGGTCAGGACAGCGAGTCCGCGACGGCAGCGCAGTCCGGAAACAGCGGCGCCCAGCCCGGTGGAATCGACGGGCTCGTCCGCTGGATCGTCACCAAAATGAGCGACAACAAGAACATCTCCAGCCGGGAGTACGCCTCCAGCAAGGAGGAGGTGGCCGTGGCTCAGGAGCAGTTCTTCGCGCCGGAACCGCGGAGAGGCATCTCCGTTATCTTGGATGTGAGTATGGAGAGGCACCAGTCAGCCTGGCAGGTGGGGCGGGCGGGCGGGCGGGTGTGTGTGCGGGATGAAGACATCCAGTGAGCAGTGCGCACGGACCGGTGCAGTGCGCACTTACGCACAGAGGCGAATAACCGGTGAAGCTTGCAGCTGGAGGTTTGCAGAGTAGGCAGCAAATATCCCGAGTTAACAGAGACTTTAGTTAAACACATGTGTGTCCCCGGTGCTTGGACACTCATTCTGCATGTCCACCCTTCTCCTTGCTCAGCGTACACTTTAACTGCATCTTATTCTCCACTATTCCCTTGGCTCCGCGTGTAAACTTCCCCACCGTATCAATAAAAAAGAAACATGTTTTTTTTTCTTCTTTTTTTTTTCATGTCAGTCCAAATAAACTCTGACGCACAGTGGATAAACTCGAGCCAATTTTATCACAGCTCTTTAATTATTAATGAAAATGTCTTACTACCGTATTGTTATCGATCCCTGCGTTAGAGCCACAGGCGAGTCTTTCCCTATCCAGTCCAAGCGCAGTAGCGGTTTCACCATGCACACAGCCTTCCTGCACACTGGATTAGCACTCATTGTTGATTTAGGTCAGCTCATCAATACTTTTTTTTTTTTTTTTTTTTTAATAATGGAACCAGATGTTTCCCCTGGAGATCTGCTGTTGCAGCTTCAATTGGGGTAAAAAAAAAAAAAAAAAAGAGAAAGTAGTTCACGGACTGCAGACCCCGAGCAAAATCTAAAAAGATTGATAGGTTGATAAAGAAGGGGTTCCATTAAAAATAATAATTATGATCAAGACCAGAGGGCCAATACATCCTAGTATCCTAGTAAACTAATTCTTTCTGTGTGGGGGTGTAGCCTAATTTCCTTCACCTCACTGAACAGGAGACAGTCCACCCAGTCAGAGGCTACGATAATATTGCATTTGAGTAAAAAGAAAAACCTCTCTGCCTGAACTGTTTGCATCTTAGATGTTTGATCAGAGGAGGAGAGATTACTTTTCTGGTGCATGGCACTAAGCTATCTGCTGTATTCACACTGATGAAAAGTGCAAGCCGTGCCTTCTGACACCGGCCGTGAAGTCATTCTGGCATTTTCTCTCCGACGCCTTGTTCTTTCAAATGTTAATAATTTCACCATTTCCCAATATGACTGACCCCCAGCGTTATTATCATGACGAGGAAGTCTACTCCAAAGGGGGTTGGAGTGATTGCCGTGTGTGTGCTTGTGCCAGAAGGCTGTGTTTTCCTCATTAGACCCTCCGCCTGCTTGTTTCTCCTCCATCACCGTTCCCTTCTTCTCCTTCATCTTAACCCAGATGCACCTTTCTCGCTGTTCTTTAAACTCCTTTCATCCTTTGTCCACTCCCCCTCCTTCCCTTCCCTCCTCTCCTCATTTCCTCCATATCCTTCTCCACTCTCCCCAGAAACAACCTTAATAAGGTTAAGAGATGGATGCAGCACTCTCCCTCCCTCTGTCTCTGTCTTCTGTCTCCAGTTTGTTGAATCTTTTTCTCTCTTCTGCTGTCTCTCATTTTCTTCTCAGTCTGTGTTTCTGTTACAACTCCTTACAGACACACATGCACACACACACACACACCGCCTCCTCACAGCAACACTTTCCCTCCTCTTCAAGCTTGTCTATCTCCAGCAGCTCCAGAGCCGGCTCTTTTCTGCGGAGCTGAGTGCACCCCAGGGTGCAGCCGGAAAGCAGAACAATGCAGAACAGCTTGTCATTTGGAACGCAGCTCGTCTCAGCAGTTAATGATTTTCACTTTGGCCTGTTCAGATGGCTGCAGCCACCGCGTGAATGCACCACTTATTTATAGTTTTACAAGCCGTACGCTTGTAGTGCAAGAATCTCTGGATCGGCGTATGCACTTGTGTCACACAAAAACGGGCAAAATGCAGAAATGAATGTGAAACTTTGGCTGTGTAAATCAGTTTCCTGAGATAGACTTTGCTCTATTAAATGTCGGAATAAATGAATCCCCAGTTGAATTATTCTTGACCTCACATACAAGAAGTATGAAGTATATAATTCATTACAATTCAGGACTTGGAAATGTAGAATGTCGAGCAGTATGAGTTGGAAAAGAAACAAATCAATTAATAAATCATTTGCTGATTCGTTTTCTGCCGAACAACAAGTTTTGTTTGAAAAAATCAACGTTGAGAGTCAAAAACATCTGAAAATTAGACAGTTTAAAGAGTAAATACTTTTGGCATCCACATTAACCGTTAATGAGTGGATTTATTTCACTAATCTTGCATCGATTTTTCAGTAAAAGCTCTAAAAGCTCTGCTGCTGGTCTGTTAATTATAATGGGAATGAATATGACTACTCCCTTTGAAAAATGCGTTTCTACACTGTAATCCACTTCTCTTTCATCTGTTTGTTCCAATAACGTCTAAAAATGCTGCTTCTGTTGCTCACAATGCCTGTGTGTCATCCTGTCTTCTCATTTCGTCCTTTGCGTCCCCCTCACCGTGTCTTTCTCTGCATCTTCCACATAATCGTCGTGCTGTTTACTGGCTCTCGTCTCCTCCCTCTGCAGGAACAATTCATATCGCACTCTGAAACACTGATGAAAGTACCAGACCTGACACTTTCAGTCCCGTTGGGAGTGAACCTCTCACTGAAGCTATAAATGAGCTCAATGCGATGCACACGCACACAGGGAGGAAGCATCAGTCGGCTGTAGATCAGTGATTTTGTACCTTGTGTGTGTTTTATGCTCTTATACACTTCTAAACCCTTCAGCTTTGTCACACCTGTGCACCTTATTTGGTTAAAACTAAAAGGTTAGAACACTGAATGGTAAGCTTGATCACCGGTTTGTCCACCTTCTGCATTTTGTTTTTATGGCAAACACCTTTTCTAATCACCTGTAACCACCTGTTGCAGCTGTAAATGAACTGTGGAACTCGGGGTATCCATGGACAACCCGAATTACAACTGCATTAGCTTTAATATAGCAGATTAAATATTGGTAATGGTAGCTTTTGATGGCTACACTAATGTACTAGACTAAACATAAACAAATTTAGGGGTATGTTAATGGATCATATAATATGACATGACACAGTTAAACTGGTACTTTATTTACAATTTAAGGTTTTGACAAAAGTTTTGCAGAAAATAAACTGCATTTTAGAAAGTGAGATGCATCTTTATGCTGCCAGCAAATCAATGTCACTGTTTTATATGACAGTTTTACACTTCCTTCATCACTAAGTATTATTAAACACATCAAAATCTTTAAACAATTCATCTCAAATTAAGAAAGCATCACTCCTGGTCGCAAATAACAGCCACGGTGTTCCTCAGGGTTCAATACTGGGTCCCCTACTCTTTTGTGATTAAAAGCCTCCACTCAGCACTCCAGTGTAGAAATACACTTTCTTGTTATACAGATGACACACAACTGTACTTAAACACCAGAACTACTTGTGATTAATAAAATATTTGCTACATTTTAAATTAATTTTAAATTAATTTAACTGGCTTTACAGTTACTAAACACCAGCTTTGAAGTGAGGATATCCTGCAGACACCTCCACTGACAATAATAACCACATTGTCTTCTTTGTGTTCACAGATATTCAGAAGAGCTGACAAAGATGGTGAGTGAAACGATTTGTTATCTTAATTATGATCTTATCTACCTGCAGAAATTAAAACATTTATTCTATTTCTCAAACGCTATCCATTACAAAACATTTGTAGATGTATTATCTAGCATCTAAGCAGCATGTTTTCAGGGGATTAAGTTACCGTTGAGCTTAGAGGATTCTTAGTGCAGTATTGATAAACTCAGACTGACTACCTCCATTGAAGAGGACTTTTTGTTTGTTTTATAGATGACGTTATATGTATGATAAACCAGATGTGGCTGAAATTATCTCAAAACCAATGCAACCCAATGCAAATCAGACAATGCCCTTTCTTTTTACGCCTTTTTTTTTACTTTTGCAAGCTTTCTCAACACTGAACATGAGAAGAAATGGGTTATTAAACATTTTCTCATATAATTCTGCACTCTAATGAAAACTCTATGTATCACTACGTGTTTAATGGCCCAGGTATAGTGCACACCTGCTTGCTAAATGGTACCCTCTGGTACTCTATTCATTCACACACCAGTGCCAAGCTCAGCATCTTGCTCAAGGGCACTTTGATCCTCACTACACTTCCATGTGCTGGAGACAAAACCGCTAACTCTCTGGTTCGGGAACAACCTGCTCTACCCACTGTCCATCAGCCGGTCCTTGTGCATGAGCTTTTGAACTTCGAACACAGTTAAAAAGCCTTAGCTATAAAATAATACCTTCGGAGGTCTGTTTTCTAGTTCAGTATTGTGCCTGTTTCGATACAGATGTCAGATTTTTAGTCTCTGAAACCTTTTGTGCACCAGTATGGTAAACCCCGTCTGCCTGAGCTGCTGCTGCAGTTCACTGTATTTTTAGCGTGGTGGGACATTAAAGTGTTTTTAGACGGGGGAAGTTTGTATTGCTGTGTAGCTGTGCCAGTGAGCAGTTTGTTTATACCCCCTGGCATCAGAAGTACTGCTATTTTCACTTTCTCTTCATCTCCAGTCTTCTCCTCCCTGCATCTTCCCTCATCCTCTCCCTCCTGGCCCGTTTTATCCTATCATTGCGTTGTTGACAAAAGACTTTAACTAATGAGGAAACAGCATAAAAGGCTTTGCTTTCATAGAAGCCAGATGGTCATTCGCTCTTCCAGCATGTGTGTGTGTGTGTGTTTGGAGGAGAATCTGATTACTCCTCAGCACGGCTATAGTCCCCCAAATTCATTTCTGTAGGAGAGATCTCTGTTTGCTTTAATGTGCACTACTGTGATGCTTTACTCGCTCATTGCTTAGTCATCAGTCTGAGCTGACAGGCGCCGCCGAAGCTGTGGACCGGCGAACATAAACAGTTTTTACAGATGATTTAACTGCCATTGCTGCTGATGACATTCTTATCTCGCCCGGGGTTTGGAAGGATTGTTCTTTTACTACAGACTGTTACATCAGCTGTCGGCATTTCCAAAAGCTTGCGCCACCTAATTACCGACTGCTCTGATACAGAAAGTAATTTAGGACACGTTTACATTTTCATTTCGGGGCTGATTTTTTATCCCGAGCGCGGACAGGTGCTATCAGGAGCTCGTTCTCCTTCACAAACAAGCTGTTGAATTACGCGCGGCGCTCTGATAGTGGCCTCTCTCGGGTTGTTTAAACAACTTCACTGCGGCGGGAAACACACACCTGCAAAGTGTCTGTAAAGAGGCAGCTATGAGTGTGTGCTCTTATTTATTTATTTTGATGAGCTGCTGCAGCCAGCGCCGCTGAAAACAGAGTCATAGAGGAGCGGTGGTTATTACGGAGAACGTGGTTATTTGATGCATTGAACGCAGGCTGGCGAGAAAGAGCCAGTGAGCATAAGCTGAAGAAGAGCTATTTTTACCCTCCTCCTCCTCCTCCTCTCTCCTGGGAGAGGACCGGGGAACTGTTTTAATGAGTGAGCGAGAGAGAGAGAGAGAGAAAGAAAGAGGGAGTAGAGAGATGCTAACAGGGAGAGGAGAGAATTGTTGAAAAGGAAAGAAGGTGCAGGGAGGGAGAGACTGACAGAAGGAGAGGCAAGCGGTGGCAGAAGTAGTTTAAAAGAGAGAGGAGGCCAGGAGCAGAGAGAAGAGGAAGAGGAGCGAGGGAATAAGAGAGGGTGTCATATATCTGACAACGGGGCGGTAATTAAGGTTTAATTGGCCACGTTCTGTCTTTACATTCGTAGTGTAAAAATCACGGCTGGCCTTCCTGCCCCCGAGCTGCTGAAACAGCAAGTCAGGGGCTATGTATGTGTGTTTTCACGCTGCATCCGCCGCAAAAAACACGAAGCAGCACGCGCCCTCGAGCTCATATTAGCGAGCAACATAGGCGTAAGTGCATCAGTCTGTGCGCACAAAGTGATTGTTTGTAATTATCCCGGCTGACGCACAGACATTGTTATCCAGCTGGTGGAGTGCTTCAGGAGCCGATAAGTGTCTGAAATAGTTGCATCATTTGATAGCGCTTCGTTCACTGTTTGCACCTCTAATATGCCACAGTCCGTCAGGCTGCTGCAGTTTGAGAGTGCGTCGTCAGTGAAAGCGAGTGGAAACGGGAGCATGGCCCGTGTTTAGGTTGTGTTTGCGCTTGGTTCAGTCCTCAGGTTAATTGTTGTTATTTTTATCTGTAATGCCAATACAAACCCAACATTTTTGTCTTAACTGACCATCCTTCAACCTTGACTTCAGCTGTCTCTGAACCAAAAAGTTGTACTTGAACACACCGTAAACCCCAAAAAACACACTGACAGGAGAATAACATCGACCATCTTGTGACAATTCAGTTTCTGTTGGGCAACTTTTGGACCTGGCATTCATTGGTGTGGATGTTACTTGGACCCCGTCCACACTGAGACGCTTTTTGGTCTAAACGTTTTGTCCGATCGTCCACACGTGTCCTGTAAACACATTGCCTTAAAACCCACTTTTCTGAAACCTGGTCCCAGGCTGAAATGAAAATTCGCAAACGCAGCTCTTGAGTTTTTGTGTGGACGGGGAAAAACGCATACGTGCATTTCGATGATGTCGTCGCCACACCCCCGGAGCAGCCTTCCACCTCTTATATCCCGCGAGACGTCTCCTAACAACACCAACAACAATGACTACATGCTCGTGTTCCTGCTGGAGAAGATATTGAGCCTATTATGGTTACTAGGGCTAAATATCATGCTCCTGTGCCACCACGCTGAGCAAAAAAGGCTGATGGACAATCACATTTTACATCCACCGCTCCGCCTCTTCCTCTCCGTTTTTGGTGAATTTCTGAAACTGAAACAGCGCCACCTATAGGAAGAATGAAAGTAGCGTTTTGAGTCGTGCTGAGGCGGATTTGTGTGGACGCAGATATTCTTGAAACGATGCCAGAGAAAACGGGGCCTTAGACATGTAGCACCCACCTAGACCAGACCAGGCACCCCCACCCCATAGCAATGACACTCCTTGATGGCAGCAGGATGCAGCAGGAACACACACAAAGACACTTTAGGAACAACTAATTCACTAGATCCCAAACTGATCAAGTATCTGTGGGATGATCCACCGAGCTAACACCATTTTGTTGCCAGACACCACAGAACAAGCTCTCTAACATCGACTGGTTACAGCAACAGTGTGCAGCCTTCTTTAATGTGGGACTTTCCAGATTGTGACGTATCAAAAGGAATATGTTCATTTATTTTTATTTTTAATTTTTTTTTTACATTCTGCAAACCTTTACAAAAGCTTCCACTGAAAGGCTCTGCACACCCACGCAGGTGTTTCTGCTTATTGTGACTAATTAGACCTCAGCTTAAGTTGTGCATAATAATGGAGGGGATTATGTGAAGACACCGTGAGGGCTTTTATTACAGAAAACATTTTAGTGTGTCGCAGAATAATAAGCACAGGTGTAAATAATGAATTCAGTGACGACTGAATTCCATTTAATTCCCTGCCCGGCAGCGGTGTTCTCAGGTGCCGGTGTCTGGGTGAAAACAACTTGCACTTGGACACGCCGCAAAGACTACAGCCAAGTCAGGAGAGCTGGCACATTCGAAATGACTCTTCATACCAGCAGGTGGCAGTAGTCTGTTTTCTTTACTATTAGCTGGGAGGCCATGAAGCTAGGGAGGACTACAAACTCCACACAGAAAAGCCCCAGTCGGCCAATGGAATCAAACCTAGAGGCTCTAGGTCATGTTTTTGTGGAAATATTTTAGATTTTCAGATTAGTTGAAGATGAAAAACAATTAGAGCCCTCTGTGCGGCCTTTAAACTTTGTCAATTGGCTTAACTTTATGACTTTGATTTCTCCACACGAGCACTTTTTCCCACAAAGATCCGACTAGTACTTTTAGCGTTTAGTTTGACAACCTGTCAGCTGCAGATATGTATAGCCTGTATAAAAACAGGCAGCACCTCTGCACCATCAGTAGCATTTAATAGTGCTCCACAGCGTGTTGGAAAATGGGCTAGTGTAGGTTCAGGTCTGATGTGCAGCCTCCTTCTCTCTGTTAGTAAAGGACGTTTGGTGAAGTTGTTAACTGACTGCTGTCCAGGGGATTTGGACCGTTCCTCTGCTAGTGTTAGCGTTAGCCTTTTCAGATGCATTGCAGTAGTACTTTTGTTGTATTTCAGGACTGATATGTCATGGTAGTATGGGGTCCATGTTTAGTGAAGTATTTCCACACACTTGATGAACCCATTGGGCTCCTCACCCAGCGTCTGGGTGGCGTCCATGTTGTTATTGTCCCGTAATGATGCTAAAAAGCACAGCAGACTAGTCGACTAGTTTGTACAACACCTACAGGACAACTAGCTAAACTAGCCAAGCTAAGGTTGCCACTTATTTTGAGTACACGTCTTCCCATGCCGAAACTACAACCTCACACCTTCCATTTGAAGGCCACCATTCACCCACCAGTCCAGAGAAACCTGGCCTTCACTGTCATCTCTAAGGACACTTTAGACAGGAGGAGCTAGGATTGAACCACCAACCCTGTGATTGGTAGACAACCAGCTGCACCACCGCCAAATGTCCAACGTGAAAGAGGGTCTATTTTACATATAATGCACTAGTTTAGTTCCCACCGTTTTAATGAGCATTTGAATGTGAAATTTATTCACAATACTGACCTAAAAAGTCCCAGTCACAGTGGAATTCATGGCAGTGGCACGTTCTACTTTCCAAGCGTCCACCAGTTTCAGTTTGCTGCTCACTGTGGTGAATATGTGTCACATCAGGAGGTACGAATGAATGAATGGCACAGTTAGATAATGGTCGTGAAAACACCTGTGTAGGTGAAGCATGGGCGTGCCACCTGATTCCCTGATGTGAGGGCAGACAACCAGTGGCAGTGACTTTGTATCCCTGCTCTCGTCTCTTGTAAGCTGTTTTATTTCCTCGCGTCTCTCGCCTCGTGACTCATCAGCCATCTGCTAATTATCGTCGCAGTGTTTGACATAAAGACGGCGAGCAGACGGAGTTTAGGGAGGCTTGTTTATCCAGGCTGTCAAGACCAGACACAATTACAACGTTACAGCTTTAAAGCAAACGGGGGAGGGCGCCGCAGCTTCTGCTCCGCGAGGCCAGACAAAGACGAGTTGCGTTAATTAAGCCGACTTCCACGTTTTGTTTGTATTTCGTCTGGAGATTTGGTGCCTCCTCCTGTCGGCTCACCTGTGGAGGCGTCTTGTCGCGGTCGCGGCTCGTGTTGACTTCAGCCTTTGAATCCGGCTCGTTTGGGAACGCTGCGGCGGACATTTGTCAATCTTCTCTTCCCTACTGAAAACTGTTTCAGCTGAAATAGTCTCACATCGATGCATTTGAGCCTCGTTTTGAAACCTACTGCAGACTTTGAAATTTCTTAATGGTGGCTGTGTGAATTTGTAGATCATCTTAATTTCTCTTCCTTATTTAAAGCACTTTAAAATGATTCCCGCTCAGATCTGGGTGCCATCATATGAGCTGCTCAAGGTTTCTTTCTGTTAAAAGGAAGTTTTTCCTTGCTACCATCGCCGGGTTATGTGTTACTGACGCTGAAGTGAATTGAAGTGATTGAAATGGTTGGTGGCATAATAATAATAACAATAACATGATAATTCTGCTTTATGTTTATTCCATGTATCCATTATCTGTCATTGCTTATCCTCAGTGGTTCAGCCAAACCTTGAAATGTATAAGCTTTGTGTACCAGCTCCTTTGTGATGTTCTTTATAAACATATCGCACCTTTTCTTGTGCTTGCGTAACCATCGCTGTCGTTTGTGCACAGTCATATCCGACACACTGTACCGAGACGCCATTACTGCATTCATCAAATTTGGCTCTACTTTTTGCAGCAGTTAGTCATTGACACTTATGCATCCCTTGACTGTTTTCTCCTTCCGTGCGCTTCACATTCAGTATTATGTTCTGAGATGCTCTGCGCGGTTGTTGCATAATTTATATTTCTTGCTTTTTAAAAAATGTTTTTGAGGCACGCACTGCTGTAGCTGTACTGTCTGTGAAGGTTTCTGTTATCTAGGTCATTGTATGTATACTGTATATATATATTTATAAAAGGTTCCACCCACAGATGTTCCCTTTAAAAGCCTAAACTCCCCACCTGACATTTACAGTGGATGACTGGTGAAATGTCTTGAAGATGTCATTGTTGTTGTTTGGCTAAGAATCTGCAGGAATATTAGTCTCAGTTTAAACTCATAAGAACTGCTGACAGGCAAATTTCTGCATTTACGATGCTGGCTTTAAAGGGCGACAGTGATGCAGTATTGAAGTCCATCTCCTTGTGCTTGTGTCGATTCTCCCCATAGACTGTACACGTAGAGCTCCCCCTGGTGGTTGGCTGCAGTAGCGTTTATAAGCTCCACCTCCTCCATGTTAGTGGATGGGACTCGGGCCGAAATAAAACACTAAAATACAGGTCAATTACATTTTATTCAATTTATTTATTCATATAATGTTGATGCACGTTCAAGCGTCAATTCTTTGGATAAGTTTCGTTTTAGCTAGTTATTTGAAACATGATGTGACTACCAGTTGCCATGCCAACTGCTTTGGAAAGCGTTCCAAGTATAATCCAACATTTCCTTGTAACTGGTGAAGGTAGAGCAGAGCATAGTATTAATTAAATGAAAACGTGAGTAAGTCTGGAGGAAGTGCGTTTGGGTCATCGATACTGCGGCTCCACGTGGCTCCACTCCCCGACTTGCAAGATGGCGCCGCCTGCATCCCTGGGAAAATAACGCCAATTTGGCCAGTGCAAGGAAGTGAGGATGCACTGTCCTTATTTATATACAGTCTATGTTTTTTCCCACACAAATTGTTGTGGATGCAAGTGTGGATGGTTGTCTGTACTTCCACGTTAGGCCTGTGATGGACTGGTGTATGCTGACCCTCTCACCCAGCTTCAGCCACCAGCAGCCCCCTAGTGGAGAAGTGGAAATAGGTAGTGGATTGAATTGAATAGTTGCAAATGCCAGCTATCTAGAATACTTATCACATTATATCATATTGTGTCTTACATTTAATACTTCTGTAGAGAGCAACAGTAATATCTCTATAAAATAGATTCTCCAATCTTCCTGCACAAGTATATTTTATTTAAGTGTGTTTTACTTTACAGTAAAATGGCATCCATAATAAATGCTGTTTACAATTTTGAAACTTGGCTAAAATAGAGTCTAACTATTATATATGCTTTACTTATACAATATATAGTATAATATTTAATTATCTTCTTATCTTTATGTAATGACTGTAGATTTGTTATTTTCTACGTCGAGGCTAGCTCTATTCCCCAGAGATTTGTGGACGCAACAGCAAAGCCTTTATAAGAGCACAGGGATGAATGCGACAGAAGAGGAAATGTGGGCGAGGCTGTAGGGAAATTAATGAAAACTAATGATCAAACAGACCAAAACAGTGGGAGGAGAGGAGCGAAGGAAAGGAAAAAGAAGGAATAAAAGATGCTGTAAAGGAACGGAAAACACTGCAACAACAGCGTCAAAGGAGCGGGGAAGATAAATTCATACGCTGAGGGGAGATGAAGATTCACGATGAAAGAACAGAGAGGAAAACAAGACGTAAATCGGCAAAGAAAGGCGAACTGACAAGTAACAGACAGGAGAGAGAGAGAGGTGAGGCGGCGCAGACAGACGGCATGATGGGAGCATTTAGTTCATGGTTTATTCAGCAGATTCACCGGGACTCGGGTCTTAAAAGGAGGCTGGACAGATTGCATCTCGGTTAACTGTCGGTCTGCCTTACGAGCCTTCTTCTAAGGCTGACGTCTTTTAAAGGAATATTTGACATTTGGTGAAAAGGAGCAGACTGGTAACAGCCTCATGTCACGCTAAGACAGGAGCTAGTTAGCTTCTCTTTCTTAGTTCTTTTCATGAACTTTCCTGAAGTTGGTGGAAAGTTGGACTGAAGTCGCTCCATTTGGAACAGATTATGGTCCAGCAAAGATCTTGTGGGCCAATCAAATCATTTGGCTTTAGTAACAGCAGCGTAGTGTTATATGCTACTGAGCGCCATGGAGTTGAATTTGTTTTCAACAAATTGGCTCTGAATGGTTGGAAGGCAATGCTAAACGTCTGCTTGTTGCGTCACGGCTGTTATATTTTGACGGACAGATTTCTCAGACCTTCTTTTAAGCCTGACATTTCTGCACTTTAAAAGTTTAAAGGTTGACATTTTGGGGAGAAAACACAATCATTCACATCCTAGGAGTAAAGCCAAATGAGTGAGTCAGACAGACACAGGAGGGTTAATACTTTGTGGACAAGGAGAAGGTTCTTGAGTGAGTAATTGATCTTCTCATCTAATTCCCCAAAATGCCAGACTCTAATTTTAAAGAAGACAGACAATTATTGGTCTTTTTCCACCGTTCAGTCAGGAAACAGCAGTGAAATGTGTCCAGCCTGTTGCCTGCAGCTGTTCATCTAGCAGCTCACTGTGGTTGTTCCTTTCTCTTCCATGGCTCCATACCATATTTCCAAACTTTTCTGCTCTCGGGAAACGACACATTTGTCTTTTACAATCTCATGCCAAGCTCACTGACAAATATGTTGCATTTCCTTAGTTGTTCCTCAAACTTCCCACCCGTCCCCTAGAACTGAAGCAGCTACTCGGATGAGCGGTGAAACGTCTTTTTGGATATACCATGACCTGGATGATTGAGAACCTTTTCAGACGTAGCTGTCCCTACTTCATACTGAAGGTTAACTCTTATCTCTGTGTTAAATTATTGTAACGTAAAGCTGCAGCACTAGGGAACGTTTGGTTCGCATCCAAACCCTTCATCTACTATCTGATGAGGATTTAACATTCTGCAGTGATATCCAAATATGTGTTTACATAGATTACATTAGCGGCAACTCATCATGTGCTGTGTTATTAAGTGATAGATTGTAACTTGATGTACATCTATTATAATGAAAATACAAATGTTGAGTTCTTTTTAATTATTACCCTCTGCCTCCAGCTAAATGAATCAGTCTGGGCACGGATTTTTCCACAAACACGGACTCCGCGTCAACCAGCTGGTTCCTCAATTGGGGTTCAGTTGGTGTCGGACTGAGCCAAACTAACCCTGATGTCAACGCTGGCTGCAGACCAGACCATCCTGATTCATAGCTAAACAAGACGTTTTACAATCAAACAAAAGTAGGATCATTCAAACCTGTATATACATCAATCAACCACAACATTATGACCACCAACAGGAGAAGGAAATAACAGTGTTCTGCTCGGAAACTTTTGGACCTGTCATTCATTGGTGTGGATGCTACTTAGACATGTAGCACCCACCTACACCAGACTAGATACCGCATGATACTCCTTGATGGCAGCAGCCGTCCCCAGCAGGATGCAGCCTGACACAAACACACACACAAAAACACTTTAGGAACAATTAAAAAAAACATGAAGAACATCCCAAGGTGTTGACCTGGCCTCCAAATTCACTAGATCACAAGCTGATCGACTATCTTCAGGATGATCCACAGAGGCTCTGATGACTCCCAACTGTTCTGGAGGCACGAGGGAGACCTACACCATATTAGGAAGGTGGTCATAATGTTATGCCTGATCGGTGTATAAGTACATTGCAGTTACTATCCATCACCACATAAAGTCCACTCAGATGATTTGATTGGCCCGACAGATCTTGGCGGCTTCAGGGCTACCAAAAGTGAAAACATTAAATTGAATTCTTTTAGATTTGACTAACTGTCTTGATGAGTTAGGAGACAGAAACAACAATCTAATTAAAGCTGCATCTCTGGTGAGGCTCACATTTGATATTAAAGAATCCATAATGTCTTGCTCTGCACTTAAATGATCAAAAGGATCCATTAGAAAGCGTCGGCTGGGAAAGCTCTCCGGCAGCGGTCGCCTCGTGTGCTGGTGGATGCCGCGGCTCCTCCGTCAGCCAGCCAGTCAGTCAGAATGGTGTCATGTGTATCTAATTACCTACAGTCTTTAATCACTGACACCACCGCCGCTAACGAGCCCCAGAGCGCAGCGTGTCCAGGGAGACGGATGAGATGAGAGAAGAGAGAGGGGAAGCTCAGTCGGAGTGACAGGAAGCGAAGGAAGCGGTGTTACAAGAAGATCCAGATTCATTATTTCTGCCTTTTTTGTTTGACTATCCGTTTTTTTCCATAAACTTTCCTTGAGATGCAAGACGCCATGAGTTAAATATGAATCCTGGCTTGGCTGAACATTAAGTGCGTGTCACTGCCCCCTGTTCTTGTACTGGTGGAATCATCTTCACCCAAAGACAGGTTAGCTGAATTCCCTTACACGCCCTTTCTCATACCATGCTAATACTATGCTAACCGCCTTCTGGGTTTATCTTCTCAACTTTCAATTATCGAGAAAACAAACAGGCTAAATATTTCTTTGACTCTGCAGGAATGACTGCAGCAATTAAATTATATACAGCGCCGCTCAAAAGTATTTGTACCTCTCAGAATCTTTATACGTTTCTGCACAAAAACGACTCAGTGGATCTTAACGTAAGTCCCAAAAGTAGACAAAGAGATCCCAGCCAAACAAACGAAACAGAAATATTATGCTCTTGTGTTTGTTCCTGCACAGCCCCCCCTGTGGAGGCTAACCGTCATCTTAAATCTCCTCCGTTTGTTCTCAGTCTGTCTGACTGTGAGTTTGTCGATTCCAAACTCTTTAGATGTGGTTTTGGAAACTTCTCCAGCCTGATGTGCAACGACAACTGTTTTTTTTTTTTTTTTTTTTTTTCCTGAGCCCCTCACAAGTCTTCCTTTGTCCATGCCGCCATACACTTCCACAAATGTGTGTTTTGGGACCGTCGGGCTGAGACAAATCTCTCATTTTTTAAAACAAAACAAGGCTTCTGAACAATTTGATCTTGAAATGAACTTTTATTTTAACCAATGACACCACAGAAAAGCATGCTGCTAATTGGGTTAATAACGTTAGCTTGAATGTGCAGGCTAAGGCATGCCGCTACCTGTAGCTAGCTCCCCTACTTCAGTCTTAACGTGGTGCAGGATTGATATGAAGGGAACGCTGGCATGAAAAGGTAAAATGGATTCTGTTCAGGTGCCTTTGGTGGCCCACTGAAGAATGAGAGAAGGAGGGAGGAGAGCGGAGGGGATTGGGGTCTCTTTGTGCAGCGTTTTGGTCGCCTGGATTAGGATCAAAGGCTGCGAGCTAAGGCGCCCTTTGAAGACGTCTTCCTCACCTGACGCTTTCTGCCCTCCGCTGCGTCGGGATAAACCCCCCGCCCCTCCCTCCTCTTTTCGGCTCATTCAGTTGGGATATTTACTGTATAAAAATCTTCAGGAAGCTAAACTGAAAAGCTTTAGAACCAGAGAGTTAATTGAACGTGGCTTCTCTTATCTTCATCTGAATTTCAAACAGGGCAGTCGAAAAAAACAAAATCCCACTGATGCTTTATATCCTCGTCTATCTCTGTGAAGGTTCTCAGTCACTCAGGTCATGGAAAATTGATACTTAGCTCCTCTTTTGAGCAGGATCAAGCTTGCAGTGACAGGTAAGTATCTAACAGTTAATGGAAATTAGCTGCAGCAGTTTCTGGAGAAACAAGTCAAGCAACTTTCTGACTAGTTCCTCAGAAATGAAGAAGCTACTCCGATGAGTGGTGAAACATCTTCTCAGAAAAACTCTACAAGTCCAGTTGCCTTTTTTAAACGCTTTCTGCATCTCCTCATATATCCCGTTAACTACTATGTCCTCTCTAAAAAGCTGCACCTGCATCTGTAATATAATCCAGGTTTGGTTTGGTTTGGATCTTCTTCTGCGTGGGTTCTCTCCAGGTTCTCCAACTTCCTTCCACCATCGAAAGACATGCCTGTTAGGTTAATTGATGATTCTAAATTGGCCGTAGGTGTGAGTGTGAATGGTTGTCTGTGTCTTTGTGTTAGCCCTGAGATAGACTGGAGACCTGTCCAAGCTCCAGCTCTACCACGACCAATTTCCTTTTTACGTCTTCACAATTCATGGTGAATCAGTTTTAGTTTTATCAAGTGGTGAACTTTTTTTTACTTTCTTCAATAATTCTCCCTACCTCTCACTCTCAAGCTTGTTCTCATTCAAGATCTTCTTCTACTTTGACTTTTTTTTCATATAAAATATTAATTCAAACTGTGATATACTTCCTTCTTTAGCCCAAAGTCGGGTCCTGAATCATTTGTTGGCTGTAAATACTTCCAGAGAAGTCTTTCCGTTGCTAACACGATCCCTACAGAAGTCTGTGTGTGCCTTTAGCCGGCAAAAGAAATGTTTTTTTTAATGATTTAGATGGAGGAGCGTCTTGATTTATTCTCCTCAAACCAAATTTCGATCGACTTCTTCCTTCTTTCCTTTGCTTCATGTTTCTCTTCATGTTTCAAACTGGGCCTCTGTGCTCTTGGACTCCCCGACCGACCGATCGCGCCGCGTTTGGCAGATCAGCTGAAACAAAGCTGATCCGCCCGTGGGATGAGTCTCACCCCCTTTAGTCTCCTCTAGCTGTCTGTCTCTGCCCGTTCCTCCTTCCACTGTTTCTCTCAGTTATCCTCCTGTTCCTCTCCATCACTCCTTCATCTCCTAAGCTCCTCTTCAAAGCAGATCAAGCTTGCAATGTGCAAGAAAAAGAGATATAAGACGAAAAAAAAGAAGCACGGAGAACGCCAAGCAGCTTCTGAACTCTTAAGTCAAGAACTTTTAACCGATCGCGCTCTTTAACTCTGTAATTCTCAGTATAAAACCCTAACTTTCTCCGCTTGTTTTCAACCTCCACATTCGCCGGAACATGCACACAGAGGTCTTAAGCACTCGTCAGGCTATTGATTGACGTTACGAGAAAAGGCAAAAGGAAGGACTGAAACCAAAGGCCAAGAAAATTATGAGTCTAAACAAGTAATCAGGAACAAAGCAAAACCTTTAATCAGTTCAACCTGATTCTCTACTTAAGTGCCGGAGGTACAAGAGGCAATCATCGATTCACTGATGTGACCTTTACAAAACACACACACACACACACACACACACACACACACGAGAGCAGTCAGTAAAATCCTCTCGAGAATGAGAACAAACAAAGAGTGATGAGATCAGAGCTGCATTGTGTCCTGAACAGATCAGACCCAGTGATTTGTGTGGGGGGTTGTGTTTACGTGCAGGGAAAACGGTGAAGTTTTGTCTTTCATTCATCTTCTGTAACCGCTTGACCTTTGGAGGGTCGCATGGTGTGGGAGGGGCTTATCCCAGCTGACAATGGGGCGAGAGGCGGGGGGGAATACCCTGGACAGGTCGCCAGCCTATCGCAGGTTTTTTATTCGGTAAAAAAATAAATTAAAAAAAGACGGAGAAGATGACAGTCAGCTGGCGGCGGCGGCGTGTAGCAGGCCTCAACCCGTCACTGTAAACATTTGAATATGTCAAAACCCAGATGGATTTAATATCGGTAAGAACGGCTGCATTTTAATTAGATCAACCAGCTGGTAATGTGCAAACGAGCTCTAATTAATGGGATTAGTTGCACGTATGCTTCGATTGCTATGGCAACTTAAAAGGCTGCCTTTTAGCAGGAAATTGAAAATGATAATCTGTAAATGCTCGAGGTGAGACGTGATATAAATAAAAATATATTAGCCATTGGCGTCTGGTTCTTTTGGAGCCTTTTGGCGAGGAGATGGGGCCATTAAAGGCATGACTCTGAACAAACCTCCCGTTGAAGCGTAACATCTGCTAATTATGTCATTATTTTTTAAATCTACCACCTGGACTGTCATGAGGATAGATAACAGCATACTAATTTGTGGAGGAAATGAACTGATGTAGTATTTAACGAAGGATTTTTGAGTAGGGGAACCTGAGTGTTTTTGTTTTAAAATCAGCGCCTAGTGGCATTCAGTGGTATTGCACTTTAATTAGCGACGTAGCAGTCGAGCCTTTATGCCCGACCTTCCTTGTATTCTCCAACTGGAATTAGTCCAATAAACATTTCTGTCATAGTTAATGCAGTGTTGAGAGGGGAGCTCGTTCCTCTACTCCAGAAATGTTCTGGTCATGCAATGATTTGTCTCTCGTTGACGCTATCTCCAGGAAACTTTACTCTTCTTTTCACAGCGTTCATTGTTTCGGTGCAACAGAGTGTACTGGCCATATCTTGTTTTGGGTGTCGAATCAATTTGGTAGTATTGCATGATCTACTAGCACCTTGTCAAACATCCATATTTCATAACTCGACTGACTGATTTTCATTCTTTAACTTTGGTTCTTTTCCAGTTTCTTCTGGATTTTTTTGCAGCTAATCAACTGCCATTAAAACAGAAGAAGTAGAAGAAGAAGACATTTTGATGATTTGGTTCATGGAGTACCTATACCAAAAGATTGGGCTAGGGTTTCACTTGTCAGACCAGGTGGCCACTGCACATTCATTTAAATAGTCAAACAGAAATAAGTGTTTCCTTTTATATGTTTGAATTCGTTGTACTAGTAAGTCAAACACTTATTTGCGTAACATCTTTGCGTCAATCAGCAGTCTGGTTCCAGACCTTTTCCAATAATTCAAATTGCCACAAAAGTGTTGAACTTTAAATTAAACGAACGCAGCTTTAAAGGTTGTTGTAAGTCAAAGAAATAATGAAGCCACATCCGTTCAAGTAGTTTTGAAAACGGCTTCTTTGCTCGGTGAAAATTACAAGAGCCGGGGCTTCGGCATTTCTTGCAGCTGATTGCTTTGGGGGCGAAACGACACTCTTTCCTCTCCTCTCACTCGCAAGACAGCTACCTGGGCTCACTTAGCAGCACACAGCGCAAACTTTAAATTGGACCGCACGATCTTTTATGTAATGCCACTGTTTATTTGTTCGCTGCTAGCACAGCCAAGTGCAGGTCAGGCCCCGCGACATGCTGTATTTTCCCTCTTCTCAAGTTCCAATTGCAGCCTCGTTGGAAAAAGGTTTGAAAGAAAAACCAATTAGGCGTGCAGAAAGTGACAATGCAGCCAGGTTCCATTATCTCTACGTGAAATGATGATTACTAGCAGAGGAAGTACCCGCCGTCCCCTGCAGTCGAAAAGTGTTCCCCCTTTGCGTCAAAAAGCCGCGGGGTTACCATGGTGAACGCAGCGACTGCAGGTGATTGACAGCGCTGATGATCAGGAGAAAAGCTCCTCTGCGTTCCTCGAGTTTCACTTCATATCGGCCGACTTTTTCCCCCTCCCTTACCGAGCAGCGGTTGGGCGCTGCCAATCAGGAGAGGAGAGGGTACGTGTGCGCTCTGGTTAGCATCCGTGCACACATCGTTATCGGAAGAGTGGGGGTCTTCTGTTATGAGCCTGGAAGCACCGGGGGCACTTAAGACATGACATTTACATGCCACATAATTAACACCGTGGTCTTGCCGGGTGTGTCTGGATCTGTGTGTGTGTGTCATGTGCATAATAACTCTGCTTAAAGGTCTGTTGGAGAGAGAGAGAGAGAGGGCGGCTGCTGTCACCGTGCTCAGTCTGTTATTTGTGCTCGATAAATCTTTACGTCTCTCTGTGCATCATAAATGCATTTATGATAATCCACCTGCTAAAGAATGAGTTCATTACCTACTAACCCGCCGCTCCTGAGGCAAAACCAGGTCTTTCCCTGCCCCTCTTTATGAAATTTAACCAAACGTTTTTACCTACGCTCAGATCAAGGATACGGCAACCCTAGTTACCAGTCAGTTGCCCCTGGTTACAGCTTCCCTCCTGTTCTCCTCCCTTGAGGCTTTATGGCCTGCTGTTGCCATGACACCAAAGTCAACCCCCCCTGCCTCCATTCTCCCCCCTCTACAAAACATTCCTCCGCAGCTGTTGGCCTTCAGTTACTAATTTGCACTCAGGTGTCGCCCACCGACGGAGGGCATGCTGAGCTGAGGGGGGAAAAAAAAGTCTCTTTTTGGAAAGACGGTGTTCATCTAGACTGAGACGTCTCACGTTTTGACACACATCACTGACTGTGTATAAAGATCTTTGACATCACCCGTTGGTTTCCAAAAGTGCAGTTTTGAAGCTCAGCGCGGTTGGCTGTGGTCGTCGCCATCTTAGCAGAATCCTGACTCTGCCCCAGTTCAAAAGCAGGCAAAGAGGCGGAGCTTGAGTCAGCACTAGGCGATATGGCTGAAACATGTATCACCATATAAGTGTTTCATATCAGTCGATATCGATAATTACTGATTAATTTTTTTAACCTATTCTACTCAGACTGCATCCGTTATTTCTTTATACCAGCCCTAGCTTGAGTGGCGATGAGGCAAGTTGGTGATGCTAAAACAGACAGCTAGCAACCTGTGATGACACCTATATTCCCTTAATTACACGTAACGTTCGGGTTTCATGTAATTTAAATCGAAGTAAATGAATGAGGGAATTAGCTTTACCGTTTTGTTTTTGTACCAGAGGAATTCTGCTGTCATGTTGGACGTTTTATTTGACTCTTTTTTTGGAGCCATGGCTTTATTTTCTACCCCTAGAGGTTGCTGCGTGGTGTAAACTGACGGAAGTATTCCTCTAAGAATGAAGCTTTCTTGTGTTGGTGATCCCCTGGTGTTTCCTTTAGAGTCACGTTGCACAGTTTAGTTTTTCTAGTACTTTGGTTTACAACAATTCTGGCAAAAGCTAGTGTAGTTTCCAAGGCTGTGATCCAGCCCGAGTCATCCGCCTACAAAAGCTTTGCAGCGGGAAAGTTGGTCAGGACTTACTGTGTTTGGAACTGATCTCCTGGGACAATAAAACAGTTTGGATGAGCTTTATGTTGAGATGAACAAAAGAGTAAGTTCAGTGTAGTCGTCCAACTGTGTTTTCAATAATTTCTATTAGGATTAAATGTGTTATCGCTAATTAGCAAACGTTATCTTGCGCTAAAGCGTGTTAGCATGGCTGTAGTCTTGAACTTCTCTAAAAAAATGGCACCTTTGGATGTTTTCTACTCAGTTTGTCATGAACAGTGGCAAAGCCATCTGCCTCACATCTACCGTGACCGTCCCTTCTGATGTTCGTGTGATTTTAATTTTAATTTTCCCATCCGTCTCCCTCCACACCTGCAGCTATGCCCCTGCCCTCGCATCGCAGCTGCTCGCGTATTACCGGCACACTTCACTGATTCACTGTCGAGTTACGTTTAATATTCACCTCGCAGCTGGCATCTAGGGCAACATCTGTTACCTACAAACGTAGCCCCGCATCATCACGTCTCCCGGAGAATTTGTTTTTGCCGCTCACGCTGCCATTCAGCCGCCCCCCTCCTCCGGAGAGAAACCGTGCTCCCTGATTTCTAAGTGTATCATGGCTCAGTGGTTTGCAACGAGAACGACTGGGGTTTAAATCTCAGACCACAGAGGTCAGAGTGAATGAAGTTTTCTAGTGTGTGACGCCTAGCCGCTTGTGTTCCTGTCCTAGTAAACCAAAGCATATTGGGATAGCATCCACTGACCCAGAACTGTAGTAGGGTACATATATTTATCAGCTCATGATTGACTAAGCCTAATTTCGGTCTACCATAAACCAAAACCACGTACATGTAGCGTCAAAACGTCTTCTGCCTCTGACTAGCGTCAAAGATGCCAAAAACCAAAGAAGACGACGACTACGCCTTCTGTTTGAGTTGCAAAGAAGAAGAACTTTACTCTGAAACTCACTCAGACAGAACTTTGTAAATTATGCAGTGTGGAAGTTTGCCGAGCTGGTAGTAGGAGGTCGTTATTAAATTCTACCTTTATTGGCCGGTGACAAAGTTATTAAAATGTGGAATATGCCACTCAGACAAAGGCTGCACAGAAACGGGAAACAGCTACCTTCTCCTCACTACATTAACACTGACAGTCCTATTTATTGGGCTTAATGCAGTCGCACAATGCACACGTGGTCTAAGAGATTACAAGTAAGATGAGAAAAGCCTTTATGGATTTCCAGGGGAGGACATTTTGTATATTTAAGATCAGATCAGGACTCGGATCGGCCGCCGTTATTCACAGAGTAAGTGCCTCTTCACAGAACTTTACTCTGTGCCTTGTGTTTAAATCTCACCGCTGCCTTGGGAGACTAAAGGACTTGTCGGGTTAAAGGCCAGAAATCCAATTTCAGCCGACAGATATTAGCAGCTCGTATAAATTCAGTCACAACAACAACGCGCTGCAGATTCCGCATCGTCTGCTTCAGATCTGCTGGCTCAAGGCTGAACCTGAGCCCGACGCGCGCGGTGCATTATCTCCTGCTGCTGACGCCGTCGGCTTTGTCCAAGCGCCAAGAGGGCAAGTAGATATACTCTGATGCTAATGACGAAAGAAGAAGACCCGCTGCAGGGTGTTTGCGGGACACGGTCAAGCTTTACTCTTTCACAGTGTCTGATAGAAGCTTTCTCTGAAGCTTTTTGTGAGATACACTGGCCTTAGTGTCATACTCACTGTCGATAGTAACCACGTGCACGTCGTTAACTGTCTGCCTGGAAGACTCTCATCCTCGTTCCTCGCTCCATCTGCTTCGCTCGCTGCCTGAAAACGAATAAATTCAAACTTTTTCTGCTCCCTTCTACGCTCATTTTCTCCGAGAGAGAGAGAGAGTGCGAGCGAGGGTGCGGTGGAAATATAAATGAAATATTTGAGTCCCCTATGGAAGAAATAAAAAGGGGGGGGGGGAGTTTTTCATTGGTAGTACAGCGTGAGAGTAGATAATCGGTGGTGGAATAGATCTCTGAGGAGGAGTAGAAAGCCTGGAGAGTAAAGCGTGAACGGTGATTACAAACTGTTTCTCAATCACATGCCCCCAAACTCATTCTCTCCTATTTCATTCCCTCTTATTATTTTCTCTCTGTGTTTGTCGTCGCCCCTCGTTCTCTCCCCCCTTCCTCTCCGTAGCTTGTTTGTTTCCTCTCACTGTCGGACGTTTCTACTCTCATTTCTACTCTCTATTAATCACGGCTCAGCAGAGGTCATGACAGCTACTACCAACTACGTGAAGCGCTTTCTAAACTGAGTTATTGTTCTGCTCTGTGATCGTAGCTGTTGGGGAGCACTTTGTAACGCCACAAACTTCTGGTTAGCTTCTGGTGAAACATCCTGGATATCACCTGCTTACTTGTTTACTTGTACTAAGTAGTACTACTAGGTTTACTAGATTGCTTCTTGTGTTAGGCCTCCCAGCTCCTCTGACTTTTAAGCAGCTTTATAATGGGTTTCACTCTGTCTTTGCTCACAGCCTTCTTCTTCTTTTTCACTTACACACCTTACAGGCAGCAGTTTCCAAGGGACAAGCTATAAAAAAACAACTTCACATCTGCTCGACAAACAGCAAACGATCCTAGTTGGGTCATTACACAGCAAAGAAGGACAGATACTTTCCTGTGAAGGCAACAAACCAAACTGTAGCATAATGTAGCTGCACACAGTAGTTGCTGAATTTGCTGATAAACCTTGTTAACAAACCCCCGAGTTGCTAAAACATTAAATATCCCAGAGCGTTTTTTACAACCTGGACCTTATTTCTGGCATAAAATACGATTGTTTACTCACCCATGTAACTTTTGTGAAATTTGTAGTCATTCGGGAGATATTTAGATCTGCATATATCCATATAGTGGGAGTGAATGGGGCACCGAAACGCAGCCTCTAAAAAACGCATTATCTGCCACGAAACATGTTAATTTCACCAATATTTTCTTATGATACGCTAGTGCTATTCCCCGTTGAGTCATATCTGAGCGCCATGCAGTAAATTACAGGTAAACAAGCCAACCGTCGTGGGCGTGTGCGACGCTCAGAGATGACATCATTCAGGTCAGAAGACAGCATCATCTGTAGGTCAATCTACAGACCCAGGATGATGATAACAGGTAACTCCGGACTTAACAGAGAATAGCACTAGCGTACGATAACAAAATATTGGTGAAATGAACAAGTTTCGTGGCAGATAACGCTTTATTTAGAGGCTGCGTTCCGGTGCCCCATTCACTCCCACTATATGGATAAATGCAGATCTCAGAACTTAAATGAAAGTTATATGGGTGAGTAGTAAGTACAAAAATACAAACCAAATTAGTTTTTATTTTCCTAACTGTGCTGTGGCTAACACTAGCAAGCCAGATTTAGAGTCTAAATCTATTGGTAGAGGTTAATGGACCCTACGCTAAGACAGCATATCCGATATAAAACCTCCTTCCAACTCCAGTTGAGACGGCAAATGGTCTGGCAGCCGATTGGATGCGCCGTCCAATCCATCTGTCTGTCATGGGTCTATCCACAACAATCCAAAGTCTGAGGTGCTTTGAAAGTTGGCACTACAGCTAGCGTGTCACTTAACAATCGCTGGCGTCTTTGCAAACAAAAATTCTGGGATGAACGACAAAGTTACGAAAGGCCAAGCACGGCCTGCTGTATTGTTGGATTCGTTCTCATTACATAACGACGCTGATGTTGTTCTGTCAGTTTAAAAATCCATAAGATTGGTTGACGCTTCACTGACTTTTCTTCACGGCAGACGTCTTGACTTGTTATACCAGGGAAACCACATCACTGTCACTGATTTCGCTTGTGGAGAGAGCGTTGCCCGTTCTTGCACCTACAAGGGCCGATGTGAGAGTTCGTAGCGTCATCTGGTTAGCTTCCTTTAGATATGTAGTCAGTTTCATTTCCACCAGTCGCCCAAAGCTGCCAATAAGTTCCTCTAATGTTGCTAACTGGTCCTCATCTCTGGGGATTAGCCACCAAGACTGCAGCTTGAATTGTGGAAAGGTGTTTTGTCGTGCGATTGTAAATCAGGTGACATTCAAAACTTCAAATTTGAAGAACAGTAGATTGTTTTTCACCAATAGTGACCCTGGGGTGCCTCGATCATATAACCTGACAGTCAAAACCCAGGGCAAGAAAGTGTGTAAAGCACCATCTCCTCTCTCGTTTCAGCCAAGTTATGGCAGCTGTTAGCAGAACGATTAAATCAAACCAAAACTGCAGAACAAGAGAGGCGGCATCATTTAGAAAAGTAAGTGGAGCGATGATTCTCTCGTAGCGAGCGGCGCTAAATGGCAGCATCATTTTCATTTTAAATCAAGAAGATGCTCCGATGCTTGTAATGAGGACAAATCCGTCAACGCATTAGCACAATATGGACGGCGTCAGTGGCAAGCCCGTTAATCTGCGGCGGCTCCGTGTGATAACATTAACAGCGAAGAGGGTCGCCGCGACACGCACAAATGACCTTGTTTATCGCGCTGACATTCTATTATCTGCCATTAAACACCATCATGCTGCATTAAAAAAAAAAAAAAAAGCACCGTTGTGGGCAATGGTAGTCAATTACTGGCTGGTGAAGTAGCGTATCTGGCTGTAACAGGAACCGTAAAATACCATTTGTGCAAATGAGGCCTCCCCCAAAGGGCTGATTGAAGCAGAAGAGGCTGCCAGTGGGTTTCTGATGGTTGGATCTGCAGCGGAGGCAGGCACCTGAATGCATCATCCTCTGACACGCTGCTATTATCTGCCATCACCTACGATTACTCATCATTAGGAGAGACCCGCGCGCTCGCTCACTTCAGAGCTAAACACACACGTCTTCTCCACACCCTTCGCATTGTGTGCGGCCAGCGCTCCTCTAATAATAACATTATTATGTTCATCCAGCAGGCTGATGATGATTACACACCATTCCACTCTCCACTGTGACAGAAAATAGATAAGAGTGACTGATCATCATCCGCCGTGGCTCATCTCTTCATCTAGACGGTGTATTGTTTCCACCAGGGAGCCATCCGTCTCCGAGGAGATGCACAGAGGATCATATCCCTCTCATTAAGACAAATTATTACCTACATGTCTGTTTTCTTTAAGGAGGATTTAGCTGCGTACAAGGCGGCTTCTTGAGCTTGGACACGCATGCAGATGAGATGCTGAACAAACGGTACCTCCTGGGGTTAAAGGGCGCCGGCGTTGACAGCCTTTGTGTGGCTCAGTAATTGCAAATCAATTGATTAGGTTGGAGTGTAAAAGATTTGTGTGTCTTGGAGCGTGACAGTGATTAAAGATCTGTACTGTCACGCGTGCTGCTCGCGTTATTGGAAGGTTGTTAGGTCGATTTTTATTTGCTTGAGGTGGAGCTGAGGCGGACTTAAGTTTGTAGCGTACTCCACGAGAAGCGAGGAATTTGTTCTGGCTCTTAAGGATGCGAGATCAAGATTAAAGCTCGTCCTGGCCACGTCATTTATACTTCACGAGAAACTCAGAGGTCCTCATCTGGAGCTTCCACTGCGGCAAACGTCACACATGCTAAACTTTGCGGGAGATGGACGATGAGAAGGACTTTTCTTAGTATTTTCAGATCGTTCGTTCATTCAACATGCACCCACACACACTATGCTGATCGCTACCCTGGACAGATTAGCGGTCACGCTGCTAGCATTAGCATCTGGGAGCTTTTCTACTGTTCCACATTAGCAAGAACAAATGACGTCATAGCCCTACAGAGGGGGCAAAAGTACTCACATTCTGTACTTAAGTAAAAGTACTTGTGTAAAAAAATAGTCTGGTTAAAGTAAAAAGTACTGATTCAACTCCTTTACTCAAGTAAAAGTAAGACAGTACAGGTTCTGAAATGTGCTTAAGTACAAATTATTTTGCCATAAATTAAACAATTCATCCGTTGATAATTTTGCAGAACGAAAAAGTTCTCGCAAAATAATCTAGACTTAACTGACCAGATGTCCTGCATGAGCATCTGGATAATTTTTAATAATCAATTGAATGTGATTGGGTTGTTGTTTTTAAACTGCTAGCTAGTGTTAGCTATATATGGTGTGTTCCCATAGAATTGCTAACGTTGTAAACTAGCTTCCAAAAAATCCTCAAAAAGCTAATGATAGCAAAAAAAACCACACCTGTACCTCAATTTGTTATTTTTTTCACATTAGACCAATAGTTCTCAAATAGTGGGGTCAGGTGGACTTTTAGTATTAATGTCTCTATTGATGCATGAACGATAAACAAGCCTCCAGTCACTAGGTGGCAGCAGAGCTCAAATGGATCAACAGGCTGCCTGTTTAAAACAGTAGAAGAAGAACACAGGAAGCGCATCTACGACAGGTTGGCATGTTGTTGCGATACGTCAACATCGCCGCCATATTGGAGGAGGCAGCTCAGCGGCGACGTTGACATATGGTCCAGAGCTCAATGAGGCGTATATGTATATACAGTATGTCTATGGCCCTAGATGTGAGAACAAACTTGCATGTGACAGCCTGTAGCTTAGCTTAGTTTAGCTTAGCTTAGCATATGGGCAGCTACCTGTCACTTAAAGCAGCCAAGCTCTTGTTGATGTATGCGTTTAAGTCTTGATATAACTTAACCAGCTGAGTTATGTAAAAGTTCTCCACTGTCCAGTTGTCACAAATGGTGAAAGTAACTATAGACAAGTTTTTGTTTTGTAGCAGTGGTCAATTGAGAGCAGCAACTTTTGGCACTGGAGGTTGCAAGGAAGTAGTGGAAAAATATTCTACCGCGACTATGAAGCTGCCTGAGAGAAGAGTTTTAATGCTGTCAGTGTGACTCTCTAAAAACAATGTAGAAACCATTGAATGAGTAGATGTGTTGAAACTTTTCCCTGGTAGTGTACATCGGTTAACGTCCCAGTCTCCATTAAAGACTTCCTTTACCGCTTCCAGGGAACCATCCAGGGGTATATCACACTTGCTAGATGAGGCACTTAATCTACTTTGAGATCTCCAGAGTCTCTGAATCATTCAAGCGTGCGTCTTCCATATGCAGCCACAGTAAAACTTTCATGCATTCTTCATGCAATCTTATGTTAGAGGCATATGTGGAGGTTTTATTACATTTTTCAGACTCTCATCCGGGTTAAGAAGGAATGAATATGTCTGTCTGATCCTTACGGTCAGAGCGCTGTGTTTGCCGTTGCCAAGTGTTTTGGCTTCACCTGCTCCACCAGTGCTGTGTTAATTGTAAATGCGGAGCTGCCTTGTGTCGCTCTTAACGGGAACATCTGTTTGGAGTTCCAGTTGAATCAGAGCTGTGAGTAACTGTGTCAGTTTGATCCAGGGTTTTGCTCAACGGCACTTCAGCAGGGCGGCCACCGAGGCTGCGGCGGCGGTGGAGGAAAGTAAGACGGCGCTATTGCTTTTTGCAAAACTCAAGGGGATGCTAAGTGGAAAGACAGATTAGTGTGTGTGTGTGTGTGTGTGTGTGTGTGTGTGTGTGTGTGTGTGTGTGTGTGTGTGTGTGTGTGTGCGTGTAGGGCTGCCAGTGCTCTTTTATCTGATATATGAGGAACAGGAGTGATTTTCACTGAGCTGTCAGCTCCCATCCTTCCTCCCTATCTATCACTGCAGCCCACCTGGAACACACACACACACTTGTTTCCTTCTTTTAAAGGACTTCCCAATGACATATTTCCATTCCTAACCCTAGTCATAATCTAACTGCAACATTTACCCCAAAACAGGGTTTTAATCCCCACAATGATAGAGACGATTCTGCAAGAGTTCAGCCGTCAAAACTGGATAACACACGAGAACACACACACCACTTTTCCCCATTACCGACTGCTGATAAGGACTGCTTGCAAAAGTTAGATCACTTAGAAAAGAGAGGAGAATACCAGCTCATAGGAACAAAATTTCAAACCATCCCTGAGAAAACAGATGAAGAAGTAACAAAGAGAGAAAAGTAAATCGTTAAACCAAGAGGAAGCAGAAGCTGTGAGCAAGAGGAGGCAGACATCTGATAGAAAGAAAAGAGAGAAGAAACAGAGGAAGCGCTGGTGCTATCCCGAGCGGCCGGGAAGGAAGGGTCAATTCCCCTCTTCTTGTTGCTATGACAACCCATCATGCAGCACCCCCCCCCCCCCCCAAAAAAAAAAGACAAAGAGGCAAGAAATTAGATGAGATTCATGAAATAGAGATGAGAGACCGCAGAGAGGAAATCAAGACTGAATGCCCTCTTTTATTTACAAGAGAAAAAAAAAAAGTGACAAGTTGTGTGTGTCTCAGTCATGAACTGAGAGAGAGCGACAGCAGTAAAGACATGTTCCCTCTTCCTCCTCAGTGTGCGTGCAGGATGTGGAGCCCAGCAGGAAGAAGGAAGTGCTAATTGCTTCCCTTTAGTCTGCGCTGAGAAAAGAGAGCCGTCAGCGCCGCGTGTGCACCGCTCCGACCGGCCGCTCGCATCCTTCATTTCAGCCTCCTTTCCGTCGCACATGTCGAGCGCTCGGGCGGGAGGAGGGGCGCGTCGCGTGGTTAATCCTCTCGTCCTCGTGGTCCAGAAGACGAACAGAGGTGCCAGAACTCTTGTTTCTCAGTGAGGAGCTGCGTTAGAGTCGAAAACTCCCAGAATGTGCATCCAAATATCTAAATGATGCTTAATTCTGGAGAAAAATAAAGTCTCCTGATGCCCTGGGGCAGCTGCAGGACGCTTGACCTGATGAGGCTGATGCAAGGCCAGGACAATCACACAAAGGGTCAAAATATTTTGCATCGTAGTACTTTTTGAGGCTACTCAACCCGCTGCTCCCCTGACGACCCGCACTCAAACGGAAAGAGCTGCAGTTTATCATGCGGCGGTGTTGTCGGTTTTATTTGCATAATGCTTTAAAGTTCAGCCAGTTCAGTAGTTTGGGATCTGAATGTCAAATCAGAGCATCTTTCAGACTCGGGGGTAACAAACCGTGAGCGATCAGAGGCGGCTGCTCTTTTGTCCGACTTTCATTCTCATCAAACCCCGAAATCAATCGCCACGCGACACGCGTGCAGCGTCTACAAAGGTGTATCAACTCTTCAGTTCCCCTTGAATCAGTCCTCCGCTGGTAGACAGCCTGGAAATGACAGGCTGCGCTGATGCCCTTTACGCCACCTGTAATTTGGAGCTCTTCAGATGTGGCGTAGATCTGCCCCCTTCTTTTTTTTTCCTTCCTGTGATTGGCTGAACAAATAAGATTTTAGTTGATTTTTTAAGGATTCTTTGTGGTTCTTTTTCAAATGGAGAACTTTGATTGAAAGAAGTGGTTTGAAAAGGCCAACCTGTTTATGCCTCTTCCTCAGGGCTGCGACCACGCCCCCGGCGGCATTGGAAGGAAATGATGCCTTCTTTTGTTCAGTCTGCATAATGTGATTGATCGTTTGTCCTTTATTCTGAATGCGTCCACTTTTTGAGAGGTAACAATGGGATCTAATTGGAATAACTACCTCAATCATACCCACTGAGGAACGGACCTGAAAATACTGTGGCACATGTTTCCGTTAGTACTTAAAAGAAAGCAGGAGGCTGTTTGACAATATAAAGTCAACAACTCGAAAGCTTGTTTTCTGACTCTGTGGTCGCTGGTGTGACCGTTCATGTAGGTCTGTGGTCGGGAGCTTGGTGAACGTCTGTGGCTCTAGTTTTTGCCTCACAACCAGAAGGTTCTGGATTTGAATCCATCATCGTTTGCCCTGCGTTAGCATAGGTTCTCCGACTTCCTCCCTCCGTCTAAAGTTAAGTTAATTAGGGCCGCCAGTGTTGCACGACTCAGTAAAGACCTGTATGAGCTCTGTGCAAGCATGTAGCTTCCTAGCCTCGCAGCTAATAGTAGCGCTTCCTGTTTCCTCTTTTTAACGATCAATACAGACTACTGCCACCTGCTGGTATGAGGAGTTATTTAATGCAGGCACAAGCCATAGGTGCTAGCAGAGGTCGCGCTAATCGAATATTTTCCGTCACTGACTGTTTTTTTTTTTTTTTAAATGTGACGGAAAAATCTGAAGGCCATCCATCATTTTGACAGATTGCAATTCACACCCCTGACCACTTGGTGGCGAGTGACGTTATTAACATCACAGAACTTTGTTTCCTTAGATATACAATATATATATTTATATATGTCTATGTCTATGCAGCTAACGCTAATAGCTAAGATATTTAAAGTCAATACTTAAAGTCAATGAAACATTAATAAAAATTAAATGCTACTGAATATTACGATGGAGTATTAGGGCCACATTAAGAAAAAAAAATCACGAACTTCGAGAATAAAGTCATAATATTCTAACCTGTTGTTTTAGAGGAAGACAGTTGGTAAAATGAGGGCAAGACACCTGCAGAAGCCCCAACGCCTTATGGCACATTGATTCCTTTTTACTTAGACTTTTTTTTTTCTCATAAATCACGACTTTATTCTCGAAGTTTGTGATATTTTTTTCCTAAATGTGACCCTAATACTCCTTGTAGAATATGTCTTTATTATCGTGTTAAATGGGTAAAAATTGATTATGATTTTGATTTTTATGACTCTGTCAGTCAAAATGACCAACAACGAAAAAGTCTAGCGCAACCTCTAGGTGCTAGCTAGTTGTTAGCTGAAGTCTTGCGGTGTGTTCAAGTGCAACTTTTTAGCCCAGACACAGGCAGCGTCACAGATGCAGATAGTTTCTTTAACGCTGCTTTGCCGTGTCTGTCCCTTTAAAGCCTTTACGTTACCAGTGCAGGACGATTGTGTTTGTGCAAAATGAGAAAGACAGCATGGCAAATAGGAACAGGATTCATCCGGGGAAAACATAACAAACACATTTGCTCTGGGCTGTGTTAGGGGAGATTTATTCTGAAATGAGAGTGAGCGAATGCAGAGAGAGTTAGCACGAGGACCAGAAAGAAACTGGTACAAGGCGCAACTAGAGCTCATTAGCGAACACGTTTTATACGGTTTTTAATAAATGTATAACAAACATTTGTTGTAGTTGCACTTCTCAGATTAATCGGCGTGTGTGTTCATTAAAACTTCACATGGCTGCAGGGAGTTAATGAACTGCGTAAAAGAAAAGACAGCTGTGGTCAACAGATACCGAGACAATCACGCACATTCATTTATTACAGATAGTAATGCGTTTGAAGCATATCCGCCGGTTTGTTTTGTTCAACGCGACTCGAGAGCAATCAAATGAACGCTTTGTATACGTCTCAAGCGGCGTCACGTTATTGCATTCGCTCTGAGAATTAGGTTTGCTCTGGTTAATAAAGTCGATAAAGCGGCAGCAGATGTTGCTCAGAGACGTCTGTTCTCAGCGTCGACACACTTTACCATCCGAGCGGCGGCGACTCGCTTTGCTTTGCTTCTTTTGCACCTCTCACCTGTTGTTTGCACCGCTCCTTCCCTCATACACCACTGACTTCCAGCACAACTCAGAGTCATGTCACACACAGACATTTTCTGATGACTCTGCAGTTGTAGGATGTATAAGTGGTGGACGGGAAGAGGAGGAGTATAGAAGGCTGGTGGACGGATTTGTGGGGTGGGCTGGAAAGAATCAGCTGCTGCTTAATGTGGACAAGACCAAAGAGATGGTGATGGAGTTCAGGAGGAAAGGAACAGCTCTACTCACTCTACAGTGGTCCCTCGTTGATCACAGGAGTTACGTTCTAAATCCGTGAAGTATTCAGCTTTATTTTTTACAGTGATTATAAATGTTTTAAGGCTGCAAAACCCCTCACTACTCACTTTATACACTCTTCTCAATAACTTGCAAACATGCCGCACTTCAGTCACACTGCCAGCGATCAAAGATACTGCATATACACGCATTCTGTACCGTACAAGAGACACCGTACAAGGAGATTGATTGACAATGGTCTACAGTCCCTTAGCCAATCAGGACACAGAAAACAATGTGCTGTAAAAAAGCATGCAAAATTGCACTAAAACAATCACGAAACGTGAACCGCATTACAGCGAGGGACGGCTGTATTTCCTTAGGAAACTGAAGTCCTGCAATGTGTGCAGCAAGATGCTGGAGACTTTCTACCAGTTTGTTGTGGCTAGCACACTCGTCTCCGCTGTGGTCTGCTGGGGGAACAGCATTACAGCCAGAGACACCAAGAAAGCTGGCAATATCTCACTGGGCGCCAGAGTCCCTCACAAAGACAGGCGCAGGGAAATTCAAGGTTAGGAAATCAGCAGTTAGATCTTCTTTACACTTGATAGGAAAATCACTTGCAGCCACAATGTCACGTGCCGATTGAAAATTACAGCAGAGGGCCTTGACCTTCGGGGGCATTAACGCCATTTTCACATCTTTCTTTTCTATTTTCTGTTACCGTATTTCCTCAAATAGAGGTGCAGCCATCCTGCTGCAAAGAGCCTCATTTTAAACAAGTGCTGCACTTAGCTGTAATCAGTACCTAGAGGCTTCTGTTGGGCACACTATGTGTAACAGCCAAGATAAATACACTTTTGACAAATCTTCTAAAATTACCCAAATCTTAATCACCTTTATAAATGCAACAATTCAAGGTGACGTCTGGAAATTAGCTCCTGCTTTCTTCTCTTTATTCAACGTCATTCCAATAGTTTGCAAAACATCGTTCACTAATTAGGGTTTTCACTGTTACATTAACCCCCTGGAAACTTCTTTGTCTTGCAGCTGTGTTTGATTTGAAGCTTTTCCGCGTTTGATCTTTTTCTTTTCCTCATTTGCATGCGCTCCTTTGTGTTCGACTCTCTTTATCAGCTGCCTCTCCTTTAAAAGTTTAGGGCCACCCACGCGCAAAGCCGTCCCGTGCAGCTTTGACAGTATTCATCATTTTTTCTTTGTCAGAGCCAAAGCTGCGTTTTTGTTTGTTTTTTCATTTTGCACCGACACAAAGCCGCGCATTGCTAAAGTGCTGGACCGTCAAATAATGGAAGTCTCCCTTTCAAACGCGCGCCCCTTACAGTACGCTGGTTGTGCGTGCAGAGCGCCAAAATCAAAATCAGTGCTGCACAGAGCGAGAGCTTAGCTAGAAACCCCGCTGGCTGCCTTTTTATCTCTGCTTCTGTTTGACTTTCCTGCATGTGTGTTTTGTCTGCTTAAACTATTGCCTCTGCATTGTTGAGAAAATTTGCAGAGTGCCGTGTGAAATTAACCTGCGAGGCTGTGCGTTTAGTTAAAAGTTAGCGTGATAGTAAGTAGTAACGTTTGAAAGGGTGCTGCAGAGGAGGAGGTGGAGCTCATTTGGATTACTGGTGCACTACAATAACCTTAATCTGTATCTTACCTGTGCATAAGTATAGTGTTTGAATAAATGCACCTCTCTAATTTTAACCAAGCCGCACAGAGTAAACTAAAGTAGGATCACGAGGCGTTTATTTACTTACTGCAAATTCTCATGCAGTGACTCTTGAACGATGACAGGCGTTTCTATTTCTCGGCTCACCTCCTCTCTTTAATAAAATCCCCGGTACAGGTGTTATTGGCGTTTTATTCACAGCGCGTGGAGGTGAGTTTGCCCCTTGACACGGGCTACAAAAAAAAACAAAAACCCAAAACACAATTTGTTTCACACTCACTAGTTCCTCCAACTTCGGCTACCGCACCTCATCTCCTCCCCTGCTGCTTTTAGAATGCATTCGTCGCCGCGGCTCATTTCCTCCGCGTCAAACCGCTCTTCCCCCCGTTGGCCGCTTCGGACGAGTAAAATAAAGGTAATTTACGCAAAAATAAGCTCCGATCTGCCGCTCTGATCTGCCGCTCCGATCTGCCACGTCGCTAGTCGCCGTTGCGTCACCTCCCTCGGCTGCTGACTTGCGTGGTTGCCTGACTGCTGTTGTGCATTATTTATAGAGGGGTTTTGCAGGGTGAACTGGTGGCTGCAGCAGTGGGACTCAGATAATAGGAAGCAGCAGCACGGCCGGATGCTCGAAGGCTCACCGTAACACCGGACTGTGCTGTTAGACGAGGGAGAAATCAGAGTAAGAACAGCAGTGCAAGAAACGTGACAAAAATAAACAGACATGTTTGAGTATTTGACAGCGGTACAGTGTAAGTCATGAGCACTTTTGTGTCAGACATGTCATTTTTTTTGGAGTATTTCATGCTTTTGGAAATGGGGTTAGCTCACAATCTGCTTTGCTTTAGTGGTGTGTTACTGGAGAATTCCTAAGTGGGTCTAACTGGCTCGCTGGCTGCACGCAGCAAATTGGGTCACTGCTGAATTAAACACCAGCGCTTTCAGTGCTCCTCCACTGCTGCGCCAGAGAAGGGCAGGTTAGAAATAGTCAAGAGTGCGAACACACACAGTCGAGACTTGGCGGACGGGTTGGGGGAGAGTTGGGACTGGCGCTGTGAGCACGAGGAGAAACGGCCTTTCAGAGGCCCGCCTCAAACAAACAACGGCTTCCGTCGGCGGAAAGGTTATGCCAAGCGTCGCCAAAAAGAAAGCGCCGCGTGGCATCATTGTTTGTTTGCAGCGGGATCAACGTGGCGCGGCGTCTGAGAGGCGGCTTGCACTTTATAGTTCTCTAACAAGGAGCGAGAAAAAGGAGGGATAAAAAAGGTTTGGGGAGGCTAATGGGGAAAGCAGTGTGAAGTGAGGCGGTGGGAGACAGGAGAGGAGCGCGACTGGCTCCGCTTGTGGAGTTTCGTGAGTTTGTTTCTTCCGAGCGGCCGTCAGACGTGGATCCAGATCCACAGAGTGCAGCTCTCTGACTCCAGCGAAGGCCAAAAAAAGATGGAAACAAACGAAACGGAAGGGGGTGGAGCAGCAAATGAAAGAAAGAGGGAATGAATAATAGATACCACAGCCCTGATGCTAGATGCTAAATTCATAAACATACGCTTCCCTAATCTAGCAAGTGAGAAACAGCAGTAGGTCTAAGGCAGACTTAAGAGCAGGGGCAGCAGCAGTAAAGAGCAGCACATTTGAATTCAACCCTTTGTAAGGCTGCGGTCCTCTTTCCCAGGCCTCTGCAGTGGTCCCATAGCTCAACCTGCTGCATCCCGTCTGGCACACTCAAGGACAAACACACTTTGAGGGCAAGGGAATTAATATTTGATACCGAGCTCTGCATCATGCGGTGGGACAGACAGACAGACAGACATTCAGGCGTACAGTGTTAGCGAGCAGATGCAGAATGGAGGCGATGCCATGTGCAACCACTCCCTGCTGCAGAGGCACCATGCAGCAGACGACTGGGAAGCGTATTTACACACAAAACAAGTTGTGGTTGGTTAAAAATGTGCTCCAGTGCTGCTTGGGTCTAGATGCTGGATGATTAATTCAAAGTCGATCACCCTAAGGCCGTTTTGCATGATCCAGTAGCTGTGTAAGATTATGTAAGGCAGTTAGTTAGACAGTTAATGGAGCAGAATATTAGCAGTACGATGTACTGCAGGCACTGTGTGTGATTCTTGAACAGAGACACAACGTAAAAGGAGTCATTATGGCCTCATGTACGGAGAGTTGCGTAGATTTCCTTCTAAATCGTGACGTAAGCTCAGATTTAGAAGCATTTCGAAGCACATTTCCTTTGCACATCCCAATCGAGCGGGAGTGGGTGAGATGAGTTGAGTTTGTTGCTGCTGCCCCAGCATGCAGCGGCGTACAGGAGCGCTCTGGCCACCACAGACTCGTAGAACTTCCTCAACATTGTCCAACAGATGCTGAAGGACCTCAGTCTCCTCAAGAAGTAGAGTCAATCCTGGACCTTCTTGTAGAGATACACAGTACCAGCCAACTCCGATGGCCCTTCTTCACCGTTTTCCAAGTTTTCAACGATTGTTGAGAAAGTGAAAGGGTTCTGAGAAGTACTACTTGTGAGATCCACTTTCCGCCATTGTGTCACGTGGAGTTTCTAGAAGGAATAAGTGTTTGAGAAGATGAATGAAGCCAGAATCTACTTTTTCTTCTTCTGTCATATTTCCAATAGATTTGATTCTCTACGGCAGAAGCAGAACCACTTTCCACAAAAAGACAGATACTGATTGATTGATATATATCATATATTATTTTATATAACAGTAGGCATCTCTGATCAGACTCATTTTAATTGGACTGACGCGTAAAACAGATCTGAAACTGTCTTGAAGCTTGAAACCGGACAAAGGAGCTGTTTGTTGCTTTTCGCTGTTGTTTTCAACTCGTGGACGCTGCCGTCAGCTTTCTAACCGTGCTATCTCATGCAGCTTATGCTTACAGTGAGTATGCTAAATCTAATACTCTTTGCAGATAAGAATAGTGGACAATCACTTTTGTCAGTGAAAGTTAGTGGTATTGGCTTTCTCTAGGGCTAAGCATTAAAAAAAGCATTCATAATAAAAAAAGGTGTCTTGTGAGATATTTTTTTTGCTGTGAAGCCTTCCTCCGTTAGCGTCGTCAGTCAGATACCTATAAAGTCAGAGCGACGTGAAAACAGTTTTACTGGACGTTACGTAACACGGGCGTAGACGTGAGCTCCCGTAAGGCCTTAAGGATTTAAAACGTAATCAGCCTCGTGTGCTTAGCAAAGGGCTGCAGAGAAAGGCGGCAGGCGTTCTGTAAAAGGTTTGCAGCGGACTCGAAGGGCATGCTGGCTTGATTTCACAGCAGCTGGAGAAAGCAGCGAGGGCAGCGATCACGTCGAGTAAACTAGACAAGTATTAAACCTGAGTAAAACAGCTGCAGCTGACAAACTGACATGAAATAGCAGAAAGCTGACTGTATCTGGTACAAACAGAGGTCTGAATGAAGACTGAACTTTTGTAGCTGGGAAAAGAGAAAGAATACATGAGCTGGATTTTGTTATAAAGAGTAGCTTGAGGCTAAAATGTCTGGCTGCTGGCTGCGTCTAATACACTTAGACTCTTTCTTCTGTACGAGTGAGACAGGAAACACTGAAATGTTAAATGTCTTTTATGGCGACCTTTACGAGACCTTTATGTGAGCTTTGAGTTAAATGCTAACCTCATCATGTTAACATGATTACAGCAACAACGTTAACAAGCTGATGTTCAGCCGGTAATATTACACCCGCTAAGCGTCATGTAAATCGGCTCCGTTTATTGTGTTAGCATGTTAACGTTTTCCGATTAGCACGAATTATAAGTGAGGCTGCTGTGAATGTCATCAGGTGTGCAGAGTCACCCGACAGCCTCTTCATGGTGACTTAAAAGACTTTTGCTTTTACTTTACTCTGGTGGAGAAGGGATAGTTGAGTCTTTAGGCAAGGTTTTTGACGTACAAGTCGATCTACTGGTCAGGAACTTGGACATCCACAGCGAGGTTGGAGTAAAGCACCTGCTCCTTCGTACTGAAAGTTGATATTGATGTTGTATCCTGGGCATCTCCCCTCAGAGGTACCTAAGGCATGGCCAGCTGGGAGGAGACCCCGTTGAAGGCCTAGAACTTGACCAGGGAACGCTTTGGAATACCTCCTAATTGACTGGATTGCATTGCTAGGGAAAGGGGTACCTGGAATACCTTCGCAAAGCCTGATGCCACCACCACTACCCAAATTTGGATTAGCTGCAGAAAATGGATGGATGCTGTGATGGAGATCACTTTATTGTTGTTTGTATCAAATTTCCACAATATGGTAAATAGTTGTTGAGAAACTTTCAGTTTGGACCAAAGCAGCAGCTCATCTACCAGACTGACCATCCCTATAGGTCTAGACGGCTTTGACACCAGTAAATGTGTCTTCACTAGAACTTAAACCTGGTCTTCATTAAATCTAAGAACGTCATAGAGAACAAATGTTGGTCATGGAATATGCTGAGCAGTATGATCAGTCACAACATTATGACCACTGACAGGAAAAGTGAATAATGTTGACCATCTTGTGACAACTCTGTGTTCTTCTGGACTTCTGGACCTGGCATTCATTCATATGTTACTTGGACATGTAGCACCCACCTAGACCACACCAGGCACCCCCACCCCATAGCAATGACACTCCTTGATGGCAGCAGCCATCCCACAAAAACGGTTTAGGAAGAAAAGAAAAACAAAACATCAAGAACAGCACAAGGTGTTGACCTGGCCTCCAAATTCACTAGATCCCAAACTGATAAAGGATCTGTGGGATGATCCACAGAGGCCCCTCCCCTCAAAGACCCCCCACTAACACCATTCTGTTGCCAGACGCCACAGGACACCCTCAGAAGGTCCATGTCCATTCTCTGACAAACTGTTTTGGAGGCACAAGGGAGACCTACACAATATTAGGAATGTGGTCATAATGTTATGCCTGATCAGTGTATGCTATAAAGTATTATATTGCAATGCAAGGTTGGACAGTCTTTAACAGTGACCTTAACTTCAGCAGACAGTTTTCAGTTTGTTTAACCTGACAGCTCCTCGTCATAACACTATTTCATGATTGATTTTTTTGTCATGAACAAACGTCCAGATCTGTGACGGGAGTTTTTCTTCTCCTAAACATTTCTTTCCCGATGTGTGTTTCTGCCGCAGACGATGGGAAGCTGTCTCTGGATGAGTTCCAGGCCTTCTTCTCCGACGGCACGCTGAACGAGGAGGAGCTGGAGAAGCTGTTTCACACCATCGACTCCGATAACACCAGGTCAGCACTGCTGCGCCGCCGCCTCCGCCGCTGCTGCACGTCCTCGTGTTTGTCCGCCTGCACCATGCAATAACCTCCAATCTGCATATACGTGTGTGCTCGCTCTGCCGTGACGTTTGTTTTTGATCACATCTCGCCATCAATTATGAAAACCCGGGGAGATGCACGCAGCTGTTTTCCCGCTGCGCTGCCTCAATGCTGCTCTTTCCCAGTGTGTGTGTGTGTGTGTGTGTGCATGCTTAAGCGAAACGTATGCAATTTTACCTGCATCGAGAAAATGTCACAGCCAGTTCTGAAGACTTTTTTTTTAATGGAGAACCTTTTGCACCCGAGCCCTTTGCTTTAAGTGAAGCACTTAAAAGAAAAATGCCAAAATGACACGGGACAGGAGATAAAAAGTAAAAGAGAGAAAGAAAACGATGAAAGAAGATGAACAGATGAAAGTCATAACCCTTATTCTTCTTCATCCTCACCTCTCCTGCTCTGTTTTTGCTCCCCTCCCCTCCCCCGGGACATTTTGTTTTGATTCATTCTCATTAGATCCATTTATTGACCCTTTATAATCATCAGCCAATCAGCTCGCCCACCCTGCAATCAGGAGGAGTGTGCTGACGCAGTGGGATCTGAGTAATCAAAGGCATGGCTCCGTTAATTTACCTCTGAATCCTGCAGGGCCTCAAATAAAAGGAAACCAAGCAGAACAAAAGCTGACCTTTATAGTTGTTGTAGAATTGAATTAGGTTGAATATATAAATCCTCCACGGCGCTCTGCCATTAGTCAAGATTCATTTTTTTCTTTTTCAAATCAGCGCCACAAGTGGAGCGTGCAGCAGCCCTCCATTTCTCTGAGGCCGGACGTCTCCTTCCCCCTCTCGCTTTATAAATCACGTTCACCGCAGTCAGAAAAGTTTCTGCTCATTAGAGTTAAGTGGACTTGGCAGCCGCACGCCAGGTCTCAGCATTATCATGTGACAAGCGGATAAGGTTATTGATTGGTGGGAGGAAAAGCAGAAATGACGGCGTCAGCGTTTCCTGTTTGAAGCAGGAAGTTGATGGATGGGGAAGCGGGGCGGGATCGGGCAGAGACCGAGCGCCGTCCTGCCTCCAGCCATTCGTCTGTGCATGTCACTCCTTTGGTTTCGTCCCGTCCGCCTTCGGCTTTCTTCCTCTGGCGGGGCTGATCTCTGAGCTCTCGTCGCTTCATCATCCTGTCCGTCGGCGCTCTCTCTTCATCGCCTCTCCATCTGTCAATCACTCCTCTGCTTTCTCCTTTCACTTGTCTCGGGATTTGTGTTGTAGAGAAAAAAATAAATCTCCCTCGCTCTCATGTTTGAATTGATTTTAGATTTACATGCACGCCGATTATTCAACTTGACTGGACTTGTTTTATTTCGATTCCTGCTTAACTGTTATATGTTTACATGCCACAAAACATGTATTCGACAGTGAGATTTCTTCTTTATTGACTTTGTTCAATAGAAGACGTTGACCAAGATGGAGCCGCATTTTCACGGTTGCTCTCCACACTGATTCTGGCTTTGTTCATCTTTTCAAAACACTCGTTCGAGCAGCTGATTGTTTTGCTGCCTCCACGTTTCTGTCCGTTCCTGGAGACCCTTCACGTCACCTGATGTTCACCACCCCTCTCAATCTGATTGCAAACTCCTTGTGGTTACATGAGGCCTTTTTTTTAGACCTTTTGTTGTCAGTGCACTGCTGGTGCTTGTGTCACTGTTGCTGTAGTTAACCCCTACTGAATAGACTTTTCACTCCAGTCCAGGTACAACCTCACCTGCAAGTGAGTCTAGTAGTCGATACTGCTGCACCTGAGGAAATGTGCACGGTTCAAGGCACTACTCTAAAAACAGCTCACAAACACATAAAATAAGAAATGAACGTAAAACTATTTTTGCTGTGTTTCTAGAATTTCTTCTGAATGAGAACAAGCATCTGCATAGGACAAAAGAAATGTCCCTTGTGTTGGTTAGTCTGGGTCAATTTCTAAAAACTACACCAATCAGCCGCAACATTAAAACCACCGACAGGAGAAGTAAGTAACATTGACCGTCTTGTGACAATTCAGTGTTCTTCTGTTCTTCAACTTCCGGACGTTTACTTAGACATGTAGCACCCACCTAGACCAGACCTGAAGATGTTGGCCTGGCCTCCAAATTCACCAGATCCCAAACTGATTGAGATGATCCACAGAGGCCCCTCCCCTCAAAGGCCCCAACTAACAACAATGTGTTGGGTCCATGTCCATTCTCTGATGAATGCCAACTGTTTTTTGGAGGCACAAGTGAGACCTTCACAATATTAGGAAGGTGATCATAATGTTATGCCTGATTGTCCTACAACGATATGAGTGCATCCGTCGTTTCTTCTTCCTTGCTTGGTGAACCTTCATGCCTCTCAAACCCCAATTTGTAGCAAAGGCTGCAGACTTGTTGCCTTTAAGGCAGTGGTTCCCAAAGTGGGGGGTGTGACCCCTAGGGAGTTGCGCAGAGCAATTGCAGGGGTGTCGCAGGACGCAGATGGAATTAGAGGGTGACAATTTTTTGGGACTCCCACAGGTCACGGTTTTCCAACAGTCAATTTCACTGTTGGTAATGTGATAGATCAACGGGATGGGCGGAGTCGGAGATTAAATTACAAATCTCAACCAAACAAAAAGGTTGAGATTTGTATTAATTATAAAGTCCAGCAGAAAAAGTTTGGGAACCACCACTTTACGGCTTTATGGGTAAATGAAAGAGACACTGCGTCAGAACTTTTCACCTCATCCTGAGTGTTATAAACTAAACACATGTATTTATTCTCACTGGTGTTAAACCCAAGGACTGATGAAATGTAACGCTACCTCAGAAGGCAGCTGGGTCGCTTGCCGAGAACAGCATAATTACTGTTTTACTTCCTCCGTGAGACGGCATCTGCGGCTACCATTTGGATAGTAAACGCTCTGCCACTTTTATTTTGGCTGACTTGACCGCGGGACAACTTTATTACACTCATTACGCACAAATTCATACGCAGTTAGTAAACATGTAAATGCCTTTGACGGCGGGTGAAACTAGACGTTTTTAAAGACCGTCTGTCACGGTGATGGATTCAGAAGCCCCGCACGCTAAATCTTTCATAAATTAAAACAGGCCGTTATGAAAATCGGGCCTGTCTAACTAGGCTCGGCAGTCAAATGGCGTTTTTTTATGGCGAGTTTCTGTTACATTAATGGTTTTATTATCCTGATGAAGACATGGACAGATGGAGAGTTTCTGTCTCCTCCTCTGACCCACTGTTCTCACATCGTCATTTACATCTCATCCCACTTTTGGCATCATTCCGTGCCTCCTCACCCTGCCTCTCCTACCTTCTTCCACCTCTTTCTCTCCCGGTCAGTCAACCAGAGAAAGCCTCCCTCACACGAGCAAAAGGATTCGCTGCCAAATGAGTCCCCGCACACCGAGCTGAGCATGAGCGATGGCGGCGGATTGATTCATACTCCTGTCAGAGAGTCTTGTTAGATCGGTCCCTGCCGCCTGCCAAACCCCGGCTCTTTTTGTACGCGCATGTGTTTGTGTGTGAATGCATGAAACAAAACAAAAAAAACCTTTCCTCTGTTTCTGATCCTGCTCTTCTCCATCCTTTTCCTTCCTTCCTGCTTTCCTTCCTGTCTTCTTACCCTTCCCTTCTCTCCTGCTGCTGCTCCTCTGCTATGCTGTGATAGTAATGTTGACACTAAGGAACTCTGCGGTAAGTAGACTGCTGTCCACACACACACACACACACACACACACACACACACACACACACACACTTCCATGCCACTGCCCTCATTGTCTCCCTTATCTATTATTAAAAACCTCTCAGCTGAAATGCAATTATTTTTCTTTAAAGCATACGGTATTAATTCGTCTTTTTTCGGGCTAACCACTTGCAAATTATTTCACGGCTGTAAATTCTGCGTAAATCTTACTGTTCGTTCACCTGTGTGTGTGTAACAGACTACTTTGCCAAGCACATGGGCGACTACGAGGGAGTTCTGGCCTCGTTGGAAACGCTCAACCTTTCCATCCTCAAAGCCATGGACTTCACCAAGAAGGTAGGAGTAAGTGTGTGAAGTAGGGATGGGTGATATGGACTAAAAGATTTATCCCGATAATTTATGGTATTTATCACGGTAACGATAAAAATGACGATAAATAAAGAACAAGAGTTGTTGTTTTTTTCCCGGACTCTTTGGATGAAGTCGACGCTGCTTCTGCATCTTTGCTCATTTTCTGTCTTTCTTCATATTCTGGTTTGTGCTTGTGTTTGAGGTGGTGGAACAAATTAGTGCTGTTACTGTCCTTTTTATGCATTATTTGTTTGCAAACCTTGCATGTTGTAATTTGCTGCTCCGCGTCTGACTTTTTAACCCCGTCATGCCTAGTGTTGCAAATTCGCGACGCACTGTTTCCGTTCAGACTGCAAGGATTCAAGGATTCAAGGATTCAAGAATTCAAGGATTCTTTATTGTCATTTCAACACATGTTGGTACATGAGAGGGAACGAAATTGGTTTCTCTGGTCCCGATTCAAGCCATAAGTAAAAAAAGGTACAAATATAGAAAAGTATAAATATAGAGAATAAAATTAGCTATCTATTGTACAGTGTATAAATATAGAGTATGACACTCAAAAAAAAAAAAATCCTAGGAACCTTTAGCAAGCACTAGTTTCTGGTAGGACCGGCCAGAGTGGGAACAAAAATACAAATATTTAATTTCTTTATATAACTGAAGAATCAATTGAGGCGTTAAGGGGTTAAAACCAAACCAGATAATGGAGGTGGAGCCTCATTTAGGAACGATTGTCAATTTGTCAATTTGTCAATATTCCACACGTGTTGTGGGAGTGTGTCGCGCACACATATATACGTCATCAATGGGAATTTATGGTTTTTATCGCGGGATGACATATTCTTACCGTGGGGAATGTTTTTGACGATATATCGTAAATGATGAAATATCGCACATCCCTAGTGTGAAGATGAAGAACGTTTTAAAATGCTCTGTTACTAGTAAACCCTTTCCAATAAGTGCAGTAACACTTTATTCTAAAGTGCGGAAGAACTTCCTCGCGGACTCGCCTCTTCTGTAGACAGATAGTGAGGTAAAACTCTTTTATAAAGGCGTTCTTTCTTCTGGCACTTTGCGCTGAAGGGAAGCTGAATCTTAACTAAAATCCTTTTGGCCACTTTGATGTCACAGACAATTCAACAGAAATCACCGGGTGCGACAACAGAACAGGAGAGTGCAAAGACATCACCGAGCTGCATTTATCTAAACGTGGCTTTAACTGATGACTCCATTAAATCCACTTAAATTTGTGTCATCGCTCACTGATAGAGATTTAGATTTGTCTTTATCCTCCGTCATCTGTGAGTGTGTATATACTTAACACCAAGCCTGAATGCAGATGAAGTGTTTTGCTGTTGTATTGTAGCCGTCATACAATAGCTGGCGATGTGTGTGTGTTGAGATGATGCACACGCACATTTCTGCTCGGCTCTATTAAACCGTCGCTGACAACCTGTTTGCGGTGATGTGTGTGTGTTTCCTGCACGAGTGGAACTGTCCACATGCAGTATATGACCCTCCGTTCACATACGCCATGATGTATAATGAATCTGCTCCCATGGATCAAGTGTAATGATGTGTGTGTGTGTGTGTGTGTGTTGGTTTGCACTGTGTGCTCGTGTGTTTCGGCAAAATAATGGTGTGTCAAGTTTCTCTCTCGTACAGAGCCACTGGCTCCTCGGCCCACTGGTTCAGATTGTGTGTGTGTGTGTGTGTTTGATATTGTACAGCTATCTTTTTGAGGACCAGTTTTATACCATCGGAGTGAGGACATTTGTGCAAAGTGAGGACACTTCTTTACAAGAGAAGGGGTAAAGGGTACAATTAGGTTAGGATTAGACAGTTAGATGAGATGGTTAGGGTTAGGGGCTAGGGAATGCATTACGACAATGTGTGTTATTGTGAGGTCTTGTACAGCTATCTTTCTGAGGACCCAGCTTAAGTTCTTCACCATCAGAATGAGGACATTTGTGCAAAGTGAGGACATGTTGGCCAGTCCTCACATCTTTGTGAGGCTGTTTGAGGGTTAAGACCCGGGTTTATGTCAATGGCTATCCTCCAAAGACAGCCATACAAGCACCTGCATCTTCTACATTCTTGTACAGCTGTCTTTCTGAGGACCCAGGTTAAGTTCTTTACCATCAGAATGAGGACATTTGTGCAAAGTGAGGACGTTTTGACCCTTCTTTACAAGCTTGGTTGAGGGTTAAGACTCAGTTTTAGGGTAACCGTTACATTTAGTTTAGGGTTAAGGTAAGGGGCTAGGGAATGCATTACGTCAATGAATGCCCTCACAGAAACAGCTGTACAAACAGGTGTGTGTGCGTTCTCGTACAGCTATCTTTCTGAGTTTGCGTTCTGTACCATTGGAGTGAGGACATTTGTGCAAAGTGAGGACATGTTGGCCTTTCCTCACTTCTTTATGAGGCTGTTTGAGGGTTAAGACTTGGCTTTATGGGTCATGTCAATGAATGTCCTCACAACGACAGCCATACAAGCGCGTGCATGTGTATATTCTTATACAGCTATCTGTCTGAGGACCCAGTTTAAGTTCTTGAACATCGAAGTGAGGACACTTTGACCCTTCATTACAAGGCAGCTTGAGGTTTCAGTTATCTTTCTGAGTTTGAGTTTTATACCTTTTGTGCAAAGTGAGGACATTGTGGCTGGTCCTCACTTCTTTACGAGACCGTTCAAGGGTTAAGACTACTTTATGGGTTATGTCTGTCCTCACAAAGATAGCCATACAAACATGTGTGTGTGTGTGTGTGTGTGTGTGTGTGTGTGTGTGTGTGTGTGTGTGTGTGTGTGTGTGTGTCGCAGCTCCAGAACAGTAATGTATTATCCCAGTTTTTCCCGTGTGCTATATATAGCAGCTGGTCCACAGCCACACTTTCATATCCATGTGCATTGGTTCTGCTAGTGTGTGTCACTGTGTGTGTGTCGGTGTGTGTCTATATCTCTATCCACCAGCTCTGTCTTTATCTTTCTTTTCGCTGCAGGCCACTCAGCAGCACTCAAACACACTCAACCGCACTTTCCCTCCCTCACACCAAACCTCAGGCTAGTTTCTCGCTAATGAGCAGTCATTGTTTAATCAATCAGTGGAGTGTCTCTCTTGTTCTAGTGCTGTATAGCCGGTGCACTCTATTCTTCTCACTCTCATTCACTGCCCCTGTAACACACACACACACACACACACACACACACACACACACACACACACACACACACACACACACACACACACACACACACACACACACACTGTGTTTTCTGTCTGATATCATTATATTGTCTTTGGCTGGAAGTGAGGAGGAAATAGTCAAATGACCAGACTGAAGCTCGCTGCGGACGAGTCAAATATTGATGGACGTTTTGTATGTCTTTTAAAAAAGGACTGTGCTGTAGAGAAAGATGCAAACTTGTGAAAAGCCAATGTATATTTGTTTTAAATCCACTATGGTGTCAGTTGTCTTTCATTTAGCACACATTTACTTTTTTAAAAACTGTTCAGTAGTATTAAGACCGCTGCTTCTTGTCTCTCTCTGCACTTTCGAATTAAGACAACGAATGTGAATACATCATGAACAACAAGATCCAAAAGAAAGACAGAAGAGTGCTCATCTAAAAACAGAAGCTATAAGTAGGGATGTGCACGCAATGGATTTGCTTTAGAAGTGACCGTTCAGTCGTTTAAAAACACTTTCTTTGTCAGTTTTTCTCTCCTGCTCACATTCATTTAGTCTTACTGAGGCACTGACTTATTTTTAGCGCCACGGCAAACATTGCCTCACGTTAGCTGACAAAAAACAAACCTAATCATTTCCACAGTGAGGAAAATGTCCGTTAAATTTGAAAAAGAACAGCACCTTTTGTTCGACTGAAGCTCGGTTTGGATTCATTACCGGGAGCTCAATCAAAGCAAGCTTACCTAAATATACTTCCCTGCGCTGGCTTCATATCCAACCTAACTCTGTGTTGTGTATTCGTCTGCAACCGGGGAGGGAAATGTGACATGCAACCTCGCGGAAACATAAAATATAGATGGAAGCTTTGCCAGCCTCCTGCACAAGTGAAATGGTGCAGATTCTCTGCACGTTTCTTCAGGCCTCTTAAGTCAAAATCGCCCATCTTATCATTTGAGAAACACTTTGAATGTTTCATGTGCAGCCAGATCGGGTTTCATATGGGAAGCTGGAGCTTATCGGCTCCTCAGAAATGGTCTGAGTGGACTGTCTGAGTGCTGGTCCACGGGCAGGGATAAGAGCCTGTAATGACTACATTTCCAATTTGAGATCCACGTTGTAGATTTTAAAGATGCAATAATCAGTATATTTAAAGAGTTAAATCAAAACCTTTAATTTTATTTAAAGAAGAAAAAAAATCTGCTTCCAGACAGCATCCATGGGAAAACTGGAGGAAATTGAGGCAGATGTGAGGAGGCGGAGTGGGGAGCTAAAAGACAGAGTGTGATATTAGTTTGAGCAGAAGCCTGGAGCCTGACTCGTGGCCTTTTTAGAGCCCAGCGAGAATTGATTAGCTCTCCATCCAGCTCAATGAATATAGACACAGGGAAGGAATGAGTGGAATAGGAAGGCAGACTTTATTCTCTGCATTTACTCCCTGTGCTCTACAAAAGGCTTTTTTTTTTTTTTCTTTCTTTAAAGCTCTTGCTTGGTGCCTTGGGGCGCGGTGCAGTGAGAATAAAATGGGTCTACATATCATTCAGCTGAAATTTATACCCCAGCAGCACTGGGCTCCACTATGAAGTAAAAAACCTCGCCAAGTCCATGCAGCATAAAACAGGATAATTAAAATTACAAACTGGAGACTGCTCCTGGAATAAAGCATGTTCCAGTAGTCGAACGCATGTATTGTCTCGCAGGTCGTTAATATTTACGCTAAAGACATAAATCATCTGAATCCAAGTCCCTCTGGAAAGTTTGACACCGTCCAGCTGCCTCCTTTGCAGCTGGACGATGTTTGAAGCCAGAGGGACACGGACACTCTCTTCCTGCTCCCAGAGGGACGTCCATCCCACTAATAATTCATGCAAATGTGATATTTCCATTCATGCAGTATTCATTATTTTGACTGTCAAGGTATCAATTAGTGGAAGCAGTCGCTGCCGCCCGTCGTAAGCGGCTCTTCGGTCTCTGCAAATGAACGGATCATAAAGTAATTACTGGTCATTAATAAACTCAAATCACCTCTGACCTTGCACGTATTAATAGTATTAATGCTGCCAATGCACACATGAAGCAGATAAATTATTCCTAAAACGTAATTATCTGTAGATGATGAGATTACTACGGCAGCGTCAAAGAGGGTGACCCGGTCTTTCAGTTGCCTGCTCTGTCAGCGTATTAGCGCCAGAAATCCTCCCAGTATCTGCAAGCGTATCTCCAGTTTGGAGACCAGACTGCTTTTAAACTGAGGGCACAGCGTTTACACAGTAGTGTAGTGAGTTCACAGCAGGAAAATGCACAGGTGTAATCGATAAAATATTCACGTTAATAATAGATGCACTCTGTTTAGGTGAGCCGTTTAACCTGGTTATGTGCTCATCTGACGACTTTGTATTATTTATTTCCTACGTACTTTTTCAGCTATGAAAATTCACGACAGTCCAGTTATCAACTCCTATTTTTTGAATGTATTGCTGCAACCTTTCAGGTACAGTACAGTCATGACGGCACCATTCAGATGAAGGGTTAGGGTAAGGGTAAGGGTTACTTCAACAAACATTTTTATTTATTTCTGCAGATTTCTGGCGCTATACATTAGCATCTTGTTGCCCTGCAGCATCCAGACGACGCGTCGCTTGAGAAACATATTTGTGTTTCTTAGGTTGCTGATGAACAGTGGAGTGTAGGACAGTGCTATTACACCTTAACCCACCGTTTTTGCACTTTGCGCTCATCTATAAACCTAAAAATAGGAACATTTGGAAATACTCAGTCCACGAGACCGAGAAGAGCTAAAGTCATGCATCACTAGAATTTGCGACCTAATATTACAAGTAAGTTTAGTGAAAGAAAGAAAAAAAAATAGATGCTGAGCTCAGCATCGTCTTGTATTTGAGTTAATGGACCAGTATGTAGGATTTTAGAGGGAGTCCGCCGTGTGGTCCTGTCGTCAGCGCTGCCTCCAGAGAGAAGAGAGCCTTTAATCTTTTTTTAGCATCCTGCTTTCAAAGTGGAAGGTAAAGAGAGAGTCTGTGAAGGTTTTCAGTCATCCAGGTAATGGTATATCCAAAAAGGGTTCAAAAAAGGCAACTGGACTTGTAGAGTTTGTTTGAGAAGACATTTCATCACTCATCCGAGTAGCTTCTTCAGTTCTAGGGGACTGGTAGAAAATTGCCTTGTGTTAATTAGCTTCACCAGTTTTTGGTTGTTAACACAACATGCAAGTTTCAGTAGGAGTTCCTGTATAAACCTCAGACTACCCTGGAACTGAAGAAACTACTCAGATGAGTGGTGAAACGTCTTCTCAAGTCCAGTTGCCTCTTTTAAAGCCTTTTTGGATGAAGAAAGAGTCATTTACGTGGATGCAATCTGCAGTCTCACCCCTAGATGTCACTAAACCCTTCACATGAGACCTTTAAAATTCTGTTAAGGTATGAGCAAAGACAGCAAATCATTCTGGAGCCCTGTCATTTTTTTTAAAATCATTTGTAACTGCTCCACTGCCCTTGTTATATTTCTGTTTCTCTCAAAACCAATGGGGATGTCTATAAAGTACCACCGTCTTTGGACGGTGGGAAGAAGCTGGAGAACCTGGAGAGAACCCACGCAGACACAGGGAGAACATGCAAACTCCACACATTATTATTAAATTTCTCATACATTTTTTAACTTTCTCCAGTAAAACAAACCAGATTTCAGCCGACAACTTCGCCCGTGACATGTCACTGCAGCTCAGAGTCAGCGTGGCATCACCTCAAGAATTCTCCCAAGTTACCATGGCGACGGTTGCTACGCCGGCCACTTCGGGGACAGTTGTCATGGATACGGGCTCGAGTCGATGCCGGTTAGACACCAACGAGCCAGCCTGTCAGGACAGGAGGACCGGGGCGGCCAAGTTTTGGCAGAGTTTAGTCTTCGCAGGCAGATCAGGCTCCTGTCGTCAGACTCGGGACAGACTGTGGCTGGGCTTCAGCAGCTGCGCCACTCGTTTCTGGGATTGAGCGTCCAATTTTGTGAACAGTAGCGATGTCGGCTGCCACCAAGTATGATAAGCATGGGAGAAAAGTTTAATAATAAAAAAACGGTTGGATATAGAGGGCTGACAGGGAGCTTGTTTGGCCAAGAACCGTTTTGCAAACGCCTGCTACATGTTCCCAGATGACCTCTCCACATGGCACCATTCAGACAGAGAACAAATATATGATCCATAGGGATGGAGGGAATGTGTTGTAACGCCTCAAACCCGGTGTTCCTTCAACTATTTATCTTGTTTTTTTTCCGTGTGTGAAAGCCTTTTTGGCACTATCAGAGTCAGAACCAGTTCCAGAAAACAGTTTTAATTAGCTCTCCAGCAGGTGGAGATAAGTAACGTCACCTCCCATGAGGTGTGTGTGTGTGTGTGACTGTGTGTTAGACGTTGAGAGCAGAAGCGGGCGACAAAAAAATGAAAGTCGGCAGAATTCATTAAATCTCCTGTCCTGTCTGTGCCGTGTAAACGTTGTGTTTAATGAGCCCCTCTCATTAGCACTTTAGTTTTTTCCTGCCTTCTTTCGCTGAGCAGTCACGCTCATTGACAACTCTGGAGGCGCACACACACACACACACGGGCACACACAGTTTCAGTCCGACTTAAATCTTGTTAAGGCTGAATGAGGAAAAAAAAGAGAAGAAGAATCAGTTCAGGAAATTGTTTCGCACCGGTGAGTGACCCTCCACGAGCCTTTTTAGCTGCTCCTCATCCAACTCCTCCTCCCCATCTCGCCTCTCTCTTCTCTCGTCTTCTCCTCTTTCATCTGCGCTCCATTGTTTTCCTCCAACCCCCCTACCCCCCCGCCCCCGAGCCAATCGCCGCCTCCCCCGCCTCATCCTCTTCATCCTCTCCTTTCTTCATGAAGATTAAGGTGAAGCGGATCACGGCAGGGAAAAGGGGAGGCTGGTCTGTACACAATGACGCCTGAAGAGAATGAGGAGAGAAAAAAACGTGGAGGTTGGGAGATCAATGGGGAGGAGAGAATAAGGAGAAAGGGCAACGGGGAGGAAAAGGAGAATGGGAAGAGGAGAAAAGGTGAGCCAATAGGGGGTGTGGTCGATAGGATCGCAGGAAGTGAAAACGGGTGAATGAGTGAAATAACGAAGGGTGTAAAACATCTCAGCTGGCTCAGTCAGTAGTGGATATGATATGATATGATTCACGGTGGGTGGGTTTGTGCCGGACTCATCACTTATTCACTGGGATTTAATGGGAGTTTCAGATGAACATGTGCACATAGAGGAGGCGAGCTGGTGGAGCGCCGTCGTCTGCTGGCGCCGAGCGTGCGGTCTTGAACTTTTAGCCTCGTGAGGGCACGTTAACGCCCGAGAGAAAATGCCCCGGAGCCTCACAACTGACAGAAAAGGCAGGAAAAGGTTATCGGGCAAGTCAAAAGTATAACTGAATGCATGAATAAGTAATACTGCTACTATTTACTATGGTTAGAAGAAATAAAAAGCTTTATTTTAATAGCTAGAATGTTGAACAGCTAAGAAGAAAAAGACAGTTTCTCTTCCTGGTGTGATACATGCATGGATATACTTTATTATGAGCCTCTTATTGGATAATTGCAGGTGATTATCTTTCAGCTGGAAACAAGTTATTTAAGCCCAACTGATGCAATGAGTAGCTTCTCATTTCTTCAACAACCATGTCTAAAGACACATCCTGTGGTCGTCTGTTTGAGAAGGGTCAAATCATTGGCATGCATCAAGCAGAGAAAACATCTAAGGAGATTGAAGAAACTACTAAAACTGGGTTAAGAACTGTCCAAGACATTATTAGAAACTGGAAGGAGAGTGGAGAAGCATCGTCTTAGAGGAAGATATGTGGTCAGAAACCACCAGTAGAACTCAGGGCTATGTTTAATAGTGAAAGTAAGAACATTTCCACACGTACAATGTGAAGGGAACTCAAGGGATTGGGACTGAACAGCTGTGTAGCCTTAAGAAAACCACTAATCAGTGAGGCTAACTGGAAATAAAGGCTTCAGTTTGCTAGGGAGCATAAAGATTGGACTCTGGAGCAATGGAAGAAGGTCATGTGGTCTGATGAGTCCAGATTTCCCCTGTTCCAGAGTGATGGGGGCATCAGGGTAAGAAGAGAGGCAGATGAAGTGATGCAGCCATCATGCCTAGTGTCTACTCTACAAGCCTGTGCTATGGGGCAGTGCTATGATCTGGGGTTGCTGCAGTTGCTCAGGTCTAGGTTCATTAGCTGACTACCTGAATATACTGAATGAGCAGCTTATTCCATCAATGGATCATATTCCAAGATGACAATGTCAGGATTCATGGGGCTCAGATTGTCAAAGAGTGGTTCAGGAAGCATGAGATGGATTGTTCCACCACAGAGTCCAGACCTTAACCCCATTGAGAATCTTTGGGATGAGCTGGAGAAGCTTTGAGCAGTGGTCAGACTCTCCATCATCAATACAATGAATGAAACACTGGATGGAGATAAATCTGGAGACACTGGAGAAGATTATTGAAACACAGAGAATGAGTGCTGTAATCAAAGCTAAAGGTGGTCCAACAGCAGTTTGACGTTACAGCGAACACTTAAGTCCGTTAATAATAGTTCACGAATCAGAGATCAAGTTGGACTTCAGGATGGATGAATGAATGAAGTATTGTGCAGCCATGAGCATGCAAAGTATCGTAGGGGTTAGTCTGCAAAGAGCTGAGTGCAAGATGATCATGGGTGAAGATAGAGACAGGACCCCCCCACCCCCAGAGTCTAGACACTGGTGGTGGCGGTGGTGGAGCAGTAGATGGAGCAAGCAAATGACCAGGAAGAGGTGAAGATTGGTTGCAGGAGGAGGAGGAGGAGGAGGAGGGTTTCAATTCAGTTTAAATCATGGGGACTGGGGATTGACTGGCTCAGAGAAGGCAGGCAAAGAGAACAAGAGTGGTGGCACGGAGGTTGAGAAGTGAGTGATTTTGACAGCACGGGAAGTGGAGAAGATGAGGAAACGGAAGGACGGGAATAGAGTTGAATTCATTTGCAGAGGAGAAAAAAAGAAGAAGAAAGAAACAGAATGTGAGGGGACAGATGGTGCTCCTTATTGAGTTTACACCTGAGCTTTATTTGTGACAGCAGCACAGTGAGGACGGCCGCCAAAGGGACATGACTTTTTAATCTTTTAAATGTCACGATAAGTAGCAGAGGAGGGAGGACATGAGTGTGAGAAACGCAGTCCAGAGTTACAACTTACAACAATGGGGACAAAGGACGCTGCAGGGACGGAAGAGGAATCCAGAGACACGGATACAAAAACCCTGCTGGGAAACTTCTGGACCTGGCATTCCCTCTGGCATTGACCTAGACCAGACCAGACACCCCCACCCCATAGCAATGACACTCCTTGATGGCAGCAGCCATCCCCAACAGGATGCAGATAAAAACGCTTTTAAAAAAGAACATGAAGAACATCACAAGGTGTTGACCTGGCCTCCAGATTCACTAGATCCCAAATTTATCAAGCATCTGTGGGATGATCCACAGAGGTTCCTCCCCTCAACCCACAGGACCCAAATGCCCCCGAGTAACAACATCAATCTATTAATTTATTTTCCATTAAAGCTAAAGTACGTAGACTGATAAATAGCCATCTAGTGGTTGCTGGTGGTATTGCATGCCAAGGTGAACAAAATCAGTTTAGGAACAACTAAAAAAGAACATGAAGAACAGCACAAGGTGTTGACCTGGCCTCCAAATTCACTAGATCCCAAATTGATCACGTATCTGTTGGATGATCCACAGAGGCCCATGTCCAACCAGGAACCGGGAACACCAAGGAAGACGCCGACAGAATACAAGAAACAAATAAAAAAATATCAACGCTACAGGGGAAAAAAACAAAAATCAATAAATACATCGTGTTTTCCTGCGACTTCTTTGCGTCGGCAGCATCACACCACGGGAGCGTGAAGAGCACATAGTATTTATGCAGTCAGAAACAATGCATCAGATGCTGCACAGCTCCCTGTGAATCGCTCACGCCTGTAACAATGCAAACTGTTATAATCAGGCTTACTAAAATATATCCATTCTTATCGGTGCGTATTTTTGAATGTGAAGAGATGAAGATGAAGCTACTTTGCAGTTTAATGATTATTCGTGTATTTGGGGTAAAACCAGAGTTCACTGCAACGTATAGATGCGTATCATTAAATGGCGTCATCCACGACGCCGAGTTCATCCCTCAGCCTCTAGAACCCGACGACCGGGGGGGTTACCGTTTCCCCGGTAACCACGGAGGCGGACGCTGTAAACGGCGGTGCTCGGAGCTGCAGAAGTGAAGTTAGATGGAAAACTGAGGGAGCAGAGAAGCGAGAGGAGGACGTGTAGGAGGCGCCGCGGCGGAATGAGAGTTTGAGATAAGTCGAGAGGTGAGGGGGGTCAGAAAGCGTGGCGTGACATCCTTCTCATGGCTGCCATCGCCGTCTGGATGAGGAGGAGGAGGAGGAGGAGGCTGATTGCTGATTACATGGTCTCATTTCATCATTCAGTTCCAGAGGAAGAGGAGAACAGTTATTGCCATATTCCACTTGACTTGTACCGTATCGCTGTTTGTGTGGAAATGTTTCGCACTCATGTGTGACTGAGATGCAGACGGAGCTAAGTGTGAGGTTTTAAGTGGGTCAGCGAAGCAAAGGTACAGAGCTGCAGCTGATATGTTTGCTTCAAGATTGCCTCTTATGTTCTCAAATCATCAGCGCTGACCATGAACCAGTCCACACAGTCATGGTTAGAGTCCACTTAGGCCTCGTCCACATGTACGAAAGCGATCTTCTCCCCCTCCGTTTTCTCTGGCATCGTTTCAAGAATATCTGCGTCCACACGGATCCGTCTCAGCACAACTCAAAACGCTACTTCATATTCCAGGCCTATAGGTGGCGCTGTTTCAGTTTCAGAAATTCACCAAAAATGAAGAGGAAGAGGCGGAGCATGCGCATAAAGCTTGAGCACTGTTTACAAATCGTCTTTAGAAGAAACCAAACTCAAGGAGAAATGATATTTAGCCCTAGTAACCATAATAGGCTCAATATCTTCTCCAGCAGGAACACGAGCATGTAGTCCACCATTGTTGTTGATGTTGTTATGAGACGTCTCGCGGGATATAAGAGGTGGAAGGCTGCTCGGATGCGAATCTCTCCGTTTTCCCTGTCCACACAAGAGCTGCGTTTTCGAATTTTTCCACCCTGGGACCCGGTTTCAAAAAAGTGCATTTTAAGGCAATGCAAACTTACAGGATTCATGTGGACGATGCAAAACATCTGCGTTTAAACCAAAAAGCGCCTCCGTGTGGACGGGTACTGAGCTGGCACAACATTACGTCGATATTTGCAGTTAGAAGTAAAATATGTCTGCAAACACTCACGCGGACGGCGATCTTCTATTTTCGCATATTGAGGTAGAAGAACCTTTAATAATTCCTGAGGAGCAGTTATGAAGCTCAGCGTGGCGTCTCTGGCCGTCATGGTACCGGCCTCCTTAATTATGCAGAATGCCAAGCCTTTGCATACTCACACCGATCCGGCATAACATTATGACCTTATCTTAATATTGTGTAGGTCTCTCTTGTACCTCCAGAACAGTTGTGACTCATTAGAGAATGGACATGAGCCTTCTGAGGACGTCCTGTGGTGTCTGATGACAGGATGTTGCTAGTGTGAGGGTTCCTGGTAGATTTAAGGATTGTTCATGATTTGGGTTTTAAAAGGTACTTTAAAGACTTTGGAACCAAAGAGTCCAACTTTTGATTGACCCATCCATCCATCCCAACCTCCTCTCTCTTTAGACAAGAGTTTGACTCAGTTAACATTCAGTTTAATGGTTGACTAACTATTGTGTATAACAATAATACTGTTGCTAAATTATCTCAGTCCTAGTTTCTAATTCCTCTTGTGCCATTTTTGTATACCTTGTCATTTAAAAATGTTACCTAACCCAACCAATTAAAGCTGTCGCAAAGAAGCCTTAATTCTTCTCTGATTAAACAATAAACATACATTTATATCCCTCCATTTTGTTGTCTGTGAAGGTTCTCAGTCATCCAGGTCATGGTATATCCAAAAAAGGTTCAGAAAAGGCAACTGAACTTGTAGAGTTTTAGAGAAGACGTTTCACCACTCACCCGAGTAGTCTGGTGGGACTGGTGTGAATGACCTTCATCAAGAGTTTCTAGAGAACCATTCATGGGGAAGAGGACAGGGACAAAACAGTCCCACCTCTATAACAGGTAAGTACCCAGTCGTTTATGGAAATTACTGCACCAGACTTCCCACCAGACTTCCCAACTCGTTTGAGTGGTGAAATGTCTTCTCAAAAAAAACTCTACAAGTCCAGTTGCCTTTTTTAACCTTTTTTGGATACTCCATTTTGTTTCTGACATCTTAAAAAGCATCAAAGCAAATTATGGACATGCTCCTCTGTCCCATTTTTTTTTCCTGCTAAAAAGTAAACATTTCATGGCAGGATGAAATATTACTTGAAGACCAGAGCTAATTATGAGGGATGCTGTGTGGTAAGGCGTGTTAAAATCACACTGGAATGAGGTGGGGGTGCCTGGTCTCGTCTAGGTGGGTGCTACATGTCTAAGTAACATCCACATGAATGAATGCCAGGTCCAGAAGCTTCCCAGCAGATATCGTTGATGTCATGTTATTGATTTCTACAGTCTTCTACGGTCACAATGTTATGGCTCTTTGGTGTATATATATTATTTAAACAGGTGTGTCATGTACAAATTCTCTGACAGTTCACTGAGTATTATAACATTCATCTATTTAGCACAGCTCACAGCAGTGCAGAGAGAAAATCTCACCGCTGCCATGACATGACTGAGATAGCAGGGGAGTAAATGTCCGACCGCCTGCCTGCGCCGCTCGTCTGCATCTCCGCTGCGTCTAATGAATATATGTCAAAAAGGGACATTTAGCCGCCGCGTACCATTGACTAAAGCAACCCTCTGTAGATCCGCTCACGTCTGCAGGGGCCCCGCTTCCCACTGAGCAGCGCAGATGTTCGGCTTTGGTTATGTGTGTGCCGCTGGGTCCAAGTTATGACAGCACCTTCTACGTTTTACGCCACACCTGTGTGGAGCATAATTAGTCCAAAGCTTTCGCCGGGTGTGTTTAGTGTGATTTATACCGTACTCGCCATGTTTCACCGTCGTTTTTCAGGAACTCAGTCGCTTTTATGTCAGCGAAACCAGTAAACGCCATCGTGTTCATCAACCCTGCATGGAATATTTACAGTCAGCTCAGCTCAGCTGGAGCCGGCGCGTCTCTCTAAGAGCCCCTGCGCCTGTACGTCCCCGGTTAAAGCATACGGAGGTACAGAGGTGGACGTGGGACCGATGGCGTGCAGCTGACGGACTGACAGTTTGCGTCTTTGTGTGAGAGAGGGAGAACAGGCCGAGTGTGTGTTGTGTTGACTGATGAGGTTACAGCAAAAGCATGAATAATGCAAAGGACTGTGGGAGTGAGAAAGAGGGAGGACGGGGGATGTAGACGTAGACGGGTAATTGGGTGAAAGCAGAGGGATTTCATACAGACTTCAGGGAATGAGAAAGTAAAACGCGTAAACCAAAAAATCCAGCGCTAAAACGCAGCAGCATTTCTTTCTTCTCGCCTCTTTTATTCTTTTTATTCTGCATCAGTCTCTATATTTTTCCCCCAACACTCTCCCCGCCTCTTCCCTCTCCCCTCTTATCTCCTCGTCCTCAACCTCCATCCATCCTCCTCCTCCTCCTCCTCCTGCCTTGAAGCTGGCATGCTATCTGAGGAGCCTGTATGCCTCTGATGCCTGTTTGTGGGCTCGCCTTCTGTTTAGAAGCAAACTCAGGCGCGCTGCCTCCTGTCAGCCGCTTCCACGCTTCCAGTGGAATCGCTCCAGCAAAGCAAACGTTTAGCAGGTTATTGCTTCGCTTCCTTCAGTCCTGGCTGCGAACGTGACTGCCTCCGTAATGAGGTCAATGTGTTAAACTATGTTTAGGACCGATGTGCCCGATTCAAGTTATTCTGCTTTTCCTCAGCCAGTGAAAAGAGGATCCATTCAATAATGTGGTCCGTGGCAGTTTAAGCAGCGGCTGAGATAGAGGCAGATCAATGAGTGGACTGTGATGTTGGGGAAAATTGTGTGTAAGAAGAAAAAATATATACTTGGACTCGTAAATTACTGATGCGTCTGGGGAAATGTAACGGTGTGTTGCCGTTGGCCGATGTGTAAACGCGTGAAAATCCATAAACGGCAGGAGAGAGCTGCATTATGGTGAACTCTGTGAACTCTGATAGCATCCACAATTGGCTCTCAGACAGGACTACTGATGAAGAAGACCGACTTAGGCTCATCATTCTTTGATCCCATCCGTCTCGGTTGAAGAATACACATCCTTTGTTGCACTGGTGCTATTGTCCCGAGGGTCACATCCACACTTCAGTAAGTGAGTTCTGTCTAGTAGCTCCTAGAGCAGGTGTGTTTGTCTTTTTTTGGTTTGCGAGCTGCTTTTACAACCAAGTCCAAGTGATCTACCTACATATAAAATATATACCCTACCCTAGGTCTTATTAATTGCTGCTACGGTGTCCATCTTTGACGGTAGTCTTCAGTTGTCTTGAGTACTAACCTCTGAAACATTTTTATGATGGTACATGACTTACCTGCGCTACCTCTGTGATCTACCGGTCAATCGAGATCAACGTATTGTTCACCCCTGCCCTAGAGTATTAGCCCTTTGTTCTGACCGCCTGACCGGGAGTCTCATGGCCTTTTTGTTTCAGTGGAGACTCTACAAGCGCTTGTCATTTACATACAAGTCCATACCCAATCGTTTGTTTACAGCAGCATCTCCATAACTCTCCCCTTGGTGCATTGCCAATGTTCTGGGTCGACTTAACTTCCCAGACAAACACTATGTGTCTGTAAGCTGACCGTCTACGGTTAAACCAATAAACACCACACTACAGCAAACTGAACTTTGGAATAAGGGCTTTGGAAAAGACCTGTCCAAGGCTCACCCAAGGATAGCTGGGACAGGCTCCAGAACCTCCAGTGACCTTTCACAGGACAGAAGATGAATGAATGAACGACTACACAGTGGAATTGTTGTGAATGCGTTTACATGGACACTATTTCTGCAACCTGATTAAGGAGGAACCATATTTGGTTGCTTCCACACACATTTCAGTGAGATTATGTGGTCCTCAAGTTGCACCTCTGCATGGGCATTGACTGTAACTGCTGTATTAGGTACCATGAAGAAGAAATGTCCTAATGTTGTCTAATATGATAATGTGAATGTTGACAAGTACCTCAATGGGCACTTATGTTCTGATGCTCTAAATACATGTTTGTGGGGAAGGAACCATATATGCTAACTTCACTGATCTTGATTTTCTACATGAAGATGAAAAAATGAAAATAATAGATAAAATGTCAGAAATTAAGTAGGCTTGCAGGATGAATGAATGAATGAATTATTCATTAGTCTCCAAAGAGTTGACTGCAAGACGATGGGTGAAGATAGAGACAGGATCAACTTTTTCTACCTCCATGCTTCTGTGATGTTGAGGAAATTGTATTTATTCCAACTGGAGACAAACGATCAGCTCAGAAGTGTTTACACGGCCATTACCGAACAGCTTATCAGGGGATTACACCACTGTAATCTCAATGTAAATTACTTCTCATCAGTCCAGTCTGTTGTGGTTGTGACTGAGGTGATTACATGAGGCTTTTTGTCTGTTCTGATTGTTAGTGCACTGCTAGTACTAGTGTGACTGTTGCTGTATTTAACCCCTAATGAATGGACTTTTCACTCCAGTGTGTGTACAATCTCACCTGTGAGTGAGTCTAATGGTTTGGTCAATACTGCTGCATCTGAGGAAATGTGCACGGCTCAAAGCACTATTATAAAAGAGCGGCTCTTTTTCTGCTTTTACAAACACACAAATAGCAAAAAAAGCAGTAAAACTTGAATGTGTTTACAAGAAAGTTAACCGAAAGTGATAATTACTATAGCTTGGTTTAGTGGAACTGTTCCTTAAGTTTTTGTCTTTGACTTTAGAAAGAAAGAATGAATTAAAGAGAACTAGATGCTGGATTTACAAGACAGCACTGCTATCATTCACATAAAAACAAACAAAGATTTTCATGCTTACCTCCATGTTGGCTGCTTCCAGCACACATACAGAAAATAGAAAATAAATCAGTCATGCGTCTTTTAGTCTTTCCACTCGTTACAGGACTGAATGGAGCAAATTGTGATAGTAAAAGGTTCAGTTCAGCTGTGTCATGAAGATCAGAACATCCAGGAAAAGAACAGTAAACATTTTTCCATTGCTCGTTTTGGCTAATGCGCATCAAATGATCCACACACAACGTGTAGGAGCTGCTAATTCATACCATCTGTGGACACTTTTTTTTATATTGCACACATAATTAGGGGTGGAGCGACTTTGGATTTGTTAAAGTCACCTAAGGTGTGGTGGAAGTTGAGTCGACAAAGTTATTCTTTGTGGCGTCTCACTCAAAGAAAGCTACGCTGGCTTTTCTTCAAGGTAACTGAAGCTTGAACACGGGCTACTGCGAATGACAGCAAACTCCCGCATGATGCATTAACTGACATCTAGGAAAAAACAGCCACAGCCACAGTGTCAACTAATGGAACATAATGTCGCTATAAATTGGCACTGCCAGTAGTGTTCAATAGTCCTTAACGTCGTGTTGTAAGATAGGATGATGTAGCCGGTAGAGATGGTTCGATACAGATTAAAAAATGTATCCCGACAATTTTTGCTATTTATCACGGTAACGATAAAAATGACAATAAATAAACACCATTTTAGCCTAATCCTTTTCACTGTAGTGTTTCGACCGAGTTGTTTTTTTATTTGTGTGTGTGTTTTTTTTACCAGAGGCTCTGGGTGAAGTTGACGCTGCTTCTTGTGCATTTTGGCTTATGGCATATTATGGCTGTGTTTTAGTGGCTTTACTGTCCTTTGTATGCATTATTTGTTTGCAAACCTTGCATGCTCAACTCAACTCAACTCAACTTTATTTATAAAGCCCTTTAAAACAGCTGTGGCTGACACAAAGTGCTATACATAAAATACAACCTAAAAAATAAGACATCAAACATGCTGTAAATTGCTGCTCCGCATCAGACTTTTAAAACCAAATCAGTTGAAGATAATGGAGGTGGAGCCTCATCTACAAACGAGCTCCTCTCTGCCCGGCGTATCTGCTCCGCCTTCCACCGTTGTCAGTTTGTCAATATTCCACACGTGCTGGGCTGCGAGCGTGTCACGCACACATATTTACGTCATCAATGGAAATTTATCATTTTTATCGTTGGATGACATATTCTTACCTTGGGAAATGTTTTTGACGATATATATCGCACATCCCTAGTAGCCGAGTATCTTCGAAGCATTTTCCGTGTATAGCAGCTAAAGGTCCAATAACATACTCTTGATGTGTAGCCACCTTCTCTGTGTAACTACAGGTGAAGTTAACTGACTGTTCCTCTACTAGCATTAGCAGATGCCTTGTGCATTGCAGTAGTAAGGGCAGCCGTTGTATTGCAGGGCTGACTTAGAGTACGTATTCTGCTTGTCACGGTAGAATGGGCTTCATCTTTAGTGAAGCGTTTCCACACACTTGATGAACTGCCGCTAGTTTGCTGCAACGACCCACTGGGCTCCTCAACCGTCTTCTAGGTGGCGTCTGTTATTGTCACGTGATCGACTTCCTGCTGAAAGCGTCATGGCACAGCAGTAAAGCTGACTAGTTGGTACATTGATTCCCCTTTTCTGCTCGCTTGTGTACGTCTCAGATGTGAAGGTTTGGTTTTGCTAAAATTGTGCCTCATCAATAGCTAGACTCCAAGGTCTTATTACATTGACCCAACCCTGACTGTGGCTGCGGCACAAGTGCGAAAAGCAGAACACGGGCTAACAGTAGCCTCTGGTGTTTTCTTCTTTAACAGCTGCAATATAAGAAAATCCCAGCAGAGAATAGATGCTGATGGTGCAGCGTGCATGCCTCCACGCTCAGGTTATTCCCTCACGCTAATGGCCTGCAGATGTCTCCGGTGGGGGAGCAGCGGGTGGTCAGTCATCCTAGACCACCATTAATGCTCAACCCAACACTCACACTCACGCTCCCATCAACGCAGTGTACACACTTGGCTAAACTCTCTGCGGTCAGCAAGTGCTGCAGCTGGGATGTCTTCATTGGCAGAAGATGCTAAGATTGTGGAGTGAGAAAAGGGAAAGAGGGGGAGGGGGTAGTAGCCAACATAAGTGTGTGTGTGTTTGTGCCTCAGCAAAGCCATGAGATTGTGGCAGAGTCCGTGATTAATGAGGGATTCCAGTACAGTGAGAAGAAACATTTAAAAGCAATACGTTTCTCTCCGTTAGAGGCCCGCTGCTCGCACATAATTTCCCTGCTTCTCAAACGGTGTTGCTTAGAGACATATTGGCTGGGGTTGCTAAGATACCGTTTTAATTGGTTGATGTGTGAAGCTGAGGCAGGGTTGTGGGAGGGGAGGGTGCGGGGGGGTTTGGAGGTTGCCGACCAGCCGGGGAGCTGCGTTTGTTCGTGAATCCTCTTTTTTCCTTGGCAGAGAGAAACCTACTGTCAGAAGACTATGTTAGCTCTGCAGAGAAAGTTGTGAAATAAAAGTTGATACCTCTTAAGCTGTGAAATACAAAAAAAAAAAATGTATATGTATTAAAAAAAACAAAAAAACAACACAACTTATTATAGGAGACGAGTCAGACCGGGTGCAACATAAACAACTTTTATTGGTTGCTATGGCATGAAAAAAAAAAAAAAAGCTGAAACCAATAGAAAGTAATGAAAAAATCTAAAAATAGTCAGCCGAGGGACTCTCTAGAGAGCGCACCTTGGTAGGCTGAGACGTGGGCGATGTATGTCCTGAAGCTGTTTGAAGACCAGTTGAAAGACGGCGCAGGACGAACAGCAAACTGCTCACAGGCTACACGATGGAAAACTGCAGACTCTCGCCTCGTCTCTTCTCTCGTCTTCTCTTCTCGTCTTCTCTTCTCTCTGTCCTTCACAACTGTGTCAGTGACCCACTTTAGCATGATTGAAGACATTTCTGTGGTCCAGGCTGGTGGCAGACTTCGTCTAACCCCATTTGATGAGGAGATGCATGGGCTTCTTTTTTTATTGTCTGTACTGTAAAATTTTTACTTCCAACTTTACAACTTTCATTTTACTTACTTACAGTTTTACACCCAAACTAAGTAATAGTTAAGTAATAGTAATACTGTGTGACACTGCTGCAGCGCCACACAGTGACAACTAGAGATGCTCGCTATGGGCTTTTCTGCCGATATTCCGATATTGTCCAACTCTTAATTTCCGATACCGATATATTCAGTCTTTTTACACCAACATTGTTAGGTAACAACATAACATATCACCTATTACGGAATTAACACATTTTGCCGGATTTTATTGCGATGTCCCACTGGATGCAAACATAAATGCAACATGGCTTTTCAAATGTAAACACTATCTGTGCAAAATAAGTTACCAAAAAAGTGCCATTCATTTATTTTTAAGTGTTTTTAGAGAGAAAGTTTTGCCTCAAACAAACTACAGACAATATCAAAACAAGGAAGACAAATGTAGCGTATAACTCTGCATGATTCTTCTTGAGGTGGGTGATCACATTTGATGTATTAAAGGAAGACGCCTTGTTTCCTCCTCTCATAACCACCTTTGCTTTGCAGTCACAGTTAGTAGGTGACACTTGGAAATACTTCCAAACCACGGACATCTCATACACCAGGCGAGCTAGCTTGTTAGCCACGGTTAGCAACCTACGAGACTAGCGTGTTGTTGTTGAACAAATATCGGTTATAAAAACCCGATACCGATAATTCCCGATATTACATTTTTAACGCAATATCGGCCGATCCCTAGTGACAACCTCCGTGACGCCAAGTGACACCGTAACCTACGTAGTAGCCTACTTTATCGATCCAAAACAATCAATCCGAAAATGCTACAACCAAGTGGACCAATCACAGCTCTTGCAGTCTATCTTGTATCAGCGCAGCATGTAGTTTAGTTTCTCGGGAGGTGCACGTGAGGCTACGTCATCAGGGTCTGGGCTGACGCTGGAAACCAAGTGGTGAGACCCAGCGTAGGGGCACATCTCAGAAAGCTTTGTCTGCCTTGTTCTTCAGGCTGCATATAACGAAAGATGGAAGAGGAATGAAAGTAAAACAGAGGGATGTCATTGGGCAAGAGGCGGGGTACACCCTGGACAGGTTGTTTTTTGCCAGGGTTGTTTTTTATTATAAGAGTTTGCATGTTCTCCCTGTGTCTGCGTGGGTTCTCTCCAGGTTCTCCAGCTTCCTCCCACCGTCCAAAGACATGCTGGTTAGGTTCATTGGTGATTCTAAATTAGCTGTAAGTGTCTCTCTGTCCAGGGTGTACCCCGCCACTCGCCCAGTGACAGCTTTCTGAGAGCTCTGATCTGATTGGTCTCCCTTGAGTGGTGATCAGGTTCTTTCACACTAAGCTAGAGATATAGAGAAGGTCAAGCATCTTCTTCTTGACACACTGTGACTTTGAAAGATTGTTCTCGCAATACAGTCACAAATGTACAACCCCAACACCCTCCCAGTATTTCCTGCTGATTAGGGGTTATAGAGAAGCTCTCACTCTCCCCTTATTCAGAATAATCTAAATGAAGACTGATAGAAGCTGTAGTGGCCAGAGGCTCATGCGGTGACCTCTGCCCTCCTAGTTTGTGGGAGTGAATAAATTCAGTGAGAATTCCTGCTGTGGCTTTATGAAGTGCAACGGGAGGAAAGCTAAGTACGGCTGAAGACGAGTGACCTGATGCTGTGCAGGAACTGTTTGGAATACAGAGCGACTAAAGGTTGTTTACATGAAGAGAGTGAATTCAGTGAAGTGTTTTATGTGTCTTTAGAGGATGTTTCTTAAAGAGTTCCAGTTGGGAGGGGTGGTGTAAACATTTAGCTCTAAGCAGCCATCCTCAGAAAGTGGCAGAAGCAAACCCTTCTTCTTCTTCTTCTGTTGAATTTCCAGCAGATTTGACGTTTGACAGCGGGAAGAACCCCTTCTCACATGTAAAGATTTGATTGATTCTCCCCTTAGCCACCAAATGGCCAAGGGATACACATTCAGTGGGATGGCCTTGGTTACCTTGGGACAAAAATATCAGTAGTAGAGCAGTAAAGCAGCAGAAGCAGTTTATTTGACTAACATACAGAGCGTCTCCATCTCTGCTCTGGTAGCCTGGAAAATTCACCATGATGGCAAGAATCTAGGGCATCGTGCTCCCAGATGTCTTCTGTAATAATGAGTCAGAGCAGGTATGTTCCTCTAACACCATGTGTTTTTTATTGTTCATGTTGATAACCATACAGTAGGTGACTCCCCTAGTTAGTTAGTCACATCTTAACTGAAGAGATAAGAAACTGTATGGTGCTGCAAAAATCCCACTGTGAGGTAAATTAAAGGATTATCTGATCTGATCTGATCTGATCTATTCTGGTCTGGTCTGGTCTGGTCTGATCTTGCCTGATCTAATCTGGTCTGGTCTGGTCTGGTCTGGTCTGGTCTGGTCTGGTCTGGTCTGGTCTGGTCTGGTCTGATCTGGTCTTATACTTAAAGGGGAACTCCGCCAAGTTAAAAAACATCTAAATCTGCCTTAAAGTGTTGCATAGGTGTATTTAATGAGCAAAGGAATCTTGACTGTTGGTAGACCGACACATAAATCACACATCCTAATCTCTCTCTTTGTGCATCTAAAGGCAAAAGGGTTTTGAGACTACAACAGCGACTCCATAAGTTTTTAGTTTGAACAAAGAAACAGACCCTTACTGGCAGTTTGATAAACAACAGTTCTGTGAAGCACCATACCTACTTTATCATCTAAAACACTACAAAAGAAGATGTAACAGATAAGAAGATGTTGTTTATTTACCGTTGCCCTGCTAACCTACTTTTCAGTCGTGTTGGCATCTTGGCAACGTAACACGGGGTTTATTTAACCGACGTGACGTTTGTTTGCACGTAGATTTCTGACAGTCACTCAGCTGATTGTGCCGCGCAGCCAAACTGGAGGCCCACTTCCTTGTCAGCTCGTTGTATCTCCCTCTGAGACACTGAAGATGGAATAATTTCCCCTAACGAGATCAACCTCTGTAATCACTGATTACCACCCTCTACAATCCCCTGTAATCAGCCACCTCCATCTTATCTCAAAGGACTGTGTGTGTGTTTGTGTGTGTTTGTGTGTGTGTGTGCGTGCAGCAGGAGGTTGTGCTACTCTCTGATGCACATGCGTAGGTGGATGGTAATGAGGAGATTTGTTGTTAACCTTAAGAAGATGGGAAGAAACACATGAGATCTGGAGCTGATACACATACACAGAAGAGTGTCCGGGCTGGCTTGGTCATTTACTCCTGCCTTATTACATTTTTCTGATCTCATAAAAATCACGTCATCTCCACTTTGCATTAAAAAACACCCACAGCAACCTCGAGGCATATTGTGCGCTCCAGTTCGAATGAAGCCTTTGGTGTTGTGTGAAAAATGAGACAAAAACGGGAATAAAAAAACAAAAAACAATGGAAATGTCGAGCCTTATAGGTGTGATAAGTTCTGGAGAGCTCCGTCGTAAATCACCGCACAAACCCAGGCACGCGCTCATGATCTTAGATAGATTCACACACACACACAGATTCACACACCCACCGGCGCTAACGGTGATACACACTGTAGCTAATCACCAGGCCGTGTTCGGGGAGCCAGCGGAGAAAGATGCTGTATCTCCCCCTGGGTCAGTGATCTGTGTGAATTATAGATCACAGCGTTTCTATCCCAGGTTTTGTAGCCGGGCCCATGGGAAAGAGAGAGTACGATGGACAAATACAGGAAGAGGAGAGCGAGAAAGAGAACTAGGGAGCCTATGCGTAGTGCATTTTGCAGAAATAATAATCAGTCTTTAATCATCTTTGCTCTGGATTACAAACTGGGCGAAATATATTTTGGCTCTTTAGCTTCAGGGCCTTTATTCTTTCCGTTTTGAGCTTATATGTTCCCAAACCCCACAGAAGGACACGGGCCCAGCTTATTAAAATGGACAGAGGGTTTTAGGGCAGATTGCTGGCTGTTTCAGAGTGTCTGGCAGTCGGTAAAGCGTCCCTAGTTTTGGCGGTGTGTCCCGCACTCGTCGAACCTTGTTGAATTGGCACCAGAGCACGGCAAAGAGAGAGATCACTGCAATTGTGTGTTTAGCGCAACGAACCGGTGCACGCAAAGAGAAATGAATGCAGATGATGAAGTTACACGACTTGTAATTTGGATAATCAAGAAGTGATGCAGAAGCAGTGCAGCGGCTGGCAGGCAGAAACAAGCCTCCCCGGGACAAAAACAGACAAAGTCTCTAAGCCCCAGCAGATGCCTTTCCCGACAAGAACAAATCGACTTGCGTTCCCCGTTGACCCGAAACCGAGCCCCCACCAGAGTCCCCAAATGCCACCCACTAGCACGCAGCTGATACACGGAGCCCTGTTCCACCTCGCCAACGTCACGCCATGCTGGGCAGCCTGCAACACAGACGCAGCATATTTCTGGAGAGAGCAGTACCACACAGAATATTCTAGACGGCATTAATCATTGTTTTGTATCTTCACAATAATTATAAAATATTTTTTGAAGCTAGCATATTTGTCCACTCCAATATTGTTAAGACTGATAAATACTACAATACTTGAGAGAAATAAACAAACAAATAAACAATAAAGAAGAATAAGGAAATAAAGATTAAATTATATTATAGAAGCAAGTAAAAACAAAAAGAAAATGGTCTTTTGTCATGTTTTATAACTTAATAAATGCCTATATTAACATTTTGTAGTATTTCCGTGCAGTTAAATGTATTTATTATATAAGTTATGTATGATTATTATACCATTTTTGATTATGGCTCTTTATATAAATCAGTATATAAAGCCACCAAACTGTTGGATGTGTGGATGACCTTATATCACTGACCGTATAATGTGAGTTGAAATGCTCCACAAAATTTCGGGGTTCTTGAACGCACCCCTAATCAGTGACATGTGAAGACTTCCGGTGAAAAAACAACCAACCAGAAATTAACACAACAAACAAATGTAAGTAAACTTAAGACGTTTAAAATAGCAGCTGTTTTATTTTAAACGCATTATTAATTTATAGTATAGTATAATGGTAGAGACAATATATTATGATACCGTTAATTAGGCTAAGTAGCTAGCTAACGGTCCATATTAGCTTGCGTTTGCCATGGCTTGTTAGCGTCTAGCTAACTGATAAACATTCAGATACACTTCATCTTTTTGTGTTTGTTTGTCTCAACATAGCCTCATATTTAACAGTTAGGGAGTTGGATGAAATTAAAATATAAATAGTGAGCGACGAATTTTCTTTAATGTCAAAGCTTTAACCCACTTTTAAAGCAAAGTAATAATAAGAAATCAGCATCTTCCCCATTCAGACACAATAGACAAGGTGTAGTTTAAACACCTGTTACTAAAATTACGTTTTAAACTCTTAAATCTCTCACTGTTCATTCAGTAAATCTTCAGACAAATGTAGTTATTTATGTTATTTGTGTATGGTGGGAAAAATGTATTTTCTTTTAATAAGTAAGGAAAATGGTAAACCTGTAGAAGGTTTTTTTTTATAAAACAGCTTTAAGGTTTTAACACATAGGCGATCACTGTTTCAGCTCAAAAAGGAGATCAAATAATTGTCTTTTTGAGCTTTTAGAAATCAGGCAGCGTATGGATAACGATAAAATGAACAGGAATGTATGTAGGCTATCCCTGCGGCCAAAAGTAGACGTCTGATTTCAGAATAACAGATTGACTCGTGCACTAGTTTCCCATCAGTTAAAATGAACTGAATAAGCAAGGTTAAGCTGCTTTTAGAAGGAACTCAATAAAAATCTGTATTTAACAAATAAATTTAAAGGAAGGGAAAGCACCTATATGAGATCAGTGTTTCGTTTGAGCACCCTTTGAAATAAGAACAGCTCATCATTTTCACAGTTTGTTATGGTACTTTGCAGGTAGATTATTCCAGGCATCCTAGAGAACTGCTGCTTACCTAAAATTGTGTTATGTTTTTATGTGACAAAGCAAAGAACTTGCATTTTGAGACTCCCCATTGTCTCAGATCATGTCCATAAGTTTATCTTCTGACCCATTGTTGCACAACTATGAAGCGTATCCATATGAGCACAACGCAGTCTTCTACTTTTCTTAAACCAGGAGAGATTTAGATCTAATACTGCACAAAGCTCTCCTGGAGATTGGGGTTTAACCGCCCATGTAACGATGTGATTCAGGCTGCAAATCCATACTTTATTTTCACCTCAACATTAAATATATCACTGCTCAAAGGTCACTAAGCACTCACACACATCAACACATGGGGTAACACGAATTGAGCGACACCAACACACCCCAGCGTCAATATCCACAAGGACAGAAAACCTGTTATTATGTGTGTGACACATGCGTCCATGTCCACACGAGCTCCGGTTTGTCAAGGCACACACATTATGCTTTGAGTATAAATGTTGCAGGAACATTAAAGTAGTGACCTGAGAGTGGGAGACTGCTGTGGCAGCTTCAGCTAATAATCAAAATAACAGACCGTTCAGAACTAAAATGCCTCATGTAACCACCTCGCTCAGAACAGACTGACCTGACCTTATCCTACAGCAAAATATTAGCTCCAAATAACCAGGTAATCACTTCATCTGCTGGTTTCTCTCCGGCTGGAATAAATCCCCTCTTTTTGCACGTTTGCCTCGTGTCGGGTAAGAAACATGTAGATGGAAAAACAACCAGTAAACACATCTGTATATATTATCAGACTTTATTTTTGTTTATGTTGTTTACTATTTTCTGACCATGTACTTGTAGCCTAATCAGCCACAACATTATAACCGCTGACAGGAGAAGTGAATAACATCGACCATCTTGTGACAATTCATTGTTCTCCTGGGAAACTTTTGGACCTGGCAAATTCACTAGATCCCAAACTGATCAAGTGTCTGTGGGATGATCCACAGAGGCCCCTCCTTTTAACCCTTGAGACCCAAGTGCCAGACACCACAGGACACCCTCAGAAGGCCCATGTGCATACTTTGATGAGTCACAACAGTTTTGGAGGCACAGGGGCGACCTCAGTGTTATGTCTGATAGGTGTAGATTTGGATAATTTGCTAAACTTGAACTCATCCTCCTGCTCAAGGAGAACCTGGTTCTCCTTGAGTTTGGTTTCTGGTTGGTTTCAAAAAAGCACATTTTAGGGCAATGCGTTTACAGGATTCGTGTGGACGATCGGCTTAAACGATGCAAAACATCTGCGTTTAAACCAAAAAGCATCTCCGTGTGGACGGCCCCTTAATCATGCACATGCAGAAGCATATCCATATGAGCACATGCAGTCTTGTCGGGAGACTGAGGTCTAAATCTACACAAAGCTCTCCTGGAGGTTGAGCTTTAACCGCCCACGTAACCATGTGATTCATGCTACAAATCCATACTTTATTTTCACCCCATTAAATATATCACTGCTCAAAGGTCACGACACACTCACGCACCAGCACATGGGGTAACATCAATTGAGTGACGCGCAGAAACCAGCGTCAATATCCACAAGGACAGAAAACCTGTTATTATGGTGTGTGTGACGCATCCGTCCATGTCCACACAAGCACAGCTTCTCAAGACACACTCTGCAATTTGTTATTAAAGACGGAGACAGTCATGTCAGTCATTTTCTAAACCCGTTTCTAGTCCTGTTAGGGGTCACGGGGGTCTGCTGGAGCCTATCTCAGCTGTCATCGGGCGAGAGGCAGACAAAGACGGAGACAAAAAGAGAAAGATTTTGTCGTGATTGGTGTTTTAATTCATGTAAACACGTATGTCCTAATACATGTAGGTCTCCAGACTCATCAGAGAATGGACATGGGCCTTCTGAGGGTGTCCTGTGGTGTTACATGTCTTAGTAACATCCGCAAGAATGAATGCCAGGTCCAGATGTTTCCCAGCAGATCGTTGAATTGTCAAAAGATGGTTTAAATGTTATTCATTTCTCCTGGTTATAATGTTGTGGCAGGTCAGTGTGCGCTGGAATCAGAAAGACATGTTTTCAGTGTAAGTTTTTGCCTCTTACATTGACATCATCGTGTTAAATATTATTCGGTATGTATGTTTGGATAAAAGTGACACTTTCAAGTTAAGCCAGTGTGTTTTATTTCAGTCTCAGGTTTCATCCATGGCTGTTTGTTTCTGTCTCCTCCAGTAATTATTGCTCTGAATCTCAGAAACCTTCAGAATTGCTCCTAAAGATGCTCCCCGGTGTTATTTCCCAGTGCTGTTTCTCAACTCTGCAGAGAAAGCTCAAAACTCTAAATACCTTACAACTTCTATCAGGATTTCCTTATTTAGTGACTAAGTGCCCCTAATGGATTCATAATGCATTCATAACCTCTTGAAGAAAACCGCTAAAATTCCAATTTATCTTTTCAGTTTACTCTGACGTGTCTCCCACTCTGATAATTGAATCTCAGCGTGGTAGTCATTAATGTGCCATCAGTTCCTCTCGAGTAAAATCAGCAAGTAGAAACGGGAGAATAAATTCTGTGAAGATAGTGACAGCTAGTCATTGGCTGTGTTACAGATAGCCGTGCGCTCTGTGCTTTCTCTCTGTGCGCTCTTGACGACCAGCTGACTGGACTGTTTCACTACACATGATCTGCTGCGGAAAAGCCTTATGTGTTTGCATGTTTGCATGCTAGTGTGTGTGTGTGTGGACACGTGTGGCAGCCATTGACCGTGATAATGGAAGTCAATAGGGCCTGTGTGATTCTGCATCTCGCGGGAGCGTTTGTCTTTGATTAGAGCGCAGCGGAGAACGGCTGACTGCACAGGAACCTTAATTGTCTCCCTGAATCACTGCACTGTAACTTCTGACAGTAAAGCTGACATGACCGACTGACTGCTGCCTCTGGAGTACATGTGTAGTCAATTATGGCCGAGTGTTTGATAGCGGGGCTTTCATGTGTTATTCTGTCAAGATTTGGCGTTTAAACACATCTTGAGGAGTATGTGAAAGTTAGCGATTTGGGTCCTGGCAATTGTTATACACGGCGTACCGAACAAAACGGGGCGTCTAAGGCTTGTTACAAGAGCTAGAAATTTGTTGATGTTGGACAGACGTTTTGGCGATCATGTCCGTTGGATCCAGAGGTGGCAAAAGTACTCACATTCTGTACTTAAGTATAAGTATGGATACTTGTGTAAAAAAAAATACTCTGGTAAAAGTAAAAGTACTGATTCAACTCCTTTACTCAAGTAAAAGTACGAAAGTACATGTTCTGAAATGTACTTAAGTAAAAAGTAAAAATGATTTTGCCATAAATTAAACAATTCATCCGTTGATAATTTTGCAAAATGAAAAAGTTCTCGCAAAATAATCTAGACTTAATTGACCAGATGTAATGCATTAGCATCTGGATAATATTTAATAATAAATGGAGGGAGACTGGGTTGTTGTTTTTAAACCGCTAGCTAGCTAGTGTTAGCTATAAACTAACATTGTAAACTAGCTTCCAAAAAATCCTCAAAAAGCTAATGATAGCAACAGAAACAACACCATACCTCAATTAGTTTTTTTTTCACATTAGACCAGTAATAGTGTCTCTATTGAACGATAAACAAGCCTCCAGTCACTAGGTGGCAGCAGAGCTCAAACTGATCAACAGGCTGCCTGTTTAAAACAGTAGAAGAAGAACACAGGAAGCGCATCTACGACTTTCCTGCTCTAGTCATGTCTGGTCTGATCATGTCACGTCTTTTACGTCTTGGCATCCGTGAAGGTTAAAAAAGTAACGAGTCTGTGTTTCCAATGTAGAGTACAGATATTTGTGTACAAATGTAGGGAGTAAAAGTAAAAAGTTGTTAGAAAAAGAAATACACTAAGGTACAGATACCTGAAATATATTCTTAAGTACAGTAACAAAGCATTTGTACTTCGTTACAGTATTTTTACTTGGGCTAACATTTCCGCTAACGACGCCCACTTCCAACCAATCACAGAATAGTTTGCTGACACCACAAGAGAAGAAAGTTCTGCCCGGTTGGTGTGTCGAGAACAAAATGACGTAATTTTGCTGCGGCAGTCTGTCATGCTCACTGTTGCCCGTCAGGCTTTCTCTTCCATTTTGCAATGTGACCTGAAAAATATGAGCAGCAAAAAAAGCCTCTGACAGAAATGAGAACTATTGATTAGATCAGCTGTGACTAGCTAGCTAATAAATCTAAGGAGTTTGGTGTTTTTTTCTGGTTGACTGGTTGCCTTTGGTTGACTTTGACATGTTTACGCTCGACTTGCTTCCACTCTTCCCGCGCTGAGGTCCCCGTACGAGTACCAGACTGAACCTGTTATTAGAAAGCATCCCCATGACATTTTTAAAAGGTTGTCATACTCCACACATTCAGCTAAGAGGCCTTCTGGTTTCTCTGTGATTAAAATACTCCTGTTGTGCTTCATTTCCGTCGCATTATATTTGGCAGGGAAGCAGTTGAGGATGTTTGGAACTGGTTCAGTAACAACATTGATATAACGGTGACTTACACTCTGTAATTTACAGTTTTGATTAGATTGGTAGCAAAGGTGTGAATTGCATATCTCACTCTGGCCTGGTGATAATGGAACGTACTGTATTTCAAATGTGTGAAAGTGTCCCTCATCCTTAGGTCTCAGGGTTTTTCATTTTGGCCTCACAGCCGTGGAAATGAAGGGATGTAAAAGACGAGTAGTAGTTTTTTTTTTTAATTGGATGACTATTGCAGTGGAGAGCTACTTCTAGCTTCGATACAGACTTTTATATGTTTTTAACCTTGGGAAACGTCTAAAGTCAGCCAAGAGCAGAAGAGAGTTGCTGAAGTGAGCCTAAACGCTGACAGCAAACAGAACTGGTAGAATCATTGCAGATGATGGAAACCAAGTGTTTTAATATAACAGTCATGTGTTTTTAGTTCACCTACTACTAGGGTTGGGCGGTATGAGCAAAATCTTTGCAGCTCTTTGCAGAGTATCGCTTTTTGTTCGTTGTCAGATTTTCTAAATCCGAAAAAGTTCCACACATGAGACGTAGCGCCCCTTTACGGAACGACTTCCTCCTCCTCTTCGTCATGGGTGGGTCAGACTGCCTCCGTTTCTTCGTGACGTTCACTCTCCACCTCTGCCATGATTATCACTCAAGGTGTTTCTTCTTCGTCGTGCTCATGCAACCACGCCAAGCAGTCTGCTGCAATGCCTGCAGTGCCCCGTGTGTCCAGGAGGTGTAATTACAGCGACACGGAGAGATGCCGCAGACATCTGCTCTTTCTCTGGTATAAACGATATTCGAAAATCTCTACCGGTAGACACTTTTATACCGTCACACGGTATAATACCGTCATACCGTCCAACCCTACCTACTACAGTTCTTAGTATTGGAAATAAAGCTTGGTTACAAGTTAACACCAATAGACAAACTCTTTTTGAATTCTTGCTTTTGGTAAAGCCAAAAAAAGACCTAGATTCATGCTGTTCCTAAGCATGACAAGGTCTAGTGTGGCTCATTATGACTGGACACTGTTCGAAGGAAACAGTCCCTAAATAATTAACAGGTTGCAGTGATAAGGTCATGGGAGTTAAAGCGGGAGCTCCGGTCTTATGTGAAGCAGCCGTCTCCTCTGATAGTTTGCCGCGTTCAGTCGAGCGGCTCAGGGACCTCTGCTTTGATTCTGTCCGCCGGGATGTCGTCTCTCTTGTTTCAGTCCTCTCTTTTAAAAAGTCTCGCTCACGTTAAAAGACCTCCACGCCGTCCACGGGTCTTTCACCCAAAAGTAAATTCATCAAGGATCCGTCGTTACGGTGCTGTAACAATTGATTCCCAGTAGATTAATGAGCTTGATTTGAGCTGGCAGCGTCGTAGCAGAACGGTGGACTTCGCCAACAGCTCAAGACTTTTATTGATCCCCGGGCTTTCTCGTCTTAATGCTGTTGTGTCGGACAAGAGAAGCAGGATCAAATTTCAGCCTGGCTCTGTGTTATTCCTGCTGAATCTGAACTGAAACAATATACAGTAATAAAAGAGCACTTTCGTGTCCCCGTGGGTCGTCCTTTAAGCCCAGACTAAAAGCTTTTTAAGGTTTAACGTCTGCTACAAACCACCTCCAAGCCAAGAAGTGCGTGTTATGAACTCAAAATAGTTTTTACGTGTTATTTTTGCCTCCCTGACCGCTGTTTAACCACCTTGAGAAGCCCTTCAGCTGTCAAATGCATGCGATGATGGGAGCTATTTGTGCTGTTAAGCCTTTTCAGGCAGGCGACAAACGGCGAGGATGCAGTGCTGTGCCGTCAACTACAATTACAGTATCTTTTCTGTCTTTTTTTTTTCCCGCAGGTGTATGAGAGAGGAACCAACGTGGAGCAGTTTGTGACCCGTTTCCTGCTGAAGGAATCGGCCAATCAGATCCAGTCTCTCCTGAGCTCCGTGGAGAGCGCCGTGGACGCGATTGACGAGCAGCACAGCCAGTCAGGGTGAGCCACTGATGCTGGCTGCCGTCCGTGTGTGTGTGTGTGTGTGTGTGTGTGTGTGTGTGTTGTTTCTTCATGTATCATGGCATTACGTGTAAAACTCAGATTGTCAGCGGCTGTAATGGAAACCAGGCAGTGTTTCAAGGCCAAATCTTCTTTGGTTAAAACATCTGTCGCTCTCACTCACGCACACAGAAACCAATTTTCATCTCCTTCATCACATTTTTATTACCTTCCATCTCGCCCTCATTCCTCCTCTCTGCCCGCTGCGCTTAAAGCCAATTCTCCAAATCAAATTTTTTTTATTGTTCTTTCTCCTTTATCTCCTTCTGCTTCTGTTCTTATTTTTTATCTAACCCCCTTCTTTTTCCCCCGTCCCTTTCTCCATCTCCACCTATATTTCAGTCATCTACCTGCCAAGGTGAGTCCACGGATGCCCGAGAAGCGCTACGAAAACACTGTCCCTGACTACCCCCCTAACAACAGAGTCAGCGCCAGGGAGGCCGTCAGGACCATCAACACTGCTTCAGGTGACGCATTAAAACCCACACTCTTGTAGTTGGAGGCCGTTTGTCAAGCCCTTTTATGATGAGCCTCACATCCCCATACCTTTAGTGAAGGTATATCACTCTGGGTGGGCAGAAAATCAAAGTTTGACTCAGCAGTTTGTCATCTGCTACAGGGTGGACCGCACCGTTTTTGGCTTGTGAACTGCTTTTACGATGACCAAGTCAAAATGATGTTGGCACACCTTGTGCAACTGCATGAAACCTCATGACAAGATGAAGTCCAATGCATTTATAATCGCTTACCTTACTCTGACGACTCGCATTGCACTGGTTTCTTACTCAGTCCAGCACAGCGTCTTATTTCTATACCCCTTCTTTAGTCAGTACGGCTGCAACTAATGTCTAGTCAACTAGTCAGATTAGGAATTGCACAAAACTAATGATTTCTCTTATTAATTATATTTATTCAACCCTCTGAGATCTATAGTATAATTGGCCGTTTTTGACTACTTTAGGTCTTACCTTTATATTTCATCTTAAAAACAGTTTACATTGCCTTGTTGGGTATCATTCTTTCCAGCATAATCTCACATGTGTGATTTCACAGTTATTTTTTCATTCTGACATACTGTATTAACACAATGGACATAAAACCACACTAAAAACATAAAATCCGAGCAGGAAAAACCTAGATTTTTCACTGTGAAAACCACAAACATGTTTAATGAACCATTTTTATAACTTGGAATGCAAATCTAAACTGTACATTTCAAAAGCTTATATAAAAATTTAGCAAACAACAAAGTTATTTAGAACTATTTACATTGAAAGGCAGGAAATGCATCAGGCGTTTTTTGCAACTATTCACAACCATTTGTAAAACTATCAGGCGTCACAATAAGTAATGTCTAATAAGTAAATACGTAAGGTGACAAATCTCAAAACTCGTTTCTCTCTTCACCGTCGTCACTCCCAGGAAAGAGGGTTTCATGTTTGTTTTTTTTTTTTTTTTTTTTTTTTTTTTTTTTTTTTTTTAACACATTTTATTGTTTTTCAAACATAAACAACACAAACACTGAAACAACCCCCCCACCCCACCCACAGACAGCCCATGTATTACAAAGTTAGACCAAAAGAGAGGAAAAAAAAAACAAAAAAACAACAACAAACAAACAAAAAACAAAGAAAAAAAAAATGCAGTTATATCATGTGATATTAATGACATACAGTTAGAAAATAACAATAATAAAAATAATATGAATAGATAAAATAATAATAAAATTAAGATAACTAAATAGAATGAAATATAAAATTAAATGATCAAAGTTCAATAGATAAATAAATAATGAAAATAAATAATATATAGATTAAATTAAATTAAATCCAAATGATAAATAATTACAGTTCTGGTTTGGTTCCAGTCAGTATTCAGCTACGAGTTAAGAGTAAACAATCATCAGCACAACAGCCTATTGCCCCTGTACAGGGGAAGTCCTATTCCACTCAGAAAATTGTCTGCCCATCATTAGCAGATTTTTCAGATCTGCTGGGATATAATCTAAGAACGGTGTCCAGACTTTTATAAATAACTCATCTTTGCCCTTCACAACAGCTTCCAACCTCTCATGAGGGAGGGTATTAAAGATCTCTCTGTACCAAAAGGTGACAGTTGGCGGAAGAGGTTTGATCCAGTTTTGCAATATACATTTTCGGGCAGCAAGAAGGAGTTTTTCAAAAAGTTTATAATGTGACGAGGTGAGATGTAGGTCCCTGGAGGGCAGGCCTAGAAGGAAAACCCCTGGGTCTTTTTTAATCTTTTTCTTAAATATACCACTGAGTACCTTTGAAATAAGTGACCAGAATCTGGAGATCAGTTTACATTCCCAAAAATAGTGAAAATATGTTCCCCTTTCCAAGTTGCACTTCGTACATAGGGGAGAGATGGAGCGGTCAATTTTGTTTAAAATAATGGGAGTAATATGCAGCCTGTGGAGTATCTTGTACTGGGTTTCTCTTAACCGGTTACAGGTGGATGTAGACTTGATCAGGCGAATAGCTGACAGCCAATCATCCTCTAGATATTCGTTGTTCAAGTCTTTTTCCCATCTATGAGAGATGTCTGGTAAATGGTAGGTAACAGAAGAACCCAGGAGCGAACAGAAAGATGCTATAAAATGTTTTCTATTATTGCGCTCTAGAAGAAATCTCTCAGCACTACTATAAGAGGTGTTGGTAGAGAAAGAGGCGGTCTGCGAGGATACAAAATGTCTAATCTGTAGATACCCAAAAAAATGTTGTTTGGGGATATTGAATGTTTCTTGCAACTGTTGGAAAGATAGAAAAGTATTATCCCTCAAAAGATCGCCGATCATGTGGATTCCCTTATCCCTCCAAGAGAGGAATGTAGGTGAGTTAACACCTGCAGGAAAGTCAGGGTTGTGGGTTATGGGAGATAATAAAGATTTTGCACTTCTTCTTCCCAGGTATTTGGATATATCATGCCATATCCTGATACTGTTGTAGATAATAGGATTACATTTTATCTCCGGCTGTATTTTCTTTGCATCACAAGTGATTAAACTCCACAGGGAATGAGGGTGGCAGGCCCAGGAATCAATACAGGTCTCTCTCCCAATATACGAATGCAACCACAGCCAGAAGTGGCGTGCATGGCAGGCCCAGTTATAAAACAGCATATTAGGCATAGAAAGACCACCAGTGTTTGTAGGTAATTGTAATATCTTAAGCCTCTGCCTAGGTTTTTTGCCTTGCCAGATAAATTTGGAAAACGCCTTCTCTAAATCTAGGTTCGTTTTTTTAGATAGATATAATGGGAGCATTTGTAAAGGGTAGAGGAGTCGAGGGAGGACATTCATCTTAATGAGACTGATTCGACCAAACAGGGATAGGGGTAGGTTCTGCCATCGCTCCAGGTCTCTTTTGACTGAGGTACATATCGGGGTAAAGTTCAGTTTTTGCAGATCACTCAGGTCCGAGGACACCTTTATCCCCAAAAAGGTAAAGCCAGATCTTGACCACCTGAAAGGAAAGTTTTCTTGAACATCTGTAATGTCTAGGGTTCCTAGTGGCATAGCTTCAGATTTATTAAAATTTATTTTATAGCCAGAAATATTACTAAACCTATTAAAGATATCTATAATTGTGGATATTGAAAGCTGAGGAGAGGATAAAAACAAGAGAATATCGTCTGCATATAAGGCAATTTTATGTTCCTCGTGTCCTACAGTTATTCCCTTTACGTCGGTATGAAGTCGAATAGTTTCAGCTAATGGCTCTAATGCTAAAGCAAAGAGGAGTGGGCTAAGGGGGCACCCTTGGCGGACACCCCTTGCTATTGGGAAAAGCTCGGAACGCCGCCCATTGGTTATAACAACAGCCGTAGGTGAGTGATATATGGTTTGGATCCATTTAAGAAAGTCCCCCCCAAGGCCAAATCTCCCCAATATGTCAAACAAATAGCCCCACTCGACCCTATCGAAGGCCTTTTCTGCATCTAGAGAAATGGCCAGAGCCTTTTGTTTATGTTGGGAGGTAAATTGTAAAATATTCAAAAGCCTTCTCACATTGCTAATTGAATAGCGCCCATAAACAAATCCTGATTGATCTGGGTTAATCAGAATGGGGAGTAATCCTTCCAGGCGTCTGGCTAAAAGTTTTGACAATATTTTGCTGTCTACAGAAATGAGACTGATCGGTCTATAGGAACTACATATGTCAGGTGGCTTATCCTTCTTTAAGGTAACCGAGATATTGGCTGTATTTAACGTGGGGGGGAGACAACCCCTACTAAAGGAATCCAAATACATGTCTGTTAAAGGACCAACTAGTTCTTGTCTGAATATTTTGTAAAATTCCGGACCGAAACCGTCCGGTCCCGGAGCTTTGCCTCCTTTAAGACTATGTATGGCTTCTAAGACTTCTTCTTTAGTAACTGGCTTGCATAGCTCCGTCTTCTGTACGTCTGAGAGAGATGGTAATTTTATCTTGTTAAGAAATGTTTCTCTAGCCCCAGAAGATAATGTACATTCAGAGCTATAGAGGTCTTTATAGAACATTTTCATTATTTCACTTATATCAGATGATTTGTGGTGCCTCATCCCGTTTTTGTCTATAAGAGATGGAATTACATTGGGATCAGTTTTACCACGGGCAAGGCGGGCCAGTAATCGGCCTGGTTTATTGCCTGATTCAAACAGTCTGTGTTTAGCGAAAAAAATCTGTGTCTCTGCCTTCCTGGTTAAGAGCTGGTTCAAAGCAGAACGAGCTGCGTCCAACTGTTTCGCCAGAGAGCCGCTATGAGATATCTTAAACTGAGTCTCTAGATTGTCTATTGTCCTCTCCAAATCTAACTGTCTTTTAAGGGCGTCCTTCTTCTGCGCTGATGTATACGATATGATAGCCCCACGTATATATGCTTTGCCGGCTTCCCACAGTGTAGAAGGACTGATGTCTGGGGTTTTATTTATAGAGATGAACTGCCGCCATTCAGATGTAATATACTCTGTAAACGAGTGGTTACTTAGAAGGGCGGGGTTAAGCCTCCAGTGTCTGCAAGCAGGATCTTTATAAGGAGGAGAGATAGTTACACTAATGGGGGAGTGGTCAGAGAGAAACTTGGTGCCAATTGTGCAGTTCAGTATTCTGTTCAAAATTGTTCTTGAGGACAAAAAGTAGTCTATTCTAGAAAAAACCTGGTGGGGGATAGAGTAGAATGTGTAGTCTTTATCTAAAGGGTGTAATACCCTCCAAATATCATATAGATCTAAATCTTTACAGAATTCGCCCATCTTTGCACTTTTCTTAGAGAGCGTAGATTGAGGGGGGGATAAATCAATATTTGGGTTAGATGCACAGTTAAAGTCACCTCCTAGAAGCAGACCTGGAGAGGAAAATGTTGCTAAATCTGAAATAAGCTGTGGGATGAAAGAGGCTTCATAAATTGTTGGGGCATATATACAACCAAAAACTACATGTTCTCCATAAAGATAGCCAGATAAAATTACATAACGTCCCTCTTTATCTGATAATGTTTTGTCAAGAGTAAAGGGCAGGGAGCGATGGAGGAGAATTGCAACGCCTCGACTCTTAGAGTTATAAGACGAATAAAATACTTGTCCCACCCAGCTTCTTCTCAGTTTTATATGTTCTAGGTCTGAAAGGTGGGTTTCTTGGAGGAGGGCAATTTGGCATCTCTCTTTTTTAAGGAAGGACAGGATTTTCTGTCGTTTGATGGCATGGTTAATGCCCTTTACATTAAGTGAAACAATCTTAAGATCACTCATGTAGAGTTATGCCCTCTGTACAGTAAGTATTCTATGCAGCTATACATGAAACAGAGAAAAAAAAAGGCATTGTCTGATTTGGTATTTAGTAAAAGACTGAAGCCAAACATACCAGAAAATAATACAATAGTCACGGCTGTCTGTAAAAACCCCTCCCCAAACTGAGGCCCAGAACCCTGAACAAAATAGAGCCCCACAAAGAAAGAAACAAGAACAAAGAACAACCTTTTAAAGGCGTTAAGAGTCTTAGGGCAGGTGAAGCAGAGAGGTATCCTCCCACCTGTGAGAGAAACGAGCAGAACAGCTGCAGGAGTGTTCACATGCATCCCACTGCTGATGCTTATTCTCTGCAACCCCCCCGCCCCGCAGCCGACAGCTGATAATGAATCACGTCCTGTGATTGAAACATATTCTCAAGAAATAATTAAACACCGCTGGGAGTAAAAAAATAAAATAAAATAAAAAGTAAAATAAAATAAAGAGGAGAGAAAAGAACGCACCTAAGCGTGTATACACAACAGAGAGGGGAGTAAACATAGACTATTGATCTTTTTTTTTTTTTTTTTTTTTTTTCCCCCTTTCTCTCCCCTTTCCTTTCATGGAGCAGGCAACGTACTGACAGCTGTAGTTGTATCGGTCACAGCTAAAATATCAATAAACAATAGGAGTAAGACCATCCATCTGACTAAATATAATATTATTCTGATAGAATCAAGGCGTTATTGGCTAATTAACCACAAATACCTGTAACACGTCAGGGGAGAGGGACTCACTGTTGATCTGAAAGTAAACTCCAAGTGATGAGGTCCACATCCCGGGTGGAATATGAACTGTTCATCTTCCATTCGGCAAAAGTTTAATTTCTGTCCGCTGTGTAGACCGTGTTAACCACGTCAGTGTCTTCCATATCCTGTGCCAGGTTAGACACTCCTGCTCAAAAAATCCTCCGCTTCACGTGGGCTTTTGAAGGAGTGAACCTCGCCGTTCAGGGTGAAGCATAAGCTGGCCGGGTAGCGCATCTGGAACCGGAGCCCTCTCTGGATGAGGCGGTCACAAACACCGTTGAATTGGCGTCGGGCTTCCCTCACCTGGGGCGATAGGTCCTGCCGGATGTAGATCTTGTTTCCTTGGAAGATGACTTCGCGTTTCTCTCGGACAGCAGCAAGGATCCGTTGTTTGTCTTTAAAGTTATGTAACTTTATAATGACAGGTCGGTTGTAATTTTCCTTCGGTGGGCCTAGGGCTCTGTGTGCTCGGTCAATCTTAATGGAGCCTCGCTTTGTCTCCAGACCCAGTGTGTCCGGGAGCCAGGTCTCGAAAAACCTGACAGCCTGATTCCCTTCTGTGCCTTCTTTGAGGCCCATGATTCGTATGTTATCTCTGCGGCTCCTATTTTCGCTGTCCTCGGCACGGTCGGTTAGTATCTTCACTTTTTTTTCGAGTTCAGCTAGCTTGTTTTCCAGGGAAGCTGTTCGGTCCTCGCCATCAGAGATGCGGTTTTCAGTCTCAGTGATCCGCTTCGTGTTATCTTCTACACGGCGGCTCAGTCTGTCCAGAGTAGAATACAGCTCTTCAAACTTCCGTTCCATGAGAGCGCCAATCTGTTGAGTAACTGTACTGGAAACAGCGTTCGCCACGCTTTCCTCAAACGTCGTCATGTCGCCGCCATCTTCCATGTTAGCTTCTGCGTTAGCCGCCTGCAGTCTTCGTGTGTCTTGACGAGTTAGGGTTCGCACGGGTATTTGCGATGCGGGCACAGCTCGAGAAGTATTCACTCTAGCGTTGGACATGTTCTCCAGCAAATGTAGTCAGGATATTTTTAGAATAATCAGAGTTTATCGGCTGCCGGAGCGGGAGGTCGGCAAAAGCGACCCTCTCAGTGCAAGCGCATCACGTGACCCGTTTTTTGTTTTTTGCTTTCGATCACCTGCTAGCGTTTTCCTTTTCGCCGTATCTTCCTGCACTAAACGCTCACCAAACACGATGATAATATTCAGGAAAAAGCCGTATATTAGTTTTAATAAGTCCAGTTTTACTTGGCCTATCAACACAACTTAAAGACTGGTATATAGTTTGAGGTTAGCACTTTCTATACAGAGTGTTAAGGGACAACAGCAACAACAGCATTACTCTTTAAAGCGACATGGTTCTTCACACAAATAATATAGATTATTGTTGCCTTGGCTAAACGCAGAGACCACACTGCTCCTACAATAACAGGCTAGCTATTACGGGGTAATATGCATCTTCCGAAATGTGTTTCCTCCTAAAATGTTCATGTGTAGCTGATGTGACCACGCGGTGCACAAGGTTCATCTTACAAATCTTGCACGTGACAGTTTTCTTAGTTGTTTTTCGGGTATGAAATGTTCCCAAACTCTGGACCATTTGTTTCACGTTAGCGTCGTCTCCATGTTGCTGCTTCCTCTTCTGTTCCCGGTCACTGGAGTCCATGTGCTGTCAGTGCATCAACAAGGTGGGAAAAGTGAGATGTCTCACTTTGAGCTAGCTCAGTGGGCTAACTACTTAGCTCGCTAAAGTTTTGCAGCAGCTCGCCTGAGGAGGATAAATGATAGACGTTTATCTAAAACATAATTTTTGAATGGCACACTGTCTACCGGTCAATCCCGTGTTGTGCATCCCTGATCTACTGCATACATAAACACACACACACACACACTCTCGACTGTATGTGATCAGCCTCCCGTGCATGTCCACTTCATCTTTCTGAAAAGGGCAAGAAGAGGCTAAGTGAGGTAAAAAGCAGTAAATGTTCCAAACCTGTCAGAGAGTGTCAGTCCAAATAGCCACACCTGCTCTGTAGTACTGTTTTTGTGCCGCTCGATTGATTGATCGGCTGGTTATTCTCTTTGAGGATGTGCAGGGTCATCAATATTCTCCTTCAATACCCACTCTCTCTCCTCCTCTCTATGCTCAGTCGCTGCGTGCTCACCTTGACACTCTGTTTCCCCTCCAGCAAATTGCTCACTGAAGAAATGACACTTCAAAGGTTGTTGACATGTGGGATCCTTATTTTTTATTTTTTTTTCACAGCGCCAACTTCACAGGAGACGAGTCAAACTGAAAATACAGTTTAGTGGAACCGCAGGTGAACAGGAAAGCCTCGAAGGGCAGAGCAAACTTTATTCAATCACTTCTCTGATGTTTTATTGACAAGTGGCGGTCCAGGCAGAACTCTGTTGTTGTTTCGGGGTCTTCGGGTCATTTTGCAGCCTGAGCGGCAGAGCTGGAAAAGTGAAAGGATGATGCAAGTGTTAGTGTATGCAGCAGACAGAACTGTGAACCCATTTCCTGTATGAGTGAGAAATGACTGCACGTCTTGCAGCATTAGTTTGCACCGACATCCAATCAGCTCTGAAGCGCGAGACCGATCGCGGGGGATTGATCCTCATGAGTGTACATGTTTTATCCTCTTGTGCGTTCAGGATACAAACAAAATGGAGACATAAGCATTACTCCACAGCTTAGTTTTACTCTTTTCTTAGAAGCAGACGTTGTGGTGATTAGAGCTGCAGAGGCTCCTCTCGATTTGTGTGGAAAACGTTGACGTCGCCAAAGAATGCGTCAAATTATAGAAAAGCCGTGAAACTGCACACGTTTTTGAAAACGACACACCAAAGCAGCCCGACTGCTATGCACAGACATCTCGATGGAGAGCATCTGCCGTATTTTTGACCTTAGTCGCTATTTGGACAGCATTTCTTCATCAGTCGAGTCGTGCTTGCGTCCTCATCTCTTGTGCCTCACAGCACAAAAACTCAACAAAGACTCTCCAGATCAGATGCTAACTGCTTGATTTTGTGCACATAGACCCAGAAAAGCTAAACATAGGGAGCAGCTGTGGCTCAGTAGGTAGAGCCACGAGCTAGAGGGTTAGCGGTTAGATCCCTGGTGCATGGATCACACTCTGAGGTGTCCTTGAGCAAGACACTGAACCCCAAAGTTGTTCCCAGTGCTATGAAGCTGAAGCATCTTTATTTTCATCTTGTTTTTTTTGGATATGCCATGACCTTCACTGAAATACAAGACCATTAACCATTTACCAATGACCTTACGCTCTAAGCGGGTTAAAAAAACAGTTTTGCAAATAAATAATATATGTGTTTTCAATTATAATGAGCACAAGTCACTGAGGTTAAATCATGCTCAACACCGTCTATGCCAATTAATGGCCGAGTATAATATCCTGATTATGTGAACACTGGATAAATCTGAAATCTCATTAGGTAAAAAGTGAAAGTTTGCAATCACACGTGTAACTCTGATTGTAATTTAGCAAATAACATCCCATCGTCACCATAAAATGTCCTCTCTGACTGACTGAGCGCCATGCACTCTGTAGAAAAAGCCATTATTGATTTAGTAAGCGATCTGTAGGACGCCCATTGATCTGCTGTGGTTTAATGAACCGAGTGTTCCCTATGGCGCTCACACGGTTGGTCTGTTACGTAGGAAACCGCCGATGGGTAACGCTCACCTCCCTCCTTTAGGTGCAACTTAAAAGTTTGTTGCCTTGACAGAATTTTCCGACCTATGCCGTTAAGTGAATTGAGTGTTAAGCCCTGTTCGGATGGGATTAGTTTTACCTGGGGACGTCATGTGATTCTGATATTACCTGCCTATGCCTGTGTTTCATGTGAGACAAGCAAACTCTGTCTTTTACTCAAAGTTACTATCCATACTTATATCTCTACTACTTTCCTCTGCTATTGATCCCGAGGAAGAAAATACGAACGACCTGGCAGTGTCTAAATCAGCCCCACCTTTGCCGATGAACACATTAATGCTTGATTTAATGATTTCATCCGTCTAAATGGGTGAGTGAGTCAGCGACATCTCGACTTGGCACCCTAACGTCTGTCCAAACTTTGACTTATAGCGCAGCCTTCATAATTCTAAAGAGACGAGAGGCAGAACAAAGCTGCGAGCCAAACAAAAGTCTTGAAAAATTATAACCCACCCCAAATAACACAGACGCTGATTCGCACTGGATTGCTTTTATCGCAGGATCTCTGTGTTACGAGAGCTAGGCTAGGTAATTTGCGGTGTAATTTTTGCTTTATAGATTACAGACATGGACAATTTGCACGGGATTAAGATCACAGACGACCTCTGCTGCCAGTACAAATTACAAGAGCTACCCAAATACAACTAGTCCCATGCGAATGAGGCTTTAGTAACAGCTACCTTTCTGTAAATCCATTGTGTTTCACTGCGGTGATGTACACACACACACTGTAGAGTTTGACAATGCTGTCAGATTAGACGAGACGAGGCAGCGGCGTCTCTTTATCCTCACAAAGCGCAAAGAACAGTCTACAAATACATCCTCATGAATGATACACACTGTGAGAATGCGCGGTTTTATTTTTGTATGAGATTCTGCACCAGAGTGACACTGCATGCTCTCAAATGTAGAAATAAAAAAGAATGTGAGAGTAGAAGCTCTCTGAATAGAGACTAATAGGTTTAGGCCTATGCATCAATACGATGCTGTAGCTACTAGGGATGGGAGATATGGACTAAAAAATTTATCCCGATAATTTATTGTATTTATCATGGTAACGATAAATAATCACCAATTCATCCTAATCTTTTTGACTATAATGCATCAAGTTTTATCACTCGTTGTTGTTTTGTTCCCGGACTCTTTGGATGAAGTCGACGCTGCTTCTGCATCTTTGCTCATTTTCTGTCTTTCTTCATATTCTGGTTTGTGCTTGTGTTTGAGGTGGTGGAACAAATTAGTGCTGTTACTGTCCTTTTTATTCACTATTTGTTTGCAAACCTTGCATGTTGTAATTTGCTGCTCCACGTCAGACTTTTTAACCCCTTCATGCCTAGTGTCGCAATTTCACGACGCACTGTTTCCGTTCAGACTGCAGCTGAAATAACGCATGTAATACTCCAATGTTGGTTTGTGGACATTCAAAAAAATCCTAGAAACCTTTAGCAAGCACTAGTTTCTGGTAGGACCGGCCGGAGTGGTAACAAAAATACAAATATTTAATTTCTTTGTATGATTGAAAAATCAATTCAATATTTTTACCGTGAGGAATGTTTTTGACGATATATCGTAAACGGTGAAATATCGCACATCCCTAGTAGCTACGCTGTCAGCCCAGACCCTAACACTGTAGCTGACATGCCCCTCCCCAGAAATGTATCTACGTGTTGCGGCGACACAGAAAACAAGAGCTATGATTGGTCCAGTAGGTAGGCTCACACTCAGGAAGTAGAAACACGAATTAACCTTAGAAAAAGACACAGCGCCGACTAGTGATGGGTGGCGTTCTTACAGAGCGAGACAGACTGACCGGCTTGCCCGGTGTCGGCTACGTGCATAGGCTGCGCCGTCTATGTCCAGAAGTTAAGAGCCTTAACACACAACTGTAGTGCATTTGTTGCTGTGCGCTCTGAGAGATTTGTAGCAGTGGATGCTGTTCTGCTTTTCAGCTTAATGATTGTACAAGATGAAGAGTCATTAGCAATCAACATGATTGTTAGAAGAAAATAACCTTCATGCTCTCTTTGTATTTGGTGGAATATTTAGATGCTTATTCACAGAGATGAAAAGACGCGTTTCACTTTCAAGTCCGTTCAGTAATCATTTCTAAAACCACATAAGCCATTTCTTTAATATTTGCTAGAACCACATTTCATTTTTGTTGGACTTTAAACTAATTTTATTTGTATTAACTGCATTAGTAATATCAGTCTTTGTATCCGTACTTGTATACGTCCACGTACATCAGAAGGAAGTGATCTAGTAACTGAATCTAGTACAATACGTCTCATCTCTCGAAAGGTTTTAACTAAATCATAGGTCAAGGTATCGCTACAGATTTCCTGATTTGATTCAATATCAACTAATTTAGAAATATTTTGGTTTTGGAACAATATTCTACCTCTTGTTGGCACATCTGACATATGTATGGCTTTGCTTTTTTGATTTTAAATCCAAAAGTCTTCCACGCATCACTGGGTGACAAATCTAGTTGTGAACTCTCAGGGAATTAGTCATGCAAAACCAGATCGCGGCGACATTTCTAACAGGATGATGCAGGAAAGTGGGTGTATTTAAAAAATCAATCTGAGGATTTTATGAATCGATACTGGACCTTTCAAATAAACATCAATTTGCTTCAGTTATACTTCGGCTGAGTGACTTTCTAGAGCCTTGAAGTATCCAGAGACGTTTCATTTATATACAAATTGTGTCAAGACGCTTTAAAGAACGTGAAGCAAAAGCACTAAGGTGATGGTGCCAAGACAAAAAAAAAGGTTGGTACAGAAGAGAAGGAAGGAGGGAAGCAGAAAGAGGCAGAAACATTCAAACAATGATGAATGATGCATGGGAGATAGAGAGTTTATAAAAAGATGGACGGATAGAGTCAGCACTCACACAACGTTTTGTATAAATGATATGATTGAAGATGTTATTTGATGTTAGAGGTGCTGGAAGGTAGATGTTTAGACCTGTCATCAGATCCAGGCTGTTTCCCCCTAGTTTAGATAAGCTCGCTGATTTAGGAGACTTCAGTTTTTTTGTGTGTGCCATTGGATAAGAAATTGCTATTCGGATACAAGACACTTTACCACTTTGAACTGCACAGATATTTTCCCTTTGCCAGAAAGCAACTACACAAATCAAATTCTCTTTAGACCAGATCTGGGAGTGTTGACGCTGCTGTTACTGCTGCATGTTACCTGTTAAACCTACAACTATGAGGTGTAGAATATTCACTTTACATCATGACAACACAACGATTAGAGCCCTCGCCAGCAGCTTTATACACGAAAGCTCCTGAATTATTGATTAAGCCACCTTAGGGGGAGAAAAAAAAGGAAAGATTTTCTTTTTAGTTGAGTTGTATTTCTTTCTTTTTTTTTTTTTACACGACATGAAGCAGGATTCCCGGTCCTTGATCTTTGATCCTTGGCCCTTGATCCCGACGCCACTACAAACACGTTGATAGAGACAATATTAGCTAGAGTCCTCTGACAAAGACGTAACGGTCCAATAAAGCAAGTGCTGCTGGGTGATGAAGGAGCTCCCGGTAGGTGCAGCAGATGATGTTTAACACACTGATGCCTTCATGGTCTTTATATCCAAATGTAAAAACATGGAACTGCAGCAGACCCATCGGTGGAATACGAATCTACTCTGTTTCTCTTCTAAGGTGAATATAAAAAATAACAAATAAACTAATGATTAGAAAGCTTCTTTGTTAAGCCAGTGGACCTTCATATCTAATGAAGAGACTGCACTAAAAGCAGCAACTTACTGGGTTCAGACTTTTTTCATCTCAACTTGTTTTGTTTCCTTTTTCTTCTTCGCTTGCTCTCATTGGACGTGAACAATCAAAGCAGTGCATTTTCCAAAGTGTATTATCTATACAACTGGCTTCTTAGATATAAAGGAAATAAAATCTGCTCTCTAATCTAACCCGAAAGCTGTTTCAATCAGAAGATCTTCTAGTATTTGTGTATCCTGCTGCAAATACTGCACACAAGCAATATGTTTTTCCCTAACACAAATATCGTCTTTAATGAGGATACAGCCCTGAGTTTGTGCTGCACAAGCAAACTCTGTTTTATTGTTGTTATTCTTAGTTTTGAACCTTGGTTTCTGTATTTTATTTTCTATATTCCGCACAAAAAAAATATGTAATTATTGTTGCTTCTTTGCGCCGCAGCAGCCTTTCCTGTTCTTTTGTTTCTGTTCTCAGGCATCAAAGTGCAGGAAAAAAGGGGGTTATACACAGGTGGCATCCAAAAGTTTTGTTTCAGAGATATGCACTGCTCTGATCTGGAGGAATTGAAAAAAGTTTGGTTCTTCGAGTTCTAGTTCTGCGCAGACTAAAGCTCGATTCATGGCTGGTACAAAGCTGATGGCTCAAACTGACTGATCTTCACCCGTGTCATCTTTCAGGGGAGTTTAACAGCTCACGTACTAGAATATGTTTGAATTTATGACAGAGAGAAAAGGAAGTTGAGCCACGTAGTGCAGACGCAGGCCTGTATTTAGTATTTCTACTGCAAAAAATACTTGAGACAAACAGTTTCCTCTTGTGCGTCATCCGTTGATCTTGATCTACTCTAAAACCTTGAGTCGCCAAATTCATCTGCTCTTCAGAGTGTAAGAGCAGCAGACAAACTGTATGACAGATGGCAGCACACAGGAGCAGGACACTAAACTTATCACTATGCAGTTAAAAAAACAAAAATGCACATTAAAGTTATTTTGGTGCTCATTTCTCCAAACAGTCGCAGCTGTGAGCGACTATTAACGTGATCAGGTTTGATTTCAGCACAAAGCTGTCATCACATTAGCGGCTATTCACCGCCACAGCGACGAGACCGGAGCTGAAGTTTAAAGTGCTGCTTGATTGCTGCATTACAAGGCTTGTTTGGGAATTTCAGCCCCAGTGTTTCTGGGCATTGTGCAGCCTTCCATGCTCTGATGAGGATATTTTAGTAAGTCTCTGTGGCCATTAAAATGCATTGCCCAGTTTTGGTTTCATCCTGTGCTCATCTTAGTGCACTGGGAGCTTGTGTCTCCATTACTAATAATATTCTGCAAATGCCACCAATGTGTGTATTTGATCAGCAGAAAACTAATAGAGTATGCATCAGTTTTGTAACGAATTGCAGAAGAAAAAAATTAATTTTTTGAAGTTATATTAAGGATGGCACAGTGGAGAGGAGGTTAGCACTGATGCCTCCCAGCGAGAAGGTCCCGGGTTCCAATCCTTTATGTGTGGAGTTTGCATGTTCTCCCTGTGTCTGCGTGGGTGTGGGTACTCCGGCTTCCTCCCACCGACCAAAGACATGCTCAGTAGGGTAGACTGTGGACAGGTCTTCAGTCTATCGCAAGGCTAACACAGAAGCTCACACCTACGGCCAATTCAGAATCACCAATGAACCTCACAAGCATGTATTTGGGTGGTGGGAGGAAGCTGGAGACACATGGAGAACATGCAAACTAGGGATGTTTGATATTTCATCGTTTACGATATATCGTCAAAAACATTCCCCACGGTAAGAATATGTCATCCCGCGATAAAAACGATAACTTCCCATTGATGACGTATATATATGTGCGCGACACACTCTCAGCCCAACACGTGTGGAATATTGACAAACTGACAATGGTGGAAGGTGGAGCAGATACGCCGGCAGAGAGGAGCTCGTTCCTAAACGAGGCTCCACCTCCATTATCTGGTTTGGTTTTAACCCCTTAACGCCTCAATTGATTCTTCAATTACATAAAGAAATTAAATATTTGTATTTTTGTTACCACTCCGGCCGGTCCTACCAGAAACTAGTGCTTGCAAAAGGTCCCTGGGAATTCTTTTTGAATGTGCACAAACCAACATTGGAGTATTACATGCGTTATTTCAGCTGCAGTCTGAACGGAAACAGTGCGTCGTGAATTAGCGACACTAGGCATGAAGGGGTTAAAAAGTCTGACGCGGAGCAGCAAGTTACAACATGCAAGGTTTGCAAACAAATAGTGAATAAAAAGGACAGTAACAGCACTAATTTGTTCCACCACCTCAAACACAAGCACAAACCAGAATATGAAGAAAGACAGAAAATGAGCAAAGATGCAGAAGCAGCGACGACTTCATCCAAAGAGTCCGGGAAAAAAACAACAACGAGTGAGAAAACTTGATGCATTATAGTCAAAAAGATTAGAATGAACTGGTGTTTATTTATCATCATTTTTATCGTTACCGTGATAAATGCTAGAAACATTTCGAACCCAGAACCTTCTTGCTGTGAGGCATCAGTGCTAACCACCACATCCATCCTGCCGCCCTCAGTTCTAACAGTGTGTCACAAACTGCTTTGTGTCGACTTTGTGCTTAAAACCTTGTCAACATTTGTGCGTGGAGCTTGAGCGTCCCCAACCTTGGAAACGGCGACACAATCTTTTTCAGCTGGATGTCTTCCCGCTGTTCCTTTTCACCGTCATTATTCTATAATATAATGTTTTATAATATATATAAAGAATTCAATGAAACACATAATGAACAGTGAATCTTGATGTAAATCCAGCCTTTCCCATTCTTTGTCAGCGTCTCTTACCTCGTGCCTCATCTCTCTCTCACCCCCCTCTCTCTCTATTTCCTCCCTCCCTCTCTTCTATACCGTAGGCTGTAAAGCAGCGCTGACAGCTCAGGTCCTTGATGTCAGCCGCGCTTTGTCTTCTGTCAGGACGAGACGATTGATTAATGACTCCTTAAAATCCTCTCTTCTTCCCCCGCTTATAGCCGCCGTATGTGCACGTATGAAGCTTCTCCTACCGCCATAAAAGGACATATAGGGAGGCGTGTGTGTGGCGTGGCGCTTTTCACTGGTGGACCGATCAGACGATTGTTACTGAATGACAGGCAGAGAGTGGAGGGAGCTGGGAAAGACAAAGCGGTGTGTGGGAGATGAGCGGAGGGTAAGAGGGGGTGAAAGAGAAGCTAAAAATATCCACCACTAACTTTTAAAGTCAAGCAGCTCCTTCTGCTGTGCGTTGTTGCTTCGTGCGGCGCTCCGGTGCATCTGAGTGCTTAGTGGAGAGAGTTAATTGTAAATGAGCTGTAGTTTATTTTTCAGGCCTTGAGTTTGTGGTCTCACACTTATAGTCTGTGTCTAATCTGGTGGAAAACACTCACGTCCTTTGACATAGGCCACATTTCTTAATTGACTGTTCATTTAATCCTTTTCAATTCACATCAACGGCTTTGTCCTCAGACCCGGCAGCTGAGGACAAACTGGAGTTTATGGCACCATTAAACGATTAGCTTGAGGGGATATTGTTGCCTATATGAGTAATATTGTCTGGTTGTTGGACAGGGGCTAGACGGAGCGGCTAACTTTAGCCTAACCTTTGACCACGCCCGACACCGGCTTCCATAAATCAGGTTTAGCTTCTCTTAATGTCTTCCTTGGAAAGAATTCCTCTTTCTGTCGAGCTGAATGGCGTCACCTCCGGCCACGGTGACTGTCGCATTTTACCCCAGTAAATATTTAATGATTACTATTTATCTGCTGTGCCTTAAATGGGTAATCTGGACTGTAGGCCTCAAGTGACATCTGTTAAACATAATGCAATAAAAGAAACTGTTTTTTTCATTATGTTTGTGGCAATTTCTGCCAGTTTTTGACATATTCACGGCTCAGTTTGCTTAATAAAATAAAATCAAAAGCTACAAGAGAAGCTTAAATATATTAAACTCTTGTATTTTGTAATAAATGTCAAAATTAAATTGCTTCAGCATATTGAATAGCGAAGACTGAGAGCATCTATACATACCTGATAAGTTCTTTTATTTGTTTTTTTTTTGTACAAGCTCCTCTGAGACTAAGTGCCCAGATCTACTAGGCTGCAGGTCCAATTAGATGTTAATATTCAATGTTACGGCTGAGCGAACAAACACATTGTTAATTAATTCCTTCGACTTTTGTTTTGGGATTTTGTTACTGGAACACCGAAAACATAACAGCCTCTTAAAATACTGGGAATCAATCTGACTACTGCACCGTGCACGAGGAAATCCTTTTCTGTCATTGCTTTGTGGACCACTGTCTCCTTTACTGGTCCATTGGTCACATATTGGATCTATAGGTTAATAGTTGGGTGGTGATTACAAATGCTATAAAAACGTATAGACATATTGTCTAAAGAGAGAGGAGGTTGGGGTGGCTGGATGGGTCAATCAAAAGTTGGACTCTTTGGTTTCAAAGTCTTTTAAGTACTTTTTAAAACCCAAATCATGAACACTCCTTAAATCGTACACCAATCAGCCACAACATTATGTCCACTGACAGGAGAATTAAATAACATTGACCATCTTGTGACCAGTCAATGTTCTGCTGGGAAATGTCTGTACCTGTCATTCATGGGTGTGGATGTTACTTAGACATGTAGCACCCACCTAGACCAGACCAGGCACCCCCACCCCATAGCAATGACACTCCTTGATGGCAGCAGACATCCCCAGCAGGATGCAGCCTGACACACACACACAAACACTTTAGGAACAACTCAAAAAAAAAAAAAAACATGAAGAACAACTCAAGGTGTTGACCTGTCCTCCAAATTCACTAGATACCAAATTGATCAAGTATCTGTGGGATGATCCACAGAGGCCCCTCCCCTCAACCCATAAGACCAACATCCTGTTGCCAGACACCACAGGACACTCTCAGAAGGCCCATGTCCATTCTCTAATGAGGCACAATTGTTTTGGAGGCACCTACACAATAGGGTGACCTACACAAAAGTAAAAAGGTGGTCACAATGTTATGCCTGATTGATATATATTATCACTGGTTTGAGCCGTTGTATGTCCATGGCTGAACTGTCTTGAGTACATAAATACATATAAAGCTAATTTGGTCCTGCAGCAGCTAGGATAGGCTCCAGCCCCGTGTGACCCTCCAGAGGACAAGCGGTTACAGAAAATGAATGAAATGAATGGATACAGCTGATTTCAACATCATCATGACATATCAGATATCTAAAAGTTCCCAGATGATGTGTTTATCTTGGGTGTCTCTGGTGTTTGAGATGGATGAGTGGGCCAGTGTGAGGAGGGCCCTCATATTAATGTACTTACAGTAAACATTGACTTGCTTATTACTCTATTATGTGTACTTTACACTGTATCTGCTTTCATACTTTACATCCTTGCCAGCAGCTTCTTTTTCTCCTCAGCAAAATTAAATCTGCCGTGGAGGAAAAGTCTAAAAAAAAAATGCTGTTTATTTACAGAAACTCATACATCAAGAAGAAAATGAATTAACAAATCACCACCTACACTGTTTGAGTGGCAAGTAATCTGTGGGCAGAACAATGTAGACATGTCTCAGCATTTACTGATTAGTTCCACCACAGAGTGTTTCAAAGCTTTGTTTGTCTTTCATTGGCTTTTGGACATTTTGCCTTTCGTTATTGGGTTTGGAACAGGACAAGCACTTTGATAAATGTCAATGGAACCATCTGAGCGCAAACCTACTCAGATAAACTTCTAACTTACCAAACAAGTTTAAAGATCAACACATAATCACCATATTTCTCATGGAAACCAAAAGTAACCAGTGGCAGCAGAAAATATGACACAAAATGAAAATGAATCACTTGTTTAATGAAGATTTAAAATCATAAACAAATAAAAAGACAAATAATGGGGTTGCAGTTACAGTGGGCTCGGTGCAAGTTTTCTGACAGATCTTTGGGCGATCTAGTGGCAGAAGACTCAACTGGTGATGAAACCTTGCAAGAAGAAGCGGGAAAGTGCACTCTTAAGATCTGACGGTCCAATCCAATCGTTTGGGCAGGCTTTATATGGCGGTAGACAGAAGAGTAATTTCGTTTGAAACGCTCCTCGCGATGAAATCTAAATGCTGGGTTATTATGCTCATATTCCAATAAAAATTCGGTCTGGCTCGGCTAGGCTAGTACACCATTACCTACACCTTTACTTTTTAACGCTCAGAACCCTTTGGCGATTGTAGGTCTGCCATAAAATCAGAAAATGGCTGAAAAAGCCTGAATCCAAACATCAAAAATGAAGAATTCTCTAAACAGTAAACCTAAACAGAGTTAACTTAAAAGGGAACTACTGTTTATTACAACCTGGACCTTTAATAAAATACAATCGTTTACTCACCCATATAACTTTTGTGTAATTTGTCGTCATTCGGGAGATAATTAGATCAGTGTATATCCATATAGTGGGAGTGAATGGGGCACCGAAACGCAGTCTTTTAAATAACGCATAATCTTTCGTAAAACTTAATTTCACCAATATTAGTTTTATATTGTTATCATACTACCTGTAACTTGCTACTGCTATGGTTCATCCTCAAACTCTGAATCGGAAAAATATTCAGCGATGTTGAAAGAAACTAGCAGTTGCAAATTATAGGTAAACAAGCCAGTGTGCGTGGCGCTCAGAGATGACATCATCCAGGCAAGAAGACACCGTCCATGTTCTATGGGTCAATCTACAGACCCCGGATGATGATTAAAGGTAACTTCGGACTCAACGGAGAATATCACTAGTATACAAAAACAAAATGTTGGTGAAATTAAAAATATTGGTGTTATTTAGAGGCTGCGTTCCGGTGCCCCATTCACTCCCACTATATGGTTATACACAAATCAAATTATCTTCCGAAGGAACACAAATTGCACTAAAGTTATATGGGTGATTAAACGATCGTATTTTATCCCAGAAATAAGGTCCAGGTTGTAAAAAAACAAAACAGTAGTTCCCCTTTAATAAAAGCTATGATATGATATGATACGTACTTTTTATAATTGAGTGGTTAACAATGGGACTAATTAAAGAACAAATGATAAATGATTTGAAAAAATTAGCATTTCCTAAACTGGTGTAATTGTTTTCCAATAAAACATGAACAGACAGAACAAACGTTTGTATCTCATCCGAGACGGTGTAATGGCGGTGGCTCTTTTTCCTGTGATTCATGCAACCTCGTTTGAATACTGACACGGAATTGAAAGTTAAATTAGGTGAATGTGGACTAACTCAAATCAGGTTTAATTGAGGAGAAAGTCAATAGAAACCCCTTCCCCCCCTACACCACCGCCGCCACCACCACCACTCACCCGCTGCTAGATTTGAACACTGTAATTCCTCTCACACTTCTATAATTGACTGGGCCGCTTATTTTCTAAGTCCGTCGAAATGACCACCGGGCTTTTATCTCCAACTGTCTCCATGGCTACGGGCTACGGTTTAGTTGATGAGCGTGCATGTGTGTGTGTGTTTAGGTTGGAGGGACGTAGCTTCTAATTGACTTGCTGTTAAAGCTTTTAATGAAGAGTGGGCAGTCTGCTCTCCAATTAGCTGTGAGGGGGCCATCAGGGGATGAAAAGAGGCCAGCAGCTCAGGACGGGGGAGGGGGCGAAGTAGGTGGGAGGGGGGAGGAAGAAGAAGACAAAGTGGGCGAAGGGTAGGATGAAACTGAGGAAGAGGAGAGAGGCTGTAAGGTGATAAGAGAGGGATCCGTTTAAAGTGAGGTTTAATGAGATGCAATCAAAATGTTTTTCTCAGTGACACAATTCTTTTAATTGTATGAACACACGCCAACAATCAAGCGTCATCTGTGACAAACAAAAGACATTTTCCAAACTAGGGGCTAGTGAATACTGTCCTGAGCGTTTTAATTTTACTCTCATTTAATTAGTGACATTGTAAACACATAAATAATTACTCAAAAATAATAATTACAGTAAACAGATTAAGAGCTTTATGTGAAGAGTAGCGACTCTACGTTGTGTTTATTCTGCATCGAGGACTGGGACACGTTCTGCAGGAGATTGCTGCTTTGTTTGTACGAGGCGGTGATTTTTTTCTTGTTTGGCAAAGGAAACCTTTCAGCTAAGGAGTGCACGGGGTTACATTACACACTTTGGAATCACGCCCAGCTTCTTCAGGCCCAGGAGAACACTGGGCTACGGTTAACTATGTTTGCTGCATTGTTCAAAGTGTAAACACTGAATTTGACGAAATATTGCGTCAACTTCCTGTTTACTGTTTAACTTATTAAGATCTATGGGAGGATCTGGAGATGGAACAGCCCATCAACCAGCACACAGCAGATATCAAAGCAATAATAAAAAAAAGAGATCACTTGCATGCGTATTAGATCTCAAAATCGATGATAATAGAAATGAAAAATCAGGCAAAACATTATGACCTATGACCAGAACAATTGTGATTCACCAGCGAATGGACATGGGCCTTCTGAAGGTGTCCTGTGGTGTCTGGCGACACTTCCTATGGGTTGAGGGGAGGGGCCTCTGTGGATCATCCCACAGATACTTGATCAGTTTGGGTTTTCTGGTGAATTTGGAGGCCAGGTCAACACCTTGAGATGTTCTTCATGTTCCTAAAGCATTTTTGTGTGTGTGCTGCTGCCATCAAGGAGTGTCATTGCTATGGGGTGGGGGTGCCTGGTCTGGTCTAGGTGGGTGCTGCATGTCTAAGTAACATCCACATGAATGAATGAAGCCAGGTCCAGACATTTCCCAGCAGAACATTGTATTGTCACAAGATGGTCAATGGTAATTACTTCTCCTGGTCATAATGTTGTGGCTAATTGGTGTATGATGCTTAGATTTACAGATTGTTCATAAGTTGGGTTTTAAAAAGTACTTAAGACTTTGGAACCAAAGAGTCCAACTTTTGATTGACCCATCCATCCACCCCAACCTCCTCTCTCTTTAGACAAGAGTTTGACTCAGTTAACATTCAGCTTAATGGTTGACTAACTATTGTGTGTAACAATAATACTGTTGCTAAATTATCTCAGTCCTAGTTTCTGATTTCTCTTGTGCCATTTTTGTATACCATGTCAATTAAAAATGTTACCTAACCCAACCAATTAAAGCTGTCGCAAAGAAGCCTTAATTCTCCTCTGATTAAACAATAAACATAAATTTATATCCCTCCATTTTGTTCCTGATATCTTAAAAAAGGCATCAGGACCAAATTATGGACATGCTCCTCTGTCCCGGCGGAGTTTTTTTTTTTCCTGCTAAAAAGTAAACATTTCGTGGCAGGATGAAATATTACTTGAAGACCGGAGCTAATTAGGAGGGACGCAGTGTGGTTAGGCGTGTTAAAATCACACTGGAATGAGGCCCAATTAAACCAAACCCCTCAAAGGAGCCGGCTTCCCATTCGTCTCCTTCTTTGCTGTCTTTGAACCGGCCCGAGCTCCTTCCGATAAACAGATATAATTGCCTGTTTATCAACCTCTTTGGAAGTCCCACTTCACATGAAATATTCATGATGAAACAATGGAAATGAAAAGTGACAGACGAGAGGGACAAAGCAGGAACGGTGTAGCATTTGGTCGTATCATTTTTTTTTTTATGTGCTCTGCAGGACTTGCCCCGTGTAGACGTGCTTTCATTGTGCTCACTGCAGTTTATCAGCCAAATATGAGGCGTCAGGAATCACCGTACAGTACAGTACAGTATATCACCATCTGTGGCCTCTCCACTGCTCCAAAGGGCTACTACATTATTGATGATGATGTAAATGATTTCTAACATACCGTGAAACCTGTAAAAGAACTAGATTGACAGGCTATTCATAAATTAGATTTTTATTCCCAGGTGTCAAGGACATAAATATTACAACAGTGACAGAGTGACACGTCTGTGGTTTGGCTCTGGAAATGAGATTTTAGTGTCCATGCGACATATTTCAATATGATTTGTAATCTAGCTGCATCAGATGTGATCAAAGACCAGGAACAAGTGATGCAAGTTAATGTGCAGTCTAACCACACAGTCGATCAGGCATAACGTTATGACTAATCCTAATAGAGGCCTCTGTGGATCATCCCACAGGTACTTGATCAGTTTGGGATCTAGTGAATTTGGAGGCCAGGTCAACACCTTCTGCTGCTCTTCGTGTTTTCCTTACTTGTTTCTAAAGCCTAAATCCTAATGTCTGGTCTGGTCTAGGTGGGTGCTACATGTCTAAGTAACATCCACACCAATGAATGAATGCCAGGTCCAGAAGTTTCCCAGCAGAACACTGAATTGTCTCAAGACCATCAATGCTATTCACTTCTCCTGTCAGTGGTTTTAATGTTGTGGCTGATTGGTTACATTGCGTCACAGTGTGTATTCGTGTGTGTTTCAGGTGCGGTCGAAGTGAGAAAAGAAGGTCTGGAGGCTCAGATCAACCGCCTGGCTGAACTGATTGGACGACTGGAGAATAAGGTACTGAACACACATTTAGGAAGAGATTGCATTGATGTGTGTTGCTCCCTGGAGGCTTATTGTAACCAAACCCTCTACATGCCCAACCTCATCATGTCAAGACGGGAATTATTTTGACTGTTGTCAAGGAATTCTCTACAAACGCCTATTATCTCCAAAAACACACCCATGCCATTGCATTAGTTCTAGTACGTTTGTTCTTCAGTGCTGTAAAAACCATCCTGCTGCAGAAAGCACCATTTGTGGCACCTCAGCTGTGTAATACTCCTGTTTTAATTCTGGCTCAACACTGCACGGTCAGGATGTTTGATAGTATGTATAGGACACTATAGCTAATTAAGCTGATTACATAAATACAACTACATGTTTTTTATACGGGGTGGAGTAGTGGTTAGAGAAGCTGTGTTGGGGCTATTAAAGGGGAACTACTGTTTTTTTACAACCTTTTTTCTGGCCTAAAATACAGTCGTTTACTTTTTTGTAATTTGCATTCTTTCGGGAGATACCGTAATTTCCGTACTATAAGGCGCACCTGAATATAAGCTGCCGGTGTTTTAATGTTTAATTACCGTATGGGTTTCCTTTACCACGGAGGGGATTGTCGGGACAGAAATGATTCAAACAATCAATCGATCAAACTTTCACATCTTTGACATTACAAACAGCATTCGCGCAGTGCACAAATAATACAACGGTGCGATCCTAGTGCACTTCGTGCAGTCATAGTACCGTAGTAGTGCAGTATAACAAAAAACAAAGCTTACAACGCTTGCTGAGGCAATAACTTTAAATGGCTATATTTAATTCAAATAAATTAGAAATACTTGCCTGTAACACGGCAGTAAAGGTGCCGTAACACGGCCGTTTACCGTATCAAAATAACCAGCCTACTACTACCAGAGAAGTCAGCCAGATCCATCGCCTTTAACTTAAAAGCAGCATCACATGCTCCGTTTGTTTTCCTTCCTTGGCGTAAACTGTCTTGCTCTCGTTCTGTCTCTCGTACTGCATTTGTTCTCACTTGGTTTGGTTTGCTCTCGTTACCTGGCGCCAACTGTCTGTCTCGCTCTTGCGCTTCCATGATAGTGCGCCCCCTGGTGACCGTTAGCTAAAAAAATCAGCCGCACCATTGTATAAGCCGCAGGGTCCCAAGCAAATGACAAAAGTAGCGGCTTATAGTCCGGAAATTACGGTAATTAGATCAGCGTATATCCACATAGTGGGAGTGAAGGGGTCACCGAAACACAGCCTCTAAATAACGCATCATCTGCCACGAAACTCGTTCATTTCACTAATATTTTGTTAACGTACGCTAGTGCTATTCCCCATTAAGCAACTCTTACAAAAAAAGAACAAAAACTTATTGAAAGATTATTTTAGTTTTAAAGAATTGTTATCTGTTGCAGACGTCCCTAAATATCACAAATGACTGTGTGAAAGGATGATTGCCCCAACGAAGTGAATAAAGCAGAGCCTGGTGCGTTCATTGTCTGTTGCTACTGGGATTAAAATGGATTTAGCAACTTAGCAACTGTATATCGGTGACATTTAATTTGGTTGCAGGTGCGTATTTTTAGAAAGGGTTCTATGACACCAGCGTAATTACCTTGTTCTCCACTGGATTTGGGATCCTTTACAAGATTAGCCACTGGTCTACGGAGACAATCAGCTTGTAACGTAGCATCTTAAGTAAATGCTTTTGTTATTTGATCTTTATGAGGTGAATATTTACAGTTTGAGCCCAAAATAAAGCAGGTATTAAGAGTTGATAGCGTAGATGTAACGTATAAAAACGTCCATGAAGACATAAAGAATTCAGCTGCACATGCAAGAATGGTTTCTATAAAGTAGCCTTCAGTTTCTTCACATAAGTTGTAATAAAACTTAACGTCAGTCGTAAAACAGATGGACTGCTCGTTCTCCTGTGTTAGTATTTTTTTAAGTCCTCTATCAGCAGCAAACAGCTGCAAACGGTAGTGATCTTATCCTCATCATAAACCTTTGCTCTTACCAAGTTGTCAGCATGTGGGGGATCTGTAAGTTTGATGTGTTACACTGGCCAAACTGGGCACAGCAAAGCAACATTCAGAAGCTGAAGGTCTGCAGAGGACACGAGAGAAGAAAGTGACTCAGAAGGAGAAAATGAAAGACGCTCAGGGTTAATGAGGAGCTGCGGGTAAGGAGTTAATTAACGCAAAGTTATGGAGAGGAAACGATGGAGGGAGAGAAGAATAAGACTCTTAACTGCTCAGTCTTTGTAGCAGCTCTCTGGCCCGAGATACGTCCTCCTCCTCCTCCTCCTCCTTCTCCTCTTCTTCCATCTCTCACCTCCATCCTTGACATTCCCCCTCCAACGTTTGTCGCTCCGTTCCTCTGCATTGCCTGCGTCTCATCCAGTGCTGAACATGTTACGGCTAATGGAGCCCCAGCAGACTCGGCTGTCTCTGGGAGAGCTAGCCACCACGGCACAAAGAGCTAAGAATAACAAAACCGTACGCTACCACGGGGGAGGAAGACGAGGGAAGAAAGAAGGGGAACGAGGACGAGGATGGAAGGAATTAAACGTGCATCACTAACCATGATTTCTCCGTAGAAACAACCTTCAGCCCTCGACGCTTGGCGGTAATTCATCTAACCTGTTGCTAACTTGTTTAAGTTAAAGCGTTTCACTCAGCTGAATGAGCTCCGTTCTGTCAGGAATGACTGACGCGCCTTTGAGTTAAAGGATTGTTCGATAATCGCCTGTGACCTCGGAGCCCTCCAGAGAGCCCATTACTCTACCTGTCCACAGGCGGCCTTGTTTACAGTAATGCAGAAAATAAATCTGCTCACAGCTGACTAAACACAAGACAGATCTGACGCTTACCTGTTGAGACAGCGATAGAAGCGCATCGCGAATCATTGATTCCCGTTTTTACTGCTTAAAGTAGCCGGTTATTGATGAGAGATGACAGAGACGGTGCATGCGTCTATCCGTTACTTTTACATCTCATCGAGAAACTGTAAATCTGAAGAGACGTCTATTAATCCAGGGGAAGCTCCCGTCACTGAGCCAGAATCAGTTAAAACAACAAATGAAATCAGATTAAAATTTATCTTCAGTTTAATTAAGTTAAGTAATGATTGTAAATGACTGATTTAGTGTCGGTAGCGGTACAAGAAAAACTATGCAAATACAAGAGAAGAAGATGAGAGAGAGGAGGTGGTAACAGCTTTAATGGGCTGATAAATACTTTACTATAGCATTATAACAACAAACATGAATGATCACAAAAGCTGAAATGATAAAAAAACAGAGAGCGCTTTGTATATTTGTATGAACTGATAAAAACATGACGGAGAACCTGAATTTAAGACTCCAAATGTCAAAGTATTTTGCATTTAATTCTTGTGAGAGTAAGAAGAAAAGGCTGATATATTTTTTTATATCTGCACAGTAAAGAAGTCAAAAGTGTGATTTTGCTTAGCTTAGCATAAAGACTTGAACAGAAGTGAAACATCTGGTCTGGTTTGACATAAAAGACATAAAAACCTCAACGATTAAGATAAGATAAGATGTTTATTTAATCCCACGTGTGGGAAATTTCCTTGTTCCAGTAGCAATGATGACTTTGACCAGGGAAAAGGTTAAAAAAAGCACAAAAAACACAAATTTAAAAATGAATAAACTCCTTCAGGCATAAGACATACAGGTGATTCTTCTTCTTCTTCATCGGCATCACCATAAATTCCTCCCTAACATTTGGTCGTAGCGTGTTTCCGCTTTAGTATTTCCGGCTGCTTCTCCATCTCTGCAGTTTTTGTATTGATCGTTTTAGATCAGTGAAGATTGGAACACATTGAGGAAAGGTTGAGAGGTACAAACATTTGTCACCATTGTTGAAACAAATTGACAAAAAAGACACAGAACCGAAACCGAGCCAGACTGACCGGGAGTCTATGTCCCGCAGAGGCAGAGGTATAAACCACACGTCACTTTATATCTGCTCATCCAACTCAAAGCAGCCATTCTGAATTGTGTTTTACTTTTTATTTTTTTTAGTCTAAAAAACACTTAGATAATCGTGGTGCTACAAATATGCAGAATTGAATATTCTTTCCCTTTCAGGTCTTCAGATCTCAAGACAAAGCGTTGAATTGGGATTCAGATTAAAGATTTCAAAAGATAGCTTCTATTATCCGAACTTCACGCTCACTTACTTTGCAGAGGTTTTGCAAGGTTGCTGCATTTTCGTGTAATCGTCCCGTGTTTGGTGAAAGATTTTATTCCAGAATAGAAAAGAAAGAAAAGTGCCCGTAAAATTACCCTCCCATTGACAGAAGAGAATAGCAGAAAATCACCGTGCAGATGAGGGGGTGGGGGAGTAAATATAGGTCACCAAACTTTTATGATGGAAAGCGTGTTCTCAGAATAATAAGATGAGAGAAAAGCACAGGAGTAAGGTGCAGGGTGACATTTTTAGTAGACAAGCTAGGAATCAAAGCGATGGAAAGCTTTCAGGAGGCGTCTCGAACGTGTCTTTGTCTCTGCGTTCGCCCGACTACTACCTGCACGAATCGTGGGTATTAAGCCCGTGCAGGTGTCTGGAAGAGGAAGTGATATTATCACACTGCGTCAGAGAGACGCGTGAATTGTTTACCGAATGAATAATGAACCAGCTACACTCTGAGTGATGTTGTACCCGGCGAGATGAAAATAGTGTCTTTTCCTTGGCTGCTCTGTGATAGCGCACTGGAAATCCTGTTACCTGCCTCGCACAGACGCAGCCCTCCTCAAAGTGGCAGATTCGTGCTGCTCGCTTTCAATTTCAGATGCTCCTGCTGTAATTTTGGGTGGTTTTGCTTGAAAAATATCATTTGGTGTTACTCTCCGTGGGCTGCAGGCAAAATAATGTGTTTCTCTCCTCGAAAAGGGAGATGCCAGGGTGATGGGCTTTGATTGCAGCTGCGCATCTGGTGTAGGTCGGGCCGAGGAAGAATAGAGACGAGCATTAAGATGCAGCTTTCTTCTGTTTTTTTTTTTTATATGATGTTGTCTTTGATAGCTTTAACAGTGCTGTTGTGTACTGTAAGATCTTCAAGCTACAAAAGTGGGTGAACCACAGGAAACCGTCGTTCTCATCGCAAAAGTTTCATAGATTCAGATTTTGGCAAAGGCTCTCTGAGATACTCACCAGGGCCCTCATGTACGAGCGTTGCGTACGTACAAAAACGTTCCGTATGTACTCTGTCACGTAAAAGTTCAGATGTATCAAGAGTGAAATATCCTGAAGTTTGTCCGTGCCAACGTCAACGACGTGGCTGGCGTACGTAGGATTCTACAGATGTGGATCCTTTGGCTTTGACACTTAGAGGTGATGCTGGGAAACTGTCATCAATGTGAAAACTATTACTCCGACCGATCGGGACTGAGCCAGTCGACCCTGAGCAGAGCCATGCAAGCCGTGTGGGACGGAGTTCTCCTCATGTCAGCCAGGTAGATCAGATTCCCACAATGCATCTGAACAGGTCAACATTAAAGAGCAATCTGCAGCCAGAGACGGTTTCTGAATGGAATCAGAGCTATCGACTGCACACACATTGATAGAAAAGCACCATGGCATGAATTAGTAAATGTCAACAGGAAACATTTTCATTCATCAGTGTACAGATCATACGTGATGAACAAATGCAAGTAAACATTGTGGCAGCGTGACAAAGAGACATTTATGAGCATCTCCACTCCAGTGAGTAGCGTCTCTAATAGCGTCTACGCTCGATTGGGATGTACAAAGGAAATGTGCTTCAAAATGCTTCTAAATCTGAGCTTACGTCACGATTTAGAAGGAAATCTATGCTACTCATCGTACACGAGGCCCCTGGTGTCCCTCAACCTGGCATCAAGGAAAGGGGCTAGTGTCCTGGGTGAGGCTGTCATTAATGCCTCTAGTGTGGCTAGAGTTCAACATCTCAGTTTTGGCCATAAATCATCTCATCCAGATCCAGATATCCCACTGACATCTCTTTAAATTTGGCACAAACGACCACTTGGACTGAAATGGATTAGTTTAGCAGGTCAAAGGTCAAAGTCACTATCTTTTGGGCTTTACTCGACTCCTGGACATGATATTCTAGAAACACCTTCAAGGGATTTTCTTCACATTTGATGCAAACTACAAGTCTACTTAGACTCAAGGGTGAAGTGATCACATTTTGATGGTCAACAAGACTTTGATTAACTCGTTAACATGATATCTCAACGGCACCCTGAGGAAGTGTCTTCAAACTGACACAAACATTAAACTTGTTGATGTTGTGATTAGAATAATGCTTTTATTGAGATGCTAAGTCAGTGTTTCTGCTGTAAAGCGACTGTTCGCACGGGACTAGTTTTACCTGGGGACCTCCGGTAATTTGTAATAATAGCGGAGGTCTAAAAACTAAACAAAAATCACTCTCAACCAGCAGAGAGAGGAGTAGGAACAGCTGATTATCATTTATAACACTCTTTCACTGACTGTCCATTCAGTTCTTCTTTGTTTTTCCTTCTGTTGATAGCTGGCATTGAGGTAAAACTGTATTTAAGTCGATTACCACTAAAAGAAAGAAAGCTAAGAGACCAAACTGAGTGACCTGTTCGTTCTATCATCCTGCTCGCCTCTGTTTTCTGACACGGCGCTGTCCGTGGTGCTGAAACAACAGCAAAGCAATGGTTCTTTAGTTATGACCTGAATCTTTAACTATTTTATACTATAATATCAAAGGTACAGCTTCACTGATCAGTAGGGGCCTAAACTGTTTTTCTACTTGCAACAAAGCAGGTAAAACACATCTTAAAGAATAGAAAACCCGTACTGTTCTTGGCGTTACGCAGTAGGTGGAAAACAACGAGCTTTCTTTGGGTCTGTGACAGATTTTACAGATTGCTGCTTCAAATCTGTGACTCTCCGATCACCTAATCTGACACAGGGACCATCTTTCTTGACAAAAATCTTGTGCAGACTGGACCCAACATTAGTGAGGACAAAAACAGAACCAAGGGACGAGTGAAAATGTGATTTACAACAACATGAAACACAACTTTTTCTCATATTAGTTTTTAATTTCCACTGATCTCAACTCACCAAACCTTTGTTTTAATGCAAGTTTAATGCTAAGCAGCAATCATTAATGTTACTTTAGGACTTTAGGAAGATCTAGTGGCTAAACAGCTGTCACAAAAATATAAATATATTTCAGTGTAGTTTGTAAAGATCATAGCAGGCACTGAGTCAAGCCTTTTATGTACTGAAAGACCAATAACACACAGCGTCTTCCATTTCAGCCCAGCTGTGAGCACACTGTGGCATATTAAGCTCAAATCATTCATCCTGGAACTCCTTATGGCTGTCTATGTATATATATATATATATATGTGTGTGTGTGTGTGTGTGTGTGTGTGTGTGGCACCTGCCCACTGAGCCAGACCCTATTGCCTCTGCTTCCCCTGCTGTGCTTGGTAAAAGAAAAAAATAATAAATCCCGCATGAAGCAGACACTATTCAAACGGTGATACTCATCAGTCACCTTGGTGACAGAAACCCGCAGCGCTTACCGTGATTTCTTAGGACAGGGATATTTAAGTCTGACTCACAGGCAGCCCGGGCTGAGGATAAACCCAGATATCAAAGCCTCGTCATCTTTGCACTTTGTCCCATCGTGCCACCTGGCTCCGCTAATGTCTATTTTCTGAAAAGCATATTTGAATTAAACTGAAGTTTTAATCTTGTTCCTTTCACTTAATTGACCTTTAGCTCAACCCCTTCACTGAAGCGCTGGGATCTAATAAGAGCGACGCTCGTTATCTGAAGAACTTGGATGGCGCTGTCTTCTTCTTGTTCTTCTTCTTGTTCTTCTTCTTCTTCTTCTTCTCTTCTTCTTTTTTTTTTTTTTTAGCGTTTCCAAAACCAAGAAGGCGAAAATGAAAGTGCAAGGAATAAATTGTAATGTCAATGCCTTCTTATAAAACTGTTAATGAGTTTTCCATTTACAGCTCCGATTGGGCTCTGATTTGTTTTTCAAAGTTTCATTCTGGCTTGTTGATGGGATAAAGGAGACCGGTTCAGATTAAACGCTCTGAAATATCTTCTACCCATTGAGCCTTAGAGATGTGGAGCTGTTACCAACTGATTTGGGGGATTTATTTTTATTTTTTTTAAAGATTGAGCCTCAGACTTAAGGAATTAATACTTGGGCTTACTGGGTCTAGAATACAACAGCTTTAGTTTTAGAGTATGGACCCACCTTTATGACATTTTTGAACAAATCATGAACTTTGTCCCATGTCTGTACAAACTACCAGTAATATAATATTAAAAAAAAACACATTCTTTCACATATTTAAATGAATTATATCACATTCGTACAAATCTGTGGCATTTTAACTCTTTAAGTGTCTCTCCTCATTGTGCTGCTTTGCCGTAGCCACACTAACCTCATAAATGAAACATACGCGTTTCTTTTACTGTGGTAAAAATGAACGCTTCTTCCCACTCACTGAGACGTTCCACATAATGGTCCGGTTTCTTTGGCTTTTCTTCCACGTGTTTCTGTTGTTACGAGCCTCATCTAGCTCATCAATGTGGTCACGGCCGCTTCCGTACATCGGTAAAAACAAAGATGCCGGTTTGTCTTGCGCGTGATATTGAACTTTGATACTTTCTTGTTATTGAAGAAGTTATGTTCCTCTACGTACTGTATAGACGCATCTAGCTGAGCCATCTGAATAGCTCTTTAAAGTCCTCAGATCGTTTTTTTTTATGCTCGTTGTTATTTATGTTGGTCGTTTGTAACTTGAACGCAATTTAATTCAAATATAAGTGGCGTTCTAACTGCGGAACGGGCGTGCTCGGAGGGATTTTCCTTTTCTGTGCCGCTGCCGCTTCCCTCGTATTCAGCACAGCGATCTGGATGTTTGGGTTTCAGGTGATAAAGTGAACCAGACACGTCTTTACAAAAATCACTTGGTCTCAACTGGTCTTGACAAAAAAATCCAGAGTCCAGCTCGACCAAGACCGAGACAAGACCAAGACCTTGAAAATGCGGCCTCGAGACCAAGACCTGTCTCGAGTACTACAACACTAATGACACCAATTAGTTAGAGGACCCAATTAATTGAATTCATTTTCATGGGCCCTCTCCCTACTTGTGCCCTTTTCCCCTCACTACCACGCCAATGGCTGGGGTTGGTGACTAGTGAGTTTGGAATGAGATGAGGCGTCTAATTTTGTTTGCTTTTGTGTGAAATCAGGAAATATTAGAATTTGGAGTTGGATATCGTTTCAAAGTGCACTCTCTCCTTATTTTTTTGCTAAACCCTACCTCCTCAAAGTCCTTCCTCCTGATGTTCAGTTAGATTTGGCATTTCAGTGTTTTGTCCGATACAACTCATTGTGTTTCATTTTGTGCCTCCCTCATAGCCATGCATCTACCTTCCTCCTCCCTCCAGCTCCACTTTAATCTCTAATAAACCACCATCCCCTCCTTCCATGCCCTTGTGTCCACTAAGACCCTATGTCTGCTTCAGGCTGTTGCTGTTAGTGCTGTTGTTGTTGTAGTAGTTGCTGTTGTTGGTCTTGTTGATTGACATGTTGCCGCTGTTGTTGTTGTTGTGCTTCTCCTTGCAGACGGTCTCGCTTGATCTGCACCAGAGGCTAACAGACACAGATGGCACCACCAGCGCAGTAAGTAGCTAAACGGATAACGTTTGAACATTACACTGCAGCGCCACCGCCCCAGGTCCGGCATCACTCACAGCGGCCGTACAAAAGCTCAACCTCAGCCTCGAGACATGCCTTTGAGAAGCGACCAACACGGGGGACGCGTGTCCAGCGCCGTCCAGAAATAACCCGTTTGTCTCACTGACAGAGACATGCATGTTTCCTTTTGTTGTCTGGACCTGAATAATTTATGTTCTTGGGAAGAATTAATAGTCACATGTTATCTTACAACACCCAGGGAGAAAATAACAGGCGTACGAGCAGCATTTTGAGGGGTGCGTGATCTCGTCTGCGATAATGATCAGTGATTCGTAATAAAAAAGCCATGAGCACTCTCTTCTCCTTTTGAAGCCGCGTTTGGATTGAATCATCAATCAGAATGTGTTTGCAGTTGCAGAAGCTCAACTGCTGGACATCGTTTTCTCACATAAATCCAGCCTGAACCGGTGTCATGTGTACGCCTGAAGTAAAGCAGAGATAAGAGTGGCAGTGCAGTAATAAAAGAGAAAACTAATGCTGAAAAAGCACAAAACAATCTGTGAAATGCGGATTTATCGTAGGATGTATTTTACACGATGATAAAAGGAAGACGCATGAGATAAGAAAAGCTTCCACTCAGCTGAATCTATATATACGAAGAGTTCATTACATTGATCCTGGCGTATAAAATAGACTGAGGTATGTAGTTACTGTAACCCTGGAAATATCCATTCCATGTGGTTTATACCAGGGTCATTTAAAGTTTGATTTAGTTTTAGTCATACACTGCAAAAAAAAACAAAATGTTACCAAGTATATTTGTCTCATTTCTAGTCAAATATCTCATTACACTTAATATAAGACACAATTGCCTAAAGAGTACCATGTCAGCAAGACACAGGGACTTGTTTTAAGACAATACATATTAATACAGAGACATATGGCTCTGTATTAAGATGTATTAACAGTATATATCACGATAGACACGTGATCGATATCAATAGAAAATATGTTCGATAATTACACTTGAACCCACAACTGCAAGTCATTCTGGGGGATGTAGGCAGAGAAAGGGCTTCAGCCTCTCGACCTATCACGGCCCAGCTAAGCCACATTAATGGAATCAACAACAACGAACAGTGTGGAGTGAAAGGAGAATATGAGAGAGACAGCATGAGAGGAAATTGTAGATAAAAAAAGGAAAGATCACGTTACCAGTTTGTTAATATTTTGGTTATTTTAAGTCAGACATGAGTCAGACCGATGTTGTCTCTAACTTGGTGGTGAGTGAGCATATTAATTGTCTCTTGTCTCTCTTGATTAGTCGTGTAAGAGTCGGTTAAGTTTGGTTTCTCTGCGGTCGAGTGAGTGGCTGCTGACTCGGTTAATCAGGGATCCACGAGCAGCGGTTATGAGTCGGTTAAGTTTGGTTTCTCTGCGTATTGTTTGCTGGTCAAGTCTGGTCGTACGTTTAGTTTCTCTGCAGAGTGAGATGGAAGATGTTTGAATGGAGCCGTTTATTGATGATCAATCAAACGTGGTAGGACTCAACTGAGCCGCTTAAACAGACTCTAGATTCATGATTCATGAGTCGTCTTTGATGGACGGTTATATGAACCATATCTTTTTTCCCCCACTACTACTGAATTTTAATTAAAAGTTAATTTAAAAAAAAAAAAATGCTATTGAATATGTCGTTGTTGTCATTTTTAAATAATTAAAGTGACGGGTAAAAATGGGTTATGATGGGATTTTTATGACCCTATAAGTCCAAATGACAGACAGCGAAAAAAGTCTAGTGTAACCTCTGATCTTGAGGTACACTTTGACAAATCATCAAAGCGATATAAAGAAATAACAGATGCAGCTTTAGCACAGTTGAGAAGTCTAGGTTAGCCCTATGCAAAACTATTTCCAACTCATCGTGAGACCGTGGCAGCGTAAATTAAATCCTGTCGGGCCGCCACAGTGTTGACATTGTACAGGAAACCCTGAGACAGATATATTAAACTCTGTAGACCCACCACTAAAACTCTCATGCCTTTGAAGGCTAACCTTCACTCCCAAGGTTACCCACAAACTGAATAAGACGTATCTAACACACATTAGGAGCATTAACGACCAAAAAGAAGAATGGCAACGATCAGTTCTCCAACGCTGCCGCCGTCATTACAAACGACCGCTCGGCTCTGCGCTCGCTATTAATAGCGCGAAAGTTCATCACATGAGGCTGCGATATGTCATCATCATTATTAATCTCTGGAAAGATAATCAGCGTTTAGTAGGATACTTGATGCAACAGATTTTACAAATTGCTTCACAGCTGAGGATGAGAGCAAAACAGCATTAATAACACTGAAGTAGAGTGACGCCTCGTGTTTAAATGTAGAAAACAATGATGATGAGGCTTTACGTTAACATCTGAACTGGGACGGTCGGATCACAAGAGGCCACAGTCCACTCTGTATGTAAATAAACTCATCAGTTTAGCAGCAAGTGTCTCTAGTGGTGGTTAGCACTGATGCCTCAATGCAAGAAGGTTCTGGATTTGAATCGACTTGCCGACTGGTCTGGAGTTTGCATGTTCTCCCTGTGTCTGGTTCTCTCCAGGTTCTCCAGCTTCCTCCCACCGTCCAAAGACATGCTGGTTAGGTTCATTGGTGATTCTAAATTGGCCGTAGGTGTGAATGGTTGGAGACCTGTCCAGGGTGGACCCCGCCTCTCGCCCAGTGACTGCTGTGATAGGCTCCTGGAAGTATAAAGGAAAGTGTAGACAAGTGTATTATTTTGTAAGTTAACAGCTACAAGGACAGAATATTTTAAAAGGCTCTAATTACTTATGAACAGACATCTGTTACTGTGCTTTTTTACCGTTATGGTGATCATTTATAATCGTGGTAGATGTTTTGTTTTTACTGAATGAAATGAACGAAGCTTTGGCTTTGTTCACACCTGTACTTTAAGATGGTCACTTTTGATCGAATTTACCAGGATGGTTGTTAATGTGAGGCCTGAACGGGGCCAATATTGATCAAATGCTGACTAAATAATCATAATTTACCCTTTTTATTTAAACAAAACTAAGAGTAAATAACGTGTTGAGGCTGTCATTCGCAGTAAATGCTAACACCCTCATGCTGTTATAACGAGAGCGCTGACGTTTAAAATGTTCGTAATCTGTTATTCTAAGACGTGCTCTTGAGCTGTTCACCTGACAGTCTCTCTTCCAAAGACGCATCAGGTGTACGACTTTGAAAGTTTGCAGAGAATAGTCGCGTTAGCTCATCGCTAACGTGTGGTCACTCCACAAACAAAGCGCAGCTGTGCCGACCCTTCTCTAAGCTCTCTTAGCTCGGCTGATTGGTTCTGCATCTGTTCACAGCAGCCAAAACAAATCGACCTGGGGAGGAAGCGCTCCTGGTTTGGAAACAACAAACCAGGCAGCGTAAAGAGAATATGGCGACCTCGTGGTAACTAGAGGAGATCAGGGCCAAAGTCAGTATTTAATGTCTGGAATCTATGCTGAAAGAGAGGCAAACTGTGTGTAGTTTCTTTTTGGCTGGTTGATCTCTCTGCAGTTGTTTGACTAATTGTGCATCTCCCTGTAGTTTCTGTGCAGTTGAAGTGGCTCTTTTTTTCCTTCCTTGGAGTTTATGTGCCTGTTTGTTTGGTTTCTTATTGTGTAAAACCACAGCGCTCTCATTAGGACAACCATCTGTGCACTCGCCTGAAGTATGCATGAGGCGCGTTCTTTCCTAAACATACTTAAAGCGCATCTACTCTAAATCCATGTTTTAGTGCATATGGTGCATTTTACGTCTCAGATCTGAGCCTCAAGACGTTAACCAGCAGGACACCAGTATAATAATCACCTATTGCACTTTTGCCCACAGCGCTCTGGCCACTTATGTCTCCCCATTAGCCGCTGGAAAGCTGCAAGAGCCTCGACTAAATTGTCCTGTTGTCATGACCACAGACACAAAAAGAGGTTATTAAAAGACACTACTCGCATTTGCCGAGGGAGGGAGAAGTTTCAAGTTCTGATCTGCTTTTAAATTCATCTCTGAGAATCGCTCCCTAAAACACTCAGTAAAATGCAATTATGCAGTAGAGAGACAAGAAGGCAAAGAACTGGAAAGAGTACGAGACAGGGGAATTAAATTGGGGAGCTAGTGAATATATAAAAAAAAAAAACTTTCAACAAGGAAAGCATGCTGGCTGCTCTATTAGATGAAAGAACACCCTCCTTTAAACACTTTAGGGCAGCGGGAGGTAGATATCGTTAATTATCTTCCATCCAGAGGTCGGATGTTCGGCGTCCTGCGATGCAAAACAAAAGTAAACGTTACCGCTCAGGGACACTTTCGCCTGTGAGGTGGTGGCACTTGCACATTTCACACGAGCTGGTAAAGGAAAACGCTTCGCCGCGGTTCCCATGGTAATGCGACACGACCTTCACCTCACTCCCTCGGAGCTCCCCAGTGTGTGCGTGTAATGGCGTGGAGTTGATACAGAAACAGTCGATCCAATTAAATGTGAAAATCGCACCATTCCAAAGCGCTAACGTTTGACTCATATTTGAAACCTTTTTCCTTTTTTTTTCTTGCCTTTGTATTGGCCTGCAAGTCTGAAGTGATGAGTTAATTGACTCTGTAGACTCACTGTGCTCCTATTTTCTAGACAGCATTTAGGAGCTACCGCTTCACGAAACTGTCACTGTCTTTTCTCGGACTTCAAAGACTGACATTCGTCGTTTCGGTTCCTTTAAGGACTTACTCGAGGTCACGTTTACGGCTCATATTGTACAGCAAAGTCAGTCGTGAATAGATGGCACTGCCGGCCCCGCTGACAGAAAAAGGAGAGCTTAAAGGATCCGAGTTCGTGCTTTAGCGCTCGGCGTCGTGGATTTTCTTCTGTTCTTCGTCGGCTTTACCCAGCGGCCGCCTCGTGTTCATAGGAACCACGTCAGATGGACAGAAGCTTCACTGTTTGATCAAACAAGAGTACAAAGTACGAATCTGGCGTGACCCTGCAGAACACAGCAGCATCTCTTTTCTTTTCTTTTCTAAAAAATTTCAACCTCTAAACCAGGGTTAACTTTGACTGCCACTTCTGATTTAGTCGTAGTAGGATGCAGCCTGACACAGACACACACATAAAAACGCTTAAAAACAACTCAAAAAATAAAACATGAAGAACAGCACAAGTGTAATAATGATCATCATACACCAATCAGCCACAACATTAAAACCACTGACAGGAGAAGTAAATAACATTGATCATCTTGTGACAGTTCAGTGTTCTGCAGGGAAACTTCTGGACCTGGCTTCATTCATTGGTGTGGATGTTACTTAGACATGTAGCACCCACCTAGACCAGACCAGGCACCCCCACCCCATAGCAATGACACTCCTTGATGGCAGCAGGATGCAGCCTGACACAGACACACATAAAAACAATAATGATATTGAGTTAAAAATGTAATATCTGGAATTATCGGTATCAGGTTTTTATAACCGATATTTGTCTGTGCTTCAGGCATTCCGATTCTGCCATTGAACGCAGCATGGGACGTTGTTAACAGGCGCGTTGCTTGATGACGTATAACAACAAAAACACACAGTCTCGTAGGTTGCTAACGTGGCAAAAGCTACTGCCCGGTGTAGAGATCCTGGTTGGAGATTTCCAAGGCATGGATGCTGATGTTATGAGAGGAGGAAACAAGGCGTCTTCCTTTAATACATCAAATTTGATCACCCACCTCAAGAAGAGCCCAATGTTTGTGGTCATTTTGATGTTACTGCGCCTTTACTGCCGTGTTACAGGCAAGTACTTTTAAAAACGAATTAAATTTAGCCATTTAACGTTAATGGCTCGTCAAGCGTGCACAAATAACAAAATGTTGTATTATTTGTGCACTGCATGAATGCTGTTTGTAATGTCAAAGATGTGAAAGTTTAATCGATTGATTGATTTCCGCGGTAAAGGAATCCCATACGGTAATTAAACATTAAAACACCAGCGGCTTATATTCAGGTGCACCTTGTAGTACGGAAATTACGGTATTCAGGTGAGATGTCAAACGTAACTGCATTCAGATATGCTACAGCTTTGCACGTTTGAAAGCAGCTGAGAGTCGGTGTCGGTTCATACAATAAGTGCAAAGTGCTTTTTGGTTTCGATTCGGTTGGATAAACATAACTGAAAAAATAAATCTATATTCAATGATTTAAAACATCAGGAGGACAGAATGACACACTTGTGCAGCGGCAATTTTAGAAAACAGCCTCCTTCCTCATTTTTATTATCCTTCTTTTATTACTCTATGATCTGACCCTCTATCCCACTCATCTCTCTTGTCCTATCCCGGCCCATTTCTTCTTCTTGTTTTGTTTCCGATGAGCCCCGTCTCATTCCGTTTTTATTGCTTCTCTTTGCTGACATGCCTCTTGGGGATCAAAACACTGACGAAATACAGTGAACGCGATTGATGCACCATACTTCACATGACAGAAATCATTGTCTGCTGCAGCCACTCGCGGCTCACAAGTGTCCACTACAAGTAAAATGCACATGCTAATTCACCTCCGCTACTGCAATTTCAGAGTACGTCCACTTCTCTTGTGCGTGACGTGTCCTCGCTGTGATCCCCTGCGTGGAGATGCACCTCACAGAGGCGTCTTTGTGCAGAAAGGAGGGATGATTGCTCGGATTGAAAACTGAAAATGGGAGAGGAGACGACGGGTAATGGAGGAAGGGAAGGTTGTGGGGGGGGGGTAAACTGAGCCGGCCGTAGGAGGAGAGCAGAATTATGTAAAGGTGAAGCGGAGCGTGACCTTGTTCAAAGAAATCAGAGTTTGGAAGCTAGAGAGGGGTGTTAGTGAGGACCAGAGGGCCAGGAGGTCTAAAGGGTGACGGTACAATCAGTTCTAGGGTAAGAAGGTGAGATGAGGAGGTGAGGAGAAGAAATAGGGAGCTGTGGTGGAAATGATAAAAGGGGAATTTTCTTTTTATCACATATGCCTTGATCTTTATTTGAGAAAATGTTTCATTTATAATATCCTGGTCTCAGCAGCCGTCTGTGTCGACAGATTTAATTACCAACCAACCTGCAAGCACTGGTGGAGCATATCTGTCTTTCAGGAGGATGCAAATAACAGGAGAAAGTACAGTACATCTGGTGGAAGGTGCAATTTGCTTTAAAGATTTTTCAAAGTCTAAAAAGCAGATGCAGATTTGTGCTGAATAATATCTGAAGGTTGAGGAGGGGAGAAAAAGAAAACGATGGCTAAGATGATAGACGGCACAGGAGTAGTAGTTGTGGATTTTTAATCTGACCGATCAGGTTTCATGTCGAAGCGAACTGCGTTGCTCATGTAATTAATACTTGGCTCGTATTCAATAAGGCAGAATACAGCGAGATGGAAATTAGACACGTAATCATTGTGCACAGAGTGGAGAGAAGAGGAGAGGAGGAGGAGGAGGAGGAGGAGGACGAGGAGGACATCTTGACCTCCAGATTCTCCAAAGCCTGAACAAGGAATTACATGATAGAAAAGGGAGACGGGTTGACTGTTGTTTGAGGCGGTAAAATGTCTGCCGCCATCAAGGAGTGTCATTGCTATGGGGTGGGGGTGCCTGGTCTGGTCTAGGTGGGTGCTACATGTCTACGTAACATCCACACAAATGAATGTCACGTCCAAAAGTTAACTAACAAAACACTGAATTGACAAGATGACTCTCCTGTCAGTGGTTTTAATGTTGTGGCTGATCGGTGTATGTTGACCAGTGCATTTCAGCTCCTTTTGTGTGGAAACACAAAGGAGAGGGGACAAGTCAGCACTTAAAAATAAGTTTGAAGACGAGAGGGAAAGAGTTGAAGCTAAAGAATGGGATCAGGAAAGAAAAGGCGCCAGCTGAGAAAGCAGAAATTGATCAATGTCTTAAATATACATGTGTACGCTCCAGGAAGATAAACGGCACAGACAGCGGGTCTGGGGAAAGCGAAGTTGGCAGTGGGACGTTCAGGAAGCTCGAAGACCGTTATAAAAAATAAATCAAGGGGTTATAAATATGGATATTACCGCGTGCACGGGTCAAACACTCCACCATAGCGCTCGCTCACATGGACTCTTTGAATTTACCATAACTCTCCAACGCCACCAGTGCTGACTCAGACGCAGTGTGAAATAGCCCCTATCCTACGGTTAATGCGTGTCAACTGCACATAATGGTGGTTTGTTCTACAGAGGGCATTCTCTCAGATATAGACACCATACTATGCGGATGGTTTATATTCCATCGTACGTGCAAAAATGAAAAAGATTATTTTGTCGCTTAACAGAAAATCTTGTGATTAAATGTGTAGTTTTATTTTAACTGCTGCTCAACGCTACAATAACTGACATTTTGGGAAATACGTTAATTCTTCTGTCATTTACGTACAGTATCTTAAACATGAAGCTATAAACAGCTACCTTTTAGCTTAGCTTAGCTTAGCTTAGTATAAAGACAGAAAACAGCACCTCTAAACACACTTATTAAAGTTTTATATTCATATCAGGAGGACTTTGGATGTATTAGCTTTAGACTTGGCCAGCAAGCTTTGTACCTTTGTTTAAAGTCTTCGTGCTAGGCTAACCAGCTAGCACCAGGTGCATATCTACTGTACAACTTAACTCTCAAAATGAAAAACATACAAACCAAAATGTGTTTGTCTTTTCTTTTTCATAGTTAGCTTAGCTTAGCATATCCAGGAAGTGTTTAAGAAAGGTGAACTGGACTTGTAGAGTTTTTTTAAGAAGACGTTTTACCTAAGGGACTGGTGAGAAGTTGAGGAACATCAGAGGGTGTAGCCCGTCAGAAAACTTGCTTGTTTCTGTAACGACCAGAAACTAGCACGACTAGTGTCCATTAATGGCTAGATAGTTACCTGTCACTGAGTGGAGACTATTGGTCCTTGTCCTCTTTTCCTCTGAATGGTGCTCTGATGACCCATTATCGCTGAAAGGTTCTGGTCTCAAGGTGTGAATGGGATTGAAACTTCTTGGGGACAGAAGTTAGGACTGTAGCGTAAATTGAAGACAGAAGAAATGTCAATCCACCTTCTCTGTTTGGAGAAGTTTTTCCCGATCTGATATAGATGGTTTCCTTTACTCTTCTCTGGCTAAGATTTTGACGTTTTTGTCTTCCATCCGTGACCTTTGATGACTGAGAACCTTCACAGATGTGCAGCTTAGCTTAGCATCAAGACAAAACAGGGTGAAACTGCTAACCTAATTTTGTATCAAGCTTCTAAATATCCAATGTTGACAAATTTACATTTCCTACGTTAAGTTACTCAGTTGTTAGCTTGCTAATCTGTTAGCCTCGGTGGCTTCTAGACATTGACACTTGACTAGCAGCCTTCTCCTCATGACTTATGGCTCATGTCACCACTTTATTTTGCATTCAAGGTTGCTACCCATCAAAGCTAAACTAGCCATGTGCTAGTTTTACATTTAGAAAAGACATATGACATATCTCTCTGCAAGAAAGTCAATCTGTCCATTTCCCAGTTGCTTTCACAAACCCTTTAACGCTCACACTCAAAGACTGTTTTACCATTTAATTGTGTCTATTTAAGGTTTTACACTAATCTTAATTGCGGTTCTGTGTAGAATTAAAAGGTCCTGAGAGTCTTACAGGCTTCCTGAACGCCGCAGACGTGCTCCAGTGAAGCAGTTGATTCAAACTGCTTTGCACAAGAGCACATCAGCGGTAAAGGTGTTTGTGTGAAGAGGGCTCCTCGCATTCATTTCCCTCATTCATATCTCCCAGCCCCCTGCCTCCCAGCGTCTCATGTCACCACCACTCTGCTTTCATGGAGCTGCATGCGATGGTTCAGTTAGCTTTAACCGTTAAATTTGGCTTCTAATGAGCCCTTTCCTTCTGCTTTCATCGCCCAAAGATTTCTTTCAGAAAATATCCAAACGACACTTGCGGAGGCATTTTTATGAATTCAAGGTACAATAGCTTCGACTAAGACGATCGCATAAAGAGTAGCGAGTGTTTTAAAGCCCAGCGGTCTGCCAGGTAGACTCATGACTTTTAATGTGACGATATTTGAATGAGAAATCAAAGTGTGGAAGAGACTGAGAAATTATACTTTATTGAATTTAGACGATTGTTTTCAATATGACAGAGCAAAGCTAATATTGTAGTGGGTAATTCTTTGGCAGCATTTGTGTCCATATTCATGATATTGAAACTGAGTGCAACTGACTGTCAGGGCAGCACTGGTCAGACGAAGCTTGTGTTTTAGACTTGCAGCTCAAACTGATTCTCTTCAGGAGAGGTGAAGGAGTGTCAGATCTTAAGCAAGATGAAACACTAACAGCAGTTTAACCTCTGACTTCCCACTGAAAGGAGTAGAGAGACTTTTCCAAAAAGGAACAACTGTAGATACTACACCGATTATCCCACAGATACTTGATCAGTTTGGGATCTAGTGAATTTGGAGGCCAGGTCAACATGAAGCCATCAAACGTCAGCGTCGCCGCCATATTGGAGGAGGCAGCTCTGTCCCCCGAACCAATAAGAGTCAATGGAATGAGCTTTATTAAACGTTTTCTACAAATTACTATAAGCATTTACACATTCACTCATGAACGTATATATTCAGGAAACCGACAGGAACCAAAAACAACGTCTGATTAGATTCTGAGTAGTTTAATGTTACAGACGTTGTTTTTGATTCCTATTGGTTCTCTGAATACGTACGTTGGTGTATGAATGTGTAAATGAGAGGCATGAACTCACAGCACTTTGTTGAAGACGCTTAATGAAGTTCACTCCATTGACTCGTATTGGTTCGCCTCCTCCCAATATGCCGCAGATGTTGACGTATCGTAACAACGGGCCAACCCTCTCAATGAGGTGTCTATGTATATATGTCTATGGCAGTGGTTCCCAAAGTGGGGGGTGCAGAGCCATTGCAGGGGGCACAGAACGCAAATGGAATTAGAGGGTGACAAATTTTTTGGGACTCCCGCGGTACGGGAGTTAATTTCACTATTGGTAACGTGATGGGGACGGGACAGAGCAAATAGTCAAGGTGAACAGGACGGAGGTGGATTAAATTAAAAAATGACGCTGCAATGCGGCAAGTGACTTTAAATAACAACGTAGGGAGTGGGACGGGATTTGGGAGTCTTTCTGTCGGGATTTTGCGGGTGATCGGGATATGACGGGAGTATTTTTGAGGGGTTGGGATGGGGTGGTAGCGACAGTTGATTCCTGTGTCACCCTCTAGATGGAAGATAAGAAGATTTTCTTATGTACCAAAGAGGGTCCCAGCAGAAAAAGATTGGGAACCACTGGTCTATGTGTAGGAGCGTCATTGCTATGGGGTGGGGGTGGTCTACATGTCTAAGTCACACCAATGAATTATCACAAGATGATCAATGTTATTCAGTTCTTCTGATGTGGTGGTTTTCTTTACTTTCCTGACCTTCAAATCAGCCTGTAAGCAGATCAAATTCATCATTGTTGGATCCTACCATTAAGTATTGTCTGACGCATTTCATTTCTTTCGCGCTATAGATCTCCATTGTTGCACTGGTTGACCTCATTACTTAGATCACGCCACATACGTCGCCCTGCCGCTGTAATCACTTCAAAAAATGCAACTTTTGCTCCTGTTTGCAAAACGTTTGTCTCAGGACTGAAATCCCCAGGGATTAAAGATGAAAAGAAAAACTACTGAATTACACCAGCTTTATCCGTTAAGACCAAAGGAGGCTTCTTCTTTCAAGCAGTGATCCTGGTTCTGCTTCGTACAGAGAGGGTAGCCTTTATGCTGTTAAATATGCAACAGAACCCCATGACGGGGTCCTATAAGACTCATCAAAGTCAGCCATGTCTGACAGGTGTGTTGGTCAGGGGAGTCCCGTGAGGTCTGGATCTTCCCGGTGTCTACCGTCTTGATGGATGACTGGTGGCATTCGTTCCCTGAATGTCCCCAATCCCCTGGTGGCGGTTTGTGTTCTTGGCGCTGGAAATTTTGTCTCTAAATTCAATAACTGCTCCTACGTGCATTAATCAACCCACGCTCTCCCTCTCTCGTTCTTTTTTCTGTCCTCGCTGCAACACAATTAAGTCCACTTCGCCTGCAAACCTGACAGCCTGCCTCACTGTGTATTTGTCCGTATATTTTGACTCAGCCCTTTATTGCTTCCCTTTCCTCTTTAATTGACTTAATTGACTGTTTTGTTGCAGGCTTTTATCCCGGACGACTGCTCACCTAACTGTACTGAAACCGTAAAAACACTTTTATGATCCATATTTAATTATTAACAGTCATCAGAAGTGTTCACTGAGAGGTGAAGCAGAACAAGTCGGTCACCGATTGCACGGCTAACGAGGATCAATGAGGAAGAAGCGACAGAAGGTCAGGCAGGATAAAAGCAAACAATGGAACAAGAGAATTACCCTGAGAAAGAAAGAAAAATCAAAGCCTTAAAACACACCCACACATTTCAGTGTCAGCTGCTTTTAGTTGCAGTCAGTCCCAGTAGCTTCGTATTGTTCTTGGAGTCAGCACAGCGGTATTTTACACGGTGTAGCGTTCAATGAATCACAGTGTCAGTGTAACTAAGGCACAGTGATGGACAACAGAGACACAAGGGAGAGCGAGTCAGATAATTAGAGTCAGGTTAATGCTTTAAATCCACAGAAAGAGTGCGTTAATGGAAGTGAGAGGCAGACGTGTGTGCCGTCAGATTTTTATTTTGCTCTGAACCATTTGAAGTGCTTCCTTTATATTTATTTTTTGCATGTTAGCACATCTTTAGTTCAGACAGAAAACTGAAGCTGTCCTCCTAAAATCGGTGTCAGCACTTTCAGTTCATGCTTCGTTCATGAAAGGAAAGAAGCACTTTAATGCTGACAACCAACGTCATGCAAGATTATGACGTTTCAGTCATCTTGACACGAGGGTTGGGACTCGATTACAAAGATTAATCTCATTAATTAGAGGCTTTGTAATGAATTAATCTTAATTAATCGCATTTTAAATGGGTTTTAGTGGACGACTGAATCAGATCATAGTCACAGACATGAAGATTGTAAACTCAAGCTCTTCTAATGACTGGAAACATGCGTTTAATTGCATTTCAATTCAAAACAGCAGAAGAAGAATTAGAATAAAGTTGTACTTCTTTCTTCTTCTGGTTAAAAATAATTAAATAAATATATATGGTCATTTTATAGGCTTAAACTCCAAGTTCGCTTAGCACAAATTATTTTGTACATTAGGCTAAAACAGGTTGAAGTGCTTCAGTGGTATACAAACTGTTTTTTTGCACAATTTGCACAAAACCGCGCTTTTCTTAAGGCTTCCGTCAGTTAGTTTTAGTTTTAAATGCTAGCCGTTAGCCGAGCTCTGACGTGTGCATCAGTGTAATCGGTGTGCCAGGAAATCGGCCACTGACAAAAGTTGTTTGGATTTTATTTATAATTTTATTAGACTTGCTCGGTCACAGTTGCACATAAAAACACTCTTGGGAAGAAAAATAGGTAAAACAGTATAAAGAAAAGTATGAACAAGTGTTCAAGAAATTCAAACAATAGTAAATATATATTATATACACAGGAATTATCAGTGGTGGACAGTAAGGAAGTAAATTTACTTGAGTACTGTACTTAAGTACAGTTTTTGAGTATTATTTTGGGGGATACTTTTACTTTCACTACATTTCTGTTGATGCTTTCATTACTCCCTACTTTTGAGCTTACGTCAGCTGATTACTTTTTATTTTATTTTATTTTCAAAATCCTGAGAAGATAAACTGTTTCTGCTGTTTCGTGATGGTTTGTCTTAGTCGTGTACGTCATGCCATACTATCCATACAGTGGAGGAAGAAACTGGAGAAACACCTGGAGAAACTCAGCCACAAAAACTGATTTGTTTCAGTTTAAATGTTTGTTGTTCTTACCACGAACAAATGATATCACGGCCTAAAAGAACTCGTCTTCCAACCTGAAAAAGTACAATAAAGCTACTTTCCTTTCCTGTATTTCCTGAGATAAAGAATACTTTAGTACTTTGCTTAAGTAATATTTTGACTAAGCTACTTTTACTTGTATTGGAGTAATATTTGACAGGAGTATCTGTACTTTTACTCATGTAGTGAAGGTGTGTACTCTGTCCACCTCTGGGAATTATAAATAAAGAGCAATAGTGTCCATTAACATTAACAACATGGCGTTATCTGTTACAGAAAGGCGCGTTGTTGTACAGCTGGACAGAGCAGAGTATGAATGACGTCCTGTAGCGTTCACTGTGAGAGTGGAGCTGCATCAATCTGTTAGAGAATGAGCTCAGCTGTCCGTCTATAATCCGGTGTAGTGGACGTGACGGATTGTCCATGATGGAGAGCAGTTTGTCCAGTGTCCTCTTGTCCTGGTACTGCTCCCCCAACAAACCAAAGTCAAACACAGGACGCTCAACGCAGTAGTCTGTCCTCTCTGTTGTCCCTTCCAGTCCAGTCTGCTGTTCACATGGACTCCCAGGTACTTAGCTCTGGATTCTGTTTTATTTCATGTACAACAACAGATGCTACGTTTGCTAGCCTCTGCCACTCAGCCAAACAGTAGCCTCCTACTTTACTCGCAGCGTTCATGTTTTCATGCTTGTTGCGTGCCCATGCTTGGCTAGTCTTAAATTGCGTATAAGGCACGCCGCCCTTTTTTCTCTTGTCATCAGCTAAATTTAAAGTCTTCCCGCACAGCTGAGGTCTTTCCTTTAGCAGCCAAAGTGAACTGAAGCGTGGCGACTCCTGCTCGGCTGTGAGCGAGAGGGATGTCAGGCGCCCGAGGCTGAGAGAGGGTTTATGTTTCCACGACTTGGAAGTGCAATTAAAAAAGCATAAAAAAGGTGTGCCTTTACATTTAGAAATAAAAACTCGACCTACTACTAGACTCTTCTGTGATTTGTCTGACTCGAATGTCGTCACATTTTTAGTAAGATCAGATTAAACTGAGCAGGTCCTTTTCTAAACCTTTGCCTGTGAAAAAGAACTCATCAGTACGCTGCTTGTGAATGTGCCCCGGGGCGCGTAGGAGGAGAGAATGCCCACGGAAAGACAAGATGCAAACACTGATAAAAGGAATAATTTGCAAGGCCGACGGAAACGCAAGAAGCAGCATGAGTTTAGTGATCCTCAGCGGAGCTCATGAGCAGAGAGAAAAAAATAAATCAATTCTTGTGGAGTAAGAAAGAGGCGGTGGTTGTTATTCCGCATGATGACAGCCACCCGGAGGTCATCGCAATATATTCAATAGTCCATTGAGCTTTGCATATAAACAATCAAGGTAACAAAGCCTGAAATAATACAGAAAGAGAGACGCAATAGAGGAAGCAGAGAAGCAGATCTGAGGTACCCGTCATGATTAAACGCGGCGACCAGTCGGAGCTTGTACGTAAGATATGTGTGGGAGACACGGGGAGGGATAAAGAGATGTGTTAGTGCCATGTGTGTCAGTGGGAGACGGATGACATGACTGAGGGAAAGTGGCGGCAATAACACAGAGTTTGTCCTTGGAAATATCTCAGCCGGCGTCGCGTTATCAGGACATCGGTGGCAGCTGTCATTCCAATTGTGTCTTCTTTATGAGGCTGTGCCAACTTTATGGGCCCCCTCAGGGATGCACTGCCGATGCTGCGACGTATCATTGAATGAAAATGTCACATCCAAGCGCTTTTGAGTGATATAAAGTGACGTCTTCTACTTTTCTTACTACGGTGATGATAGTATTATGCGCGAGTGATTTGTGCGAGCGAGTAATCCAGGTCTGCCCCATAAATAGTAGTGTGTCGAAAGAGATTTGTTGTTGCTTTATCAGGCTCAACGTATGAATAAACAAGCCTGCGGTCCCTCGGCACATTAGCACATTATGAAATGTTCATTGCAACCATTCACGCTAATTCTACCAGGTAATTTGGCCTATTTAAAACCGCAGCAGCCGCCTCAGAGACGGACGTTTGATACGCATAATAACATCTGGGAGCCGCGCGCTACAACCGCAGCCTCCTTTGTTTTCCATTATGAATGCTTTTCTATTTTAAATGCGCGACGTCAGAAATTGCAGTCGGGGCTGTGATTCTCAACTTTAATTTATGTTTGCTTCAGTTTTATATCCAGGAACGTCAGGTTTGTCTCGTCTAATTCACGCCTTTAAACTCAGGACCCTCACACAAGCTTCACTGATCAATACTTTTTATTGACAACCATTCAGATAGCAATCTGTGACGTGAAAGGGGCTCACTCATTAAACGTATAGAACTGTCACTCAACTCAACAGCTGCTCATTTCTTCTTCTTTTGTTTTTATAGATCTGTTTTATCGTCTTTTAACCATTTGTTTTGGTTTTACAACACAAGACTTTGCTGGTATGAGAAACTAGTGCTTGCAAAAGATTCCTAGGATTTTTATGAATGTGCACAAACCGACATTGGAGTATTACATGCGTTATTTCAGCTGCAGTCTGAACGGAAACAGTGCGTCATGAATTAGCGACACTAGGCATGAAGGGGTTAAAAAGTCTGACGTGGAGCAGCAAGTTACAACATGCAAGGTTTGCAAACAAATAGTGAATAAAAAGGACAGTAACAGCACTAATTTGTTCCACCACCTCAAACACAAGCACAAACCAGAATATGAAGAAAGACAGAAAATGAGGAAGGATGCAGAAGCAGCGTCGACTTCATCCAAAGAGTCCGGGAAAAAAACAACAACTCAGATAAAACTTGATGCATTATAGTCAAAAATATTAGGATGAATTGGTGTTTATTTATCCTCATTTTTATCGTTACCGCGATAAATACCAGAAATGATCGGGATACATTTTTTAGTCCATATCTTCCATCCCTACTTTCTCATTACACTGAAGGAGGCACTGTGGTTGTGGTGGTTAGCAGTGATGCCTCACAGCAAGAAGGTTCTGGGTTCAAATCCAGGCCGACTGGAACTTTCTGTGTGGAGTTTCCATGTTCTCCCTGTGTCTGGTTCTCTCCAGGTTCTCCATCTTCCTCCCACCTTCCAAAGACATGCTGGTTAGGTTCATTGGTGATGCTAAATTGGCCGTAGGTGTGAGTGTCTCTCTGTGTTAGCCCTGTGATAGACTGGAGACCTGTCCAGGGTGGACCCCGCCTCTCGCCTGGTGACAGCTGGGATAGGCTCCAGCAGACCCCGCGACCCTTAACAGGAATAAGCAGGTTATAGAAGATAAATGAATGAACATTTGCTTTTTTAGAGTCTATATTTTCCAATATTTATTCTCCCAATTCTCCATAAAACAGTCGGTAGATGTGTGAATTATATTATTCACTCATTTGCAACTTGCAAGATTAAAAAGAAAACATGCACATTCAGTCTTTAATGGTGTAGTTACTCTGCAGACTAAAACAAATAGCCACCAGAACAAAGAGCAGCGTACGTTCTCTACGTGAACAATGGAACAAAATACATATTCCTGCTCTCCAAATGGTGCAGTCAGCAGGTTATTGTTGCAGCCGTCAATTAATTTGTTCAAGGATGGATGCAAATTATTGCTGAGGTAATGAAGGGGTACTCTTTCCTCCCTCTTCTTTTTTTTTTTTAACTCCCAATTTAAATAAATGAGGTATCCCTTGAGCCCAGCGCAAGATGGAAGGACGGCAGCAGCAGAAAGAGGAGGGAGGGGTGAGGATAGAGAGAAGAAACAGGAAGACTAGAGTAGGGAAAGGTGATGTATAGGAGATAACATAAGAGAGAGCGAGAGAATCGAAGGACGTCAGGAGGTTGTAGGACGAAAAAAAAAAATGTGAAGCAGGAGCTGGGGAAGAGAAGTGGAGCAGGAAAGATGTAGTGTTTGAGGAGATAAGGGGCTCCAGATTGAGAGAAGGTTCGAGATGAAGACCTGTATATGGGGAACGGGTATTTCCCAGTTCCCATGGTAACGCTAGAGTGATTCCCAACCCCAACCCCCCCAGCTCACACCTCCTTTCTGCTGCTCCCATTTCCACACACAGCTGGATCACATCGCTCACTACAGCATGCCAAGCACACGCATGCTGAAGGCGTGTGGTGCAGCGCATGAACGCCGTGCGTGTGTGTCATTGATAGATGGTGATAGCGTCTGCTTATTTTATACAGATGTTATTACAAAGGCTCATCGGGGGGTTGGGGGGCAGGGTTACACTTGAATAGATAGTAGCGTGAGAGACGGCCGTTTTTTGAAATTCTGTAGAAATGAGTTCATAACTCTGCTCGCTCACATTTCCCATTTTGTGTCGCGCCCTTACTCCGGTATTGTTCTCTCGCCGCTCTGCTCCCTCTGTGTGTTATTGAAAATTGCAGAGCAACTTTTCAATAACACCGTCTTTTTTTTTTTCCGTGCAGAAGTGGCTGTCAGAGTTTTTATGTGAAGTTGAGTTTTCTGTCTGTCGCGGCGTTTTGACCGGCGGCCGGCTTCCAGACGCCGTTCTTTGTTCAGGGGTTCACTGTGGTCGTGACGCGCTCCAAGGAAAACAATCACTCCAGCTTTTGAGTTATATGCGGCGTTTTGTTTGCGTCTGGTTCTCAGTGTCCACAATCATTGTCAATAAGAAGAAAAATAAAGAACAAAAAGAAGAGCGGTCAGAAAACGTTATGGCTCTCCCCTGTCTCATCTCAGACACACTTTATTCAATTTTTACCAGTATTGTTACAAGCATGATTATAGTTCTACAATATTACAATACAAGAAGGTCTAACGACATAGTTCATATTTCAATATTTACCTATGTTTATATTAGGGCTGGGCGATAAAACGATAACGATATATATCGCGATAGACACGTGGTCGATATCAGATATCAGTAGAAAGTACGTTCGATCGAAATTTGATCATCCACCTCAAGAAGAATCATGCAGAGTTATACGCTACATTTGTCTTCCTTGTTTTGATATTGTCTGTAGTTTTGTTTGAGGCAAAAATTTCTTTCTAAAAACACAAAAAAATAAATGAATGGCACTTTTTTCAGTAACTTATTTTGCACAGACAGCGTTTACATTTGAAAAGCCATGTTGCATTTATGTTTGCATCCAGTGGGACATCTCAATAAAATGAGGCATAATGTGTTAATTCCATAATAGGTGATATGTTATGTTGTTACCTAATAATTTTGGTGTTAAAAGACTGAATATATCGGTATCGGGAAATTAAGAGTTGGACAATATCGGAATATCGGATATCAGCAGAAAAGCCAATATCGAGCATCCCTATTATTTACTTCTCCTGCGTATTGTTCGTTCGTTTGAGCTAGGCTCTGTGTCAGTCGTTTGGATCAGTTTCGTTTTAGTTCGTTATTTGACGCTGTAGAAACAGGATGGCGACTACCAGTTGCCGTGCCAACCGCTCTGTAAAGCTGTTCTGTGGGGCCGTGAGATTTATAAAGCAAGTACAGTGTAATCTGACATTTCCTTGTAACTGATGGAGGTAGAGCAGAGCGTAGGATTAATTTAAACAAAACTGCGAGTGAATCTGGATGAAGTGGGGGCGGGTCATTCTCAGATCACACTGCATAGACTCTGGCTCCAAATTCGAAAGATGGCGCCGCCCGTATCACGTGGGAAAAAAAAAGCCGGTTTGGCCGATGCGAGGAAGTGGGGGCACATCATCCATATTTATATACAGTCTATGGTTTCTGCAAACACATAACTTTACTCATATTTTCACCACAAATATGATTATTTGACAAAGCACTGTGACTAAAATCTTCACTGAAAATGTTCACTCCATTGCGAAAGTCAGAACGAAAACAAAAGGAAAAGGTCGAAGGAGAAGGAAACTGCGGAAATCAATAAAATGTTTTACAAGCCTTTGAACCGGGCTCCACACGTCTTTACAGCACGCTGATATGCAGCCACTAGTCCAATGAAACGGGCTCGTGGAGTCATTCAGTAGTGGCCTATAAACACACATATGCACTGCATGCAGTATGGTGCAGGGTTTATAGGTGCAAGAGGACGCACTATTAGAGATGTTCTTGCTGACACTACTCACATTTACACACTTGCTGAACGGCTGCTGGCGGAGCAAACGCATTATGTCATATACTGTATAGTGAGAGCTCAAGGCGGCTCTTAAATGATGTAAAGTAATAAAGTGAGACCGCTGACAGCGTGTTTAGTCGGGGAAATCCACTTGCTCTGTGAATTTATAGAAATTATTCCTCACATTTTTTTAAAAAAGTCTTTTTTTTCTGCCTTATTACATGACAGATTGGTAATTAGAACATTAATTCTATACAGTAAAACAGGGTGAACATCTGGGATGCAACCACACATCTGTCTGCTCTAGACAGCTACTAACAAGTGGAAGAGTTGATGAGACTGTTTTGTCAATTAATGCTTATCAGCGGGAGCAGGGTCTGAGGGAAGGGTGAAAGCCTCTTTGCCTTCAATCAGTCACGGGCATGCAGATAATCGAACAAGCCAATTAGTTAATGAACAGCCTTGTACGTCAATTACTGTGACACGGACGGTGTTAGATATGTCTTTGAGTGATATGACACATAATGTTTGACGTCTCTCTGAGAGCTTAACTTAAAGCTTAGCGTGAATGAAATGATAGCTACATAGATTCTTTACTGTCCTTTTCAGAGCCTCACGTGAAAATAAAATCTTGGGAAACTAGAGTGGAGATCAGAGAAAGATGAGTTTGTGTTTGACTTGAAGAGACTACTGGACATTGTAAAGGGCAAGCTTAATTACAGCTTTGCATTTATTCGGTTAAAGAAGACAACCAAAATATACCCACGTTGATTTGTTCATCTCCTTTTTTTTCTTAAACACCATGTGAGACAAACGTACGCGGAAAAGATTTATTTATTCCAGCTCAAGAGAAACAATCAGATCAAGTGTTTACAGGGTTGATTATCAAGGGTTTTACAGCACGCCTCTCCATCTGATTGAAAACGTCTTCTGGTCAGGCCCGTCACTTTTGATTGAGGTGATTACGTTTTTTACTTTTATATTCTGATGCGGCTTCTGTTTATTTTATTATGGCATTTTAAGTACAATACAAGTGTCCATGTAAATGCAGCCATTGTCCTTAAAAGGCAAACAGCAGACAAGCTAAATTTCAAAGTCAACTTCAGTAGTTATGTTTTCAAACCCTACCTCTAATCTGTTAAACTTCAGTCTTTTAAATGGATCATATACAAACCGTTGATGCTCAAAGACTTTTATTCTTCCCATGTTTAGATATTTATATCTGCACTGTAAAAAATAACTTCTAAATCATTTTATTCGCCTCCAGAGCATAAAATCTGATTGTGGCGATGAAGAACTACCTAAACTTTTAGTAGGATAAGAGTTTTAAAACTTTAGAAAATAGGGATGGTCGATATGGACTAAAAAAAATATCCCGATAATTTCTGGTATTTATCACGGTAAAGATAAATAAACACCAGTTCATCCTAATCTTTTTGACTCTAATGCATCAAGTTTTCTCTGAGTTGTTGTTTTTTTCCCGGACTCTTTGGATGAAGTCGACGCTGCTTCTGCGTCCTTCCTCATTTTCTGTCATTCTTCATATTCTGGTTTGTGCTTGTGTTTGAGGTGGTGGAACAAATTAGTGCTGTTACTGTCCTTTTTATTCACTATTTGTTTGCAAACCTTGCATGTTGTAATTTGCTGCTCCACGTCAGACTTTTTAACCCCTTCATGCCTAGTGTCGCTAATTCACGACACACTGTTTCCGTTCAGACTGCAGCTGAAATAACACATGTAATACTCCAATGTCGGTTTGTGCACATTCAAAAAAATCCTAGGAACCTTTAGCAAGCACTAGTTTCTGGTAGGACCGGCTGGAGTGGTAACAAAAATACAAATATTTAATTTCTTTATATAATTGAAGAATCAATTCAGGCGTTAAGGGGTTAAAACCAAACCAGATAATGGAGGTGGAGCCTCGTTTAGGAACGAGCTCCTCTCTGTCGGCATATCTGCTCCACCTTCCCCCATTGTCAGTTTGTCCATATTCCGTACATGTTGGGCTGCGAGTGTGTTGCACACATATTTACGTCATCAATGGGAATTTATCGCGGGATGACATATTCTTACCGTGAGGAATGTTTTTGACGATATACCGTAAACGATGAAATATCAAACATCCCTACATTCAACATTTAGGTTTTGACTGCATCGTGTCCAACTCACTTTCTGTTTGACTTTACAACGAAGACATAAAGTCAGGGCGTGGAAGTGGGGGGAAAACGGGACCTGACTAACCAGGACCCAGTGGATAGGGGCCCACTTACATTAGGAGTTTACAGGGCCCAGAATTAGGTGCTACGCCCCTGCATTAAGTCTTTGTGAGAAGCTGTAAATGGAAAATGCCGTCTGACATTTTATTTTATTTCAGGGAACACTGTGTCGTGGTGACATAATGAATGATGAAAATTCATATCAGGCTTTTAACTCATGGTACGCTCTGTTTCAGTGAATTAGCAATATTTACTGAAAGGATTAAATGAAATAAATGAAAATGCCTAATGGAGCCTTTCGCTTTAGTCACACGGTGAACTAAGTTTAAACGTTGCTGTTAGAGACATGAATCGCTGCTTTTTAAAGGACTGGTGTTCATTTGTATGCTAATATACTGGAATTTCGTTAATTCATTAATTTCATTCCTCATTTTGCAGATAAATAAGTTAAAATGTAGGGAGGGCGATGTGGAACTACGGCACAAAAACAAATACAAATGATTTATTACTTTAACAGAATAGTGTAATATTTGATTCTTTGATCAGAGTTAAATGAGACGATTGAATGCTTTTCTCAGAATTAATATTAATCCATAGCTGTCACTCTACCTAAGCAAAAAGACTTGCTTGTTGCCTGCCATAACATTATGACCACTGACAAGAGAAGTAAATAACATTGACCGTCTTGTGACAGTTCAGTGTTCTGCTGGGAAACTTCTGGACCTGGCTTCATTCATTGGTGTGGATGTTACTTAGACATGTAGCACCCACCTAGACCAGACCAGGCACCCCCACCCCATAGCAATGACTCTCCTTGATGGGAGCAGCCATCCCCAGCAGGATGCAGCCTACAAAAACAACACAAGAACAGCACAAGGTGTTGACCTGGCCTCCAAATTCACTAGATCCCAAACTGATCAAGTATCTGTGGGATGATCCACAGAGGCCCCTCCCCTCAAAGACCCCGACTAACAAGATTCTGTTCCCAAACACCACAGGACACCCTCAGAAGGTCCATGTCCATTCTCTGATGAGTCACCACAAGGGAGACCTGCATGATATTAGGTCATAATATTTTGCCTGATCGGTGTATTTAACCAAGAGATGGTTAATATGTTTTTATCAATCTTCAGTCAGTCAAGTGTTTTCTCCTAAACTGGTCCTTGAACTGCAGGAACCGGATGTATTAGCTAATTCTAATATTGTTCACGGATAATTAACCTAATTCATCCAATTTGAAGAAAAGAGACGGGAACAAGATTAGCGCTGTGTAATCTGATCACTCCGGGTGAAGTCGTTTGCTCTGTTACATTCATCCGATCAGTGTCAGCGACTCGGTCGAATTCCCAGGTGTTATGAGGTTTACTTGGACCGTTCCGAACACGGATACAGGTTTAATCCTGACCGTTAACACGGAGCCGAGCAGGGCGGAGGGAACAGAGTCGGAGAGGCGGAGGCTCCTGATTTATCACCTCTGCAGGGCCACAGAGCCAGAGAGGGGCAGATGTAATCATGGCAATTCGGTCAGGAAAACAGGATGGTTAATGGAGTGGTAGTGATTAGATTAAACAGAGGCTGCTGGGCAATGTAGTGTTTCTAATTGAGTTGGTAGGAAGGCCGTGTGTATCTGTGCGTGTGTGCGCGTCACGTCGTTAGGTACACTGTGGAGGCGTTTTTCTCATTCTCTCAAGTTTTATCACTGTCATGGGTGCTTCATGCCTACATGCCCATGCAATCATTGCTTCATAAATCACACACACACACGTTTAACAGACTTTTATACAGAGGACCAGCCAGGTGTTCATTCATGCAGTTTAACGCCAGCCTATATAAACAGTGATTGAGGGATAAACAGTCATTACATGGCAGTAAAACAGACAATCAATGCGTTAGACGCACACCAGCACACGAGTGGCTGCAGATATGTTGAATGCTTAGAGCCTGCATGCACACTAGCAGGCATAACATTATGACCACCTTCCTAATATTGTATAGTGCCTCCAAAACAGTTGGGACTCATCATATGGGTCTTCTGAGGGTGTCCTGTGGTGAAGTTGTTACTGGGGGGCCTTTGAGGGGAGGGGCCTCTGTGGATCATCCCACAGATACTTGATCAATTTGGGATCTAGTGAATTTGGAGGCCAGGTCAACACCTTGTACTGTTCTTCTTCCTAAAGTGTTTTTGTGGCTGCATCCTGCTGGGGATGGCTGCTGCCATCAAGGAGTGTCATTGCTATGGGGTGGGGGTGCCTGGTCTGGTCTAGGTGGGTGCTACATGTCTAAGTAACATCCACGCCAATGAATGAATGAATGCCAGGTCCAGAAGTTTCCCAGCAGAACACTGAATTTACTTCTCCTGTCAGTTTTAATGTTTCGGTTTTAATGTTGTGGCTGATCGGGGCAAGTCCACAGGTTTTTAATGTTTTCTTTGGTGGTAATGGACCCCTGCATTGTTATTGTTTGTCTAACCTAGCAACAGTAACAACGGTACAAGTTGGACTCGTTGATTGGTGGTAAGAAGAAGAAGAAGAAGAATACATTTCAGTTGTCTTCTCAAACAGTAACATCCACATGAATGAATGCCAGGTCTTAAAGTTTCCCAGCAGAACATTAAATTGTCACAAGATGGTCGATGTCATTCACTTCTCCTGTCAGTGGTTTTAATGTTGTGGCTGATCGGTGTAGTTCCCCCAGATGTCATATCTTCACATGAATCCCCTTCATGCTTGAAGGCAAGAGACACACATGTAGAAAACCATCCGCTCACCTTTTCTGCATCTCACAAAGACAAACAAAAATAAATTTAGATCACATCTGTACAGGCACGCGGGAAGATGTTTTTAGTAGGGGGGGCTGCCAACTGAATGAATGAATGAGTGACGTCATCGTATTTTTTCTGCTACTGTACCCTAGCGCATCGCACACTAGGCCTACTAGGCTGCTTACTGGCTCCCAAAAGCTACACGCAAATAAAACATACATGAATTCTTAGATGAAATGCAAATTTTATTAAATTTTTGTCTATATGCAAAGTACAGTAATCAACTCATGACATGACAGACACAAAATTAGTTTTAACGCAGTGACACTGCGACTGTCCGTGGTGCTGAACCGAACCTCACAAAAGGCCTCAACAAAATTAGATACATTGAAACGCTATAAGCGCTGTCCTTGGTGTGGGGCTGTTGTTTCTCGCAGCCCCCGCTGCCGCCGTCTCCTGGCGGGAGCTGCGGGGCTGGTGCTGAGCTGCTAATGCTAGCTGGGATCTCTTCTGTAGTAGGAGGATGCATGTTGCTGTTTTCATCTTCTTTGTCGTCCTCCTCCTCGGTGATAGTCGTTTTTTTTTTTTTTTAAATAGGCACAGTAACATTACTTGTGAAAAAATCCAATATTCCTTTCTGTTTTACTCCACGTCCACGGTTGTCACACGCCATTGTTGTTCAACTATTCGTTTGAATATGCTGAAGCGGCTTCCTGGTGAGAGAGTCTCCTCCACAATTTTTTTTTTTAATTTATTTTCCCACACATTCCCACAACTCTATTTACACCCCATATAATTTACAGATATTATATATATATACTTAAATATATATATATATATATATATATATATAGTTATTCATTTATTTCAAACATTTAGGTTTACAGTGATGTTACACCCTGCACCACCAGGGGGGGCTGCAGCCCCGGCAGCACCCCCCTTCCCGCGCTACTGCATCTGTATTAGAGCAGATTTCCTGATACTGATCGGAAACATGCCTCATTTTCACATTTATTTCTTTAGTTACTTCTTTTCTACTCACATCGTTTGTCATGACATTGTTTGTCTTGTTGTCATGACATGAAAACAGTATATGAAGTTACTGCGTATATTGTTACTGTTAAATACTAAATAAATATTCATTATCCAGAAAGTAAATCTGCAAAATGTCTGTTTGCTTAAATACATATGGAGATGGCGGTTCTCAACCTAGGGTTTGGGCCCCTTCCAAGAATCACAACATAAAGATAAAGCTAAATAAATAAACAAACTTAAATAGAAAATCTGTTTGTTTTTTAGCTTCAAAATAGTTGTAAAATAACAGCAAAAATAATCTGAAAGAGGAAGATGATGCATCCACTGGAGCGTAGCCCACTGTGCATGTATTTGTGTATTAGCAGAGATAGAGTGACTGAAAGTGAGCTTGATGAGCTGACACTGACTGCGTTTTCTGAAAATGATAAATAATAGATAAGGAAATGATAATACGACTCTGTGTGAGAGAGAAACTGTGTGTGTAGTGTGGGCATCAGTGTGTGTGTGTTTGCAGTTCGTGTGAATGCCTTACGTCTCAGCGCGGCGCAGCTGGAGTTATCTGGGTCATAGTGGATTAATTTTTAATTTTACCGTTGTGAGCTACAGTAACGACGGCACATTAAAAAGCTGAAGATAGCTGCGAGCTAATCTCATCTGTTCAAAACCAGCGCACGGGCAGCTCCTCTTAGTTCTTGTTAGAAATTTGGATTTACACCAATAACCTGCAGATAATGGCACCAAAAGGAAAAAAGCTAAAAGAATCACCAAAGTAATTGCAGCTCCTCCTGAGTCTGACATTCATATCTGTTCCAGATTTTATGAGAAACCATTTTGCTGATGTTCGCTCCACAAATGTCAATGTAATTACAGTGCTAGCTTAAAAGCCGGGGGGTCAACAGCGTCGCTGGTATTTATCTTTTGGAGCCAATCAAATTATGTAGAAAAGTTTATTGCAATCCATCTAATAGTTGCTGCAAAATTCACCGTGTCCCCTCCAATCAACTGGCTCCTCGAAATGACAACTGTGACAGCAGCTGATGCAGAAGTCAGCTTCATATGTTTGCGTGAAACACAGCTGCAGACTGGGCGGTGGCGTGCTCTCCTGGCGCCGTAAACAATTGCACGGTCGTGTGTGGTCAGCTGCAAGCGCTTGATTACAGTCAATAAAAGACGGTGGACTATGAGAAAGACTATGGAGCTTGGCACAAGATGCAGTCGCAATCTTAACATTTTCAATTTAATGAATATGAAAGCAGATTGGAAAAAAAATTAGAGGTAGCTAAGTGCTTATGAGATTATGAGGCTGGTAATGCAGCATTTGGATTTCATTATGGAGCGTGTTTCAGCCAATAGAGAGAAAAAATACATCTGCAGGCAAATGGATTGTCATTCAAGTAGGGCTGGGCGATATGGCTGAAAAATGTATCACGATATAAGTGTTTCATATCAGTCGATATCGATAATTATTGATTATTTTTTTTTAACCTATTCTTTTTTTTAAATGTTAACAATGACATATTCAATAGCATTTAAATTTTGTTAATTTTTAATTAATTCAGTAGCGGTGGAAAAAAAAGATTCAGTTCATATAACCGTCCATCAAAGACGACTCCAGAATCATAAATCTAGAGTCTGTTTAAGCGGCTCAGTTGAGTCCTACCACGTTTGATTGATCATCAATAAACGGCTCCATTCAAACATCTTCCATCTCACTGCAGAGAAACTAAACGTACGACCAGACTTGACCAGCAAACAATACGCAGAGAAACCAAACTTAACCGACTCATAACCGCTGCTCGTGGATCCCTGATTAACCGAGTCAGCAGCCACTCACTCGGCCGCAGAGAAACCAAACTTAACCGACTCATAACCGCTGCTCGTGGATCCCTGATTAACCGAGTCAGCAGCCACTCACTCGACCACAGAGAAACCAAAGTTAACCGACTCTTACACGACTAATCAAGAGAGACAAGAGACAATTAATATGCTCACTCACCACCAAGTTAGAGACAACATCGGTCTGACTCATGTCTGACTGAAAATAACCTAAATATTACCAAACTGGTAACGTGATCTTTAATTTTTTATCTACAATTTCCTCTCACGCTGTCGCTCTCATATTCTCCTTTCACTCCACGCCCTTCTTTTTTTGTTGTTGTTGTTGTTGTTGTCTTAGCTGGGCCGTGATAGGTCCAGAGACTAAAGCTCTTCCTCTGCCTACATTCCCCAGAATGACTTGCAGTTGTGACTCTGGGTTTTCTTCCTATTTTTCTCTAACGGAGTTCAAGTGAAATTATTGAACATTCTATCTATTCTAACGTATTTTCTATTGATAGCGACCACGTGTCGCCCAGCTCTACCTTCAAGCAATCAGAGCTAACAGATTACACTCAACAATGCTAAGATGATGTTGCTCTTCTGTCCATCTCTGCATAAACCAAATGATTTGATTGGCCTTGCAGATCTATTCTGGTGCATTATAAGTTCCCAAACGGAGCAATTCCAAATCAACTTTAGATATATTTTGTGTTGAAATGTGAACAGTTGTCTTTGTTTCACCCAGAAACACTGATGTCCTCGTCTCTTTCTCGCTCTTCCTTCTCCAGTCCTTGCTGCTGATCCGTCAGGAGATGGTGGTTTCCCAGAAGAAGCTGGGCGAGTTCTGCGAGGCTCTGAAGCAGTACCTGAAGAATGTCTCCGCTCAGCGAGACTGTTTTCAGTAAGTCCCACCGACGCCCTGCATTTTCACAACCGCTCGGCTGCTGCGCGGCGCGGCACCGCAGCCCTAATCGCTTTTAATATTTAATGTGTTCCATTTTCAGTGTGTCGGGACCTCGCTGGTTCACTTTATTAAGTGCTACCTTAAATAATACCTCCTCTCTGTTGGATTGTGTGTACATGCACCACACCATAAACAGTTAAGCTCAGCTGTGAGTGGGTATTTCATCATTATCTCGCTGAAATCTGAAAAACTGCTGCAACTCCCAGGTGGTTTGGATCTGAGAAATACTAATGCCGTGCCGCATACTCGATGCGCATAATATTGTACCTGTAATGTAGTCTGATGCACGCATGCTGTAGCTATTATAAACCTCCTGCACCTCCCACTCGGAGCACCGGGGTTCTGCCAAACAGTGTAATATCCAAAGAGATTTCTCCAAATCCCAGGCTCAATATTTTGTATGCATGGTCCATAGTCATACTGTGAATATGCCCTTGGTAAGACTTAAGGGCTCCGGCTTTACTGCACTGCTTTGACTTGTATTACCTTTTCTATCACCGGTTACTGCAATGCAAACGTCTCTGCAGAGATAGAAGTCCTAACGGCTATGAATTGTACAGAATGAATTGCTTAGCAGGCAGTAATGTAGGGATGTCGCTTTAGAGAAAATATACACCGATCAAGCATAACATTATGACCACCTTCTTAATATTGTGCAGGTCTCCCTTTTGCCTCCAAAACAGTTGTGACAATATTAGGTTTAGCTAATACATGCAGTTCCTGCAGATCAAGGACCAGTTTAGAAGAAAACGCTTGACTGATTGAAGATTAATGATAATATATTAACGTCTCTCGGTTAAATAGACCGATCAGGGAAAACATTATGACCCCTTTTTAATATTGTGTAGGTCTCCCTTGCAGTAACTCATCGGAGAATGGACATGGGCCTTCTGATGGTGTCCTGTGGTGTCTGGCAACAGACTGTTGTTAGAGGGGGGCCCTTTGAGGGGAGGGGCCTCTGTGGATCATCTCACAGATACTAAGGCCTCGTCCACACGTACCAAAACGATCTTTTCCTCCTCCGTTTTCCCTGGCATCGTTTCAAGAATATCTGCATCCACATGGATCCGTCTCAACAAGACTCAAAACGCTACTTCATATTCCAGGCCTATAGGTGGCGCTGTTTCAGTTTCAGAAATTCACCAAGAACGGAGAGGAAGAGGTGGAGCATGCGCATAAAGCTTGAGCGCTGTTTACAAATCGGCTTTAGAAGAACCAAACATCTGGTTACCCTGGCAAGGGTCCACTGGAGGAACACTCTCTTGACAACTGTTGCGCAGGCCCGGGAATCCAGGAAAATTGTATCTAAACTGTATCGCTATTTCCTAGGAAAAATCTTATGTGTACCTTGCCAGTTAATGGGCATCTTGCTGGCACATATTCCGACCTTGACCTGACTTCAACTGGGATGGGGTCTGGGATACAGTCAAACAGTCATCCAGAAACCCTCTGACCACAACAGATTTCATCTAAATTTTATTCACAGAACTTACATGACCTCATCGTAAACTTTACAGTATGAAAATAAAAGATAATCCGAATTGTACACTTTGTACTACAGGCACAGTGGGCACCTTTTTCCACATGATTTGGGAATGCCCAGGGGTTACAAATTTTTGGAAAATGGTGCAGAGTGAACTGTCGTTGCTATTGTCCATTCCCATCCCCCTGTCCCCATCCGTTTTTATTTTAAATGATCTCTCTCAACTGAAACTTATGAAATCCTCAAAGCGAGTGTTTCTGTCTGGCCTAACTGCAGCTAAAAAGATGATCGCAACAAGGTGGAAACCGCCCCATATACTAACTCGGCGACAGTGGCTGCTCAACTTCATAGATGTTGCGCTTCTGGAATTGTCCACAGCACGTATCCATGGTGCAAAAGAGGAAGTGACATTGTACTGGGCTCGAACAGTAGAGGCTCTCAAAGGCATTTTGGTGTGAGCTGACACCCCCCTTCCCCCCTCTGGTCTTGTTTGCTTTGGTTTATGTTCCCTGTTTGGGTTTTTTACTATGTACTGCAAACTGTGGATGGCATATAACCCTTTGATAGGTCTAACTAAGTTATGCTTCAATGGCACTTTTTTCCTTTCGCATTTGTGACAGTTGATGTATTTCACTTACTTGCCTTTTGTATTTTTATTATTTATTTATTTATTTTCAGTCATATTTTCATTTTATTTTTATGTTTTCATTATATTATCATTTTTACTCGGCATATTTGTGTGTGTGTACACGGGTATGCACTTGTTTATATGGTAATTAGGCTACTTTATTTATGTGCTGTTGAATGATAATTGTTGTCCTCAAAATCTCAATAAAAATTTGATCACAAAAAAAAAAAAGAAGAAACCAAACTCAAGGAGAAATGATATTTAGCCCTAGTAACCATAATAGGCTCAATATCTTCTCCAGCAGGAACATGAGCATGTAGTCCACCATTGTTGTTGATGTTGTTATGAGACGTCTCGCGGGATATAAGAGGTGGAAGGCTGCTCCAGGGGTGTGGCCACGGTGGCGATAACATCATCAAAACGCACGTATGCGTTTTTCGACGTTTTCGGCGTCCACACAAAAACGCAAGAGCTGCGTTTTTGAATTTTTTCACCTTGGGACCCGGTTTCAGAAAAGTGCGTTTTAAGGCAATGACAGGATTCATGTGGACGATCGGGCAAAACAGTGTCTCCATGTGGACGGGGCCTTGATCAGTTTGGGATCTAGTGAATTTGGAGGCCAGGTCAACACCTTGAGTTTCTAAAGTGTTTTTGTGTGTGTACCTGTGTCAGGCTGCATCCTGCTGCCATCAAGGAGTGTCATTGCTATGGGGTGGGGGTGCCTGGTCTGGTCTAGGTGGGTGCTACATGTCTAAGTAACATCCACACCAATGAATGAAGCCAGGTCCAGAGGTTTCCCAGTAGAACATTGAATTGTCACAAGCTGTTATTTACTTCTACAGTCATAATGTTGTGGCTGACCGGTGTACCTTTTTAGTGCATATTGCAAGAAATTGTCAAATGTAGTGGAAACAACCTTCCTGTTTGTGTTTTCTCTGCCATTAAACCAAAACAATGAGCTGAAAGACGTTAAAACGCTCCACAGAGCTGAGGGGATGCAGAGCTCGGTGGTGATTATCTCCCTTCTGTCATTATCAGTGTCCCGTTTCACATTAAACTCACCGCAGCATTTAAAGCCATTGTTAGCGGAGTAGTTGCAGACGAGACAAATATCAACAGAGTCGACGCTGTTGTCAGCTTAAATACAAATCTCTAACAATAGATGTAATTTGAACGGGCACAAAATGGATAATTCATCGTGTGCACCTGTCTGCTTCACATCCCGAGTCAGCCAACTGTGTTTGAAGTGGATCAGAGGTCATCTCTGCATTAAAAAAGAGTTTCATCTAGTCTGAAGACTCTAGTTTGATCCGTCGCTGCTGTTCACATACGGGACACGCATCTGAGACAAGTTTTGTGAACTATGTGCAGTGACTATCCCTCAGAGGAGTCGCTGAAATGATATGATAGGCAGATTTGTGAATCCATCTGGAGCGGGACGTCCTCGAAAAAAAGGCTAGTAGAGAGTCCTGTTCATACTAAACAATATTTTGAAGTTGGACACAATGAAGGCTGGTCGTGTCGGCGTCTTACCAAGGCTTTTGTAATCTGCAGCTTTCCCAGAAAGGGTTGGGACTGAGCCTCAGCAGTTTTTCAATAAAAAAAAATAAATGAACAAAATTCAAGGCTGTTGAACATTTCCATACTAAATAAAGCAGGATGAAAACATGAGGTGACTTCATGATTAGACTAAAAACCATTAGAGGAAAACAAAATAATAAATCCTGATTTTTTTTCTCAGTCCAATTTAATTCACCACATTTTGTAACCTCCCAGCAGAACAGTGGCAAAATATCTCGTAATAAAACGGTGCCTCCGGAGAGGAGCTGTTTCAGAGCAAATAGGATCCTAAAATCATTTGGGCTGGAGGATGTTGGAAAGTGGAACAGGGCAGTGGGTCTGGGCTTTGAGCACATTGTTTGTCGCTGTGTTGTAAAGTGCTATAATGTCTGCGGTTCGCACTGAAATGAAAACTTGGTTGCACTCAATTCTCTCGGGATCAGCTACGCTAAGAAACCTGAAACCCCGGGCTATCAAACCTATTTACCATCAGCCATCTGTTCAAGCTTTACATTTTCCTCAATTTGTATGATTGAAATGTTAATTTGTAGATTAAGACAACAAACTTAATACTCGGTTAATGGCCTAATCCTGCAGACATTCAAATTAGCATGCTAACACCAAGCTAAATGAGTGTTCTCACTGTATAAACTTGACTGAGAAAACAGGAAGTTTCTAGATAAAATCAAATTCTTTAGCGGTAGCTCTTCTACCGGTGTTTCCACTAGAGGAACCAGGTTAAACAATAAAGCCCCTTAGACGAACCAAAGCAGAACCAAAGACTGAATATTAAATAGAATGGATGTAGCTGTGCAATACCACTGCTGGACACTAGGTGTCGACTCAAAAATATCAGCGTCACCAATCAAAACTCATCAACTTCTTTCATGAAATTCAAATTTAACACATTTTTTTTGTAAATTACTGCATTACTGAGTCTATAACAGGCCTTAAAGGAAAATATGTTGTGACGCGTCATTGGCACAGGGGTTAAAGTTTTCCGTCGCTATGACGGAAATCCGTCAACTCGGCTCTCGTAAGGTCCCGTGGTCCCGCCAAAAAGGCAGAGTGAGAACCGCATATAAATAAATAAACATTTCGAGAGCCTTTAAAAAATCCTACAGTAGTACAGACCGTGAATGCAACACTCAGCGTATCCTAGCAACATTCAACCCGTAAGTCCGTGCGTTTTTGTTGACAGAAGTGGCAGCTCTAGTCTCCGCTAGTAGAAAACTACATGTCTTTCTCAAAGCAGAAACCTACAATTGAAAATGAAAATCGTCGGTTTAACCCCGCCTGGACGGATGAATAGTATTTATTCATGTTACCGCCAAGTTTAAATGCCAAACTGATGTGTTTAATTTGTAATGAGTGTGTCGCGGTTCTGAAAGATTAGCCCCACCGCCCCCCTTGTTTTCTATGTCCCCCCCCTCTGGTCATTTGTTATCCCTGGTGGGGATATGTTGTCTCCCCCCCCCCCCCCCCCCCCCCCGGTCAGACAGTAGGCTACTTCAGATCAAACCTGCATAATTTGAACTGCCAGCCTCCTCATCCCCCCCTACAGTAGCGCACAGCGTCTCTCAGACAGTCATATCGTATACTGTAAATTCTCAAAGAGAGAGAGAGAGAGAGAGAGAGAGACAGAGAGAGAGACAGAGAGAGAGAGAGGCGAGTCTGGAGATGCCGGTTGCACTGGGTCGGGTCTGTCTCCAGGTTTGAGTAAATAAAAGCCGGTCTCAATTAGAAACCGGGACTGTTTTCTACAAGTTCAAGTGAATGAACAACCTGTCATAGTGCTTCCTGCTACAGTTCTCAAACCCCGACCCGGTCTGATCCGCGAATGCGGCCAGGCTCACATGCATTTTCGTCCAGCAAAAAAGAGAAAGAAATGTTTTCTGGATCATTTTATGATTATAGCCTATTATTTCCCATCTTTGGTGACCTGATTTTTTGGAAATTAAATAAAAGCCTGTCCCATATTACACCGTTGTGTTAAAACATTGTGAAAATAAATGCTTGCACTGAAAACTTGTGCAGACGATTTGTTATTTATAGCCCATTAACAAGAATGGTGAAGTCTTGCAAAAAATGTTGGTTTCATGCCCTGGCTTTGAACTAGAAGGGGTAATCGACCACGTGGTGTTTAAATATCGAGGCAGTATGCGGCCATGACCCCCAGTGATACTCAAATAAATTTTCAGTCAGATGATTTTTTTTTGCTTTAACCCCTGGTCATTGGATTAATCAACATGGCTGGTTCCCACTCCACGACCTTCATCCAGCTCCTCCATCTCATTCAAATATGGTCTTTACTGCCCCAAACCACAAAGATAGCAACAGGCAAATGCCAAACTTGAGTCTTCACATAGTCAAACACTGTCAAACCAATGGAGCATGTCACTGGGGTTACATCCAGACTAAAGGGAATACTTTCTAGGTTTTGCTCTGCAGTTGTCTGGATGCAGCAGCACCAGAGATTTGGCAACTCATTGACAAACAATTAATTCAAGATTTGTTTTTTGCAGATTCAGATTTGCTTTCAGAGGGACTACTTTTGACATGTTAGGTGACTTACTGTATCTGCATAATTCTTCCAGTTTTGGTGTTGATGTAAGAACCAAAATCAGAAAACGCTGGAGGAACTAGCAAAAGCTCTTGGTTATTAGTTCTTGAAAAAGAGTTTGATAGAAAAACACCATAAGAAGGTGGAAAGAGTAACATATACAGTTTATATCACCTGCTAAACAACATGATGCATGTTAGCCACGTCATTGTGAGCATATTAGCATGCTAGTCTAGGTCAAAGCATTGCTATAGCTAACTATGGCTAACTACGGCTGTAGACTGCCAAACTGATGACCTTTGCATTAGCATGCTAACACCGACCTAAACGAGTATTCGCAGCTTTTAGATAAAATTCAATTCTTTATTTTCCATGTAAACAAGTAAATATTATTTGACAGCAATCGGATAAATACTATTTGTGGAATAATGCTCTTCTACCAGTGTTTCCACCAGAGGAACCAGGTTTAACATTAAGAAAAAAGCATATAGCTGTGCAATACCATTGATGGTCACTAGGTGCTGACTCAAAAATATCAGCGTCCATGAGACGGTGAAAAGAGTAACCTATATATATCACCTGCTAATCAACACGTTGCATGTTAGCCACGTCATTGTGAGCATATTAGCATGCTAGTTCAGTTCAAAGCATTGCTATAGCTAACTACAGCTAAAGGCTACTTAGGCTGTTTCAAAACATTACATTCAAACAAGACGACTTAGACTTTAGAAGAGGATGCTGTATTTGATTATCAGTTACGCTGTCGTCTCTGCAGAGTTTCTTTCAAAGTCTCTTCTTTCATAACAGATAAACAGCCGTACTTCGGTTACATCTACTTCACACAGAGGACACAGCATATTAAATGCTTGGTCAATAAATACTGCACACGTAGGTGGAATGGCCCTGCAGGTGAAACACTACCGTCACCTCCATAATGCTGCTGCTCTTTTTTATGTTTGTTTCGTTTATTTGTTACTTTATAGTAAATGTGGCAACAGCAGCACAGTGCTTGTAGGAAGCTACAGTAAATAATGCATAAAGAGGAAGGAGGTTTTTTTGTTGTTGATGGAGGAAGCTCATTACCTGTGAATACACTCTCCTCGCCGCTGTCTTGATCTTTCCATCCTTTGTGCCACTGCATTTGGTTTTGTTCATTTCTACGTTTATTCTCCCACAAAAACTCTTGGTAACTTAAAGTTTATTTAGTTTACTCGCACAAGCACTCTATTATATTCACAGGCAGAGAATCTACTTTGTTTGAACACGAACAGGTAGCAACACTTGTCCCCACACTGCCCTCTATGGGTTTAGGGAGGAACTACAGTGATGTACCCTACCTACCCCAAGTCATTGATTAATTGTTGCTGCAGTGTTAATAGCTCTATCCATCTTCATTTTTATTATCCGAAGAAGAGTAATTGTTGCATTGCACCTTCAGAAAAATATCACTGTCCCTTTAAGACAGGCGGTAGACGAGAGTTGTTGAAGTTTTTTTAAATTGCACACCATCTACCATCGCGATCTGCCAGTTGATCGACTCACTGGGCACCCCTGTTTTAGACCTTTGCATCCGCTATTTATTTTAAACATAACCATAGCCTCCTACTTCTTTTTAAGCATGTTCCATAACTGCTACCAGACTTAGCCAGTTAGCTAGATTTTAACAAGGCTGCACATGACATTTACCTTGGCGGATAGTTTTGCTGTGGGCGTGGTTTGTTCATCGCAGCAACTAGAAGTAGACTTTTAATCAAAATAAAATATGTTGTATCTCTTCTCCTGAAACGATTTTGATAATGTGATGTATTCTGAATCGTTAAAGTGTATAATCAATTAAAACATAACTCTCTAAATGTACCGTAGAAGTAGTCGTCCTTTTGACATGAGAGAAATTATTACGGTACGTCTTGAGGTCTTTGATGGAGCTCAAGATAAATATTCTATCTATCTGCTTTTACCGTGTAGACTCTTATGAGAGGGATGCAAAAATGTACATCGAGTCAAAACTCAACTAACGGCAAGCATTTTATTTGTATTTTACGTTTGCGAATGTCTGTCCTTGCACCAAGAAAATTGCCGTTTGAAAATTGAAATCTCCGAGAACGGAAATTAAAATTGCATTTGTAATAAGAGCTACTACGAGCAGCATAAATGCGAGAGTAATTTCATGCCACAATAAGTGCCGAAATTGCACCGCTCTGCCTGATGTGCATAAACGCGACCTCAGCTGCTCCACTTCGGAGCCAGGAAATTACCAAACTGGTGCATGTGCAAATAATGGACCCAAGCAAATGGGATGGATAACTGCTTTTTAATGTTAGAAATGTCTCTGTGTTGCTTTTATCTTCAGCCATAGTCTTAGTTTAAACACAGGCTACGGTTGAATCTGTCAGAAATATAACAAAAGAAGAAGAAGAAGGGTTTGTTTTCCCCAAATTTATGGGGATGGAGCCATGATTTCAATGTTTTCACATCACTTGACCATAGAGAAACAATTAAATTAGGGAATTAGGAGCTAATATGTTCCTACTTAAAAGGGAACTACCAATATAACTGTTGTGTAATTTGCAATTTTTCAGGAGATAATTAGATCAGCGTATATCCATATAGTGGGAGTGAATGGGGCACCGAAATGCAGCCTCTAAATAACACGTTATCTAATCAATATTTTGCTACGCTACTGTTATTCCTCGTTGAGTCCGGAGTTACCTGTTCATCATCGGATGAATGGATGATGTCACCTCAGAGCGCCACGCGCATCCACGACTGTTTGCTTGTTTACCTGTAATTTGCAACTACTAGTTTTTTACAACATGGCTGAATATTTTTCAGATTTTGAGGTTGTGAACGAACTATAGCTGTTATGACGATAACAGGTAACGCTGGACTCAACGGGAAATAGCAGTAGCGTACGATAACAAAATATTGGTGAAATGAACAAGTTTCGCAGCCGATTATGTGTTATTTAGAGGCTGCATTTCGGTGCCCCATTCACTCACACTATATGGATATACGCTGATCTAATTATCTCCCGAAGGAATACAAATTACACAAAAGTTATATGGGTGAGTAAACAACTGTATTTTATGCCAGAAATAAAGTCCAGGTTGTAAAAGCAATAGTTCCCCTTTAACAGATTATCAGCATTTTTTTGAAAATTTTGTTCCGATTAGACTATTCCGATATTTTCAGCAAATTAAAAAACACCCTCGATCGTCAAGATCCAATACGTCCACCACTCCACTTTACCCCCGCTACCCCTAAATGCAGCGCTCGCTGTGAAGACTGAGTGACACTATTAAGTAAACACGGACAAAGGTCCCGTGTGGATTATTAGCAGCGCCGTGTCGAAAACATACTTCAGCACATTCACGCCCCTGTGGAAGCAATAAGGTGGCGCCTCCGTTCATTACAGCAAAGTGTAGCCTATAAAACGCCTCCATAACGTCGGCCATTAGCTCTGACCTGCACGCGCACTCTGCCTTTTCAGTTCCACACAAGCCATTTCCTCTTTTTAGGTTTTATGTGCCGTCATATCCATTCACCGAAATGTGAGCTATTACCTCATGGCTTTTGTCTCGTTGCAAAAATGCACACTTATCGTGTTTCCCGTTTCCTCCCCTTTCTATCTCTAACATCTCTTCTTCGTTTTATTTCATCAATCCCACGTACCAATGCATCTTTTCTTCCCACCTCTATCCTCCCTGCTCAACCTTTCCACTCATTCGTGTCCTCTTTTTGCCTCCTCTCCAGTGTGACTGCCGTGCGTCTGCCGGACGGTTTGTCCTTCGTCGTCTACGAGTTCTGGGACGGAGAGGAGGAGTGGAAGAGGTGAGTTTTCAATCAGGTTTTATTCCCCAGCGCTAACCTGCTTTGTTAATATTCTTTTTGATTTTCTAAGGCTTTTTTTTTAAAACAAAAAGACATTGATTCAAATCAACAGCCGCATCTGAACAATAAATGCTGATGAAGGCCCGCTGCTGAAAAATGATTCATTCCCTGATCTACTTTAAACGTATTAAAAGTCATTACGGAGCGAGGCCATTCATATTGTTTCTGAAACGACTTTGAGTCAGCACTCTAGCTCATCTCAAAGTTCCTCCCTCCGCCATTTGTTTTTTTATTGATTGGGGATCGCCAAATAAAGAGAGCGCTCACTTTTCTTCCATTTCTGTCATGGAGAAAAGAAAAAAAAACCTCCTCCCTCCACATTTAATTAGCCGCCTTCAGCCGTTCCCTCACTCCAGAAGTTGCTCGAGCACTCCAGTCGCAGTCATCATGATTTAGCGAAGGCGCCGGCCGTGAGGAGAGGTTGCTGATGTAGCTGCCTGCCGATCGGCGTTTCTGCCCCACCGCTCCCAGCCATTAATATTTCAGCTCCCACTGTAAAGGCTGGGTCGCCGTGCTAAGCGGTTTGAGGTCATGTGTGCTTTTATGAGCGGCTATAAGGAAGCATGTGCTCATAAACACGTGTTGTGTGTGTGTGCGCGCTCCGTCTCACCCTCTTGTCTGGTTCTAGGCACCTCCAGTCGGCCCCCAACAAAGCCTTTCAGCATGTGAAGGTGGACACACTGTGCCAGCCGGAGACCATGTCCTCTGTAGCCGTGCCAGGTCAGTGAAGAAATACAATAATCTCAACTGTTTCTGTAGATTCCTACACCTGTTTAGTGGTGATGGGGATTGTGCGTGCGTTTGATGCTGCCTTCAGCTGGGCTCACGTCAAACAGCCTCCTCATGGGATATTAACGACATCCAGAGTGAAAGTTCTCTGAATGAGCAGAAAAGATGACGTGTTTGCAAACATTTTCAGAGATGATGGAGGTGAATGCTAAGTTAATGGAGCAGGGTGCGCAGAGTGACGCAACAGGAGTGTAATTTATTCATATGCACTGATCAGCCACAACATTATGACAGGCAGGAGAAGCAAATAACATTTAAATCATCTTGTGACAATTGTGGGAAACTTTTGATTGTGCGTGTTTTAAAGTAATTGAAAGTCATTTTTGATTGCATTTATTTATGAGATAACACAACCTTGAGATTTTACTTAATGCAAAGAAAATAAATGGAAGTTATTTGATAAAACTTTACAATAAACAAATGTTCAGTATAAACAGAAATACAAAAAAAATAAAGATCCTTAAACTCCAAAAGAAACAGGATGACAGGACATTAGAAAGTAATTACACTGACCCAAATGATCCGGAGTAAACCTGGCTGCTTACCCTACATGTCTGTAATCCTGTTAGCTAAGAACCAGCTATGGGGAAAATAATGTAGCTCATAAAACACTGATTGAATCAGTACAGGAGAAAACAGAAACACACCGTCAGTCAGTCGGTAATGGACAGAAATTTAAGGAGGGGTGCGGTGGTGCACGATTCAAGGCAGAAACCAGAACCCTAGCACCATTTAAAATGACACTGGCCGGCGTTGACGCTTGGCTGAAGACAGCACCTCCTCTTCTCTGCCAAGTTTCTCCCCGTCTTCTTTCAGTCTGTTGCCTTGTCATGTCCTGCAGGTCTTTTGCTCTGATTCTCATTTTCTTTTAAAGCTTTCTAACCCTCCCTCCTCCTCCTCTTCTTGCAGCCGCCTGGTGCAGTGTGAACAGGGACTGAGCATGAAGATATTCAACTACACGCCAAGACTCCTGGACACCCCCCTCCCTCCCTCCGACCTTAAAACCTTCCCTTCTCCCCGCGTTTCACCCGCTCTCACTCCCACCCCCGTCCCCTCTCCCCCTTTTAACCCCCCACATCCCTCAACTCTTTTTGTAAGTACATGTTTACATAGTGCAAATGAATGGTGTCAACTGCGGTGAAAATTGAACAGTGCATTTTACACATTTGAGATTACTAAAACATGTTTGCGTCTCACTATGGTAGTTTGCTGGTTCTGGATTTTGAATTCGTTCATGTTTCAAGTAGCTTTGAGCCACTGTACGGTGGAGATTGTTCATGTAGCAAGGACCCCGACGTTGAGTTTTTCATGTAGCAGTTACTGATTTTAGGATAGTCCATTTAAGAGTAGTTAACCCCCCCAAACAACTCATTTTATAGTAGCTGCCTCTTCCACATTTGTGAAAGTTTTGGTCTGACCACATTGCTCCTGCTTCAGCCATCCTGGACTCGCGTTGACGTGCTGCGTAAACGAGGACTGTCGCCAAACGTAGGCGTCAGATTAGCTTTCAATCTCAGGAAAACAGAAACGTCAGTCTCTGGCAGCTAGCTAGGGAGAGAGCTGGATTGGAGTTTAGAAGAAAAATACCACGGAGGCCTTGGAAGAAATGATTTGGTACAAAATGCGTAGCTCGGCAACGGTCAGCAGGTTGGGCCAATGGTGAGCGTCTGAGGCTCTAGTTTTTGCCATATATCTCAAACCGCTAGCACTAGTCGGACACCTGTTGGTGGCTTTTCGGCCAAAGATTAGCCAGCTAGTGCAAAGAAGTCAAGCGTTCACACAAAGAAGGCTTCTCTTGCAGGAGAGGCCAGCTCTGTACCACAGTTTGTAGCTCTTCCTTGCTTCTTAGCATCTTAGTTAAAAGTAACGCCAACGGTTTGCGCTTTTCAGACAACAGATGAGTCATTTCATCTAACAGACATAGAACGTAAACGCTAGTAGTCTTTGCTAGGTTTTCAAGTGCAACCTTCATTGCCACCAATTCTCAGATGTGGGTTTGGGTTGTCTCTACCAATACGGTAGAGCATCATCATAAATTACTCTTGTATAGCAACAAATCTCACCGTGTTTTGTAAACCTGCATTTGGAGAATAGACTTTTTTGAAGGCTAAACAAAAAAGGGAGGCTCTCATGTAAGTAAATGTAGCTCATAAAACAACTAAATTGGCACTGAAGAGTAATCCAGGGTTGTTTCTTGAACAATTTACCGTTGCTCACATGCCAGATGTGTTCAGAGAAGCGGGGTTACAGTTCAGACTTTGCATATTTAGTCATTTATCGGGGCGGCGGGGTAAAGGAGACGGATTCTCGGGGCCCATGATTGAGGGAAATGTTAGGAAATGTTGTTCTTCTTTCACAAATATATGATAGTCAAAAATACCATTAAAATGCATAATTGTATGTTAAATAGCATCAAAAACTTTTGCCGCTGTGTAGCGGGGGGACCCCGGATAGATGCTTCTCATGGGGCCCAAAATCCCTAGCGCCGCCCCTGCCCGTGGTATTTCACCTCTTTCTGACTCCCTTTATTCTGTCGTTTGAGCTTCACCACTACTAGTACATGCACTGCGAGCACGATGGCTGTTGCGGGAGTAATGTCGGAAAGTTTTTCACGAGCGAGGGATTCCCCAAAACCCAAATCTCTTAAGTCCAACATGCACCAGATAAAGACGGTAACGTGGCAAAGACCAGCCAATAGAAGAGGGCCAAGTAGCTTCAAACGAGACGGGTGCATGTAGATGGCGCCGAAACATATTTCAAGTTATATTTCCTCATGTAGCTTTTTGTTTTGTTTTGTTTGGGGTTAAGAGTCGAGTTCCTGAGCTTTAAACCTCAGGGTCGTTTAACACCTCGAGATGAACAGACGTTCTGCTGTCAAGGGATAATTTGGGAGAGGATAAGTAGAAAGACGCGGGCAGCACCTCACTGTTCTCCATGCAGCTGAACATGGTTTAATTTTTGCCTTCTGTTTGTGTATTCCTTGTCTGAACTGGCGATGGGTAGCTTATATTAGCCGTGTGAGTCTAGTAGAGATTGTACATATCTATAAAAAAAAAAAAGAAAAAATAACAATGTTGTTCTATTACGATTATATTTGTATTTATTGACATCTTTTAGTGCTATAGTGCAATTTCTTCCTCAGTGAAAGTGGCAGTAGCTTTTATAGGGTGCTGCAGCTTCTCTCGACAGTTAAGTTTGAATCAGAGCCGCTACCACCAGAGACAGATAACGCCAATCTGAATGACGCTGAATATAAAGCCTTAAACATCACCACACGCTCGAGGAGCTTTTAAGAGAACTCTTTTCTTTTGTTTCTGTTGTAAAATCTCAGTAAGGAGAGGATTCCTCACGAGAGAGAGAGGTCCGTCGGCGTAGACCTCAAGTCTTTGTGTTGCATTAACATATTACAGACACAAGGGCGGTTCACTTAATATCACTGGAAAACAAAAAATAAAATCAGCCTTGACATGGGAATAATAATAATAATTCACTAGCATATAGTAGCGGATAGCTCAACCACCTCAGCATCACGTGATCACGTATACCACACACACACAAAACAATCACCAAGAAGACATTTTACACTTTAAATTGTACGCCAGGATGGACGTGATAGGTCAGACCATTCTCACACAACTCTGCTGCGCTTCAGTCTTCACCTCCTGTGCAAAGTTTACATGCAAGCCTTAGCTCCGTTACACAAACCGATACCTATAAGTAGACAGAAACCTCTAATGTACTCAACTAAACTTTACATAAAAGCAATCGTCTGACTACAAACCGGCGGCTAAAGTACAAATCTTTACAACTACATGCACTGGGATCCGTGGGGAACTAGCTAGTAATGTTTACAATTACCAAAAACAAAACAAAAAACGTAATCAGTCGAGAGATTTTCAGATTTTCTTGCCACGTTTTCTGTTGCTGCGTTTACATGGACGCGAGTATTTCACCAACCTAGAGGCTAGCTACGAAAGATCTGCCACGGCCAATTAAATCGCTTAGTTTGTAACTAAATGACACTGATTGGTTGGAGGACAGTTGCATCAATGTAATAAAATCTAAAAGGCACGTTAGCAGTCTCATATTCTGATAAGGATCAAGTCTGGATATGCTAGCTACCTGAAATCTAGCTTGATCAGAATTTAAATCCTAAATAGACAGGGGTGATGTAAAGCTTTGATAATCTGAAAATATTAGCTCCGATCGTTTCCGTCCAGTTGGAATAAATCCATCCTTAGTGTGTTAGCCTCCCTCCAGACAAAGCAGAAACATGGAGGTAGCAAAGCAACCAGCTGTCCAATCAAGCTCCATCTTGGTCGTCATCTTCTCTTGAATCAATTGTAGTCTATTTTCTGTTACTTCTTCTATTACATATTATTTTTTAACAGACTCGAGACTCCACACTGAGCAGAACGACTTTGCGCTCGTCCAAAAACTTTTATCCTGACTGATATTTGGGAGCATGTAAATGTGAACGTCCACGTAAACTCTTTGAATCTCTCACCAGAATGATTTGGCTTCGTCCATGTAAACGCAGCCAGGCCGTGGCAGTTTATCTGACCCAGTTTGGTTCAACACCTCCTCGCCAACACTGTCGGCCCACCACTGTAAAACAATCAGACTCAGAAAGCACAATGTAAAAAAAATAAAAAAAACAAATGAGTGAACATAGAGATTTAAATGTATTAGAGGTTATTGACGAGTATTTAGACATATGTAGTATTACTGTTTACCTGGTTGAAGACTTGTCGACGACTCACTCCTCCTGTTCGAAAGGTGCCATCTCACCATCCATCACTGTCTATTTTCTCTCTTTCTAATCTGTGATTGACAGCCAGTCTGTCGTCTGCCGGTACTGTGGTAGCAGTGAGTGGGATATCCAGCTACGCTGACACTAGCATCAGTCTAGCACCCTTTACCTTTACCGTCTAAGAGCGCTGGGCTGCACCGAGCGGGGCAGGGCTGTGTAAGAGTTCAGTATTATCACATTTACAGCAGAACGGGCAGCGCTGCTTTAGCTGTGACGCATCTTTAATTATCCGTGTTAAAGGTAGCCTGTGGAGGGTTTGGAGCTTGAATCGTTAGCGTAAAGCAGCTAGCGAATGTGGATATGAATGATTTGATCTTAAGCCTGACACCTAGCATCTAGCTTAGCTGTGGTTTAGAACAGGTTTCAATGCTAATAAAAGATCCATCGTCAAGCTCCATCTGAACCACAGCTAGCCTGCAGCTAATCCGGAAAACCCACAGTCAGTGCTGCTTTGAAGACTGCACCCTCCCATGGAGGATGTGTAAATGACTGATTTAGATGTTAAATTACAAAAAAGCCAAAGTAATATTACTGCAAGTATTATAAGACGAAGTCTGCAGGCAAACATTAACATCCCATAGAGCCAAACATTCCTTCGGCTGCTTATTACCGGCGACCAACGAGAGTCCTAAAGCTGCTTTCGTTAAAATCCCTTCACCATTTTTCGTTTGAACCAATTACTTGTAAATCTGAATTATTGCAGCTGCTATAACACTGTATTCTGACAGATTATAGGTCAAAGTAAAGCTAGATTTATGCTTCTGTTTCCCAACAAAAGAGTCTGCGTTGTAGATTTGTACTCGTGCGCCGCTAAAACCTTAATCGTGGTCCAGTTTCTCTGTGTACGTCAAACAATGGCGAGTGGATCACGTTGAAATCACTACTATCCAACATAGACACCTGCAAAGAAAACTGTGACTGGCACCAACATGAAATCTGTATCTGGATAAGGTGAAACCCCAATGCAAGGTTAAAATGCAGCCAGTACAGCTTTTAAATTCTGTAGGAAAACTAAAATCCCACAAGGGGAAGGGTCTCCTAACTCCTCAGTCTTGGTGTAAATGCAGCGAGTCAGAGTAACGTCATCCAGAGACGAGACGATATCACTGAACTCCACACAAACTCAACCTGGACCTTAAACCGGAGCTGATCTAAAGACGTAACACTGAATGTAAACCTTTCATCTCCACATGGCACCTTTAACCTTTACAAAATATATATATATTATTAAACTACTAATCACTGAAGGAGGAGCTGCTGTATCCTCAGTAGTAACATTAAGCCATATTGCATGGATCCGTGTTTACGCCACTTACAGATAGCCATAGCTTCACGGTTACTCCAGGTCCCAGCTGAGTGCGGCCCACGCGCTCTAACCGCACGGTTTCTCCTGTCGTGTCCATGGCGCCCAGCTCGGTTGGGTTGTGCATTATGAGTTAGTCAGAGATGCCAATACTGTTTCCCGTTGATACATTCCTGAATGTCCCTCAGACTGTGCAGCCTGTTCTTTTTTCTATCCTCCTACTCCTCAGTGCAACCTGTGCTTTTGTTTGTTTTTTGCCATACAACGGAAGAGTTAAGCCACATCTAGAGATGAAATGTTTCCCTGGCAACGCGATAAAAAAAGAAAAAAAGATTGGGGTTGGCAGTGGGGTCGGGCCTCCCTGTGGGCGTCCTCCGTAGTAGCTGTGGAGAAGCTGGTGAACGGGAAAGTCACCAGGTTTACCTCGTTTATGTCACACGACACCAAGCCAATCAGGAATTTGCCAAACCGACCGACCGGTTGACCAACCGTCGAGGCCGTTAACTCTTCCTTTCTGTGGCTGTGTTCTTTTCTATCCTTCAACTGAGTGCATGTCAACTGAATGTCCAGTAACTTCTTTGCTGTAGTATTAGGCCATGCTACTCTTCAATGGGTTTTGTGCATTTCTTACCTTCTTTCTTTTCTAGTATTCCTAATGAAGCAGACAGAGACTAAAATCTATTATATAAATAAAATATATATATATAAAATATATATATATATAATACTAGAAAAATGGCATACGAGAATGAACATTCACTTTTATGGCAATGTTTAATGAAATATTAATTCTTAATGTATGTTTCAGTAAAAACTGCTTTCTCTTCTTGAGTGTAGAGACTTATTGCAGGGATGCAAGTATTAATATTTGGTCTTTAAGAATATCTTGTTGAAATTCTAGATGATGTAGAGTGATGCAATTCAATAAAACTATAAAACTGGACACCGCGCCGTGTGGGTTTGATATTCGTGGAGGTGCTCGTTTCTTCCTGATTAAAAGGTTCTGGCAGGACTCTTCCACTGGTGCTCTAAAATTAATTACATATGCATTTCTATATTTTTAAACATATTTTAAACGAGACGGGTTGGATTAAGGGAGATATTCTGATTTAGAGTGAGCACAGACGACAGATGCTCCAAATAAAGACCAAAGACGTCTGAATTAACTGTCCAACAACAGATAAAACCCACTGGATGTTTTTTTTTTTTTTTAATTAGTTTTTAATTTAATTTCCTCCCTCCACTAATCAGTTTTATCTGTTGTTTGTAGTGGAAGAGCAGCTGCCTGAAACTATCGCGCAATGCACGTATAAAAAATAAAAACTGAGCACTGTTCCTTTATTTTCAGCTCTTTGAGGTTTCAGCGTTAATCTGCACAAACCACATGTTGATCTATTATCTTATATTTTTACTTTAATGTCCTGTTAACAAAGCCTTTCCCTTACTATCAGTTAATGAGGATGATGTTTGGGTAATGGGTACGCGTCCGACTCGAGGCAGAGCACATACTGCAACTGCAGTTCTTCAAATGACCACTAGAGGCTGCAACATTGAGCTAATCTCCATAGACCTCCATGTTAAAATGTCCAACTTTACAGCAAAAAATCATGTCGCCAGCCTGGTTACAAAAACAGTTTTGGCCTCTATAGTTAATTTCTCCATTCTTGACTACTGCACTATCCACCACAGCATCGCTCACGTCCACCAACGCTCGGCTGCTTTGCTCAATTTCTAAATTAAGCTAGGAGTTTGGAGCGGTCACTCACTGTCAAGATGGCAACAACCAGAGGCAACACAGAGATTCAAAGCCGCTCTTCAGTCCGTCTGTTTTTGATTTTGTCCTTAAAGGGGAATTACCTTTTACAACCTGCACCTTATTTCTGGCATAAAATACATTTGCTTACTCACCCATGTAACTTTTGGTGTCATTTGGAGTCGTTGGGACTCAACAGGGAATAGCACTAGCATATCACAACAAAATACTGGTTAAATGAATGAGTGTCACGGCAGATAATGCGTCATTGAAAGGTTCCGGTGCCCCATTCACTCCCACTATATGGATGTACGCTGATCTAAATATCGTGCAAACAACTCCAAATGACACCAAACTTATATGGGTGAGTAAACGATGGTATTTTAGGCTAGAAATAAGGTCAGATGTCTAAAGCTTAATGAACGTCGATTGCATTCAAGCCAAGTAAATTTAATTAAGCAGGTCAATCTCTATATTTCACAAGATTAAAATTTGTTTTCTTCCTATTCCTGCACTAACAATGGTAGTGATGTCTTTTACATGTTTAACAGAAGTGAAGGGAAAATCAGCGAAGGAGAGGAGCCTAGGCCTTTGAATTCACCATCTCTAGAGGTTTAGGAGGAATAACATCTAGGAAACATCGTAGACAACGAAAAACTCTAGCGCAGGAATGGGCATCTAATCTATAATTAGATTGTATATAATCTATTATACATAATTAGATTATATGTGTGTATAATTAGATTATTATCCCGGTGGAAGCGTGTGCGAGGCGTTGTCTGCATTGGGGGTGCCATCTAGTGGCCAACTGTGTCATTACAGTTGATTCAGTGCCACAGAATAGTTTTATAATTTTCAACGGGCCACGGGCCGCCAGTTACCCATCCCTGGTCTAGCGCAAACTGTGCCTGTCATTTTGACTGACGGAGTCATAAAAATCCCGTTTTTTATAATAATTCAATTCAATACTATTTAATTTTCTTCTTTTTTTTAACTTTTCATTAACTTGTCCGTACTTGGAACAGGACTGCTAGCGCTAACAGCTCTTATCAAGGCTTCCATCAGGCTCAGGTAGCTTTTAAAAATAAAAATTGCCTTCCATCAGTCCTAGCAATGTGCTTTCATCCCGATTCCTACATTTTGGTAGCCGTTAGCTGCATAGACAAATATACAATATGTATATATACGAGGTCTGCGGTTAGCCGAGCTCTGACATGTGCATCAACGTCATCTGATCCTGGAATCCAGGAAAATTGACAAAAGTTACGCGATGTTTGGAATGCAAAATGCAATTAGAGACAACAGCCAAATAATAAAGTCAATCGCCACCAAGTGGTCAGGGGTGGGCATTTTAATCTATCAAAAAAACAAAAATAAGTCGTCAATGAAAATATTCGGTTAATGCAAACCCTGATCTTTGGGAAAGTTTCTGACGCGGCAGAAATAAAAAATCTAAAAAATCTAAAATACAACTGCTGCAACATTTCTTCATAAGACTGTGATGAAATAAGAAAAAAAACTGGGACTGAACGTCTGTGCACATGGAAACCGTTTTTTGTGTCGATTGCTTTTATGACCAGAAGGGGGCGACAAATGTTTTTCACTGTAGCTTTAAAAGTCAAACCATAAATAATAACATTTAGCACAAGATTTCATACAAAAAAAGATTTTATTTATCTTTTCTTTTCTAAACCCAATACCAACTGTTTTACATCTTTTACTACTTTTATATTTTTTTCCTTTTACACACAACAAAGCAGGTGATCTATTTACAGGCATCCAAATATACACAAACATCGAGTCATCCTCCCTCTCCGCCTCGTCTGGTGCCCTCAACGAACTCAATCTTTTCATGGCTCTACAGTACGCTGGTCCACCGGTGAATATTCCCTCCGCAAAAAACTCCACAGTGTAAATAAAAAGGAACAACAGTAAAAGGTTTTCCTCCTCTACGGCTCTGTGCTGAACATGTTTGTAACACCCTGCCCACTATCGGCTTAAAGCTCCTCTTCCCACATGCACGTATAGAAAAGCAGAAAATACCTGAGGATTTCATTCAGATGTCAGCACGGTGGGAGGAGGCTACGAGTGATTAACTGAAGTGAACGTACCTCGAGGAGGGAGGCAGGCTGACTGGGCTTTAGCAGCGGTGAAAGCCATGAATTTAAAGCTGAACGTCACTGTCCATCGTTAACGTGAGCGCCTGAGAGAAGCCGACAGAGGCCGAGAGGCCGAGAGTTCAGATGTAGCTGCCGCCGTCCTCCGTGGTCACCCAGGGGGGAGTCAGATCTTCCCGAGGAGCTGCATGACGGCGATGGTGGTGCTCTGGCCGAAGATGAAGGCGCCGCAGATGAGCGTCACCACCCCCCAGACGGTGAGGACGACTCTGAAGATTGGTGACAGTACAGCCACAACATTAAAACCACTAACAGGAGAAGAAATTAGACATGTAGCACCCACCTAGACCAGACCAGGCACCCCCACCCCATAGCAATGACACAAGAACAGCACAAGGTGTTGACCTGGCCTCTAAATTCACTCGATCCCAAACTGATCAAGCATCTATGGGATGATCCACAGAGGCCCCTCCCCTCACAGACCAAACTTTAACCATTGATGGTTCATTTCCGTTGCTTTTAACAACTAAAGCCACTTAACGACAAGGACTTCCTCACTCCCTGCAACAACACATCGCACTAATGGGATGCAATTAAATCACCATTTCATACTTGTTATGTTTGTTAATATAAAAACCAGCTGCATAAATACAGGACACAGGAGGAGAGAGACAACTTTCTGGCTTCTCCTCTCCGATACGCTAATGATGGAGCACAGCTGTAGACGATTATGCTGACTCTACTGAAGAGATGAAGCCGTTTTCTTGATGAAATACTTCAGTTGAGCACAGAAATTACCCAGAAACCGTCTCATCGATGCAAATCCGTACAGTCCAGCTACATTCACCTTTATTCTCCATCACCCAGACATGCGTTTACATCCCATTAACATTTAAATAGAGTTTGTCCTCACCTGGTCTTGCAGGATACTGGCTCTGACTGCATGGCAAACACCAAACAGAGTCCTGCACAAACAGAGACACAGGGTTTAAGCAGGACTCAGGGATTTGACGGGATGCGCACAAATGAAGCAGAGCCGTACCGGGGAAGATAAAGATGAAGAAGGCGCTGATCCCTCCGATGACACTGATGACTTTGCTGATGTCGGGGACAAACACGGCGATGAGCAGCGTCACCGTTATCCACAGCACCGTCAGCGCGTAGCGGCTGCGGCTCTCGAAGCCGAGCGTCACCGCGCCGTCACGCCGCCGCCGCCAGCTCAGCAGAGGGTCCTGGATCACTGATCTGGTTGGACAGAGGGGACGCAGAGGGGACACAGAGGGGACGCGGTAAGAGGACGGACTGAAAGGAAACTTTGGATTAAAGTGAAAGCGCGTCTGACCTGCCCAGCAGCAGGATGATGGGATAGATGGTGATGATGGAGACGCCAAACAGCAGCCTGGCGATGAGCATCAGCATGTCGTCGCCGGTGTACGACATCAAGATGTCGGCCTTCACGTGCTTCCCAAATGTCAGGTACCCATAAACCCCTGCAGCAGAGACAGAAGAGTCAATGTGTCTGCAGCTAAAAGGGTTTAACAATAAACTGCATCGTCTTTATTCTTTTACATCTCGCCTCCAAAAGCACCTTGAGACCGAGTTATTCAAATCTACGAGAATCATTAAGTGATTCATGACTGAAAACTTTCCAAATAATCAACTAAACCTTGAAGCTCAGCTGCTGCCTTGACGAGTACAAAGATAGAAGTTTTCTCTGAAGTATAAAAGCGCCGCGTTTGCAGTTATTTTATCTATTTTTTTTCCTTCTTCTTCTTTGCCATTATCTCAAACACCAAGCGTTAATTATTTTTGCTATCGCGGCCCCAGAGCTTGTTTTCTGGCGACAAGCAGGTTAATTTAGTTTCTTATCTGGAGAAAACAAAAGGCAGATTCCTTGAGATAACTTTCAGGGCAACTTTTATTTCAGCCGTCTGCGTCGCTGCTATGAGCGGTGGAGCCACGGTGGAGCCACGGTGGAGCCACGGTGGAGCCACGGTGGAGCCACGGTGGAGGAGATGAAGAGTCTAAAGAGCGCTCGTCTGGGAGGTTTAACGTCAAGAAAGGGATCGTTTTGAATCCTGCACCGTGATCTTCAGCTAAACCGACTCCGAGTCAAAGATCTGAAGGCAATAAGTTGACAGAAAGGACAAGAAATCACGTCTCCAGGGTTAAATAAAGTCCATTAAAACCTCTACAGGAGCCTCGTTGGTAGAACTTCAGCTGAACTTCTCTCCCAGTCTCAAACTTATGTTCTCTTGACTTTAGTCCCAATTAAAACCACCTTAAACGTGTCTGGTGTCACTGTAAATTGTCAAGAGTAATACACAAATATTAAAGGTATTTTTGAATATTGTTATTTTAAAGAAACCTGCAGAAAAAAGCAAAAGCATAAACGAATAAAATATTCTAAAGCTTTGCAGCTGCACAGACATAAACGGGAGGACTGAAGTGGTCTGACCTGTGAGGGAGTAAATGACGAGGCAGAAGATCATGGACACCACAGAGATGAGCACCCAGTGGGAGAGCCTCTGGTTCTCCATGCTGCTGTAGATGGCGATGGACGCCTCGTGACACTGCAACAAAACACGGATGTCAAACGTTCCAGAGGTCTCATTATCATCTCTGAATTAAACGGAGGCGGCGGACGGGCTCGAGTTACGCCAGCACGCATTCCAGGATGCAGACTCTCGGCCCCACTTGATCCCAGCTGCCATCGCTGGGTTTTAAATCCCGCTTCCTTCCTCCTCCTCCTCCACTCAGGATCTCATCAGCTCTCCTTTCAGCCCCTTCGCTCTGCAATCACTCTCCCCGAGGGAGCGCGTATCAATGTGTTTCTCTGTGAGAGGACATGCATCAATCCTTTCCTCCCCCCCCCCTCTTTTATTAGCCCTCAGTCTTCGGGGGGTTACCTTGGCAACTTGGGAAGCTGCACACCAGTCCGTCCCGCTTTGGATTGACGGAGTGATCTTTCTCCACGCACTTCTAACCCTGCTATTAAATATGAAAAGCCGGCTCCGCGGCGCGCCCGTGGAGCTCAGTGAGAGCCGGCCCCGCTGACCTTTACAGTTAAACACACTCTCCTGAGAAAGCCTTAAAGACCAGCGTGAAAGCCAGCCTCCGGTATCTGCCGCCTTCACGCGGAAATATTCTCAGATTTCTGCTTCCACCGTAAAACGCTGGCGCCTGGAGGAGCCTCTGCACCGAATCCAGCTAATCTAGCCTTTGCAGTCCCATGCATGTCCGTCCAGTGTGTCTCACAATAGGCCGACTAACATTTGGCTCTCGTTCAGTCAACAGGCCTGAGCTTGATCCTGCCTCTGCCTGCACAGCATCCTGCTCTAGTATCGGCTTCAGCAGCTGGTGGTGAATTGTGAAGTTTTCTTTTTGATACCCGATCAAACGTCTCGTGGATCTGATGCTCGCGTGCAGCGCTGGTAGCTAAATGGTTAATCTGCGTAGCACATCAAGGGTTACAACAAACTCCCTGATCTGAGATTTCAAATGCACCGACAAAGTTTAACCTCAAAGAATTCGGTTTAAGAAAACGCCTGAAGTGGTTCTGCCAGAAGATTTATCCATCGAACGGAGACGTGTCCACGTTTCCTGCATCGCTGCCCATTAGTTTCTGCTTCATTCATCTTTTTAAACAATCACTTGAACATCTGGTCGGAAACTCATCCTCTGACACGGAGCAAACACGTTCAGAAAGAATGGATTGATTCCAACCAGAGAGCAGCCAGAAGATCAAGTGTTTACAGTTATTAGGAGCAGTTAACGGCGATTTGAACCGATTATCAAAGGGTTTAAACCGCTACTCTCTGACGTTTCCTAAAATTGCATTTTAAAGGGGAACTACTACAGTTTTTATAACCTGGACCTTATTTCTGGCATAAAATAATGTAATTTTATTCCTTTGGAAGATATTTATATCTGCGTATATCCATATAGTGGGAGTGAATGGGGCACCGAAACACAGCCTCTAAAAATAACGCATGAAACTGAAGACATCATTCCGGGTCTGTAGGATGATGACAACAGATAACTCTGGACTCAATGGAGAATATCACTAGCGTACGATAACAAAATATTGGTGAAATGAACGAGTTTCGTGGCAGATAATGTGTCATATAGAGGCTGCGTTTCGGAGCCCCATTCACTCCCACTATATCGATATGTAGATCTAAATATCTCCCAAAGAACTTCAAATTACAAAGTTATATGGGTGAGTAAATGATTGTATTTTATGCCAGAAATAAGGTCCAGGTTGTAAAAACGTTAGTTCCCCTTTTTCCATTCTACATCCAAGCAGCAGGTGGCGCTAATTCACAAGTTTTTAAGAAGCAAAGAGCGCAACAAGATGAAGTTAAAGGGCGCCGGTCAAAGTTGAAATGGTGAAAACGAAGTAGAAATCATGAGAAGTGTTTCATTTCAAATATTTTCAAAAAAATTTTCTACCTTTCAATTTTTTTCTTTATTGTGCATAATAATAATAAAAAATGTAAACCACGCATTGACCTCCATTTACCTCCACTCTTTTGGAGGAAGCAAACATCAGAGGTGGACATGCAACATCTCTGCTTTCAGAAACTGCTGGAGGGTAAATGGTGACGTAATTACTGTAAAACATGCCGAAGGCGACACATTCGGTTTTAAAGGGTTAATTATCATCATTCTGCATCCATTTACCACCATCATTAATGAACAGTTTTTCCAGCTGAAGCATACATACATATCCAGTATATACACATGCTGTACATATAGAATTCCTCCTCCACATACAGCTTCATTGTCAGCAGCCTCCATCATTACAACAGCTTGATGCTCAGATTCACGTTGCTGCACTCACCTGGAAACCAAAGCAGATGGTCGGGATGACGCTGAACATGGAGGCCCAGGAGCTGATCCTGTACGGACGAGACGTGAGACGTTATTAGTGCACAATTGATGATGTTGTAGACACTTTACGATACGACTACATCCGTCAGTCAGAGAGCAGAGAGCTGAGTTTAGTCAGTGATCCAGATGAGCAGCTGAGGAGCGACACAAAGGTTCAAGGAGAGGACGGCGTCCGTCCTGGTGGCCTGGATTCATAACAGATTTATGAGCACGCTCATGAAAACCTTATTTCCTGGATGAGACCTCAAAGCAGCGACCTGCTCGGGTGATTAAAGTTTATTTATGACATAGAAAAGACAACCTGGGAGAATAAACTTTACTTAAAACGTAACACACAAACCCACTTTAACCAACTTCTCCGCCCACAAATCTTTTGTCTGGAGTCGTTGGGAACTGAATGTGTCGATCAAATCATTCAATAAATCAAATCATTCATGAGTCTGGCTTCATCACACGGCTCCATCCTGAATGCAGAGTCATGAAAACAGATAACGGTCAGTAAACTCAGACAGCTGAGGAAACAGTCACAGCAAAATAAAGTCAGATAAATAAAAAGTTTGATTTCCCTGAGCCTGACGTCTCAAACCAGCGTCCAGTCATTAAGAAGAAACTAGAATTTAAAGGAATAGTTCAACATGTTTTATAAGCTGAGTTATTTCTAAACATTTCTCTTCCTGTAGCTCCCCCTGTTGGTGTAACGACGCCATCGTCTTTAAACGTATTTTCTCTGCGAGCGACAAAGTCACAGGACAGACAAACGTGGTCAGATATCGACATCTCGACACATATCTGGAAAGATATCACAACATTTCAACAGACAGATATCTCGACATACAAATATATACACATATACCTTGAATACCTCGACAACATATATCAAATATGTACCTCAAATACTTTGACAGACATCTCGACAGACTCATTCCACATTGCGGGACTAATAAAGGTTTTTCTTATATGTTGAGAGAAATATACCATATACAGTTATATATTTAGATATACATATAGCTATATAGATACACAAACACATGTATTTTGTTTTTATACAGTTCTATATGTTGGTATATATATAATTTATACATAGTACCTCATTTTTATTTTATTTGTGACCTGTTTAAGTGACTGTAATTCCTCCTGTCTGTGTGTAATCATGCTACTGGATACCGAATTTCCCACAGGACACAAAGTACCCATCCATCCGTCCATCCGACCTGCAGCTAGTAGCATTTGAACACATAGAGCCTGGAAAACAGAGATTTAACCACAGCACTGAGAAGTCACTACACTCCTGACGGACCAATTCATCTGGAGAGCAGCTTTTGCCTTGAGCAGCTACTGAGAGCAGTGGAGCAGAGAGAGCGCTCGGATCATCACTTATACATACCCACTGCTGTAGAGCGGGGCGCTGCGAACCAGAACAGAAGGCATGGTGTGGTATTTGATGATGATGGCGATGGTCAGGTAGGTCGCAGCCAGAGTGCCCAGGACACTGTGAGAGGACGGAGACAGAAGACCTGCATCAGCCACACACCGGGGAGGTTGAGTGAAATAGATGAGGGGGTTACCAGGAGCGAACCAAGAGGGTCAGAGCGCTCAGCAAGGCCTCACTGATGCATGAGCAGACAAAAAAAACGTTTCAATCAAAGGGGAATGTTCTAACGTTCATGGAGGGTTTAGTGGCGCACACACAGGAAGAGACACAGCGATGAGCCGATGATGAAATTCAATAAATCGTAGCGGTGACAGACGTAAAGCCTTCAGTGACGCAGAACACGAGAGGAGCGAGCTGAACTAATATCAACTTTAAAGGCAACGACCAATCAGAGCGACACATGACGCAAACACAGAGGTCCCCACAAGTTCACCCCGAGGAGACGCTCGTCCCCAACTACCACCAAATTAAATTCACCAGAAGAGAAGAGAAACACACAACGGTGCAGCAATGGGTTGTTTTTACGTTCTGCTTGTTTTATCGTTTGGGGTGGGTGACATACCAAAGGGTTACCTTGGCAACCAGAGCCTTGAACGCCCACTAGTGACCTGGCCTGACGGTGCTCTTGGGGGTTGTAGCCTCTGTCATGTTTTGGATCTCCGTCCCACCTGGATTAATCTGGATTAATGTTTGTGCAAAACCAGGAAAGGCATGCACGATGCAGGGAACGGGGAGTATTTAGTAAATCGATCCAAGGATTTTATGAATCAACATCAGATCTTTAAAATCAAGATTAGTTTTAATTGAAAAATCTTGTTTTTAACCCTCCTTATCTTTGGGGTCAATTTGAACCCATTCAGCCTTCATTTAAGTAGGTAAACGTAAATACATTTGACAAGATAAAAGGTTTTCTGTGTCAATATTCCTGCACTAACGGTAGCTATGCCCTTTACATTTTTGCCAGAAGTGAAGGGAAAGTAGCAGAAGAGTTACCAATGTCACTTGGGTTCTATGAAATCAGGAATGACATCCATATTCATCAGGGTGGCAGTTAAGGTAATGGTAAAGCCGCATATGTGAAATATGCCAAGCGTTTGTTGATGTGTTGTGCATCTTTCTGCCCCCTAGTGGTCAAGAATGAATCAACGCAGCTTTAAATGAGGAGATCCTCCAGAGACCTTGCGTCCTCATATGGGGACATTAATTGTTAGGTTTGGGGCAGCTTATTCTGCTTCATTTAGACCTGTTGCGATTATAAGTAGACACTTTAGTTTGCCATAAAGTGGTAGCAAAAGAGAGTAAGAGTTACCAACGTAATTTGGGTTCTATGAATTCGCCATCTAAAAAGAAAAACTAAAGGGTTAAAGTCTAAAAATGAAGACGATCAACTTTGGGGACAAACATAAAATACCGCTGGTGCAACTTTTCTTCGTAAGACAGTGATGAAATAAGAATAAAACACATGACACTGTACGTCTGCACACATGGAAACGTTTTTTTGTGTCAATTGCTCTTATGGCCACAAGGGGGAGACAAATGTTTTCTATTGTACCTTTAAAAATTAAAATGAAAATCCTTGAATAATTTGAATAATAAAGTTAATTTTCTGGAGGTTTAAATTGCCGGGGTCAGAGTGACCCCAAGTATAAAAAGTGTTTTAAAGGTAAGCTCAGCCCTATAAGGAACGACAACAATATGGCCATTTTCGCTGAAGTTATAAAGTACGATAGTAAAGTTTTTGAAATATCTGAAAAAAAGGAATGGTACAGCATCTGAGGAGTATGAATGTAGACTAGAATAAAAAACAAACATAAGACGTTAGATGGTCACCAACAGTGCTACCAGGTGCTTATTCTGACCTGATGTATTTCTGAATGCTGATCTCTTTGGAGATGGACAGCGGCAGGATGAGGAAGACGCAGAGCAGCACCAGGGCGAAACGCTGGTCCGTGTAGAAGTGGTACGGCATATCCGACTTTGGCAAACCGGTCACCAGCTCATACAGAGAGTCACACACTGAAAACAAAAATAAATGTAGAGACATTTTTATAGTTAAATAGAGGACGAATCAGAGAAGTTCCTGTATTATCATTTCTGGGTTTACGTTTAAAAACTGAGGCAACACTGCCACCCTGAGGTAACACGTGGAATTACAAGCGCTTTAATAAATCGCACATTAGGTCAGTGGTTCACAGATTAGTTTCATTCAAACTCATACGTGTAATTTATTAAAGATTAAACTGAAAAGTACGATCCCTCAAACTCACGCTTCTCCAGTTGGTCGTCCACTATGACCAGGAAGGCCACGGAGATCATGAAGAGGTTGAAGACGAAGCAGATCTCGCACAGCTGACCGATGGCCGGCCCGCACACCTCCTTCACCACCGCCTGGTAGGTGCACTGACCGCTGATGGACGAGGAGTAGCCCAGGATGATCAGACCGCTGATCAGGAACACCAGGGAGATCTGGACACGTGACGGGAGATCACTGAAGTCAGCGTTTGTTTCTCTCTTTCACATATCTCTGTTCACATCTTTGTCGGCGTTCCTTATTTGAATGCATTGGTTCTGAGCGATAACGCAAGTGACGCTAATACAATTATCGAATGCCTCGATGGAAGCGTGTCATTTAGCGCTAAGAGCTTTGAGAACAAACTTGATCACGGTGAAAAATGACACCAAGAAACACAACAAACGACAAGGAACATTTACAAAGGGCTGGCTAGAAGGATAAAAAAAACAAAAAGGAAACGCGTGAAAAACATTTACACAGTGAGTGCACAGCTGTGTCTTCACAGGAACAGACAAGGCTGACTTTACTATGATGTCTAAATTAGACAGAACAAACTCAAACCACAAACTACAGACGTCTGTGATGCAGTCCTGAATTTATGATTAGTTCAGTTTAGTCAAAACTTTTAAGGTCGACTGTGACGTCGCCTCACGTTGCCCGTGTCCGGACTAAAATGTTGCACTTGAACACATCACAAGCAGCTGGTACATACACTGTGCCATTAATACTAACTAGCATATTTAATATAATATAAAAGGTAAAAAGCTTCTGATTCAACTAGCACCACAAACTTTCTGACACCTTAAACCGAACACTACAACAATCATAAAGCTAACGTGCCAAAGGCTTACAAGTAGAAGTTTACCGGCTCAGCTCTAATAAATCTACTTCCAAATTATCCATCAATCCAGTCAAACGTTTAGCACCTGCGTCAAAAACCAAAACAGAGCTTAAAGTAAAAACAAATATGGGAATTATATCCATCAGGTGGGCAGTTAGGGGAATGCTAAAGGTGCTAAAGTGTGTCATCTTTCTGCTCCTGAGTGTTCAAGAATGAATCAACGCAGCTTTAAATGAAATAAGCTGTCAAATCCTCCAGAGGCCCGGCGTCCTCATATGGGGACATCAAGCAGCTTATTCTGCATTCTTAGTTATACATAAAAAACACTCTTAAGAACCTTAAATTAAATAAAATAGAAATAAAAAATATGTAGAAAAAAAATCTAGTAAGATAAAATAAAAATAGTATAAGCCAAAATGTACAAATTAGCATATTAGCATATGAACAAATGTACAAGAAACGGAGAAGGAAGGACATAAATGATATACTTATAAGCAGACACTTTGGTTTGCAGTCTAGTAGCAGCAAAAGGTCAGTACACTAGGTGTGTGTTGTGATAGCGGTCATTTCAGCAGATTCATTGTTTATTTAAGCTTATTAACTTTTACAATTTGACAAATTTAACAAATTCTGTCAATAGTGACAAGCTATAACATCGCTAATTAGCAAGTACTCTACAAGAACTACAAGAACGTTGACATTTTATTGTTTGTAATTCTGGTTTTGCAGAAAGAATTTCGGTGACTTTATTGTAATGTACAGTGAAATAATCCCCGTGTCCACATGTGAGGACGTATTTGTTTTCTACTTCCTGTTCAAAGTTGATGCTTAGTTTTTATACTTCTCAGATCCTATTAATCCCAAACACCCCTCGAGAAATTAAAAATGCACACCGAACAAATGCTCAGGTCTCAGGAGGATTTAGACGTTTACGTGGACAAAAACTTTTTAATTTTATATCCATATTTGGGATTTGAGGACGAGCATGGAGAGAACACAGGGATTAAATCTAAAAAATGATCTATGCCTCATTTCAACTAAGGTCTAAAGACGACTGCTGCAGGAAAGAGAAAATTATTCAGAGAGAAAAAGAAGTGTAATGGATCCCCTCTGTCTTCACTGCTGGGTGATTTATCCAAAGAAAAGACAAAGACAGAGTAAGAAAAGAGGGCAGCCGGTGTTAACGAGCAGGAGAACTAAGCTGTGATTTATATTTTCTACCAAACTCTTGGACTGTAAATGATGTGAGCCTCAGACACAGGACAAAAAAAAAAAGTAGAAAAAGGTGAAAAGTAAGAAAAGTTAGTGAGATGTTTAGTGATGTAAGGAACATGGCCTCCTCTCCTGCCAGGTGGAACTCATCACCTCCTCATTAATGGAGCTTCTCTGATGATAGTCTTCCCCTCAACAATACACAATTAGCAATAAATATTAAAAGTTATTTCAGCAAAAGCCCAGCTGTGGAGTTTATTTTAAAGTGAGTAACTACTCACCAGCTCCACGGACACTGCGCTGCGGATTCCCCCGGCTCTCTCGAAGGCCCAGGGGAAGTTGAGGAGCCCTGCGCCCAGAGCAGACTTGAGCATGATGAATATGGCCCCCAGGGAGCCGAGCCGAGGCCCGACGTCCAGCTGGGGTTTGGCTGAGGCTGAAGCCAGCAGGCTGATGCTCTCTCTGGCCAACTCCTCCATGCTTCGACCGGCGGTAAACTCACGGCGGGACGCAGCGGCGCTTGAAGCACATGAGCCGGTCAGCTGAGCTCTGCTGTTCCCCCGGAGGCACCGCGGTGCTGCGCTCTGAGGGCCGCAGGTGAGCCGGAGGGAGGGAGGGAGGGGGGAGGGAGGGAGGGAGGGAGGAGGGAGGGAGGGGTGTGTCTGATGATGGAGCAACGTGCTGGAGGGCTGCTGCTGCCTTCAGGTGCTGCTCGGAGACCACACTTTAAAATCTTTAACTTTTAATCCAGAGTGAAGGCCCTATTTTTTATTTAAATTTAGTTTGATACTAACAATTTCCTGTTTGGGATTTGGTTCATATTATAAAAAAGTTTGTTAAAAATAATCTATTAGAAATTAAACAATACAATACGTAGACTTAGATTAACTTTATTGATCCACAAGGGAAATTACTTGGTAGTTCAGATGCACATAAAAAAAAAGCACTTTGATAACCACTAATAAAAAAGGGAAAAAAAATAAATTAAAAAATATAAGTAAAAAAGGAAAATTAAAAATATATATATTAAAATTAAAAAATATAAAAGTAAAAATCTAGTCAAATAAAATATTAATAAAATTTAGTAAAAAATAAAATAAAGGACTAAAAGCAAAATGTTCAAAATTTGCATTTGAACAAACGTACAAGAAATAAAGACAGAGATAAGTCTGTTTTATATACATAGGAAGGAATAATGAGGTGCAAAGTTACCTTTCCTTCTTCAAGTTCCTCAGTTACAAGAATTTATTGTAAAATTAATATATAAATAAAATAAAATGTGATAAATAAATACAACAATTAGTCAATAAATCAATAGCTTCTCAATAAAATAAATAAATTAAAAAATATTGGCATAATTTCAATAAAAAATCAAATTTCCAATTTATTTTAAAGATAAAATCTCTCTAATATGAGGATCGGATGGTTTTCTTTATTCACTCGTGTTATCAAACTACATATTCTAGATGGTTTTGGCCAAAACTCGATATTTCCCACTGTACCACAAACGCAGCATTTCTGGAGCAAATAAAAACAATCAGATGAATTAATTATTTACCTCTGCAATCATTAATCACTGAACATCCACACACTCGCTCTGTTTTGCTAATTAATAGCAATAAATCCCCCTGATGAGTTAAACAGAGGTTTTCATATGCTTCATTTTTCACATTTGCTCTACTTGTTGTGTCGTATCTTTATTTCTTTATCGATCTTTTAAAAAATGTCCCGCCCACCGATATTGAAGCGGTGACTTTTTAAGAGCGACTGATCAGTTGCTTCATGGCAGGAAGAGCGGGAGCTGAATGTGGAGGCTCACTCAGGCTTCACTTAACTAATTATGTAGAATAAAAGTCAAGGTTGGCACCTTTGTTCGTTATCCTGAACCCTGGTCACATCAGTGTGTGTGTGTTTCCTGGCTCAGTGTCAAATGTGGTGATGTTAGCAGGCGAAGGAGAAGAAAATGTGGGGAACTGGAGGTATGTGAACGCTACAGGAACGAGGCGTGTTGGGGAACATGTGAGATAAATTGGCTAAATGTTTGTCAGTAACAAAGACATAAGTGTAGAGGATGAGGGGAAATGGAAAGGAATGAGTAGGACGTCAGACGGGCGTCAGAGTCTGAGCTGACCGCGCCAACAAATGACGCCAGAGAAAGTCTGGACTCTGAATTAGGCCCAACGAGAGAGGTTGTTTTTAAAGGTTCAGCTTGATCCTTGATGAAACCAATCTGATTATGAAAGTCAGTGCATCTGGATTTCCGCTGCTGCTTTAAATGAGAGTTACATAAAGGATGAAATGATACAGATTCCATCCCATCCTCCCCCTCCTTTAAAAGCTCTTTTGTCCGTGACTCCTTGTCCTGCAGCTCGTCTGTCGCGCATCTAGAAATAAACACAAAAACCCGCAAGAGTCCAGTAACACAAACACTCAGTGACTTGTACGTTTCATGCACAGAATTGATCTGATGCTACACAGCCAAAAACACTTTACCTCAGTCGTGAAATTGAGTTTCTGACTTTTAATTTCATGGTTGAAATTGAAAAGGCCACACAAATCAGTTTCCTGCGGTACAGTCACAGGGTAGAGGATTGCAGCCCGCAGGTTAAAGGCAGCAAAACCAAAAGAGAAGCAGGAAGTAATTTGTTGATTTGCATGCATAACCCTTCTGTTTACAAGTCAAAGGATTGCAGAGAAAAAAGCAAGTCAGTCTCAGGAAGTCTCACTGAATAGCAGATAATGAGCAAGTGTTAATGGGGGTTCTTTCCCAGCTTCGATATCAAAGGCTGGTACACACTCCAAATCATCAATATAACAAACCGCAGCACAGACAGGGAACATTTGCTAGACAGGAAGTGATCCATGTGATAGTACTGCTGCTTATTCAGATTTTTAACCAAATATTTGATAACATCTGTTTTTTGAAAACTGGGTCGTGTTTGTTCTGGTTGATAGAGCTTTTCATGCTCTTACAAACGCCGCTGGCTGCCAACGGATTCCAAAGCATTTCTGCCATATTTGTGTTAACGATGTGCTTTCATTAGTCTGTTTAAACTGCAAGTCAAAAGCCAGGCATGAACAAGAAGCCAATCTGAGCTGTAAAGCCGTGTGTTTCTGATCACTGAAGCTGCATCTCTATGATTTGTTGTGCTGCGAGTTTCTGATCAGTTGAACTATGTGTTTCTGATCTTTGAAGTGTGGTTCTGATCCGTGGAGCTCCATGTTTCGGATCTGATTCTGATCTGCGAATCTGTGGGATTCTAAACTGTTAGGTGTGTTTCTGATCTGTGGAGCTCTGTGCTTGTGATTAGTGAAGCTTGCATACTTCTGATTTGTTGAGCTGGATGTTTCTTTTCTGTGAAGCAGTACAATTCCGATCTGCAAATCTGTGGATGTCTATACCATGAATGCGTTTCTTATCTGTGAAGCTGTGAGTTTCTGATCTGTGAAACTTCCTATTTCTGACCTGTTGAGTTACATCTTTATAATTTGTTCAGCTGCACGTTCCTAATCTGTGAAGCTCTGTGTTCCTGATCAGGGAAGCTGTATGTTTCTGATTTGTTGAGCTGCATGTTTCTTTTCTGTGAAGCTGCACGATTCTGATCTGCAAATTTGTGGATTCCTAAGCTGTGAAGTGTGTTTCTTATCTGTGAAGCTACCTATTTTTGACCAGTTGAGCTGCATCTTTATGGTTTGTTGAGCTGCACATTTCTGATCTGTGTATCTGTATTTCTAATCGGTGAAGCTCCATGTTTCTGATCTGTAAAGCTGCATGTTTCTTTTTTGTGAAGCAACACCATTCTGATCTGTGAAGTGTATTTCTGATCTGTGAAGCTGCCTATATCTGGCCTATTGGGCTGCTTGTTTGTGAATTGTGGAGCTTTATTTCTAATCTGTGAAGCTCTGTGTTTCTGATCAGTGAAGCTGCATATTTCTTTTCTGTTGAGCTGCATGTTTCTAATCCTATTCCCACCGACTTGGCTTGTGTTGATAAGGTTATCCATTCCTCCCTAAATGTTATGCATAATTCTCCAATCTGCTTATGATACATCATATTATGCCAGCCATCATCTGTAACTAGACAGTTTTCTGCTTCCGTGCTCCTGCTTAATCTTGTAATAGTGTCTTTTGTGTCTTGAGCAGGCTGCACTCTTACAAAGTTGAACGCTGGCTACGTTCATCCTTGTTATCAATCTCATGTATTGTGCATCACCTAGTATCATGTAATCTGGTTTGTGTCATGTACACAGTATATGCTGCAAGGGTGCTTTATCCAGATGTATGGATTACTTTGCCTGCTCTCATTTCTTTTCGTCTTCAGCCAGTGAAACATTTCAAGTCCTTTCCCTGAGGTGACAAAAAGACGATGAAAGTGTGAACATGTGAGACGGGAGGGGGAAGCAGGAGTGTAGACGTTAGCCAGCCTGACACAGAGGTGAACAGTGCAGCCTGGAAGGAACCGATGGGTTGTTCAGGGGCTGAGAACTCAGCTCAGAGCCGCCACGGTGTCTCTTTCAACTGCCTGTCAGGGACGCGAGCAGCTGACCTGATTGGCCCAACAGGAAGTCCTGGCATCTGGGAACTGTGCAGGGAAAGAGGGCATGTGACCTCCACTCACCACCAGCTTTCCCAAATCTCGTTAGCGCAGCTAGCTGGCTCCGGGGTCATTTCCCAGTTTCCCAAGGTTCCGAGGGAGATTAGTTCTCCAGTGGGGCCCGTCATCCAAGAGGACGGGTGACAGATTCACAGGCTGATCTGGCCTATTAGGCTCGGATAAAGAGCCAAAGCTCAGACCCCCAAGCACACCGACGCACATCACCTCTGATGAAATCAACCTGCATCACTGAATTCAGCCCACGACCAATACTAAACCCATGAGTGGGATGGAATTAGTCCATTCAATCTGTGATTACTTCTCAGAAAGGAATGCAATTATTCTCTTCTACAGTCTGCCAAGAAAAACAGGAAAAATGCAGTTTAGTAACCTGCAGAATGAGAAGAAATTACCTCATGTCACACATTTAGCCTCCACTCCTCTATCTAGACCTAGATCTTTTACTTTGAAGAGATTAGGGTAGCATTAGCCAAGTGTTTTTGGCAGGTTTCATCACTTCTCCGTGATGCCAGTGATAAACAAATAAGCAAGAAACAAAATGGAGAGTACTAGCTGCTGTTGCATTGATGTGGTCTGAATCCACTAATCACTAATATATCAAAGTGTCCAATGCTGTATCAAATCGCAAGCGCCAAAATCCAAAATCTAAAATTCAGACCTTCTGATTCTGTTAAATTCTTACAGAAGGATTTGTGTTCATGAACCACCAGAATTGAAAAGATTGTTTCTTAGGCGTCCTGACAATTGTTAAAGCTTTAATATACAAAAAATTCCTTGTTCTGGCGCCATCTGGTGGTCATAACATTTAAGACACAGGCTCAACGGAGGTGTTTGCGAATAAAATCAATTTGCAACTTGGGAGTCAGAAAGAACCAAGCAGCAACATCAGGGACTGAAAGATTAAGGGAATATGGAAGTAACAAAAACTGCACTTCCTCAAATGGCCACTTGAGGCCAACTCAAAAAGTGAGTCAACCCAAGTAGACGTTGAATTTAACACAAAATTAACAGGCATGTAGCCTACATTCAACTGTACACCGGGGATTTGTTTATACAGTGGTCCCTCGTTTATCACGGGAGTTACGTTGTAAAAATAACCCACGATAGGCGAAATCCGCAAAGTACTCTCCCTTAGCCAATCAGGACGCAGAAAACAATGTGCTGTAAAAACAAAACAAAAAGCATGCAAAATTGCACTAAAAAAATCCACGAAACTGCGATTTTAATTTAAATTATTACATTATATCAGTATAAACGCGACAGGTGCATACTCTGCGAGAAGCAACGAAGTTTGTTCTCGCACCGTGTTCTCGACACATTAACTGTGCTGAATTTTTTTCTTGTGTGGTGTCTCGCAACTATTCTGTGATTGGTTAGAAATCGGACGTGGGCGTGGTTAATGCGAAAAAGTAGAAATGCTAGCTAATATTAAAAGCGTTGCAACTAATCTCTCCTGAGATTGACATACTATGTGTGGGTGCATACTGAATGAACGGAGTGATCTGACAGACACGGCCGTCAAAATCCCACAATGCTTAGCGTGTGTAATATATGCTGCAGTGGGAGGAACCTACGACGACTTCCTTGGAGTTTGCCACTTACGTTTAAACGACTTAACCCTCGTGCTACCCTCTTGCACGAGGGCGAGACAAAACAAACTTATGTTCTTGTTCTTGCAGCCCTAGGAGCAAGAACAGGTGGAGTCAGGCACCACAAAGATGGCGTCAGACGGGGACACCACGCTGAGCTTCTTAGATCCTACGGGTGACACCACAGAGACTCAAGCTTTGTCCACAAAGAATGTTTAGAATAAAAGACAAATCTCTGCTGCAGCAACTTTCGAAATCAAATCAAATCAGCAGACATTAGACCATTTTGATTATGCTTTTTTATTGATGCGATATATCTGAACAAAGTCTGTCAATGCTACTTTGTTGACCGTGTGATCATGGAGGAGGATATCAGGATATCAGCAGAACACCTGGCCAGAGTTCAGTCATTATATAAAATATACAAACAATGAAAAGGTTTGAAACGGATACGGCAGGACGTACAAAACCAGGGACCGATGCCTCAACAATCCCGTGGCCTTCATGCTGGAAATCTGCATGATTAAATGTGTGTGTGTGTGTGTGTGTGAACGCTAACGGTTTTCTTCTGATAGTGTGATCCTGTGTTGTGTGTTCTTCTCGAGGTTGTTAGGGTAACAAATTAAATAAATATAAAAGTCTGACACATTTCATTCATAAAGAAACAGTTTGGTCAAAGAAGAGAGAGCGAAATGTAGACACCATGACTGTCTGGAAGAGGCTTTTCTAGGGCCAGGTGTATCACTGTGTGTAACACTGTCTAATACTGTTCATTGGTCCACAAACACACACTAACACCCACGACAGCCTTGAACAGACGAGAGGCACAAAAACCGTTAGAGCATCCGCCAGACGCCGGGAGCAAGTTCATGAGTTTAAAAACAGAACGTCTGCCTCAACAGTTCGTTAGGACTCCAATCTCAAACGTCCAGCGTCGACAGACAGCGGGTCGTCCTCAGTTTGAGGAGGCAAACCCAGCGATGAGCTCAAAGCCGCAGTCAAACCGTGGGGTTCTTCCCGGTGGTCGACTGCTGCTGGAGGTACGTGGGCCTTTTGATGCGCGGTTTCCTGCGCTTGGGTTTGCTCTTGGCCTTGGTGAGCTGGACCACGAAAAAGGAGAGGACGACCATGGCTCCCAGGAAGGCGAACACGGGGATGGTCTGGCCCACCTCTTGGTTGTAGCGACCGGGCATTATCCCTGAAGAGAAGGAGACAACCACGTTGATTCTTGCACATCCCGGCAGCTTCTTTCATTTAGATAACTTTGAATATTACTTAAACGGACAAGAGTGGTAAGCTAGGTGAAGCATATGTTGATAAAAGATGAACATCAACTTCTACCAAGCCCCCGAGTCGTATATATATATATATATATATATATATATGACATGCTAGCTTCTCCTCCTCTGAATTAGCATAATCGCTGCTCTTCAGTGAGGCTAACAGGTAGCCGCGCTAATGCTAACGCTAATCCTAATCCTCGGTGCTCGGCTCCAATAGCCTGAGGCTGGAAACTCGCTTTGTGGAGGAGAGAGACGGTCTGCTTGCCTCGTCTGTAACCATGACAACCATAAACACCCACGACGGCGACGGCAGCGGCCTCAAAATGTTAATATGTTTACTCAGACGCAGCAGCCTAGACCTTTTATACATTATTTCGTTTATAATAATCAGTCATGTATGTTCATTTCAAACGTCAAACATAAGACCTTCGTTACCTCCGGGGATGTCCCAGGCCCCGCTCTCCCCGGGAGACAGAGGTCTGACCTGGGGACGGTACGCCCTCACGTTAGGCAGAGCCACTTTGTCCAGATCCACGGAGAGAAGCTTCTGGTGCTTCCACAGGTTACTGAGAGGTGGGGAGAATAAAAGAAACGAGTGAGAAAGATAAAAAAAAACTGTGCAGAGTCATGAGTGGAAGCGTTTAGTTCGCTTTAGTTTGACGTGAGAAGGAGCAAAAACCAGCCGTGTGTCTGGAGACAAATTGACTACTTCAAAGTATCATCATGTCGGTGAAATGTGGCGCCCTCCTGCTGAGGCACAAGGCTGTTCCTCTATCCAGCTCTGACTGATGGAAAAATCATCTTCTCTAGACCAGAAGACGACACAGGAAACTGCCACGACAAGTTAAAGAAATCCAAATCTTGTGATGAAGGAATAACCGTAGCAGAAGTTGCACCACAGATATTCCTCTCTCTGATCTCTAACCTGCACACACTACAGGATGTTATAAAGATTATCATATCAGATCAGAGAGCATTGAATGCACCATCACATGATCTCACTAGGAAGTGGTTGTAAAAACATGAGTTCATCAAGCTGCTGTAAATCCACTGATGCGCCTCCAGTTTACTGCCTGTAGGTGGCAGTAATCTAACTACTAGCTAGCTGCGTGTGCTAACTAGCATTAGCCTCCCAGGTTAAGAGTGTTTACAGTTGCTTTCTGTTTTCTCATTACTATTTATTGTGCTGACATAATCGACTAGACTTTAAATCCCACACTTGACATTAATCAGGGTGAAACTTTGTGAGCGGTTCATAAGGTTTCAGAACGGATTTGCAAACACCTCACATCAGCCGATAATCTGGGCCAGGCTGGATTTCTCCAATCACCCCGTAGACGCCCTGTAATCCAAACTCGGTTTAAGACGGAACAAAACTCTGACAGGTCAGGTTTCAGTGTAGTTTGCGTTGGTTAGCGGTTAACAGACTTGTATTGAGGACACTACCTCGGAGCCGTCTCGTTGACCGGCTGTGGCTTCGCCCAAGACAGGTGGGGGCAGGCTGGTAGGGGGCGTGGCTTGGGGTCTCCCAGGTGAGCCTCCAGAACCTTGGAGTAGCGGTACAGATGGTTACCTGGAAAATCGGAAGGAATATAAAGTAAATGAATGAAAATAGTGACAAAAGGAAGCGGTTAAAAGTATGCTGTAAAAAATTAACAGAATCTGAGACGCCGAGAACGTCAACATGTCTATTAACCCTCTGGAGGAATCACATGAGCAGTTTAAAACGCAGTTAAAGAAGCAGTCCTTTCATTGCAGGTCCAGAGACTTTCTCCATCAAGGCAAACCCAGAAAAGCTGCTAATCGTTTAGTTTATGACCCTGATGAGCAGGAAAGTTGCAGGATTTAGCAGCTATAGCATGAATTCCCTCCTCACCTTCCAGTCTCAGCGGCAGCGGGCGCTCGACGCCTGTGGGAGGCGCTACTCTGCTGTGGGAGTGGCTGAGGCTGGGAGGCGTCATGCTGTAGGAAGTGTACTGAAGCAGGGCGTCCAAGAGCCAGAAGCAGTCTGTGAAATTAGACAAAGAGATTTAATCGTCTGCTTCTTCTGCGCTCAAGCTTCACGTCTCTGCAAAAGACCAAATCACCTTTCTGTCTGTGGCTGTCGTCGATACAGTTTGAATCTCCATACAGAGCGATGCGGCCTCCCCCGTCAGACGGCGTTTGGTACAGTCCGAGGATAGGAACTCCCTCCACCACCGCGGTCTCCTGCTTTAACACTTCCAGACCTGAGGGGAACAAAAAAGAAACTGCAGTCTTATATATATATATATATATATATATAAACTAAAGGTGCACAGATTAAATTAAATGTCGCTTCACCGTGCACGGCTGCTGGCCAACACTATGCTACACTGAGAAACATTCAATACTCTAAGACAGGAGCTGGTACCTTGGTCCTTCAGGTTCTTGGCAATTACGATCCCGTCTTCAGGGAAACGGGCGATGCTGCAGCCTGAGGCGTAATACACTGACACACACACAGAGACACAGAGAGACGTCTTTATTTACTAGAAACCAAATAAAACACTAAACGGAGGAGTAATAAAATGAAAGCCAATCTGAATGTCTTACTGTCATGATCAGCCAAGGTGAAGTCTCCCTCGTAGAGCCCGTCACTGAAAGCCATCCCCCACACCGAGATCAGGTCGTTCAGAGCTGGTACGTTGGCGCCCCCTGTGTCCGGCATCCACCACTGCCTGCAGGTCACATCAAGACAATCACCCGTTCAGGTAAGGCGACGGAAAAATAAGGGACATTAAAGTTCACTCTGCGTGTGAGGAGGGCGTCTCTTTCACCGCAGGGAATTGAGACAAGAAAAAATCTGTCGGGTTTCATTAGAATAAAACATTAAAAGCTTCAAAATAGAAGCTCATTCATAAAATAGAATAAATCAGAGTTGCTAATTCACTGTGTCTGGGTTGAACAGTTCAGAAAAGGAAGATGTACATTCACAGCTATGAAATGAACCGTCGCCATTCAATTCAAACTGAATATCTCAAACGCATTAAAGACTATATTTAACTACGTTTAAGACTTTTTAATCCTGCGGGGATTGTGCGACAGCTTGCACGGGATATGAATGGAGCAGCCAGGAGCGGGTGGTTATCTCCGCATGAGGAGCTCTGCATCTGAGAAGCCGTGATATATGACACACATTACAGAGCCGGAGCAGAGGCCAAACGCCGCGGAGAGCGACTTTGACAGAAACCGTGATGCGGCACAGTTTAATCTCGCCATCGTCAGGACGCGACGAAGCCGCCGGAGTAATGGATGTCTAATCGTTTCAGAACACGGGAGCGGGACGCGTCGATCATGAAGAGGAATCACAGCGCGCTGGTGGCGCAGCATCGCTTCGAGTTCATTTCATAAAGAGAACAGTTAATCAAAAGCCTGCGTCTGCATTACTTGATGACTTTTTTCTGCAGTTGTCACGGGTGAAGAGCTGCTCTGCAGTGATAGGCTCGTCCAAGAAGTTCTCTGGAAACGTTTTCACCCTCAGAGTCAGTGCCAGTAAACGTCCATTTACAGAAGAAAACTTTTTTTTCTACGACTGATGGGATCCTGCCTGATTTTTCTCACTGGTTTAAAGCAGTCTAGATTAAAACTAAATGATTATTTAGGCCTAAAAAGCCTAAAAGGCTACTGTTACAGAGGGTAGGTAATAGTCTGTAACCAGATATCTGAACTACATTTATATATTAATGTAAAGAAAAACAAAAGTGAATGTACATTCAAGCCTATTTCTTCATGCCTCTACAGCTGCATGTTATGCAATACAATATAATCTATTGCAACTGAATTTATTCTTATTCTCTAACATACACCAATCAGCCATAACATTAAAACCACCTAACATGCTGTAAGGTTGTGTGTCCAAAGCAGTTCTGGCTCATCCTAGTCTGGAGGCCACCGTGGGCTGCACTGCTACTTCAGTGTATCCCCTGAGAACTGCAGTGACCCCGTCCTTGCCAGGTCCAGATGGGACCAGCTTAAATTCTGTTCTTTATTTTACTTTGTTGAGCGGTTCCTCAACCTTTTTTGTGGCGTGGCAGGTCATACTGCCCCACTGGGGGTGGCTGGAACCCTCTAGGATTGTCATTATCATGGGATGGGAGTTTGCGTAGGTTAGTTCGCCTTCGGTCCTGATCCAACCTGACTGAGTTTGAGAGGATTTGAAAAGAAAAATGGCAGAAAATCCTCCAATCCGAGTGAGGAAAGCTTGCTGCATCATACCCACTGAGTAAAGGGTCTGGACACTTATTTCTAAAACTCTGTTTTGTCATTAAGGGTTACCGAGTGTATGTTGAATGTAGGGACGTGCGATATTTAATCGTTTACGATATATCATCAAAAACATTCTCCACGGTAAGAATATGTCATAAAAACGATAAATTTCCATTAATGACTATACATGCGCGACACACTCTCAGCTCAACAGGTGTGGAATATTGACAAAACGGGGGAAGATGGAGCAGATACGCCGGCAGAGAGGAGCTCGTTCCTAGATGAGGCTCCACCTACATTATCTGGAACTGGTTTGGTTTTAAAAGTCTGATGCGGAGCAGCAATTTACAACATGCAAGGTTTACAAAGAAATAGTGCATAAAAAGGACAGTAACGCCACTAAAACACAGCTCAAACCAGAATATGAAGAAAATGCGCAAGAAGCAGCGTCGAACTCAGACGAAACTTGCCAATGCACTACAGTTAAAAGGATTAGGCTAAAATGCTGTTTATTTATTTTATAATTACCGTGATAAATAGCAGAAATTATCAGGATAAATGTTTTAGTCCATCTCTATTCTGAATCCAAGACATATTAATTATTAACCTGAATGTTTGAAAATCTAACTGAACTTTCCTCAGAGCAGGATTTAAACATTGCTCAGTTGTCATGTGCAGAAGAGCTGCTCCAGTTCTGTGTCCATATACGATGCCATCAAATATAAATAAATAAATAAATAAATATGAATAAACATAAATAAATTACCTGGTGTTTTCATCGTAGAACTTGACCTTCCTCATGACGGAGGTGTTGTACCAGTCGCTGAAGACAATGAGCGACAGGCCGTTGTCGATGTCTCTCCTCAGCTTGGTGATCTCTTCTGGGAAATACTCCTCCTCGCTGTCCACCATCAACAGCGTGCCTGCAGGGACGCCAAGGCAAGCAATCCATTAGTTTGTTGTTTTCTTTGAAGGCAATCAGCTCTCTGAGAGAAAAGGCTTTGCTGATATTAGACTCTGTGTTCGTACCATACTGGCTGGCGTCAAAGCACGTGATGGGAGCTCCCAGCACCTCAACGAAGTAGCCCATACTTCTCAGGTGCTGGTACATGTCCCTGAAGTTAGTGTGGATGTGGTCGCCGTTCCTGCAAACAGAAAAAATAATAATCAAAAGTAAATAAATTTAAAAATAAACAATCTTCAATCTTAACTTAAATTCAGTTCCATCTACACACGCACCAGTCTAGTGGGTCGTTCTTCATGCGCAGGTTGTCTCGAGGGAAGTATCCGGGCGGGTAGCGTAAGTTGTGGTACTGGTCCCACAGCACCCTCTTACTGCGCGGGGGAGTCGGCACGATCTTTACCTTGATGGGAAGTTTGACCGTGGACGTCAGCTCTCCTCCCACCTCAGACTGCAAGAAGATGTCGAGAAGGCAGAAGGTCATACGCCAGGAGGAGAAGTTAGCAGCACAAGATAAATATCCAACGACACTGATGGGTAGACTGGCAGCCGGCAGGATGCATGGACAAATAGAGGGTGGAAAAAAGCTGCTAAATTTATGATTTGATGTTTAAATTAATTCATATTTGTGTTTAAGAGTAAAAACAAACATAAAGAAAAATCACTGAAAGTAAAAAGCAATTGATAAATTGTTTCAGCAGTTCAGTAAATTAAGAGTTGTTACAATACCAAAATGTAAGTATTATCGCGATACTGCAGCCTTTTTGTATTATTATTTTTATGAACTGCAATGTATTTGTACAAGTTATAAATACTTATTAATTACTTATAATGTTGTTTGGTTGCATAATGTTGACTTTTGGAGTATTTTGAGCAAAATTAGTGGTGCCACTGACATCTGGGCGAGACAGAACTTCAGCTTGTTGTTTTTTGTTTTGAAGCAAATTTCTATCTAAGCGGAGCTCTCTTCATGGAGTTCGTTCTGGCCTGCCAATCAGCTAATAGACGGGTGGACCCAGCAAGCCCGAAACAGCCTATCATAGCCCTGGACGTCACCAACAACAGGCAAACAGCCAATCATTCAGCAGCTGTGTAGTTGGGTTGCAGTAGTCGCCATGTGGGTTTGTTTAGGGAGTAGCATTCAGTCAGAAGCCGGGAGGAGAGTAGAGGCGACCGCTATGTAGCGGAAACTGGCACCGGTAGTATAGTAATCCACGGTAGTACAGTCATGTAGAATTTCTAGTATAGTAGGAACCTTTACGATAATAATTTACTAAAGGTGATGGATTAAGGAGGCAAAGTTTTCAGTAGTGGTAAATATAACACGTAATAGCTTATTGAATTACATTGAAAAGCTGTGATGTTACAGTGAAATACATAAACAGCTGAAATTAAATCAATTTAATACACAAACTAGCTGTTTAAACGTTTGGGTAAAATAAATCACATTTAATGCATAACCTGTTGAAATAGTTACCGATATAATTATACAAGATGTTAAAAGTTTTATGTTAAAGTGATTTATAAACAGTTGACAAGATTCACCAAGCTTAAAGCACAAGATAAATGGTTTTAAACTTTAAGGAGTTGTGTGACTGCAAATTTATAAAACTAATCTAACCAAGTCAAGAGCATGAAAAATAAACGTAAGCATCCTCTTTAACTACAATATAATGGCACTATGATGACAACCAGCTCACACAAATAAAAAAAAGTTTTACAACTGCTGCTCTAGAAAAAGCTGAAGCCGTTAGAGGACGGTGACTCACGTCGTTCTCTGCAGGCGACGCCACGGTCACCATCACATGACCTTGAGCGACGCCTTCCCACGATGCCGCTTTCTTGGCCACAGAGATGGACACGGCCAGGTAGCCGGCCCACGGCCACAGCACCGGCGAGTAGGAGACGGCCACGTCGATGTGGTCGCCGTTCTGGGGGAGGTAGGGCTGCCAGATGGGCTGGACGGGAGAGAGTGACCTTTAAGTGGGCTTAGAGTTCTTGCTCAGGGTGAAAAAAAACAAACAAGTCAACTCATCCTTGACTTGTCCTTTTACGGCGCTCCAGGGCTCGGCAGGTGATGTAATAATATTTGCTCACCTTGTCGACAATCCTGCCGGTGACGCCCATGCCGTTGAGGATGGTCACGTTGACGATGGTGGGCATTCCTCCGTAGTAGATGGGCTGAGAGCAGTAAGGCCACATGTACGGACACTCTGTCAGGTCGATGTAGCTCGGAGAGAGACTGGGAGGAGACGAGGACGGGTTAGGATGGCGTCCAACTGTTTATATGGATCAGCAGTTTAAAGTTTGATGAGAGAAAGATGCTAAGTGGGAAAAAACAAACGATCTGTGCACTATTTGGCATTCAAGTTTGGGTTTAAAACAAAAAAAAGAAATGCTAAACAAGTAGATTCATATTTCGTCGGTTAATATATGAAACAAGAAACAGAAAGAGAACTAAAGGAGCAAACAGTCGTTACTTGATTTATTTAAAAACAGAAGTTAAAGAAGAAGTTGCTCACAGCTCTAAATGACCTTGCAGTTCTCTGCGGTTTATAACGGACCGCGGACGTGACTTTGGAACAATATTCAGATGTAATTTTAGACCTGATGACTCAAGGTGTGCCATCTGAATTTATCTTTTGAGTGTTTGTCTTCAGAATCTGGAGAGGCTCCAGGTTTTTCCTGCGAGAAACATCCATAAATTTCGTGTTGTCGTAATCATCCACGCCTGTGAGAGCGCCGTTGATTGCTTGCTGCAAATTCCAGACGTAGACTACTTCAAGTTTCACTGAAGGAAAATACAGCTGTTTGTTTATTTGACTTGTTGCATCTTTGTTTGGGATTTAATGTTTTAAGTTTGTCCATTTTTTTTGGTTCTAGTTTGAAAAAAACAACCTGCACAGACCACAGAACCACGTTTAGAGCAGAGTTTAAAGTGTTTTATGATCATTACATGTAAATATGTTTGTATAGACATCACTGAATACACATGCACAGGTTAAGAACACTTTAAGTCTGCAGTGTACCTGCCTCTAAGCCATATACTACAAGCAGCAGCAGCCGTACAGCTTTGTTAATGCTCCAGATCAATGCAGAGCCTGCATCATAGTCTACACAAGTAACACAGGGTGTTGTAAGCACTTATGCTTGTCGGCATCGTTCTGTGATTAAGCTGCTAACACTCCAGTCGGTGGCTAGTCAGAGGTTGAGTGTACTTCAAACAACGACGACATGCCGGAGTCAAAATGAATAAACCTTGAACAGCAGCTACTTTCACTGAAATGAAAGAGAATGGATGGTGTGTGGGAGGCAGAAACAGGGGCAATTTTCTGTGCTTGTCGAGACGCCGAGAGACGAAGACTCTGAAATGCATCGTGAACCAGCTGTGTGTATTTGAATCTGTGCCTGGATAACTTATGTGGATAAGAGGAAAAGCAATCTTTCACAATTTGTCGAAAAACATGAGTCCTACAAGGTGAAACATCACCTAACTTCACCTCTTCGGTCACAAGAACACATTATAAAAACCAAAAGAGCCAGAAACATCACATGTGAGCAGCCGGCGTGAACGGGGGCAAAGTGATTCCTGCAGGACACAGCAGCCGAGTTTGGCTTCAGAAGACGCTGCTATGAGACGCCGTCATTCTGTTCCACACAACCTCTTTATTAACACTTAAACCACAGCGATGATGGGTTTCACACCAAACACAGAAGATAAACACTGTGTATGTGTCGCCACAGCGAGGGGGTACGTATCTGGGAAGATGCACAACTCCAGAGGATTAAAACGTAACGGAGTATTTAGCCACTCTGAACTAAAAACGTGCAGTCAAGCTGCATCATATTATATTAGAGGAGACATTAAGAGTCCCTACTGTCCGGTTTAAAATAAACTACTGGTTATTTGTGTAAATGTGGTTTTAAAGACTCAAGTCGAACAGTGACGTAAAACTAGGGCTGAATGATATGGAGCGTTACACGTCGACTCATACGGTGTAACGCTACTGAACGTATCAGCAATTAAACTTTGATTCTGCTTCTTCTGGGATGACTGAGACGTCCCCGGTGTTTCTCTCATTCACTCTTGATGCAGCACGTGATGCTGTTGTTTCACGTGGTCAAACATGTTTCTTGCTTCGTCACAATTTTCTTCAAGCGACCTGAGCAACACCTCACTCTGGTTTACATCATCATTTTTAAATCCTACTTACCTCCAAATGATGGAGGATGATTTATGTTTAGGCACCAAATCAGATTTTGCACCAGTGACACGGGAATCAGTTGTCGCTCCCGTCATATCCTAATCACGTGACTAACCCCCAACAAAAATCCTGTCCCGCAAAATCACCAGAGAAAAGACTCCTGAATCCCGTCCAGCTCCCTATGTAGTCGTCTGAAGCTGGGTGCACTCTCCGGCTCCATCCCGCTCCCGTTGATTATTTTATTACAGTGAAACTGACTCCCGTACTGCGGGACTCCCCACGGGAATAACGTGACCGGCGGGGAGTCCCCCTCTATTCTGCACCGCCACTGGACACATGATCTTCCAAACTCACTTTACTTTCTTTCTTTTTAAATTCCCCGTGGTGTTTGTAGTGTGTGTGCGTCTCCCTCACTCCCGCCCTCATATGTTTGTCATTGGTCTATATCGTTTATATTGTTGCTTTTTTGATATTAATACCTTGAAAGTTCATATCTAGATATAGATACCATAACGATATATCGTTCAGCCCTACGTAAAACTAACTCTACCTGATCAGTGGGTTGCTCTCCTTTAGTCTTATGCAAGTGTTGTGAACACACCTAAAAGGGCAGTACAGCATCTGTGCACAGTGCTTGGTGTTTGTTTTACCTGGCCTGAGGTCTGTAGCTGTTGAGGATCTGGTAGGCTCTGATCAGGTCCAGTTTCCCGTGGCCCTGCTCGAACATGTTGACCCCGGGGAGCCTGCGGGCCGAGGCGATGAGAGCCTGCTTCATGGAGGCCGGGTTCACCAGCTCCCTGTTCAGAACAGTGCTGCAGGACAGAAGAGGTTGGAATTAGACTCCTCTTTTAACCCAGAGGACGGGTTGTTATCCGCGTGTGAGAAGCCAGAGGTGTTGTCAACAAGGGTGGTGTGATGACCCGGCAACATGAGCTCACAAATCAGCTCAGTTACAGCTGAGCAACAAGAAGGGCTTTCAGCTTGTAAGGGCGGGGATATTGACAGACTGGGAAAAACACCAAACATTAATCAGCGGCACACCTCCTTCCTCTGGGACACATTTCACCGCCTGCTCACGGAGGATTACAAAAACCGGAGGTAATTTAGTCATATAGAACACGTCAGTATTACAGTGCGTGTCGTATAACAGTGTCAACGCTCCAGCCGGCGCAGGAGAGCCTAAGAGAGCTCCACAGTTTCTGAGTGACGTGGTTTCAAGACGAGGTCAGCAGAGATTTTTGCTCCCTTTTTGTTTTTAAGCACTGACGTAAAATCAGTAGGGAGCTGGATGACTTAAAGATTGCTCTCCAGCTAGAGAACTGCTGCAAGTGTCCACTTAATCCTGCAGGAAAGACACCGAACCCTGCTGCCCTGCATCCTACGCTAACATTTCACTTTACTGCAAAGCGTGCAAACCCAGAGTCCCTCGTGCTTTCCACACACGGCTCGTGAAACCAACCTGGCCAGGAGCGTGACGGCGCCCGCCACCACCGGAGAAGCCACGCTGGTGCCAGAGAGCGAGCGGCATCCCTCCTTCATCCCCGAGCCCCGAACGCCAGAGCCGTAGGTGACGATGTCGGGCTTCACTCTGCCGTAACCGCCCGGCAGCTCCTGCACAGAAGACGGGACGCAGATAAGAGAATATGAGATTCAGACGGCAGGTAGAGGACACTGAGAAACAGTAGCACATTATTTTTGGCTTTAATCAGGGTTAAGATCGAGAAGAAGACACATGGACAGAACCCTTTGTCCCTGTAGACTTCCTCTGTTTAGACATTAGATGTCCTGCCAGCTTATACATCTAGACATCAGCTGTTTTCTGGACAGGAAGCTGTAATTCAAGACTGAATATAGCTCTGATTCACACGCTTTAAAAACATGTGTTTCAGTTCATGTCGTTACGCCCACACTATGGAGTCTGAGAGCTCCTGTGCTGTTTAAGACATCGTAAATGTGACGATGACTAACGGAAACATCGAGGAGGAGACAGACAGGAAGGGACCGACCAGAAAGTACGACTGTCTAGACGCTGAGTGGGTGTGCAAGGGCCGCTTCATGGTCGGCTGACGGCGGAGAAGCCGACTGAAAGAAGTCTTGATCAGATTCCAGTCTAGTCTGCTTTGGGCTTCCACTGATAAAAAACCGGCTGATGGGATGTGGATGAAGGATCGGGAGCTTACATTGACTTAAGCTCAAAAAAGCGTCGGCAGATCTTAAGGTAGATGTCTGCCTGGAGGATGAGGTGTGTACTCATGCAGTAACTCACCCAGGTGGTCATGCCTCTGGAAGAAAACCTGGCGATGTTGTCCTCAAAGTCGATTCCGCCAACTCCGATGACGTCCATCTGGTCTGCTGGGTTGTTCAAGGTGCTAAGAGGCAGAAATGTATTTATTTAAAGCTTGCTGTCCTCTTGTTTTGTAGTTAAGAAAGATAATTTTATGATCCTGGATCCTGGATCATAAAACTCGTGGAGCGTTCATCAGATGATAAGAGAGGTTAAATTGATTTAGGGTGAGTAAACATTTGTCTGCAGTTAAACACAACAAAGAAAGACAAAGTGGTAAAACAGGGACTATACAGCGAAATGAGGCAGGGGTGTCAAACATACAGACCGTGGGCCAAAACATGGTCCACCAGATGGTCCAACCTGGTCCACGAGATTAACGCACTAATTTATTTATTGTCCCACCGAGGGTGGTGAGGGGTGTTGGCGCCTATCTTAGCTGTCATTGGGCGAGGCGAGGGTGTCATCATAGACACATATACACAGACGGCGCATCGACTGTGGAGGGACGTGCCTAAAGCGCCGCCATCTTGGTACAGGGCTAGCAGAGGCAGCGGTGCATGAACATACGAAGGAAAGAGGTACTCCTCAATCTCAAAGTAGAATTATTAGCTGAATTTTAGACCGATTTCCAAACGTATTGATCTGTTAAAAACGTCACACATGCAGCTATGATAAAAATACGGTTTTACTACCCAAATACAAATTCTACTTAATGTTATCAGCAGACTAGCTTCTGACAGAAGATTGTAAAGAAAAGATGCCGGACTTCAACTGAGCGATTTATGATGACTTTTATTGTGTAGAAACACCATTCCTCCATAGATGTAATGCACTGTAGGAGCCAGTGGCCCTGTTCCAAGATGGCCGCCCTGTAGGCACGCCGCTCCAGTAGACGGCAGCGCTCAATGAGGCGTCTATGTATATATGTCTATGGGTCTCACAGCCTGGACGGCTCTCTCGGCTTTAGCTATAAAAGTATTTGCTAAACCTAACTTGTCCACTAGGGGTCGCACTGTTTTAGTAAGCGGCACACCGAGACTCCGAATTAAACTGTAGAAGCTAGCAAAACATTTCAGGTGTTCATAAAATGTTCTATGTAGAAAATTGCCATGTTTGCCAACTTGTTGTATCTTTGGTGATATTACAAGCATCCTGCTAAAAGTAATTCAAATCATAGTGGTGTCAATATGAATTCACGTTCCTTTATAAGTTTTTATTTGTCACAGGGCTTCAATGACACGTTCACGTAATCTTTATCTTTATCTGAATAAGCCTGAAAATCATGCAGAATAACTCTTATCCACTAGAAGCTGATTGCACAAGGCTTCCAAATGCATTTACAAGATGTATCTATTAAACTAAACGTCATAGATTTCCATTTATGTCATGCTCTTAGCAGGTGCACGCAGCCTTTTGCAGTTAAATAATAACAGCAGCATGTCCAATTACAATCAGTAAAAGTCACTGGAGTTAAATCATACTCAGAAATCTTTCATGAATAGCATCATAGGCAAGAGTTCAAAGTTTGAGATGGTTCCTTCAGTGATAGATTTCATGTTAAAATGTATTATAAGAAAATGTTAAATGAATAAAAGGTTTAATGGTAGAGGTTATATAGATTATGTAGTCTTTATATAGTCGTATAGTCAAAGCCATCTTTATAATAAGAAGCTGGTGAGATTATCATACCCATACAGAGGTCCATCGTTGCCGATAGCAGAAACCATGATCACTCTGTTTGCAGTCAGCTCCCACACCTGTCAGTCAAATACATACAAAGAAATATTAATAAATGTTATGTTACCGTGATAAATACCAGGAATTATCGGGATACATTTTTTAGTCCATACAGCCCATCCATAGTCTGAAGTAACAGTTTATTAGATCATATAGCACAGGAGAACTGATTCTGGAGGACTTATTACAGTTTAATCTCAGTCCTCGTCCTGTCGTTTAACATCTGGGGGCAGTTTGTAGTATATTATTAGTATATTCTGCAGTTACTGCGGCAGATGTCGTGTTGTATTAGTACTCATCGGAGAACACTTAAAAGAGCAGAGCTTAAACACTGCCGTACGTGTGTTTGTGTAGCTGGTTTGGCCCGTTTGCACCGCTGACAGTTGACCTGCTTATTTTCCGGCTCATTAAGATATTGTGAAACAGGGTGTAGCGTACGGAGTGAAAGGGCAGTTTGGGAGCAGACATCTAAGGCATCTGCGCACAGTTGTGATTAACCTGGTTATCCATCTGCAGCCTCATAAACATCCGCGTTTCTAGGTTATGGACGGGAAGAGGAGGCACGCATTACCTTATCAACAAAGGGGTGGTCCATGAAATCAGGCCCCCCGATGCTGAGATTGAGAACATCGATCTTCTTCAGGATGGCGTAGTTGAAAGCATCCAGAAACCACGAGGTGTATGAAACCTAGAGAGAGAAGAGACGAATGAATGATGCTGATAAGACGTAATTAGCGACAGATAAGTTGGGATAAGAAGGGTTTCAACATGACAGTAATCTAACCTGGTTGTTGGTGAACACTCTGAAGATGTGCAGCTCCGAGTCGGGAGCAAAGCCCTGACACTCCCTCATACTGGCTATCACTCCTGCTACAAATGTCCCGTGGCCAAGGCCTTACAAAAACAGAATGAGCAGTTAGTCACCATCCAGTCCTCGTTAGTGTCATTCATCAAGAGCTTCAAACATAGCTATATACATCAACAGTAAATAAAATGATCTGATTACATACAGTATATGTGTGTGTTTACATGTGCCAGAACTTTTCTGACACGTGTAAATGGTTCTGTCCACTGTGAATCTGCAAGACAACGCTGAATTGACCGTTTGTTAGCCTTCTAATAAGTCTGCTGTAATGGAAATTGACTAATAAGATATAAAATAATCTCATATATCCTTTGTATTCTCTTTTAAATGAGTATGGCATCTGTTAACCACCAACCAGAGGGCTTCTAACTTCTGTCAAGTCTAGAGGTAACGTGACAATAGTCAACGTTAGCAACCATGCTAACACTGGCAGACGTTACTAGTCTGTTCACTGAAGAATCTCAATGCTAACTACACAGATCAGGCATAACATTATGACCATCTTCCTAATATTGTGTGGTGACTCATCAGAGAATGGACATGGGTCCTCTGAGGGTGTCCTGTGGTGTCTGGGAAGTGAATGTCGTTAGTGGGGGACCTTTGAGGGATCTGTGGATCATCTAGTGAATTTGGAGGCCAAGTAAACACCTTGTGCTGTTCTTCATGTTGTTGTTTTTAGTTGTTCCTAAAGCGTTTTTATCTGCATCCTGCTGGGGATGGCTGCTGCCATCAAGGAGTGTCATTGCTATGGGGTGGGGGTGCCTGGTCTGGTCTAGGTGGGTGCTACATGCCTAAAGCTTGGTCAGGAAGTACGAGCACTTGTACAACCCGACTTTAAAAGATTACAAAGATGGCTAAACGGCACACAATTCGTGGCTTTGCAACATTCACCAGCCGACGGAGGACTTCGAAAGGATTCACCTCTGCGTCAATCCGTCTGCGTGACCACGCCGTTGTGGCTGATCGGGGGAAGTCCACAGGTTTTTAATGTTTTCTTTGGTGGGAATGGACCCCTGCATTGTTATTGTATGTCTAACCTAGCAACAGTAACAAAGGAAGTTGGACTTGGTGGTAAGAAGACCAATCAGAAGGTCAACAAAGAGTCAACTGATTCAATTAATGATGGATAAGCCAATAAAGATTTGTTTTCAACATTTCAACCGTCTTTTCAAACACAAGTTTGATCAAGCGGATGCTGTCCCCACTGGAAACTCATCTCATCACCTAATGTTTATCCCACATGCTGCAAACACACTCAAAAATAACTGATTTATTCCAATCATCAGATCAAGTGTTTACATGGCGATTAGGAGCACATTATGAAGTTAGGTAGAAGCGTCCTTAATGTGATCAGTTCAGCCCCTCCTCACCATCATCCAGTGTCTTCTCATTAGTCCAGTTCGTCCTTTCCTTAACGTTCTTAAAATGTGGGTGCTTCTCACTCAGGCCTGTATCGAACACTGCCACCTTCACGCCAGAGCCTGCAACACACACACACACAAAGTGTTTAACGCCTTTTAAATCCTGCTGCGTTTAAGATATTTCGTTGCAGATGTTTGTCGGAGGCGTAAAGAGGTCAGCGTCTCACCCGTGTGTCCCATCTGCCAGAGCACATCCGCCTGCAGGATCTGGGCGACGTGGCGGGGGATGGCCCGGAGCAGGCGCCGGCTGGAGTGGCGGCCGGTGGCGTGCCAGAAACCGGAGCCGAGCGACAGGCTGGTTCGTCTGAAGGGGCGGGATGATTGCCAGGACTGCCATTTCTGGGTCCCGCGGGTGGCGTTGCAGGGCGCAGCTGGTTCAGGGGCTACACAGAAAGAAGAAGAAGAAGATGAAAAGTATTAACGGCAAAAGTAAAATGTGGTTCAATCGATTTCCCAGCCAACAACAGAGCCCTGCCTCATTAACATGCCCGGTTACATCTAACTGCCACTTCTCCTGCTCCTCCTATTGGCAGCACCGTCTCCCTCTTTAAGTTAATCAGCTCATTGTGCTCTGATCCATTATTTCACGTCTCTCTTCCGTCCATTAGCTGGGATGTGTAGCTGATCACACCAGCCTGATTTAAGCCAATCCTTTCACAATTTGAATCGCTTGGACAGAAGGAATTATCATCAGGTCATTAGCGAGCATGAGCAGAGGGCCTGCAGGGGTGACGTCTTCGCTCTGATCTTCACTCCTGATGCATTATTTTACTAGGCACCAAGTTCATGGACTCAAACTGACTAACGCAGAACAAACTCAGTGAACGTTGACTCCTTTATAGTCTTATCAGACTTATGAGTCTTATCTATAGAAATATGCACTGATAGGAGGCTGAGTAGAGTTTGATTTCCATTTAAACCCTCAATACTAACACAATTACACCTAAGAGTCTCAACACTTAGGGCTTTGATCGGCTTTACACAGCTGATTACATGTGATCAATTCCTCTCATGTCACGCTGGTGCTCAGTTCTGACATGCACTAACCCTCCTACACATGTTCTCATTCAGTTCTCACATGTACAAACTTCTATTGAGCTCAAAATGCCAGAGCTTCCTTTGCAGATGGCTCAGATTACTTTAAGGTAGCTAGGTGATGACACTATCTGCTACGGGTTACGTTATTACTTAAACTGAAATGCTTAAAATGAGTCTGCGTCAATCATCAGGAAAAGAGAGTGACGATAATTTGTTGCACGACATTTCAACTTGGCTAATGAAAATAGCGTGTCACGACTCAGATTTAGCTTCAACTACGCCCCAGAGAGGATTTATGATTAAGAGCGACAAGATTTAGTAAGAATGAAAAGCTGAACATTTGGGCGTTTCAGCAGGGAAGACTGAAGTAAACACAGTGTGCACATTAGCAAAAGCTTACTGTTGACTGTCGGGAGATTTAAAACAGCGACAGTATGGGGTTGACATCGTGTCGTAATTTGAAAGAGCTAGAACAACACAATATGAACTTTCAAAATCAAGTTTAACTCATCTGAAAATTAAGTTTCAAGGCTGCAGCAGCTTTCAGATCAGACTCAAACTTGGAGAACAAACAAATGCAACATGCAAACGGCGACAAAGCAACCTGTGCTGCAGAAAACTTCAAAACATTAAACTTAAGCTTTAAAAAATTAATTTCAATCTTGCAAAACTCTTTTTTTGTGCATAGCATGATATTAACAGAGACAATAAAGACAATAAAACAATAAAAATGTGCATCCACCACATTTACTACATGTTGATTCTGTGCCTGAGCAGCGTGGGGCACGCTGTGAGTCTTTCCCTCGGCGCCAGGCGCAGGGTGTGCCCCTCTCCACAGGCTAGCCCCACCACTCTGACTCACCTTCTCCCTCCCAGGGTGAGCAAACACAGACGTCCCTCTGTCCTTCCTCCCATCCCCCTACACCACAGCACACACACACACACCCCGTCCAGCATCAACACCCCCCAATTTGGCCCTGCTCTTCACATTAAGACACACAATCCCGTTCTACACCACAAACACGGCGCAGAGAGAAATGCATCCTGCAGCTGAAGAAACAAAGAGACTTTCTGCGGTGGCCAGCAGACTCCTGTATCTTTTGCGGAGTTTTATGTTTCTCAATCGGACGTGCCAAGCTCTAGAAACACTATGATCCTTATTCAGTCACAATAACACCTCACTGTGAGACTTACAGGGAACGTATTTGAGCGTGCGAAACACTTTGCGCTGCGGCGTCACCCTCTTGATGTAAGGGTGGTCCTCTAAGGTCAGCAGGCTGCTGGGCGAAGCTTGGCGGATGTGGACCAGCTCGAAGTCGCTGGGGAAGTCGGAGGCTGGGTTTTCCCTGGGAACGATGTGCCACTCCAGCGCGCCCTCCGCGGCACTCCGCAAGGCGCTGCTGATGTACAGGTTGCGAGCTTTGGCCGAGAAATACCCTGTAAATGCTACTATGTACTCTGGAGAAAGACAGAGAGAGAGAGGAGGAGGTTTAAACACACAGAGCAGGAGACGAAAGCATAAACAGCAGTTATTCATTCCCACAGTCCAGTTTTAGTTCAAACTCTTTGGCCCCGTGCGACCTATGATCAGGTGCTTAATATAATATACATACAGTTTTGAGACCACTAAATAATAGTGGATAAACAAGTCAGATTTGTATGCAGCCTGAGGCAAAATATGTGGACACAACCTGAATATCAAGTTTTGCAAAAACACAATACCTGGATGGGGAGTGGTAGATCCTCAGCTCTGTACAAGAACTATTAATCAAATTAAATCTTAACTAAAACCGAGAGTGGAGTCGTTTCTTCAGGTATAATCTGCTCGTATCTCCCTACACATGAAATCACAGTGAATGAACTTCTACAGCGGTCTATGACGCACTGATTCCCTCCCTGTGCTGCAGAGGCTCTGTGCTCTCGAAGAAGAAACTTTATATTTGTTTCTGCAGCAAAGGAGAAATTATATCTCCTTGCTCTGGTCAGCCTTTGGCTTCTTTATGTTTTGATTGCGAGAGAAACTAATTTTAAAGGGCCAGTGGAGCTCATTCTCCATCAGCCCCCATAGTGAACGCTACTCCGTACAGCCTTAGTGTATATTTACTCTGTTGTTTGTGCAAATGCAAGTCTGTATTTACTGTATTTATCATATTCTCTTATTATTACTATTTTAATTTTACACCTCACGCCTATATTTGGGAAGATGAGCGTTGAGGAGGCTAACTAGCGTAAGAGAGCTAAGTATGCAGAGTTAGCAGCAGATTCAGAGCAGAACGGATGCAAACTTTATCTCCGCCCGGTAGAAGTGGGCTGTTGTGGCAAAGTCGGTGATTTGCTCTGCTGAGTGAGCTGGGTATACGAGGAAGAAGCCAGAGGACAGCGGTTAGCAATATATCTCGAGCAGCAGAGAGAGCGAGCGACTGGTTATGGGTGCGTAGAAAGCATGCTAGCTGAGGAACTAGCTAAAGGTAAGGATGGCCACATGTAGGCAACGGTCGATTTGTTAGTTTGTTACGTGTTTCGGCCCGCATCAACGGGGTGAATAATGGTAGATTTGTTTGTTTGGCTAGTGGTTGTCAGTTGCTGTATTAGTTGTTAATAGACATCGATTGGTGAGGAAGACAGGGTTGTGCAGTGGCGGTGTGGAGGGGGGTGACTCCAGGAGGCTGGAAATCACTGCTTGGTAGCTATGGCTAGCTGCTGAGCGGGACATATAAGCTAGCAGCATTTAGTTAGGTTATGTTTTACAATGTTTGAAGTATCCTCTGCTGCTCAATGGGCTTACAAAACTGCTTTTACTTATGTAGATTATAGTTTAATTGTCATATCACATGACGGTAGCTTTGGTAGGGCCTCTTAGTCGAACAGGGCCTCTAAATGTGTTTTGCCTACCTTATCCTGTGTATCATTGAATGCTTTTACTAACGGTCTTCAAGAGTGTTTCGTTTCATGTGCGACTGAGCTACTGTGACCAGCACTTCAACCACACGTTGTAAATGTTATTCACAAATAAATTGGCTTTTCTCCACAACTAAGTAGGACACTGATAAGATATATATGAAGCACATATTGAGCAACTGCCCTGTCCTTAATCTTTATCTCTCATTTTATTATTATTGCGCACCGTCTCTCCAAAACAACTACAGCCCCGATGATAAAAAAATAATAATTATGCATGAATAAACTGCAGCCGCATTTTAAAACACAAGCGTCTCTTCACTGATGCACTGAGAGAAACTCATTTAACTTTAACTATGACGCAGAAGCAAAGTGCTACAACTTTCGTTATCTTTATTTACCTGGATATTTAAGGGACTAAAATAAGCAATTCAATTAAAGCAGAGAGAAAAGTTTGAAAACCAATCTTTGCACCATGCCCATAATTATTGCTCTGTAAAAAAGTAATCAAATTAACCTTTTTAAATTACATTTTTTTGCAAATCAACTATTAAAAACTTGGGATGTACATGCTGCTGCAGCTTGTGAAGACACTTTTAAAAACATATCTTACCATGCTCCACCACCTTGGTGGAGAACTCCAGTTTGACGGTTAACTGGGAGCAGTTGGAGCCAGACGGCGAGGGGAGGGGCTTAGTGTTGTGGCTAGGGTCTGAAGTAGATTTGGCCCCTCCCTCCGGCTCCATCCCCACCGCTGGCAGGAAGCCCGCCAACAGACCCAAAAGCACGGACGCCCACACAGACAAGAGGAGCATTTTGAGTTGTGATGTAGTGCAAACCATTTTTTTTTTTTTTTGATCCGGCCTTTTGAAAAGTGCGGCGGCAGCAGCAAACACCTGGTTCGGGGTCAGGGGTTGAGACGGTCCATATTCAAGTCCACAGCTCCAAAAATGAGTCCATACTGAAAATGGCCTGAGCAGTTAGATCACTTTCTTTCGGCGTTTCCTCTCCATGGTGGTGGTCCAGGCTGGACGTTTAGCAGCACTGCCAGAGAGGGAACATAGTCGCCATAGCTGATAACGAGAGGAGACCAGTCAACCAATAAGAGTAGAGGATGACGTGTTCAGACAAGATGCTTGCGTACGTCGGGAGATCCTCTGCAGTCCTTTCTGCTTTTACCTGCAAGGAAAAGAAACAAACAATGAAATTTAAGAGGATTTACATAACTGTAAAGCTGCAGAAACACATCCGTCACACCTTTAAACACGTGATCAAACCTCTGCCTAAATTAGATTTAAGCTAGATTTATGCATCTGTCTTAGAGCTTGTTGATTACCTCCCCAGAAATGCAACTACACGGCTGTGACAATGCAACTGTGGTTAGTCCAAATTGCATTTCCTCGCCCACGTCTCCGAGCGGCTGGATGGGAACAAAATAAATCCTCCCGCCTCCTGCCTCCTACACGCCATCTACGCTCGGACGTCTTTTCTCTTTTGCAGGTTGCTGCTGTGATTTCAGTAAAAAGTTGTTGCAGCGTTTATCAGCTCTGACTCAGTTCCATTTCTGTTTGAAGATCGCAGAGAAAGTAGAGTGCAAGGCTGACAAGCAAGCTTTTAAGTGGCTGGAACACTGAAACACACCGATGCACTTGTCTAATGCCTACTATTAACCAAGACTAACAAAGGATGGGCCAATGACGTGAAGAAGTGGGCCCAGAGGTTGAGATTGTCGGCAATAAAAGACATAAAATTCGATTCCCTGCTGCTAAAAGGAACAGGAGTGATCAATGTTAGGCTTGAGCTTTGATACCTGTAGCGTCGGCTCACACCTGCAGACGCTGCCTCAGTGCACGGAACGACTCGTTAATAATTCAGGAGAGGTAACTGGGATTAGGAAGAAGGTGGGCATGCACAAACACACACCTCATAAAAACTAATTACGGCGCTTTCAACACACAGACTGGAGTACGTTTGCTTCTCAAGCCACCTGTGGCTCACACTTGGACATTGACAATTATGCCTCCTCTGTTATGGACTACATCACCACCATCATTGATGACGTCACGACAGAGAAACAGATCACCACCTACCCCAACCAGAAGCCATGGATGAACAAGGAGGTGCGGCTCCTGCTGAAGGCCCGTAATGCTGCCTTCAGATCAGGGGATGCACAGGCCTACAGCACATCCAGGGCAAACCTGAGGAGGGGCATCAAGAAGGCCAAGCACTGCTACAAGCTGAGGATAGAGGGTCACTTTTCCAACTATGACCCCCGACGCATGTGGCAAGGCATCCAGGCCATCACAGACTACAGGCCCAGCAACCCCACCCCCACAGCCACGGATGTCTCCTTCCTGAACGAGCTAAACCACTTCTATGCTCGCTTTGAGAGAGACAACAGAGACACCGCCACCAAGACAACGCTCCCTGCAGACCACCAGCCCCTCTCACTCTCCCCCACTGATGTCCACACGGCACTGAGCAGAATCAAGGCACACAAGGCTGCTGGACCAGACGGCATCCCAGGACGTGTGCTCAGAGCATGTGCGGAGCAGCTCACTGGGATCTTTACGGACATTTTCAACCTGTCCCTCGCCCAAGCAGCTGTGCCAACATGCTTTAAAGCGACATCCATCGTGCCAGTGCCAAAACACTCCAAGCCGACATACCTCAACGACTACCGCCCTGTAGCACTCACACCTATCATCATGAAGTGCTTCGAGCGACTGGTCCTGGCGCACCTGAAGGACTCCCTCCCTCCCACACTGGATCCACATCAGTTTGCTTACCGTAGCAACAGGAGCATAGACGATGCAGTCTCCACAGCACTGCACTCTGTGCTCTCACATCTGGACAATAACCACACCTATGCACGTTTGCTGTTCATTGACTTCAGCTCAGCATTCAACACGGTCATCCCCTCCAAGTTAATCACCAAACTTGGAGCCCTGGGCACCAACACCGCCCTCTGCAACTGGATCATGGACTTTCTGACCAACAGACCACAACACGTGAGGTCAGGCCACATCTGCTCCACCACTGTCACACTCAACACCGGTGTGCCACAAGGCTGTGTGCTGAGCCCCTTCCTGTACTCCCTCTTCACCCACGACTGCAGACCTATGCATGGATCCAACTCCATCATCAAGTTTGCAGACGACACCACCGTGATTGGTCTCATCACTAACAACGACGAGACAGCCTACAGAGAGGAGGTACAGCACCTGACCACATGGTGCGCCGACAATAACCTGCTCCTTAACACCAGCAAGACCAAGGAGCTCATTGTGGACTTCAGGAAGGAGAGAAGAAGCACGCATGACTCCATTCACATGAACGGAATGGCCGTCGAACGTGTCTCCAGCTTCAAGTTCCTGGGGACCCACATCTCAGAGGACCTGTCCTGGACCACCAACACCTCCAGCCTGGTCAAGAAAGCTCACCAGCGCCTCTTCTTCCTGAGGACTCTGAAGAAGAACCATCTGTCTTCAGCCATCCTGGTGAACTTCTACCACTGCGTGATCGAGAGCATCCTAACAAACTGTGTCACAGTCTGGTACGGAAGCTGCTCTGCTGCGGAGCGCAAACACCTGCAGCGCGTAGTGAAAACTGCCCAGCGCATCACAGGAACTCCACTCCCTGCCATTGAGGACGTCCAGAAGAAGCGCTGTCTGCGTCGTGCCCGCAGCATTCTGAAGGACCCCTCCCACCCGGCACATGGACTATTTTCCCTCCTGCCCTCTGGCAGGCGTTTCAGAAGCCTCCGGACAAGGACCAGCAGACTGAGGAACAGCTTTTTCCCCAGAGCTGTGACCTTACTGAACTCTGACCCCCGCTGACCCCCACACACCAATTCACAGTCACTCAGTCACTGACCAAAGACTTTTACACCATCACACTGCACTATTGGACTACTCTGCACATGCTCACTTTCACTTATACAATCTGTTTGCACAGTACTATGTACCGAACATTGCACTAGTCTAGTAACTTAGATAGCCACTGCTATTATTTATTTTTGCACTATAAGTTGCTCATGTCATCTGTCTTGTATCGCCTAATTTATCATCTGTCATCTCCTCTATTGTAAATTATGTTATGCTAGTTCCTGTTTATAGTCTTCTCCCACTTAACGAACAATCCATCTGTATAATATGTTCATAGTACCTCCCTCAATCATTATGTATATCTTGCTCATTAACCTGTATATATGGTCTCACCTGTACACAGGTTCTGATCTGTAAATATTGTCCATACACTGTAAAAACAACATGTAACATACTTTTTATATACCACAATATTTATGCCACATGCACTTTACTGCCTATTGCACTTCTGGTTGGATGCTAAACTGCATTTCGTTGCCCTGTACATGTACATGTGTAATGACAATAAAGTTGAATCTAAATCTAAATCTAAATCTAAAAATTAATGCACTGCAATCTTTTCTTTGCATATCTGCAAGCACATATGCAATGCAGATATGACAACATCAGCATCAGCCAGGCTTAATCTATTCACTTGCTCCTTGGCCTCGGGGTCTAGTCGTCTCTGCAAATTCAACACAAAGCCATTTGTATGCTTTAGAGATCCGGTCAAACCGACTGCAGCAAAAATAATAAATTATCTCAATGTCGAGCCGCTTCGAGGCTGAGGACAACAACACTGCTTTGTTTCCATTTCTGTCCTGTCACACTGTCGTGAGATAAAAGGAGTGTTTCCTCTGCTTTGCCAAGGAAGGAAGGGAGGGAGGTGTTGGGTGAAGAGAGATGTAGAATGTCGTACTGACCACTCCTTCCTCGTTTAGCCACTTACGAAGAGTTAGCAACGCCCTCGAGGAATAGCCTCGTAACTAGATAGAGCACGTAGCAGGAGATAAACCTTTATCTCACCTGCAGGGATGGCACGGTCGGCTGAGCTGTACACAAACAGCAAGTCAACACAGAGCTGATACCCTTTAAGCTGCTTAAAACTACAAAGCCGCATCCGAAGCATTCTTAAGCTGTAATGAATCCCATCCTACATCTGCTTACCAGGAAGACACGCAGAACACGCGACGGAAACCTTCAAAAAAAAAAAAAAAAAAAACAGTCTGACTGACCTGACGCACACACAGCCCTGTCTCCTATCGGGCAGGATCAAACGAGAAACTCCAGGCAGGTGCAAGATCATTTCCTTCTGGCCTGAGGCTTGGACAACCCGGTAATAAAATACACATCTAGAGACAAACGGCTACCTGCGAGACTCGCACATGCTGAAGGGGGGGGTGCAGACCAAGCTACACAGGATGATCTCTCTTCCTACAGAGTCGTCTTCTACTTTAGGACCAGTTTATACTCCCACAACAGATCTATGCAAGCCCTCATACCTGTGCGCTGGTGCATGCAGTTATGCTGTGAAGGTAAAAGACGGCAGCTAGTCAGTCCTGCTTCCTTTTGTGCTTCAAACAATGGTGCATGGAACTGAACGGCTCACATTTGAAGTTGCTGAAAGTAGACGGTGTGCAGGAGGAGGAGGGTGACTTGTCTAAGGACGTCCCAATCAGTATCAGGCTTCAGCCAAGTCTGATCATTTGTAGTTATTTATTTTAGCTTCACCACAAACCAAAACCACGTCCTTGTAGCTTCAAAACATCTTCTTCCTCTACTGCTTTTAATAGTAGGTGGCTAGCGTCAAAGCTGCCAAAAGAAAACAAACTTTACTCTTTACTTCACTGGAAAATGAAATCAGACAGCAAATTTTAGATTGGATGTAGTGGATGTTTGAGGTGGTAGCACTAGTCCATCATTCAGTGCTACCAACTTGATCTGCCACCAAAACAAAACAAAAAATCCTAATAAGCTGAGTCCACTCGGGCAACGGTTGAACCGAAACAACAACAACAAACACTGAAGGCTAAAAGAAATGAAAAAAAGGAAAAATACTCCAGAGTTTACGCCGTTGGATGACCAGCTTATTCCTGGAGTAAAGAACACAGGCTTTCTTCATCTGTTGGAGCTTCTGGAGCCAACTACGAGCTACTACATTAACTCTGACAGCCCTGTTTGTTGGACTTAATACAGCTGCATGGGGCACAAATGATCTAGGAGAATATAAGTAAGATAAGAAAAGCTTTTTTTTGAATCTCCGGGTGAGGAATCTTTGTTTATTTAAGAAGCAAACAAACATCCCATAACTTGTCTGAGCTTGTCCGGCCACTGAGAGACGAGGATAAATCACTGCTGTTGTGGTCTACGTCCTAACCGTATATAGATGCATTTCTGGGTGTACACCACCATTTGACAAAGGATGCAGAGCTACAGCGTGGTCTGACGCAGAAAGCAGAAATGCAGCTTTGCATCAGAGGGACACGGAGAGAGTGCACTTTGAGTAAAATTCATAAAATACGTCTAATTGTAACATTTAAGCGGCAATCCTCATCTTTATGGATTTATTTTATCGGTAAGCCTTCACATAACCCACTCGATGCGCCGTGGACCAGCTGCTCTCTGGCTGTGGGGCTTTATTGCTGAGTACAGAGCACGTGTGCACCTACTCAGTAAGCACAACGTGTGTGTCTAGCCTTAGTCTGTTTCATCCAGGAAGGAATGGATGTATTATCACTGAAATTAAACACATCACAAGGCGAAAACACGTCAAACAGAGCGCACGTTACTGTAAAAATGTTTGCACGCCGCCCGACAGGCGACATACCGCTTGGATGAATCGCTATGAAGACTCAGCAGTGTGTAAACAAGTCTGAATTATGCTCAGCATCGCAGTGTGCTTGTGGTAATGATACCTATACTTGCTTTGAACTACCAAATCACTTGAGTATAATTTAAGCCATCTGGTTCTCCCAGGGACACAGCTCACTCATCCCATCCACAGGGACCGCAGTAACACCAGCGAGCACTACTTATACAGTACTCTAGCAGGTCTGTTAAGCCACAGGATTAAAAAAAAAACATATCAAGATCACTGTGTGACAATATGCAAATCTGCACGAGAACTTTTGGAAAGTTTCTGAAAAAGGAGCCAACGTACGAAGCTTTAAAGTTGTCTCCATCTCTAAAGTTTTGGTTCCAGTTTTCTCATAATATATAGAATAATTTTATCTATATCGCATTTAGAGAACTCAAAGCCGGAACTTGACTGATCTGATCGCAAACGGCCAGCTTTGAGTATTAAGGGTGTGGTTTTAAAAGTAGATTCAAACGGATCTCAGTTTAAAAGATCTGATTTTATCGATTGATAAAACTTAGATGGAGGTCAAGGCAAAGTGAGGCGTTAACATGAATGTTTATTCCCAAAGCCCCCCATCCGTACTGTGACTGTATGCATATGTGTGTGGTCACATGCCTCCCACCCCTGCTAATGATACAGTACGATAAATACATCAGCTATGGGTTAACTCAAGTGTTGGGGGTGTAGACGATATAATTAAAAGCCCCTGGCTGGTCTACTCTCTGAGGGGGGGGGGTCAATCACTAGATCCGGCTCGGGGTAGGATCCACGCATGTAACAACACATCTCTAACCAGCTACCGGTTTAGACGAAGGGTTGTTAAAAGAACAAAATAGTCCCCCTGGTTAGGGCTGAAAGGCTGGGGTCAACATGACACCAAGCCACAAAGATGGCATCACGCCTCCAGGCAAAGATCAGTAGTTAGAGGAAGAGGTGGGATCAACAGGAGGCTCATCAATCAGTGAGATTCAGGTTGAACTCACAAGATAAAAGTACTTGAGATTAGTTGGAGATGCTGTGATGACTGCTTTGTCTCACACGGGGGTGCAGAAACAATGGCCCATCAGTGAAACAGGCTTCATCTTGTGCCGTCTAGAGACCGTGGTTACCTCCTTGAGCAAACCATACACAGTACGTACAACAAACACTTGCATGCCTTTAGTTTACATAAGGGAGTGTATGGAAGCTAAAGTGTTTGTGTGAACGGGATTTAAATCCGTGAGACACGTTTTCATCTCTTAAACAACAATGCTCCAGTGTGACACCGTTTCCTTTACATTAAAAGACTAAATATTACAATTAAAAACGTTAGCTAGCTAGTCATCTGAGCACACTAGCAAAACAAAGCTGTGTAGCCACGACTTTATCAGCATAAACACATGCAAGCATCAGTAGGTGCTAAGCTGGAGGCTAACTATTTTTTAAGAGGACGCTTAGTTTAAAAGGTACACGTTTAAATGTTAGTTAATGCCCCGAAAGCTACAATCTCGACTATTTTTTTGTAAACAATGAGACGTGCTAACAAGATGTTTTTCAGAGCCAGCAGTCTATCACATGTACATCGTTAGCTAGCTAGCTTAGCGGCGTTTCACAGTGACCGTTGGTGGTGTGTGTGAGAGCTGAATTTACTCACCGAGCTCCACCGTATCCCAGACTTCACCTTTACCTCAAGGTTTGTGTCGTTTAACGCCCGTGTGTGGCAGTGTTGACGGCTAGTCGGGGGCTAGTTCAACGTCCTTCGAACAAAAGCTAGCAACAAAACTAAACGCTGCAGCCGCAGACGACCACTGACGTCTGGTTTCACGGGGGCGCCAGGTTTCGCTAACGCATCCACTTGAAGGCTCAGCAGCGATTTGCACCTCTTCGACATTTCCGATGATTAACACACCATTCCATTACTGAATTATTCAAGAATATAACATATTATAACTCTTTTAATTCGAGGCTATTTCACTCTATTATTTAAAAGACACATTTTGTTGGAAATTGTGAAGCTTGTCACCAAACATGGCAACCCCACAGGCCTCCAGCTACCACTTTAAGTCCAGCCTCTCCGGACATGCTGCGTGTTTGCCAGCAGAGGGCGCTGTTTACCGGCATGAAATACGACATTAAAAAAGATAGAGCAGAACATTTTATTCAAGTTTATTTAAAATCACAATAATATGGAATACAAACACTATAAATTGATATATTTATCATGAAAATAATTTATTATCTTTGTCATTATTTGTTCCTCTCTAGCGTTTAACATTACTTTGGATAAAACTTCTAATGTTTTCACTAATTTAATTGAAATTAAAGACATTACTTCTGCTATCATCTTGACAGGATTCATAACATTCATAAGTAAGTAATCTCTAAAGTGTATAAATACAAATGTAATGCACACAACATTATGATTTATTTTGAGCCACACTTCTGGACATCTGACAAATTTATGTCCATGATTAACTCTCCTTTCGTTTCTTCTTATATTCTGTATTTATTGAAGCTTGATTTATGTCTAAAATTAACCCTCATTTTGTTTCCATGTCTGTCTCCAACAAGACTTACAGTTATAGCATCTAAGATTACATTTAAATAAAAACACACTACAAGCCTATAAAACCAGTTTTGCAATTCCCTTGATATTCAGAGTTAATTCTAATGTCATCTTGGCAGCATTTAAAACAATCACAAGCAAAGACATCTGATGTTTATTTATTTTTACATATGATGGAAAACATTAGGATATGTTTGTTTCGTTTTAAAATCAACCAATGGCACTATGCTTATGTTAAAACGGTTTATTTCTTCAGGAACATTAATTTGCATTGAGTATTGAGTGAAAGTTATCATTAACATCATGATTCATTTGGAGGCACAGTGGCCAGGTGGTTAGCACTGATGCCTTTACGGGTTCGAATCCATGGGCCGACTGGTTCCTTTCTGTGTGGAGTTTGCATGTTCTCCCTGTGTCTGCGTGGGTTCTCTCCAGGTTCTCCAGCTTCCTCCCACCGTCCAAAAACATGCTGGTTAGGTTCATTGGTGATTCTAAATTGGCCACATCCCAAATTTATGTCCGTTATTCTTCTTCTCCTTTTATCTCAGGCCTCATCCACACGTACCAAAACGATCTTCTCCCTCCGTTTTCTCTGGCATCGTTTCAAGAATATCTGCGTCCACACGGATCCGTCTCAACGCGACTTTAAACGCTACTTCATATTCCAGGCCTATAGGTGGCGCTGTTTCAGTTTCAGAAATTCACCAAAAATGGAGAGGAAGAGGCGGAGCGGTGGATGTAAAATGTTGCTTATGTGATTGTCCATCAGCCTTTTTTGCTCAGTGTGGTGGCACAGGAGAAATGATATTTAGCCCTAGTAACCATAATAGGCTCAATATCTTCTCCAGCAGGAACACGAGCATGTAGTCCACCATTGTTGTTGATGTTGTTAGGAGACGTCTCGCGGGATACAAGAGGTGGAAGGCTGCTCGAGGGGTGTGGCCATGGTGGCGATGACGTCATTGAAACGCATGTATGTGTTTTTGATCGTACACACGAAAACTGTGTTTTAAGGCAATGCGTTTACAGGATTCGTGTGGACGATCGGCCAAAACGATCTGCGTTTAGACCAAAAAGCAAAGTTTTGGTCTCCACTAACATTCAGCAGGTTAATATTTTTAGTTGATCTTTGCTTTCCATCACCAGCTAATTGGCCTGTTAGCCTTTTTGTGCAAAAGCTGATGAAAGAGCATCTACAGTTCAACAAAAATTCAAAAAAATTACGCACTGCTAGACTGTCTATGAATGAAGATGCGACTCACTCAGGCCTAGTGTTTGGTCTAGAATTTAGTAGTTTTTAGGAAACATTTCCAGATTTAAAAATGCGCACTGAGGTGGAAAAGACGAAGAATGGGAAATAACTGTGCTTCATGTGCAGTAGCAAACACGTTTCCCTGCAATCCATCGCTCAAATAAACAAGTCTGTGCGAAAATCCCAAAGTCAAGGAAGCAGCCAATCAGGTTCGAGTGCTTTATTGGCACAAACAACTCACCGTTAAAAAAAAAAAAGTTAATGGTAGAGGAATCAAAGGGTTATCCTTCATTTGGACACAAAACAACACGAGAGGAACAACTGTTTTCAGGTTAACAGTGTTGAGCTGATCTACTTCATTTAAGACGACAGCATTTATATAAAAAAAATCACACAGACACTGTACATAAAAAAAAAGAAATGTGCTGACATTCTGCAAAACGAACTGATCCGGTTAATCAGTGAACACAACAGGCAACTCAACTGACTACCTTTGAGTCGAAATGATCATTTTGTGATTTTCGAAATTCAAAAAAACAAAAAAAAAAGGTTTGATTTCACATAGATGCTGTTGAAAATAAATCGATAAACTAACTACTGTATGTTGCAGGAAGTATGAAACACTTAAAGAGATCCTTCACCGACAAAAAAAAAACACGTCTTTAAGACAACCACAGCTGATTTAAATGCGCTCTTTAAAGCCTGCAGAGTGCGCGCTTGACGCCGAAATGACACACTCTGGGTGGAGAGCAGATATTTGAGCGTTAACGATACCAGTTCTAACGACAGTCTCACTTTACTTGAGGTCTTTTTAGATATTCAGGACAGACGACAGCAGTGGGACAACAGAACAGACTCGACAAATTAAAAAAAAAAATCAAATATATCAAAGAAAACGGGAAGAGTCGCATCAGAAACACGGAGGAGCATCACAGAGAAGAGAAACAAAACAAAACTGAGGTCAGCTGACATGGCTCGATTAGGTTTCCAGTACACGTTAAAAAAAAAAAAAAAATTCACAACGACAGCACACGTTTTAACTCTGGGGCAGATCACAGCAAAAAATACTCTGAAGGCAAAGAGGGAGAGATCACACCGTTAACATCTGATTTGATCTGGGAGAAAAAAGTACAAAAGAAAAATAAACACTAAATTCAATTCAACTCTGTACATGAAGTGCTTTACCAGACAGGAAAATAGCAAAAAGGAAAAAACATAATACTTTTTGTATTGTTCTACACTTGGGAAGAAATTATTTCTGGACCGATTAGCGTGGAATCATTCGCACATTAACCAGGATCAGAAAACTTTTTACTGTAGTGCAGTACTTGTACAGATTTACCACAACATCACTAACAAGCCTCTAAAATACCTCTCAGCTGTGCAGTAATCATAATACCTCACTGTGTACGGTTGCTCAGTACCCACATACAGTGTGAGGGGTTAGTGAGACCAACATGATTCAGACTGAAAACGTCAAAACCAACAGATGTGGCTTTTAAACTAACGTTTATTTTGCAGATCTGATCAACTAGAGTTCTATTCTTAGCAAAGAGTTTATTCTGACTTAAGTGCTCTCATGAAAGAAGAAAAAACACAGTTGCACGTGCTAGCTTTTGTAAATCATAATACTGTAAAATCCTTTATCTTCATCTTGGAGTGTTGTTTCCATCTTAAATGGCCGTTCAAACACAAAGCCGCTGTACTCTGCAAACGCAGACAGCTCAAGAAACGGGCTCCTCTCCAAGCTAATATCTGCTCTGCCAGCTTAAACGACTAAGGTGTCGTTCCCGTGGGGTTTATCCCCATTTTCTAAGCCGCATTCTGCTCCAACCTGAACGCAAACACCACAGATGATAAAACCCAACAGGTTACAGATGTTGTTGGAACACAGAATAGTTAGAGGGAGGAGGCAGGACTTAAGAAGTGGGTTGCGCTGTTCTCCCTACGTTTAACTAAGCAGCTAGCTTCAAACCAGAGACTCACTAAACTGGGTTGCACCATTAAAAATGTCTTGGGTCACTGTAGCATCACAAGTTCTTTTGCCTTTTGTTATATTTGCGTCCGTACTTTTCACGCACACCTTGAATGATCAGATAATGCTAACATGGTGCATGGACACGTAGCCAAACATGAGCCGGTTTTCTAATTATTTTAAAACGTGATTTCGCAAAAATAACACAACACACTTTAAATTAGAAAGCGTTTTGCTAACAAAAGTAGACTAAGTGGTAATAAAATGTGTCTCAAGCGATCACTTGGGATCAGATCCAAATAAAAAATGGTGCAAACATTTGCTAACGTGCAACAATTGATCACAATAGTTACTGTTGTTTCAGAACCAAGAACTCACAAAAGGGAAAACGTGGAATGTAATGAGTAATGGTCCATCAATGTAGCCAGCACGCATCGTGTGTTTGCGTTGCCGATAAAATGTCCAAATGTGGTCCGATACTGTATCTTAGATTTAACATGCAATAAAAGATCACAATAGTTGCTGTTCTTTCAAAACCAAGAACTCATAAAAAGGATAATGTGGAATGTAATGAACATTTAAGTTGGTTGAGTAGATGGTCCATCAATGTGGCCAGGACGCATTGCGTGTTTGTACTAGCGATAAGACGCGGTCACAAAGTGGACCACACCATGTCTACATGTAGTCAGATATCGTATCTTAAATTTAACAGTTGATCGCAATAGTTGCTGTTGCTTCTGAACCAATAACTCAAAAAAAGGAAAATGTGAAATGTGTTGAACATTGAAGTCGGTTGATGGTCCATCAATGTGACCAATTTAATGCATCTTGGTTGTGTTCACACCTGTAGTTAAAGCTGCCCACTAGTGAGAACATGGCCTTTAGTCTACTTTGACTAGCTTAACACAATTCAAAGTATCGAGAGTTACTTTTGTCAAATGTAATTTTAAGTTTCATTATTAAGCAGTGTTTTGTTCATCATAAATTGATGAAGATTGCGTATAAGCAATGCCAGATATGTCAAAAAGGTACCAGTTCGTAACATTTCCACTGAAACTGGGTGTAACCCAATGGTGCAACCTCTGTATTTCGGCCTCGAGTCCAGTCCCATTAAAACTAAGCCAAGTGTGAAGTTATTAAGAACCGGTGCAACCACAGTCTCTGAGTTCCTGCCCTTCTTTGGTGCCGTTGTAGCCAACAAGAAAACTAAACCAAACGACCCACTTGAATACTGCTATGTAACGTGACAGGCCTCTGTGAAACGGAAACGTGACCTATTTTTGTCAAATGCAATAAATTTAAGATTAAACACCGACACAAAAAACAGCTTCACAATCTTTCGACAGTTTTGGAAGATCAACAGAGCAATAATGGCAAGATCAGATAAGCTCGGAAACGACAAAAAAAAAGCAATAATTAAAAAAACATGCCTTCATTTTGGCCTTCCATGGTGTGATTATGTTGCAGTGTGATATGATTTACCCACATCTCAAGACAAGGTCTGTACATTTAGTACAATAATAAATTCACAGCAATTTTCAATCAGAAATGAGCGACGGGGAGGGGATTGGTTTCCCCCAACCCTTCTCGTTTTTTTTAAAAGAATCCCTTTCTTCTTAGAAATGTCAGTATCCAGAACTCTGTTCAACAGATCCGTGTGGTAAGGTCATTATCCAGTGACCATTTGAATGGAGACTAATAATCACGTCAACAATAATAAATAAATATGTAGCAACACAGGAATTGAAGGAACACAAGGAAAAGGAGTGGGATCTGCTAAAATAAAACAAATAAAAGGTGAAGGAATGGATGGAGAGATGCTGTAACTGCTGCAGCACGATACTCTACTGGTGCGTCATGTTCTCATCAGGAGACAGGCTGCCACGGGAGTTCAACGACTTCTTTGTCTTTTTGACTCAAATGAAGCAGTTACTTATCATCATCTTGCTGTTATAAGCACATTTCAGTCATTGTCCTTGTTTTTAAAGCAGTAATTCGGGACTTGAAGCCATTTTTTTTTTGGCCTCCAACACTGGCAGCAACTTGGTGGTAGTCGTCGTAAAAGTCCAGTCATGAAGTCGACACAGTCGCTGGCTGTCAAGCCTCCGTGTCAGCCGTTGTACTGCTGCTGATAGCGACGGTTCAGCTCGCGCAGCTCCTTCTCTCGCACCCGCCGGGCCTTGTTGGATTTGGTCGAGCGGCTGGAGCGCGTGGACTGGGCCGACTTGGTGCTGTGGCAGCGCGAGGACGCACGCTTCAGGAGGTTCTGAGAAATACAGCGCTGGAGGTTTTTCATGGACGAGGAGGCCGCCATGCTGACGATCCACGGGTGCTTGAGGGCCTGGCCGGCCGTCAGCCGCTCGCTGGGGTCCACCGTCAGAATGCGCTCCACAAAGTCTTTGGCCAGGTTGGACACGCTTGGCCACGGCTGGAAAGGAGAAACGGAAGAAAAGGCTTCGATTAACCCGGTGTAAGGGAGGTTAAACTGGAAACATGTTAGTTTAACAGCATCACATCTTACAAAATGACCATACTGTATGCACCCATCAGGCATAACATTATGACCACCTTCCTAATATTGTGTTATTGCCTCCAAAACAGTTGTGACTGATCAGAGAATGGACATGGACCCTCTGAGGGTGTCCTGTGGTGTCTGGATGTTAGTGGGGGCCCCTTTGAGGGGAGGGGCATTTTTCCTAAACTGTTATTTATTGATTAATTTATTTCCCCCTTTTTTACTATTTAATAGATAAATGTTCTGTATAATTCTTATCATGGAAGATATTATTCATCTTATTATAATTAAGCAAAACATAATTTCACAGGTAGCATTGAATTCTTGTCACCCTCGCCACTCTTTGTTTACTAGTATTGCAATGTATTTATTTCTTTACTTATTTATTTTTATTTTGTTTTTTCTTTCTTAATTTTTATTGATTTATTTGTTTATTTTTCTTCACCCACACAACACAACACGTACAACTAGCACAGTTTATTTTGTTCAATGTTCTACACTGTTTTTGTCCTTGTCTTGTAAGCACTTTGCTTGTTTTTCCTCAATAAAAAAAACCAAAAAAAAACACAATTGGTTATGTAAATTAATCATTTTAATTTCAAAAGGTTTTTCCAAATAAGAAGTGAATAAGCTGACGTAGTTCTGTTAGATAAATCATTTCGAGCTGAACCCAGAGATCTGTTGACTGGACACTAGATGGCAGCAGAAGCACAGGCTTTGACTTTGGTCATTTCATTTGTCTGGGTTGCTCTGATCCGGATTAAGAATCTGGATCGATAGCGGATGATAATTTAATTGTCCTCTACTTGGACTGAATTCCATGTTCCCAAAACTTGTCTAAACAAACACGCTTTGAAGCAGCAAATGTTCGTCATAGGCGCAGCTGACTCTTTCTATTTAGCACAAGTGACTGGTAGTGAGTCAGACTCTTCCCCCCTCCTTTGACAGGAATTGGGAATATCATTCTTATCACTGCTGACAACTACCCCCCCACCCCCCCCTCTTCACGGGGCAGGTAAATCACTAGAGTTGGCTAAAGATACATGACACATATATAACCCCTTGACATACATTTCTCCCCCACCCACAACAATGTCTGGGCTGTGATTACTTCCTGGACTGCAGCTGTAAATGTGAACATTATTTATCACAGCTGTAAAGAGCCATGTCCCCAAGGGAGGTGCATTCAGGTCCGCTCCACCGCAGCTCCTCTGTTCAGGACGGGGCTTTTCTTAAAAGATATGTCGGGGATTTTTCAAGCCTATCTTAAAGAAAATAATAACAATACTCTAGAGAGAAGACATGTCGGTCTCTGAAACTGTTCCCACTCTCCACACGAGCTCAGACTCACGTGAAGCTGCAGCCGTCCCCCTACGCTAAAACCAAAGCTGCAGTCTGTTCGGTACAAACTTCCCTCTTGAGCCACTTGAGCTCACTGATTTACGCTCCGAACTCTCTGACCACCACAATCTCCATCAAGCCACAGTTTTTACAAAGATGCTCGCTGCTTTGTTTAATTTACAGCCACATCAGGATTCACTTTGCAAACTGTTTCTGTTCATTCCAGCGATGCCAAGAAACACAGCAACTGACGAGAAGAGGCAAGGAAGGAGAAGAAGAAAAAAAGACTGCGAGTTAGAAAACACGAACGTACACGAGACGTTTAAAGGCATTCGACATTAGGGCCTCAGGGTTACATAAAAAAATGTATTTTGTTGAGGGGAATACTGACTTTAAACATAAACAGAAAACTCTACAGGAGTCTTCTAAAGTACATCCAATCCATGTTATTTCTTTAGAACTGACGGAGCCACTTGAGATGAGTGGGGGAACAAGTCCAGCTGCCTTTGTTTTAGATATACCATGACCAGTATGACTAAGAATCTTCCACAGTCAATATTATTCTAACAGTATTTAAACGTGGAAGGGAAGGGGTTGCTGATGCTGAAAAACCGGTGGCGGCATGCGGAGTTCACGCAGTTGCTCAAGAAGTGACACAGAGGACGAAGAATTCAATGGATTTAGTGATTTGGAGTGAGATGGAGAGTTTGGTAAATAATAATGTTGTTGTTGTTAAATGTTAATATGTTACGTTAACATACCAGGCACCTATTCAGCCCGCTGTTCTATTGTTATTACTATAACTTGCCTTTCAAGATGAAATGTGTTCTTGGTCTTTGATTTTATAAAATAAATTTCCCCCCAAAATGCGACTTATATATGTTTTTTTTCTTCTTTATTATGCATTTTTTAGCTGCTGCGACTTATAGTCCGGAAAATATGATAGTTGGGTTGCTGTAGTCGCCATGTGGGTTTGTTTAGGGAGTAGCATGCATTGAGAAGCCGGGAGGAGAGTAGAGCCGGCTGCTATGTAGCGGAAATTGGCACCGGTAGTATAGTAATCCACGGTAGTACCGTCGTGTAGATTTTATAGTACACCAGCAAGCGTTACGATTTGGCACTGCGGAGTATCATGCAACTCTACATCTGTGTATAGTTGAAAAAGTTGCACTTGAACACAATGTAAAGACAAGGAATTTGCTCTCCAAACCAGCAGGTGGCAGTAGATTGTATTCGTCGTATAAAAAGCAGAAACCTGAAAAGCTTGGTTAAGCTAGACTGGATGGAAGGAGCTACAAACCTGTGAATCATGCTGATCAGCTGGTCTCTAGGTTATTCATTCTAGATAAGGGGTGTCGGGCCAAAACTGGCCAACCTTAGGGTCCAATCTGGGCCCAGTGGGATGAATATGCAAAGAGCCAAAACTTACAAAGACATTAACTGCTATTTTTCAACAAAAGTAACCACTAATCCAAAAAAGGATAGTTCAGGGGTCTTCAACGTTTTCCAAGCTAAGGACCCCCAAACTGGTGGAGAGATGGAGCAGGGACCCCCTACTTATGTTTATGTGTATTTAAAGACATTTAAATTAGTGGAAAAAAAAGGTCTAATCAACCAAAACATTCACGACCCCCCCGCAGTACCTCTGAGGACCCATAGGGGACACAGACCTCCTGTTGAAGACCTCTGGGATAGTTCATTTAATGTTAAAATGTTCATGTTTCTTTGCACTAAAACAAAGGGAAACATTTGGTGTTCTTGATATTTATAGGTAACTAAACTATGTCACTGGTCTGACCCGCCTGAGACCTAATTGGGCTGTATGCGGCCTCTGAACTAAAACGAGTTTGACATCCCTGGTCTGCAGTCTATTCATTCCAGATGATCATGTTGTTGTGAAAATATGTGCGGATCTCAATGTTCATGTGAGATGAAAATATGAAAGTGATTAGAGTTGTTTGCTTATATGTTAAATCAGCATGAAAGCTGCTGGAAGGGGTCCAAGTGGTGCCAACAGTCTGGGACACACCTGCAAGATTTAGGTCATGTATGCTCAATGACTGCCTGGGCCACGGTGTCCCAGCCCTTACACAGGTAGACAGTCAACTTTTTGCTCACTTCAAAGACTAAACTCCATAACCGTTGTGTTTACAGCCTGTTTCTGCTGCTCCAAAAAAAAAGAAGACGTTATCCCAAATTATGTTGTTATTCCCCACGCATAAATGTTGTGAATATTCTTGAAGGAAACATCAATTTTTAAATCCTAGTCTGTACTACTGTTGAAAGACAACAGAGGCTCTGCTGTGGCTCTCACGGGGCATCACATTCATTTTTTAAAACTTTCAGCCTTTTATGTGACAACAAAGCCTGGAAACTCTCCTCAACACCCACTGCATCAGCCCCCTCCCAAAAAAACGCATAATGATCAATTCTCTTAACTAATTCCAAGGACAAATGCGTCACTATTTGCAGACCTCAGCTTAAAGTACTGGCTACACAGAAGTTATAAGAGTTCCTCTAACCCACTCTGTCCTGTCGGATGCCGAAGAAGTTAAAATCTGGATAAATCCCTGAGATGATTGATTTGCTTCTCATTAAATATTACAAAACTACTCAGCGGTTATTTGTGCAGGAGTGGCTGTATGTGGGGCAAACATTAACCGAGGGCCTTTTTGAAAAACTCATGGGCAACATTAACATCCCACGCGATGAAACAAAGGGAACAGACTACTCAGCATTCTTGCAGCTACACACACACACACGGATAGAGCATAAATTATTGTGCGCACACAATGAGGGAGGGTATATTGACTTAAGAGGAGATAAATAAATGAGAGCCAGCAAAGCAATATAAAAGGTAAAGGGTGCAGGTGGAGTGAGAGATTAAGAGCTAGGAAAGGCGAGTGAAGGGTTACGAGTTTTGAAAATGCGGGAATCTGGGTTAAAAACACCACAAGAAAAGCTGTGAACTTCTTGGAAATGTGTTGAAAAGGCCTCCTGCAGAGGGAAGAATTTGCTCCAAATATGGCAGCGCAAGACTGAAGTAACAGATCCAAGTCCTCACCTCTCCAGAGAAGCTGTACTTCCCCTTGAGGATCTGCCGGTAGAGCCTCATGCGGTTGTCGTCCTCGAAGGGCATGGTTCCGCTCAGCAGGATGTAGGATATGACTCCCAGCGCCCACATGTCTACGGCGTTGGTGTAGGGCTTCCTCACCAGGATCTCAGGGGCGATGTACTCCGGCGTGCCGCAGGTCGTCTTCATCAAACACTCGTCTCCCTTCTTCCTGCTGCTGGCCAAACCGAAGTCGGTGATGATGATCTTGGAGTCGGCCCCGGGGTGGTAGTAGAGAAGGTTCTCCGGCTTCAGGTCTCGGTGAGTTATCCCCAAAGTGTGAAGATACTTGACGCCATCCAGCACCATCTGCAGGACTCGGGTGGCGTCCCGCTCCGTGAAGGAGCCGCGAGCGATGATCCGGTCAAAGAGCTCTCCCCCCGTGGCCAGCTCCATCACCATGTAGACGCGCTCCGCCGTCTCAAACACCTCCATCAGCTGGATTATATTCGTGTGGCGAACCCGACGCAGGACGCACAGCTCCGACTCGCACACCTCTCTCCCCTCCCGGTACCGGGTCTCGATCATCTTGATGGCGTACGGCTGCCGAGTGCTCTTGTGCTCCACCCGGACGACCCGGCTAAAGCTCCCGCGACCTATCAGAGCTTTGATGTCGTACTTGGCCGTGACGCGGGGGTCAAACTTGGCTCTGTACTTTGCCACCTTCTTCCGCTGAGGGTCCGACAGCTCGGACGGGTCCTTAGGGGGCTGGGCTGAAGCGGTGGGAGTGGCAGCTTGGGCCTGGGCCTGATACGGGGAAGCGAAGTCCGCCTTGTCGCCTGCCCCTCCGCCGGCCACACCCGTCTTGCTTCCAGTGCCATCCCCTCGTATGAAGTGCTTATAGATATCTGTCTGAGGAGGTTGGGGAGGATCAACCTGAAAAATATAGGAACTCTGTTTATCCCAGATGCAAAATAAACACAAGAGCAGGTTAAAACGAGTAGATTTCTAATTTACAGGTTGTCTTTAGTATTTAAACGTGCAGACTTCCATCTCTAAAACAATTGTTGAATCCATGCATTTAGTCTGAAGCTGTTATTTTTACCAGAGTATACATGATGTCCTGATCGTTATAGGGAGACTGTTATCAGCCACTTTTAAACTAATCGTATCGGTACCGGGCTTTAGCCAAGAATGATCTTTTGTAGTTATTTGTTTTAGGTCTGCCATAAACCAAAACTACACCCCTGTAGCGTCAAATCGTCTTCCTCCTCTTCAGTTTTAGCAGAGGTTAGCTAGGGTCAAGTCTACGAGAGGAACTTTTGTTTATTTAAGATCGGCTGGGGACTCGGATCAGCCAATACTGAATATTTAAAGATCCGCTGGGGGGGCAAAAGTATCTTTAATGATGACACCAGAACCAACACTTTTTGGGGTATTTCCTGTTTATCTGGGGTTTAAAACGTTTAAAAAGTACATGTTTTTGTCTGTAGGTGACGAGTTTATTACCCCTGGCTAAAAACACTAGACACTTTTGCACAACATAGACTGAAAATCCGAGAAAGGCTGCACTGAAAAAGGGTTTTCAGATATGTAATTCACTTTGTGTATCCACTGATTGAGCGATTTATCACATCTAACAGATGTTACGTGTTATTTTGTTCATTACTGTGCCCAAGCTGTGGTCTAGAGGAATGCAGCGCAACTGGGGAAGCTGTGATTTGATTGTGTACTTAAAGGCATGCATACCTGCCAAAAAAACTGACATTTAAGAGTTTAAAACATCTAATAAGCCAATATATCCCAATGTGACATTCATCACTGCAGATTGCTGGGTAACGTTTAGTTTTCAGAGATCAGAAATGCAGCATTATTTTGTGAAATTACAAATAACTGATGTCTTGGAAAACCATCTGGCAGCCCCTAACGAATATAATTCTGTAACTAGATATTACAAATACTTAATTATAATACTGTATCTACTCTGGTAACAACACTTCTCTTAGCAGTTACAATGTCCTTCACTGACCTTTTTGACCAGGTCCAAATGAACATCCCCTGGAGGCTCAGGGAGGACCTTACTGTTCCGACACCCCATCTCATCACATCACCTTGGGCCACTGCCCAGCCAGCCACACAGGCCACCGAGAGCCCTGCCTCATCACCGCAACAGCTGATTCGACACACTCGGGACGTCCGACATCCAGGCTGCACCCAGACCGAGACAAAGGGTTCATGAATAAAGCTGATTACACCCACTCAGGTCCCAATGAGCTGGCATCAGCAGTGAATACAACTGAGTCCAGTTTAGAAACTCCCCAGAGTTCATGAATACATTGTGAGCAACGCTGCGTCCAAACTCCGGCAACAAAGGGTCGAGGGGGAAGGCGGCAGATCGAGCCTCTTGAGGAACGTACTAAGGTCCCATATCAGGTAGTGTAAAAGGCAGAAAAAACACCATAACAGTCAGTAAGGATCCTCCAAGCAGGGTCGGTACCAAAGGTTCAGCAAACCCCTTGACGATCGTACCAGGATATCCAGATAGTGTAATATGCAGAAAAAAATATCACAGGTAGAGTCTGTATGGATCCTCACAGCACAAAAAATATTGATTTGGGATATTTATCTAGCCTTTACCAAAGGGTTGGTTGCCAGGTGGCCCCGCAAACCCCTCGAGGAACGTACCAAGGATACTGAGATAGTGTAATATGCATAGAAACCACCATGACAGTCAGTATGGATCCTCAAAGAACAAAAACGACTGGCTGGGGAGATTTATGAGGTCTCTACAAAAGGTTCAGTTGACAGAAGGTACATCAAACCCCTTGAGGAAGGTACCAAGGGTACCCGGATCGTGTAATATGCAGAAAAAATATTACACAGGGCAGGGGAAGGAGTGGTTGGCCCGGAGCATCCAGCTTCTCTAAAACAAAACAAAAGCAGGGGATGCCTTTAAGGGAAAGTTATCCTCGGGACTCATGCAGAACTTCTGCAGAAAATCTGATTGTCAACGACGCTTCGATCCATTGGGGAAAAGCTGCAATGTCGACAGCGGTCTTGCCACAGCGAAAGCAGCTCCCCCGGGAGAATGACAGGCTGGAGAACGGCGGAGGGAAGCTGTGAAATGCAAAAGCACAGGAAGAAATATGAATCCAAGTTTGTATTTATATTAAACGCCACCACGACAGCAGCAGCCTATTAATATTTAGGCCTTCTGAGCAGCATTTTAGGACACGGGGTTTTGCGTGACGAGGCCATATTGTGAGAGTTTCCGCCAATGTGTAATAATAAAATTATCCAGACATGTTTTATTGTGGCCAGTGAAGCAGAGAAAAGGCTTGTCGAGAAATAACTGCACTGTCACAGATGGTCACTAACATCAGAGTTGGATGTCTCCTTCACAGCAAGTTTTCTGTTTGTAATGTGCATGCACTGGTGACAAATGATAACAGGAGACATCCATCAGAAACATACATAAGACATGTATTTAAGAAACTCCACATGCAACTTACTTGAGATGTAAAAAAAAAAAAAAAAAAAAAAGGAAAAAAAAAGTTCAGGCCTTACTCATGTTAGTGTTTTTCCCGCAGCAAAAACTACTTTAACAGTTTAAAAGTTAAAATGTATTAAGATTGAGGCAGTTTCTGGAAAGTTCCTCAAACAACTCTGAGTGTAAAAGTGTATAAAGTGACTTTTAATCTCACCTCTTAACTCATCCGAGACAGCGAAGTTGTCTTAGCATGCTAACTAGCCTGCTAGCAGCAGGGCAGGACTCCCAACTTTTTTTTTTTTACTTTTTTTCCTCGGTGCCAAACCCAGCCTCCTCACCCCACTCTCACTCAGCTGGGCTCTCCATTTTCACCTCGTAGTTTCCCAACTTCACTCCCGAGGAGAAATAACTTGAATCCGCTTGGGCCTTTGTCAGCGTTTTGTTGTTTTTATTTTATTCTGCGTTGTTAAAAAGTGTCAAAGGGAGAAGTACCAACAAAAAAAAAATAATGATAGCTGCCTCCGAACCCAGACCGTTACTTTTTCTTCTTCGTTTTCTTTTTTTCTGGTCGGTGTTTTTCGGTCAGGACCTCCTCCTCACCAGAGACAGGATGCAGCGCTGCTGTTCCGGTTTAGACTTTCAAAATAAAACACCATCTAAACCGTCAACCCTTTATATTTTAGTTTAAAAGCTAATCCTCCTGACTTTAAAAGTCACAAAGTGTTCACAGTGAAATGTAAAATTACATAAAGAGACTTTAAATTGCCGCAAGTAGACAGAGAATGACAACAAGGACACACGCAACAACTACACGCAGATGTAATATAGATGTAAAATTATCATAAGTGACACATATTGGACTCAAAGACATAAAATGACCACGCACAAATGCAAAACAACTATAAATTGATGCAAATAAAAGATGAACATTTCAAGACGCAAAACAACAACCAAGATATGAAATTCAAAGAGATTTGAAAAGTGACATAAAAAAAAACATACATATACTGTAAAGCAAAATGACCACAGAGAGGTGACAAATGACCAAGAAGAGACTTAAATTGACTATAACAAGATGTAAAATAACAATAAAGATGCATACGACTACATAAAGAGCTCAGAGACTTTTTGGTTGTCCACTGATCAATGCAACATCAGTAAAATGTTATTCTTGTGTTCCTTGCATTATCCAGCATATTAAGTTTATTAAGTGTGCATTTGAACAGGGGCCAACTAATAAAACGTATAAATGAAACTAATCAATTTCTTTTGATATTGACATGTAAGTATGAGACCGTGCATTACGAGTCCAACAATAGTTTTCACCAACCTGTATTCATTTTTTTTAAACAAATTCCAAAACAAACCATTTTTGTTACCAGTTGGCTCTTATTTTGAAGGCCAAATCCTTCAACTTCCTGCGCACCTCTACCTGTCTGTGTCTAACTGGACGCATCTCCCCTCTCTTCCACCCTACAGTTCTTTTTTCTTTTCTTTTTTTTCTTTTCTTAAGAGACACAACGACCTCCCTGAGCTTGTTTCAACCACATTAAGTTCTCACCGTCATTTCCCGGACACAGATGCAAGTGTCTCCTCCTGACCTCTGAGTGCTGACCTCTTATGTGGAAAAAAAGAAAGAAAGCTGCAGAAAGTCTGGGACAGAAGTTCAGGCGAGAGCAGCTCCACGTAGCCTGACTCTTGCCTGACCCTCAGTTGATATGATCACGCATCAAGCAACCACTTCTGAGATAATCTGTGCGTCATAGCTACAACTTTGATGTGGAGCTAATAATTATTACGGTTTATGGTTGATTCAGTCGTCTCTTTATGTGGTGGGCTCTCACTGGGACCCCTGGCGTCCTTCTGGGGATCCACCAAGCCACTTAATTCAGTGCAGACATATAGATAGATAGGATCCAAGCCCCTTCACTCTAATAGCATATATAACTAGAGCTAAACCGCATGTCGTGTTTATCCACGCGCACACACATGGTTCTGTTTTGATTTGAGTACACAAAACAAAATCTGGCTTTATTTTAAGGTATGCATATAAAAACTTTCACTTGGAGTTACTGATGTTTTAAACCTGTTACAGGGTTTTTCCACTTGGTGTCACTGCATGCATAAATGTCACCTCAAGGCCACCTGGCCCTGTGAAGCAACTTTTAAGACATTTTATTGGCCCGTCTCTTTCTTTACACACAGCCTCCGTGTGGCGGGATGAGCAGCATTCCCACTGCCCGTTTCATGAGCGAGGTGATAAAGAATTCACGTCCTTGACTCCAATATCGATGTGATGGAGTGCAGTGGACGCACACCGTGGACGCACACCGTGGACTGACCACGGCGGCCCGTGCAGCAGAGTTTTGCGGGGCAGCGTTTAAAAGTGTAAAATTAGCGATAGGAAGACAAACGTTCCAGAAAGAGAGATGGAGCGACAGTAAAATGCATCTTATGATGCCAATAAAACTCCTCGAATTGGATTGAGGGAGTGAAAATGAGTCGGGGCGGAAGGGAGGGGCGGGGTACGGAGGAAAAAGACAACGCATGACAGATGGTGGGCACCAGACAGAAATATAGGAAGAAAAGGGAAGAGGTTGGGTGGGGACGCAGAGAGGGATGAAGCAGCAGAGAGTAATCAAAATGGAAAGAGGGAGATATAGAGAGGTAGATGAAGATACAATGCAGCCAAGAGGGAGGGAAAAAAGATGAGACAAAAGCGAGGGGATAAAAGCGAAGAAAGGGAAGCCTCCGAGGGCCGGCGCTGCACGATCCAGAATCTCTGCTCCATCTGCAGTGCAGCTGAGGTCAGGGCCTCTCCAGCTCTGCAACTGGCTCGCTACATCGTCATCCTCCGTGATTGATCACCGCTCTGTCGCCCTCTGATTAAGATGCTTTGTCTGCGTCTATTGACACTTGCGTGTATTCCTCCATGAGCTCTCTATATATTTTCCTCCTCTCTCTCTCTCTCTCTCTCTGGTTTCCTTTCCAAATGCGCCGTCCCCCCTTGCTCGCTCCCTTTATCCCCCCTTCTCAAAGGTCAATACCATCTATTAGATTTAAATTTGCTGACTGCTGTATTATTTATCCACACGGAAGAAGAAGGGGAAGAAGAAGAAGACGAAGCAGAGGAGAGGCTCTATTAAAAGCTCAATTTACTCCATCTGTGTCTGTGTCTCCATTAATATCCCCATGATGGTTCCCCCTCATTTGTGGGAAAGAAGAGCTTTAAAGTGAGAGCTTACGGCGGAGAAACTCTAGAAAACGACATCCAGTGTCAGATATGATCCTTGTTGGAGGATATTGCTATTTTTGTTGCCTCCCGTCGCACGGCGAGGGTCTCCCCAAGAGAGACGGGGTAAAAACAGAAGAGAGAGAGGCAGAGGCTGCAATCAGGTCATAGTAAACTCACTATTGATTACCTCAGGCACATAACTCCCCGAAGGAATATTGTGTGAATACTATACTGACACCACAGGAGATAAAAATATCATAAAGTACAAGGCGCTCCTTGTAAGGATGTTATTGACCAACACAGGTCAGCTTTTAGTTTCCAGGGGAATATTATGAGAACATTACAGCGACTTTTCTATTCTTGCCAGAAGGTATCATCTGCATGGCAGGTGCCACAGTCGCAGTAGGATTTTCATTGAACTTCGTTGAACTTTGCCTGTTGGGAACATATGGTTTCTCGTCCGGCTGATGGCTAACTTTGTTTTTAACAGTTTCTCGAATTCACCAGGGAAATGTTTCAGCACATACCAGATTCAAAGTCCCTGGTGTCCGTAGAATTCATGTTGACGGGGCTCGTACCTGGAAAACACCTTCTTTTTTTTTTTTCTTGTTATGTCACCAAACTAAAAGCCACACCAAAACTATAAAGAGACACAGCCAGCAGACTGTTCAACAGAAGGCTACAGAGTAAACTGAACAATGAGACAGTAAATCTTGAAATAAGTTCACATGCAAAATCCCTCTAATTGTTCAAAAGCAGTCAACTATGTAAATAAACAGCAGCACGACTTGTGAGTGAGCGTGAGACATGAGCTAACTTACCTGGTTTTGTCATTTACAGCCAGATAAGAGCAGTTTACATCATTACTAAACAAATTTATTTCCTTGTTAAGTCAACATTAACATGCTAACTAGCCTGTTAGCAGCAGGACAGCTGGGCCATCAACATGACAGCATTGGTTCTGTCAGTTACTGCTAGCTAGTTATCTTGGCTAAAATTGAACACGTGCGTTTGTAGTTACAAATACAGGAAGTCGTGTTCACGTGAAATGCTTGTTGTTCACATAGACTAGTATGGTTGTTCATGTGTTAAGTTGACTCTAAGTCATGAGACTGCTAGGCAACTTACTAGCATCTAGAAGCCACCGAGGCTAACAGTGCAAGCTAACTGGCTAACTGTAGGAAAGGCACATATCACATATATTCTAACTTTATACGTAAATATTTAATAACAACTAAACCCTATGGAAGAACTTTGGATGAAACATTATTCATTTAGTTGTGTAATGCGTAATTCTGGAATTATTCAACATTAAGCTAGTTTTCTACATATGCTGCCTTCAGACAGAACACATTGGCTTGTGCTGTGTTGATGGTTTTCAGCCAAAACAAAAATTGTTTAAAACTCACACAAAACCACCCAATATATTAAGATCTCTGTTTTGTTTTGTACTTTAACAACCCAGTTTGCTTATAACTAATCTCTATGCAAGAACTTTGCAATGCTTAGCAATGCTTGGATCTGCAGTTTGCCAACACATGAAATTTAGTCCAGCTAGTTTTATACTTAGTGTAACTAATTCCGGTTAGGTGATACTGGAAATGGATGAGAAATAATAATGACAAATAAAACAAGTCCTGTTCCATGACTACAGCCTGTTGGGTTCTTGTGGTGATAAACAGTATAATGTTTTTAGTTGTGGAACTTAAAAAATCATCTTCATTTGTTATTTTCCACCACTGCTTTACTCTGGATTTTCTTTTAATTCGTCATCTATTAATGATAGTACAAATTGACAGACAGCTTTTGCCTTGTATCTGAAAAGATCCAAAGATTAATGGAAAATGACAACTCGACCTTTGCAATGAAAGGGAAGAAAATAGAAAGAAAGATGAGAGAGATGATGGAAATACTGACTAGGGAGACGGCAGGTACAGAGGATGAGAGCTGAACGATGACAGTTAAGATCGGCCGATGAATGATAGAATGACTAGTTAACAGAGTGATGGGTACGCACAGTGACAGGCGCAATCAAGTTTGGGACAACTGATGTGTAAGGATAACAGCGGAGAGTGGGTAGACGTGCAGACAGTGCTATTTTAGATATCCCTTTAGTCAAAGGAACAAGCCTCTCCCTTTGAAACCTAAGGCCTGATAAACCACTTTAGTAAAAGTGAATAAGAAACGACTCTGGTGATGAAGTACTTAAGGACTCCCAGGCAGCGCAGTGTGGGTAAGTGTTAATTTATTAGCATGCAGCTTAGGAGACAGAAGTAGAAAGGCAGGACCAGAGGGATCCAGAGGCAGACAAAGATAAATAGAGCTGACGGGCTTTAGAAACCACAGACACAGATGTGGTAAAGGACCACATTTGCTCAGGTGCATTTACTCCACAGCTGCTTTAAAGTGGTGCGATTCACAAACTATTACTCTGGCCTTTTGAATCTTCCCGGTATGCTCGACTGGACTTTGAGCCTCTGACAATTTGTGTGGTCTTATTCTGTCACGGGAAAATATACACAACACACTTGTCAGGCAAGAAATATAACCTACAAACAGCACATACAGTAATAGCTTTTATACATAAAACTGAAGCGTGACACAGGATTAAATGACGTGTCACTCAAAGACAGCGATGACCAAGTAAGAGCCACGGTGACGGTGTTTTCAGAAAGTCGTTCCATCCATATTTATGTTCCCTTACTGTGGGTACAGGTGGTAAATGAAAATCTGAAAGCTAACATCTGTCATTCTGTTAACACTGAAACAACCCAGTGAGTTGAATCATGTCTGGTTGGGCACATTTTGTCTTTACGCACTTTTAAACTACTCTCGCAAAGTATCTGAAGTCGAAACACGAACCGATCCGAGATTTGTTTTTCCAAAACCTGCAAAACTCTCAGGAAATTTCTAATGAAGACGGTGTCAGCCTTATCTCCTTGTTGTTTTCTGCTGTAGCTTTGTTGATAGTGTCTAGAAGGACCACTACTGGGATTTAAGGTGTTTCTCTGCACTGAACAAAGAGACATTTAAAATGAGTCAAGAAAAAAACTGTAAACCCTTCAAAGCAACCGCGCTTGTTTGAGTTTTCTTTAAGACGCTTCACCACTCAGATTAGAGTGGTTTTCATCTGAGTGGTTACCCGAGGTCGGGTCCCAGTGGCCACAGGGTAGGCACGGACTTCCAGACATCCCTCTCCCTAGCAACAGGTTTTAGGTCCTCTTGCAAGGTGCTCCTAGGCCAGCTAACAGGTATAAGCCCTCCAACAAATTCTACAAAGTCTACCATAGGTTCTCCGCCCAGTTGGTTGAGCCTCCAAATCGCAGTGCAACCTCATAGGATGCTTGAACATGAAGGAGCAATGGCTCTACTCCGAGCTCCCACCAGAAGTTTTTTCACTCTGTTTCTAAGACTGAGCCTAACCCCCTACAGAGAAACCTCATTTCAATGCTTGTTTCCACAGTTCTTTTGGTCATTATTCAAAGTTCATGACCATAGGTGAGAGTTGAAGCTTAGATCAAATAGTAATTTTAAACATTTTGGCTTTTAGGTCCATCTAAGTAAATCCAAGAACTTGTGAACAGCAGCCAGAGATACTTGATACTTGATGCTCCTTTGTTTGCGTCATTGGGACACCTGCCACAAACGTTCGCCAATAGATCACTAACAAGGCAGCACCTCAGTAGGTACATGAAAGTTTATGTTGGCCAGGTTAGAGGGATGGAAATGTAGGGGATGGGATGAGAGGTTAAATGATGAGGATGGAATGGGGTTGAGGGTTTGAGGCGATGGGATGAGAGGTGTTGAGAGGATGGGATGAAGGAAGACGTAGAGACCAACTGTGGTCCTCTCATGTTTGGATGGAGGGACCCAGGGAGTGACATTCAGAAGAAATTGAGATTGAGATTGTAAAGAAGAAGAAAGAACCAAGGGTTCAAACGTCCGAGGGGAGGTTAGACACTCCTATATGGGTAGGCACGGGTAACTGGATGATTGGATGTTTGAGGCACTGACCTGATCATGAGTTGTGAAACATCTTCAAGAAAACTCCTTTGTTTTAGATACACTATGACCACGAATCTTAAGAGATATACAACCTTTCCAAATAATAAGATGTGCAAACTAAAACACAAGTAGAAAGCTTGGTTTTCATGGAGGTTTACAAAGCATCAAAGAAAGAACAAATGGGTCAAGTAATAATAAATCGAAGACTTCAATAAAAGAGATAGGTGACAAAATCCACAATTTAGTACTCACCCATGTAATTGTTTGGGAAAGAGTTGCTGTTTCTTTTGTCACTTTGGTCTATAGAGCTGAACTTGATGCTAGTGTAGTGGAAAGATGATATTATGAGTGCATGTTCTCATTACTCAGAGAAAATCAAACTTTAGAAGAAGAAGAAGTCCGGAACAAACTGTACCTGCGAGGAATGATTGATTTGTCCGTGGCATAAGGTACAGTGGAGTCAATTTTAGAAAACATTTTCTGTTCAACATAGTGTCCTTCAACATTTACGCACTTGCTCCAGCGGTCGTGGAGCGTACGCGTCCCTTTTTTTGTTTTGTCATTCACCTCCAGATCTTGTCTTCTTCTGCGTCACCAGTCTACCAGGAAACTGGTCGATGTGGTCCATAATACGCCCTTGAGAGAGACGTAGCAAATGACTGCACAAAAGCCATTTTCGATATCCTGAAACAAATACACCACCAATTAACTTCGAAATGTCAGTAAAATCACTCTAAGTGCTCAACTGCATCTACTTCCACCTTGGGCCAAAAATGTAACCCCGACTGGTGTGCAGATCTTCGTCTGGGGAAAAGGTTAACCTGGTTAAAGCCAAGCAAGGGCACTGATTGAAGGATGCATACTTCTCAAGTAAAGCAGGGACACTGTATTATTACGTGACACATCAAGTTTTAACCATTTTACTTTGGAACAAATCTGAACGAGCTAAACACAGATGGTCCTGAAAGAAAAGATACCATACATAACTACCTGTAAATTTGGAGCTATGACCAGACGATGGTTAGCTTAGCTTTGCATCTTAGCATAAAAACTTGAAAAACTACATTTTCTGGAAGACCAAGAGGTTTGTCTTAAAGGGGAACTACTGTTTTTCACAACAAGGACCTTATTTCTGGCATAAAATACGAAACGATACGACATTTACTCACCCATATAACTTTTGTGTAATTTGTATTGTTTCGGGAGATAATTAGATTAGCATATATCTATATAGTGGGAGTGAATGGGGCACCGAAACACAGCCTTTAAATAACACATTATCTGCCATAAAACTCGTTCATTTCACCAATATTTTGTTATTGTACGCTACTGCTATTCCCCAGTGAGTCCGGAGTTACCTGTTATCATCATCCAGGGTCTGGAGGTCAACCTCGGAGGATGTCTTCTGACCTGGATGATGTCATCTCTGAGCGCCGCACGCACCTGCGACAGTCGGCTTGTTTACCTGTAATTTCTTACTGCTATTTTTTTACAACATGGATAAATATTTTTCCAATTCTGAGGTTGTGGATGAACCATAAGAGTAGAAAATTCGATAATGTGTTATTTAGAGGCTGCGTTTCGGTGCCCCAATCACTCCCACTACATGGACATACGCTGATCTATTTATCTCCCGAAGAAATACAAATTAGTGAGTAAACGATCGTATTTTATGCCAGAAATAAGCTCCAGGTTGTAAAAAATCAGTAGTTCCCCTTTAATCTGTGGGAAAATTATTACTTTTGGACAACCGGGCTTTATGCTATGCTATGTATTCGCTTCTTATACCTGAAAAGAAAAGCAAATAAGCATAATTCATTTTAACTAATGACCAACGCTCTTTCTTTACTTGTGAAGACAGTCAATTACAAGAGCCAGCGAGCGGCAGCTGAAGTCCCACATGATCCATATTTAGCAACAGCGATGCATAAACCAGATCATCTTTGACAGCAGCACATGACAATACATAAACACAAGTAAATTATTCTGCCCTTAAAAGAGAAAACATGCATCAGTATCAGCTTTGAATTCTGAATGAGACTTAACATTGTGGAGGCACACATTATGGTAATCCGGGGATTTGGAAAACTGGTAGGCCAGTACTGTATAATCCTGACAGTCAGCACTTGTTTAACATTTGACCTAGTATTCTGGTGTAATATACTCGAGGGACTTTGTAGGATTTTGTAGGGCACCTTGTGCGGTTAGACAATATATGATATGAAATGAGAAGGTGCTTTGATGCAGCAGAGGCTGGAGAAGAAAAAAAAAAAAAGACAGGGTAACGCCTGTTTGGGTCGTTATTCCCGTCCCCGGTAAGTGAGGGAGTGGAGGATTTGCGCTCTGGGATTTGAGAAGGCAGCAGAGGTGTCTTGTGAAGGTGGCAGCATCCAAAATAAGGAGGTGTCAAGGGCACAGTTTGTTGAAGCATTCGTCTTATAGAGCATGTCCACTAATAAAACACTCACATACCTGTACTCACCGCTTCCATCGACTTCTGGGCTAATTTTAAAAATACACCTGACCTCCCCACGGGAGGCTGTGAAGTTTCCTCCTGCTCTTACACGAGCACGATACCTCATGTCCCGTATCGCGGTGGATGCCGGCGCCCTTTTCCTCTAAGCACTGGTCATTACACATTAAAAGCAGCTTACGAGTTCATTACGGGTAAAATTATCATGATATAATAATCTTCTGTGCAATTTGTGCAATGCCTGAAAGCTCAAGGCTGCGTATAGCTTCTGAAGGAGCTGCACGGGTAACACCCTCATAACAAAGTCATTAGAAATCCATAATGTATTATGTGATGACAGACTGTACGCAACTCTCAAATGTAATAATAATGAAGTACAGCAGTGCCCTGAGTGTAAACCAAGGACTCTGGGTCGTACAGAAATACCCAGAGAGACATGAACAGCCATTACTTAGTCAAACACGTTCTGCTTAAGATGATTAACTCTGCAGGTCAAAAAATGTGGTTTAATTACGTTAAGAATGTCTCGGTGCATATTTTACTTTACAGCGTCCGTTAAAAGAGAGAAGGTGCAAGATGACTTATTTGTACATATACTACACAGTATCAGGAAAGACAGTCCCTCTAATGGTATTAAAAATACATACTGTAGGTTAGACCTTGTGCAATAATGAAATATGTATAGCACATACGGGTACGATCCCCATATTCATGTCACTGTATGTTTGCGTGTGAATTCTGATAAGGAAATGAACACAAACACACACATTTAATTACCCGTCTATTCTATGAAATACTTCAAGGCTCTTTCATTTTTTACATTTTCGACGTGTGTTAAGATGAAGCATTTTTGGCATCCTGATCGGGCCTTGTTTATTGAAATTTAATTCTTCATCAAATCTTTCATGGCTAATACTAATACTGTAAACTTGAGTATTCGCCATACCTGCTTCTCCCCCTCGTAACCAAGGTCAGAGGTGGACACACCTTCACTATTTAAGATAAGATAAGATGTGTTTATTAATCCCACGTATGGGAAATTTCCTTGTCACAGTAGCATGGAGTTTGGCAAAAAGATATATATATATATATACAGAAAAACAGTGACAACTTAGACAGGGAAAAGGTTACCTAAAAAAACACAAATACAGAATTTTTTGAAAAATATATACCAAAAAAATATACAAGAAATACAATACTCTGAAAAAAATATATATAGAAAGGACTAGAAATATAAAGACATTCTGTATGTACAGTATGGTGTTAGAGTAAAAATACAAATAAATTATTTGAGTAAAAGTGCAGATACTCCTTGTGAAATATTACTCCAATACAAGTAAAAGTAGCTTAGTCAAATTTTTACTTAAGTAAAGTACTAAAGTATTTGCTTAAAAAAAGCTTCATTGTCATTATACAATCCACAGCCTCTCTCTCTCTCTCCAAGCTCATACAATTACTTTTAAAACGTTCATCAGCAATTTAGCAAACATTAAGCTAGCTAGCGTCAGTAGCTACTTTACATATCGTGACGTGCTTTTTCATGTTGGAAGACGAGTTCTTTTAGGCCGTGATATAATTTGTTCGCGGTAAGCACAACAAACATTTAAACTGAAACGAATCAGTTTTTGTGGCAAAAATCTCAAACATGGGTTTGAGATAAGGCCACGGGTGACGTAGCGAATCAGCGAATCAGCAGAAACAGTTTATTTTCTCAGAATTTTGAAAGAAAAAATAAAAATAATCAGCTGATGTAAGCTCAAAAGTAGCGAGTAACGAGAGCATCAACAGAAATGTAGAAAGTATAATATTTGTCCTTCAAATGTATTGGAGTGAAAGTAAAAGTATCCCCCAAAAATAATACCCAAGTACAGATACTCAAAAACTGTACCACCACTGCCAGTGGTGTCAAACTAAATTTGATCTCAAATCTCAGATTAGAGGTTAAGATCTCCTGGGGATCTTCTACCAGTCTGTGGTCGCCAGCGGTTCTGACCTACGCTGGGGTGTGCTGGGGTGGGAGCACCTCAAAGACAGACCTCTCCAGGTTGGAGAAGCTGAACAGGCGGGCTGGCTCTGTGGTTGGCACGAGGCTGGACCCTCTGGCTACTGTAGCAGAGAGCAGGGCACTTAAAAAACTGACGAGTATCCTGGACAATGCCAGCCACCCTCTGCACAGAGAAGCACCTTCAGTGAGAGGCTGCTCCTCCCAAGGTGCAGGACTAATAAATCTATTTTTAAGCGTTTCACCAAAAGAAATTGAGTGCAGCTCAGTTCAAGGTTTCACGGTGTATTTAAAGAGTGCACATTGTGTTTTAAATGTGAAATCTTAAGCGTTAAGTCAGTTTTGACTCATCAACAGCATTAACAATGGTGCCATTTTGCAGAAGTGTGCAAATGAACTGCAGATCACCCTGGAGCTGGAGCAGATCACCCTGGAGCAGATCACCCTGGAGCTGGAGCAGATCACGTTAGCTAATCACACCTGTGCTTTTCTTTGATAGTTGCAAACAACAGCATAGCTCTCAAAGGCTTATTGCTTTGCACAGGTTAGGTGTCTGTACCAGGATCAGCCTGTACTGTTGTTAACATGCAATGGTCAGTAGCTGCCATGTTAGAAAGCTGCATTCAGTGAAGTTTTAGATTTGATTATGGGGCGTGTTTATCTCCCGGATAGTCTGATCCGATGCTCAGATTATGTGTATGACGATGGGGCTGCTAGATCAACTTTCCACCTCAAACATTTAGTGTGCAGGGGCCATCAAGCTGGCTTTAAGGCTGTCTTTAGTACTACTACTATTAAAAATGATGTATTATTTGCTTAATTGCTGTTACTGAAAATTTGACAGATTCAAGGATTGAAAATGATCCAAGTGGCTTCTTCACTCTGGCCACCGGTCTTCTAGCTTTTGTTTTCGACGTCATGAAGGGTTCACATCTATTAAATTAACAAATCTAAAGACATCAGTACCTCACAGTAAATCCTGGCAGTGGTGCATTTTATGTTTCTTCGCATCCGCACTCTGAAACTCAACCAACAAGCAGCTTGTGACAGCAAGCAGCCGACAACAAGGAGCTAAGGAAAACAAGCACGGCAAGTTTTAGCTTCCGGTTTTAAATACTGTACTCCATGACCTTGATAACTCACAATCTACACAGAAAAAAAATAAAAAAAAATAAATAAAAATTCCAGTGTCACTGACTCATTGCTTGAAGGCTGTTATTCTCTCTCTATTTTACCGTTCCGGTTCATTTTGTCCTGCTGATGTGGAAAAGAAAACTTATTGTGCTTCGAAAATCTCCCAGTCGTCTATTATCTACGGAGCCCAAGGTTGTTCGGTTCGGCTGTGGAGTTGTTCCTGATTGAGTTTGGGGATGTTTGTTCAGGTCAACGTTTAAAAAAAGAAGAAGAAAACTTCAGGCCCTCGTATAGTACAAATTATACAACACGAAACTACCTGCTCCAGTGCTGACAGTGTACGTTACACTACATGCATTTATGCAGCCGTGAAGCCGAATGAGTATGTCAGCTCCAAACTTCCCATAAACCTGCTTCTGTGATGTCAATAAATCAGGGGACATTAAACTAGTGGACGCAAATTCTCCCACACGTATATAGCGAAGATGTGTGACGTCAGTTTGAGCTCAACCTTTGCTCCCTGCAGCAGTGAAATATATTCCCTCCAGCTGAGCTTCGGCAGATCATTGAAGATTCAGCTTTGAGATTCATATTTCCAAACAGATAGGACCGAACCGACACCCCGATCCAGCAGCAGGAGGCTAGAGACACGCACAAACACACACCAGCCGGGGTGGGATGAGCACCAAGTGTGAATTTCCAGGAGGGAAAACATGTTGTGGCTTTTCCCTCCATCCTTCGTTCTCCTCCTCCTCCTCTTCGCATTTGCTTGTTTCTCTTCCCGTTCCTCTCCGACTTCTCTTCCTGCCTTCTCTCGCTCTCTCACCGTCATCCCTCCCTCCCTCCCTCCGTCTCCCCCCTCTCTTTCTATGGATAATTCATCAGTGTTTCTCAGAGCTGCTGTCTGCCGGCCTGCCTACTGTGATTTCCACTGGGACTCTTTCAGGGACCATTCCCACCTCAACCGGGAATTAGAGCCACATCTACAGAGGGATATTAATCACAGCCACCTTATACTAACCCGTAAACACACACGCGAACGCACACACACACAAACACAAAGGAGACTCTTAACTTTTTTTTGTTTCAACTCTCTTTCACTTTAAACTTTTCCTGCCCGTATATGCATGCACACTTTCCTCACACATGCTTTTTCCTTTTCTTTTTTTTTTTCTAGTTTTACACACTCTTGATCTCAACAAGCGCCACACACACACACACACACACGCATACACACTCATGCCAGCAGCCTCTCTTTGATCAGCCGTGTCCCTCATGGCTCAGCGGCGTACCTGTACTATAGCAGCGATCATGTTTACGGCTTTCGAATAAGAGGCGACTGCTGCAATGTTGAGATGAATACGCAAAACGAACACACACACACACACACACCTGCACATGCACTGAGCATAAGGGCGCGTTATACATTTCTGCAATCAGTGGAAGAGGAGCCGTAATGGGGTGGTGGTCATTGTGGCGATATGAAAGAAGGCGAGAGAGTAAAAAGATGGATGCAAAGGGGGATGGGTTGGGGGTGGAGGCAGGGGGGGTACAACTGGGTACAGCAGAGGCAGAGACAGAGGGCAGGGGAAAAAGCAAAGTATTGATCAGGGATCGAATGGCTCCCAGTGTGATCACCCGAGGAGAGACTGGGAGTATGGTGAATGTCACAGTAAGAGTTCATAATGTGTGTGTGTGTGGATGTGTGTTCAAATGGAGGGGAGGGGTGAGGGGAGGGGGGTGAGACGAGTGCCATTAGACCTCACATTTACAACTCTATAAGACAGTCTGCTGTCTGTCTTCTAGTGTAACATGTTGCAGTCAAAGCACATTGAGGTGGCTGGATTTTACACTCGCACACCTACAAATAATAACACTACACACAGTCCTTTGATTTCAAATTACATTTACAGTTTGTTGTTTTTGGCTGCAACACATTTTGGCATTCTGTTTATGGTCTTTACGTTGTATTACTCAGGCCAAGACTAACAGTCTTGCCTGGGCCCGGGACGCAATAATCTTAGACGCTCCTAGCTTCACGGTCACCACCTTTTTTGAATTATTTGTTGAGAAAATCCTCTATTTTCTTCTTCTCTTCTTCTCTTTTCTTTCCTTTTCTGAGCACCGGACTTGTGCTGACCGGACATTTTGAACGTACTGAACTTCAAATCAAGTGACAACGTCAAATTTGGCCAAACCATTTTTCTGTTGGGGGTGGGTGGGGGGTTCTTGATCACTATTTCAAGGACAATTAGGCAGCAAGTAACTCAAATGTTACATTTTTTTCCCACAAATAGGCCTATTTTAATAGTAGTTTTCTTTGTATATAGTCTCTCTTTTTGTTCACTTAGCTTGTGTGTAGTTTAACGCATGTTAGTTGTTTTATGTTTGTTGTTAGATAAGTTGGCGTCTCCTCCCCTCGTGTCTACTTTGGGCTAGTCCTAAGTGTATATAAGCCCAGTGTGTCTGTTTGTCAGTTAGGTCGGTTTGGTTAAGTAAAGAAGGAGCATTAATTTCCTTATTCCTTAGTTGATCTCATTTTGAGTTTTTGGGCCCCATTTTTCTAAATTTGTTTTATCTTTCTATTAGAACTCATAATTTTTGCGTTTTTCTCATGTTTTTGAAACTTTATTAAAACTGCTGTTCCTCCCATCGTCCAAAAACATGCTGGTTAGGTTAATTGGTGATTCTAAATCGGCCGTAGGTGTAATTGTGAATGGTTGTCTCTCTGTTAACCCTGAGTTAGACTGGAGATCTCTCGCCCAATGACACCTGGGATAGACTCCACCCCCTGCATGACCCTTCACAGGACAAGCAGTTACAGAAGATGAATGAATGAATGCATAACATTGGACTCAGATCAGCCTATTTGCAAGCCATTGACCAAACAGCCTGAACTCCAGATCCACTAAACTGCTTCTGACTGAGTCTTTATGGGTTTAAACTTCTAAATATTCTAAATAAGTTTGAGGCTCATCAACCGTGGGCTGCAGAGCTGAGCTTACACATCTAGATGAGCTCTGTAAAAAATACGTGAGCGGCCGTTTGTGTGAGCTCAGTTAGTAATGTTTAAGAATGTGGCAGAGACAAAGTTTAGAATAATAACACTGGGCTTCCATGAGAAACTAAACGTTCATTTGCGCTGCAATTAGTGTCAGGCCCTTTTTGAAGAAGAGCAGCGCGAGCGCCCATAAGGATGTTAAAAACATAAAACAACAAAACAGTGTCACAAAGCTACTAATACCATCTCATCGCATAAAGGGACATAAAGTCTCTCCCTTTTCTGCCGCAGGACTACCGAGGACACGTGCTGCGTTGGCACCGAAACATCTGTGGATTCTTTTTTATTCACATGAGCGGTGAGTTAAGTGGCGTCCCTCTTTTAAGAGAAGATAAAGCCTTTATTGGAGCATGCGGCGAGCGAGGAGGAGGAGAAGCGTCCCCCTTTAGAGCAGCTTGATAGAAAGGAAAGAGCTCAATTGATTAGAGTCAATTAGAGAAAAGGTCAGGCCACAGCTGGGGCAATAAGGCTACTGTCGCTGGGATTACTGCAGCAGCGGAAACACACACAAACACACACACATCTCACATGTACGGACTCACATCCAGTGGAGACCGATGAACAGAACTTGCTCTCTTTTCAAGCTGAGAAAACCAATGTTAACACACACACACACCAACACACACTCACCTCTCGCTGCTTATCTGATCTGTTCTGAACATGGGATCAATCCTCCTCATGTGTAATGGTACTCGCATACGGTTTACTATGACACCGGAGATGTGTATGCGTGTGATTCTGCACGCATGCATAAAAAAATAAATGAATGATATCATATTTGGTCTCTCAAGGTCACACACACACAAAGAAACCCTCCTCTCTTTTTATTTTATTCTCATAACAAGCCATCTTTCTTTAAACATCCCCTGACACCCGTTCATTCCCTCCCTAACCTCCCTTCTTCTCTTGTCTCCTTCTTGGCTTTCTTCTCACTCCTCCTTTTCTCTCTGGCTTCCCATTCATTAGTATAACCTTCACTCTCTTTCTGTTCTTCTTCTTCTCTTTCCCCTCGCGTTCCCTCCTCGCTTGCATACATCTTCATAATCGTTGCTCATAACTGCTCAGAATTTCTTTTTTCTTTTGTCTCTTTCTTTCCCCCCTCGCTCTTTTGTCACTCCACTCCTTCTGTCCGCTCATCAATTTCCCGACAAACGTACATTCAAACTGTCGCGTTGTTTCCAAAACAAATAAGAAATACGCTCCAGACTTATTTTTTTATTATTATTATTTTACAGCTTTCTGCTTTTACTTGCAGTTGTGGCTGGTGCGGAATGAGAAAAGGTCACGTTTCTGAGAGAGCGGGACCCTTTGCGTTATTGATGTGTTAACCCGATCAGCGGGCCTCGGCTTCAAATACTGCTGTGTGGTACACTTTTTTAAAAGAAGAAAACCTTAGTTGAATTTGCCAGCGAAAATGCTGCCTTCAGACTGGGTTCACCGGGTTCTCGAGGAGAGACCACATGAACAATCGCCTCCTCTTGCGAGAATGACAACTTCAGAAAATTCTAGAGAATTCTAAATTAAGCTAATATAGAGTAATTTAGTGGTAGCCTATGGGGTATTATTAGTGATTTTATAATGCGTCTAAGTAAAACAACTGATATTCTAAATAGCCACATTCTTTAATTTAGCTTTTTCCATTTCCTACACTGAGTTACCAGCTAGCTAACGTTAGCACGTGTCATCAATGTTTGTTATACAAGAGTACTGAGCCATTCAACAGGCATCACAACTCTCTTTTGCTTGTGCTACTGTCGCATTTCCCACATTAGGCTAACCCGGTTGTTAGCTGGCTAACTGTTAGCCTGCTAGCCTCGGTGGCTTCTACATGCCAACAGTTGCCTAGCAATGACGTTCTCACAAGTTACAGCTCCCTCATTCTGTCATTATGATTTTGCATTTCCTACACTAAGTTACTCGGTTGTTATCTGGCTAACTGTTAGCCTTGTGCGTTCTACTTGTCAACAGTTGCCTATAGCAGGTTTACAGCTGAAGTTACCGCGGGAAAGCTAAGCATTTTGTGTGGTCTACATGATTTCCACGTGTATGTATTTAAAAGTTCACAACTTCCATTTGAAGGCAGTAAAAATCCACATGCTACGATGAATAGCCTCATTCTTTCATTGTGAGTTTACATTTCCTACATGAAGTTACCTGGTTGTTAGCTTGCTAAACTATTAGCTTCTTTGGCTTTTAGACACCAACAGAGTCTACACGACATCCCATGTTGTAAGCGGTCGTAGAGCAACAGACACATCCCTAGTCTGACCATTAGCTTCTGTTAGCTAGCTAATGTTAGCATATATCAGCAGTTTTGGTTTACACAAGATTACAGAGTTAAACAGAGTTACAATCCAAGTTACTGGGCTAACTGTTAGCCTTTTAGCCTCTGTGGCTTCTACATGCAGTTGCTTAGCAACAGCTCGCAGCTGATGTTACCACTTGAATGCCAAACCTTCTGTGTACACGACTTCCCCTGTTGTAATCAAAAGTTCACAATTTCCATTAGAAGGCAATAAAAATCCACGTCCATCACAACAGGTCGCCCCATGTGGTGTTTACAACATCGCGTTTGGAAGTTTAGTTTACATCGATCAGGCATCACGATGTGACCACCTTCCTAATATTGTGTAGGTCTCCCTTGTGCCTCCAAAACAGTGGTGACTCATCAATGGACATGGGCCTTTTGAGGGTGTCCTGTGGTGTCTGGAAACAGGAATGTTGTTAGTGAAAAGTGTTTCTGTGTGTGCCTGCTGGGGATGGCTGCTGCCATCAAGGAGTGTCATTGCTATGGGGTGGGGGCGCCTGGTCTGGTCTAGGTGGGTGCTACATGTCTAAGTAGTCAGTGTTCTCGTGATTTACATCAAACATTTTGTCTGCATGACTCGTTGTAACCAAAAGTTCTATTTGAAGGAAGCATAAAACACACTCATTGATTGCCATTCTAACTCCCTGCAGTTATTATTATTATCATTATGTCTTAAGGCCAAAGTGTGCTTTGCATCCCCCTGACGATATGACTAAGCGCTGCTATAGTTGACTGTCAGCTGGACAACACGAGAAAGTCAAAAATAGAAAAGAGTGCGTGCAAAGAATTAACAAGAACAAAACCAAGGATGTGGGAAACAGCAGAGGTTACTTTTACGCAGTGGGCGTGCTTGCTTGCTTGAACGGTCTGAACACCAGTGTAGATTGTAATGAAAGCGACAGAGAAACACTTGTTCCCCCGTTAACATCCACATCAGAAAGTCTGAAGGCGTGACTTTACACAACAGGTCCACATACATAAGTGACAGAAACAGGCCGTTCACGTCACTCACCTAGTAAATGAGTTTTTCTTGGAACGACTAGGTCAGGGAGGGAGCAACAAAGTCCCCCTTTTGAGGAGGAAAGAGGAGTGAAATATTGAACTTCACAGAGTCGGAGTGTTGGATCATTGTTTTTTCATGTAATTGGAATGATTTTTCAGCTGCTGTTTAGTTTAGGCTTCGGCACCACATCTACTTAGTTACCATTGTGGGTTACCATTTTGACCAGGTGCTTGTCCACTACAGATGGGCGATACAGACTAAAAATGTATCCTGATAATTTCCGGTATTTATCACGGTAACGATACAAATAATGATAAATAAACACCAGTTCAGTCTAATCTTTTTGACTCTAATGCATCAAGTTTTATCTGAGTTGTTGTTTTTTTCCCGGACTCTTTGGATGAAGTCGACGCTGCTTCTGCATCTTTGCTCATTTTCTGTCTTTCTTTATATTCTGGTTTGTGCTTGTGTTTGAGGTGGTGGAACAAATTAGTGCTGTTACTGTCCTTTTTATTCACTATTTGTTTGCAAACCTTGCATGTTGTTAAAAAAACCCTTCATGCCTAGTGTCGCGAATTCACAACGCACTGTTTCCGTTCAGACTGCAGCTGAAATAACGCATGTAATACTCCAATGTCGGTTTGTGCACATTCAAAAAATTCCTAGGAACCTTTAGCAAGCACTAGTTTCTGGTAGGACCGGCCGGAGTGGTAACAAAAATACAAATATTTAATTTCTTCATATAATTGAAAAATCAATTAAGGCGTTAAGGGGTTAAAACCAAACCAGATAATGGAGGTGGAGCCTCGTTTAGGAACGAGCTCCTCTCTGCCGGCGTATCTGCTCCACCTTCCACCATTGTCAGTTTGTTAATATTCCACATTTGTTGGGCTGAGAGTACATATATACGTCATCAATGGGAATTTATCGTTTTTATCGCAGAATGTACCAGTAATGTCTGGGTAATTCTTACATATGTCATACTTTAATATTCATTCATTAATTTTCCGTATCCCAGCTGTCATTGTCGCGAGACATGGGGTATACCCCGGACGACCATGTCCTTGGACGGTGGGAGGAAGTCGGAGTACCTGGCCGGTGTATTCAAACCCTGAACCTTCTTGCTGTGAGCATCAGCGCTAACCACCACACCGCTGTGCCGCCCACATACTGTAACAGCGAGTGAGTTGCTTGTTACTCAGATGGAGACATTTCACGCTGTCTTGCTGCAGAGATTTAAGGCAGAGTTTGATTGTTCTGTGTCGATGGTGGATTTTACAGCGCACAACACCGAGCTGCCGACTCCTAACATCTCTTAGGTGGGAGTGAATAAGCCTTTCAGCCTGTGCGTTAACCCTGCGGTGGACTGGGAGCATGTCCAGGCTGAGCAGGAATATAAAATGTACGTATGGACTTTAGAGATTTCTCTCCTCCAACTATATCTCCTCACTTTTTTAAAACTCCAGCGCGCTGCTCGTTCATGAAATAATTAAAAGACAGAGCTGAACAAAGATGCACTTCACACTCCAGTTCATCATTTACAGTCCAGTAGCCTCAGTGTGCTTCGGAGTGATTTAACTTCCTTTAATATCCTCTCATTTAATTGCTATTACAATGCTGCAGCTCTCGCTCAGCAGTTGAAATCCTGCATTTTAAAACTTTTTATTTTTTTCCTTTTACGTGCTGTAGAGCTGCCGCTGTGTTAGAAGCATTTGCACCTCAAGGTCAGAATAAATAAATAACGAACTTTGACACAGACTTCTACCCACAGTTGTCTGAGCACAAACCTGAAAAGAACACTTTTCTATAATTGAGGCCACAGGAGCTCGAGGGTTTGCTGCTCGCTGGAAACATAAAGGAAACCGTAGGAACGAGGTTGACCTTTTCAGGCCGATTGCTGAGTCTGAAACAATACGGTAACGCGCTGACTCTAAGCGCAGGTGTCGCCTGCAGGTGTTTGCGTGTCGCCGTCCCGGAACTGTTTGAGTGTTTACACCTTCTTGGGAGATTTCAGTGTAACCTCGAGGAGCTCTGGGACTACGTCTTCACTCCATAAACCTCTGCTGCGTCTCTGTGTTTACCGAGGCATCCGGCAGTGATAAAATATTCATCTGCTTAAAGAACATCCAAATATCTGCGAGCAGCTCCTGCAAAACATGCATGGCTTTCACCTGAGACTCTGGCACTACTCGGAGATCGTGAAGTGCAGCGCGGGGATGAGCGAGTTCCACAGCTACAGTTACACTCCTGAGGTCGTGCACGTTATCGCGTTCGAACACAAAGTCCTGCACGTATGTCCCTCGTTCTTCTTTTCACCTGCATTAAATGAGGCGAGGATCCAGCGCAGGCATCTGAAACAGATTGCCGCCCACAAGGCTGCATCGGTTTAGCCTTGATCCTGTTTCGTTAAAGACCTTTCGTCTTGTACCCCCCAACACAAACACACGCAGTTATGAGCATCTTTCAGTTATAAATTAGATTTATTTTTCTTTTTAAACCGTACATAAAAGCCTTTCAAGAGCTCAGTCAACAGAATGCAGCGGAAAATACACTCTGACTTTATCAGCTCAAGCGTAAATCTAGTCCATAACCTGAAGTCCTGATCCATAAAATAAAGCTTTACACAACAGTCTGCATAACCAAGAGTCCTCATACTCACTGCCTTAGCAGGGTAAACGCAGGTAGGAAGAGCAGAGTGAACATGGGGAAGAGTTAGAATCACCAATGAACCTAACCAGAATGTCTTTATTATTATTGCCGTACTTACTACTGAACATTGGCTCGACTGAACACTTGGAAATGTATATAAATGTTTGCACAATGCACTCAAGGTTTGAAATGTTCTGCATATTGTACATTTTGTCCGTTTTATAAAAAGATCGTTGCCATCAGTTCCTTTATTCAAGGCAGAAAAATATAAATAAAGTATGAAGCCGTTTTAAATGCAAACATTAGAAATGTCTGCTTCGGGTTTTAATTGACCGGCATCGTGCGTTGGTGTCCAATAAAAGAAAAGAACGTTACGTGCATGCTAAAAAATATCTTAAACCGACACAAAACTTCCTCTATTTTTTTAATAAATGTGGTATATATGTGCATATAGGTGACATTTACGCTCGTCTATTTCCACAAACGTCAGATTTATATATGAGGTCCCTCCATAACGACGCTTCTCTTCGGCTCATTGTATGCAAACAGCAGCAAAAGGTCAGGAGGCAGTGTGCCCAGCGTAGGACAACATTTCATTTCTAACCGCAGTGGCAGATATTTCAGGAGGCCCACAGCGTAAGGCTATCCGTGCGGTGGTTTTGCACCGACACGAGGAGTCGAGTCGGTGTGTGAGCATCCCGAGTCGTATTTCACATAATGGCCATAATGTGCAAAAATAGTTTTACTGGAAACCGGTGAACCGAGAAGTTGTTTTCAAGAAGAAGGAGGCAAAACATGCACAGTGTGTGGAGTGCTCAGCGGAGGCAGGTTTTATTCCCTTCATGTGCTTCATTCCAGCCACGTTCAGCCACGACTTCTTGATGTGTGCGGAAAGAAAAAGGTCAGAATTCAGACACAAACGACTTGTATGCATCTATCCCAGCGAGTAAAGCTGCAGACATGGTGTTAAGTGGCGAGTGTAGCTCATTTATCAGAATAAATGACGAAGCAACGGCTGCAACAAATACCTGTGCCCCACCCCAGTGATCTGTGACACATTTGTGCACTTTCCAAGTTCTACCGCCGGATGTGTTTCTGGTGTCAGGAAATGAGGAACAGATCTGTTCCTCCTTCATTACTTTGCAGCACAGACCAGGATGCTTTAACCTTAAAGGATCTTTGGGTATCCAGGTTTGAAATGCTAAGACACTTATTTCTTGGAGCTCGTTCGGGGCAGTAAACATGCATGTCATCAGGCGCTGCCCAAGTACTGTCCAAATGCCCGGAAGTGTAATTTGTCTCCCAGAATGCATTTCTGTTCCAAGCCATTCGACGTCCTCCAGAGTTTGTACTTCAGTATCAAACTTGCCAAAATCCGAAGTTCACAAACCTTTCTGCATATGATTCTGCAGCTTTACTTCCTACCCTTGTGTTTTTCTTCCCACCTGAGTGATTGTCAGCTCCTCCCTATTTAGTGTCATAGTATGCATAGCCTTTTGGCAGTTTGTCTATTGATGATAAACGTCCTTGCTTGTGTTTCTTCTTGTTCCTAGCTGGTGTTTTCTAGCATTTCCTGGTTCTCTTTATATTTGACTTCTTTTAGCTTTTTATTGGCTTTACCCTTCCAGACCATTGCAACGCCTTTCGTTTGTCAAGTGACTTTCAATCAAGACCTGTCTCCTTGAGTGTCCTGTGCTTGTTGACCTTAAACCACCAACATCTATGGGGATAGCCCAAAGACTGTATAACATTCATTAATACACAGGATTAGATGTAACAATACCTTGTGCCAAAAGGCAAACCACATTTAGAGGCCCTGTCCAGCTGAGAAATCCTAACCAACCTACAGTCATGTGAGAAACTAAGTAAATGCTGTTAGCTTGTATGGCCTGCTCAGCTCAAACCTTGTAAACTATAAGCTAACCAAATGCTACTGGCTAGCTTAACCCAACATCTAAGTAAGCAAGCGAGTGGCTATGAAACACGAACCAATCGACCACATCTATGATTTGCAAGCGTCACGCAGCCATCCTTACCTTTAGCTAGCTCCCCAGCTACCATGCTCCCTACGTACCCATAGCCACTCACTTGCTTTCTCTGCTGCCTGAGACATGTTACATACTGCAGCCCTCTTGCTTTTTCTCCGTATGCCCAGCTCGCTCAGAAGAGCAATCACCGGTTTTGGTACAAACCCACGGCATCCCACTTCTATGCGGAGATAAACCTTCCACCCGTTCTGCTCTGCATCTGCAGCTAACTCTGCATACTTAGCTCTCTCATATACTGCTCCTCAAAAAGTGAAGCCAAAGCAAGTAGAGCTCCCCCTGGTGGCTGGCTTCAGTATATAAGCTCCGCCTCCTCCTTGTTAATGTTTATTTTAAAACACTAAAATACACGTCAAACATTTTGTTTTCAAGGATGAGTTCAGTTCTTTTTGTTAGTTAATGCAATACCAGTGCATTAGTTATTTTATGCTACAGAAACAGGATGTGACATCGTGAAGACTATAAGTTGCCATGCCAACCGCTCCGCGAAGCAGTCCCGCTGGGATATGGCAAGACGGCGCCGCCCGTATCCACAGGAGAATAGCGTCAGTTTGGCCAATGCAAGCAAGTGGAGACGCATTGTCCATATTTATATGGACTTTTGGAACCCTCAAGTGGACATTTGAGGAACTGCATTCTAGTCTGACTCTTTGTTTTTCTGTCCAGAAAAGTTGTCCCTTGGTGTGAACAAATGTGGACTTTTAGGAGAAACAAGAAGTTCAACGTTACTATGGAAACAAGACATTCTGATAACACAAGCACCATTAATATTTCTTGTACTCCAATTACTTATTAGAACTTAACTGGACGCTTTATTTTGTAATTATGAGATAAACTGTCCAATTTCTTTTTTCCTTGTGAATGCAGCGAGATATAAAAGTGTTAAACTGTTCCTCCAAACCGCACATTCAAGCCTCGTTCTTCAGCGTCAACTTGCAGATAATTTCTTTTTTCTTTTTTTTAAATAACCGTGCTTTTGCAAACAGTTTTGTCACTGATGATCTTCCACACTTGGCCTCGCGTTCGCGCTGAGCGGTTAAGGACGGACACTCGTGGAAGCAATGTCTGCTGCAAGGACGCGGTCAAAATGCTCTAATATTTGAGAGTACTACTACAAATACCAGCTCACAAGACCCGGTCACAAAACACTCGGAAGCGTGGAACCTTTAACAATGTAGAAAAAGCCATGAGAGCGAGCGCTGGATGTAGAATTTTTATTCGGTGACTTTTCCTTACAATTTATCTTCAAGATTAGCTTTAATGTTAGAAAATAACATGAACAGTTAGTCAGTCAGCACCAGTTTAGGGATTTTCTATAAAGGTAGCAAAACCTACTACATACGGATGGAATTAAAAAAATAAAACCTGTAAGAAGAGCAGAGTGGCGAGATGTAAAGGGCAAAGAAAGAGGAAGACAAGCAGATGTAAATAAGACGGACAGACAGTCAAGGACAAATACAGAAAGGCTTCATAAAGATCCTGTTGAAAGCAGAAAACTACACGTCTGCATCGTTTGAATAGACTCTCTGGTGCACAGTAAAGTCGTTGGTTATTGTCCACGGTAAAACGCGGCGGTGTGATGAGGACGTGCACAGAACTTCACTGTTTTTTTGTTTTTTTTTAGCTTTCGTCCCTGGAAAAGTTCATCCATCGACCGTGATCCCAGATGTTCGTATCGTTCCATTCTGTTTGATTCGAAGCCCGCAGCAGCAACAGCTTTGACACATGAGTGCTTTTTTTCTTTTTTATTTATTTATTTAAATCTCAGCTTCACATAGGACTTTTAATATATGTATGCGCCAGGGCACGTTGCTCTTAGTCCTGTTGTTCCGTCTCTGTCACACAAACGACACGGTCTCTACAAAACAAACAAGGCCAGGGAGCGACACGACAAGAAGAAGGTTCAGTTTAATCAGCGACAGTGAAGCGTGTCGTGTGGATAAATGATTGATTCAACAAGCTAGTTTATACCACAGTGAGATATCTCATCCACCCCTCATCTCTCGCACGCCGACACACAGCCGCAAACACGGAAAACAAACACAACAGTGAGAAAAAGGACGATCAAGTTAAATATCTTTGTACATTTTTTTTATATATATATCTATTAATTGTCCGTCTGTCTGATTGGGTGGAACTCAGAACGTGACACGATGTAGTTTTTGTTAATTTAAATAACAGTATGCGTGTTCTACTCGGGCCTATGCACGTTATTCCTCGCCCCGTGGAACCAAATTTCATCAGTCTGCGTGAAAAAGCTTTGCAGGAAGAATTTTCAAGTTGTTTGTCTCACGCGTTAGACAAAACAGATTTGCCCCAACGTCTTAAATTAAACCAGATGAAAAATTTTTTTCGTCTTCATTCACATTTAAACCTCAAAACCTTGCTCTTACTTGAATTGAGGACAACACAACCAAGTTAGAAACAGAAAACCAAAAAAGAAACGGTGTACTCCCCACAGTTTCTCCTCAGTGCTCGCTCTAAGGGGCTCGGGCTCTTCTTGAAAACAAATCTGATTGTTGTTGGCGCTTTATAAATACAGCTGAAACCATTTCAGCTCAAATTGTTGTGGCTTCATCACAGACATAGACTGTATAAAGACAGAGAGTGGAACAGCTCATTTAAAGAGAAGCCAAAGCGAGTAGAGCTCCCCCTGGTGGCTGGCTGCAGTACAGGTCATAAGCTCCACCCCCAATTTTTTGGATACGTTTCGTTTTAGTTATTTGATGCTATAGGCCCAGTTGCCATGCCGACCGCTCTCTGTGGGCCTGTGAGAGTTATAAAAAACATTTTAAAAAAATAATTACAGCGTATTATCCAACATTTCCTTGTAATTGGTGGAGCTAGAGCAGAGCGCAATATTTATTAAATGAAAACACACCCGTATCGTGCAGACTCTGGCTCCAAACTTGATTGATCCAAAGATTGCACTGTATCCCCGAGGAAATAGCATCTGTTTAGCCAATGCAAGGAAGTGGGGACACATTGTCCATATTTATACAGTCTAGATTAGATTGGAAAGTCTTTATTGTCCCAATTTGGGCAATTTGATTCAGGTTGGACTGAGCTGGACTCTCCTATGAACACAGCACATCTCCATCTATCAGACGTACCTGGGTACGTGGGACGTAGTAATAGTGCCCACAAGAGGACAGTCCTTCTCCCATGTGCCTTCATTAGTGAAACACCTCCTGATTTTGGTATAGCTAGCTTTCATTTGACTTGAAGCCAGAGTCTGTCTCCTCTAAAAAGACCTGATGCACCACGATCCAACTAACCAGGCGTCCCACGATGAAGGCCGACTGTTGCCTTTGTGTTGCTTGGGTCTCGACCGACAAGTTGGACTCGAACACACCACAAAGACTACAGCCAATGGCCAGCGGGCGCATACGTTCTGCGTCTGCATGAGCTGGCCTCAGTCAAGCTTAACTCCCAGTAAGAGGTTTCTCTCTGACCAACTCGTCCCACCACGTGCGCCTCAGGGTGTCACGGCTCTACGATTTCACAGGGAAAGGAACAACATGGATAAGGTGTGAAGTAGAAAACATTAAAGCTTTAAAAGAAGCACTTGCCAGGCATATATGACTATGTCTATTTACACATGAAAGCGCTATAATACATTGATATCAATAGCTGTATCCACACTATCCACAGTGATGTGACTCTACTCATTGTCAGTCAGTCAACAGGTTTCTGGTCACGAAACAAGTCGTTTGAGTCTCCGCGTTTAGAAGTGAGTTAATGTGGCGTGATGTTTTAATGAAGACGTTTAGATTCGTTTGAATATTCTTTTCTGGATTAGTGATAAATTTATGGGGAGAAGTAGAAATTATATCACTGCCTTCCTCAAACTAGACGTACGTGGGTCCCCGCCAGTCTTATCTCGTACTTTCAGAAGTTTTCACTCTCCTGTAATTTCTTTTTTATCTTATCAGTAATTAAAACAGGAAGGAAGTTTGACCTGAAAACACTCCCCAACAATCCCTTAAAAGATTAAAAGATTAACACCACCTTTGTTGTAGAGATTCAGGGAGTCGAGGACTCACACAAAACTAGGGATGTTTGGGGCAGAAAGCAGCTTCTTAAAAAGTGTTATATATTTAAATAAAGTGCTTTCTGCTTAGAAATTGCTCAAAACATTGGCGGATTTTCACACAAGTCCTAACAGTAAGCAAAGAGAACCCAGTCAAACTGAAATAATATACTTGTGTATTTGTTTATTCAGCAAAATGAGCCAATATTACATATCAGTGAGATGCAAATGTAGTTTCACCTCTAAGATTTCAAGGCCAATTGGTATCCATCTTTTTAGAAGTGTTCCCAATCAATGTTAAATAGAACATCTGAAGGCACAGACAAAGGAGCCGTACGGCGAGCTCTGACTAAGTGTTGTTGCTCTTTGCTCTGGAAAAAGTTACACAACCTTCTCTAAAGAGTTTGGAATCAACAAATCCACACTCAGGCAGATTGAGAACAAATCGAGGAGATGTAAGACGACCACCAACAAAGATCACTCCAAAAGAAGGACGTATAATAATCTGAGCGGTCACAAAGGAACCAAGGGTAACTTCTAAGCAGCTAAAGGCCTCTCTTGTTGTGGAAGGACGCAAAGCAAGCAGTTTATGCGAGGAAACCAACCAACATCTCATAACCGAAGCGGTTCTTTACTGAGAAACAAGCAAAATTTCTCCAAGACGCTGTAGACAGCAGATCAGCAGTTACTGGAAACATTTAGCTGCCGTTTCTGCTGCACGTATGACACTGAAAACAAAGGTTCACACACATTTGCAACTCACATATATGTACAATTTTAAAAAAAAATCAATAAATGCACAAGTATATTGATATTTTGATTTGTTAAATTAGGTTCTCTTTGCTTTCCACTGCAGTTTCAAGCCATTTTTATTCATAAATGTCAATAATTCTCTCTCTGTTGTTGTGTCTGATGTCCAGAAAATATGCCTGCATCTCCTTTGTTACACAGCTTCTCATCTAAGTCTAGGAAAGAAAGCAAATAAGTGTCTCAGTTTAAAACCACTGTAAACAACTGAGAGCGTCGCTAAGAGGATTAGCGCAGAGGAGGAAGCTGTCACCCTCTACTCTGCGTTTTAGCTAATGACACACCGACGAGCAAAGATAACTGCTTGTCTCTGAAGCACAAAACTGAGAGAAATGTTTGTGTAGAAAGTGAAATATTGAGTTTTTTTTTTTTTTTTTACTTGAAGCATATTTAACTATGGCAGGCAGCTCCATTTTTGTGTTTTTAATCACGCTGATGAAATCCCCAGATTCGTTAAGCTCCAGTGGTTTTCAAATCAAAAGAGAATGAGAATCACAACACACAGAATCAGGTAACGTTAGCAAAATGGCAAGTTGGTAGACTGTGGCCACTCAGGCTAATTGTGATACGTGTGTACTTTAAAATTTCCCAATGACTTGATGAGTTTCCTTAAAACTAGCGTAACAGCGTCGGCAGTAGTGAGAAAATAAGACTCGTATGGGGGATGTGCATCTGTAATAACGATCTACAATTGTGTGGAATTCAGCTTAACCATAAAAAAAAACATGGATCTATCTATCTAAAATCTATGTTAGCTGCTTTAAAACAAACCTTATATCAAAGTGCATTTGCTGCTCGGCAGGTTTCTATTCGTCTTTGATGAGAAATCTTAAAAATAAGACACTGATGTAAGCAAGCTGACGACTTTTGGTTGCTTTTCTCCGTTGGCTACGATAACATGTCAAGAGGAAGGTGAGCATTTCTGCAGGTCAAAGTAGTCTTCACATAGATGGCATATAAAGTCTGACTGTTAAATGCTGAAAATAAATGAATTAAAGATCAGGAGGGATTCATGTTTGATATATATATATAAAAAAAAGTAGGGGTGGGACTTTAACACGATACTTACGATTAATTAATTACAAAAAAAATAAATGTGTTTAATCGCAGTTTGCATTTGGAAAAACGCGAAACACCGATTACACTCGGCTAACGGCTACCAAAATGGAGGCACAAATATTATTTTTTTAAAAACTACCCTGATGGAAGCCTCGATGAAAGCGGAGATTTGTGTTTGAGTTTACATACCACCGAAGCACTTCAACCCTACGTTGCCATCTAAATGCAAAGCATGTTGCAGTGCCAGAGCTGTAAGCGCTAGCATTCCCAGTCCGAGTACGGACAAAATGTGTCGGCAGCACAAACGTTTTTCTTTTTTTAGAATACCATTTAAAGTCAATAATGCTCTGAAAAAGTCCTTAAAGTGCTTAAAATGGCACTTTAACTTTAGGTCTGTTCAGTATTTTATTTATTTTTCTACTGTTTTGAACTGAAATGCAATTAAATGCATATTTCCAGACATTAAACTTTTTGGGGCATGCAGTTAAAATGCGATTAATGCGATTAATCGATATTAATCGAGATTAATTACAGCCTCTAATTAATTTTTTTTTTTTTTTAATCGAGTCCCACCCCTAAAAAAAAGAAATAAATCAAACAAATGGAAACATCTTTGTTGTCGCCACCATTTGTTCACAGTAATAACTCCCGATGCACTGTTCCACTAACGGGACAATGATATATTGGTGTTTCTGATGGTTTTTCTTTCTCCCGCCGTCATTTCTGTCTCAATTGAAGTTATTTGTCAGAGCGCCGAGCCGCTGCCTGAGGCGGAGGAGAGATGTACAAATGCCTCAAATGCATCGCTGGAAAATAATTCCCCCCGCTCTGCTCCGATCAATAACGTTACATTTACACCGTGGTGTTATTGAAAACCAACTCTGAAATCGGATTTGTTCATACGGCATAACTTCTCATAACAGAGATTTCATGAGTTTTTCTCTGTGTTTTGGAGCAAACTCTGCGCAGAAATTGAACTACTTCTATTCCCATAAAACAACGCGAGCTCGTAATGACTCATCTCGCTGCGCTGTCGGTGTGGACTCATACAAAAACACACCCGGCCCTGTGCAGCAGCCTCGTGTTTCTGGTTTTTACTCAGATTTAGTATCTCATCTGAGCTCCGTGGAGAGACTTCTGAAATTGCTGCACCTTGGTGAATCAGCCGCCGAGGCCTCTAATTGCTAATTCTGTCAGTTTAATTAAAGTTCAAAAATACAGCAGCCTCTTTAAACCATTCAAGCACATCTCTGGGTGAAGTCCCTTATGTAAAAAGAAAAAGAAGAGGAAGAAGCTTTGGGCTGATTGGAGTTCTTCTCCGCTTTGATTTTATTTTTCTGTCAAACGGATCCTATATCAACCAGGGTAATAAAAAAAGTTCATTTCTGTTCAGCTTCTGTGTGACATGAAAACAAAGCTTTAGAAGGCTGCTTTTTGACATTTAAACTAAATGACTCTCGGCTCAACCCTGTAGGTCTGTTTAACAAACTTGCCCGTGGCGAAGGTAGACGGGCTCTTTCAGCTCTTGAGGTGAAACCCATCTCTCTCTGGATCTCTTTGTCTGAAAACACATTTTTATTTATTTCCTTCCTCTCCTGAAGTTAGCGCGCACTGCCGCGGCCTATGAGAATTTTATGCTTCTGCAAAACTTGGCTTTTAAAGTCAGCCCCGGCTTTGATTTTATTTTATTCTATTTCACTTTTTTTTTTTTTTTTTTTTGCGAAGAAAGAAGAGGAAGAAAAAAAAAACATACACATCCTAAAGCCCTCCTGTGTAAGACGCCCTCGCTGCTAGAGAAGTGGATCCAATCTTCAGCTAGGCGCAACTGTGTTTGTTTTCCAGGTGTGCTCATCTCTCCCTGTCTGTCTCTAATCTGATAGTGTTTCTGATCCGGCGCCAGACAGAAACAACTGTTACCTGCAAACATTTAGAATAACAAGCGGTTTCGTCGGGGCCTGCAGGGCCAAGCTACGACTCCAGGAGCATGAAATCCAGTTGGCAATGTGAGCGGGGCTGTGATTACGACTGGAGAACACGCTGGTCCCGTACTGTAGGGCTACGACGCGGGCTGCCAAGGAAGAGCCTCCGAGGGTTTCATACCTGGGCATGCACCAGATGAAAAAAAAAACAAGCCTGGTGCACTTCAGCTCAGGTTGCTGCAGGAGACGCTTTTCTTTACAAAAAAGGAAATCATTAGAAGTTATTAAAAGTTGACAAAGCTGATACTTTTATTCATGCGTCAGTCGAATCTTTTTAAAAATCCAAAAGACTAATTTGAGAGCTGCTCGTATCCGTCAGTCTGCAGCTCTGCAGATGTTCCTTCATGGTTTTTAATCAGTCAGGGTTTTCGGTCCTGAACGATCATCTGGTGCGACAGTAATGTTCGGTAGTATGTATTGAAATTGATGGAGCAGTCGTTGTCAGTTTGATGACTCTCGTATTCCCTTAGATGATGTTTATCAAAGCTAGCGCTCATTTAATCTGAAGCAAAGAAAAGAAGTAAAGTAGAAAAGAGTTTACGGCGCTGTATGCGTATTAGCTAACGAGATATATGGACTTAGCCCTGCGAGATAGGTTCCAACCCCCTTGTAACCCCCTTACAGGACCAGCAGTTACAGAAGATGAATGAATGAATGAATCTATGGACTCTGAGAGTGACTTTGGGACTAGTAGTTAGACATGTAGACTTAGGGCTGTAGGGACATTGGTTCGGATCTCCTCAGCAACCACAGATGAAATGCCCAGGTACTAAAACACCAACCTGCTCTCTGGGTGAAGCTTGTGCAGCTGAATGAAATATATTTCATCAGTAAAGCATTTTTACATTTCGTTAGCCTCGTAGCATTATTGCCTCAATCAATTTTTGGCCACTTTTACAATATCACCAAAAAATACCAATGTGCTTGTTTTCCAAAAACGTTAAAATACCACCTAGGCAATTATGCTACGAGGCTAACAGTTTTAAAGCAACCAATGGTTCACGCCTTTGGAGACGAGATGCTAATCGTGGAATATTTTGGTTGTTTTTCTAGAGATTCTCGAGTATTTGTTCACAATAATTACCCAGGATCCACTTCCTGACTGAGTTAAGAAGGAGCTGTCACATACAACCACAAAGACAGAGAATAGTTAACAACTGGAATATGAAGTGGGTTTCTCTGAGGATCTATGGGCCAAGTATAACCTACATCAACTGATGGGCGGTCAGTTTGGAGAAGCAGACGGGAGTATTAGCCCAGAAGCCGAGCGGTGGACTACTCAGCGGGGAAACGTATTCTTAGCCACCTAAAACAATCGAGTTAAATGTGAGCTATATTTAGAATATTATTACTGCTTTACCGTGCCATTAGACGGACCATTTCCAATGGGTAACTGAAGCCGTTATATTGATCTATGCTCTCTTAGCCGTCTCTCTCCCCAGCTACCACCAGACTCCATTGAGAAAAACAGAAATTTAACCTAGCAGAGCATGAACGTCGCAGGGATACAGTTTCCTCTGTCCGTCGGTTTATTTGTGCCGTTTTATGACTTATGAACAGATGTGTTTAAAAAAAAAAAAAAAACTCACACAGAGATCCGGAGCTTGGCTTGTGCAGCGTAAAATTACTGCTTTAGTCAATGGAGTCTGGTGGGAGTAGATTTAGCTTTAGCTTAACTTTAAAGGTTAATCTGATGATCATGGTACAGCAGTAATAATATTCAAAATATGGCACACACTCAAACTAAGGTAGGTTTTAGCTTCTCATACTTTTATAGAAGCAGATAACTAATGAACTGCTCTGCAGCTAAGTGTCTATTTAGCCATGTAAGTTAAATGTGAGCTATATTTAGAATATTATTACTCCTTTACTGTGCCATTAGACGGACGATTTCCAATAGGTAACTGAAGCCGTTATATTGATCTTGGCCATCGCTCTCCTGCCACCAGACTCCATTGACAAAAACAGCAATTTAACCTAGCATGGGTTAAATACATGAACGTTGCAGGGGGGCAGTTTCCACCATCGATTGGTTTGTTGGTGCTACTTTATGACTATGAAAAACTCACGTAGAGGTACACCACACCAAGACCTGGTGTTGTGCAACGTAAGCAATAATATTTAAAATATAGCTTAAACTAAGGTGGTCCTTGCATTAGCTTACCCATGTCGGCTTCCTCTGAACTGCATCTTTAAAACCCACCGCACAAAATGAGTCAAGCCAGGCTCCATTGTTGCAATATATAAGGGATTTTTTTGGGCATATTCAGGAGAAGTGGATGCTAAACTCAAAGAAACGCCAAGATTTGGGGCGAGGTCTTTCAAATTTACAGAAAAGTGTCTAATATCCATCATCAGCAACGTGAGCTCAGTGCAGCCTTTCCTTCTGCAGATCTTTAGTGGCATGCAACTGGAAAGTTAGCGCCACAAGTTGTTATAGCAGCAGATAGAAGCTTTGGATGAAGCTATGTGAGTTTCAACATTGGCAATGTTGAGAGATCGGAACTTTTTTTTGGTGTCAATCCACCGGAGACCTAACAGAGGACTGAGCCTTAGCGAAAAATGTTGGATTTTTCCATTTATCAGATGGTCGATCAAGTGAAGCCCATTAATCAGGGAGTTTAACTGGAACTGGTTGGGGCATCTGGCCTCTTCACCACTTCAAGTTCTATCAAACAGGACTTCTTTTTATTACATCTCTCTTATATACAGACACGGAGACAGACTCTCCTCGAAGCCAACACATGCAAGCTCATACTAGATAGATTTAGAAGGAGAGACAGATGACATGAGGCCGCTGTACGCATCTGTTTAACTATGTATGTGTTTGCAGGCCTGTTTGTACAGTGGCTGTGTGTCTCTGGATGGATTTGTGTGTGTGTGTTTCAAACAGAGAGGCTAATTAAAAGGCAGAGAATATGCATGAAACGGCACAGGCAGTTTAGAGATACATTATCAAAAAGACTGTCGGGCCTCGCAACATGCAGTTAGAAATATTCAGCCCCTGGCAGAGCAGAGGAACGAAGAAGGTGGAGGAGGATTGGAAAGTCTATGGTCGTGTGGAAGAGGGGGAAAAAAAATAAAAATACACAAAGTTTTTAATCTATTCACACTAGTCCCATTTCTTTGAGGGGGGAGTTATATCCAAAACAGCAAGAGGAGTAGCAGTGGAGACAGGAGCAGGAGAAGGTGGAGGCTGCCGGCCAGGTGATCGGCGCGCCCTCTTAGAGACTCCTGGTTGATCTCCTCCTGGTTCGGGGAGGCCGAGGGCGCCGCGTGGATGTCGCGGTTGGAGCACATGTCGTAAAGGTTTCCGGAGAACTGCATCTTCTTGGATTCCTGGCGGAGAGACTCCCAGACAGCCGCCGCTTCGTCTGGACATCCGGCCATGGCCACGTTAGCGCAGTCGTGGAACTCGTCCCATGACCTGCAGATACAAAGAATCAGGTAAATGCACCGTGGCAAATGATCTGGTTTATAGGGTACAAAATCATTGGGAGGCAAGTGTATATAGAAGAAGTGAGAAGCTAAAATATAACCAGGTGTGGGGGCGTGTCGATTGCAAAGCTAGGAGCACCAAAAGCAGCTGATGTGTAGCTAGAAAGACGTCCAGCTTGTTTTAAGCTATCTGCAATCTTTTTGACTGAAAAATTTAAAAGACGCAGAAGTTCCAAATACCTGCAGTTCCAGAAATGGCCACTAGAGGCTAGCTCCAAACGTTTACAGCAGAAATAAGCAATCAAAACACAGTTTGGGTCATTTTTACACTGAATTTTAATATATTTATTATTTATACGTGATTATGGGCGTGCATTTTTGCACATTTTTGAATTAGCTGCGAGTTAGGCTGTGTTAGGTTGGGTGGAGTCAGGCATTCCCAAGATGGCGACAACCAGAGACACCACACTTAGCTTTTAAACTGCTCTTTAAGAGTCTTACAGGTGGCATCCAGAAGGTTTGTCAAACTTTATAAACACTGATTTTAACCAGCAGTGTGCTTGCTGTCCATGCCAGATAAGTTAGGTAGTTATTCATGCACAGATTCTGCTTGCATGTATACATCTTTGCTCTTCTCTATATATCACCGCAATTAGGACAACTGAATGTGCATTAAGTTATCATGTGTGACAAGCAGACAATTGCCTTTGAGGCTAATCTGTCAGCTCATTGCTTTAATGCAGAGTGAAATATATATACATATAAAATAAATAAACATAAGATGAATCCCAGACACATGGATCTCCTCATGCAGCAAATATTTTTAGACAAATCTTAAAAACTGCATGAGGGATAACTGTAGCACTGCAAGACATTCATGATCCCCAGATGAGATGAAATAACTTTGGTGATACTTTTTTTGTTATCTCTAGCGTGCTTTAGCTCTTGACTAATTATCTTCAAATAATAATGAGGTCTCTTTGTGTTTTAGCATGCCAGCACGTTAAACTGATTTTAAGGACTGTCTCTGTCATTGTAGGTAGCTAATATAATGCTGATGTATGTTCAAGTGTCAAGGGTTAAATTTATTTGACGCTACAGATGCAGGATGTGATATCGTGATGATTACCAGTTGCCATGCCAACAAAAATAACTGTATATCCAACATTTAAAAACTAGAGTAGAGCTGAGCAATCTAGCTCCAAGATGCCGCCACCTGTATCCCCTGGAAAATAGCATCAGTTGGCCAGCGCAAGGAAGTGGGGACGCATTGTCCATATTTATATACAGTCTATGTTGCAGTCTCACAGAACCACTAGCATGCTAGCAGAACAAGTGGAGTCAAACATCTGGACTGTGGCCAAAACCGGTCTGCAAGACCGGTTTTGGCCCACTCTGACCCGCAGGATGATTTTGCAAAGTGTAAAAAATACATACAATACAATACAATTTTTCGATAAAAAGTAGCTGCTATTCCCAAGTTCTCCACTAGAGGTTGCACTGTTTTATTAGTCATGTTACAACACTGATGCTGCATTCCAGAAAGCTGGGATGTTTGGATGTTGGGATGTTGGATTTATCCCACTTGGAGCGACCTCAAAGCTTTCCAATTAGAACGAAGTTGAACATAAACAACAAACATGGCCGACTGCGATAATATAATATTTGTTTAGTTTCCGAAGTTGCTGACAATAATCGAAATTAGGTATAGGTAGACAATAGGTAATACACTTCTCTCTGTGCTGAAAGCTAACGGTAGACGTTCAGCAAACATCCTCTGTTTTTGTCAGTCTCGTTCGTTGTTGTTTTGTTACGTTACCCTAGGCTACACTTCATCTTCAACTTTATGCAGAGAGATTATATCGACATATCTTCACGCAAAAGTCACGTTGTGTAGGTCAGGGTAGATTGATTTTTCTCCGACTTCACTAGTAGGACCTCCGACTTCAAGTGGCATTCCAGAGCACTCGTCCAAGTCAGAGGTTGGACAATTTCCCAGTTTTCTGGAATGCAGCATGAGACTAAACAGCAGATTTGCTTTTTTTTCATAAGAAATTTCCCAAAATGTTTTATAAAAGGATAGCCGATTAGACATTTTTATAATGTACCTCTTTGCGCTTAAACATTGGGAACCTTTTGGAGTTGTTGTCGTTTATAGGTTGATATGCTTTTATTATTATGATCCAGTTTGCTTGTGATTCTCTGAGCTGTATGTGGCCCTTGAACTAAAACGAGAACAGCTTTTCAACTCAACGTCCAAACGTCTGATCCAAATCTTTCATTTCCTTTTGCCTTTTAACATAATGAACTCATAAAACTTGACATGTGCCCAGGGGCGGATCTAGGATCCTAGGAGATCAGGGGCTTAGCCCTTACGGTGCAGATACCGATTAATTTTTTACATCTTTTTTTGGTGCACACAAAACTACAATTTGTTGTACTTCAACCTGGAACATCAGCACGCTTTGCAGCGGCTGTTGCCGGTGTCGATGGTGGTGAAGCTGTCCGCTTTTTGAAAAAGCTTCTGATGTCCATTGATGCGAAGCGATATCCGATGCTGTTTCAAATTTGCCGCGGGGGCGCTCGATTCGGGGACGCTGGCACCAACGAGATCGAGAAACACTTCTTCTTCTGGACAGGTAGGCTACAGGCTGCTTTCCTGCGCATGCTGCCACTCTGGTGAATTCCGGTACTGCATTTTATACTCAGCCCAGCGCAGATGCGAGATCCGGGGCTCTTCAGAAAACATCCGGGGCTTGAGCCCCAGGAGCCACCCCCTAGATCCGCCACTGCATGTGCCTTAAGAGGATCCAAGCCAATCATCATCCAGACTGGCACGAATGACTTAACTAATGAACATCTGAACAGGCAGCTCCCAAAATAGCTGATGGAGATGCGGGTGACAGTGAAGCATTAGTCCTTTCACCGAGTAAATCAAACTCAATCTGTTTGTTTGCACCCTTGACTTCCTTTGGTAGTTGCCAAGAGACCATCTGCTGATCTTCGCCACACCGAGAGCAAAGGTCGCGCTGTGAGCTAGACTGAAACGTGGAAAAGCCTTCATTAATTCAAGGAATGGAGCTGGGTGTTTGTCGGATCACTGCTGTGTTTGAAATGCTTCCTCAGACATACTGGGAAGGGAGCAAAACAGAAGCAGCGTACAAGAGAAGAGGTAGAAGTGGTAGCAACGTCATGCAACAACATTGTATGAGAAGCTATTTTCTGTGTGAAACCCGGCGTTAAAATTTGTTCCAGCAACCTTCAAGCTTCCACATCCAAGGGCCCGAGTCTGTCTGACTGTAATTGGCTGCTAATTCTTCCTCTAATCACGGATGTGTTGGCTTAAACCGTCTCTGCAGAGAGTTTAGCAGAAGAAGCGAGGCGAGGAGGGCTGGTGGAGAAAGCAGAAGCAAAAAAATCTGCCACGGAGACACTCCAATGCTGAGAAACATGAGCGTTTTTATAATTAATACCACCACAAGTATACCCACCCACATGCAGCATTCAGGCTTTTATGAGCGGAGAGCTGCACAGTCAGTTGCCCAGGAATGTGGTGTGGATGGTGATGTTTATGCAGATCATTTTTGAGGTTTGCAAAGTCAAAAACTTTATGTTTGGTGGTGGTATAGGTCAAAAGTCCTGCTACAATCAAAGAAGACCTCAAATAACTTCTACAAAAATAAAGTTTCTGATTGGCATTTCCAAGTTTTGCATCTAATATTCGATGCTATTAAACGGTGCATGCTGTCTTGACTGAGAGGTAGCACCTGCCAGCCCTTTCCTCTGAAACAGCACGTTTAAAGGCAGCTCCCTCCATTGTCGCTCTCCATTAAACTGCACTAAATGAACCTTATTCAAGAGCTCAATAAGAAGGAATCAGCTCACACATTCTGTCTCTATCCCGCCATGTTCAATTTGGACTATTTCTACGGCTTAGGGTTATCTCTTCCAGCGCTGCCAAAATCCCTTCACTCTCAGTTTCAGCGTCGCCGCTCTCATCCAACGATGTGTTTGCCCACATTCTCTCAACTGAAGCCTCCGTCAGCCTGTCTGCAGGCCCCGTCCACGTCTACTACCTCACTACGAGTCCGGCGGGCAAAATATTCGTTCTAACAAGCTGCTGTTGTTTCAGAACTGAAGGAGCAACTTGAGCGAGTGGAGGAACTTGTCCAGTTGCTCTTTGTTTTAGGTTTGTTTTAGATCGACAGTGACCTGGATTACTGAGAATCTTCACATTCTCTTGATGCTTAAAAAGCAAATTAGGAGCTCATTCATTCATTCATTCATCTTCTATACCCGTTTAGTCCTGTTAAGGGTCACAGGGGTCTGCTGGAGCCTATCCCAGCTGGCCCACTGGGGCGAGAGGCAGGGGTACACCAGTACAGGTCTCCAGTCTATCGCAGGGCTAACACAGAGTGACGGACAACCATTCACGCTCACATGCAGACCTATGGCCAATTTAGAGTCACCAATTAGGAGCTCAATCAATTAAGAATTACTTAAATACATTAGAGTTGTCTTAACTTGGATCAGAATAGTTTTTTATTTCAATAGAACCAAAACTGTTTCAGTTACACAGACATTTTACACCTTAAAATAAGGCATATCATTATGACCACCTTCCTGATATTGGGCAGGTCTCCCTTGTTACCTCCAAAACGGTTGTGACTCATCAGAGAATGGACCTTCTGAGGGTGTCCTGTGGTGTCATTGTTAGTGGGGGGGGGGGCTCTAAGGGGAGGGGCCTCTGTGGATCATCCCACAGATACTTGATCAGTTTGGGATCTAGTGAATGTGGAGGCCATAGTTGTTGTTCCTAAAGTGTTTTTGTGGCTTGGCTGCATCCTGCTGGGGCCTGCTATGGGGTGGGGGGGTGCCTGGTCGGGTCTAGGTGGGTGCTACATGTCTAAGTAACATCCACATGAATGAATGCCAGGTCCAGAAGTTTCCCAGCAGAACACTGAACTGTCACAAGATTATCAATGTGATTTACTTCTACTGTCAGTGGTTTTAATGTTGTGGCTGATCGCTTTATAGGCCTTCTGACGTCACAGAAATTTCAACAGAATTCACTGGGTGCTTCCCAGAAAAGTCCTGATCCTGACATTATCAAGATTTTCCATAAATAATAATCTCATCAGTAGGTCACAGGGATTTATTTTCAAATACCAATGATCTGCTCACATAGCCATGAAGCTGCCATAGTCTTTGAAAAACTGCTAAGTTTTGATGGGCTGCTCATATCAATATTAATCCTGTAAAGTGAAGTTTTAATTTCATCTAAAACACTTAACATGGAGCAAATCGTTCTCACAAATTTTGGAGGACTTATCAAGAAACATCTGACGTCTTCTGACTGCCTACACATCTGGCACCTTCGCTTTCACACATAAAGAGAATCTCTACACAAACCGATCCACACACCAATGCATCTAGCATCTTTATAAATTTAACAACAGCCGCTACGAAAGCAGGACGGGGCTCCCCCAGCGCCTCTGCACGGCCGCGTGTTTGCGTGCACTGGCTTTTGTCCAGGACTCAAACTCTCCGGTGGTCCAGCTCAGACAAAAACGTCTGCAGCAGGAGGACGACCGCTTACCTGCTGCCGAGGGAGGAGCAGCTGAACGGGGGGGGGGGGGGGGGGGGGGGGGGCGCGATGGCAGCATCTGGCCATCGTCTGTGTGTGAGTGTGTGCAGGACGTAGACAAAAAGACAAAGTCAGAAAGACAGAGGTGTTTTTTGTTTCTGCGTTCAGGTCTGTGCGTCCTCCTGAAGTGTTTTTGTGTGGACGTAGGAGAGCTCACAGTCACAGGTGGTGCAGAGGCAGCACAAACAGAGTGAGGACACTGACAGACAAGCAGCTGCTTTAACAATCATAAAAACCTCCCGGGAGGACGTCTGTTCCGCTGCTAACATCCTGCTGCTGACATCCCAAAAACCTCCAAACCCCAACCCGGAGCTTAATTTTTGTTGATTTTTATTTCCCCAATATGGTCATCTGGGTGATACAACTCCTGACATGTGGGGGAGTCTATAATAAAACACACTGCAGTTTCAGGTGATTTGAGAGGACAAAGCCAGAGCGAGACGAGGGGGACGGAGGAGAGAGAGAGGGAGATATTAGAGAACAGAACAATGCGGCTCAAGTGAAACTGTCTGTACCTGAAAAAGAAGAAAGAAGCTAAAGTTTTAAACTCAGTTCTTTTTCTTTCTCCTGTCTGACGTCACGTGTCAGGAAAAGGAAATAGTACTCGAGAGCTACACTGGAGTAGATTAGTGGAGAAAAGCACCGAGAATAGTATTAAACAAGATTAAATTCAAGTATAACTGACAGCACAGTTAGATAATGAGCTGCAGAGTAGCGTAGAAGCTCCCTCTGTTTGGAAAGCTGCACAAACGTGTTTCAGTAACCTGTTAGAAAAGTTTGACATTTTAATGAGACGTGCTTTAATTTATTTATGTCTGTGCAGTGGGGGTTTGCACGAGTTCAGATTTGCGATGAAAGTCAGCACCGACGAGTCGCCGATGACGTCGCTGATTAAAAAAAAAAAGGAGAGAGTATAGTCTTGACCTGAATATATACGCTGAGAACAGACAGCTCAGGTGCTTCATACTGTGAGCTGTGAATATGTATAGTCTGTATGAAAACAGGCAGAACATCAGCATCTAGAGCAGCTAAGGGTCCATGTTGTTATCAGTGATCAGTCGATAAGTCACTGGCCAAAAAAAACCTGGATTTAATTAAGCTAATAGGTAAGAGCCTCCTGTTGGATAATTACTGCATGAGTGATTATCTTTCAGCTGGATTCAAGTTATTTAAGCCCAACTGATGCAATGAGTAGCTTCTCATTTCTTCAACAACCATGTCTAAAGACACATCCTGTGGTCGTCTGTTTGAGAAGGGTCAAATCATTGGCATCAAGCAGAGAAAACATCTAAGGAGATTGAAGAAACTACTAAAACTGGGTTAAGAACTGTCCAAGGCATTATTAGAAACTGGAAGGAGAGTGGAGAAGCATTGTCTTTGAGGAACAAATGTAGTTGGAAAAAAGGGAACTCATGGGATTGGGACTGAACAGCTGTGTAGCCTTAAGAAAACCACTAATCAGTGAGGGTAACTGGAAATAAAGGCTTCAGTTTGCTAGGGAGCATAAAGATTGGACTCTGGAGCAATGGAAGAAGGTCATGTGGTCTGATGAGTCCAGATTTCCCCTGTTCCAGAGTGATGGGGGCATCAGGGTAAGAAGAGAGGCAGATGAAGTGATGCAGCCATCATGCCTAGTGTCTACTGTACAAGCCTGTGCTATGGGGCAGTGCTATGATCTGGGTCTAGGTTCATTAGCTGACTACCTGAATATACTGAATGAGCAGCTTATTCCATCAATGGATCATATTCCAAGATGACAATGTCAGGATTCATGGGGCTCAGATTGTCAAAGAGTGGTTCAGGGAGCATGAGATGGATTGTTCCACCACAGAGTCCAGACCTTAACCCCATTGAGAATCTTTGGGATGAGATGGAGAAGCTTTGAGCAGGGGTCAGACTCTCCATCATCAATACAATGAATGAAACACTGGATGGAAATAAATCTGGAGACATTGGAGAAGATTATTGAAATGCATGCAGTAATCAAAGCTAAAGGAAGTCCAACTAAATATGAGAGTGTGTGACTTCATGTATGATGTGAACAACTGATGTATTTGTGAAGATCTGCGAGCGCTACACATCTGCTAGGAACTTTCAAGTGTCCTTCAAACCATGTACCCAGGCCTCATTGTCAGAAAATAACTCAACGTGGATGTAAAAAAAAAAAAAAAGAGAGATTTTGTCAGAATAAGCGTCTCTATATATTTTTACATCCTGCAGAAACCACAGAAAGCAGCGTGACTATTCTGTCCAAGGCTGATGTATTAAAAGGCGCCTCTGAGCTCCAGCGAGTTGCGCGCAAACTGAAAAGCAGCAGAGGAATGAAAAGAATTCAGCTATTCTTGGTTGAGGAGTTTGACAAAGCTTTCATATTAAAACCAACACACTTCAGCTGCAGTGGCCTTCAGCAGGGGTAACAGGGTTGACATGCTTCGTGAAGGCTTCCTTCACCTTGTAGAAGAGAAAAAAAAATGTCTTTCTATGTTCCCCTCACGACTTGATCTATATTTTGCTGCTGCCATATCCAAGCACTGCTATTAAGTTATAAAAGCCTACTCTAATACATGTTATAGACATTTATTTCGTATAGAATGCATAAGCGGCAAAGACTTTTGACAACCTCTGAACATTTTCATGACGTGACGCGCAAACCTCCCCTTTTTTGTCACTTGAAATCGCTCCGAGAATATTACGGCCTCTTTGTTTGGCGGCTGCTCCAATCCTGCCTGCTGCATCCCGAATGAAGCGACTTTAAACTGAGGCAGGAAATAGGAACAGAGAGCGCCGCAATGAGATGCAGCGAAAGCATGAATGGCCTTATCTAAATCTGTGGAGAATAGAAATAGAAAGTCAAAGGTAGACGGAGAGAAAACTCCAGCCTTGTGCGGCGGGGAGTTTTCTGATAACACTTCCGCTTTTGTTTGTGTGTCTGTAACCAAGGAGACAAACGCTGCATTTTCTTTTTTTATTGAGCTCCTTTATATATTTTACAAAGAATGAGCAGTTTCATATAAGATATCCAGACATTTAAATGAGAGTCTCAGTTTTGGTGCGACTGTGATAGTTTCAGAGTGTTTCTTGTTCGTCTGCTGTTCTGTGTTTGGGTCTCTTTGTGTCTTTCTTCTGCCTGTGCACTTAAAGGGGAACTACTGGACCTTATTTCTGGCACCCGCAACGGTCGGCTTATTTACCCGTCCTCAAACTCAGAATCGGAAAAATATTCAGCCATGTCGCGAAAAACTAGCAGTAGCAAATTATAAGTAAACAAGCCGACCGTTGCGGGTGATGACATCATCCAGGTTAGAAGACATCAACAGGGAATAGCACCAGCGTACGATAACAAAATATTGGTGAAATGAACGAGTTTCGCAGCAGATAATGTGTTATTTATTTAGAGGCTGCGTTTCAGTGCCCCATTCACTCCCACTATATGATATATGCAGATCTATTCTCGAAGGAATAAAATGACGCCAAAGTGAGTAAACAATCATATTTTATGCGAGAATTAAGGTCCAGGTTGTAAAAAACAGTAGTTCCCCTTTAAAGGTACCAAAGAACTAGAAAAATCAGAGCTTTCTCTGTGTGATCCCTTTGAACTTTACTTTCATCGCCTCCGCTTCTCGATCAGTCATACAGATCTCTCTAAACCAATTCCAACCTGGTGAATCGGCCGAAAAAGACACAAATGGGGGTCCAACCAGTGCAGGACGTCTGTCCATCAATCAGCTTGACGTGTCATGGAGCTAAGGTTAATCAATCCGTCCATGTCCACCAATCTACCCCTACAGTATATCTACCTGAGCTACATATATACCTTCAGTCACCAAAGTGGTCGGGGTGAGCTCTTTGAAAGTTTATGTATCACGTCTTTGTTTTGCCTTTGTTGTGATTCAACCAACTGGATTAAAACCAACGAGCCACCTGTCGGTCACACTCCCTCATCTCCAGCCTGGCCAGCGTATTCCATCTGCTTCTGCGACCAGCTTTAAAATACCTTTTTCCAAATCTTACTGCTTGGATATGTTGATTTCTGCATTGAAAATAGACCTTAGTCACCCTTTTTTTTTTATTTGCAGATTCCCTCAGCCTGGTACGGATGGAAAAAGAGGCAACTGTGACCTCTGACTGGAGGCCTTTTCCCTTCTGATCTCTGAAATCTCGAGCTGCCCTTTGTAATTAAACTTTCAGTCGGCGCTCGTGGAGTGGACTGGACGTGAATGTGAATATGTAGAGCTTTGATGTTTGCTGCTCTATAGCTTCTCGCCCCGTCACTACACACATGAAAGCGGCGGGCTCAGGACGGCGGGGAATCGGGAAGTGACAATAATAACTTGCTCCCCGGTGGATGGGCTGGATGGGATGGAGGACTCAAGCCTGAATGCTCAAAGGGGCGAGAGAAGATTCTGCTGGTGAATGTTGAGGATTTCTTTTGTCCTAGACCCAAATCTTGGTGAGTGAGGATCTACAAAACGTTCTTGAGCTTTTCTAAAAATCTTCTAAAACCTTGAGGATGCATTGGCACCTAAATAATCTAGTTTATTCAGGAACCACCACCTGAATAGTCTCCTAAAGCTTTTGACTTTGAAGCACTTCTGTTGCCTTCAGAATTAGAGATTGTCATTTATTCAAAGTGTCTCATGGTGGAGTATTTTCTGCAAGCTTTCCTCAACCTTCCTCCTCCCCAAATCCACCTCCCATGGTCAAACTCTTCATCAGAGTCTCAGTGGACTCAGTGGAATAGGGGCGTGGTATGGAGGGACAGGACAGAGCAACCTGAGAGTCGGCCATTTGCCAGTGTTGGACAGTCGATAAGTGTCTGAGACCCTAGCTTTGGCAGTGTGTCCTGCACTGTTGGCACTAGTCGGACCCCTGACGCCGGCTTTTCAGCTGATTCTGCGTGTTGGATTAGAGTTGATTGTGATTCAGAGAAGGTCAGCCCTGTACGATGGTTTGTAGCTCTTCCTAGCCTTCCTGGCCTTAAGTTTCCTCTTTTGAATGACGAATAAAGACAACCGCCACCTGTTGGTATGGAGAGTTGTTTTCCTTAAAGTAGGAGTAGAGTTTGTTGTTTTCAGGATCTGGTTTTCCAACATTTTCCAGCCGGATGAGCAACAAAAACAACTCTTTGTCTGAGCTCCTTCCTTTGTCCGTGCCATCATACAAAGCCACAAACGTGTGTTGTGAAGATCAGACTGAGACAAAAACAGGCTCTGAACGACACCTGAGGTTCATTACATTGATTGGAAACACTTCTGAACAGATGAACTCGAAATGAACTCGTAATCCTAGAGGTGCACTTACTTTTTTCTCCTCATTTATATGTAATATTGGCTCATTACCCATAATAAACAAATACACAAGTATAGTATTTCTGTTTTATTAGTTTGAGTGGGTTCTCTTTGTATATTTTCAGGACTTATGGGAGAATCTGCTGATGGTTTGAGTCAGTTTTATGCAGAAATATAGAAAACTTTAAGCTGCATTGTATATGCCAGCTGGCTTTAGCTTTTGTCCAGACACATGTGACGTGAGGCAACGCCACAGTTGTCCTTCACGAATGCAAATTTGGTAAAACTTGCACAAGTTTATAAAGTTTCATCCAACTCCTACCCAGGACGACGCCTGCCATCATAAATTAGGAGGGCAAACCAATACAAGATGTCACGTTATGCACTGAAGGTAAAGCTACAAGGAGCAGAGTTAGCAGCTAATGCTAAATGCTAGTGCATTGCTACTGAAAATATTAATATGAGAAGGATTACACAGACTCAGGACCTGAGGCCAAAATGTTGTCGAGTTTGTTCTCTGATGGCCCAAAGAGAGCACATTGCACTTTAATTTGATTAGTGGAAAAAGCAAATCTTTAAAGGGGATCTACTGTTTTTTTTTTTACAACCTGGACCTTATTTCTGGCATAAAATATGAGCGTTTACTCAACCATGTAACTTTTGTGTAATTTGTAGTCTTTCGGCAGATATTTAGAACTTGTATATCCATATAGTGGGAGTGAATGGGGCACCGAAACACTCTTCTGTGTTTGTGTCTCTTTGTGTTTTCTTCCACCTGCACACTTAAAGGGGAACTACTGTTTTTTTTCTTTTTACAATCGGGACCTTAATGGTTCGTCCACAACCTCAGAATCGGAAAAATATTCAGTCATGTTGCAAAAAAACTAGCAAATTACAAGCAAACAAGCCGACCCTGCGTCATCCAGGTCAGAAGACATGACCAGGGGTCTGTAGGTCAATCTACAGACACCAGATGATGATAACAGGTAATACTCACTCAACGGGGAATAGCCCTAGTGTACGATAACAAAATATTGGTGAAATGAACGAGTTTCGCAGCAGATAATGCGTCATTAAGAGGCTGCGTTTCGGTGCCCCATTCACTTCCACTATATGGACATATGCAGAGCTAAATATCTCCCGATATTACCAAAAGTTAAACAATAAGAGTAAACAATCATATTTTATGCCAGAAATAAGATCCAGGTTGTAAAAAACAGTAGTTCCCCTTAAGGCGTCATTAAAGTTTTTTGAGTTTTTTTCAAGTCTACTTTTGGACATTTGGACAAACCCTTAAAGGCGTTTGTCCCTCGAAGCCTTCCACCAGAAAACACGTGAGCAAATGTTGCACCTACATGTAAATGATAAACTGTAGAGCCCATATAACACAACGCGGCAACTCTTACTCATCTGAGACTCCCTCTGCTCCGTCTATAGCTCCCTCAAAAAGGTTACTCTTCACTTCTATTGAGTGTAATTTCCCATTATGTTAAGCCCAAAATATTTCCTTTTCACCTCACCTACTGTGGATCCACGGCGAGTGATTGCAACTGCATAATGCCTATTGTGGATACGAGGAATAAAAGCAGCGCTCCGGCACTCCTGGGACAACACTGACAATGGAGCAGCCTTGGCCTAGATGCAAATCACAGCCTCTCGTTCGAACCGCGCTGTAACGGAAAAAAAAAAACGTGCTTCCCGGTCTTCGGGGGGGGGGGGGGGGGAGCTACCTCCTCATTAGGTGGATCTGATAGAAGCGCTAAAACCATGTTCCTCGGCAGAGAGGGGCAGAGAAAGGGAAACAGAGAGGAGGGATGGAGGGTGGTGAAAGAAGAAGAAGGAGAGGGAAACAGAGAGGAGAAGGGGAAGAGAGCGGGAAATGGAGGCTTGAAGAGGGAGAGAACAAAAAATAATTAAAGGAAGAAGTGAGGTGAGGACACGGAGAGAGAAATTGGGGGGAAGTGTGCGTACGTGGACAGGAGGATGTGTGTTTGTGCCTGCATTAGGCAACACTCACACTAAGGTGGCTGGGTTGCAGGATTAGTAGTTTAATTGGTACCTCAAGGAATAGAGGAGACTGAACAACAGTGGACTGGTACCAGGGGTGGGCTGCAGGGCCATGGCGACACACTCACACACACAATTATTTTTATTACTATTATTCCACTAGTGAGGAAACTCTCTTGAACTCTTCCCTTGCTTTTAATCATATGTCACGATTAAACTCTTCTAAACTTGTGAAAACACAAAGCGGTGCACACATCACCACCCAGGGATACAAATGGTGAGGAGGAGGAGGAGGAGGAGGAGGAGGAGGAGGAGGAAGAGGAGGAGGAGGAGGAAGAGGAGTGGGGAATTAAAGTGAAAGAGAGGAGAAGGAGAAGCATGGACAAAAAGGAATCAAGGTGCAAACGGGGGCAAATAAAGCAGAGAGCCATGAAACGCCTCCGAGAGTCTGAAGCCGGCTGTCCTCCGAGGCTGCGGTTAAAGTGCTTCATCAGAGCTGCTCGGGTGGTTGAAGAGCTTCAGAGACAGCTTTTCTCCACCACCACCACCACCACCTTTCTGATGTTAGAATGAAAGTCTCACTCTGACTGTTTCTGTGCGGGTTTGAACACGACGAATGTCCTCCAACAGGAACCGCGCAGAAGTTGTTCTTGTTGTTTTCGTCGCATTCAAACACAAGAGGTCGTCCGTTGTTAGCGCGTGGAGCGTCGCTGTCTGACTGCAGCATGCATTGAAGCATTTCTTGTGTTTTGAGGTTGATTGTGCAGCAGTCAGCACAGTCAGGCTACAGCGTTGGCCTAAAGTTACAGGGATCAGCTACGAGGCCGTGACTGATAATAAAGGGACTCACTGGCCAAGGTTTTTGAGCAACTACAAATATTTCTTCCACAGAAATACACAGATCAGCCACAACATTAAAACCACTGATAGGAGACGTGAATAACATTAACCATCTTGGGACAAGACAATTTTCTGCTTTGAAACTTTTGGACCTGGCATTCACTTATGTTCGGTTTATGAGTTATAAGTTTTATAAGTAAACTTTACTGTGTAATTATGTCCAGTGTAACAGGTTTGCGTTTGCGTGGAAGTCCGTCAAAAACTTGTCCATCTCATTGCTAGCTGTGTCCTTTATTGATTCATTCATTCCATCTAGAGGGTGACACGGGAATCAACTGTCGTTCCCATCCCATCCTGAGCCCACAAAATACTCCCGTCATATCCCGATTACATGACTGCCCCCCCATATGTTGTTATCTAAAGTCACTCGCCGCGTTGCAGCGTCATTTTTTAATTTAATCTCAGACTTCATCCCGTTCCCGTTCATTATTTGCTCTATCCCGTCCTTATCACGTTACCAACAGTAAAACTGACTCCCGTACCGCGGGACTCCCTGCGGGAATACCATGACCAGTGGGAATCCCGAGCAATGGAGACCACAAGAGCTGTGATTGGTCCACTTGGAAGTAGCGTGTTTCCACTATTTCTCCATTTTCAAATTGATTGTTCTGGATCAATAAAGTTGGAACACATTGAGAAAAGGTTAACTGAGGAGGTTTGGAGATTTGTCTGCTGCAAAATTTCGACAAAGGTTTCCGCCGACATTGTTGAAGCAGAGAATAGAAACAAATATTAACCCGGCACTAGTGTTTGGGAGGCGTTGTTACAGAACTGCTCCTGTTAATTCCAGGTCTTTCTGAAGGTCTCCACAAGGGGCCATTGGCTTTTGAACGTACTCTTCTGATAATTCTCTTAACTCCTCCGTCAAACATCTTGTGAGGAGCACCTGGTCACGGCCTGTTTATGGTGAAATTATGTTGCCATGGCCCCAACATACGCCATCAGTGCAACAATAAAAGCTTTTGAAGGCCTTGAGAGAGAGCTCTTCGGTTTTACCCATCATGATACGTTTCTTGTGTGACACCTTGGCAATGAGACACCTTTTTATAGGTCAGCAGTTGGAACTGAACCAGCTGATATTAATTTGCACTGACAAGGGGCAGGATTACTTTCTAATTACTGATGCCTTTCAGCTGCTGTCTTGGCTTTCTGTGCCTTTTTTGCACATCCATTTCTTCATGTGTTCAATACTTTTTCCCTGCGTGTTTCCATTGTTTTTTAACACGTAACTTAATTTGTTTGATTTCACTGATTGCATGTGCTGTTACCGACATCTCATGTCAGTAGCGCCTTTAGAAATTACTGAGAAAATGGTGTTTAATACTTATTTTACCCGCTGCACGATGAGAAGGGGATTATAAAATTTCCTCAATGAACTGAACTGGTCACTTCAACCGTCTTCAAGACGCCAGAAGTGGTTTCAAAGCCAAACTGAAAGTCTCAGCGACTGAACAGAAGCATATTTGACGTCTTATCCAACATTAGATTCTTATCATCCCATTTCCATGAGCAGTGGGATTAAAAGTTTGTCATAATATGTCTGCGGGCAATGTGGATAAGAGTCAAAGACACACAAAGCGCTGGAAAGGCTTCAGTTTCAACCTCGTATTTCTCTGAAGTGGGGATTTTCGAAAACTAAACTGAGTGCGTGAGGACGTAAGCTTTGGGTTTTGCTGTTTCTGTCTCTGTTTTACAAAATATTAAGAATTTGAATCTGAAAGAAGGACGGCATCCTCTTGCATAAGCATGACTCTCTCTACAATAATCTTTGAAATTTTTCAGATTTAAGGTGGGGTCAGATTGGTGAACGATGGCCGAATGACCGCCGTCCCTAAAGCTGGGCTGGACCATCCTGCAAATACCCACAGTAAAAATATCAATGAGAATATCACACATATTGCCACAGGAGGATATTTTCAGAACACCTCCATTAGTTTTCTCCTCAAGGACTGTAATGACACGCTTTGTAGACCTCAGTGAAAATGTGTCTTGAACAAAGGAAGAATCCTCCCTCGAGTCGGATTCTGTGAGTCACGCGGAGCGAGCTGAGCGACAACACCTCGCTGCGAATTATATAACGCGTGTAAGCTGTATTATGAGGGAAGCGCGTACGCTGTCACTGCCTCATCGAGTAGTGCTCTTTAGTTTGCAAAAGCCTCATTCATAATGTAGCGACGGGAAGAGTGCTAGGTGGTCACAATTGCCGTTTCAGTTCATTAAATCACTACTTAACCTGTCGGCTCTGCAGTACGACAACTTTATCAGGGTGTAACTCCCAGTTTGACCTCTCCGGTTTGATGCTGTGATGACTCTGGGAGTACAAAACCATTATCTTGGCTCTGACTGCAACTGGGCTCCTATTCTAAGACCCTTCCCACATGAACATCTCCCTTCCTCTGGTTGAGAGGACGTTTTCATGAAGATAAATGACAGAGGTACGTATAAATAGAGTGGCGAGCGGACGGCGACAGAGAGCGAGGGGCAAAAGACGGATGGGTACAGGATGTGGGGAAATGAAGCGGGGAAGAGACGGAAAAGAGGAGAGGAGAGACGGGAAGTGAGAGTGTGTATTTAATCAGCGTCACCAAAAACAGCGAGAGCCGAAGATGTGCAGGGACGAGACCGGAGTCGGCCCTGCTCGTAATTAAAATGATTAAAAGGCATTGTTGCTACAAAATCAGTGTATTCCTACAGTAAGCCGTAATTAACAAAAAGAGGAAATTAAAGTTTTCTTTGTTTTTCTGCGTGATGAATGTTTGGTCTAATGGTAATTTGAACGGTGCAATATCTGTGTGTGAGCGGGAACTAAAAATAGCTTTTAATTTAACTTAAATGAAAAGTTCGACATTTGATGTTAACAGACTCAAAGAGCAAGAAGATTTGTTTTCTAAAGCTGCTAGCTGTTTTTATTATTTTGATGTTTTATTCCCTGTGCAAAAAAACAACAACATAAAAATGTAAATAATTTTTTTTTGAATCAAATGTGTTTTTTAGAGCGTCAAAGCCAAATTAACCGTTGAATGAATTTAAATGCTGGAAGAGATAAACTGGTTGAAAGAGATTGTTCCTCCATTCTGTTTGTGCAAATGAAAGCCTCTGTATTTCTCTCATATAGTGCTAGTCAGTTAAATCGTTTTTTATTTTATCAGGCCGTACATTCACAGTCCTGTGGTGCTGGCCTGTCAAAGGCACAGCCCAAAGGGAAATGAAAATTTAATTTGCAACAGCGGAGGAAGAAATTAAAGAAATATAAACAGTCTTGATGTCAGATTTGTGCCTCGACGTCTTCAGTATCGCGCTGTTGATGACACAAAAGAGAATCTAAATGCTGCTCTCTGTGCACAGTGTAAGTCTGCATCCATAGCTTACAAGTGTTTAGTGAAATGCCTTTCATATTGAATGGTTCGTATGTATTTCAAACCGCAGAATTTCTTAAAACTAGCCACTAGCATCTTGATGCTAGCCGTTAGTACCTCAATGTCCAGTGAAGATTCTTAAGCTATTCAATATTATCCATAGGCTAGCAATAGCATTCCTATGCTAGCCAGTAGCATTCGTCAGTATTATCTATAGGCTTGCTAGTAGCATTACTATGCTAGCTACTAGCCTATTCAGGCCAGTTAATAGTTTCCACTGGTCCAGCTGGTTAGCCATTAGCAACCCTAGGCTCAGTCAATCATATCCATAGATGAGCCACTAGCATCCCTAATCCAGCCACAGCTAGTAACAATCCTAGGTCAACAGTTAGCATACCTAAGCTAGTAACAGTATCCACAGGCAGGTTGGTGTTGCCATTAACAAACCTAGGCTAGCCACTAACATCCTTAGGGTAGTTAACAGCAAGCTATCATGGTCTAGCCACTACCATTCCTCAGCTGGTCAATATTATCCATAGGCTAGCAATAGCATTCCTATGCTAGCCAGTAGCATTCGTCAGTATTATCTATAGGCTTGCTAGTAGGATTACTATGCTAGCAACTAGCATCCCCAGGTTAGTCAACAGTACCTATAAGTTAGCCGCTAGCAACTGTGAAGTCAGTCAGTGTTATCCTTTGGCTAGCCACAAGCATCCAAAGGTCGATCAAATGTAAACGACACTCAATATTAACCATAGGCTAGCTATAAGCATTTCTAGGCTGACCATTAGCATTCTTAGGCCAGTCAATAGTGTCCACAGGCTTGTCAGTACTATCCACAAGCTAGCCATTACAAGCCCTAAGCTATGCATTAGCATTCCTAATGAACTTTTAAGTAAATATTCCTAATAATGTTATCTTTAGCTTTTAAACTCACATTATAATCATATCAGCTAGTGCTACTAGTGCTAAACACACACAAAGGTACTTGACAGAAAGTCTGTGTTACAAATTATATTGATAGAAAGATATAAGGTTTCAAAATGTCTGATGTTAAACATGATATCAGACAGATGATAAACTTAATTCTACTGACAATATTTATACTATCCTACTAATACAACCCATGATTTTGAGTGGACCGTGAAAAAAGTTTTTGTTATTATCTTGATGCACATCAGCAACTAAAAGTCTGCGTTCCTCTAACTTTGACACATTAAATTTGAACTCTGCAGTGCATCAAGTCAGTTAATACTGTACATGCAAATCAAGCTAAATTGTCTCAGTAATTAATTTTGGGTAATAACACTAACAGTCTAATAAATAAAGTCTAAATCACCTTAAAAGCCTCATTCAATGATTGCACACATTTGCACCATCTAAATCTCCTTCACGGTGACTTTACTGCCATTTCTGATGTACGTGTTAACTTAAATGCAATGTATTAATGTTCACACACAGTGTTTAGAGAGAAAAATATATATATATATTAATAACTGTATATGAGAAGTCATGACTAAGTCCAGTGAGAGAATAAAGAGCCAAGATTTCGATCTTGTGCTATTGTACTGATGTTCAGCCTCAATGTGCTGTATTGATATTAGATAGCAGACTGACACTGTGGAATGGTAAAATGCTTATCTAATCTTTTCTTCTCTCCCCAGAGAGTTTCTGCCTTTGTTTTCCAGATCCACTCTCCAAAAGCAACTGGATACCCGCTTAATACTGAACTAAGTGCCCCGCGGGTTTGAGAACTGAAAGTTGGCGGACCTGGTGTCAGACCAAGAGAGAGTGTTTGTGTTGGATTTGGCGGCACCGTATAGCAGTGAGTGACCTGCAGATGGAGTGTATCTCGTGCGTGTCCTCGTCCTTGCGAGCGTTGTCCGTCAGACTGTCGCCGAGAGCCATGAGACACTGAGCGAATCCCTTGTAGATGGAATGACACCTCCTGGCTGAGGCTGCAGCGACAGGACACGGGCTCAGCACTGGAAAAGACACGCAAAAATAAAAAGTAAAGATTACATGTGCAAAAACAACACGTAAACAGAGGGGAAATAATTAAACTGAATGCTCAGGTTGAATCTGAATCAATCTGCATGAATCCACAGTTGTTGTTTACAACATTTTAATTTCTCTAAATGCCGGTAGAGTCGCAATCTGCTGCTAAATGAGGTTTTGAAATAGTGGCCACAGCTGAAATTACACAAAAGTACTTATATTTGTAGTATTCTGAATTCACCAGCTTTGAAAACCTGTAATAATACTCTAGACCAGTGGTTTTCAAAATTGGCTGGGGGGCCACCAGGGGGCGCTAGGGGGCCTCCAAAGGGGGCCAATTGGAGGAAAAATAAAAAAATATATACAATCTAATTATTTGTAACCATATTATAAAATACTGGCCAACTAAAATCAGAAAATATGAGGCAGCACTTGCTTAGCATGCTAACAAATGTGATAGCTATTGAATAGTGAATAAAAGTAAGAAAAAATATTCTAATATTGATGTTTCTTTACATATTTTGTAGCGTTGTCTCCGATTTTGCAAAGGGGAGTCCTTGACCAGAAGCTAATGCTGCTTGGGGGGCCTTGGGAACCTCTGCTCTAGACATCTAACATTAGAAAACAAGCTAACCTTAAAAATGACTAGCCTTTTAAGAAGTATTTCCTCCGCTGTCTCAATAAATCATTTTCCCAACTAGATAGGGTACAAAATTTAATCAGAACCAGTAAAATAGATCACATCACTCTGGCTTCCTGTATGATCCTACTAATCACTTTTAAAGGGCTGTATGGCCGAGCCCCCGGCTATATTGTTGACCTTTTAGCGCAGTACAGGCCAATCGTGTACCTTGAGATCCTCAGACAGAGGTCTACGGTCTGTTCCAAGGGTGTAATAAAAGAGAACAGGTCGTTCACAGTTTTTTTTTTTTTTTTTTTAAACGGACTCATAAACTGTATTTTTTTCACATTTTTGAAGTTTTTATGTCACCTCATTGCTACTGGCTGCTAAGTCAAACCAATCAGAAGGCTAACAAAGGGTCAATACGAGATACTAGGGCTATCTGGGAAGTGAGCGTCAAGCATAACTGTAATTCCCCCTTATTGCCACAGGGGACGCCAAAGTAACCAACACTGTGATCTTTAAAACTGGTGCTTTAATATTTGCAGACAGTCTGTGCAGAGGGGGATCCGCTGCTGTCTATGCTGCTGTTTGTTCTTTGTTGAGATATTGAGTATTATCCATCATACGTAGAGCGCTGCAGCAGACAGCGGTGAGCCCAACTTCAATCCTCTCCCCTCTCACTCATTCAGGGTTTAAAGTCTGCTCCTGATCTATTGTTCACAAGATGAGACAAGTCAAGGCTCGTTGACCAGGAAATGGAAAATACATCAGAGGAGAAAAGCCCGGCCCGTCTCGTTTTTATCCTCAGCAACAACACACACAATTCATGTTTGAATTCATCCGTCACTCCACACTAAATAAAGCTCTCACACACACGAGAAGCCTGTTTCCACCAGCGTATACAGATGTTTTAGTCCTGACAGAAAGGAACACATACTGAGAAACTGAGCTGTAACTGAGAACAACGTACGGGATGAGACAAAGACTGTGGTAAAAGTAGCAACGCTGCGCAGTGTCATTAAAGCAGCCCGGCTTCCCACTTGTGAATCAGCATTCATCTCAGATATTTGTTCAGAGATTTGAAGTCTGGCGTTGTTCCTGCTGGTGGGTGAAGGACAAATTAGACCAATTAGAGCAGGGTACGTGGTTGCATGCCACTTGGACGCAAGCCTCGAGCTGATCCCTGAGCGTACAAAGACCCCGTGACCCCAGGTCAAACAGACTACTTGACAAAATGTGGCAAAGAGTGCAGATGAAACAGATGCAACTTGTCGAGTTAAGTCAAAATGAAGAAAAAACTATTTGCACAGACACGTGGAAAGTGATTCCTAAAGCTGCTGTAACAGCAGGTGGTTGTTTACCATCATCTTAAACCTGCCAACAAACATACAGTAAAGATAAATGAGAATTCAGTCGGCTTTTTCGTGGTATATCCCAGAGCCTAAACAGAAACAGACCCCCATTAAACACTGTTTTTCCACAGTCTTCTGCTACTGTACAGCTGTTTTCACACGTGAATGTTGAGAGGGCAGGTTGCCCTTTCACACATGTGGCAACACAACAGGAGAATGGAAATACTCTGTTTGAGGGGTAACGCCTGGGTAGGGAGCGCACGACTGAGCCAGGAGATGATGCAAAACATGCTGCAGCAATAATAGTGCTTTGTTTACGGCATATTAAAGCTAGTGGATCAGACTTCCGGCTTATCTGCAATGAGTATTGTGTATGTATTTGGAAGCTTTTGGATTATTAACCAAAGTGTGAAGAAGCGTGCATGAATAGCGACTGGAGTTGAACATTTACTTTCACAAAAACTTCTAAAGAGGTGCACGACTGTAAAAGAAGTGGACTCCATGACAACTCGCATGTGGACACCTTTCCCCACCCATCCGTTGTGCTTGGTGCAATGTAGGTCCTAAGCCACACCTCTTCCTCCATGTTAGTGGATAGGACTTGGGCCAAACTAAAACACTAAAACACACGTCAAATAGATATGTTTTCATTGATGCTATTGATGCCTTGGCTATGCATGGCTCTGCTCAGACTCTTGCATACAAGATGGCACCGCCCGTATCCCTGGGAAAATAGCATAAGGTTAGCCAATGCAAGGAAGTTGGGACATCAGTATCAGTGTCTTGTTTTGTGTCTGTATGTTTTTGTAAAGTGTCCTTGGGAGTCCTGAAAGGCGCTTATAAATAAAATGTATTATTATTATTATTATTAAGGCTTGGGAAAGCTTGAGAAAGCTCGTAGCACATTCGCAAGCCTTCAGATCATCTGGAAAGATCCAGCTGTATAACAGCAATGTTAAGCCAGTCCCGCTGTTCGGCTCAGAACGCTGGCGAGTGCTTGAGAGCATCATGAGAAAGATCAACGTATTCCACAACTCCGGAAGAAATGTCGCATCTTTTGGCCAGAAAAGATCTCTAATGTAGACCTGTACAAAAAAGACAAACTGTCGTAATGTGGTGCAAGAAATGGCTTGGACGTGTCCTTCATATGGACAAAGACTGTATTCCCCGAGTAGCCCTGAGATGGACCCCACCTGGAAAGAGGAAACAAGGGAGGCCGAAAACCACCTGGTGAAGAACTGTGACCTCAGAACTGAAAACAGCAAACCTAGCTCAGCACAGGATAGGACTGGTTGGAAGCAGATAGTCGCAGCCTCATGTTCCACCAGAAACAAAGATGATTAAGATCAGAAGGAAGTGGAGACGCATTGTCCATATTTATATACAGTCTATGAGCCAAACTAAAACACATCAATGTTTTTCTTTACAGATGTTTTCTATCATTTTAGGGAGTTGATATAATGCTGATGCACGTTCAAGTGTCGTTTGACTTGTCGTTGAGGCTTTCAAAACAGGATGTGACATCATGATGATTGACAGTTGCCACTGACAACTGCTCCGTGAAGCAGTCCCTTAGTAGGAAAAAACTAAATGTATGATGAGCGCAGTTTAAAATCAAACATTTGTATTAAAATCCCAAGATTTTAGCTCCAGTTTGACCAATAGGAGGAAGTGGAGACACGTCGTCCATTTTTTCTACAGCCTGTGGCAGCTCAGAGGCGCAAATGTAGCTTTAGTATCTGTGATGTCACAATCAATTGATCCCATTCCCAAATTAAAATATCATGTTCAGCATTTAAATATGTGAACACAGCGCCTTTAAACTCTACATGCACCAACAGCAGAAACTCGGATAACCTTTAAGAAAAAAAACTAAGAGACGATCCAACCAGGAGCAACAACAACAAATCTGTCAGGTGTCAATGAGCTCAAACGGCATCCTGTCATTTGTCAGCTGGATTGTCAGGACACTTGCTGATGGAGAACAAGCAACGCGAGGTGTTTACTGTCACTTCTAAGTAGCTATAAAGATTAGGGCGGATGTGATATGCACGACGGAGGAGGAATATCTTTAATGACAGGCGTCAGGGCGTAATTTAGGTTGCACACGCCTACGCTTTAGACTTTACACTTGGCACTTCATGCTCATCAGCGAATTACAAATGTTGTTTTCTTCATTAAGACGGAATAATGTCAGATTTGAGGTCAGCCGTCCGCGACATGATGGATCTTTTCTAAATACACCACACCAGGTGCAATCAAAAAACCATTCAGACCTCTGCTTCTTGTTTACGTCTGTGATCATCAAGCTTCTCTGAGGGTTTCAAAATCAAAAAGTGCGTTTCCTGCACGTACAAACGCAGACACGCACACACCCGACAACCCAGTCTCACAAGTCATTTACTCTGTACATGGGTATTTACTGCCGCTCACCAAACCCCAAAGCTGTTTGTTGAGTCAGACTCAAGGAGGAGAAAATCCTTCCGGAGAGATGCACAACTGCTTGATGTACTTTGAAATAATTCATTAGCAATTATTCAAGTGTTTTGGGGTCTTTGTACTACTATTTGCAGAGGCTTGAAATGACAGGGAAGGAAGCTTTTCGTGCACACACTGCAGAGAACCAGATCTCCTCTGGGGCGCGGGCACCGCTGTTTGGTTAGACTGATCCTTTCTCATCTTTTAAGCAGCAGCAAATGAATATGAATCAGAGGAAGACTGTGAGGATGGTTAAAGTGTCGTGAAAGGAGAAGATGGAATTATTCAATTGCCAGGCTTTTAACTTTTTACTCTCTCTTCTTCTCAAATCTTCCTAAAAGGCTTCTCGATCCTTCTCTGCGGTTAGAGCTCAGTATCAGAAATTGTTTTTGAGTTTTGTAGGTGGAATCTTTATCGAAACAATGGGTTCACAATGGGTTGTTGACATTACCCCTCTTTCACTTATGACAAGGATTAGACAAGCTTTGTTTGTTCTTTTGGAGACTCACTTGAACACACTGAAAAAGACTACAGCCAACAACCAGCTGGTATGATGTGTGTCAAGTAACCCTCTACACCAGCAGGTGGCAGTAGTCTTCTGTTGTTTTGTCTATTTTCGTTACTTAACGTCTTATTTGACGTGCTATGGTTCTTTAAGCTGAACAGCCAGATTGACCTCTCGTTTTGCCACCATCTCAGCGATTTTGCCGTCCAACTGGTGCCAACTGCACAAGACACATCTTCAAATAATAAAGCCACAGTTGCTCACCTAAATAAAACACTGGAAATACTTGGTGAGTCACAGCCTTAGCATGAAGAAGATGGATTTTCTGACATTGCCATCATCAGTTGGAGTTGCAACATCTTTGTACTTTGTGCAACATGAGCCAGTGGGACAACTTGACCAGTGAAGCAATCTGTTCTGCTACTTCTAAAGTGAGCTAGTTACTGCACAGACTAATGGTTTTACCGACTGGTTGGCTAGTTGGTTAGTCAACTTAAACATCATGTTCTTATACAGCCTATACATATCTGCGGTTCACAGTATGAAGCACATGAGGTGTCTGTTCTCAGCATATGTATTCAATATAGATTTCACTGTTGTAAAGCATTACCTTCTACTGGGTTTTTATTAGTGACGTCATCAGAGACGAGGTGTAGGTGTCGACTTGATTTTCATCATTTAACAGTCAACTTTAAAAAGTCCAGAGTTACATGTTGTATTACTGGATTTAAATTCCTTATGCATTAATGTGTTCATCGCTGGTGAAGGCGGTTACTTTATTTACTGTTGGGTAATTTGTGAATTTGCAAATTAAACTTTTCCACTATCACAGGACATTATTAATGAACGAGAATGAATGAGACTGAATATTTCACATTTAAACTCACTCGTGAAAATGGGGTCAGACACAAAAGGACTCTTCCGCTTTGACTGAAAATGACGCATCGCTCGGTACCAATCAATGACGAAAATGAATGACCCTCCCTGAGCAACAAAACGCTTAATATGAACAGGATGTCATGCATTTGCAACTGAGCCTTATTATCCGGCCACAACATTTCCTCATTAGTCACCCTTTATTTCCAGATCTTAAAATAGGTGCGCCTGTAGAGATTATGTCTCTTGACTCTCAGAACATTGGAGACAAGGAGCTTTTTCTTCAGATGCAGGCGAGACAGGTGATCAATAAATAAATCATCATTCCTTCTGACGTCTGTCTGAATCAACTGTCACTTCAGCTCTCAGCTGAGAGGTGACGGGTTAAAATAGAAACACAAACACGTGTGACTGGCACAAAGCTTTCCGGATTATTTTCGTCCCTTTACCTCCACCCTCTGTCTCTGTCTCCCTCCTGATGGAAGAAGCAAGGGAGGCTGCGGTGAAAAGTTTTGGCAGCTTCTTTCTTTAGCCATCTGTTGCTTGTTCCTGTCTGTCCTCGATTTGAATTCTCCTCTTTCATCTCAAAGCTCCTGTCTCGCGACGAACAGCGCACACCAATGACTGGATGCTCACTGAATTACAGCGTTTGAATAGTCATCACCGAGGATATATTCATGGGAGAGGGGTTGATTAAAAGCGAGGCTGCACCGTGGTCTCTTTACTTTAATAGTTTAATTGTCTCTGGTAGCCAGTTTGTCTGTTATGTAAAAGGTCGAGACGAGGGACCGTCTGAGTTTGATAAAGTATAAGACAGAAAAAAGAAAGAATGACAAAATGGATAGAAAGATAGAAAGAAAAGAGATGCAAAGAACAACAGAAAGAAAGACGGAAAGAAAGACAAATAAAGAAAGACAAAAAATGTAGTAAGGAACAAAAGAAAGAACAAACGAATGAAAGAAAGAAGACAAAGTATGACAAGAAAGACAGAAAGAAAGACAAAAATGAAGTAAGGAACAAAAGAAAGAACAAATGAACAAAATAAAAAAGACAAAGTATGAAATGAAAGACAAATGAAAGACAAAAGAAGAAAGAAAGAAGGAAAGATGAAGTATGAAAAGAAAGACAGAAAGAAAGACAAACGAGACAAGATGAAATAAGAAACTAAAAGAAGATAATGTATGAAAAGAAATAAATAACGACAAATGAGACAAATGAAGAAAGAAAAAAAGACAAAAGAAAGAAAGAAGACAACGTATGAAATGAAAGACAAATTAAAGACAAAAGAAGAAAGAAAGAAAGAAAGAAAGAAAGAAAGAAAGAAAGAAAGAAAGAAGACAAAGTATGAGAAGAAATAAAGACAAATGAGACAACTGAAGAAAGAAAGAAAGACAAAAAACGAAGTAAGGAACAAAAGAAAGAACAAATGACCCAATGAAAGAAAGAAGAAAAAGTACAAAACAAAAGACAAATAAAAGACAAAAGAAGAAAGAAAGAAAGAAAGAAGAACAAAAGAAGACAAAGTATGAAAAGAAAGACAAATGAGACCAGTGAAGAAAAAAGACAAAGTATGAAACAAAAGACAAATGAAAGACAAAAGAAGAAAGAAAGAAGGCGAAATATGAAAAGACAGACCAACGAAGAAAGAAAGAAAGAAAGACAGAAAGAAAGAAAGAAAGAAAGAAAGAAAGAAAGAAAGAAAGAAAGAAAGAAAGAAAGAAAGAAGATGAAACAGAATAAGCGGAATAAAGGTAACAACTAATCCCTTGTAATTTATATATCAATCAGAAACATATTCCTTCTAACCAAAGCCTCATGGGTATTGTAGTATTTAAGATTGTTATAATGATGGATTGATCTGTAGCGTTCATATAAGTTCAGCTGAAGTAATTAAAATCGGTGGCTACGACATAAACCCTGTGTTTCTGTGTTCAGCGGCTTTAAGGAACAGGAAGGAAACATGATTAGAGAGTCAACGTTTCTCTGTTATTACAGACCTTCTGTCCAGGCGTGACCTTCAACCTGCTAACCTCTCCTTTAGGCCTTATGGGAAATGGTGCCACTTAAACCCAGGTTAAGACATAAATATTGAATGAAGCTGTGATATTACATCGTTTCTCAAAACACCCATGTCATTTTAAATTAGCTTTTTCTTACTATGACAGCTTTTAGTTCTGGACATCTTCAGACTAAATTTACAAACTAGAAGGAGGACAAAGTCGCAACAGGAGGTTTGGAAAAATTAAGGCTAAACGCTAAATCGCAGTTCCTCAAATGTCCAAAAGGCTCCAAAAGTGAGTCAATCTCTACAGACGTTCACGTTAAAATGTCCAATTTTACAGCAGAAATAAACATGTTTACAGCCTGGTACAAAGAATGGACTCAGCTGGGATGTCCAAGATGGCGACGCCCAGTGCCACCACACTGAGCTTCATAACTGCTCTTCAACTGTCCTATGGGGGGGATCTCACGCAGGGTTTGTCCAGCTCTATAGACAAATGTAGCTAAATTGTAAATTGCAGTTTAAGCACAGCTAGCGTTCCTAATAGCGCTAAAGAGTTAGCTGATCCCAGAGGCGCCTCATTGCATCTTGTGACAGCCAGAGAGATCCTCCTGAAGCCAGCGGCGTTGACCGGTGTTTCACCGAGCCAAGATGGCCCCCTTCAGGAGTGTGACAGGCACAGATGCATCGTGTCATGATTAGTGTACAAGACGGCAGAGATAACACTCCTGAAGAGTGCGACTGTCCCAGAAGAGGCTTGTCGTGACGGGTAAAAGTCAGAGCGGAGCCGTGGCTGGAGCCTGGCAGGTGAACAGGAGATGCTAATTGGGTCAGACACTGCATCACCGCAACCCCTCCCCACCTCCCCAGAGACCTGCTGGTTAATTTTTAATAAACCAGACCTTCTCCCACCACTCGTTTTCGCTTTGTGTATTTTTTATTTATTTATTTTTTTCCCAAGGAAAACCTATTGATTTCAGGCTGGGTTTGTTGGTGGGGCTTGAAGATTATTGGCTTCACTCATCTCCATCAAGTTTTATTGAAGACCAGAGGAGGAAAAGCAACTGGGGGAGGAGAAAAGGAGATGTACGTATGTGAGAGGAGGAGGTGGGAGGAAGAGACCAGTAATGACCAATAACGGAGAAAAAAAAAAAAAAGGAATGTGACCATGAAGGAAAGTTGCTGAAGGACGTTTAGGAAATTCATTAGGAATGATTGAAAAACAAGCAAAGGCTGCTTTTTTTCAAGGCTCTAAGATCACTGCTTTACTATTTCCCTTTAAAATACCACATGTATTTATTTATTTATTTATTCCTCTTTGTATATCCAAATTTATTTCCTTATTCCTTTGCAGAATATTCCTTTTTTTGTAGCGCCACAATAAATGTCTGTCTGCTAGATGCAAGAACATATAGGAAGTGCCTTCAAAATAAAACCAACAGATAATGAAAATGACTTCCAAAATAAAGGCATAAAGGCACTGTTGAGCCATCATCAGTGAAGGGAGGTGCCCACTTGAAAACCGCAATGACATGCTGCATACTAGGTCAGGTATCGGATGTCTTCCTGCTGGTTGGTAGCGATATTTCTTTGTTTGGTTAGCTGCTGTGCGGGCCATACAAGCCAGAAACATTTACTTAGTTCATTGAGATTGTAGGCTTAATTGTCATAACTCATTACTGTAGGTTTGTTAGGGTTTCCCTGTTGGACAGGGCATCATAGGCCCTGTCCACACATATGGAAACGATCTTCGCCCTGGGACCAGGTTTCAGAAAAGTGCGTTTTAGGGCAATGCGTTTACAGGATTCATGTGGACGATCGGCCAAAACGATCCAAAACATCTGCGTTTAAACCAAAAAGCGTAGGCTGGAGGTTTCGCCAGGGATCTTGGCACAAGGGATTGTAACATCTAATCCTGTGTATTAACGAATGCATTACTAAAAAACTTTCCTATGAGTGATTTACATGTGGTAATAGACAGTGTTTATTCTTCCAGTTAGCTAAGTTGGCTAACCCTGGTATTTTAATAGCATCAGACTGCGTAGCATCTCTTAGCTGCTAGGATCAGACCTAGCCAGAGCGACAACACTCAGTAGTAGGCTGAGACGAACTAACCAGACCTTCTGTTTAGACCAAGGTTGCACTTGAAGACACTACAAGATTAGATCAAGATGTAAAACAAGAAGAAGCTACATGGTCTTGTTGAGTACTTTCGTCGCTAGCTGTATCTCTTCTCGTGCAGTGGTTTACTAAGCTAAACAAAGTCTCTGATCTACATGGCTCTCCAAAAGGAGGTTGACTAGTGTCTCTGGCTCAGGACACACCACAAAAACCAGGGCACAACGTGTCATGCTAGAGACTACTTGTTCAAATGCTGCCTTCAGAGCAGAAACTTTTCTTTGGCGTTGGTGCTCCTGATGCCGCTGAGCTTCTAAAACCACCGTGGTCACAAAGGGCAAACAGTCCATCTGTTGATAAATGTAATTGGTTTTGCATTCAGGGGTCTGACCCCAAGTTCTGCTTGGTGCATGCCGGGACGGCTCCACTCCCCCTCAGACGGGATGAGCGGGTTAAGAAAATAAATCATTGAATGAGTCTAAGACACAGCTGAGTCTGAATTTAAATAATCCGGGCCCATTGAGAATTATTAAAACTCTCCATTAGTCAGTAGCGAGAATCTGCCAAGGTTAGTGCAGATGTGCGCTCGCTGGCCTGAATCTGAATGGACTTGGCGTGAATTTAGGAATTAACAGCTTTCCAAGTGTTGATTTATAACACAATCATGTAGACATGGGCCAAAAATACATAGACATCCCAGGGAGAAGAGGTTAAAATATGGATATAAGTAGAAGAAAACAAAACAAAAGAGTAGATGAGAGAGGAAACTACAAGTACATATTGAAAGTATAACTCCAACTGCAGGGGACACTTCGTTGCAGAGAGGCTCAGGCAGATCAATGATGGGACAGCTGATCAACTGCTTCGCAACCTGCCTTGATTAATATTTGATATCTGAACTAAGACTGAGCCCAGGGAGAGAAAGAGAGACAGAAGGAGGGAGAAAAGAGAGAGAGAGAGAGAGCAACGGGGGGAGAGGTAGTGACTGATTGATATGGACAGCGAGACAAATCTCCAGGCTTTGCAGACCTGATTGCGATCGGAGAGAGATAAAGGGGATCAAAAGAAATGAAGAAGTGTAGACAAGCATTTTTCCGACACAGCTGATGAATTGCATTGATAAATCGTATTTTATTTTTTTTGGGAGTACTGATGCGAGGAAACGTTGCTTTCACTGCATCCACTATCCAGTTACAGCAACATGACAGGGGATAAAGGATGAGGCCGACTTTAATCCACGTTCTTTCAGATTCTCAACTAATCCTGTTAAAACACCAACGACGTGTGGAGTCTGCCTCTTAATACCTGCTCAACCACATCTGAGGCACTTAACCCAGAGTTTCCTACCAATTTACAAGCAGCCATTACGTAATGACCACTTACGGGTGAAGGCACGTATCAATGGGTTTGATATATTTGGCAGCAAGTGAAGATTTGTGTTAAAATTACGTGTTTGACCTCAAAATTCCCCAGATCACAACAGATCCAAGGTGTTTTTGTTTATTGCTAACACACCTTATACCAGTTGGACCTCATCCTATCTACATGTAACCTGAATGTGAACTTTTGGTTGAGAGGCAAAAGGAAAGTCGTAGCAGTTTCTGTCTGCATGTTCTCCCTGTGTCTGGTTCTCTTCAGGTTCTCCAGCTTCCTCCCACCGTCCAAAGACATGCTGGTTAGGTTCATAGGTGATTCTAAATTGGCCGTAGGTGCGAATGTGAATGGTTGTCTGTTTTTGTGTGTTAGCACTGAGATTGGAGACTTGTCCAGGGTGTACCCCACCTCTTGCCCAATGACCTTCCAGAGGACAAGCGGTTACAGAAGACGAATGAATGAATGTGATAGTATCAACCAAGCCAAAGGTCAGCCATTTGCCAGGGAGTGCCTGTAGCCTTGGTTTTGGCAGTTCGTCCAGCACCATTGGCATTTGTTGGCACCCTTGTCGGTGGCTTTTCAGCTGATTAAGCATACTGAAAGACCAGTTGCTTCCAAGCAAACTGGTTAGAGGGGTTGGATAAAAGGTCTTTACTTCCAAAAGAAGGTGAAGACAAAGTCCAAAAACAATGAGAGGAGAAAAAAAAGGTACAAAATACACAAGAAAAAGGCTTGAACAATACTGATGTGGGATACAATGCCAAACTGGCAAAGGAGGAAGGAAACACAGAGACTAAATACAAAGGGAATAATGAGGCACCGGTGAGACTGTTCAGGGTGGAGCAAGCAATCAGAGACAGCAACAGCAACAGAAGTGAAGACGTCTGAAATAACAGAGAGTTGGTGACTTACAAAATAAAACTTATCATTTACCATATTTGGTCATTCATTTTCTGTAACCGCTTGTCTTGTGAGGGACAATCACCAGTGAACCTAACCAGCATGTCTTTGGGCGGTGGGAGGAAGCTGGAGTACCTGGAGAGAACCCATCTAGACACAAGGAGAACATGCAAAATCCACACAGAACCCAGAACCTTCTTGTAGTGAGGCATGAGCGCTAACCACCACGCCACTGTGCCGCCTCAGATTTGGTTATTAACAAACTCTAATCATGTGAGTTATTTATAAAAAACAAAACTCCCCAGAAGTCATTTAGAACCGAAGAAGCCAAACGTCTGCAAATCATACAGTTGTCTTTGTTTTAGCTTTATTTGTTTTGAACTTATTACGACCCGGATGACTGAGAATCTCCCCAAACCTCAAATCTGAGACGTTATAAGCGTAAATATTGACATGTTGCTCATGTGAAGGCAACTTCCCCTTCTGACAGACGCTGCACTTTAGCGAGAAAAAGCAGCGCGCCGTGACAGGCACTCATTTACTTTCACAAATGTCCAAGCAAATGTAATTGTAATAATTTACTTTACAAAATTTGTCGGCAGCCGAGGCGCCGTCGCTGCAGATGGATATGTTCTCTCAGGCACTTCTGTGCAGAAGAGAAAATTCTGCAGTAATTTCCCCTCCCATTTGGACTGAACTGAGACATTCAGTTCAGCTGCAAACCCTAGATCTGGAGATTCAGACAGTTATTTCCTGGAACGCAGTTTATGTTGTATGAATTTCCCATCTTGAGCAGTGCACCAGATAATTAGAAGGCTAATAGGTTGCTGATCATGTTTCTATGAGTCCATACTGTTATATCAATAATTAATAGACTTTTAAAATACGGTTTCCAGACACTTTTATTGCACAGTGTCATAAACGTAATGCTGCGGCGGCCAGTCTTTCAAGATCCCTACCATAAATCATTCTTTAGTAGCACAGGATGTAAACTAACGTCCACCTGAATGTAAATCCACCAGAGATGACACAGCGTACCCAAACACGCTGGAGCACACGTCTACATCTGAGACGTTAAACCGGGGAGGTGTGCGGAGGTCAGGCAATGAAAGGCTCCGAGACCCAAACTTGTTGATGCCATGAAATGAGCTTGAAGGTCGACGTCTGCTCCGTCTTCTAATCGCGGGGAAGTGATCAAAGCAAGGCTTTCCGCCCGGGCGCGCTTACTCTAAATTGTACGTTTGGTTTCATTTGAAACAAATCAGACGATCAAACGAGCCGCAGCTTGTTGTGTTTCACACCAGACTAAGCAGCACAATCCACCAGTCAACCTGAAAATCAAACCCCTAAAATGTGCCGTGCTGCTAAATTGTTTCCACAAAATGTTGAACATAACAAAACACGAAAAATTAAACTGCTGCACGTAATCACGTCACCCCAGTGCAAATCAACAGCCAGCCGCAGAAACGCAGAGTGAAGTCTTATTTTAACTCAGTTTAGTTCATCTGTCTTAACTGGTGGTCATAATATTTTTGTGTTGCAGCATTTGATGACTAGAGCTGCCCTACAAATACACAAAAGTGCAATAGATTCACAAAACTCAAACAGCTGTTGATGCTTAAAGGCTGGGACTATTACCTTCAGGTTGGACGGTTTACCTTCAGGTTGGACAGTGTAACAGTGCCTAAGTCTACAGGTTATTGGATTACACAAGAGTTGCAACTAAAAATAAAAATCTCCCTGCTTTGTTTTTGAGTCTCCAGAAATGTTTGTATGTTGCTGTCCGACGAGGATTTTAAATCACTGATTGTATTTAAAGAGGAACGCAGCCCCTGAGATGCCACCACTGTCCTGAAAACCTTCTTTTTCATTCTTGCTGCTACTCTTATTTTTCAGCTGCTTGACCTTTGCATAGTGTGACTTCAATTTAAGTAGTACGCTTCACTATAAATCTGAGAACCTGCCACTTATGGTCTTGTTTTACCGGCTTACCTCTCAGGTAAAACAAGACCATAAGTGTCAGGTTCTCTTCATGCAAACAAAGATCCTGGACTGAAATCAAACAATAGATGTAATATCTAGAAAAAACAAAACAAAGAAAAACAAGCTGAAACAAGGGTGTTTCTTAGAGATTTTAATTCATAAAGCTTCGTCGGTTTTAAAGGTCTGGTGGGAAGTTGGGGTTTGAAGCTACTTGAATGAGTGGTGAAACATCTTTGAGAAGCTGGTACCTAACATTTAAGGTATAAGGAAGTACTGAAAGTATTGTTTTAGTTTAGCTTTTTCTATTATTTGTCAATAATAATCTGTGGATTATTCCTTACAAGCCCACCAAGTTTCATGCAACACGGTCTATAGGGGACGCTACTGGTGACGTGTAAATATTTGAGTCCTATCTCCTACTCAGTTGGCAGACCCAGCTTTCCCCTAGTCAAACTTGACCTCCTGTCAGATCGTTAGCCTATGACTCCCTCTAGTGGCAGACTGAGGCAATGGCATCTGTGGAAGACTGCGTACGAGCCCAACAAATTTCGTTGCTAACGACCTTCATTCCAAAGGATTCCTCCGAAGACTTGTGATGCCTCTGCGTCCCGCTCAGGGACGACTTCATCACGGCATGGACCCTTTTACGATCGCTTTTGATCATCTTATTATTATTATTATCTTGCCATATTCTTCCGATTCCAAAAGTTTGACTGGGGAGTAGGGATGTGCGATATTTCATCAAAAACATTTCTCACGGTAAGAACATGTCATCTCGCGATAAAAACGATAAATTCCCATTGATGACGTATATATGTACGTGACACACTCGCAGCCCAACACGTGTGGAATATTAACAAACTGACTGATGGTGGAAGGTGGAGCAGATACGCCGGCAGAGGAGCTCGTTCCTAAACGAGGCTCCACCTCCATTATCTGGTTTGGTTTTAACCCCTTAACGCCTGAATTGATTTTTCAGTTATATAAAGAAATTAAATATTTGTATTTTTGCTTAGCACACAAGAAACTAGTGCTTGCAAAAGGTTCCTAGGAATTTTTTGAATGTGCACAAACCGACATTGGAGTATTACATGTGTTATTTCAGCTGCAGCTGCATGTTTTAGTCCATATCACCCATCCCTACCGGGGAGTACAATGTAGATGGTGCAAAATTCAGATTCTAATAGAAGATTATATCTTGTGCAAATGGTTTAAATGAAAATATAACACATGTCAACCACAAGGTGACACTATAATAATGGTAAACACTTTTTAATGAATGCATCTTCAAGTGCTTTACATCTCTGAACACCTTGAAGTTTGCTGCATATACTCTCATCTGAGCTATAGTTTCCGTGCAATATTGCAAAATGTACGACAGGTCCTCGACAAACTAGTTTATTAATAAATTTGTCACAGACCGGTAGCGCGTCACACTCAAAGTGAGCTGAGCTTTATGAACCTTTGCTGCTCTACCAGTGCTTGTGCTGTACTTTATTGCAGCTCAGGCACTGTTCAAGTAGTTCTTTTCTCTCCTGCTCCACTTTCAGAGCCGTGTGCTGTTGTTGGGAGCGGCGTGGACACACAACGACTCCCTGCTGACAGCACGGTGTTCAGAGGAGGCCAAGCGCTGCTGCCACGTTTCATGAAATGGACTCGCAGTCACCGTGATGTCCGCGGGTCTGGGGATAGCAGAATGCAGATGGCATCCAGACGCGCACATAGAAACACATGAATGCAAACACACACACACGTACACACAAAGTACTGATCTATTCATGAGTCTGGTCGTGCAGAGGCTGGCAGGATCACTGCTGACTGGACTGAAATGCTGCTGATGCCTGCTGCTCACCTCACCTGACAAACAAACACACAACACACACACACAGCAGCAGCGTCTCTGGGGAGCACATTCACATTGATTAGACCTGCAGCTATTTTTCTTCAGGTGTCAATCCATCCATGAACGATGCATATGGGTCTTCGTGTCTCCTCCTCCACTCACAGCACAGCACAGCACAGCACAGTGTGTCTTTATGTGACACTATGGTAACTTTCACTATGGAGACTTTACTAAGGATGAAGCTAATGATGGTGCTCAGGGCGAAGGGCCTCATTGCGTGAGAAACAACGTCCCATTGAGACCGTGGACACTGTTTACATCCTGCTCTGTGAATGTTCAAAGCAGCTGATTAAAAACCAAAAAGAAATAAATATATATATATGGGCCTATATATGGGCTAAATTAGAATATGCATGTGCACATATATTACACATTTGCAGGATATTTCTGCATCTATGTATAAAGATGCATGAATGAATGTGAGCCCTGGGTCTTCACGGGACCAGAAGTGAACACCCTATAATTAGACTGGTCCAGATCAGGTGACTCCCTCAGCGTGACTGGGTATCCTCCTCTATGGTGCCTTTCCATTAACACCTCTATACGTGTGTGTGAGTGTGTGCTTTCCCAGTGCCCCGTTATCTTTGTAGGAGAGGACAGGAGCCCAGGATGGAGTGAAAAAGAAAAGGCAGGTCCTTCATTAGTGAATGGCTTTGGGTGACTGACTCAGAGAGAGAAAAGTGCACAGAAAGGCTTTTGTGTTGCTACGCCAAGCTAGATAGAAAAAACACGGGTGAAGACGGGTTTTTGATTAATTCTGTAAAAGTTATTTGGAGCATCATTCTGAAGCGGTGGAGCTCTTTCCGCACAACCGTTAAAATTAAGGCTCATGTTTGATCCGAGCAGAGATGTTTCGCGGAGTTAAAATTAATGTGCTATTCATACAAACGCCGCAGAACTCGAACGAGCTGCACGGACGTCACAGATCCTAATAACCACATTAACTTCACTTCCCATGATGCTTTAGGGGATCTAAGTTGATTTTATCCCTGATTAGTGTAAGTTGCAGTGAATCTCCAGTTATGACTCAGAGAAAACATTTTGAGCTGCGTGTCATTGCTGCTGCTGCTGCCTCTAACTGTGTCTATGATGGATCAAATCTACAGGCTAAACTACAGCACTTAACTTCCTGTTGTTTTCTAAACACCAGCATACACATGTTGGTTTAGCTGTTTGTCTGCAGTCAAACTGAATGTTTTATGCTTTTTTTGTGTTGTTAATTGTTCCAATCAGCCACACCTGAGGAGATGTGGAAAGAAATCAATAGTCTCACCTGTTGTCTTTGTCGTTTTGTAATGAACTAAAGTCATTATTGTCTCCATTTCATTCCGCGGCCCTCAACCCTTGTCACAACAAAGTCTTGACAAATCATGAACACCTGCAAAACTGCAGCTCAATGAAATGAAACAACTCTTTGTAACAGTAGGTGGCAGTTCAGTCAAAAGGGAGAAACCTGAAGAACTACTATTAGCTGGGAGGCTAGGAAGCCACAAAGAGCTACAATTAGCTGAGAGGCTAGGAAGAGCAACTATTAGCTGGGAGGCTAGGAAGAGCTACTATTAACTTGGAGTCTGGGTAGGTTCAAAGGGCTCCTATCAGCTGGGAGGGCAAGAAGCCACAAAGAGCTAGTATTAGCTGAGAGGCTAGGAAGAGCTTCTATTAGCTGGGAGGCTAGGAGGCTAGGAAGAGCAACTATTAGCTGGGAGGCTAGGAAGAGCTAGTATTAGCTGGGGGGCTAGCTACTTCAAAGAGCTACTATTAGCTGGGGGACTAGCTAGCTTCGAAGAGCTACTATTAGCTGGGAGGCTAGGAATCTATGGAGAGATACTATTAGTTGGGAGGCTAGGAAGAGCTACTATTAGCTGGTGGAGCTAGCTAGCTTCGAGTAGCCACTATTAGCTGAGAGGCTACGAGGCTAAGAAGAGTGACTATTAGCTGGGAGCTGAGAGATCACTGTGTGTTTTCAGAAAAACAAACTGTTGTGTCACGGCCCCCTTGTGTTGATTACACCTAATTTTAATTAAACCAAATATTATGTCTTAACAGTTTAGCACATTCAGACGAGTTGGTCTTCAACATGAGTCTCTGAGATTAGATAAGTCAATATATTTACTGATAATATTTGTTTACTTATGTAAAAAATAAACCTCAAATCTATCTGGTGCAATTCAGGACAGTCTGGAATATTTGCTTGTTAATTTCAGTAGTTTTTGAAAGCTATCAATCAGCGGTGAGTGATCACTCCTGACATTTCTTGGCAGTGTGCGTTTCCATCCATATTATTTTTACACACATTTTCAATTTGCACATAAGAAAACTTCATGTTTTTCCAGTCGATGGAGCCTGAGATGCAGTTGTACCAATAAATAATGCAGCAAAGGAAACGAAAAAAACGTTTGACACATAAATCATGACATACACATACAGTATATACGTAGCATCAGATCTGTGTGGAGCGACGAGGAGACGCTCGTTTGATTTGTGCTTTTTTAATTTGTTATCTCGCTGAGCTGTTTTTCTTCAGCTTCAATGGATCAGGATATTTAGAAACCTAGCAGCACCCTTTACAAATCAGAACTCCCATGAGATGGAAACTTGAAATTGTGCACTGCAGTCGGATGGATTTTTTTTTATTTTCTTTTATTTTCTCGTCAGGATCAGCTGACCTGAACTTTTTCCACATTGATCTGACAAGTTTGCATTACAGGCAGAGACAGAGAGCAGTGTTCCCCGCTGCCTTCGTGTCACGTTTCCTTTAAATCTTCACCCTTTGTTCCCCCTCTGTCAGCCTGTTTTATTAGCTGTGGTGTTCCTGCTGTGGACCTGTTCACATATTGCTCAGTAGTTTGTGCTTCAGATTCATCTGCAGAGTAAAACTTGATTGAAGTCACACCCACTCAATCATAACCTCTAAAATCAGCGTCATCAGAATCTCACATGTAGGTAATCCTGCATCACAATTCACCATTTTCTCAGCAAATCTGTACAAAATTGTCTTTAAAATGACATTAAATAGCACACAGATAAATATCAGATAAGTCCATAGTCTTTCCCCGACATGTGGGCAGACTTCAGTAAACGATACACAAACGAAAGTCTGCAGCGCTGGTGTGAATGTTTCCATGGCAGACAGTCGATAAAACAATTTGTGCTGTGGTTTCATCACAGCAGGTCAACCCGCAGACGCGCTGTGTTGCCGCGCGTCCATGTTTTCACCATCGCCCAACAAGCTGCGAATGACAACTCAGCGCAAACACACGCCGCGGTTTAAAAATCGATCTGCAGCAGACAAGACTGCTACAACAGGAGTCAGAACTTTATGAATCATAAGCGCTCTACGTTCATGTCCTCTTTAGATTATCACAAACACGAGCATCCTGTTGGATAATTACTGCATGGGTGATTATCTTTCAGCTGGATCCTGATTGACTGTGATTGGCGATCACTTAAAGGTTTGGTGAAATCAAATGGAAGAAAACCACCAGTAGAACTCAGGGCTGTGTTTAATAGTGAAAGTAAGAACATTTCCACACGTACAATGTGAAGGGAACTCAAGGGATTGGGACTGAACAGCTGTGTAGCCTTAAGAAAACCACTAATCAGTGAGGCTAACTGGAAATAAAGGCTTCAGTTTGCTAGGGAGCATAAAGATTGGACTCTGGAGCAATGGAAGAAGGTCATGTGGTCTGATGAGTCCAGATTTCCCCTGTTCCAGAGTGATGGGGGCATCAGGGTAAGAAGAGAGGCAGATGAAGTGATGCAGCCATCATGCCTAGTGTCTACTGTACAAGCCTGTGCTATGGGGCAGTGCTATGATCTGGGTCTAGGTTCATTAGCTGACTACCTGAATATACTGAATGAGCAGCTTATTCCATCAATGGATCATATTCCAAGATGACAATGTCAGGATTCATGGGGCTCAGATTGTTAAAGAGTGGTTCAGGGAGCATGAGATGGATTGTTCCACCACAGAGTCCAGACCTTAACCCCATTGAGAATCTTTGGGATGTGCTGGAGAAGCTTTGAGCAGTGGTCAGACTCTCCATCATCAATACAATGAATGAAACACTGGATGGAGAGAAATCTGTTGACATCGCAGAATCGTGACTCAGTGTGGGACCTTTTCATATTTTCATATTTTCAGTATACACCAAGTCGTTCTCAACAGAATAAAAGCTGTCTGCAGACTTCTCGTCTTGTTCGTTTTTATTTAAAGCTTCGTCTATATTAATTCAGCCAAACTACTAAATAACATTCGGAACAAGTATAACGGACTGATCCGACCTTCAGGCGTGCTATAATAATCAATAGGTAGAAATCCTATTAGCCGTCTTCTCTGCTCTTATAATAAAACATTATTAGTGCTGTAAACAGCAGAAAGAATGACTTTCTCACAGTTGGCTGGACGCCGTATTTACACCAACAAGCCAATCAGCCCCGGCTCCGCAGACAGATATTGCACTCGCAGACAGATCCAGCTCTGATCTTAATACGCTGGGCGCATTAGACAGTTGGCAGGAGCGAGGTGTTTAATTCAAACCAGGCGGACTGGAACAACTTTCCTTCCAAAGCAGAGATGAAATGAAACGAGCCTCAGAGTTTACGCGGGGCTTTTAAGTCTGATAAGGCCTGTGATCGGTGATTAAATTGGCTTTAAAAGCTGGGGAGGTCTGAGCGCGTGCGGGGGTAAGTGTGTTTGATATAAATTGGTCAAATTGGGGCTCGTAGCTCGTATTTTTTCAAACCCTCTCTCCTCCTTCCTCGCGCTGGAGCAGGTGCTCGTAGCAGAGACGTGAAGCTCGTCTTTGATGCTTTATATCAACGCTGCTCCTCGTAGCTCTCTCAGGTGAACGCTCTCTCGTCTTTCGTGAACCTCTGGATGAACTTGCGCCGGAGATAAAGGACAGAATAAGAATTTTTTTTTTTCTTTCCAGGGCGGCGACTAAATAAATATTCATCGACCCGCCACACAAGCAGAGGTCACAGCTGGAGTTTATCCTGAGAACACACAGGAGCTACACCCACCCCGCAGTGAAATACGGCCGTTTCTCCTCATTCTCCTCATGGGACGGTTAAATCCTTTTACACATGCTAATGAGCCGCTCTGACAACCAGTATCGGGACGGCCGGGAGAACTGCTGATTCAGACGATTCCACGGCATTATAATAATATGGTGAAATATAACGTTAACCTTGTGATGCAAAGTCTGCAAAAGTCAAACGGAGCGGCGACACCGCGAGGCCGACTGCAGCAAAGGAGGGGAGGAAGAAGACACTGAAATAAAAAGCTTTTGCTCTGTAATAAATGTTGCTATGGCTACAGCATGCTATGGCGACACTCGATATGCCATGTCAGCAGAACATCCGCTTCCACTTTGTATGCCGTTGCAGTTGTTGCTCCACAGCGACGCTTTCCAATCAATTCACGCCAGGTACACACACACTCGGACCGGCTGCAGCGAAGAACCCCAGTTTAAGAGCGAATCATAAAAGCCTGCTAATTTCATCGTGTTGTGTTCGGGGCGATCGCCGGCGTGGAGGTAATGAGGACGGCTCGCTGCGTCTCCAGACTCTGCATCTTCTTTTCAAAGCGACAGGTTTAGTTCACTGAATTGATCGGCTGCTGCCGTCAGTCAATAGTTTCCAGAGCAGAGGACGGATGTCGTCTATATTTTTGGTCTGGCCTGCTTTGCTATTGTGAAAACAGCCGGCGCGGGAGACTCTCTACCAGTCGTAATATATAAAATACCATTTTTTATATGTTGTTATTCACTTCCATATATGATTTTTTCATTGCTCACTTCAAAAAACGAAATCTAACCAGGATGAAATCCCTTAAATCGAGGCAGAATATGTTTGATTTTTGTCTTTAACTTGTTCTTTCACAGGTTCTTAGGTACGTCAACACTTAAAATGAAAACTACTTAAATGATAAAGGTTTAAGATGGACACTGACTGCAAAAATAAGTTTGAAGATATTAAAAACAGATAATGACCAAATGTAATTCAGTCTTACAATACAGCATCGCAACTACATATGCCCATAAATGAAATACAGTACAGAGCAATGACAGGACTTTACGCCACAGCTACTGCTATTAATATAAAAACACAAGTTTGGAGATAAACCAATCAGCCACAACATTAAAACCACTGACAGGAGACATAAATAACATTTAAACCATCTTGCTCCAGTTCAGTGTTCTGCTGGGAAACTTCTGGACCTGGCTTCATTCATTGGTGTGCATGTTACTTAGACATGTAGCACCCACCTAGACCAGACCAGGCACCCCCACCCCATAGCAGTGACACTCCTTGATGGCAGCAGCCATCCCCAGCAGGATGCAGCCACAAAAACACTTTAGGAACAACTAAAAAAACTAAAACATGAAGAACAGCACAAGGTGTTGACCTGGCCTCCACATTCACTAGATCCCAAACTGATCAAGTATCTGTGGGATGATCCACAGAGGCCCCTCCCCTCAAAGATCCCCCCCACTAACAACATTGTGTTCCCAGACACCACAGGACACCTTTAGGAGGGACATGTCCATTCTCTGATGAAATTTTGCAGGCACAAGGGAGACCTACACAATATAAGGATCATAATGGTCATAATGTTATGGCTGATCAGTGTATCTGTGGGTTCTTTGAGGCTTGATACAATTTACCTGTTTAAAACCAATCTAAGAAAACTAAGACAAAATAAGCGCATTAAGCATATTTTAAATAATTTAAATTTTTTAAAACGTCTTGTTAGTTTTTTTTACTTCTATTGTTTAAGTTCTGTCTTTCTGCTTTGCAGTTTCGGAGGAGATCAAACTCTGTACACTTGGTTTCTCTCTCCACTGAAAAACAGCAGAGAAATGATGGCGCTCACCGAGGCAGAGTGGAGTAATTTACTAATTGTTGTAATCGCTGCCTTGACTGCATCCTGAACCACCAGAGGCCGCGGAGATAAGGGCCAAGAAAACAAGCTGCTAGACGGAGAAATGTTGGAGGTTTTTCTTTTTCCTTTGCAGCTACAAATGTGACTGATTGTCCTGTGGAGTGGAAAATTAACTCAGGCAACGGAGTCTCACTTGGATTAGATTAGTAGTTAGACTCTGACGTGATTTACGGAACAGGAAAGCAGAACAATGAGAAATATTCATTTTTTTTCTCCCCTGTGTAGTCCTGAAACATTTGAACTTGTTATCTCACATGATGCCTTTAATGTAGGTACGCAAAACAACCTACGTTCAATTTAAATGAAGAACACCTGTGAGGACATCAGCGAGTAGCTGTTGCTGGTAAAATCCTGACATTTAGGTCATGATATTTTACAGAATGAGTGCAGTTAAACGTGCTACACTTGGTTAAAAGACTTCAGCGATGACAGCTTGATTCGTTTAGTGAATTAGTTTAGACAGAGGACCGAATATCAGGATGATCCCAGGAGGAACGTCATGAGGGATCACGGTTAAATATTGGTGGAGACATCCATGCTGGAGACATCCCTAGAGACCAAGACCCTTTGGATGAACTTTCCACGGCATAGACCAGAGAGTCCCAGCCAATGTTCACAAAGCTTGATCATCTTGTGACAGCTCAGTGTTCTGCTGGGAAACTTCTGGACCTGGCATTCATTCATTCATTGGTGTGGATGTTACTTAGACATGTAGCACCCACCTAGAACAGACCAGGCACCCCCACCCCATAGCAATGACACTCCTTGATGGCAGCAGACATCCCCAGCAGGATGCAGCCACAAAAACACTTTAGGAACAACTAAAAGAACACATGAAGAACATCTCAAGGTGTTGACCTGGCCTCCACATTCACTAGATCCCAAACTGATCAAATATCTGTGGGATGATCCACAGAGGCCCCTCCCCTCAACCCATAAGACCAACAGCCTGTTGCCAGACACCACAGGACACCCTCATAAGGCCCATGTCCATACTCTGATGAGTTCCAACCGTTTTGGAGACCTACACACTATGAGGAAGGTGGTCATAATGTATTGCTTATCTGTCTTCTTGTCTTGAATGACCTAATTTACAAAGTAAGACAGCTTCAATCATCATTCAATACATCATTAAGGTGCGTTTCACAGCACGAGCAACAAGAGTTAACAATCAGTCGGCGTTGCCAGCAACTCAAACGCTCAGTGACGTCATCAACGTGATTGTTTTGGACGGGTCTTGATTTCATATTTAACACGGCAATGGGCGAAGGAAACACATCTTTCGACTGATGTGAGTTTGTTGCAGCATATCGTCGGTTGCTCTCTCGCCGCTAGTGCTCCCCCTACTGGACTGGAGTGGGACCGGCTGCTTTGCAGTCTTGCAAAATGGCGATCTGAAAGTACATTTATATTTGACTACAAAAGAAAAGGTTTCTGGAGCTAAATGTTCTGAATACTTTGGGTGGAAACGTGACTACAGAAAAGCAGATTTTTATGAAATATCACAGATGTAAAAAACCCAAAGTCCTCTCAGTAAAATTCCCCGATAAAAACATGCACTCCATTTTCATCCAGTCATCATATAATTAAATACATATCCTATTCAGAAGACCTTTGAAACATTGCTGACATTTGTCTTGTGCTTACTGTAGACACGTTCTTTATATAAATTGTAAAAATCTATCCCTGCATGCAGTACCTTGTATTTAGCATCTCCTCCTCATCTGCTCCAAACATTTACACAATGTGAACGTTCAGTAATGTGCAAACACTCCAAACCAACTTCCCCGTCGTGTAATTTACGTAAATGTATTGATGTTTTTTTTTTTCTCATTACGCCACATGGTTGTTATTTATTCATTGTTTCTTGTACAACACCTTGTAATCTTGTTAGGAGAGGAGCTATATAAATAGAGGTTCTCTCTGTGTGTTATTATGTTCACAAAATCCCTCCATACCAAGACTGAGTCCACAAATCTCATTAATTTTAAACGCGGCAGCTTCACGAGGTGTCTCCTGACGACGTCACAAACAAGACGTTCCTGGCCTCTCTCGCACCGAAAAAGTTAAAATCGCTGTATTTTACAAATGCAGATCTCCAGGTCTCTGAGCCATTAACACTGCACCGTGCTGCATTAGGACTGCAACATCCTCCAAACTCTCTCTGCTTTTACGAGCTCCTCTCACTTCACCGGGCAAATGTGCCGCACTGAGGACCGTCCTCTCCGTTCCAAAAGAACAAGAAGCCGTTAGGATGCCACTGATGTGAAATGACTGCAGCCTCGCTGTAGCCTCCGGTGACTGCACGCTGCTGATGGGTGTACTGTGTCTCCGCCAGGCGATACCGTATATGTCTGAGGCGTCCGGATCGATAAGTGGGCGCGAGACGCAGGAGGCAGAACAGCTTCTTTTCTTTTGTTCGTTTAAAAAAGTTTGCTAATTGACGTATTTCTTCATTGTTTTATGCAGCGCTTAATTCAAGTGTTGCACTAATTTACAACAGTCTGCACTGCACGTCCTACAGCCACTGGATCAAATCCCAGTTTGGTGTAGGATTTAGTGGGGAATAGCTGCGTAATAAGGCTCTGTCTTGGCTTTAAGTTGCTGGTGCATAGCCAATTAAACTGACTGACTGCCAAACCTATATTGCCCGCTGACAAACAAACATCGGGAGTGTGATTAAGGTGGGTTGAAGCCCAGACAGGCCGGCACCACTAACAAAGTTGGACAGATCACAGGGAATCTGAAATGAACACCAGCCGATACTGGTGGGATTTGGCAGAGTGACCGTCTCAATCAGCCGCTCTGGCAGATAATCAACAAACAAGTTGATTGGTGGAAAAGATTAATTCTCACAACGTTGAAATAAGTGAAGGAAGTTAGAAATTTGACTGATTAAAAGCTGCGCTTCCAGCACGTGAACTGGCAGAGTAGTTCACGTCCTCAGGGCATATTAACCGTCTGGAGTCGACGGCGCGTCCAAATCACATGACCAGTTTAAGGCGACGTGGCAGCAAGATGCAGTCTCCGTTTCAACTTGTGTAGAAAGTGATAACTTCAAACTATATACCAGTTTTTAAATTGTGTTGACAGGCCAAGAAAAACTACACGTGCAGGAAGAAACGTCCAGAATATTAAATGTCAATGCTGAACGATTGTATACAGTCGTTTACTCACCCATATAACTTTGGTGTCATTTGGAGTCGTTTGGACGATATTTAGACCCAGCGGAGTAGGAGTGGGAGTGACTGGGGCATCATTATCCAGGATCTATAGATTGACCTACTAACCTCTGACCTGGATAATGATGACAGGTAACTCAACGGGGAATAGCTCTAGCGTATCATAACAAAATATTGGTGAAATGAATGAGTTCTGTGGCAGATAATGTGTTATTTAGAGGCTGCGTTTCGGTGCCCCAGTCACTTCCACAATGAGCAACGCTCCACTGGATCTAAATATCGTCCAAATGACTCCAAAGTTATATGGGTGAGTAAATTACCATATTTTATGCCAGAAATAAGGTCCAGGTTCTAAAAATTGGTAATTCCCCTTTAAGAGGGAAAGGTTGTGTTAGTGATGCTACATACTGTCTATATATGGAGTGACGACGGCAAAAGAGAGAAGCGTTTTGAGATTTGAGGAGAGATTTGTGACGTTTAGACGTTACACCTCATAGTTTTGACAATGGCCGTACATAGTTGTACAAAAAAAAAATCCTGACGCATTTCCTGCATTTTAACATAAACAGTTGTAAATAACTTTGTTGTTAGATTTTCACATAAGCTTTTGAAATCTACAGTTTTGATTTGCATTCTAAGTTATAAAAATGGTTCGTTAAACATATTGAAAAATCTATTTCATCGTTTACGATATATCGTCAAAAACATTCTCCACAGTAAGAATATGTCATCCCGTGATAAAAACCATAAATTCCCATTGATGACGTATATATGTGAGCGACACACTCTCAGCTCAACACGTGTGGAATATTGACAAACTGACAATGGTGGAAGGTGGAGCAGATACGCCGGCAGAGAGGAGCTCGTTCCTAAACGAGGCTCCACCTCCATTATCTGGTTTGGTTTTAACCCCTTAACGCCTCAATTGATTTTTCAATTATATAAAGATATGAAATATTTGTATTTTTGCTACCACTCCGGCTGGTTCTACGAGAAACTACACTTGATAAAGGTTCCTAGGAATTTTTTGAATGTGCACAAACCGACATCGGAGTATTACATGCGTTATTTCAGCTGCAGTCTGAACGGAAACAGTGCGTCGTGAATTAGCGACACTAGGCATGAAGGGGTTAAAAAGTCTGACGTGGAGCAGCAAATTACAACATGCAAGGTTTGCAAACAAATAGTGAATAAAAAGGACAGTAACAGCACTAATTTTTAACTTGCCAGTTCACATAATCACATAAAAAAATGCACAATTTACTTGCAAAAATAACCACAATAATAATATTATAAAACGTGTTCAGATAATTTTTGTGACTTCTTTGCATCCCCTGGAAATATTACCATTGTTTGCGCTGATTGCATGGCGTCTCTGTATCCTGATAGAGACGCTTTCTTGCAGCAGCATGTCTCTCGACAGCCATCATTTCAACATTGCTGACAGATTGCATTGAGTGATGCATATGACAAATCGAACCTTACTTTAACAAAAAAATGAATTCACTCCGTCCATCACCACCATTATGCATCATGTTGTCACACAGCGTTAAACAGCTTAATAAAGTTGGACGTTGAGACTTTGAACATTTTTTTAAAAAAATGCAGAGTTGCGTCAATGAATATGTAAAAGGCTCGGTCTGAACCGCGGCAGCACATGTGTAAAGTGAAATCCTCCAGAGACAGACTCTGATGGGTACAACCCCACTCTCGCACAAGACGATTTAACGGCGGCAATCCTCTGAGTGGAAGCGACTGATGCACTTATCTGAGAAAGCAGAAAGAGAGAAAGGGGGGAAGCCGGGAAGAATTTTGGAGGAAAGTTTGAGGGAGCTCTTGGGAAAGCTGGGGCGATGGAGTGAGAAAGAAAGGAGGAAGAAAGACGCCGCTGAGAGGAAAGGGGGGAATGGTAGTGGTGAGGAAGAAGAAGAAGAGGAGGAGGAGGACACCTTGAGAAGGAGAAAGAAGGAAATGACAGACGGATTCAGATGAAAGTTTCCTGCCTGGAAATAAGTTAAACAAGGAAGAAACCAGACAAAGGAGTGAAAGAGAGAGCAACAGAAAACCAGTCAGGGTTGTTCTGCCGGCGTAAATATCTGTCAGCCGCTCCTGTAAAACAAAAGGAGGCAGCGATGTGTGGCCATGATTGTTCTCGGTGATTTCCCTAACGGTCTTGCACACCATTGTAAGTGTTGACAGCATAACACCGTCCTGCCTCGGTCCCAGTCCCCTCAGAGCAACGCTGGGGTGATTAAAAAGACCTCTGAACAAATACCGTTCGTTTAGGACTATCTGTGCGTGCAAAAGAGCGCACGTGTGCGTGCAAAGTGGTCGGGGATGCTGCAGACGTTAAATAGCTGAATGCACACACACACACACACACACACACACCTCGGTGACTGTTGTACCTCAGGAGGTGGAGGATCTAATCATTTTGGCAGGAAGCTTTTAACGTCTGTGCCAGTGTTTTATTCAGCAGACCTGCTCCCATCGGCCCCTCAGCGCGTCAGGACGGGGCCTGACAATAAAACAAACGCTCCGGGGCCGCAGGAGACGGGGGGTGGCGGGGGCGAGCAGAAGAAGACGTTTCCCTTCCAAAAAAATCACACAAAGCATCAGCTGTTTCTTGGCAAATGTGCGTCTCATGCCGGCCTGGAGCGGCGCATCGCCGTCCCCCACCTCTGCCTCCGTCCTAGACCCATAAAACCAAATTAAAATCTCAACTTTCGTCTGCACACATTTTTTCAGTCGTCGTCTTGATGACTGTGTCAGCTCTGTGGGTGTTTAACTGCAACCTGCTGAACGATAAACCTAATTCCTCGTGGTGGCGTAAAAAATATATATATATATTAAAAAAAATCAAGACAAAACTTGCAATTTGTTGACACAGAAAATTAAAAACTGACTGTCTCACCTAGGGGAGACCAAAACTCAAAGTTCCTGTCTGAGCTCAAGAACTGTTTTTTATTTATTTATTTATTTATTAATTCTTGTGCCTTCATGCTGAGATACTCTAAGATAATTACCTTGTTTATAATCCGTTGTCCGTGGTCGTTTCTGGTTCTACACAAAGCTTATGCAAATTTGATCTTGCTCTAAAAATAATTATCACAGATTCTGTCAGAATTATGCACAGTTACAATGTGGGCTTTATTCGCAAGTGCCCATGCAGCATTATGGGGTTTGCAGGAACACACGGCATTATATAACAGCCTATCAGGGAGCACTGAAATGGCACAAATAACGCTCCAGACTACACCGCGCAGAGCAGATTTAGTTTAGGAGACAGTTACGGAAACTGGCTTTTCACATTAAAAGACAATAAGATAATCCTCTCTGCTGTGGAATGATTGTCAAAACAAATGCTGAAGCATAAATCTGTGACTTTCATTATGTTCAAACTGCAAATGTGGCACAGCGGCTTTCGGTGTTAAGTTCTTACTTTGATTGCAGTTTAAATATCTTAAAGCAATGACGTGATCTCACCGATACAAGAAGGTGCATCATAGATTAAGCGCCGTGGGAGTTTAACGTTGGATTTATCTGCCTGCATCGGACACTTAGTCGCTTTAGCTGCGGCATTAGAGGAGTAACGGTATGAACGCAACAAACTGACATTAAAGAACTACCGGCGTCGAAAGCCGACTGTGCCGTTGCCTCACGTCTCTAGCATCTGAACACTTCGCAGATGCTACAGCCGACGGCAAAGCTGGCGCACACTGCTCATTCTACGTCTTAAGCCTGAGAGGGAGTAATTTTCTAGGAAACCGGAAGAGCAACTGGAATGCTAGGAAGTTAGGAATTCAGAAAAACTAGCGGCCGCCCAACACTAGACAATGACCAGCCTTCATACATCCATCTATTGTCACTGAAGCTGGATTTACCGATACAAGAGATCTCATCATAGTCTGATATAGATGTTGGAATCTAGTGTTAGATCTTTTAGCCAGTATCATAGATTTTGCTGCAACATTACCTGCATTGAAGGTTGACTGACTGCCTCATGTGTCCACAAGAGGCTACGGTCAGTTTCCAGCTGGCACAGACTGTACTTTGTGTTCATGAGAGGAAATAACTCTTCTAGGAAACTGGAAAAGCAACTGTTAGCTGGGAGGCTAGGAAGCTAGGAAGTGCTATAATTCAACCAAAACAAGAATCTGGATTGTCTGGAGACAAGAGACCAACTAATGCCAAAGGTGTTGATGTGAACAGACGGCCCAAAAAGCTGCAGCTTCATCACCTTGGTATGTCCCAGCCTTTAAACATCCACTAAAGCCACTAAAGCTAACCCTAACTCTAACACCACTAAAGCCGTGATTACCAATACAAGAGATCTTATCATAGACTGCGTTTACATGGTCTTTTGTATCCCGGTTTTGAGGCTTATCCCGGCTTTGAGCATATCCTGGATATGGTGTTTACATGGAACACAGAGAAACCGTGTTATTCATATCCCCGTATACATGATAAATACCAGTAACCCGTTTTCCGATCACTAAATTTTATCCGCGCATGGGCGTGTGTTACGTCTTTAGTTTACTTTACAACAGATTGCGCGGTGGAAAACCAGCATCACAGATTTTCCGGTGTTTTCTGCATCTAAACACGTCGTTATGTTTAGTTCTTTCATTAGTTTCTCTGCATCGCTCCAAAAATGAGAAGTTCTCGTTGCCACCATGTTGTTTGTATATCTGGCGCGTCACTTGGCATCACTCGCGCCTGCACAGACAGTGGGCAGCCGTCAGAAATCGGGATAAGGTGTTTCAACTCTTCTGGGAAGACTTTCCGCAAAGTTTAGGAGAGTGTTTATGGGAAGTTTTTGATCATTCCACCACAAGCACATTTGTGAGGTCAGACACTGATGTTGGACGAGAAGACCTGGCTCACAGTCTTTGCTCTAATTCATCCTAAAGGTGTTCTGTCAGGCTGAGGTCAGGCCAGTCAAGTTCTTCCACACCAAGCTTGCTCATCCACGTCTTTATGGACCTTGCTTTGTGCACTGGTGCTCAGTTGTGGTGGAACAGGAAGGGGACATCCCCAAACTGTTCCCACAAAGTTGGGAGCATGGAATTGTCCGAAATCTCTTGTTCTGCTGAAGCATTCAGAGTTCCTTTCACTGGAACTAAAGGGCCAAGCCGAGTTCCTGAAGAACAACCCCACACCATAAGCCACCCTCCACCAAACTTCACACTTGGCTCAATGCAGTCAGAGAAGTACCGTTCTCCTGGCAACCACCAAACCCAGGTTCATCCATCGAATTGCCCGATGAAGAAGCATGATTCATCCCTCCAGAGAACACGTCTCCACTGCCCTAGAGTCCAGCGGCGTTGTGCTTTACACCATTGCATCCGACGCTTTGCACTGCATTTGGTGATGTCTGGCTTGGATGCAGCTGCTCGGCCATGGAAACCCAATCCATGAAGCTCTCTATGCTGTTCTTGATCTAATCTGAAGGCTTCATGAAGTTTGGAGGTCTGTAGAGAGATTGACTCTGTGGAAACTTGGCAACCTCTGCACACTCCAGATCCGCTGACCCTGCTCTGTCATTTTACGTGGTCTAAGTTGCCGTCATTCCCAATCACTTCCACTTTCTTAACCCTCCTCCATGCTCTCTATCTGTCTCTCCATTCACTTGGAGTCCCTGAGACCCCAAAGGTAGCACGAGGGTTGTATTATCACTGACTGTCGACTGTGGAATACTTAGTAGCAGGGAAATTTCACGACTGAACGTGTTGCACAGGTGGCATCCTATCACAGCACCACGCTGGAATTCCCTGAGCTCCTGAGAGCGACCCATTCTTTAACAAATGTTTGTAGAAGCCGTCTGCATGCCTAGGTGCTTGGTTTTATAAACCTGTGGCCATGAAAGTGACTGCAACACCTGAATTCAGTTATCTGAATGTGTGAGTGAATACTTATGGCAATATAGTGTATATTATAAGCGAGTGGTAGTTGCAGCGCTCCTCAAACCGTCATTGACGTTGATTGATCAACCGTTTAAACACTGATTGGTGACACAAATGCATGTGATTCGTTGACAGCTCAACTGAATGTATAATTAGCTGCAACATTAGGGCAACTTATTAATTCTAGACTGAGGTTTTAGCTGCCACTTGATCCTCCAGTCCTGAGTAGCATTTCACAGTCACTGTTTTGGTTTTACTATCTGCAAAACTGGCAACTGAAGGCAGCTGCATTCAGATAATTAACCCTGATTTCTGGTTCATCCTTGGACAAAGCATTTGCAGAATTGAAAGCTTGCGTGTTATACATGCTCAAAGGGCCTCAAAGCAGTTTTGTCATTATGTCTACACATTTTGCAGTCGGGTATTTACCCATTTATATTTCACGTATGTGCACAGTTTATTCAATAATATCCATTTTTTTAAAGCAGCCTCTATTTTTTCAGGCACTTAAGTCTGTTGACATCCTGTGGAGAAGGAGCTGAAGAGCCGGAGACTATTAAAGATAGATAATTCCCTCGGGAGAGATTAAAGTGAGCGTTTAACTGGACTGGATGTTCATCAGGTGGCAGAGAAAACACGACTCGGCCACAGCTAATGCTGCTCCGCGTCTGCTCGGTGTATAAATAAGATACTAGTTTGTTTTACGAGGTCGTTATTAGCCGTCCACATCCCCTGCAGCCTTCGTGGTTTGCACACAGATGCCGGTGATAAAAAAAGCGAGGACACGCCGTGTTCTAACACATGTGATGAAGCTGATCTGCTCACACAATAAACTTTTGCTAAACATATCCCAGCTGTCCTCGTCTGCGTGTGGCCGTGACCTTAGAGTCATTACAGCCACCAGCCACAATTCAGGTATTGATTTACGATATGTTAGCATGTTTGACCGAATGCCGGTTCCTAATTAAACAGAATATAGATCACAGGGCAGCGGGGCAGTGGTCCACCGTGCTGCATGTGAAGTTATCTGAATATCCTCCACCCTTGATCTTAAACCCTGCAGCCCACCTCCAGGGATTCAAGGCCGTCCGCTGCAAAGCCAGCAGCAGCACATGAGTCAACGGAGTGACTACACACTTCGACGTGGACACAAACTAATGCACAAGAATCTGATAATATCCATACACACAACCAGTGTTCGCAGACCTGCAGCAGAAGCCACCCGTTGGTGCATTATTCAGCCTAAAAGCTTGTTAAGAAGAGCTCGAGACGGCGCTGCGATAAAAGATTGATGCGAAAAGAAGAAAAAAAAAACAGTTTAGTTAGCCTGCGTTATGTAAAGCAATAAAGCCGCGGTTGGGAGATGGGCGGACAAAGGCGTAGAGGGTGAGAAGGAAGGGAGATCAGAGAGGAAATTACAAGCGCAAGATACGATGGCAAATAACAAGGAGCAGAAGAGATGAGGAGACTGAGTGACAATGAAAGCAGAAAGGGAATCGGAGAAAACCGGAGACTTGAAGAGATGGACTAGATGGAAAGCGACTGCACAGGCCGAGAGAGATCTCAGATGAATTAATGAGGTTCTCCCCGAGGCGCAAACTAACATCATCAGATGAGAAACACGTTTCTTCAGACCAAACACAAGTCAGCAGAACACAGAGCATCGCAGAGCAGAACAGAGAAAACGCCAGCGTGTAGTAGCTGACCAGCTCAAACCATTCTCATCAGACGGTGCTCTCAGCTGCTGCTGCGGGATGAAAACCATCTGCCGCTCTCTGGGGCTTTGCTCATTGGATTCCAAGCGAACCACAAACATATCAACGATGCCTCTGTCTCTGGCTGCTTTAACAGTTTTAGGATTTTTGAACTTTGTCTAGAACGAGGAGATCACAACTAATATTGTAGCAGTCGAAGCATGTGGACGTTTGTCGTGCTATCTGAGCAACTCAACTGCAAAGACTTGAGGAAATGAAGGGTTGCGTGAAACATTGAAGCTTTTGCTGCATCAGGATCTGGAAACATCTTGACTTATCGCCCATCATATTCATCGAAGAAGATCAGAGTCGTGATCTTCTCAGCGGAATCTACGAGGAAGCTTCATGCGTCCATCGTGTTCATTAGACAAGTCTGTATGAACTCATGACCCTGGTGGATGATAATATGATCAATATATTGCAATTTAACCAGATAAGAGTTTTAATCTTATAATATTCATCCGTTATCTGTAAGCGCTCATCTTGAGAAGAAGACACTTGCATGACACGTCTTCACGACCTGTTGACGCAAGAAAATTTCCACATGGATAAGAGTAATCCCATGTGAGGAACTGGAAGAAATCAATCCACAACGAGTCGCTTAACGGTTAAAAATAAAGCAGAGCCAACTTTTAAGATGTCGTGAAGAGCCAGCAGCCGGGCTCAATTCATTTGATTTGATTTATTAATGGAACTGTTTAGCACAACATGCTTTGCCTGTGCAAATGTTACGCATCACCTGAGTAAGGTCAGGCAGTCGCCCCGTTGGGGGAGCGAGAGAGGAAAAGACAGATTAAAGTTTTAAGAAGAACTACGGAAGCTCTTACCGTGTTCTTTACCGTAACCCAGGACCCGATAGAGCTTCTAGTCAGTAGAGGATGAGTTCAGAAAAGAAACAGACTTCACCTTACAGCGCTTTATTTTAAACCAGTGACAATGGCACGTTACTTTTCCTAAACTGATTATGTCTGGAATTTGATACTGAACTGAGACCGGACACCGATCAGACATAACATTATGACCACTTTCCTAATATTTTGTAGGTCTCCAAAACAGTTGGGACTCATCAGAGAACGGACGTGGGCCTTCTGAGGGTGTCCTGTGGTGTTTGGCAACACAACGCTGTGTTTGAGGGGAGGGGCCTCTGTGGATCATCCCACAGATACCTGATCAGTTTGGGATCTAGTGAATTTGGAGGCCAGGTCAACACCTTGTGCTGTTCCTAAAGTTTTTTTGTGTGTGTCAGACTGCATCCTGCTGGGGATGGCTGCTGCCATCAAGGAGTGTCATTGCTATGGGGTGGGGGTGCCTGGTCTGGTCTAGGTGGGTGCTACATGTCTAAGTAACATCCACACCAATGAATGAAGCCAGGTCCAGAAGTTTCCCAGCAGAACACTGAACTGTCACAAGATGGTTTAGATGTTATTTACTTCTCCTGTCGGTGGTTTTAATGTTGTGGCTGATCGGTGTATGTCGCCAAACAGGTGAGAAATCAGTCAATGAAAAGGTTGACAAGCATTTCGACAAATGTATTCATAATTATTTGTCTTCCTCCTTCTCTCCACCCTCCACTTCCTCCCATCTTGTCTTTGTAAAGTCAGAGGAAACGAAGCGTGTCGTCTGATTGATCCGGCGGTTCGCACATACTAAAAAGGCACTACACACACACACACACATACACGTCGCTCCCGTGTGAAGAAGACGAAGTGGGAGGAATATTGCGGCGGACGGAACCACTGACCCTCTTGTTGAGTTAATGAGCTTTTATTGACTCCAGCACCTGAAGCTGCTGCTGCAACTTATCACCGTTAGCGCCTCGCTCCCCAGACGCACAACACACAGGGGAGCGAGCGCACGCACACTGAAAGCCAACACACAACAAGGTGTTTGTGTGTGAAAAGATCCATGGAGATGAGATGAGAGAATCACAAACACACACACACACCTGCAGCTTGGAGCATGTAGGGACCTGCAGGGATTCAGAAACATGAGAACTAGTTCGTGTTTAAATAGATGTTGTGATCAAATATGGCATTATTTTAATTGCATCTGTCAAGTCTCAGCCTCAGTGTGTGAGTTTGTGTACTATATTTATATATAGGGAAGCATCAAACCAAGCAGCAACCACCAGAGATGAAAGATAAAGCCAAGAAGTGCAGTTCCACTAACGTCCACTAGATGCTGCCTCCAAAAGGGGGTCCAGCTTTACAGCAGAAACCATATTTACAGCCTGGTACAAAACATAATTTGGTCTCTATTGCTAATTTCTCCATTCTTAAGATTATATAATTCAAACGTATCGAGGCTTACGTTATAAATTATGCCGTAGTTCCAGAAATATCCACTAAAGCCCACGGGACGCATATGCGTAATTTACATTTAAGACATCACAACTTTTGAATAAAAGTAACGGCTATTCCTAAATTCCTAATTTGCCCACTAGGGGTTGACGCTGTTTTAGTAAGAGTTAGGACATAACAACACTGAGACCTGGAACTAAATAGCAGATGGTGAAATGTTTTGTATAAGAATAGTTCATTAAATGTAAAACGCAGTTTCTCAAATGGCCACTAGAGGCTAGAGGCTCCCTCCGTGTTAACTTATAGCAGAAATAAAGATGTTTACAGTCTGATACAAAACATGGCTAATATCTCCATTCATGCCCAGTGTGCATGAGGTGAATTTCAATATAATGTACACGTGTAATTTATGTCAGGGCTTCAAGTTGTGAATTTACGCTGCAGTTCCACTAATGACCACTAGAGGCTAGTGGCTCCAAAAGTGAACCAATCCCCATAGAGCCAATCCCCGGTATACATGTCCAACTTTACACCAGAAATAAACATCTATAGCCAATAAATTAAGCACATATCAAACGACCGCAACATCCATTAATTTTTTTGTGACGTCCAACTGCTAATAGTCGCAACTAGAAAGACTCAAACGAAGCTAACATTGTTCTGTGATTAACAAAATCAAATGAAAGGATGTCTTTAGAGATTACAATGCACATGAAACGCCCCAGGGACAGGAAGTGGAAAATTAGATTTCCATATGTGTACATTAGAGGTGTTTTTTTCGCCCCCATAGGTTCGTAGGTTCCTGTTTGCGTCTTCACACGGTTGTGTTTCACGGCCCAAAGGGAATATCAGCGGTTGAGGATTATTTTTAGTCACGATAATTGCACAGCATTGCTCAGAACTGCGGGTCAGTAAAGACATGTAGTGATTATTTTTATTTTGTGTTTTATAGTCACTCTAACACACACACACAAGTAGATTATTCATACCTCATCAACAACAATCTTTTTTTTTTAATCGGACTGCAATTTTCCGAGAAGTATTTTTAATAGTTTGCTCTCCAGGTGGAAAAACTGCGCTTGGATTCTAGAAACAGATTTTGCCATAATGGAGTCCAATTACACAAAAACACCCAGCTTTGTCTACAAAATGTTTTAATGTTTAAACTCTGTGATTGGCCCCAGCCCTCCTGTGAGGACAAAGGGTTACAGAAAATTAATGAGTGAATGTTTAGTCCATTTACGCTCTTGTTTCCACATCAATGCTAGTCTCTTCCTGTGTGTACATCCCTAAGAAAGAAACGATGCAGCTGCACAGATATGTGGATATAAACAAGTCGAAAAACTGCAGGGAGAAGATGAACAAAGGCCACCACATTAATAACACCTGCTGGCGTTTATCTCTGACGGCGTCTTTGTGCGTGAAACATAAAGGAAAGAATCTCAGCGTCAAAGTTTCACAAGTTTACATTATGGAAAGGTCGCGGGTTATAAAAGCCCCGTCATCCATGCAGCTGTGCAGGTCTTAATGTCTGTATAGGCTGATTCACTGGAGCACATCTCTTGGCTCGCGCGTCGCCCGTGTCGGGTTGATCTCGTCTGTATGTTTTCTGAAGGAGACCGCAATCGATTCTGCTCTTTCCTCCGTCTCGAAGCCGTTAAAGCCCTTGCAGATGCAGACCTGGGTTCTGTCCACTTCACCTCCCCTCTCCATCCCACAGACACACAGGCGTTCATGCATGCAAGTACACACACACACACAGGTACACGGTGGGCATCCGCAAGCCTGCATATATGTTCATCCACCGAGACATGCACATCTTTTATTAATGCTCAAGGCGCTTCACATCCTCGGCTTGTGTACCTTTATTCAAACCACTTCCACTTTCATCTGTGACACCATGCACACAAACAAAACACAAAAAAGTACTTTGGAAGGAAGCTCTACAGTCCTAAATGTAAATCAGCACTGTGTCTCACTTTAGAACTGGTCATTTTGGACTGAGATGAGAAGATACACTGCAAACAGTCCTGAAGCCTTAGGGCTGCGACATACCAAGCTGATGGTCTGAATCTTGTGAGTGGGTCCACTGGTCTAAGCCTTGTTGGTAGCTTTTTACTTGTGTGTTGCTTGGAGATGTCACTTTGATTGGCGAACCAGAGCACGTGAAGTGACCAAACTTTTCTCATCTGAACATTCAAATGCGCAAAAATATTTTCATAGCAACATAATCATCTAGAAATGTAGACCCACTGATCAGCGGGTTTCAGGAGAGGTCAGCGCTGTGCGACTGTTCCCGTTTCCTCTTTTGAATGGTGAACAAAGACTACTGCCACCTGCTGGTATGAAGAGTTGCAGAACGTCTCTGCCAGTAGGACACTGGCTTTAGCCTTTGCGGTGTGTTCAAATGCAGCTTTTTGCAGCCTTTATTGTTGGTACTTTATCAGTGTAGGTTTAATGTTTATTCTCTTGCAACTGGTCAATGCATCTGAAAAGGCATCTGCTAATGCTAGCAGAGGAACAGTCCAAATCTTCTCAATGTCAGTCAATTAAGAACTTCACCAAAAGTCCGGTGGTAACAGAGCGAAGGAGGCTGCACATCAACTATGTGATGTCAAAGTTAGTCATTGTCCCATCGTACCACACACGGTGGAGTAGGGATGGGTGATATGGACTAAAAATTTTATCCCGATAATTTCTGGTATTTATCACGGTAGAAATGACGATAAATAAATAACAATTGTTACTGTCCTTTTTATGCACTATTTGTTTGCAAACCTTGCATGTTGTAATTTGCTGCTCCGCGTCAGACTTTTTAACCCCTTCATGCCTAGTGTCGTGAATTCGCGACGCACTGTTTCCGTTCAGACTGCAGCTGAAATAACGCATGTAATACTCCAATGTTGGTTTGTGCACATTCAAAAAAATCCTAGGAACCTTTTGCAAGCACTAGTTTCTGGTAGGACCGGCCAGAGTGGTAACAAAAATACAAATATTTAATTTCTTTATATAATTGAAGAATCAATTGAGGCGTTAAGGGGTTAAAACCAAACCAGATAATGGAGGTGGAGCCTCGTTTAGGATTATTAATGGAGTATCTGCTCCGCCTCCCGCGTCAGTTTGTCAATATTCCACACGTGTTGGGCTGAGAGTGTGTCGCGCACATATATACGTCATCAATGGGAATTTATAGTTTTTATCACGGGATGACATATTCTTACTGTGGGGAATGTTTTTTTTTTTTTTTACGATATATCGTAAATGATGAAATATCGCACATCCCTACCGTGGAGTATTATAAAATTCTATTGATGGTGCTGAGTTGCTGCCTGTTTTTATACAGGCTATACATATCTGCAACTCACAGTATGTAGCGCGTAAGCTGTCTGTTCCACGCATGCATGTACTTTTTATTGGTCATCAGAGACTAGACGATGCAGACGTGACTTTCATCAAGTCGTCCAGCCAGTAATTTTCACTGAAATCTTATAGGACGTTGGACAAGTGAGAACTTGCTGCGCTTGACACGTGAACAAGGAAATTCTGTGCAGTGTTCTGCAGAAGTACTTCTTTAGACAGGAAGCGAATACCATAGGTTGGCGACTGACATTTTTTGTCTTAACAGTTTGTTCTACTGCCCCCAAGTGACCAAAATAATCAGCCGATTGAGCTCTGAGAGGACATCCTGACTGGGGAGCTGCAGCAGTTCCATACCGGAGCCCTTTCCATCACTGCAGCACTGCTGTGTAACGCTCTGTCCATCAGGGATTAGATGGGAACATTATCAATCTGGAGATGCTACATAATCTGGCCATTTGTTACACTAACAGGCTTCATCTCATTTTCGGGCCATTTAGAAGGATGCCTGATTACATTTTGACTGATGGCAATATCACCGGTCGCTGCATGTCCCCTTGTCTCTGTTTACACTGCTAATGCATAAAAGAAGTCTTCCCTTGACCCCGTGCGGTGGTGGGAATAGATTTGCTCCTCGTCCGTCCTTCACCAAACTGCCTCGACTCTTTACTTCCTCCTTGCACATCTGTCTACCCGTTCCTCTCTCTCCGGTTCTAGTCAAAGTTTCCGGCGGTGGAATGGAAAGCTATTGCAGGGAGCTCTTTGTTAGCTTCAGATCATATTAAATTGAATTGTCGGGAGGCTGTGGTCAGTGATCCATGATGGTCCACCTTTTTCTGACAGGCTTGATAAATACAGGTCCTGATCTCTTTCTGCCTCTCAATTCCTCCGTCTCTCTTTCTCTGCTCGTCCTCCGACTCTCTCACTCACCTCCATAACACTCCTCTCACTTGTATTGTGTTCCTGTAAACTGCATTGCAATTTTTCACTTCTGCCTCCTTCACACTGAAAGCCAGCTCTCTCTCTCTCTCTCTCTCTTTCTCTTTCTGCACTCCTTCCCTCGGGACTTGTGCATTTGAGAACGCATGACTATCTTTGTGTGAGGACCAGGTTTAGTTGTTGGGAAGGAAGGCGTTTTGGGAAAGTGACGACATTTTTTTGGCACTTCAAACTTTCAGATAAATATTCAAAGGACTGCTTGAAGGTTAAGACTTCCTTCATTTCAGGGTTGGGGTAAGAGTTGCGGGGACATAAACGTAGGAAGAAACTTGCGTGAATAACCAAATAGTGGTGGAGCGTTCGGGACATGATGGAAACATGTCACGGAGGAACACAAAGAGACACAAAAAAGAAAAGCTCCACCGACCTTGACAAATGTTATTCTCCTATTTCTCTTTGTGGTGTGTGTACTTGTATTACTCATGCTGTGAGGACACATCACATTTTGAGGACCTTCATCCACACGAGCACGAACCAAGGATTCGATGAAACAGGGTTTAGCATAATTCAAGCTGCAGAGTACGGCAGGATAATCCAACCAAACATCCAAAAACCAATAAGAAGACAAATCTCAGAAAACAAGGAAGCATGGGTAGCAGAACCAAAACAAAAGAGAAAGGTGAATGGACAGACAAACTGAGCAAAGACAGAGGGGAAACGGCAGGACTCTATATATAGAATGAGGCTAACGAGGCACAGGTGAGAACACTGAGGGAGGAGCAGACAAGGAGAAACCAATAAAATAATCAATGGAGGGAAAATACAGACAGGAAGTAAAGCAAGACACAAAACACCAAGGAGGAAACCTTCAAAGCATAAACTTGAAGTGCAAGGAAAACCAAATAAGATTGCAGAAAATCTCCACATGAAATGTTCTATTAAGAAAACATTTTTAAAACAATTTGCAGTTGGCAATTGTGCCATGAACCAAAACCATGTCCCTGTAGTGTCAAAATGTCTTCTTCTGTCTTAATGGTGGTTGGCTAGCATAAATAAAAATTGCCAAAACTACCCGAAGATGTAGAAGGGGAGGAACCAAAATCACGTGGCAGAACTTCACTCCAGAAAATGAAATCTGTCCAACTGAAATTTGAGAAATTTGGAAATTTTGCAATGTGGATGTTTGGTGAGGTGGTAGTAAGACTTTAGGGTTAGGGAGTAGAGAGAAACAGCAGAGATGTTGGTCCGTCCACAACTTCAGAGTCGGAAAAATATTCAGCCATGTTGCAAAAAAACTAGCAGTAGCAAATTACAGGTAACATCATCCGGGGTTTGTAGGTCAAACTACAGAACCGGATGATCATAACAGGTAACTCCGGACTAAGTGAGGGATAGCACTAGCATATGATTACAAAATATTGGTGAAATGATTGAGTTTTGCGGCAGATAATGCGTTTTTTAGAGTCGAGCATTTCGGTGCCCTATTGACTCCCACTATATAGATATACGCAAATTTAAAATTAAAATGTATCTCCTAAAGGAATACGAATTACACAAAAGTTATATGGGTGAGTAAAAGACCATATTTTATGCCAGAAATAATGTCCAGGTTGTAAAAAACAAAAACAAAATAACAGTAGGTCCCTTTAACGGCTCGGTTAAATGCCTTTTCTTTCTTTTTTTGGATATAATTGTAGAAAATAATTCCTAGTTTAATTGACTGAAAAGGTTGAGGGTCTTAGTAACGGAAACCACTGATTAGAACACGCTAGAACTGTGGGAGATGTGTTGCTTGTTCCACCGAAAACACTCATGATATCAGAATTGAATCAAAACAACCTGCAAGCTGAGTTCTGAATGGACCTACCCGCCTCCATCACTCCAGATCAGGTGCGTCAATCAGGCCGATCACGCCTTTCAAATGTACCTCTCATTGAGGCGTAACATCTACTTAATTAATGGGTTCTTCTTTCAAAAACCCACCTGCCCAGAGGGAGTGGCAAAACTGGTTTGACTTGAGTATTTCATCAGAGAAGCTTTTTTAAAATTAAAATCTACTGGAGCCAAAGATTTCTTTGGAGCCAGCACTACGAGATCAGAGGCATTACACTTTAAGATACTTCTGCAGCCGGCTTCAGGTTCAAGTTGTTGTATTCGCAACCTGCTCGGGTTCAGAGTGAGGTTTTAGGGATGTAGCGGTAATGGCTCTCCAGGAAATTTATGTAAAGATCAAATATGCACATCAAGCACAAGCCCTCAGTTTAAAACTTCAGCTTTAGGAGCGACATACCAGCACACATGAACACATATCGAGACCAGGAGATGAATTCAAATAGAGTGATTACAGTTACTTCTTTATACAGTGTGCATGTATGTGTGTGTGTGTGTGTGAATGAATATTCATGCTCAGGCTAGTTTGGGGATAAGGAGAAGAAAGTCATGCTCGGCTGGTACTTCATTACTTGGTATTTGTTAGATGAACCTTCTCCCTCTCGCTCACATAGGAAGCAGCTTGTTTAAATGGTCTTAATCCAGTTCTTGAAGGATGCACACAAACACTCACTCTTTGTTTTCAGGTGAAAATACAGACATACAATAACAATCAACCTGGAGGAGAGCATGACGACGGTACGGGAGAAATATTCATGAGCTTGTGCGTGAATATCTTTCCGTGTTTTCCGCTGGAAGATTCAAGGGTGTCCTCAGACAGTTTGAGTCCTCGTGAAACATTTAAACATGTTTGTGTGTGTGTGTGGTGAAAGAGGCGGGTGCTGCAGGGAAATAATAAAAGCATATATAAAGAGAGATGGGAAGAGATAATAGTTGCATAAGAGAGAGAGTCTAAATGCATGAGGCAGGCAACAGACGATGACGTGGCGGCAGGGTGGTGGATAAAATCCTGCAGATGCACGTCCAGAGCTTCAGTTAATGTTAAAAAAAGAAGAAAGAGAGAATTGAGAAGAAATGTCTTTTCAGAGTGTTTAGTGTTTACTCTGGTTGGTGCCTCAAACTGAAACCATCCTTTGAAAAGCAGTTATGCAGACGGGTACACTCAGAGCTGATGAAAAGGCAGCTGTGACTCAAGGAACCGCGTTCATTGCATATTTTTAGTTATTTTTTGGTACTTCAAGTTTGCTTTAAAACCAGAAAGGAAAACTTGAAAAAACAACTTTTATAATTTTGGTTCTTCAGGCTAAACCGTGCATGGTTTAAAGGTGAAAATTTTAGACGTAAGACACTAGGGGTAAAAAATATTAAAACATGTCAACCACAAGGTGGCGCTGCAGTAAGAATAAAAGCATTTCACTAATTGGGTCACCAGCTTCGGCCCATACGCTTCTTGCGCAAAATCGCAAAACGTGCGACAGGTCTTCGACAGGCTAGCCCCCGGTTTGATTTTTATGTTTAAAATCAAAAACAAAAAATCTATATAAAAACATAAACAATAAATTTACTCTTTGGTCTAAAATGAAGAAAGAAAGTTCATAACAGACTTCATTTTCTTTCTACAAACGTGATTTAAGAAAATACAAGAAAAAAAAAACAGCTGTATTTTCCTTGAATGAAACAGGAAGTAGCCAACATCTGGAACATCTGGGCTCTCACAGGTGTACGGTGTTTCCCTCAAAACGTTGTTAGACCCTAGCATTTGTTTTGTTTTTGTGTTTTTGCTTTGTTTTGTGGGGGAGGGGCAGAGGTTAGTTCTACTGGTTCTACATGCAAAATCATTGAATCACTCTAAATAAAAATGTAATAAAAAAGGTCTTTGGTTGAAAATCAATGTTATTTTACGTTTGTAATATCTTAAAAAAAAGCACAACTTACTGAACCTTGAGAATTTTAAAAATCTTAAATTTTCTTGTTTGATGTGCAAGATGTTACACTGACTTGCCGCACGTCCCATGTCTGACTTTCTTAAAAAAAAAAAAAAAAGGACTCACAGTGGTCCCAGGATCAGGGGACTGTGAGGTCCCACATAGAAAAACAGCCTTTGTCTGCACACCGTATCATGTGTATTGTGTTCATTAATGTACACTGTCCCTATAAAATAAATAAATAAATAAATACTTTGAATTACTGTAAATGCTTTTGGGAGCAATAGGAAAAACAACGCAGGCACAACGCTGTTTGAAACGCGCAAAAATATTTCCGATTCGTTCTGAGACCCTGCCGGGCCCTAGGGGAAGCACTGGACATGGATCATTATGTCCAGCACTAAATAAATCTGGTGCTTCTCCCGATTCACAAGACAAGCGCCAAGAGATAAATTCAGATCACATACTTTGTGTCACAAAGTCTAAAATTACATCTGAATATTGTTCCAAAGTTGTGTCCTTGCTCTGACTAGACCGGAGAGAAAAACTGATTGACTGCTGTAAACAACAAACGAACAGAAACTTCTGTTTTTTTTCTCCTTTAGGTCTATTTCTCTTATTTTTTTTCAATAACGGACAAAAAGGTGAACTTACTTCTTTAGCACTTGTGTCGTGTTTGCAGTTTCCATTGAATAAAGAGCGAAATTAAATCAAATAATCTGATTTGTTTCAGATTCTAAAACCAAACCTGAAATACCAAAAAACAAAGTACACAGACCTAACCAGGCTCTACTTACCATGAAAAACAGCTGGATTCAGATCAGGCTCATGAGTAAAGACAAAATCACACAACGATCAATCTTTCCAGGCTTCAAGCGATAGCGTTTGTTGTTGATCCACGGAAGCTGAGGATCGATCAGTTTCCTGTGAGGAGGAATTAACGCCAGCTACAGCCGCGCTTTAGATGTAGAGTAGCCAGATGGGGAAGAGGTTACAACTTTTCTTGATCGTGTCATCACGTCCTTTTGTGGGTGCAAGGTATCTTAAAGGGGAAACCTGGAGCCATGTTGTTTAGCGGTAACGATAACGTGTTGCTCTAAAGGGAAATCTGAGCATCATCCAAAGGTTTGTAAGGAAGCCGAATGTGTTGCGGACAGCTTTGCATTGAAGGCTGTATGATAGATAGACCCCAGATTAGAGAGAGGCCTTAAGACTGGTGCCTGGTCTACTAGAACCAAGAAGTTCGTTCTCATTCCTAGGACTGCAAGAACGAAATTATTTCACAAGTTATTTAAGCCCAACTGATGCAATGAGTAGCTTCTCATTTCTTCAACAACCATGTCTAAAGACACATCCTGTGGTCGTCTGTTTGAGAAGGGTCAAATCATTGGCATCAAGCAGAGAAAACATCTAAGGAGATTGAAGAAACTACTAAAACTGGGTTAAGAACTGTCCAAGGCATTATTAGAAACTGGAAGGAGAGTGGAGAAGCATCATCTTCCGGGAAGAAATGTGGTCAGAAACCACCAGTAGAACTCAGGGCTATGTTTAATAGTGAAAGTAAGAACATTTCCACACGCACAATGTGAAGGGAACTCAAGGGATTGGGACTGAACAGCTGTGTAGCCTTAAGAAAACCACTAATCAGTGAGGATAACTGGAAATAAAGGCTTCAGTTTGCTAGGGAGCATAAAGACTGGACTCTGGAGCAATGGAAGAAGGTCATGTGGTCTGATGAGTCCAGATTTCCCCTGTTCCAGAGTGATGGGGGCATCAGGGTAAGAAGAGAGGCAGATGAAGTGATGCAGCCATCATGCCTAGTGTCTACTGTACAAGCCTGTGCTATGGGGCAGTGCTATGATCTGGGTCTAGGTTCATTAGCTGACTACCTGAATATACTGAATGAGCAGCTTATTCCATCAATGGATCATATTCCAAGATGACAATGTCAGGATTCATGGGGCTCAGATTGTCAAAGAGTGGTTCAGGGAGCATGAGATGGATTGTTCCACCACAGAGTCCAGACCTTAACCCCATTGAGGATCTTTGGGATGAGCTGGAGAAGCTTTGAGCAGTGGTCAGACTCTCCATCATCAATACAATGAATGAAACACTGGATGGAGAGAAATCTGGAGACATTGGAGAAGATTATTGAAACACAGAGAATGAGTGCTGTAGTCAAAGCTAAATGTGGTCTAATGAAGGTTTCATTTTTGTATTTCATGTCCTGTGTCATGCCCCCTTTGCCTCCTACTTTGAAACCTCCTCTTATTTCTGTTTCTTGTGTTTAATTACAGGAGTAGAGTCAGGTGTGTGTGGAGTGCTTTGACCAGCTGGGAGTCAATCAGTCAACTCAAAGTGCAACTTTTTAGTTATTAATATGTGCTTCTTTTTTTTTTTTTTATCTTATTTCATTCTCTTGTTTATTCTGCTTTCACATCATGCTCCTCCTGCTGTGTATTATTGTTGTGTGAATGGTTGTATGTCTAGATGGTGGACTGGACAAACTGCATTGCCTTTTGGGGATTAATAAAGCTTTCTGTATTCTGTATTCCTCTCCCCTTTTCCTTGTGTTTGTGATGTTTCCCCTCTCCTCTCTAACCCTCATGTCTCTTGTTTTTATCGCCTGCAACAACCAACCATCATCTTCCACCTAATTCCATCTTCCAACCTGCCAGTATTAAAATAAATATCACTTCTTTTTTTCACCACAATCCTCTGGATCTGTAGTTCTTCCACTGGGCTGGTTTTAAGCTGCCTTGTAGAAATATAACACTTCTGCTCCATCGCATCTCCAGACTGTACTCTCTGTCACCTGGTAGACGACTTGTTCAGTGGTTTGCAAGTTCCTACGTCTTTGTGACTTAAAGTATTTATACATTTCTTGTCTTTCTGTGGCTAGATCCCACTCTTCTGATCCTGATTTTACGCTAACTCCTGCTTTTTTTTGTGCCTGATAGTTTTTGGCACTACCCTGGAAATTGCAAATAGGTAACTCTTTACTCTGTCCAACAATTCTGGCATAAGTCCTCAGCCTCCTTTTAATCACACATGTCCCTTATGAAGACAACGATGACAACAACAACCGTCTACCTTCATGCTAAATACACTAATGGCTAAACACACTGACTTCTTGCTGGATTTCAAAGCTCTGCAGACTTCCATAGCGTCTCGTCTTTGGCCCTCATCGATCTGACTGGTTGAGGTTAGCTCATGATGGGTACAAGATGGACGCTCCTATCAAGTTACCAACTGAGTCATTTATCTTCTAGTAATTAGGGATGTGCTATATTTCATCGTTTACGATATATCGTCAAAAACATTCCCCACGGTAAGAATATGTCATCCCACAATAAAAACAATAAATTCCCATTGATGACGTATATATGTGAGCGACACACTCTCAGCCCAACACGTGTGGAATATTAACAAACTGACAATGGTGGAAGGTGGAGCAGATACGCCGGGCAGAGAGGAGCTCGTTCCTAAACGAGGCTCCACCTCCATTATCTGGTTTGGTTTTAACCCCTTAACGCCTCAATTGATTCTTCAATTATATAAAAAAATTAAATATTTGTATTTTTCCTACCAGAAACTAGTGCTTGCTAAAGGTTCCTAGGAATTTTTTGAATGTGCACAAACCAACATTGGAGTATTACATGCGTTATTTCAGCTGCAGTCTGAACGGAAACAGTGCGTCGTGAATTAGCGACACTAGGCATGAAGGGGTTAAAAAGTCTGACGCGGAGCAGCAAATTACAACATGCAAGGTTTGCAAACAAATAGTGAATAAAAAGGACAGTAACAGCACTAATTTGTTCCACCACCTCAAACACAAGCACAAACCAGAATATGAAGAAAGACAGAAAATGAGCAAAGATGCAGAAGCAGCGTCGACTTCATCCAAAGAGTCTGGGAAAAAAACAACAACTCAGAGAAAACTTGATGCATTATAGTCAAAAAGATTAGACTGAACTGGTGTTTATATATCGTCATTTTTAACATTACTGTGATAAATACTAAAAATGATCAGGATCATTTTTTAGTTCATATCGCCCATCCCTACTAGAAATACCAATGTTTCTTGAACAACATGACTGAAGAAGGTCATGCTGTCACTTGTGATTCCACGACCTTCTTAATGTCAATTCAATTCAAATATTTTTTTTCAGTTATGAATTTTTTGTGGATTTTCCATCCCCATCCCTCTCTGAGCCGACTTCCTGCCTGATTCTGTGTAAGAAACCGCCTGATGCATCAGGTTAAACCTCTACAGCTGTGCAGAGCTGCTCAAACTTTTCATCTATCGATTGAGGCTGCAGAGGAGGGGAAAGGGGAAAAAAAAAACATTTGATGGATCTCAGTTTCTGCTGAGGCTGCAGATTGTCAGAATTTGGCTCCAGGAGCAGGAATCCACCCAAACTACCGTACGACCACGGATAGGCTGGTGAACGACACGGTGATCAACAAAGAGGAAGAGGAAGAAGAAGCTGTGGAGGTTTGATGTTAGACTCTAAGATAAAGGGTCAGATTCACATCACCTGGACTGAACATACACGGATCAGCCACAACATTAAAACCACTGACATGAGAAGAAGATCTTTTGACAGTTCAATGTTCTGCTGGGAAACTTTTGGACCTGGCATTCATTCATTCATGTGGATGTTACTTAGACATGTATCACCCACCTAGACCAGACCAGGCACCCCCACCCCATAGCAATGACACTCCTTGCAGCCATCCCCAGCAGGATGCAGCCTCAAAAACACTTTAGGAACAACTAAAAAAAAAGATTCACTAGATCCCAAACTGATCAAGTATCTGTGGGATGGTCCATAGAGCCCCCTCCCCTCAAAGGCCCCCACAACCAACAACATCCTGTTACCAGACACCACAGGACACCCTCAGAAGGCCCATGTCCATTCTCTGATGAGTCACAACTGTTTTGGAGGCACAAGGGAGATGTAACAAATCTATTTTTAGTCGCAACTGGTGTGTGGTCCAGCCCTGGTCTGAAGTGGATGAATGAGCAGGTCAGTGAGGTTGAACCTGTCCAACAGAACTGTTCCGTACTTGTCAGAGTTTCATGGAGGCTAGAAAGTGATGCTGTGCTCTAGTGAAGCCGTCTGATGGAAAAATTCAAGCAAATGTTTCCGTGAAATGCTGCCCCATCACGACTTTTAGTCCATGATCACGGCAGCACATCGTAGCATCTGACTCTCTCCATAGCCTCTGATTGCTCTGATCAATATTTATCCCCCGCCTCATAGATGTGACATGTTCGTTTGGTGGTAAAATCCAACCCCGCGCACATTAACGCTGCACAAGACGACCGCGCATCCAACGGCTTCTCCGGGAAAACTTCAGTGGGCCTAAATGAGAAGGAGGAGGAGAAGCGTCTCCACCGTCTTTGGGCCAGAGCGTTAATCCCTGTGATGTTTCTTCACTTTTTGATCTTTCGGAGCACACGCGTCATCAAACGGCGTGGCACATGAAATATGCATATTTTAAAAACCCCGGCAATGACGTGCGCGGTCTCTGCTTTGATTTGAAGCGTGTGATGCAGGATTTATCAATATTTGTGAATCCCAGATGAAAAAGGACGGAGGAGAGAGGGTGAGAGAGAGGGAAAGGGGGCAGAGATTAGCGATGGAGCAAGTCTGAGATAAAAACGAAGGGAAGCGATGGATGGATGGGACTGAGAGATTTGGAAAAGACAGAAGCAATGAAAGAACGAGCGACGAAGGAGAGCACAGGAAATTTTCTAGGAGACTTCTAAAACATGATTTAATGAGGGATCTTCCACTTCATGTATCTGTGCTGCGGCTACAGAAAAAAAAAAGTGTTGACCCTCAGAGAGAACGGGAGAGAGGAGGTTATGAAGTGTTTCCTGAGGAGAACAATTAAAAGCCAAATATAATCTCCCTCTTGCCTATGGACGGGTTTTAATGTGATTATCGGGGTGCTGATCATGCAGGGAGTACAAAACCGGCACCCAGGGGAAACCTCTCCCTCCGTCTGACCCTTTCTGAGCTCAGACAGAGGAGACGCACCGATACACAACTAGTAGGAAGAGGAGGCAGCTGCCAGAGCTGGAAAATGAAGCAATGCAAGTGCAGTTCCTCAAATGTCCACTTGACGCTGGTTCTGATAGTGAGTCAGTCCCATAGACTGTATATAAACATGCACTCCACGCTGCCACTTCCTTGCATTGGCCAAACTGACCAGTTACAAAGAAATGTTGCGTTATTTTTAAGTTTTATTTTGTTTTTACAACTCACACAGTCCCCACAACATGCTTTATGGAGGGGTGGGCATGGCAGCTAGCAGTCACCATTATGGCACATCCTGTTTCTTCTAAACTTATCTAAAAATTTGACACTCAAGCATACATCAGCATTATATTAACTACCTAAAATGACAGAAACAGCCTTGAAAACATGTATTTTGGTTTAGCCAAAGTCCCGCCCACTAACATGGAGGAGGTGGAGCTTATGACCTATACTGCAGCCAGCCACTAGGGGGAGCTCTACTTGCTTTGGTTCTATCCTTATATGGTCGATACCCCATAGACCTCCATGTTAAAATAAAAATGTTTATAGCATGATACAAAAGCCAGTGTTGGTCTGTACAGCTGCTATGACAACTGTACAAGGGAGACTTTATAAATATAACTCACTTCTTTATATTATAGTGAAGCGTATGTGTTATGCTGCAGTTCCACAAATATCCACTAGAGGCTGGCTCCAAATGTGAGTCAATCTCCACAGACCTTCATGTTGAAATGTCCAACTTTACAGCAGAAATAAACTTAAATTAAACTTCAATTATATCGAGACTTATGCAGAATTAAGGGCGTGGCAGCTTTGAGTGGCAGGTGGTTGTCCTTAAAGGTTGCTAGCTGTCTGCCTCAGCTTCATTCACGCTTCGGCTCTTTGATCATTTTTGAGTTAGACAGGGGTTCACTTGTACCGCCCACACTGAGCATCAAAGGTTCAGGAATCTGATGGGTTTTGTTCACACACCTCTGTGAGCTTTGTTCATTTTCAGATTTCAGATAAAATTGGTTATTTCGTCTCTCGGGTCTGTAGCCTACCTTGTCTAAATTCCACGCCACCAAAGGAAAACCCCAGGAAGTCACCGCTTCCAGAAAAGTGGCATCACGCCTTTAAATGTATCTCAGCTCATGGTTACAACAGGTTGTGTAGACAAACTGTTTGACATTCAAGCGTTAGCATCCACTGTAAATTGTGAGAACACAAGACAAACGCTCTAACTAATCACTGACTTATGACAATTTGCAAAATATCAGCAAACATGACGCAACATGGCGAAATCAGAAAGTGGCGTACGGCGTGAAGCAGCCAAGCGCAAACCAAACACCGTCTAGAGAGGGTCTTTTGCATTATTACACTAAAGCGAAAGCCACCACAGCTTCTCCTTCATATTTAAAGGGGCGAGGGAGGCTGCAATCTGCATTCTCACCACTAGTTGCACCAAAATCTTTCATGTGTGCCCTTTAAGAGCTGTTGATATGTCTAACGCACTCTGCTCAGATAATGTGGGATAGGATTAAACTAAATATTTCAGTTAAGTCGTATAATGCCTACATCTTTTGCCCCGCCTCTCGAACAGCGACAGCTGAGATAGGCTCCACCCACCAGACCACCGCGACCCTTCTCAGGATAAGCGATTACAGAAGATGAATGAGTGAATCTTTTGCATTTAAATCTAATAAGAGAAATGATGTCTGTAATGATTTATATCATTAACTTAAACTCTTCTTTCTCTGCTCTGTCAAATATCTGCTTATGACGTTATCACCTCTTTTGTTTTTGTTTTCTAGATCAACACTCCCGTCATGAATCTCTTGTTGCTGCCTGCAGAAGAAGAAGAGCAGCAGCACATATATATCTGCCAGTCACAGACCTTTTTCATGTCTACATTTGTGCACCAAACCTCCTCCTGTTTTCTTTGGAAAAAAATGTTTTTTGAGAAATTCCCCCAACGGGACAAAGCTCAAACCTGCTAGAGACTTTTTTGTTTCTTCCTATTCCGGTGTAAGACACATAGGAATAAGAGCTGTGTGTTGTAGAGCTGTAAATACCGAGATAAAAGTCAAATAAGAAAAACGTCTTTTAGTCTTTAAGCGTTGCCGGTTGGAGCATCTTTTTTTCATTCACAAATATTTTTAGTTTTTTAACAAGAGGGGGAAAATCAGAGTGGAGTTTGCATGTTTAGGTTTTTCTCCAGCTGACACGGTTCAGACCAAACCTGTGTCTGGAGCAAAAAGTTGCACTTAAACACACACCAACAAGAAGGTCGACTGGTTCCTGGTTCCTTTCTGTGTGGAGTTTGCATGTTCTCCCTGTGTCTGGTTCTCTCCAGGTTCTCCAGCTTCCTCCCACCGTGCAAATCACTGGTGATTTTAAACTGGCTGCAGGTGTGAGTGTCTCTCTGTGTTAGCCCTGAGACAGACTGGAGACCTGTCCAGGGTGGACCCCACCTCTCGCCCCATGAATTGTATTTTATTTTTTTGGAAAGCTTTATAGAAACTATCCACATAACCAGCCCATTGTCTCTCTCCGTGTTTGACAGAGCAGCAGCAGCAGCAGCAGCAGCAGCAGCAGCAGCAGTGTTCTCTGGTCAGATTCAGACTGAACGGAGAGTCTCCATAGTCTCCATCGAGCAGAGGAGGGAGGGAGGGAGGGAGGGGGGCAGATGTGATTCATTCATCATTTATCTCTCCACCACTGGGACCCTTTTCTTTCTCACTCTTTTTTTTTTCTACCTCACGCTCTCACGGGAACCCGTCCCATCCAGCTCCTCATCTTCATCCATCTGACATCAGCAGCAGCAGCAGCAGCAGCAGGAGGATGGATGAGACAATGATGATGATGATGAAGATAATTTAGCAAAAATAGAGAAGGTGTGTGCACGTCCCCGGTGCTACATTTAGGTCAGTGGTGTGTGAACGCTGAATCATGGCTTCTAAAAATGTTTTATTCGGACTGAAAAGAGGCAGGAAAACAGTCCCAGATATATCACACAGTCATGATGGCTAAGTGTATCCATACAAATGTCTTTTTTTTTTTAATTAAATGTAAGAATGATGGCGCCAAAGTTTATTTTAAACGTTTAAAAGACACAGAAGAGTCTTTTCTGTCCAATAAAACACGTCTCTGATGCTCTTGATCAGTTTGTAGACGCCAATCTTAACATTTAATGATCTTTAAAATGGATCTAACATTGATAAAGGTTAAAATGAGACTCCATTTAGACACAAAGCTCAGTCTGTAGTGCGTTAAAAAAGAAGAAGAAGTGTGAGGGTAGAGTGACCTAACCTAGAGGAGCATCTATTTCCTGATTCTCTTTGAATTCTCCTAACTTTACGCTGGAGCGCCTCTTAAACTTAAACACATTTCACTTAAATAAACTTAGAAACATCACCACATGCTAAACTTGCACAACGGGAGCTATTACTTTAACATAAAAGCTGCCCGCTCTGCGTAAAAGCAACCGGACTGGGTAGAAAGTCTGCAAATAAATGGTTAACCCGCAGCTGGAGAGACGCATCCCGCTCCCGTTTGCGCAACGAACCCGTTCCCACCTCTGGGAATAGATGCTCACCCACAGCAACACTTCTCCTGCCGCATTCGCAACCTTAAAGCTCTGTTCTCTCTGCGTCTTATCTGAGCTCTGTCCCGGTCCCGGTCGCTCCTGCAGCTGCGGCGGCACATGTTCCGCCGGGGAAAGGCTACGGGACGCCACAACTTACTGAGAAACGCCTCAGAGCCCGGTCTGGAAACCCATCAAGCTGAAAGTCTGCGTCGTCCCGTTACGCACAGAGAGACTCGCAGCCACAAAACTACTCCAAAGCCTCCCCCCCTGCTGCTGCTCCTGCTGCTGCAGCGGAGAGTTGTGCACTCGTGCACGGTGCACACGGTAAAGCGAGTTTCAACTAAATCACAAAATGTACTCACTCAGAAGCAGAGCAACAGGCAAGAACAGGAGGCACGCAGAGTTCACCAGAGATGCCATGCTGAGCCGACGGTTCGTCCTCCGATGCGACCTCACACGTTTCAGGTTTTGCTCCGGAATTTCCAAGTTATGTTTTCTTTTTCTTTCTTTTAAAAAGACAAAAAGGGGTTTACGGGTCCTCTCTGCTAAGCCAGTGTTCTCCTTGCTGTCCTTGTTGCGGCTCTGCGCTCCAGTGAGAGGAGATCCACGGCGCGCTCAAACGCTCCGCTGAAGGGGGAGGGCGCGTCCGTGCCGAGGAGGAGGAGGAGGAGGAGGAGGAGGAGGAGGAGGAGGAGGAGGAGGAGGGTCCCCCATGAGATGTACGTTAGATCTGGTCTTGATGGATGTCCTCTGTTTTAAAATCAACCCCAAATAAAACTATTTAAGTGCTATTATCAATCAAAACGTTATTAGACGGTTGAAGTTTCGCCGTGTGCAGTTTAGTCCAACATCTGTTCCCTCTCCTCCAGAGGATCCGCGGTGAGTTTAACGCATCGAAACATTATTAAAACGGGGAGGAAGGACGTTTGTCTGCACGTTTCTTCGTTTTTGACCTTTGTGGTTTCGCTGATTTCAGTGTTTAAGCCTGGAGCAGCTGAGAAGTTTAAAGAAAGAAATGCTCCAAGCACCTGGAGGACGTGTTTCTCTCTGAATCAGGTGGTGAAACGGTTCTTTTGAGGACGTGTTAGTCAAATGAACAGATACATCTAAGAAGTTTTAACACGGTAGAGCAGGAATTCAAGAAAATTGCCCAAAGCAGTTGGAAATATTTGATGTAAATCTCAATAAAGCATCAAAAATGTCCATTTTATGCCTCACAGATCCAGGTCTGATCAGCCCTGTGGTGGTTTATTCCAGGACATTGAGGATGTTTTGGATTAAAAGGCAGAAAGTGATGATGTATGACACCACAACAGGACAAAATCTGCCATTTGATAAATTTGAACAGAAATAAACATTTAAACCTCCTGCCTGAACTTCCAGATCCTTCTCTCTACCTCCTTTCTTTAGGGACGTAGAGGATTAGGGGAACACCTACAACATTTATTTATTTATTTTTAATTGACATGCAGTTACCGGATACAGCATAAATAAATAATAATGTATCGGTCCATCTATGCTGCTCCTGGATAACAACCACAGAAAGCTTCCTTCCAACTCACTCAACATAAGTAGAGTCAGAGACGGCACGAGATGCTTCGTCTTAAATCTTAAAATAGTATAAATAGACGTAGAACACAAGAATCTAGGCTGAATCAGCTTCCTGGAAGGACAAAACCAAACAAAGACACAAACAGTTCAACAAGTGTTTTTCTTTTTAATTCCAAAAAACGTTCAGGGTAAAATAAACCGTAAAAGATGCAACATAACCAAGCGGAAGGAAGGAAGGAAGGAAGGAAGGGAGGGAGAAAAATGGAGAAATAAAATGAACATCCACACAAGCTTCAGTTACTTTTCCTCTCAGTGAAGCAGCTCGGTCTGGTAGTAGTCAAAATAGTCCTCTCTTATTCCTTCTTTTCTCCCTCCCCACCCTCCAGCCCACCACCACCACCATCACACACAAAGACGAGCGTTCAAACATCATCGAACAATGTTTGCAAAACCAAACGTGCAGGATTCACCCTCCCAACGCGCCGCCTTGGCACCTTACGACAGCAAACGCTCGTAAAAGTCGCTCTGAACTGATAAAATACAGTAAGGCACTTGCTAGACAGCTGATTCTAAACACGCGGCTCAAATTAACTTTTATTTTTATTTTTACAATCGGCTAAACAGTGCGGCCACCCTGTAATTAAACAATGAGCTGTGTGTGTGTGAGAGAGAACGGGGCTGTACACAGGTGATCACACACTCTAGTCGCTTTACAACCTAAAGGCAGGCGTCTCCTGGTCTGGTCTGGTCTGGTCTGGTCTGGTCTAAGTTGGGGGGTCAGATAGTGTAAAGAGCAGGAATGATGTCTGAAAGCTAAACATGTCGAGCAGGGGGTCGAGTGTGGGGCAGGGGGGAGGGCTGCAGTCTGACTAAGTGCTGCCTCCTAGAGCCTAAGAGAAGTAACTGCACATTTACAAACATTATTTGGAATATCCTGGTAAAATAACATCATCAGTAACAATTATGTGTAGGAAGCTAATTTAACAAAGCAAGTATACATGGTTTACAAATACTAAATGTTCATATAAAAAAAGGGGGGAGTGACGTAGAGGAGGAGGAGAAGAAGAAAGGAGGAAGGAGCTGTACACGAGGACGGCTGCCGACTTGTCCAAACATGTCTGATTTATTTATTTATTTACTTTATTTATTTACTTTATTAAGGGGGAATTCTTTTCAGCCCTGGAGGATCCTCGCAAATATTTTTAGAAACCTTTTTTGAAAACAAAGCTGGATGAAAGAAATCAGAAAGAGGCATGCATATTATTATTATTATTTTAACGTGTCGACCCTTTTGCAGAGATCTGGCCTTCTCCCATCTATTAGGAAATAACTGAAAATAGGAAATATGCCGCCTTTGGGTGTTACATACTTTTGGTTGCCGGGATTAGGTTTAAAAAAGAAAAAAAAGAAAAAAGTGAAGAGCGTAATCCTGCGACAACTGAATTCCAGGTTGCTTGTTTGTGTTGAGGGGGGTGAAAAAATGCTGCTGATTACTTGTCGAGGTGTTTTCTTCTTGGACTTTAGTTCCAGAAGTAGCTCCCAGCGTGACAGCTCGTTGTGTCACAACAAAAAGAAAAGAAAAGAAAAGGGGGACAGCGACGTCTGGTCAGAACAATCTTCGAGTCTCGCGGACATTTAGATGAAGTGACACCAAAGGAGCGTCTGTTTTTTTTTTAAATGCGTGTGGAGGGAAGACAGAGACGAACAGATGAATCAGAGTCCGGTCTTTTGTTGCTTCGGGTGGAAAGGGGGAGACAAAAAAAAAAAAAAAGCAGCAGTAACGAAGGTCTGAAAGTATCTACAGGGAACTCAAGAGTCTCTCGAACAGAAATCCACAACAATCTTTCTGTCCAGACCATTATTGTCTTGCAGGAAAAACAAGTAACAAAAAAAATGTCTTCACTGGTGCAGCAGAGGAGGAGGAGGAGGAGGAGGAGTGGGGGAGGAGGAAGGTCTGGGTTTCCGGGGTGAAGCTGTCCTTGCTGCTCTCTCTCGCTCTCTCCTCTGAAACGTCGTCGACGAGGAGGAGGAAGAGGAAGACGTCGGAGCGAAGGACTAGTGGTTGACGAGTCCCTGCAGCATCATCATCAGGCGCCGCGCCCTCTTGCTGAGGAGGCTGTGGGGGTCCTGCTGCAGGAAGGCGAAGAGCTTCGGTCTGACCTGGGCCAACACTGAAGACATGTGGTCTCTGGTCAGGGGGTCGCCGTGGTCCAGGTTCATTATTGCATCCTCCAGGTAGCTGAGCAAAGAGAGAAAGATGAGAGAGAGGGAGGGAGAGGGTCAGGAACGAAATAAGGCCTCGATCACACCTCACAGCAACATGCAACCAGCTCTAAATAACAGGGATGCAACGAAAATTGCCCGAACGTTTTAGCTGGAAAAAGGCTATTTTCAGCCAAACATGATGATGCAAACAACAGCCACAGCAATTTTTGGACGAAAATGTCCCTAAAGTGCATTTTTTGGTTTTTCGGTGCATCCCTACCAAATAAGGACGTCCCGTTCGGTATTTCGGTCTACTATAAACTAAAACCACGTCTCTATAGTAAGGCTGGACGATAAAACGATATATATATCACGATAGACACATGGCAGATATCAATAGAAAATATGTTCAATAATTTCACTTGAACTCCGTTAGAGAAAAATAGGAAGAAAACCCAGAGACAACTGCAAGGCTTTCTGGAGGATGTAGGCAGAGGAAGGGCTTTAGCCTCTCGACCTATCACGGCCCAGCTAAGACAACAACAACAACAAAATAAATGAACGGCGTGGAGTGAAAGGAGAATATGAGAGCGACAGCGTGAGAGGAAACTGTAGATAAAAAGTAAAGGTCACGTTACCAGTTTGGTAATATTTAGGTTATTTTAAGTCAGACATGAGTCAGACCGATGTTGTCTCTAACTTGGTGGTGAGTGAGCAGATTAATTGTCTCTTGTCTCTCTTGATTAGTCGTGTAAGAGTCGGTTAAGTTTGGTTTCTCTGCGGTCGAGTGAGTGGCTGCTGACTCGGTTAATCAGGGATCCACGAGCAGCGGTTATGAGTCGGTTAAGTTTGGTTTCTCTGCGTATTGTTTGCTGGTCCAGTCTGGTCGTACGTTTAGTTTCTCTGCAGAGTGAGATGGAAGATGTTTGAATGGAGCCGTTTATTGATGATCAATCAAACGTGGTAGGACTCAACTGAGCCGCTTAAACAGACTCTAGATTCATGATTCATGAGTCGTCTTTGATGGACGGTTATATGAACCGAATCTTTTTTTCCACCGCTACTGAATTAATTAAAAATGAATGAAAATTAAATGTTGTTGAATATGTCATTGTTAACATTTCTAAAAAAATAAAATGACGGATAAAAATAGATTATGATGAAAAGAAAAGTTTCCTGGAGACAGCATCAAGGAGAGGGTTAGGGAGTTTACGACCAGAACATTCATGGAGTAGAGAACACAGACGTTCTACAGAAAAGGTACAAGCTACCCTCTCCACCTTATATTAACGGTGACAGAACTGGACTGAATCCTGTCACACGGTGCGCACGTGAATCTATGTTTGTTTAAGATCGGATCTGGACTCGGATCAGACGATACTGAATATTGAAAGATTGGATCGGGGGTTGGGGAGTAGAAACTCAAGAGGCCAAGACCACCCCCAGAAGAAGAAGAAGAAGAAGAAGAAGAAGAAGAAGAAGAAGAAGAAGAAGAAGAAGAAGAAGAAGGAAACAAAGATGATCTACTGTCCATTTATTACTTGTTCTCTGTGTATAACTCATCCATTCATACATTTAATAGAATCCAAGCAGTGGAAAGTCGTGGCTGGCGCCCAAAGGAAGCCAATTTGTGGTTGGGTGACTTGCTAAAGGGCAACTCAGCCCTGTACGTCGAAGCTTTGAGTGCTGCTCATTCCCACCAATCCAGAGATTCAAACCAAGCCCTCGTCTTGAAGCGCTACCAAAAAGAGACGGGCCTAAAGAAAAGAAAAGAGGTCACAGTCTCTTTTGTTCTGGCTGCAAATCAAGAGCCTTCAGTAATTTAGACATAAAAGCAACACGAGGGGGAACACGCGCTGACTCTGACCCTTAAAGAAGCTGCAGGCGACACCGAGCAAAGCTTCCTTTCATCAAGTCAGACGCGTCCTTGATCCCTGCGTCCAAACACATTACGTTTTCACTCAAATATACAATTGTAGAAATTGAGTTTTAGATTCCTGAGTGCCGTCCTCGCTCTCTCTCTCTCTCTCTCTGGGCTGCATTACATTTAACTCCTTAATTAATTGTCTCAGTCAGACATCTGGAGGGGCGAGTGTGCAGCAGCAGAGTAAACGACCATTCATCACCGCGTCCGGAGCGCTACCTGCTCCCAATCTAACGTTTAAGAGCCGTTCCCACGTCGCCAGCTGGTTTCCTGCCAAGTCCCCACGACGCACATCACAGGTCCATCAACTGCCAACGCGCTCGTTAAAAGAGGGGGCCGGCTTTTAATGTCGCTGCTCATAACACCCCAGACAGCCCCGTGTCTTTTCTGCACGCTAATGTCTTACAGGAGATAATCCGAATGCAGCTACATTCTGTCCAACACTTAAAAACACATTTAATTGCGATTCGCGCCCTCCCCCCCCCCCTCTCTCCTTTACTCGCATTATTCTCACATCTATTTGTACAACGGCGAGTTCTTCACAGGCGGCTAACGATCCCGCTAACACCACATATTTTTTTGGGGGGGGGGGATAATGACGGCCTTTGTAGTCCCAACAATCCCAGCGATGCTTTTGGGAGTCCTTTATCACATTCTTCTGAGATACTTTCTAATCAGAGACAGAGACGGGTTCTTTATCTAGTCGCAGACAGACACTTGGTCCTCTGTCTTTTATTTACTCAGATTATAACAGCTGTTAAAGAAAGCACCAAAAGTGGACGTTCAGATTGTAATTTAAACTTTTTTTTTTTTAATTATAACACAATCTGTGACTGTATCCGTCAAATTCAGCCACACCCTCTCATCTCTATCTACAGATGGCACAGAGCAACACTAGAGGGACATAACAGCAGCTGCAGCAACTCAAAAGCAGACACATGATCCAGAGACGTTGCAGTAAAGGTGGGACGCGAGGACTGAGATGAGAGACGCATTTTTAGGAACAACAAAAGTCCAAGAGTGAAGGGGACAGCGGGACGAAAGATCAAGGACACGCAGAGAACAGAACCAAAGCGGCGCTGCTATTAATGGGATCGTCCGAGCTCCCCGGACGGCCATGCGGCGAGAGCTGCAGACGGAGCCGGGTGATGGGGGTCAGCACTTTAACACCGTTTAGCCCCCGGGAGACGGGGGAGTAATGGACATACGATGGAGATTAGATGGGGAGCGAAAGTCTGGCTTTTATTACCGCCGAATGGAAGGGGGAGAGAACAGGAGGCCGCTCGAGTGGGAGAGAAGGAAGCAGTTCAGAAATTATAATTAAGGAGTTTTGTTTGGGAGAAGTAAAGCGTGTACGGTTCACCCCCTAAACTGGAAGTTGTGTCTGCTGCACCCATAAGACGGGTCTTATATCAGACTAATTACATCGTGCAACATCACACAGTCAATTCTCTTCACGTGCAAAAAAAACAAAAAAAAAACAGATTTATTGCAGATTTGATGATAGTTTTAGTCGCTCTAGGCCGTAAAGCATGACTAGTAAAAATATGCTGAAAGGACAAACAGTAAAATACTCATAGCGGTGCATTTTTTTAAGTAAATATTATTATGCCTCTTGGGATTTTAGCTTGTTTTAAATAAATTACAATCAAGGAAACAAAACAGAACCCGTATAATTTCCTGGTTAGTTAATCAATCCTTTGTTTATTTAAGGATTAAATTGTTTCCGGTTCATAAATTTAATCCCACAGACGTTTGTTTAGTAGCCAGTTGAAAGGACTAGATGTGGCAATCCCTCATGTAGCTCGTACTCGTCTTCTTCCGCTTCTTCTTCCGGGTCCGGGTCGTGGGGTAGCAGCTTCAGCAGGGAAGCCCAGACACTTCAGGGGCTGTCCACACAGAAACGCTTTTTGGTTTAAACGTAGATGTTTTGCATCATTTTGGCCGATCGTCCACACGAATCCTGTAAACGCATTGCCCTAAAATGCACTTTTTTGAAACCGGGTCCCACGCAGCTCTTGCGTTTTCGTGTGGACGGGGAAAATGGAGAGAATCGCAAACGAAGACGTCATGGCCACACCCCTGGAGCAGCCTTCCACCTCTTATATCCCGCGAGACGTCTCATAACAACATCACCAACAATGGTGGACTACATGCTCGTGTTCCTGCTGGAGAAGATATTGAGCCTATTATGGTTACTAGGGCTAAATATCATTTCTCCTTGAGTTTGGTTTCTTCTAAAGCCGATTTGTAAACAGCGCTCAAGCTTTATGCGCATGCTCCACCTCTTCCTCTCTGTTTTTGGTGAATTTCTGAAACTGAAACAGCGCCACCTATAGGCCTGGAGTATGAAGTAGCGTTTTGAGTCGTGTTGAGACGGATCCATGTGGACGCAGATATTCTTGAAACAATGCCAGAGAAAACGGAGGGTTCCCAGGCCAGAAATATAATCCCTCCATCGTGTCCTGGGTCGGCCTCAGGGTCTCCTACCGGTGGGACAAGCCTGAAACACCTCTACCGGGAGGCGTCCAGGAAGCATCCTTACCAGACGCCCCAGCCACCTTGAATGACTCCTCATGTAGCACCACATTTAATTCACAGGAGGTTCTTGAAAGATGGCTGCTATGACGCCATCGTTAACTGTGTCACCTCAGCATGAAGGGTTGTTTCAGCTGCTTAACACAATCCACGCTCCACTGAGGCAGCCCCACCACAGGTTGATCCAGCCTGGGTGCATGTCCCGGGGTTAGCTGTCAGCCTTAGCGCCCCACGCGGTGTAATACTATTTTGTTCTTTTCTAGTCGCTCTTTGTCATTTCTAATTGACAAAAGCCGACGCTACATCTATTGTGCTCTAAATTCCCGTGACTTCATTCACAAACTAACCTGGACACTAGCAAACGGCCGGTTTCCTCACCTGATCTTGAGCTCAGAGCGGGTTGAGAGGTTGGAAGAAAGCTGCTGGATGAGCGACAGCAGCACGGGCTGGCTGAGAGGACAGGGGTGCTGACCAAACACCTGCTGAGAGTCGATGGTCTCGCACACGTACAGGACCAAGTTCAGATCTGTCGCAGAGAGAGCCTGAGGACAGAGGGAGACAGAAACTCAAATGTCAGGGCTTTAAAATAAAACTACAAGAAAGACAGGCGACTCTATAAACAAGCAAGAAAAGGGTTCTGCAGCATGTTCCTGGACATTTATGAAGATTGTCTGCTACAGAAAATTGGGGAAAACAGGACAGCACCCAGGTTAATCTGCACACTCTTCTCTAAATGCAGATGAGTATTGGGTCATTAACAGTTTCTAATAAAACCTTAGGACTAAAGAAGCTAGTTGGGATTTTCCAGTTGCTTTTTAACATTTAAAAACCTCCACGACAGACAAAGTACAGTAATTTCCAGACTATAAGCCGCTACTTTTGTCACTTGCTTTGGACCCTGCGGCTTATTTTTACAGCTAACAGTCACCAGGGGGCGCACTATCATGGAAACGCAAGAGCGAGACAGACGGTTAGCGCCGGGTAACGAGAGCAAAACAAACCAAGTGAGAACAAAAGCAGTACGAGAGACAGAACGAGAGCAAGACGGTTTGCACCAAGGAAGTGCTCATGGACACGCCATCGTTATGGAAAACAAACGGAGCATATGATGCTGCTTCGATCGATCTGGCTGACTTTTCTGGTATAGTACGCTGGTTATTTTGATACTTTTAAAAACGAATTAACCGTTTTAACGTTATTGCCTTGTAAGCTTTGTTTTTTGTTATGCTGCACTACTACGGTACTATGACTGCAGGAAGTGTGCTAGGAGCACACCGTATTATTTGTGCACTGCACGAATGCTGTTTGTAATGTCAAAGATGTGAAAGTTTAATCGATTTATTGTTTGATTGAAAGATTTATTGTGTTTCCAGTCGTTTCTGTCCTGACTATCCCCTCCGTGGTAGAAGAAACCCTTATATACGGTAATAAAACATCAAAACACCAGCAGCTTATAGTCGTGTGTGGCTTATATATGGAACAATCTGTATTTTCCCCCAAATTTAGCAGGTGTGGCTTATATTCAGGAAATAAAGAACGTGTTCAAGGTGTCAGAAGTCAACGGATTAACAACTGGACTCTGTGACTGAAGAAGAGCAAGTGGAAAAGTAAAGTGGTTGTTTTTTGGGGCTACAATTTAAAACCAAATGCAAAGCAATGCGGGAGAAAACTCAAGCATAATGAATGCCTGCAGCACAGCTAATGCACAGGTGGGAGCCTGCAAGAGGGACGGTGCAGTGGTCACGGTGTAATGGCTTTCTGAGCCCTGTGGTCCTGGTGGACCCACCGAGTATGAACACACATGTATATCAGGAGTGTGCCTGCAGTGAATTCATTACGAGTTGAGCTGCAGTGTGTGTGTGTTACCTGCTGGAAAGCCTGGTTGAGCTGGCCCTGCTGGAGGAGCTGCAGGATGTTGGCCTGCTGCGTCTGGTAGTCGAGGTGCGCTGTGGGGACGGGCGTGCCGGCCGCCGACCTCATCGCCTGCATGATGCTGGAGGTGACCACCGCCTGCTGCTCCTTCATCGCCAGGCTCACCTCCCCTTGACAATCCGCTGCACGTGGCTAAGAATAGACTCCTGCAAGCTGAGGAGGAAGGTAAAGAAGAAGGAAAGCGTTCTCAGCCGCTGTGCTGCACCGTATATATCTGAGCTTCAGGAAGAATTCCCTCATTTTATTCGGTGTATTAAACATTCTCATCTTAAGTCTCAGTGCGTCTCTGTCTGGCTTTGTCACTTCCTTCTCCAGATTTTAAACGTGTAGTTGGCCGCCCGCGCTCCCTCGGCTCCAGCCCCCACACAATCTATAAAACTCCAGAGGCCATGAAATTAATTGCAGAGGGAACAAGAGACTTGATCGAATTCATGTTCCTACATTAGCCCCAGGATTAAGCTTTGCTTGTTTTACCCTCCGATCCATTAGGCACCTGCTCGATAGAGGCAGAGAGCGCTGGCATCCGCATCTGCTGACATGCCGTGCCATCAGATATTCAAAATGTCCGCTTGGAATATCCATCAATGCTTTTAGATCAATCGCTGTGAGTCAGCGACAGACAGTTTTTATTTTTTATTTAGTCTTCAGATGAAAACTCGTATTAGCCTGAGTCACGGTTTAGTCGTTTTATCTTAACAGACGCAAATTCCAACTTTTACTTAATTACATTTAGTCAAAACTGCAGCTAATAACATTAATTATGGCAGTAATAGGTCGTCTTTAGACAAAACAGCAATCAGAACTTTCTATTTAATTAAAACTTATATAAGTAGCAGAAATGTGAATCCAGGTAACAGGCTTCATCAACACATATCTACTTAAATCTTTCCAAAGTTGGAGGAAGCATGCACAAGAAGGATTCATTCCAGGAACTACATTTACGGACAGTTTTAGTTTGCTACATGCTAATCATTTAAATAAACAATCCACTGAACACTGTCAGTCAGTAAAAAGTCAGCACAGGGCAATAACTTCATGTAGTGCAGTGGTTCCCAAAGTGTGTGTGGGGGGGGGGGGGGTCGCAGGATGCAGATGGAATTAGAGGGTGACCGTTTTTTGGGACTCCCCTGGGTCACGGTATTCCTGCAGGAGTCAGTTTCACTGTTGGTAACGTGATAGGGACGGGACAGAGCAAATAATTAACAGGAACAGGAGCTGGAGATTAAATAAAAAAAATGACGCTGCAATGCGGTGAGTGACTTTAGATGTGGATTTGGGAGTCTTTCTGTTGGGATTTTGCAGGAAGGGTGGTCAGTCATGTGATCGGGATATGACAGGAGTATTTCTGTGGGCTCGGGATGGGGTGGGAGCGACAGTTGATCCCCGTGTCACCCTCTAGATCAGGGGTCTCAAAATGATCCGTGAAAGGGCCGCTGTGGCTGCAGGTTTCAGCAAATATGACAGAAAGTTAGTTTTGTAAAAGTTGCCTACTGCACCTTAAGTCACAGAAATTAAATTGTTCATCGGCCAATATTTTCATCATCTAATTAGGAATGCAGGACTATTTTTATGTCTTTTAAATGGTGGTATGGACTAACCAAAGTAGAGCTAGAGTAAAACCGTACAGCGTATAATGGATAAAACCATTTAAAAAGGATCGGGGGGGAGTTTTTCCAACAGCTGGGTCAATAAATAACGGCTCGGACACTTACTTTCCCACCATCATTTGGATCTGGTGCTGGACATCAGCCCGGACGTTAGCTGTGATGTTATTGGCGAGCTGATCAGAGGTGCTTTGGAAGGAGTCGATCATCTGCTGGAGCTGCCCGATCATGGGGTCTCGCGTCTCCTGCTCTCTCTGCTTTTTGTTCTTCATATGAGTCTCGAGCTGCTGGATGTCTGCGCAGATAAAAATAAAAAAAGGTTGTTTTATCCTCGCGCCACACAAGCAAACACATCACAAAACACATTCACAACTCCGGTGAGTAATCATTTTTTATAATAACACTGGATCAAATGACTCAGCGTAACGCGAAAGAGCCTGAACCCACTGAGAACAACCTGTGCTGTCGACCTCACTGCAGCGAACTCGACACCGATACTTGGCTGGTTCACACTCGGCAGTCACTGCATCAGACTGTGGACCGTGTCATTTTGTCCCGGTCATGTGAAATGTGTTTGACCTCCAGACTGGATGTCACAAAGCCGTGCGGAGGGAAACTGATTAGCTTATGATCCTGGTTGTAATCAGAAGAAATGCATAATTTAATAATCCTAGGAAGCACATTATACTGTAAGAGTGAAACCAATGAGTGAGGAATCGCTCTGTGGTTAATGGCTTCTGTTTGGCGAGGTTCACAATGAGGATTTAATTACAAAAGCGCACTTGACAAGAATCTGGATGAGGTGTAATTTATCGTTTTCAGCTTGTGCTCACAGGAGGAAGAAAACGCTTGTAGTCCTTTGCAGCTACTTAGCTTCATATCATGTCATTGTGTTTTCTATGAAGTCTGCACATATTTGCACATCATACTTGTGACGGTAATTAGTAGGGCTGAACGATACAGACAAAATTTCATATCTCGATATCGGAACCATTTTTTAAAGCCCTCTTTCCAGACCATGTACATGGTACCATGTCTTTTGCAGTGTGGTATGTTCTAGTGTCTGTAATGTGTTTATGTCTGGTGGACGTCGACTCATACGGTGTAACGCTACTGAGCATCAGCAATCAAACTTTGATTCTGCTTCTTCTGGGATGACTGAGACGTCCCCGGTGTTTCTCTCATTCACTCTTCATGCAGCACGTGATGCTGTTGTTTCATGTGCTGAAACATGTTTCTTGCTTCGTCGCAATTTTTGCCAAGCGACCTGAGCAACACCTCACTCTGGTTTACATCATCATTTTTAAATCCAAAATACCTCCAAATGATGGAGGATGATTTATGTTTAGGCACCAA